>OV839567.1:50224921-51583652 GCA_929447395.1 Epistrophe grossulariae
GACTGACTGACTGACTGACTGACTGACTGACTGACTGACTGACTGACTGACTGACTGACTGACTGACTGACTGACTGACTGACTGACTGACTGACTGACTGACTGACTGACTGACTGACTGACTGACTGACTGACTGACTGACTGACTGACTGACTGACTGACTGACTGACTGACTGACTGACTGACTGACTGACTGACTGACTGACTGACTGACTGACTGACTGACTGACTGACTGACTGACTGACTGACTGACTGACTGGCTGACTGACTGGCTGACTGACTGACTGACTGACTGACTGACTGACTGACTGACTGACTGACTGACTGACTGACTGCCCCCCCCCCTGCAACCCCCCTGCTTGGGCTCACTATAGGATTTGAGGTAGGTGCAAGTTTGGGTGTATGCAAAGTTTCCAGTTTTAAGAAATTTAATAAATTAAAATAGTAGTTTTTGTAATTTTCAATTTTCTCGAAAACTAAAAGATATAAAATCATCTAGTTTTCAGTTTTTTATTAAGAATTAATAAGAGCAACGAATTGTAAGAAGAAAAAAATAGTATAAAATCTCAAAGTATTGAAAAATTTTACTTTAACCATTTTTTTAAAGTTTTTTTTCCAAAATTTTGAGTTTGAAACTCGTTTTTTCAAAAACTATGCATATATTTTACCTGATTTAAAAACTGGCTAATAGAACAGAGTATTGGCTTTCGAAAAAAGTATAATACTTAATTGTAGGTATTACCGTTTTAATAATTCCATTTCCATTTTTAGTACTTTTTTCATGAAATTGCCGCTCCCGCCCAAACGGGGGGCGATAGACCCCCCTCCCATAATACAAAATGCTGGTATTAAAGTGTTCTATAAAAAACCGTTATCATTTTTCGGCGCCACAGTTATCGTACTCTCCCCAAAATACATGTATTACAAAAACAGCACAAGATCCAACTTTGTTTTGGATTTCGATTTCCAAATACATTTTGAACACACACCCTTAATTTGTAAATGTCGTCAGTAGATAGTGTAAAGAAAAAAGACAACGGGTGTATACAAATAAAAAAAACAAAAGGAAAAAAGAGTTGGGTACCTATATAACAAGTTATCACTGAGATCCTGGGTTGTTTTATTTTCATGATCTGATCGGAATTGGATCTGGGGGAAAATAAAACACAGCTATTATATATATATAATAGCTATATCGGAGGAAAAATGTCTCGAACTATAAATATTTATTCTGGGGTTCCACAAGGATCAATTCTTGGTCCTCTTCTGTTCGCAATTCTTATAAATGATCTTCCACTTCAGGTCCAACACTCTTCCCTGGATTTATATGCTGATGATGCCCAAGTTCGATTAAGCTCCAAGCTTGGTATGATTGAGGATGGGGCGGATAAACTGAATGGCGATCTACAAAATATTTTAAACTGGTCCAGCAAAAATAACCTGCATCTTAACCCAATTAAATCCAAATATTTAGTGATATATAAAAATAAACTTGATTATAACTATTTCCATACACTGCATCTTGGAAACCAACGACTCGAGTATGTTGAGAAAGCCAAAAGCCAAAAATTTAGGTATCCTGTTTAATCGTACTCTTACTTGGGATGATCATGTTCAAATGGTTATTGGAAAAGTATATGGTTCCCTAAGCAGTATCTCTATCAAAATATTTTACTCCTCAGTATATTCGGTTGAGCTTAGCAAAAACTTTAATCCTGCCTATAATAACATATGGATGCCAAGTTGTAAGTACCCATAACTCAGAAACGAAACGGAACTTGACAGTAGTTTTCAATAATGTGACCCGTTACGTATACAACCTCCTGAGATATGATCACGTTTCTAGCTTTACAAATAGCATCCTTGGTTGTGGTCTCTACACATATTTAAAATATTTTTCCCTAAAAACACTAAACAAAATTTTTATCAGCAAACAGCCAACATATCTTTTTGAAAAAAAAAACAATTTGTGAACTCGTCTCGAACATTTATGTTATTGCAACCGAGATTTACTTGCAGAAACTCGGAACGTCAATTCTTTGTTCATGTTAGTAGGCAGTGGAACAGTTTACCATATAATATTAGAAGACTTCGCGGCACGGCGCAATTTGATTCGGCCTTATTATTACTTGGCAGTAAACTAAATTAAATTAATAATTGTAGCAACACATAATATATACATATGAATTATGTTTATTTTATCAATAAAAACTTTTACTTTATATAAACAATTTGAAATTCATTTATAATAAAATTTAAGCCCTTCTGGCAATGCTATAATTACAAATAAAATTCTGTATAACAGGCAATGCCATATATGTCAAAATTATGAAAGCTCTGAAAGCTTATACTAAACAAATAAACAACAAAAGCTTTATAGAATTTTGTATAAATATGAACTCAAAAAGCAATAAATCAAATCATTCTGTCAGTCGATCTAGCAAAGAGCAGTTCGGTGGAGCACCTCCGCCTCTGTGACAATTTTTAAAAAGAAAGACTACTTAATTGAATTACAAAATAACCATTGCTGTCTTGTTTTTTTTATTTTTTTGAAGATTATTTTCTACAGACTCTGCGCAGATCCAGGACCTTGGTATCCACTTCGTCTTGTAGGTATTATCCTTGAACTATTTAAGCACAGTACGGTAGAGTCCCTCAGCCTCTGTCGCTTTTAGTCGCTTTTATACATTTACATATAAGATACCTTGTCTCTCCGACAACAAACCGATCTCAGTAGCTTTATCGTTACATAATTATAATTTTTAAAAATAAGATAAAGCAAAGAAATTTAAATATTTAAAAATTCGTATGTCTTGCTTGTCATTTACCACATTGAATTTATATAATAAATAACATTAATCTTAACTTTATTTAATCAAATTTTAACTTTTACTACTTATTGTAGGCATTGTAAAAGATTCCAATGAAATAAATAAATGAAATGAAAATGAAAAATGATCACTAAAATTTTAATCGAGGAATCCATGATTTGAGTTGATAATCATGGATTTCGCTAATCAACCGATTTTGGTTGACTAATTCGATGAGTACTCAGACGAAAACTTTTGCGAGTCTTTTTTGGAAAAGGTTTTCAAAACCAAAAAATTATAATTTTCTATCAAACAAAAAAATGGCAGAAAACGTAAACAAAAATAAAAACAAAATCTTAATTATGGATTGAGTTTTACAACTAAATTGACAGATAAACTGGAAAATGGAACGTATTGTGGAAAAGCTATGATTTGTTAATCAAGGTGACAAAAAATTAACAAACACACTTTGATTATCCTTTATAATGGATTGCGAAGAATCTATGATAATCAAATTGCAGATTTTACCCACTGTAAACAAACTGGCCCTAAAAGTTTAAAATTCTAAATTTAACTCAGAAATTTTTTTATCAAAGCCAACAAGTTTATTATATAGACCGCATAAAAAACCTGAAATAAAAAAAATTTATAAATTTACAAAAAAGCGAAAACAAACAAATTTACATGCCCATTGCATTTCACAATATAAAAATAATTAAATTCATTATTTCAGCATTCGAAGTGTGAAAAAAATTAGCATAATTTACACTCGAAAATATTGTTAGTTGAAAAATTCATAAATATTTAGCTAGCTGCTGTACAAGTTCAACTTAATTCCATCCGAAAATATTTATATACTGGACAGTGAACCTAAATTCATGTAAAGTATATAATGCATTTATGTATCCACAATTGGTATATATATTATATTGCACTTACTTTATTATACAAATTATTACTGTATTCAGCTATATTCTGCGATTTCGGGAATCGACCCGACATTCCACTTATTACAATTTCATCATCTTCACTTGTAGGATGCGACCGATAATATTGTGGCCTCGATAAGTCCGGACGCGGAATTTCGGTATCATTTTCAGATTTTGAAGGCATAGTTTTCTTTTTTATTAAAAAAAAATTTCACAACTTTAAAAACTTCGTTTTTTGCAAATATTTTTTAATTTTTTTCACCCCAAACACTTTCTATTGTTTATAACAAATCTATCGCCGATTTAGAAGTATATAAGGTATATAATATGGAAGAATTGTGAATAGCACACGATCACTTAACGACAATTGAACAATTTCAAAGCGTTCTCTGGCTTTTATTGATTCGGTTTTAGTTAAGGTGGTGTTCTGTTTCCTGAATTTTTAATTAATTTCGAAAAACTTAGTCATACCTCCAGTTTTGCATTTTTGTTGGAATTTATTTTTAAGTGCATTGCATTGTAATTGTGTATGTGCACTTTGTGCAGAAATTGTAATTTTTGTATAGCAACACAATCACAATTAATTTTAAATGGATGTATGTTACTAAATTTAAGTAATTCATTACATTGAGTTTAAAATCGAATTAATTACAATGTGCACCAAAAAATTGCAATTGCAAAGGTATAAGTAGATGCAACAATGGAGTAATAAAAATTCATAGGAATGGATATTGAAATCGAACAAATAGACGGAAAGAAAACTTTTAATAAAACATGAATTATAATGCAATTATAATGCAGAGGTTCAAGGAAAGTAAGGGCATGCATTGATTTAAGTTTAGGTAAATAGATACCTGATAAATGTAGGTACCTCTTCAATAAAAAAAAGTGTGAGTGCCGGGACTCACGGTTAAGATGTGTAAACATACGTAACGTAACGTGAATCACAATCACAATCACGATCACAATATACGTTACGTTTTTTTCACCCTACCGCCAGTATAGATGTTAACACATCAAAAATTTACAAAGAAGGTCACAGCGGCAAAGAAACCCGGAAATCGAATTAATTTTATATTTACTTCCTATTTGAAAATCTCCAATATCAAATCAATTTAGGCTCCCCCAAACCAAATTGAAACTGTCAATATATTTTATATGAGATTCGCTTAGTCGCAGCGTCGCGTCGGTCGCAGTGGGGTGAGAGCGGAAAAAAGGTCTTTGGAGAAAGTCGTAACTCATAGGTAGCCTTTTTAATTGTACGTATAACTACTTTCATGTAACCCGAGCGTATGATTTTAAAGTATTTTTGATGTGTAAACATCTATACTGGCGGTAGGGTGAAAAGAAAACGTAACGTAACTTTGTAATCGTGATCGTGATCGTGATTCTGAGCTTTACGAAAATTGAGTGCGTTCAACAATATGTACGTTCAGTAACTAAACGTTGAGTATTTATATATGAAATCGAAAGATCGAGTTCAGTTCGGGTTGAAATTTGGTTGGCTGCTTAGAGGATATATTAAGCCCCTATTACACGATGATTATTTGCGTCTGACTCTATTCAAACATAATGAGTGAGAGCGAAAGAGAAAAAAGATAAGATGGAAGACCAGTTGCCCTGCGAGTCGTGGGCCAAGTTTTACGAGACTCTTTTTAACGCTTCTTTAGCATTAGGCTACGCGCAAACCAACGCGAAGGCGGTGGCGATCACGATAAAAATGTGGATGCCTCATATAAAAATCAAAGCACACTTCAATCGTGTAGATCTGTGCCTTTCCTTTGATTTATGTGTATGGCATCCACAATTTTATCGTGATCGCCACCGCTATCGCGTTTGTTTGCAGCTACCTTTATCAGTATTTTGTATTCTTTGCATTACTTTTTTTCAATTACATGACTGCTTTGAGACCAGAACGGTTTTTCTATTTTGTTAATTCCTTTCAGTTCCAGAGATTTTTGATGTGTAAACATCTATGCTGGCGGTAGGGTGAAAAAAAACGTAACGTATCTCGTAGTCGTGATTCTTATCTTGTAGCCGTGGTCATGATTTTGATTCTGAGCCAGAGATTAGTCTGCTATTACACGATGCATCTAGACGCATGCGACTTTTCGAACTACGTAAGTGCAAAAGAGAAAAAAAATCGAAAAGATGAGACGGAAAAAAAGTGACCGGTGTCGCGTGAGTAAAATTTTCGATGCAACTATTTGACGTTTTTCTTTTCTCTTGTCCGTTTTTTACTATTCTGCTTCATATGGTTTTGTTGTTCAAAGAGTAAATTTCGATGCAACGCACCGTTATTGATAGCCTTATAGGCTTTCGAAAAAATGAGAAATTCAATTTTAAAAACAACATAAATGAAATAAATTACTGTTTTTCTTGACTGATATTCATTTAAAGGCACACAAACCTTTCTTTCTTCAATGTATCAAATAATGAAAACAAAAATAAAAACAGAAAAAGTTTTTTTATTGCTTGAGCACAGCCCAACACGACGATAAAAAATAAAGAGAACTGTCAAATTAGATTCATGACTTTGGTTTCAACGTGTAATAGCGCTTGAAACAGCGGATGAAATAACAAAGAAGAATTCGAAGAAGGCGCATGCAACTAGATTCATCGTGTAATAGCAGACTTAAGAATTATCCATAATCTCTGTTGAGCTTCACGAAAATTGAGTGCGTTCAACGCTATGTACGCTCAGTAACTAAACGCTGAGTGTTTATATACGAAATCAAAAAGTCGAGTTCAGTTTGGGTTGAAATGTGGTTGGTTGCTTAGACCATATAGTACATGGACTGCGCCATAGATCAAAAATATAAAGATACCAATCCTCGGTTGTCAAACTGGCTTGCCTACAAGCTGAAAAAACAGCTGATCGTGTAGAATGCAATAGTATTAGTTAAAACACACATACTAGTACAACTTGATACATTCTACCACTAAAATGGCGGAACTTTATGCATTCTACCACTAAAACGGCGGCCATTTTGGATATGTTCAAAAAGCATATCATCTAGTGAAACGAATCATAAAGGGTGCCGTGTCATAAGGCCATGCGTCATAAGGCCATATTAAGAAATATGGCCTTATGACGCTTTTACAAAGTGACATAAGGCCATATTCCAACTTATGGCCTTTAGACTCATTAGTAAAAAGACATAGGGCCATATGGCCTTATGTCACTTTCAACCGTCTTTCCTTGCTTGATAAATAAACCTGGCCAAATGTTTTTGCCCAACACTTTAATTGTAATTCAGTTACGGCGTATAAACAGTGAGGTATGTATGCAACCCCCCTGCTTGGGCACACTATAGAATTTGGGGTAGGTGCGAGGTTGGGTGTATGCAGTTTCTTTTGCATTTAAAGATTCTGGATTAAAAAACAAATCATATTTTTTCACTTAACGCAAGTATTATGAGGCCATATTTAGATATGGCCTTAAGTCGCAAAAAAATATGGCACTATGACACCTTGGTAAAGTGTCAATAGGCCATATGTTTCAGTATGCCCTTATGACACATTTCGAATGCGTCATAAGGCCAAATTTCTCAATATGGCCTTATGACACGGCACCATCATAAAGTCTAGACTTCACCTTATTTTATTAAATTTGCAGTGGAATTTTCGGGTAATTATTGTATTAGATCGAAAGAGTAATGATTAATGAAAATACATAATAAAAATAAATATGAAATCGAAAATGTTATTTTTTCCTTTTTAAGGCTTTTCAAAACCAATGCTTTTCGCCTTTCAAGTGCATAAAAAGTCTTGAATTTTAAGTTCTCATCCTTATGGGCTTGCAAAAATGTGTTTAATGAAGTTGAGTGTATGTTTGACCTTTAACTGCCATATTGTTTAGTCGTTAAACCCAGGTTAAAATTTAAACCCGGATGTATATTTCACTCAATTAACCCAATTTTGTTGTTGTTTTGTGTGCTCTTATGTTAGGTTAATGCATTTGGGTTAAGAGTTCATTTAAACCCATGACTGAATAATATGACGGTAAAATAAATCAATCACAATATTCATACGCTTTTTCGTACACACTTATGTTCATTTTTAAAGGCGTAAAATTGGTCGTAAACATTGCAAAGTCGTAAATCTGTCAATATTTAATAAGACTTTACTACTGTTACGACGGCCTTTTTTTGCCCTTAAAATACTTTTACTGTCTTATTATTCAGTCTTTTAATCCAGGTTTAATTTTAAATCCAGGACCCATGTCTGTAACTTGGCGATAATTTTCGGAGCGAGAAACGGCAAAAAAATGGAACAAAATCCATAGGATTCCTATGAATTTTGTTCCATTTTTCGTCGTTTCTCGCCGTGAAAAGTTATCGCCGAATTACAGGTCAAAAAAAAAAACAAAATTGGATTAAAATTTGGATTAAACGAGTGAATAATATGAAAGTGGATTAAATACATCTGGACCCATGTTCTGTAACTCGGCGGAAAAGAAAAAAACAACATTTTCGATTTCATATTTATTTTTATTATGTATTTGCATTAATCATTACTCTTTTGATCTAAAGCCTAGTACGCTGCTGATACGAAACGAAATTTTTTTGTGATCTCCAAACAGACAACGAAACGCTTGCGAAAATACAACGGAAAATATCCTTGGAGAGTTTCAGTAATTCCAAAAACAAAATCGAACATAAAGCCTAGTACGCAGATCGCGCTAAAATTTAGCTCCCACTTTTCTCTCCAAACATCAGCAAAAACCCTTGCTAAATTTTGACATAAGCAAGCGTTGTGGAGAATATGTAAAAGAAAGCAGCTTTTCTCCAAGAAGAAATTGTTTTTAACCATTTCAATGATCTTTTTTTATTATTGCAACTAAATTTCATCAAATAAAATGGATTCTTCTCTTTGGCTGAGACAAATCGTTTATTCCGAAATATTCCTCCATTTCAATTTTTATTTTCACAAAACACAATTCATACAAAATTCAAGATTTACAGAATTTGTAAAATTTAGCTTGAGAATTAATGTGCCGAACAATTATTTCGTGCGCTAAATTTTGACAGATATGAGATGTACAGTAAGGAACAAACATTTGAATTTTTAGCTGGAGCTGCGTACCTTTCGGCTAAAATGCTTTCTTTAATTTTAGCTGAGCTGAATTTTGGAGAGAATTTTGTATGGAAGCTAAAATTTAGCGCGATCTGCGTACATGGCTTAAACGCAAAAATCAGAGAAACCCATGATGTAAAAAATAATAAACAAAAAAAAAAACACAAATAAAACTCAAATGTCATTTTTCCGCACACAATAAATAGTCTGTATAATTAATTCAGTGCGAAAAAGGAGGAGGACTTCTCCAAATAATCTGCTACAATTTTAAATTTCACTCTTCGAACAGCGCACTGAAAAACGAAAAGCAGAACGAAATTTTCCGTTTATGATTTCGTTGGGTCATTTTTGATTTTGGGATTTTTCGTTTCGCATCAGCAGCGTACTAGCCTTAATACAATAATTACCTGAAAATTCCACTGCAAATTTAATAATAGGTGAAGTCTAGACTTTATGATTCGTTTCACTAGATGATATGCTTTTTGAACATAGCCAAAATGGCCGCCGTTTTAGTGGTTGAATGCATAAAGCTCCGCCATTTTAGTGGTAGAATGCATAAAGTTCCGCCATTTTAGTGGTAGAATGTATCAAGTTGCATTAGTATGTGTGTTGGTTTATATAGTTGGTTTATATAAAAAAAGCGAACTGTCAAATCAAAACAAATTCACCGCATTAAATTGTTTTTGTAATTCACATATATTCATCGATAAGAAATCAAATTACAAATACAACAATGTAAACAAATGGGTTTTGGGGGATGAAACGTACGAAGGATTGGTATCTTTATATTTTTGATCTATGGACTGCGCTTTCATCATTGCTGCAGGGTTTTATTTTAACATAGACGGCCGCCTTTTCTGGGAAATTAGACGAAATAAGGTCATTGACTGGAAAATATTTTTAAATATAATTTTATTGATTGGCTAAGAGCCCACTGCTGTTTGTGGGTGTGAGTGATCGCAAAAATTCACTGCTATGTTTAGATAGATCTTAACTTTTTATAAGCGTGGTTGGGGCCTTTGTCGGTAAACTAAAAAACGCATTTTCCATGCATCATTACCGATTTTCAAATTTGCTTATGAAAAGTTAAGATAGATTATAGATCTATAAAAATACCAGTAAATTTTTGCTATCATCCACACCCTAAAATTGATGTAGGCTCTCGGTCTATGAGGCATTCGGACGAATGTTGATGTTTACACATCTTAACCGTGAGTCCCGGCACTCACACTTTTTTTTAATATAATATATATATTATATACTTATTTGGCGTGTTCAGAAAAATGAGGTCTCAGGAATTTTTCTCACTCAAAAAGTGAGCAAGCGAATCGAAGATTTTTTTTCCTCAGAGTTTTGACAGGAAAGCTAAGAAATTTTGCTGAGGAATCCTGTTCATGTAACTGAGTTTGCTGAGATCTCCAAGATCTCATTTTTTTGAACATGTCTATTTAGAAGCCCTCAAAGTCAAAAAATATATTATTCAAGTCGCGAACCACATTTTCAACAAAACTTTCGAATTTTTTTAATATAAATTCTGTAACTTTATATAATATCATTTTATTGGTATATTCTTGACTATAATATCTAAAAAAAAAGAAGATAATTCATAAAAGAAGCCTTCTATAAGTAGCCTCAAACAATAGTACTAAAAAAAGAAGGTTTGAGTACATAGCCACCAACACATTTAGCAATTTGCAGTTTATGATTTTGGAACATTGATTAAATTAAGTTTTTTTTTTTAAAAGTACGTGAATTTGTATGAAAAATCTACTTCAGCCCTTTGACGTAGAACAAACAAGCACAAACTTGAAAATCTTAAAATTACCACAGACATTTTGTCCTATATTCTTCCTATATTCTATACTTCATTGGATATAGGACATTCAAGCTCAAATTTTACATAATTCCAAATTCCAATGCCAGTATAAAATTTGTCCTACTGTATATAGTATACTGTATATAGGACAAATAAGCACAAAATTCATCGAAAAAAATTGGTCTATAGAACAAAATCACATTTTTTATCTCGAAAACTAAAAGAGATAGGACAATTCTGACTACACCAATCGAAAGAGCGTGGTCGAAAATATAAGATGGCATTCATAACTCATTTTCGGCCAAAATGGTCTGTAGGACAAATAAGAACTCACGTGACGATAGTCTGAGTTGTATGATAGGGCTTAATAAAGAATAAATAAAATAAATAAGAATAAAGGCTTAACTACATAAGCCAAAAAGTACTGAAGTACAAAAGTAAAAAAGTAAAGTAAAAAAGAATACACAAATTTGTTTTTAAACCAAAATTTAAGCTTTCTGCATCATTTTTATAAGTTTTCTAGTCAGAAAAACTATCACAAAATCAATTTAAAAATTTTCACTTTTGCACTTTTTCACTTTTTTGGCTTATGTAGTTGAGGCATAATCCCACAGTTATGTATTTTGATTTCATGCGAAAAGTACAAGCAGGTAAAAATAAAAAAGGGTGTTTTTTTTATGATTTTTGCCTCAAATTTTAGAAAAATATGCGTAACTTTTGTTTTAATCATTTTTTCTTAACCTAATTTTGAATAAATATTTATTAGACTAATCATAACATGACGGGTGTCGAATTTCATTAAAATCCGATAAGTTTTTCAGATTTAACAGACTTTTTTGAATTTCAATACCCTCAAATTTTAGAAAAATTTCAGTAATTTTATTTTATGTATACGTATAAGACTATAAGACTAATCTTGACATGTGTGCCGAATCTAATTAAAATCCGTAGAATAGTTAGAATAGACGTTTTTTTTTTTTAAATTTAACAACATCAAAACCCACAAATTTAAAAAAAATTTAATAACTCTTTTTCTAATAATTTTTTCTTAATCAAATTTTTATCAAATATGTATAAGTTTAATTTTGACATGTGTGCCAAATTTAATCAAAATCCGATAGTTCAGATTTTACAGACTTTTTTCCGCTCTCCCAACGTTTCAAGTTAACAAACAGACATATTACGTGAATCGTGAAACGTCAGAATTCATACACGTTATTACGAGTACATCAGCTGTCAACCAAAGGCCAATTTCAATTGCGTTCAATATAATTCAAGTATTTAAGAACTCCATACTTCTGTTATCACTAATAGGCAAATTTCCTAACCTGCCAAAGTGTCAACGTCAAGAGTGAAATTCAACATTTTGTGGAAACTGACAGATGCAAAATTGCAAAGCGACATAAAAATTGTTTTTTTTATTTATAGAGAAATGTTTAATTTGGATATTTGAATTTATAATAGGGTATTCATGGAACGTCGTAAATTTACAAATTGTGTAAAATGATAAGTTTACACCAAAGTTTGCATTAACGCACTATTTAATTCATTTGGTTAAATGCTGTGTAATTGAATCAACCATTCGTTAAACTTCAAATAATAAACTTCAAATATGTATACAAATAAGCGTGTTCAGACTTCGAAGTTATTTTTAAATGGCGAACCTCTCTTTTCTCTCTCTCTTTTGGTGGATAAATTTTCCTTCAGTTTATTTCACTTTCGTTTTCGTTAGAAAAAGTTGTCCGGAGATCAACTCAACTGAAATTTGGTGAAAGAGGAATCATTAAAATAAATGGTTCTTTCACTTCGATGACAATTCGGAAAGCATAACAAATGCCAGTAAAAGTTTATCCATATGGACCATTATATGAGTTTGTGTAAATAAAAATGCTGATCAATATTAGGATTGCCAGATTGGGCTATTTATCAGAAATTAGGCTATATAAATATCCCAAATCTAATATTGGGCGATTTTTTTCCGTACAAATAAATCATTAAAATAAAAAACTTTTTTCGCCATGAACACACCCTTAACGCATTCCACAATTTGGCTCCCACTTTGGGCTACAAATATTTTTAAATTGGGCTATCGACCAAGTTCAAGACATGTTATATTATTTATTTATATTTTCTTTTGTAATTTTCTTACGATACTTGTGTTTATCAACCTGTGTGAATCCGGGCGGGCCATCTAATTAGTTAATAAAAATGTAAAGCTACGATTAGGCGCTCAACGCAAATGGTCAACGCGTTGACTCCTAAACGTCACCAAATACATATTGGAATTTGTTATATCTGTGAAATTCAGTTGATTTTCCATAGCATTTTTTATTTTTTAATTGGAATGATTTTTTTAGTTTTATTTTTTTTCTAGCTCTGAATATAACGGAACAATTTTTTTTAGGTACGAGGAACTCTTAAGGAATGCTTCTTACATCTAATAAAAATATTTTCATTTGACATTTCAATAATTGATATGCTACGGGAAGTTAGCATCTCATTTTTTAAAATCCGTTTTTTTCGGTGAAATCGAACAGAACTATTTTGGAAAAGTATCAGGAACTATAGAACTGTGGTGCATGCGATAAGAACTCCAAAAAAAAATTGATATGCTAACTCTTGATATGCTAACTTCACGGACACGCCTTAAACTACTGCAATGCAGCATTACTAGCATCCAAGAGAGATGACAGCTCGTTGAGAACGAGGGCCTAGTGACTTAAAACTCCCAATCATTCCTGTGTGCTTGTTAGGAATAGAGAGGACCAAAAATTTTCGGCGGAAGGACAATTCTTCATGACAAGAGATACTCTTGGAGAATTTGTCACTTCCTTGAAAAATAAAATGACATGTTTCTTGGGTGACTGAGATTTCAGACCTCCGGCATGCTAAGAGGTACCTTAAGCTCGTTGATTTCGTTACCGTAACATTGAGCTTATAAAATTCGAAATCTTAACAATAAGAGCTCATAAAAATGCAAACACAATAGAACAAACTGTTTTTTTTCGGTTACTTAATCTAGTTATGTTAACTTAAAAAGTTAATTTATTTACAGAATATAATAAGCATGAACTATTTCAATTTTAAAAAACGCTATTGGTAAATATCCACCCCAAGAACAGAGCTATATCTGTATATGCAACGTATTCTTCAAGATCACATATATTAAGCTCACTACTCAGTGCAGCTGATACAGTTCCCCTCAACATCCACTTGTTTCTATTTCGAATCATTAAACCACTTCCGGAATCTCCACTACACGGACCAGATCCATTACGATTACCCGCACATAGTGTTCGATTGGATGTTAAATAAATCTTATGCATGCTATTTCTGAAGCTATTTTGGCTGATACTAATCTGGGTGCAGTGGTGAGATTGTTGTTTTTCTCATCCCGTACCCAACCACCAACAATTCCCGAAATGCCTTCACTATCATTGACATCTAACCGCCCTTGCCACATGCAAACAGGTCGTATTGCAAATGAGAATCTATAAAAAATGCAAAAATCCAAATAAATTGTTTCCCATGTCGAATTTTAAGTGGAAAACGATTTACTTACGTCACACTTGTTTTAAGCTGCATAATCGCTAAATCTGCGTCGATATTAATAAGTTCCGGTCTACAATCCGGATGACGAATTATTCTTTCAACATCTCTGTGAACTATGTATGAATCAGACCAATCGGTGAGATTATGTCTACCCATTGATACCAAAATATCCTCATTCCTAATAATATCGAAACCTGAATAAAAGCAATGAGCCGCACTGATAACGGTCCGTGTTGTAATTAGGCTCCCACCGCATTGGAAAGATAATATTCCCACATTCTTTTGGAATAGTGCAACAATCCACGGGAATCTCGATCTGGGTATCCTTTCACCATTGATTGCAAGCTTCTTAGGTGTGAAACTAAAGTTCTCCTGGCCACAAACCGAATCGATATATGTCCATTCAGATGATTTTTGCATAAAGTGAGAGGATGATCCTGATTCTGGTATAATGTTAGAACGTGGAATAGTATCTGGTGTAAAGTGAAACAATGGTCGCGGAGTTGTTGTAGTTGTAGTAGTGGTAGTTGTAGTAGTAGAAGTAGTAGTCGGAGTGAGAGTAGTAGTAGAATAAATTGCATTGAAGAAAGCTGGTGGGTTTCTTCCATCATAAACCGGTCTTTCAGTAGTTGGTGTGGTTGGTATTGTAAAATCTTTGTGCAATGTTTTGTTCGGTTTATTAAAAGAACTTAAAAACAGTAGATAACCAAAGTTTGGCCCTGCGAATATAATAACATTTAAATATTGATATATATTAATTATTAGGAACATACCATTAGAGAAAGGATTACTGGCAGTGGTACCACTTTACTTCAATTGAAGTATATCTACTTCTTTTTTTCGAAAAAATTTAAAATCTACTTCCTACTTCGCACCATCAACAAAATATGGAAATCTACTTCATTTTAAAAATCTCTGCTTCAACGTACTTCAATTTTCCAGAAAAAAGAGCAAATGTACTTCTTTTCTACGTTCCGCCGCAGCAGATCGCAAGTTCTCTGAAATGAACTTCATCCAATTATTCGAAACCACCAAGAAACTCTCTCTGCGGAACTGTAGATGTGGAAAGCATTATGCTCTGCAAAGAACTCATCAAACAAGAAAATGCTTCAACAAAAAAAAAAAAACAATATTTGACCCACCTAAAAATGTGTTGACTTATTTTTAAAAATATAAGTTAGTAGATGGAAATATAACTAAATGAAAACCCAATGCCAATTTAAAGTTTTTTTTTGTTTGTGTCTTTTCAAAGACTGAAATATTTTTATTTATTTTTCTTACTTTTTTTTGAAAAAACATACAATGTAGGTACCTAATAATAAAAGAGAATTTTTTGTTCTAACTTTTTTTGTTAAATAAAACTAACGATTTTGTTATAAAACCATGTATACAAAATATACATCTGAAAATGAAGTTAAAAATAACGTAGGTATGCTTTTTTTGCTAAATAAATTTAATAAGTGTTATATAAACAATATACCTATGTTTATATGAAGTTCGAGAGTCAGTTTTTGTTTTTAGTTATTTTTGTTTAATTAGATTAAATTTATATAAAAAAGTTCATTTTGAAATCTACTTCGATTTTTCTCAATCTACTTCACTTTTTTCTTGAAATCTATTTCGACTTTTTTTCCGGAAGTGGTAACGCTGATTACTGGTCTCTTTGGAATGTTTTTCCTGTGGCCGAGTATAGGCAGAGCTTAAAAAGTTAGGATAGCCAAAGTTTAAGTTTTGCCCTACGGATACATATTATGTAAGTATTTGAAAATGTTTATAGGGTCGTTTTGAGAAAAATATGGTGTTACCAAAATGATTAAATGAAATGAATTTAAAAATAATGAATGAACTCTAGCGTATAGGGGGTCAGGATCGAATTTTTGGTTGGTGAACTGTGGTGAAATGAACCTAAAGACAGAATCGATGAATCGTACCTACACATTGATCGTCGCCAACCGACGAGCTTCAGTGGAAGATAGTTGAATTTGTATAAAATCCTGAAATCACTCGATTTGAGCGCACTTGAGAAGCCTATTACTCAGGTTATAATTATCGAATGCTTAATATTAAGATAGATAGAATTGAAGGTAAAATGACAGGCTACAAATCTGCATCAAAATTTTTGCAAAAGCGTTCAAAATTTCATACTAAAAACGTGAAAGATTGGCTTTTGAGAACTTATTTCATCACAGAAAATGACGTGAGGAACAAGAAAACAAAAGAAAAAAAAAGAAAACAAACAAAGAATACATCTATTGTTGTAAGTGGGTCGGCAAGACGTTGGAGAGGAATGTGTGCAAAAAAACCACCACTGCACTGTGGCTGGTGGCAAACAAAATTATAATTGCATCGGGGACAAAAATGTTATACATACGTAGCTACATTAAGTAGGTATGTATGTATGTATAATTAAAATGGATATATTGATTAAATTGTTGTAGCTACATTAGGGTGGTCCATTTTTTAATTTTTTATAAATTTTGGTGGCCCACCCCACAATTTTGTTACATAGGTATATTGCATTAACCATGTGAAATTTAAACTTATTTGCTCAAGGACAACCTGGTGCTCAACGACTGTAAAGGTTTTGCTTTGACTAACGTGAAGTTAGTATTGATCTTTTATACTGTGTCATAATATGTCTGTTATGTCCTTATCTAGAGGAAAACAAGTTCAGGATGATTATAATGAGCTTATAGAACTCATCATGATTGTTTTGAACAAATCACCTCAAAAGATTCACTGGTGATCACCGGGACCTATCCATCATGCTCGTTGGATGGCTACACTTTTGTATGCTACAAAAATATTTTTCTTTAGAAGTCAAAGTGACATATTCAAGCTTTCTAAAAGAGAAGAGAAACAGATTTATCGGTTTGTCAGTTTTGGTACACTTATTTATACCAAAGCTTGGGTTAATGGCATGCTCCCTTGGCAGCAGAAGCCCCAGGTGATGATTTGGAACTTGAAAGCTTACGAAGCTATTGTGGTACCTTTCTGATGAGTTAGTATCCTTCGCATTGATTTCGGACAAGACTAGTTGTGCCGAGAAAAAAGCGATTGTTGAAGGCATGAAGGTTGAAGCCAGCCCTCGTTTGATTAGTGAAAATTCTGCTTATTTATCAATTGATGCATCTTTAGGAGTCTTTGCTTCTAAGATCCAAGAGTTAGTTGAAAACATTTGACATTTTAGATATAAGAGCCTTGTCATTTTTGCATCTACCCCCCGAAACTCCGAATGAAAATTTCGATTTTATCGAAGGAAAAAATAGCATAGGAATTTACGTGTAGTAAACGATACTGCGGAAAGGGGTGTTAAATTTTTTGAAGATTTATTAAAGTTTTGACCAAGGATGAAGAAGAAAAGCAGTTTATCCTTCAGATGGTTGAACAAAACAGAAAAATGGTGTCCACTGATACGTCCTAAAAAGCTTTAGTAGAAGTAGTTTTAAGTAAAAAAACCTAATTTTCTTTGTAATGAACACTTTTTTATTATATTATAAATACATACAAATATATGAAAATATGAATAGTATATAGTAAATTGTGTTAAGACTTATTTTTCTTTTGTAATAAATCAACTTTTTATATAAATTAACGCATTTCTTTAAGTTTCCTGGATTTAACTTTACTTCATTTTTTTATTAAAATGTGATATTTCAAAGTTGATGAGCACCGTCTTTCCATTAATTTAAAAGGCTGAAACTTCACACACATGTTGTTATAGGAAGGTATAACAAAATTTTAAGTTGGGTTGCCATCTAGTATATAGTTTGTTTTTTACCTTGTAGGTGTGTGTATGTCGATGGTTTAACGAGACTGTTACAATTAAAAGACGACCGTTCTTCTTAACATCTACTTTAATAATAATTTCTTCTGGTTTTGCTTCAATACAAGTAAACTTTGTACATAATAAATTTAGTATTTAAGATGAGTACAGTAGGAACAAAAATGATTTAAAATATATGGAAATATATTAAGAGCATCTTTACATTTGATTTTATGTGATTTATGAAATTTATGATGATTTGGTGGGTCCCCACAGTACTCCCCCGCTAGTAAGGATTCCATGGACTAACGAAACTTGGCTGGTATAATAACTCGTCGGCCTGATCGAGTGGTTGTTGGTGTTGTTTTGTTTGCTGATGCAGGTGGCTGGTGTTGTTGTTCCTTCGGTTTCGTGAATACTGGATCTCTGGTAGTTTTTTGTAGATCTGTGGCAGTTTTAGGCTCATCGGCTTTATCGGCGGCGTTGATAAAAGCTGCTTTCAACCTGTCGATAGAAACGTTTTTTATATTGTTTTTAATTTTAATAGAAAAGTATTTTAAATATTTTTTTTTAAAACAGTATAAGGTCCTTCATACGAAGATCTAACACTATCAGTTCTTATAAAAACATGAGTGCATTTTTCTAAGGATTTATGCACAAAAACTTTTGTTGTACCGTGGTGAGTGGTGTTGGTTGGTCTTAAAGATGACATGTTCTTTCGTAATTCTTTGACGAAGTCTTCTGAAGCTGTGAAATTTTTAGACGAATCTGCAAAGTATTCGCCGGGTAGACGAAGTGTCTCGCCATATAGAAGTTCTGCTGGGGGAGCGTCCATATCCTTTTTGAACGATGATATCAGACCTAATAAAACGAGAGGTAATACATGAAACCAATCCGTTGTCCTATGGCACATAATAGCAGCCTTGAGAGAATGGTGCCATCTCTCGATTATTCCGTTGGATTGCGGATGGTAGGCTGTTGTCCTACAGTGTTTAATTCCCAAGGTTCTGCTCAATTCCGAAAACAGCGTGGATTCAAATTGACGTCCCAAATCCGTTGTTATTTGGAGTGGAACGCCGTATCTTGCTATCCAACCATGGAGTAAATGTTGAGCAACCGTTTCAGCCCTTATATCTTCCATAGGATATGCCTCAGGCCAGCGGGTATATCGGTCTATAATCGTAAGAAGATACCTGTAACCATGTGATGTTGGCAAGGGCCCAACGATGTCCATGTTGATATGTGTGAAGCGCTGTGATGTTAAGCTATATGGAACAATAGCTGGCTTGTTGTGACGACTTATTTTTGATTTTTGACACTGTATGCAGTTATTTACAAACTTTGCGCAGTCTGCTCTTATTTTTGGCCAAACAAACGCCAGGGTAAGAAAAACTGTAAAGGTGTTTGAGAATTGATTGTCTGCTTCTCTCTGGAACAAATGGTCGAATTTTTGATGTTGATGTGTCGCAAAAAAGTTTTAATTTTGTTTCTGGAAATGAGAGAAGTTTTAGTCCCAACGAAGTTAAATTACCTTCCAGTAAACTTTTAAGTTCATTATCTTCCTTCTGCTGTTGGGCGATCGCCTCGAAATTGATTGGTTGAGAAGTGTAAAATGCATTAATCCTCGATAAGAAATCTGCTACTTCGTTTTGTTGCCCAGGTACGTGCAAGATAGTTGTTGTAAGCTGACTTATGAAGTCGAGCTGTCGAATTCGTCTTGGTGATGCTTTGCTCAGCTTTTGCTGGAACGCGTAGGTCAGCGGTTTATGGTCCGTGTAAATGGAAAATGACCTTCCTTCTAACAAATGCCGGAAATGATTCACGCTTTCATATATCGCCAAGAGCTCACGATCGTGTGTGCTGCGTTTTCTTTGGGTTGGAGTGTGTTTCCTTGAAAAAAATCCGAGTGACTGAGAAACATTGTTGCAAACTTGGTTAACCACAGCGCCAATTGCGGTATCCGATGCATCAGTGAAGAGAAAAAGCGTTGCGTTAGGAACAGGAAATGCAAGAAGTGAAGCGTTCGCTAAATCAGATTTGCAGTTTTCAAAAGCGATGTTTGCCTCGGGTGTCCAAGCGATCGGTGTGTTGTCATTTTTCTTTCTTATTACCTTGAACGAGCTTGAAAAGAGGAATTTGATTAACTACAGCATGAGGGATAAATTTTCTGTCGAAATTTATCATCGCTAGAAACTTTTTTAGATCTTTGGCAACCGTAGGTTTTTTATACTCGGCAATGTGTTGAACTTTCTCTGGTAAAGGTTTTATACCATGTTGGTCAACGGAATATCCTAAAAATCTTACTTGTGGTTTACCAAAATGACACTTTAAAGTATTTATTTTAAGGTTATACTCACGAAGTCGTAAGAATACTTCCTCTAAATGCTTTGAATGCTCCACTTCATTCTCAGATGCCACCAAAATATCGTCTATGTAGGGAAATACATAGTTTAGACCGTTTAAAGCTTCGTGTATGTATCGTTGCATTGTTTGCGCTGAGTTTCTCATTCCATACGGCATAAACAGGTATTCTATCAGACCAAAATGTGTAGTAATGGCAGTCTTTGGTATGTCCTCCGGTCGAACGGGAATCTGGTGGAAAGCACGTTGTAAGTCGATTGTAGAGAAAATCTTCTTTCCATCTAAAATGTTGGCAAAGTCCATGACGTATGGGAGGGGATAACGGTCAGGCAACGTGTTGTCATTGAGGGCTCGAAAGTCTCCACATGGTCGCCAGTCCCCGTTGGACTTTTTAACCATATGGAGTGGGCTTGCCCAATTACTCTTTGATGGTCTGCATATACCCTTTTCTATGAGATAGGCGAACTCTGTTTTGGCAGCGGATAGTTTCTCTGGAGACAATCGTCTAGGCTTCGCAAAAACAGCTGGACCCGATGTAATGATGCAGTATTCGGTGTGAGATTTTCTTTGAACTCCTGTGGTGTTGAGCGATGTGAGGTCTTTGAACTTTTCGAGCAAATCTGCAAACGGGTTTTTAACATCAAAAGTTTTTATTTCACATTTACCTGAGGTTGGCTTTCCATCCGCTGACATTTTGGTGGTTTCGTCGATGAGGCGGTTCTGTTTAACATCAACTAGAAGGCCGTAGTGTTGTAAAAAATCTGCTCCGATAATGGGTGTAGCCACGTCAGCGATTAAAAATGTCCAAGTGAAACTTCTTCGTAAACCAAGATTTATTTGGCAGCGTTGGCTTCCGTAGGTTTTAATTTTAGATCCATTGGCTGCATAGAGGGCAATGTTGGAATGTTGAGACTTTTGACGAGGGGTAGGAGGTAGCACAGAGACATCGGCACCGGTATCAACTAAATATTTTTTATGCGTTGTCTTACCCGAAACATACTAACGGTAAATATGTTTGACAACTTTTGTCACCACATGGGGTGACAACTGACAAACTCATTAGTTTTTTGAACCGTTCGATTTTTGATAACTGCATGGTTGCTTGCAGTGTATTGCGTTATCTTTATACCTGTAGTGGTACCAACATATATCGTGGCTTTTTTTTCCAGATGCTGTTGAGTCTCGCTGTCGTGATGGTGTTGAGTCTCGGTGTCGTGATGGTGTTCTATTGCGGTCGGGGCAGAATGAATGTTCGATTTTTTCAGTTCTTCGGCTAAGGGCTTCAATTTTACTTTTAAGGTCATCCTCATGAAAAGATGTTGGATCGCGATGGTCTATTCTAAAAACGTTATGTCCATGAGATGTCGTTTCGAGAATTGTATCAGCTACTTGCACGAGTTTCTTCACGTCTTCGCTTTTGAAAGCCGCCAAAATAGCTTGAGCTTCTGCTGGTAAACGTTGAAGCCAGATATTTTTTCTCCAACTAAATTTCCAGCCAGGCCTTTTAGCTCGTTGAAAAGTTGGGATGGCTTTTTATCGCCCAAGTCTACACCTGACAAGAGTTTTCTCATCTTCTTGCCTTCGGAGTCTGAAAAACAATCGATTAAAGCTTTTTTTAAATTATCATATTTTCCGGTTGAAGGTGGCTGTAACACAGCATCTCTGACTTGCGACAATACTTTTCCCTCCATTGATCCAACAACGGCATTGAATCGTGCAGAGTCTGAGGTTATTCGACACGTGGCGAACTGTGCCTCGATACTCGCGAACCAGATTTCAGGCATTTCTGTCCAAAAGGGAGAAATTTTGGTTGCTACACGCATTACCTCGTTTTCACTAGCGAATACTTGACCTGAAGTGTTGCTGCCGCCAACGTGTGCGGCGTTTGGGATTCCACCACTGGTGCCACTGGTACTAATGCCGCTGTTAGGAAGTATATTACTTTCACCACCCTTTTTTTGTTGATTGTTCTCGTCGTCAGACATTATACTATTTTTGTTATAAAATAACAATTATTTAAAAAAATTAAATAGTAAGGCAATCAATATTATGTCAGTAGAAATTTTTACGCGGTAATCGGGGTCACCAATTGTAGATGTATGTATGTCGATGGTTTAACGAGACTGCTACAATTAAAAGACGACCGTTCTTCTTAACATCTACTTTAATAATAATTTCTTCTGGTTTTGCTTCAATACAAGTAAACTTTGTACATAATAAATTTAGTATTTAAGATGAGTACAGTAGGAACAAAAATGATTTAAAATATATGGAAATATATTAAGAGCATGTTTACATTTGATTTTATGTGATTTATGAAATTTATGATGATTTGGTAGGTCCCCACAACCTCATAAAAGTGAACCACCCTAAGGTACATATTATTTTGGAAATAATATTCGTAATGGAAAGATTAGGTTGGTTTGGTTGGCTTATAATTTCTGTTCTAACAATCGGATATTTAAAATAAAGGTCTTAAAATGAAGATAAAATATCAAACTAATTTAATCAGTTTAAAAATAATTGAAATAATATAAAAGTGTAGGTGAAAAACGTTTAAAGTCCTAATAATCGGATTTTAAAGATTAAGGTTTTGAAATAAGTTAAATGTCAGGCTACAAAATTTATGTGACAAAACTTGACTTCATTCTTAATCAATTCGATTGTTGAACCTAGAATATGCATAGGGACCTATACTTGAACCTCTTTGATTAACTTATGACTTTAGTTCTATAAGGGCCAGATGTTGAAAGTTAAGGTAACCCAGGCTAGAGGTAGGATAAACCTAGCGAAGCAAATTAAATATAATATAGATACCTCATCGAAAAGGGTTGATTTGGTATCGTCTGTTCTAATTAACGGATCTTTGCGGTTAATGTCTTAGAATTAAGGTAAAATCTCAGGCTACAAATTTATGTGACAAAACTTGACCAATGTCTAAACCAATGCGATTTTTGAACTTGACCTACGTCTAAACCATTGCGATTTGTGAACCTAAAATATGCAAAGATACCTACTTGCGAATCTCTTTAATAAACTTACAACATAAGTTCTAAGGGCCAGTTGTTGAAGGTTAAGGTATTTAAATTAGCGTTGAGGTAGGATTAGTCTAGAGGTAGGATTAACTTACCGAAGCAACTCAAATATAATAATGAAAAAGAGTTGATTTAGTAAGCTTTTATCTTCGATTCTAATTATCGGATCTTTGAGGTTATAAGGTCTTAGAATTCAAGTAAAATCTCAGGCTAAAAATTTGTGTCATAAAACTTTAACTACGTCCAAACCAATGCAATTATTGAATCTAAAATATGTATAGGTACCAATATATACTTGAAGTTCTTTAATAAACTTTTAAATTTAGTTCTAATGTTCAGATGTTCAAGGTTAAGGTCCTTAAATGCAAATAAAATATTAGGCTTCATTTAAAGCAGCTCATACACGATTCAATTTGGTTATCAACTTAATTGGTGCTTGGATTTCATATACTCAGATGAAAGAAAAGAAAGATGCTTATCTGTCGAAACCATTATTATTGTCTAAAGAAGTTATACGACTCGAATTTCTTAAATTTATTAAAAGATGAGTTCAAAATGCAAAATATTACCGAATAAAAAAAATTTGGTAAATCAAGTTTGCAGTGAAGTTGAGCTACACATCAAATTATTTCTAAATTTGGTCTCGAGTTAAAAAGGGTTTCACTTTGACAGTAAATCAAATAACTTGCCTATATAAACAGTTCAATGAGTTGAAAGAATTATAAATCTTTGATTTTCTTCAACATCAACCGTCAATCAACAAAAACCTAACTAAACAGCATTAATTCAACCGCAAACTGGGGTGTGACACTAAAAATACATACATATTGTAATTTTAGACTGTAGATTGGTTTCTAAGACAGCTTCAGAAGTTTTGATGCAACTATAATATACAAATTAAAAATCACCAAGATTAGTGATGTTTTATTTTATCGAGCTAACACAAGTCATTTTCAATGTCCCCATAGTTACTCTATGAGTGAAATCTGTAAATTTTTGAATTTAGTGTAGTTTTTTTATTTCTATCTTTGGTTCAAAATTATAAAACTACAGTGGAAAGAAAAGGCTGTGGAGAAATTGATTTCATTATACGAGAGCAATAAAAATTTAACCAAATCAAAATAAAGTACAGTTTCGTGAATTACAGTGAAATTCACGAAAGCGTTGATTGTTTGTAAGCGATTTTGAGCACCAAGGAATAAGGACACCCAGAAAACTATGAAGTATGCACCTATAGAAAGAAAACAGAAGCAACCATCAGCAAGACATTGCATCTTTAATAGGTAACTCATCACTTGGAATTTCCTCACTAAAAAAAAATAAACAAAAAATAGCTGAAATATTCCCAATCCCAAAAAAACAAACAGAAGAAAATTTTATTAACAATTGTCGACCAATGGCCGTACTCCTAAACCTCAGCAGACTGCTTGAAATGCTGATCCTCAACTAACTTCGCTCACTCTCCAAGTGACTACAAAGATAGCTTTGGAAACTTTTACGATGCTACAGGCAAGCAGCACAACAGAGGCCTAAGCCTACCTATCCAGCTTCAAAACAACAATGACCTTAATCCAACTAACGCATTTTGATTCCCGTCACCAGCATACCTACGCATACTAACCGACAACAGCCTAGCACCGAAGGCAACAACGCGTGGTGGCTTTAACTGGAGTGCCACAGGGATCCATTCTTGGCCCAATTCACTTCCCACTTTACATTAATTAGTTTCCAAAAGTTGTTAGACACTGTCTGATTCATCTTTTAGACCCTTTGGGAAGAAGAATGATGCCGTTAATGAATGAGGACCTCCTTTTCATTTCACGTTGGTCTAAGAAAAACCATCTTTACCTAAACTCTGTTAAATCAACAACCCATCCTATCTATCGCAAAATCTTTGATTTATCAGTCCTAAGTCCATTGAAACTTGAAAACGAAACCATCGAAATTGTTAGCAGTGCTAGAAACTCTGCAATCGTTCCCTCACATGGAACGACCACCCAATTAAAGCAATTGGTAAGGTCGATGGTAGTCTCCGTGTTCTCCAGGTCACTCGAAGTTTCGTCCCTACAAAAACCAAACTACTTCTTACCAAAACAATTTTACTATACTTATTGATAGATATATGGATGTGAAATTTCTTGAAACTTGGACTCAGACACTAACCGCAAATTAAATGTCGCATATAACAACATAGCCCGTTATGTTTATAATCTATCGTATTTCCGGCTGTAGTCTCTAAAATTTATTAAATTTTCGCTCACTTAGCTTTCTTCATGAAATCATTCAAACAAAACAGCCTGATTATTTAAACGGTAATCTGAATTTCCCTCATTCAACAAGGTCATTTGCTCTTATACTACCTTCATACAATTTTCTCATTACATCAATTTTTCGTTCATGTTGTTCGCATTTGAAACCCTGCCCATATAAGTATGAGAAGTATAAGAAGCAAAAGAAATTTGAAATGTTTACTTTTCAACTATTGCAATCATTGATAATACCTTTATTCAGTCATTTTTATTATTCGTTTTTTGTTTTTTAACTTTTTAATAAATAAATATGTAATAAATAGACTTGTTAATTTTCAAATTCTGAAATTAATTTAAGGGCTATGAACAATTTATATGATTCTTGTCCTACTTTGTAAGCGATTTTGAAATAAATAAATACGAAATACTAGTCAATGAGCTCGGTAAATGAAAAATTTTTGGCGTAAATAACGAAAGACAATAGGCAGTTTGAAGCTTAAAAAAAAGTGAAATGGGTGCAGATAAAATGTACACACCAATGTTACATAATGTTACTTTGACCAAATGAAATTCCTTATCAGTCAGTCAAAAACTTACTTGAAAGTAGAAGAGGTACTTCTACTTTTCTGATGCTTGTTAAAAATATATTGCTACTTTTCCTTTATGCTTGTTAAGACTATACATTCGATAGCCTATTTCAGAAGATTTGGACTAACACATCCATTTGTAACGAGCGGTTTTGCCTAACGGAGGTCATTGCTGGCATGCAGGAACCTTTAGCTCGTCAGTAAATAAAATAAAATAAAATAAAATAAAATAAAATAAAATAAAATAAAATAAAATAAAATAAAATAAAATAAAATAAAATAAAATAAAATAAAATAAAATGAAATGAAATGAAATGAAACAAAATTAAATTAATTAAAAAAATAGAAAAAAAAATAAAAAGTCAAAAAAATTAAATGAAATATCTGAACTTAATTGATTCATTACATTAGAAGGCAGTTTCTCACCGACCACGCTCAATGCAATTTGACCGAAACGTTCTGGGTGAGTAATAAAGTGCAATCTATAGTAATTTCATTACCTACACGGGTAAACTAGAAAATAATTATTAATTATGAGATTAGGCAAGTACTTGAAATCAAAGGGTATAATATTTCTGCATCAGCCCTTGAAAAAAAAAATTTCTAATTTGAAGCAATATTATCATACTGTCTTTGATAACAACCGAAAACATCAACTTGGAGGGGCCGGATTTCATGATCTTATTTTATCCTGATGGCTGAAATTTTTGAAAAAGAAGCACAGGTTCATGACTTTCCAACGCTTGATTTATCAAAGTCTTTTAAAAAAATTCACACCACAGTTATGAATTATGATACTAGTGGGAAATTCCAAAATGGACGACAAAGGACCACGTCACTCACCAACAGCTCTTCAACTTTGAAAGTTTATAAAGTACAACACTTATGAACAAAAGCTGTACGTCACTTACCAACAGCTCTTCAGCTTTGTCAATATCTACCACCAGCTACACATAACAACAAAGATTTTTTTCCGGGAAAATAAGTATATTATATGAAGCTAATCGACATCCTGAATCTGAAAATGAAACCCATTTTCATCCATCAGCTTTAGTTTTTGACATACGACATACGGATTCTCCTATAGAAAAAAACCTGCCATGCGGCGAACAAAAATAAAAATGTTCTTCAAAAGCCACCAAAAATGATCTTTTCCTTGAAAGTTGGTCGTTTGGCAGATGGTACATTAGAATAAATCCATTTATTACGGTTACTTGAGTTAATACTATTTAAATTCAAGAAGCAAAAATAACAATCATCATGGGGATTTTTTGATTTTCGCCAGTTCATTGGGGTATTGAGCTTCAAAGAACGTTTTGTTCTACTTGACCATAGTCGCAAACTAACAACACAGTTTCGACAAACAGTGTTAGGCACCCAGAGCTTGTATAAATTACACATTTGCATTTTGAAGTAATCAAAATAAGCTGTTTTCACGAATTCTGTCATCAATTTTTTAAACAATTTAATAAGCCTCATTCCCCGTAAATGTTACAAAAACAGTGTGGGATATTAAAACAACTTCTCCGTGATGTAGATATTGTTATAATTTCTTCATAACTGGATATTAACATTGTACCAAACTGCAAAATGTGCGACTACTGTACTTAAAATACAATAAAGCTTTGTAGGCCAAACTAAAGCTGATGGATTAAAACGGATGGTAGATTTAAATTTACCGTTTTTGAATATAAGAGAAAAAAAAAAGTTCCGGAAAATTTTAAAAAGTTAAATTTTGTAGGTATGTGCTAACCATTTTGAACTTCTCCCCTCAGCCAACAGCTCAAGAAGAAGAAACAGAAAAAACTAATATCAGTTTAAAATCTTTTAAATGCCCAATGCAGATAGCTCTTCAAAGTGATAACTTGGAAGATACGTGAAAATATGACTAAATCTAATGAGAATAAGTGGCCTTTCCTTATATTTGCAGAAAAAAATTAAAAAATGTTGATTCGCTCCACAATTTCACGAAGGCGTTTGTGCGTGTATGGATGTAATTTAGAAAGCATATGAAAGAACCATTTATTGTCTTTCAATGTTTAAAACCGGTTTTTGGATAGTTGGCACATAGCAAAAGATATTTCAAAAAATTTACCGATGTATTTTCAGATTTTTGCTGAAATTGATTATCTGTAAACAATTTCATAGACTATTGCTTTGATTAAAACAAACAAAATGAAAAAAAAGATCATGCAGTGCATTTTTAGTTTGTAGGTATTTGATGTAATGAAATCTGGGGTACGGTATATTTTGAATGCTTGGTATTAGTGTGGTAGACGTTTTGTGTTTATTTGTTTTGTTATATTTTTTTTTAGAAATTCTGATAGATACATACATAAAATATAGGATTTTTGTTTGACAATGGGTACGTTCAATGCATTACGTTTTACATCTGAATTTTCAGAATTCTGAATTTTTAGAGCTTCCGATTAGCCAGGTGTCATAAAAAGTTAGATGACTTTTAGTGCCAGTTTCACAGTGAAGTAAGTATCACTTAAGTGCCGAATATGGAAAACTAATTCCCAATTTCACAGTGTAAACTTATCGGAACACGTGACACTTAAGTCTCCGATGTTTGCCACTTAAGTTCCACTTACTCAGGTAGTAAAACTGCGGCTTAAGTGCCAAAATGGGAAAATTAAGTGCCACTTATTTTGTTAAGTGTGCACTGTGAAACTGGCCCTTAGTTACGTGTACATATGTAGGTTTAGTTTACATCATTTGGTTTAGTTAGGCAGAAAAATTCTGTAGACATTCATAGTATAGTTGGGATCACATAATATGCCTGTTTGGTAACAAATTTCCCAAAAACTGACTTTTTTTTCTATGGGTTTTGACAGCAAATTGTGAAATTTTGTGAAAATTCGCAAGAAATTTCACGTTACGAAACAGACTAAATAATAGGTATAATATTGAATAAATGTACAGTCAACATCGGTTATAACGAACTCGATGGGACTGGAGAATTTGTTCGTTATATCCGGTGTTTCGTTATAACCGATTTTCCTTTTTTTGTTCTCTATTAAAAAGTGGACAAACTTTTTTTATTTTATAAAAACTTTTATTTAAGACGTATTTACAAGGAAGTCTGTGATTTTTTTGTGTCAACACTTCTGCTTTATAAGCTCTTCTTCTATTTTCCATTTTGGTAAAAAATTTTCATAACCTCGGTTAAAAGTATCAGTCAACAAAACAAACGATTTCAAGGTATTGACTTTTTTAATTTTTATTTTGGATTCTTCAGAATTCTTCAGAAACATAATGTGAAATTCGCGAATGAAAAGAAAACAGTGAAATGGAAATCTCCATAATTTATCATTTTTAATGCACGAAATTTCCAATGCCTATTTATTTTTTTTTTAACATTCGATAGATTTTAAAATTTTCCATTTAAAACTGTTCGTTATAAGCGATAATTCGTTATAGGCGATATCGTTAAAACTGGTATTTGGTTAGTACAATTTGTATGAACCTCGGCTGGGACTTTAATATTAGTTCGCAATAACCGATATTTCGTTATAACCGATGTCGTTACAACCGATTTTGACTTTACTTACATATGTACCCAATGAATTGTTTTTTAAATGAAAGTACAAAAATGTTTTGACTACAGTCTTCTTTCTTTGTGCATTTCATTTGGCTCGATATTTTCAATTCTATCAGAAGTAGTAGGTGTAAATGGAAGTTTATATATATCTACATAAATGCAAAAGAGAATCTGGGTAGGTACTAGGTAGAAGGAATTTATATTTGTTTTATCAAAGTGAGAGTAGGACTAGGTATACAAATTAAAAAATTCAAGGCACAAAGTGACGTAAATTGTAGTTTTTTATTGTAGATAAACAAAATTAGTATTGCAAATCAAAAATGAGGCGCTCAGCGCCAAAACGGCCTAACCCCAAAATTTTCGAACTGAGATAAATGAGTTTAAAGAGAAGCTTATTTGAAACACTTTTTTTTTTTAATTTCCATTAAAAGTTAAATAAAAATTGTTTATTATTATTGTTTGAAATAATTAATTGTTTAAAGAGTCATTGTTTACTGTTGACTTAACTTATGCAAAGTTTTTTTTGAAAATTATATTTCGTCTTAGCAGCCTAAGCCATTTTATTGTCGAGCCTTTTTGATGTTTTTTTTATACATTACAAACATTTTTCCGCAATAATAACAAAACTATTCTACATAGGGCTTCGGTTTTTTTATAATATATAAATGATTGAATTGTGGTATTGTGAAATATCTAAGACCACGTTTTTCTACACTGCACTTAATAGCTTCAAGAAGAATGTCAGATTCCATATGAGTTGAAGGTCCATCGTAGTTTCTGTTACAAATATGATTTCCGCTTGTCTGTAATCCTCTTCGGGCACACAAAACACAATATTTGTTCTTTACACCCAATGATAAAACTTTTCCGGTATGAAGGCCGACAACGGTTGCTCCTGATAAAGCGGAAAAATTCTTCTTATAGGATCTTTTGCTCCAGCAGGCATCTGTCACAACGGTTATAAAGGGTACTCCATCAACCGGATCAACATCACCACGTTTTCGAGCAGCGTTAGCTTCATCTTTGGCAACAAGGAGCATGTTGTTCTCTCCTACATCTTTCCACATTTTTCCACCTGTTTGTTCAATTTCTTGGTACTTGTTGAAGGATAGACAAGATAAGTCTAAGCCGGACAGAAATGTTTCAAGCTGGGAGTATCCGCAACCTATACTTGTTGTTCCCAATACAGCGGCAGTGTTAACTTCAGGTTTATTGTCATCTTTCTTATTCCAAGACACTTTGATTTCAATATTGCACATGTTGCATTTTAAAACTATTAGGCTTAGTTCTTTAAGTATCGAGAAGTTTTTTAGACTGCAATCGAACTGAGGACAAAGTTGAACAATTGATTTTAAAATATTTAAAAAAAACAATCCTTCGTCCTTCAATTATCGTTTCATTGGCAATAGTTGGAGACTCCTTTTCTATAATCAAGCTCTTCATGCTTCCAGTTTCCGAAACTTCTGTATCCTGTAGATCATTAATTTGATCTTGAACTTGTTGAGGTATTTCTTCGTCTGTGGATCTAATGTTTTGAATAAAATTGATTATTTTTAATAGTACATTTTAGATAAACTTACCTCTTACTTAAGTTATCTAAGTTGATTCCTTTTTTATGTAATTTGTTTGTAGGTCTGCTTCGAACTTGACGGCGTCCCATATTTTTGTTTTAGTTTATGCTTTTATTAAGTTATATAATACAAATTTATATATTAACGTACTACTTGTTTTTATTTTGTCTTTTTTTTTAAACTACAGATAATTAGACAAAGTGTTTAGTGCTACACAATTTATTTGTGAATGAAGTACAAATTTTAAATACTACACATTTTTAACACCTTTTTAGAAAACCTTTTATCTTTAAAAAATGGGCTGTTCGATTTCATTCGAACTGGACAACATGGACATTAATTGGTCAAGGTGCAGATGTATTACCTTCTTATATAGTCATATTCTTCTAACTTTAAGGGTAGTCTATAGATTTTTATTAACTATATAAAAGTTAATTTTGCCAATTGTTACAAAATTATTGGACATGATATTTACAATTTAGGATGACAGTAAGAATGATTTTAATTTAACGATGGCGGAACAACAATCCACAAACTCAACAATTTAACAAACACAATAAGATAAATTTTTAAAATTTCGCGGTTGTTTATAGACATTATTAGGTAATTATTTCGGATTAGCCGCGTAGCTAAGTTATTGAAGAATGCACTTTGTAAACACTCCGAACGTTTTGCATCAAGTTTCATTGAGCGTGGTCATCGGGAAAATGCCTTGTAAATGTTATTTTTATATATTATATATCAACCTTTCCGATTAAAATTTTGATGGCACTCGATTTCAATCGCCTCGCGGACCATTCGTGGGATGTAATATTTGCACGAGACTGCGGTGTGTCAATAAAACTCAAAAAATGACAGACTTACAACTGTCAAACAAAATGGGTGCGTTTCAATAACCTTTAACATGCAGCAATTAAAAGGTCTGTTGGCGTACTTTCCCGAAACTGCCTGATTCTACCAGTTTTATTTTTTGCATGCAATGTTTGACAGTCTTTCGGGCTAAAAATAGGTAGGTTTGGGAAGTAAACGAACAAGGTTAAAGTGTTGCCGCCCAGTAGCTCAGCGATAAAGTGGGTTCAGAAAAAGTAAATAATCAAATCGATGATAAATAAAGGAATGTAAATACAGAGTGTACTTGCACTCAAACTGGTCGCCAGGAATTAACAATTAGTTAAATTCCAAATCGAATTGTATGAATTATGAATACATATGACAAAAGACACCAAAGAAACCAAAATGAAACGCAGTTTTTATATGCCCAGATGGAATTTAAATGTTTTTATTTTGGAAACCTTTGAGTCGAAATCTCAAGATTAAGATTCAAAATTTTCAATAATCAAATATAATAAAGGATTACTAGTTATCTTACGTGGAACCGCGTTAACCCGAAGCAAAGAAAAGACAAATAGGCCGTTAACAACTGCAAATACTGCTTCCTACTTTTCAACTGGCATTCAAAACGAAATTTAACAAAAAAGAGTTTACCAGATATATGTTGTACTTCCTCCTCCTAATTATTTCATCTCCCAACTCACTTTATCCTGATTTGTTCAGCAACTTCTATCGGTCCTCGAACCCCTTTCAACTTTTCAAATTTTCAACTTTCCTCGATTCAATTTTTTAAAACCAAAAATTTTTCCTCAATTTTCTTTCTTCCTTAATTTCAAATATACAACTTTTTGATTGTTTAAAAAATTAACAAACAAAACACTGGCCGTGGTATTTGTAATATTAGGTGTCGTTATTTTTAAATGTTTAATAAGAGCTTGCATAAACAGACAGAATTGGACACCGTTCTTTAGTCTTCCTTACTTAAATTAAATTTGATATGAATCTCTTTTTCTTTCGCCACAGGTAAAAAATAATTGAAAACCACAAAGTCTTTACAAAAAAATAGCAATTTATCCTTTGAACCTTTTTATTCAAAACTTAAACAAAACTTTTTTTTAATAAAAATCACAAAAATTCTCAATATCTTAAGTAAAACATCTGATTAATTAATCCGTTAAAATAAACTCATTAATTATCTCTGTCAATGCTGGATTCTGTAGAACGTTAAAATGATTACCTTCTAATGTCCGAATTGTTACTTCATTATTTGTTAGCATTTGCAATTCATAATCTTCCGGTGCATTTGTCATAATTGGAATAGTTGGCTTTATCAAACGAATTGGAGCATTAGATCGCTTGAATTTTGTTAAATCGATTTCATTGAGCAAACGACTGCGCTGAATTATAGCTGCTGTAATGGCAGTTACATATCGTTCGCTAAAACATTTCTGAAGTCTTACATATTTTTGGAATGCAGTCATCCTTTCTTCGAATTCTTGTATGTTTGAGAAGACTTTTATAGTCTTTTCTTCACTTTCTTCGGGGAGTATTAGATTGACAATATTTGAAAGAATCATTGTGTCAACATTGTCTTTGCCAATTGTTAGCACATAGTTTTGATACATTGTCGATAGGACAGCAGGTGAACCATCTATTATGATTATTTTTCCTCGATGACCAAGTTCTTCGAGAAGATGGGCAACTTTAGTCGCAATAATAGATCCGAAGGAATAACCTACCAACCGGTAGCTTGCATTGGGTTTAATTAGAGATACGATTTCCTAAAAACAATAAAAATTATTATTTAAATTCGTACATATGTACAAAGTATTTAAACTGAACAACTTACATTCAAAGCAAATTGAGAAATTTCATCAAATGACGTCATAGTTGCTGTTTTATGCAATTGAATAATGAAAGCAGGTGCTTCAATATCTTTTCCCAAATCTTTCCAGACTTTTCCTGATGAGCATTCGATACCAGAGAAGAAAAATACTGGGTTTTTATTATTTTTACACTGGTTTATTGGTACAACAGTCTTATCGAAGTTTATCTCGTCGCCCATACTGCGAACCATTTTGGTGATCTGGTGGCTAAAGTCTTGAATTTCTAGTGTAACATCTTTGTCAGCATGCGCTGAACGATTCTGTGAATACTCTTCTAATTTCTGAAAAGTAAGTGCTCTAAGATCCTGAGGCGATAGGTAGAGATCAAAATTTCTTTCGAGCGTTTGTTTAATAGCGACAGCCATTAAAGAATCCATGCCCAACTCGGTTAATGTTGATCCGTATGACACTGACTTTGGATCGCGAATGCTCATAATATTCATAACGGTTTCCAAGAGATTTTCTTCACCGACCTGACCTACTCGTTTTTCGGCCACAACCATACTTGCGACTAGTGGATCTGGACAGGAAAGAAGAAGATCTAGTTCTTGCAAACAAGAATTTATTCTTTGCTGTAAGGTTCCTCCGATTGCTAGATCAATTTTATCTTCGGCCATATCAGCAACCAAACCAACTTCGCCAACGGCTCCCCATTGAATTGCTTTGCCCGGTAAGCCGTTATTAACTCGGTCTTCTATTATACGTTCCATAATGGAATTGGCCATGCCATAATTTGTCTGACCAGCATTGCCCCGACCGCATGAAACACTCGAGAAGACAAGGAAATGTTCAAGTTGGGGACACAATTTTCTAGACAGCTCATCAAGATACTTGGTAGCAAAAGCTTTTGGACCCAAAGATTCTTTGAACATCTCAACGCTTTGATTTTCAAAAGAATCATCTTTAAGAACAACTGCTAAATTAAATATGCCACCAATCGGTCCAAGCGCCAATGCATCTCTAATAAGTGCTTCGCATCCATGCCGTGTCACGATGCTAGCTGTGCTTATACGTATTTCACACCCATAGCTCTTCCAAAACCTTAAAAAAAGAATAACATACTTATTATTTTCTTTGGATTCCAACGCAAAGGACAAAAATATCTACTCACTTCATTCTATATAATTGATAGCAATTGGAAATACCACGAGTGGAACTGAATACAATTTTACGAGCACCTCTTAGTATCATCCAATCTACTAGCTCCAAACCAAAACCACCAAGTCCTCCTGGTATAATATATACAAGTTCAGGTGAGAAATACGTGGCTGGCAACACTGATATCGGAAGTGTGTTTATAGATTCATTTGATTCATTGACTTGAATGATAACTTTTCCTATATGTTTTCCACTGCCAAGGTAGCGGAAAGCTTGTTCTAATTCAGCTGCTGGAAAAACTGTGCTTGGTAGTGGCACAACAATACCTTTAGCGATATCTTTTGAAACATGTGCAATAAGGTCCTGAAATGAAAGTAAAATTTATAAATTTATATTCATTCGATAGGAAAACTGAGAAATTTTATATCCTGTCAGTATTTCTCTAATTTTACAAATATCTTCGAGGTCTGAAAAATATAAAGTTCCTTAAATGTTACAATATCTATGTTGGGTTGGATTCGATTTTACACTGTTCATCGACTTGAGAAGTAGATTGAATCGGTGTTTGTAAATGTAAAAGCTTGTGATGTCGCTTTTTGCAATGGTTGCATGTAAAAAGGCTTTTACACGCTTGTGTAGTATGAAAATTAGACAAACAATTGAAACATGCCTTGTTTGTTCTTATAATTTCAATTCTATTCATTACTGCCTTTTGCAAAAACGAAGGACAAACGCGTAATGAATGTTTACCTTGACAATCTAAACAGGAAGCTTTATTGACTTTAGCATTGTGCGATTTTAATTTCTTCGTTGCTTTCACTTGTGGGACCGAAACATTCTGTTTAGGATTAGTTACACGAATATCGCTTACTGTCTCAAGCACTTTGTATCGAGATACTAAAAATCTACTCATTGCTCTCCATGTTGGTATCTCCGATGGATTTTCTAAACTCGCTTCCCACAGTCATAATGTTTTTTCAGGTAAGCGAGTTGAAACTAAAAATGTTAGGAACGAATCCCATGTTTCGATTGAAATCCCGTATGAAATTATAGCACTTAGACAGTCGTTAACATCCCAATTAATTTGCTTCAGAACTTTACCTGTTTCAATGGTATTGTGAGAAATGTTCAATAAAATCTTTAATTGTTTGTGTACTAATATCCTTTTATTTTCGTATTGCTCTTTAAGAGCATCCCACGCAAGTTCAAAATTGTCATCTGTTAATGGAAATTTAGATACGATACTGTGAGCATCGTCACGAGTTTTAGCTAAAAGGTGGAATAGCTTCTGAACTGGACTTAGTTTAGGGTGCTTTATATAAACCGCATTAAACATATCGCAGAACGACGGCCACGAAAGATAATCACCGGAAAAAGTACTAGAGTCACATGCAGGAAGTTTCAAAGATCCATGCGAAGCATTTTCGTTTGCTTTGGCAAGAGATCTTACCTGAAGAAGGACTTGAGATACACCCAAAGCAATGTTTTCGGTCTTATCAGCCGATTGAGAAGATTCATTGCTACTAGAAGTGATGTTTAACAAATTAATTGCATTTAAAATAAATTCTAAACACGAGATATAAGTTTCTGTAGAAGCCTTATATTTAGATTTCACTGCACTTAAATTCTCTTGAGTTAATGGCTCAACCGTGTCACGAACGCAAATTGCATAGGCACTTTTAACATCTGCCCATAAACTAGTTAACTCTACTTTCCTTGCTTCCAACGAGTGAAGCGATAAGGAGTTTGTATTAATTTCTTTTAAATCCGCGAAATATTCAACTAAATTATCTGCACAAAAAATGAAACTTTCCATCTTATTATATTAACTTCAAAACACTAGTCAAAAAGGTCAAATAATTATAGTTTAAAGGATATGTATGGTACTTGATCCCAGGCAGCAAAATGCAATTACTTTAGATTTTAACTTAACTCAATAATTGTTATTATTTTTTTTTTTTTTATGAATAATAAAGAATAAAATAAGAATGTCATCAAAATATTAACAAATTTGCACATGAACAAAATCAAGCACACGTACCTGTTGGTGTAGACCGTATGAATGATGATAAAAAACTGGTTTTTGATGATTAGACCTTGAATAGATCGTGGTGAGTATTGCACTGCTATGATCTTGCTGTTATCAGGTTAATGATGGGAGATGATGCTTTTTGTTGATGATTAAAGTTGAATAGAAATAAAAGCTTTTTTGCTTTTAAGATTATGATGGATATTAGAATACTTTTGTGCTATCGAATGAAGTGGTGAATACAGGTGAATGATGATGATAATCAATGCATGAGCTTTGAATGATGATGATAATGATGACTGAGACTAATGAAGATGCTGAGTATAATTGTGATGATGATGTTGATGCGAAGCTTGGATAAATTATTGAAATGATTAATAATTTATTCAAGATACCAATTGTCGATTGAATTATGCCTTTTTTTTAGCCCTGAAGGTTCTTCCAACTTAGTAATTTTGGTATTTCTTTTAAGGAGGTTCCTCAGAGAAGAAATTGATGATCATTGCTAAGAATTGTTGTGTGGATCAATCTTTCAGTCTTGCGGAGCAAAGCTGGATTATGATCTTAGGAACGAAATTCCACGTTTTTTTTTTTTTGTAGGTGCCAAATGAGTAGAAGTACTATTAAAATCGTAGATTTATTTAATTTGGCTCGAATGGACCATATGTTGGGATTGCGGAATTGATCCTGGTAATTTAGAAAAATATAAGGAGAAATAAAACACAAGTAATTTTAGTTAATAATTAGTTCACAAAGGTTTTATTTCTTTATAATGGGTATATGATATTACCTCGAAGAGTGTCGATTGAAAAAGAGACTGTACAAAAAGTGAAAAGCTCACAGGAAGGGGCGTTTGACTGCTTTATCGGAAGATTACATGTGCAAGCCAAACCGCCCTCTGTGGCTTCAGATAAATAGTTATTTATTAAGGGCCATTTGCTGAAACGAGTCATAAATCTGGATTTTAACTGTTCTCAACTTAGCTCTATGTGGAACTTAGTTCTTAAGATTAACTTTACTTATTTTACGTTGCTAACAAAAATAAAATTTTATCTTAGCTTTGTATGAATTAATTGAGTGTCAAACTTAATAATTATTTTCATCAAAACTGAAAAAAAAAAAAATATTATTTACCTACATTCCTAAACGTACATTAAACTTACATCATTTGAAATGGCCGAAAAAAGGAAGAGAAGTTCCAACTTCACGCACAAAGAGAATTCAATTTTGATACAATGCATTTTTTCCGAAAAAGATACGGTGGAAAATAAAAAGCGGACGGGGCCACCTGGAAGGAGAAGGAATCAGCCTGGAGTAGAATCACCGACAGCTTGAACTCCCAATTTGGGGTTACAGGCTACAGAAGCTGCAAAGCATTAAAAAATTGTACAACCTATACAAGAAAGAAGTAAGAAAGGAAGCTGCTGCTGAAAAATATTCAGCACTTCAAACAGGAGGTGGCAATCCATACACTGTCAAGGATCCGGGGGCACGCCAACTTCTATTAACTCGAGGACTTCAACATCATCCTCAATTACGTCCAGCAGCGTTTCGAAATTCATTTTTAATTTATAAATTTGTTTCTTGCTTTGACAAATTTAAATCAAAATTGACAACAAAATTATTTTTTGCTTTTGTACTACTTAGGAAATTTAGGTTCTACTTTTTCTTCCCCCTAAGTTATGTTCTACATAGCAACTTTTATGTTTAAGTTTTTTGTTGGTGCAAACCAATAAGAGGAACTTAAGCCAGTATGTAGAACTTAAATATTTAAGTTTCGTTTCAGCAAATGGCCCTAAGCTGGTTACAAAATAAAGATACAACATATAAGATAAGGTAGGTTTCGCTTAAACAATCTACTTTTTTTTTATTTTGTAAAAAAGGGCAAATATCGTTTTTTATTGTAAGTGGCACAAAAACTAACAGCTTTTTGGAAAAAATTTCAAAGCAAAAATTGTAGCTTATTAAATTCTACATAGAAACAATTTCAAAATTTTGTTCGTAAGAATAATAGATTTTGAGAAAAACGTGCTCGACGCGGCCAGTACTTAGTCTCAGAGGAGTGGAGAATCGTACAATGAATCAATAAACTAACGTTTCCGAAAGTTTTTCTCCAATTCTATTGAACCTACGCAAAAAACAAAACTCCACTTTCTGAATTTTCCTCGTCGAACAATTATGGACCTTCTTCACTGTTCTAACAATAACCTCAGCATTCTGGACATCACACACTGGGATTTTAATAATAACTTCGCGGGAAGTACTTTCGCAGGGGAAATATCTTCACCTATAATGGGAAATAACCTCATTTTTTTTTTCTGTACCTATCATGATATCTAACGAGACAAAGGCCTAAATATTATCTTTGAATAACATGAACACTGTTTTAGACTAACATAAAATGCTAATAATTATTCACAAAGCTATGCTTCGACCAAGAAAATGTAAGTAGATATTAAAACATACATACAATCAACTGTTTTCCAAGTACCTAATTAGAAAAAATATTAAAACAATGCTTACTTACCCTTTCTATTTCTGGATCCTTACATTTCATAAGCAAATCAAGCACAACAGAAACAAAACTTAATTCCTTCAAAAATGGTGCCAATCCCAATCGATTATCATTTGCCAAATCGAATTTACCTATTTCCAAGAACGTCCCACCTCTGCCCAAACATCTGAATGATGCAACTAATTTCTCTTCTGCCAATGAATTAAGCACAAAGTCAACACCTTTGCCATTAGTTCGATCACGAATCATTGTTTCAAAAGATGTATCTCTGGAATTGCCAATGTGGTCTTCTGCAATTATGTATAGAATTAAAACTCATTAAAATCTCATTATGGAGTATCTACGGAAAAGTTCAAAATCTATACCTTTTAATGTTGGGAATGTTTTAAGAAGAAAATTCTTCTTCTCAATTGAGCCAACTGTTGTAAACACTTCCAAACCATAAGCCAGCGCTACACGTACAGCTGCCAAACCAACACCTCCAGTTCCAGCATGAATTAAAATGCTTCTTCCCTTACGAATATCAGATCGAAAGAAGAACGCATAGTAAACTGTTAAGTATGTTGCGCCAACAGTAGCAGCTTCACGCAATGTCCAATGATCAGGCACGTTCATAACGAAGGATGATGATGTCTCGATATAATTAGTTACTGCACCCTCTTCGCATACACCCATTACCTTTTTGCCAGTTTTTAAATCAATACCCGAAAATTCAAAACCAATCACAGAATCCTGTTCCAAACGATTTTGAGTGAAGACTTCCAGCGAAATGCGACCAGAAGCAACCATGAGATCTTTAAAGTTCAGACTTGAATATGCAACTTTTATTCCGTAGCTCTCTGGGGTAAGTCGGCCTTGAAGCCATTTGATTGAGGACAAATCACCACGATGTAGGACGTTGGCGTATACAACACTAGATTGAGGTTTTACTTCATAATTTGATATAACCTGAAGATGGCGGTACGTGCCCCATTGACCCTAAACAAAAACACAAATTATAATCATACACAACTATAAAAGCATTTCAAATAGGACTTACATCGCGGAATATGTTGATGGCCAAACCTAGAGATAAATGCTTTGAATAAAATTCATTTTGTGGGTCAAAGTCAGGTGAATCTTTATCATCAATTAGCACACATCGGGCTATAGTCTTAACGTATTCTTTACGCAGGCAATTTACAAGACCCAGAATCCCGTTTTGCTTATCTCCTTGGGCATATAAAATTAAATCTTTGGATTGAAGAGTCTCCTGAGCCGGTTTCAACCATTTATATTCGGTATCGTTCGAAGAAATTTTCAAATATTTCACCTCAACATCTCGAATTTTTCCAATTTTACGCAGAAGCATACATTTTAAACCGTTGTTCGTTAAAGGACATATTGCCAGTGTTGAAAGCTCATTTGGTATTACAACATTTTTATTCGAACTTACCACAAGAACCACATAGCAATGGGCCTGTAAGCTGGGCGAATGCTTCAAAATTTCCCCATCTGTTTGATCGATTATAAAATTGCAGTCTAAATTATCAGAAATAGATCCATCTTCAACTGCAACACAAGCTGGAAGATTTTCAAATTTACAAGAACTCAAAACTTTGTAGTCTCCTGTAATCAATGGTAGATCTTCAATAGCATTCAAGAAGTTTTCGATCAATGGACTCTGTGCTGATGTTGGAATAAATTCGAAAATTTTCAGCTTAGACAAAAGCTCATTTTCAAGAGCCAATTGTATACAAAATCTTCCCATATCTTCTGGACGCATAACTGGCGAGGGAAAATGCGGGACAAAGGTATATCTTTCGATTACGGGAAGGCAAAGTTGTTTTCTACGCTGCACAACACTTACTTCCATGCCCATTATTTCAATACCACCACTAACAATTCTTCCTTCATGACGATTGGAGTAAAGATCAATATAGTGTTTTTTACCAACTGTATTCAAATGATAACGTCCGAAAATTCTAATTTTTCGAACTTTAACAGGTAAACAAAGATCACGAGTGTCTTTTGTTAGAATTTGTGTTTGAAGCATGCAGTCCATGAATGTAACCCAATTTGAATTCCATTTTAAACGTGCTTGATTACCATCACTGCGAATTGATTCGATAGCTTTGAAAGCTTCATTATAGAAATAACCACGAAGTTTGAGTTCTTTGTAGATGTCTTTAGTGGTCATGTTAAATTCTTCGCCAGATCTATTATCGAAAGGTTTAATGGGTATTTCAAGTGGGTTTTTGTCGTCTCTGATTTCTCGAACAGTTCCGCATGCAACCAAGCTTTCAGCGTTAATTATCTGTAAGAAAAATGGAAGAAGCATTTTTATAACATTACAAAATTTAAATTGTCATCAGTTCAGCCTTGAGCCATCTTTTGTACGTTGTGCTATATTAGTTCAGAATTGGACAAAAAATTAGCTCGGAGCTGAATAATTTGCATGTTAAACATTCCCCACGGGCTTGTCTAAGCCCAGAGAATTTATGTGGCTTAGCTTTATTCCTGAGGAAAGTTGTGTTGCTAGTGATAGGACGATGTGAATTACTACCTTATATCCCGGGTAGAAAATTATCTAGGAAGCGTGGCCCTAGCTAGATTGGCCATTATATAGTAAATCCTATGCTGGGCCTAGACAGGCGCAGGTCTGGATGATCTTGACTTATTTATCTTATTCTGGCTTTATCTTGGCCCTGGCTAGAATTGCCTATTTATTGGCTTTGTCAGATGTAACTTAGACTGGGCCTAGATAGTTTTAACTTGACATAGCCTAGATATGAAAACTTTTGTTGGTGTCATTTTGGCCCTAGCTAGTGTCGCCACCTTATTGGCGCTGTCTCATAAAAACAGGAAGGGACCCAAATAGTTTTCGCTTGGTGTAGCCTGGATAAGGAATTGTATCTGGGCGTTATCTTGGCGTTAGACAGTGTCACCTCTTTATTGGCGTTATCAGGTGTAACTAAGACTGGGCCTAGATAGTTTTAACTTGACATAGCCTAGATATGAAAACTTTTGTTGGTGTCATTTTGGCCCTAGCTAGTGTCGCCACCTTATTGGCGCTGTCTCATAAAAACAGGAAGGGACCCAAATAGTTTTCGCTTGGTGTAGCCTGGGTAAGGAATTGTATCTGGGCGTTATCTTGGCGTTAGACAGTGTCGCCTCTTTATTGGCGTTATCAGGTGTAACTAAGACTGGGCTTAGATAGTTTTAACTTGACATAGCCTAGATATGAAAACTTTTGTTGGTGTCATTTTGGCCCTAGCTAGTGTCGCCACCTTATTCGCGCTGTCTCATAAAAACAGGAAGGGACCCAAATAGTTTTCGCTTGGTGTAGCCTGGATAAGGAATTGTATCTGGGCGTTATTTTGGCGTTAGACAGTGTCACCTCTTTATTGGCGTTATCAGGTGTAACTAAGACTGGGCCTAGATAGTTTAGACTTGATGTAGCCTAGACATGGAACTTTTTCTTGGCGTTATATTGGTCGTAGATAGTGTCGCCTCTTTATTGGCATTCCCAACGACCAATTTAACTTGTGTAAGGTCCATATAGCAAATACGTGAAGTATCAACTCATAAACATTTTTACATCCCTATTCTGTATCGAAAATCAGACTGGGTAGCTTGCTGGATCTTTGATTGGAGGAACGCGAGTTCAAATCTCGGAGAAACCAAGTAAGTAAAAGTGAAGTTGTTTTAAAATTAAATTAAATTCTATACATTTCAGTTAAAGAGAAAAGCTGTCTCAAACACCCCTAATATGAGAGGGGTGGGGGCTATATGGACAAACAAACAACAACACAAACATATATATGCCAGTAAGACCTAGGGTCTTATAAATTAGGCAAATGTTAGAAGGAATAGAAGGATAGGATAGATTTTTGTTGGCACAGTGGATTGAGAAATAAGGTTTTGATTATCTCATTAAATCCCAGGGGTGGCGTTCAGTTGAGGGAATATAGAAAAGAATGCTGCCTAGACTGGGGATCGAACCCACACACCCAGGTTAGCAGTCAAGCACTACTTCCACTGCGCCGGGGCCACCCCCATGGGTTTCAGTAAAAATCTACCTAGGCCCTAGCTAGTGACTAAAAATATCTAAATTTTTAGTTATCCAAAGCCTGACTTGGAAGATCTATCTAGGGCCTATATGGGAACCAAACGAACACTTAACGGACTTACCGCGATTAATTATTATAATCAAAAATTATTTTCGATTTATTGCCCGACGTTTCGGCAAGGTTGCACTTGTCGTGACCACGGGTTGACTGATGGCTTGTGGGATGGGTGTTGTTTATTCTCTTATTCTTTTGATCTCGTTCGTAGATTGAACCGGTGCTTCTGTGCTTGCAGTTGAGATGGTACATGTTGTTGCAACTTCATTGATTGTTGTTGTTGTAATTTTTTATATTCTTTAGAGCAGGCCCAACTTATAGCATCAGCTGGTAGGTTGTTTTGATTTTTGTGTTTGTTGTTGTTGTTTTTAGCTTCGATATTATTCAGCTTTAATCTGTTTATCAGAGGATCCCATGCCGAGGAGAGACATGACATAAACAAGGCGAAACTAGCTGGGGCCAAGGCAATACCGAGTCGCAATTTCTAACCGGGATATGGAAACGTCAAACTTGTTTTCTGTGATGGCGTCGATAACTCCCGATATCTTCGTGTCACTCAATACTATCCGGGACCACAAAAAACACACCACATAAGCACATTGCGTGCAAAAAGGTCTGCCAAATTAGTTCACATGAGCTGTCAGATCTTATGTGACAAGATCTTTGAAGGCAAGTGAGAACCAAATCGCAAGTTTAAGCCCAGGAAAAATGAAAAATACACTTTAACTCCCACAAAAAATTCCGAAAATTGAATTTCGTGCAAATTGGGTTGAAGATTGTTCTTTTCTACCAATTTCAATTCAATTTAATTTTTGTATATGAACTTTGGCAGAACTTTGGATTAAAATTGGTAGTTTTGGAAAAAAAAAAAAACAAAGAAAATTCTCAATAATTACCTCGAAATTTCCAGTTGCATAGTGAATCATTACTGTAAGTTCGACTTTGCTCTCACTAGTTAAAGTCGTAGCTCTTATAAATCTCACATCCTCAAATTCAATTGGTCTTTCGCAAAACGATATCGATTCGTGATTCATCATAGCAAATGTCTTCCAAACACATTCCAAATAATAAGTAGCCGGAATCAGTATCATTCCATCGATATTATGTCCTTCCAAGTATTTAAACTCTTCTGATTTCATATTAATAATGAAGGTCATTTCGCCACTTTTTTTCGAAATCATTTTATTGTAACTATAGACTTCCCAATCATCACGATGATCCCATTTAATAAGATCACTTATTGTCTCAGTTCCACGTGAGACTGGCCATTCTACCTTTGGGTATAAATTATGAACGGGTACATTAACTCCTTGGGTGTACAATCTGCAAAATAATTATGAAAAAAACACCAACAAATAGTTGAAATCTTTTCAAAGTTATATCAAAAGAAAAAAATTATTTACTTTCCCAATGCGGCCAAGAAGAAAAAATGATTGTCCTTGTTATTCCTCTTAGTCAAACTCACATGGACGCCGTTTGGAATGGAACTCTTTAAGATCGACTGCAAGAGTCCGTGAGGAGCGATTTCAATGGTAAGTGCGTTATGAGGAAGAAGTGCTGAGGTTTCTTCGAAGAGCACATTTCCCAAGAGATTATTTGTGTGGTATTGTGCAGAGGACATCTGGGATTCAGGACGTGTCCAGTATTTTTGTGGAACACTTGTGCTTAACCATTTGGTGGAACGCTTTTTAGGCATAGGAATAATATGTTTTAAGTACTTCAACAGGTCCCCACCTAGATGGGCAATATGTCGCGAATGATAGGCAATATTCGAACACGCAACTTCTCTGGCAAAGATATTTTGAGCATTAAGCTGAGCCACAAATGCTGCAACATCTTCAGCTGGACCGGAAATAGTACAAGACTCCGGACTATTGTGACAAGCAACTTCAATTGATTCAGGAAGCATTCCTCGAATTTCACTGTAAGAAAGTCCCACTGCCGCCATTGCACCCCTGATCTGTTTTTTTTCGCAACTGACTTTTCCTCTGTAATATGCAGCCAACATCATCTGCTCAGCTGTAAAACAGCCATCAGCATAAGCACATCCCAACTCTCCCACAGAATGCCCAATTATAAAATCTGGTTCCATGCCAAATGATTTAAGAATATCCACCAAAGCTATTTGGGTTGCCGCAATACCAACGAATGAGTGTAGAATGTTATCGAACATATTTGGATCGGGTGCGGTTAGGATTTTAACCAGATCTATACCTGCTGGCTTGAGAGCACTATAGCAACGCTGAATAGACTGCCGGAACTGAGGAATTGCCATTAAAGCTGATCCCATTTCGGGCCATTGCGACCCCATCCCACTGAAGACCCAAACTATTGGCCTTTTAACACCAGTAAAATGTTGAATATCCTTAACATACGAAGTAGGCATATTCGTACCACTACCTTGAAGTAAATTGAAGCCCCTGAAAAGCATCTTAGGGACACCACCTAACTGAATGTTGTTCAATAATGCTATATATTCCGGGTCCAGGGGTTTGTTTTCTAGCTTCTGGAATACGCTATCAACCGCCTCTTTAGTACGTCCCGACCACAGAAACAGAATCGGAAGGCTTCCTTCCGGAATTCCGGTTTGTATTTTTAACTTTTCGTATTGTTTCAACAAAATATGTGCATTCGCCCCACCAAAACCAAATGAATTCACACCCACATAGGGCTTCTCCAGATCCATGGCCTCACTAACTACAACCATGCGTCCATCTTGCAATGCTTCAATCTCTTTCCTAGGTTCATTAAAGTGTATATTTGGTGGGATCTTCCCATTCTGGAAAGCAAACAAAACCTTAATAATTGAACAAATTCCAGAAGTAGGTTCGGTATGACCAATGTTGGATTTAACGGAACCTATCAGCAAAGGTTTTGAGCGTTGCTTACAAATAGCATTGTCGATTGCAAGACATTCTTCTGGATCTCCTACTACTGTCCCAGTGCTATGTGCTTCCATGTAGCCAATATCATCAACTGGTATTCTCACGTCATTATAAAACTCTCGCAGAAGATGTTCCTGGATTTTACTAGAAGGATAAGTAATACCCTCGGCCTTATAACCATCACAATTTGTCTTACTATGCACCAAGGTGGCATAAATTCGACGAGCATTACCACGTTTTTGCAAATAAATAGCAGCCACACCTTCGGAGCGAACATATCCATTGGCCTTCTGATCGAATGGAGAACAATAACCGATGTAAGAGAGCACTCCCAGACGAGCAAAATGTACCGTGGAACTCGGATGCAAGATTAAGTTGGTACCACCAACTATAGCAGCGTCAATTTCACCGCTCCTGAGTGCAGCATAAGCCACATCAAGGCAGTACATCGAACTAGAACATGCTGTATCCATGTACAAAGATGGTCCAACCAAACCTAAGCTATATGAGATCCGATTTGCGTACATCGCCCGGCTGCATCTATTTTAAATAAACAAAAAAGTGTGTTTTTTTTTTCAAAGCCTATTATAACTTACCCAGTCATAGCAAAAGCACCTTGTGAATTGGGATCATTCAAGACGTTTTTTTCAGATTCAGATAAACATGAAGCAATGTACACGCCTGTTTTTGTACCTCGAATTGTATTGGGATTAATTCCAGCATCCATGATAGCCATATAAGCTTCTTCGAGTATCAACCGACATTGTGGATCCATAGTATGAGCCTGCAAATGATGAACACCGAAGAAAGCAGCATCGAATTTTTCTATACGATTTACTCGACCGGTGCGTTTTGGAATTTCTGGATCAATGTGTTTCCAACGTTTCTCAGACTCTTCAAGCATATCCACCTAGAAACAATGTAATGAAGGTTGTAATTATTTTTATCTCTTTGCTTCAAATGCACTTTCGGATTCCACAATTAATAAAATCAAAGGCGCAAAATTTTAAACAGTTCTCGTTTAAGCCTACTATACAGTTCCTCCTCGAAAAAAAATACATGTTCTTCTTATGGGAGTGATTTTATCGCAAACAAAAATTTTTGACGTTTAAAATTTTGTTATCGAACTGTGAACCAAACCTGTTGAAAAAAATTTATATTCACCACGGAAACTTTTTCGCGCAAAACAATGTTGGTGACATTGTTTTGTGGAAAAAAAGAGGACAACGAATGCAAATTTTTTATTTCAACTCAGATTTTTTTCTTCCAAAAAAAAATTCTTACCACTTATGTTTTTTTTTTTGTTCAAAAGAACTGTATACTCGGCTTAAAGCAATAAACCCGACTCAAGTTAAAACAGTCCTTCTTTTAAAAATTCTTGTTTAAATTTTTCTTAATTTTAAACACTTTAAACAACTCTTCTAACTAAAAGAACCTGTTTAACAAAACGTCAGCAAACTTTTGTGAAGCACGCCTAATTTTGACGGCTGAATAAATCAAACAGAACGAAAAATTAAAACAAAAAAAACAAAAATAAACTTATCTGTAATTTTGCCGAGCTAAAGGAAAGTGTTTCGAGATTTTAAACGCTAAAATAGTGAAAATACTAAAAAAAAGTGAAATAAAAGTTAATATAGTGAATACTTGTAATAGTTTATTAAAAGAAAAATAAAACAACACGCGGTGCTGCGCTAAATAGTGTAAAAACACCTATAATATGGAGTTTTCAAATTTTTCTTTTCACGGACTGATTGTTTCTCATATTTCACATAAACAGGCATGATGTGAAGTGATGTTTTTTAGGTTAATACATTATCTGAGAATACTTTTCAATTGATATTTCGTAGCATTTTGCTATAAAAAAGCAAATTGTTTGAGAAAAAAAATACAGTTCAATCACGGGAATTAGCGGGATCTGTGAAAATTGAAATTCTCGTCCAGGGTAGTATTAGTTTTTGTTGGTGATGACAAGGCGCTCAAATCCATTGAGCGCCCGTTGTGCAAAGTAATTTTATTTACTTTATGTGGAATATGAGACAATGCTTACCTGTGAAATGACCAAAAATTACACTGCTTGTTATAGGTGTTTTTACAGCATTTAACGCAGGACCACGTGTAGTTTCAATAAAGTATTGCATGTAATCACTTTATTTACTTTTATATCACTTGTTTCTTTAATTTACTAAGTTTTTTTTATTGTTTTAACGATTTAAAATTTCCTAAAAAAAAAAAAGATAAAAATACTTTTGCGCGCCCCAGCATTTAGCTGTCTAACTGCACGCCTTTCCTGTGTGGATGCATTTGTGTATGTGATAAAGCATGCTTTAAAAAGATAGAGATGCGTTTTGCTGGTATTAAAGTTAGAAGACCTCTTTTACGCTTAAACTATTTATTTCGTTTAAAATTTATGAAGAGCCGACTGTCATTCTGAAGTAGATTTAGAGTACGGTGACCATCCGTTCATTATAATAATGAACAGTTCAGTATTTGAAGACAACGTTCATTATGAATTATTTGTTGAACAAAAATACATAAATTTTCAGTATTTCAGAAGTTGTTCATTATTTGTTCTGTATTTAGTACAAATTCCTAAAAACAATAACATAAATATTAAAGCAAAATTCAATGGCAAATAAAATATAACATGAAGATGCTTATAATATTACATACCCTAACCGCTTGAAAGAACGAACAATTTTATTTAGTCACATGCTCCAGCAGAAAGAGTTTTTTCTAGGTGCAGTGCAATTAGACCCGCGGAAATAAAGCCGATTTGTCATATTTCCCAAAAAGAAGATGAAAATAACACCTGCGGGCTTTTTTTCCTTTTTGGAGTGGCAATAAGACCCGCCACAAAAATACATTAAAACCCGCTGTAGTTTTTGCCTTTCTGAATTAGCATTTAGACCCACACTTAAAGTACCTATTCATACTTTGCTTTAAAATGTTTTTAAATTAATCATTTTAAAATGACAAAATTTGTGACATTGTCAATAGTTTTATAGATACCTTGGATGGCCCGCTTCGCGGGTTCATAAAAATATCAAAATCCGTAAAAGTATGTTCATTTGGATTTATTTATTTTTTGGAAGTCTTTTTTGTTTTAAAGTTATTTTGTTTTAAAATTTAAGTTTTATGCAAACAAAGACTGAATTTTTGATTTCTGTACCTTCGTTTTTATGCAAATATTTTTTTTATTAAATGGAATAATTTAAAACTGAATTGACTTTTGTTCCTTTTTTCACTTGTTCATTATTTGAAATTGTAAAATATGGTCACCGAAATTTAGAGCCGCGTTAAAGACGCTGATTACACGACTCGCAGCGTCAAAATGTTTAAAATTTTGCGCCAAAGATTTTAAAAGAAAGCATAAAACAAAGTTCAAAGAATTCTTTCGCTTACGCAATCACTAATTCATTCTCATGCCAATTACCGATTTATATATGTACCTAGATGGTGAAATTAATGGATTGAAAACTTCTCTGTATCGATGGTTCTTGGAGCAATGTAACCCTCCTGTTCCTGTTCCAGTTTCATGTATTATATTGAAAGCCAAAACTATAAACTAATACACGATTTTCAAGAAGGCAAATTCGTTTAACGCGAGTTATTTATGGATCAACAATTCAAAGACTAGATTCTTAAAGAGAAAAACTTAGCTCTAACAGACATGCTGCCTTGCCCTTTCAATTCAAGAGGAGACAATGGCTGATCTTGGTCACAGAAGTATACAATGCAGATGAGAGGAGACTTTTTTGGTGGATTATTCCAAGCAAAACATTCGTGCACTCTGGCGAAAGATCATCTCCCGGAAGAAAAGAAGCCAGGGACCACTATTTGGGTATGCCCAAATAGCAAAAAACAACCGACAATGCATAAAATTATCCACCTGAAAACGAGCGGTAGAGTAAGGATGGTTATATTCGCAAGATATTCGTTAACCCAAACGCAACTTCCATTATCCAACCAATGGATCAAAGTGTGAAATGGCTCACGCAGCTGCGTAATCGAAGAAGCTTCTTGTAAGATTTGATTTCCAAGGGTTGATACATTGAGCAGATGTTGAAAAAGTTTACCTTGTGTGAAGCTATACGATGTCTCCATGAGGTTTGAAATAAAATTATACCGCAAGTCAACGAAAAGTGTTGGCATAAACAGTTTGAGTCTGTTTCTAGTGACGAAGAAGATGATGTCCTACTTGCTGTACTGCAGCAAAGAATACGATTAAAGGAAATAACCCAGGTTTCAGAAACAGCGCTGAATATGCTTCATGAATTTTTTTGTATACATATTAAATGTAAGTCAATAGTTTTTAATTTATTAAAATGGAGGTCTACATTCAAATTGAATTTAAAGTTTCAATGTACGTTTCATGATATAAGAAAATGGAATGAAGATCTTTTTATATGTAAAATACTTCTTTTTTCTCAACCAAATTTTGATGCTCGAAAAGATGAGTGTATATCAGTTGAAATACAGGCTCTGGAGGAAGCGGATCAGTTTTGCTTGCTATTACTTGCGTTAACCATTTCGATGCCTCAAGGAGAAGTTGCAAGTAGGTAATTTTATCACCATTCTTGGCTTTTTCTTCGTATACCCCTAGGTTGGGCAAATATTTACACGGCTTAAGTACAATTTTTTCATTTGAAATTATGTTAACAGAAGCCGAAGTCTGTCAAATTTTCATTTCAAGTTTGATGTCCGAACAAATTAGGTAGCGCCAGCTAATTTAAAATATTTGTTTGTGAAGTGAAAGTGAAAGTGAATGCAAAAAATACAGTTCCTTTAAATTTATTAATTTAAAAATTAACGATCTTCTAAAAGAAATTTAAATGGCTAACTGAAAAGCATAATTTTTTTTTTGTAATTTACATTGCTTATTATCTTCAAATTAAGAGTTTTAAGTGCCTTGTAAGCCATTCTGCAAAAACTGAAAAAAATTAAAAAATAGTAATGCAAAATCTTCTGAAAAAGCGATGCAGAGACTTCGTGCTGGTGCAGTAAGTAATGAAAATTCGGGCAATTAAAGCTCTTCCCGTGAAAGAAATAAGAATACTGAATTCGGTTACTCCAAACGTTCGAACCTCAAAAATTTAAGATTTGGTACAATTGGATTGAGAAATTTCCAAAAATATTCTATAGCAAAAACATTTGATTATTGACGAATGTTCTGATTTTCACAGACATCCTAACAAACAACGTTACAAAGTTAAGTCATTTAAAATTCCCTCGATAAATATTCATTTTTAGTGAATGAAATCTGAAAATACTCCAAAAGCCACTTTATGAAGGAAAAGAGGGTTTGTGGGGAAATTTTCTCAGTATAAAAATGATTTAGATTCGATTTTCCTTCATTATACATACATAGGTGAATAAAAGTGAACGTACATAAGTAATCCTTCAAAGAAGTAAATAGGTTGGATTTTCTTTTATTCATAACAAATGGAGGAAAGTGAATGTTCTTTTCATTTAGTTTCGAAAAACTATAACGGGGCCTTTTAGCGACCAAATAAAGGGTGATTTTTTAGCTGGTTTGGTTTTGGCAACACTGGTTTTGACAGCTGACGTGTGTTTAGTACCTTGTGTCACTGTCAAACAGCTTCAGTTTGGTTTGCAATTTAACCATGAATCGTCTTACAAATTAACAACGCTTGCAAATTATTTAATTTTACTATCAAAATTCGTGCTCGGTTCGAAATGTTCATCGCGCGCTGCTGTGTTCAGCGATGAGGCTCATTTTTGGTTGAATGGGTACGTAAATAAGCACAATTGCCGCATTTGGAGTGAAGATCAGCCAGAAGCATTGCAACAGCTACCAATGCATCCCGAAAAAGCCACTGTTTGGTGCGGTTTATGGGCCGGCGGCATTATTGGGCCATATTTCTTCAAAGATGATGCGAATCGCAGCGTTACTGTCAATGGTGAACGCTACCGAGCGATGATAACAAACTTTTTTTTGCCCGAAATGGAAGTTCTTGACTTGCATGATATGTGGTTTCAACAAGACGGTGCCACATGCCACACAGCACGCGAAACAATGGCGCAATTGCGAGGCGAGTTTGGTGAACAGTTAATTTCACGTTTCGGGCCGGTCAATTGGCCGCCTTGATCGTGCGATTTGACACCATTAGACTATTTTTTGTGGGGGTATGTCTATAGGGACAAGCCCGCTTCGATTGACGCACTGGAAGCCAACATCCATGCATTCATTCGTGAGATACCGGCCGATATGTGTGAAAGAGTATGCCAAAATTGGACTCAGCGGATGGGCTACCTGAGACGCAGCCGCGGTCAACATTTGCATGAAATTATCTTTAAACATTAAATTGCAAGATTCAAACTATCGATTCAAATAAATATTTCATTCATTTTTTCGAATTTTTTGTGTTTTTTTTTTTTTAAAGTTCTAAACCTCTTAAAAAATCACCCGTTACAAACATTATGTAAAGATAAAATTCATCAATTCAATTTTGTTTTTCAATGTATTTGGGGTAAGTATATTGGACACTTATAAAATTATTTATTTATTATAGCCAGTCGACTTAAGATGATTTGGTTTTGTTTAATGAACCCTATTACCAACACAGAGGCGCGCAGTTCTGTTTTCTCCGATTTCTTCTATCTCACTCCGTTTCCTTTTTATAAACGAAAAAAAAATGATCTTATATTGGAAAATAGCATATTGACAAAAGGTAAAATATCTTAACTCTTCATAAGATGTTGTATTGAAACGAATTAAAAAATTTTAAGTATACTTAAGATTATTTCATCTTAAGAGTTTATAATAATTATGAAATGGTAAAACATCTTAAGTGGACTTAAGATACCTTACCACGTGCAAACCCAAAAAAAATCACCCTTAAGTCGACTTAAGATTTTTGAAATCAATAACTAAAAAAAGGTAAACTATCTTAAGTCATAATTTGCCCTATAACTCAATAAATATTAACAATATCTTTTTACAATAAATTTAAAAAAAAAGTTCATAAAATTTGACCTTTAAAAGTTTATTCTGAGAGGTCTATATTTAAAAGGTTTTTTGGAAAGCTTCTTTCGACAGTTTTTTTGCTCTCCTGAAAATGTTAAAAATAGACTTAAGATGCTTTACCTTTTCAGTCGAGAATGAATCCTTGCTATGAATTAATAATAATTCAATTTATATTCACTTCAAGTGAAAGGGAAAACGGTATACCTTCATTTTAATGAATCAAATTCTCCTGATTTAAATGATTCAAAAAAGACTCATAAATTGTTTTAAAAAATGAATATTTAAGCGTCCTATGTACATTCACTTATGTCCAGGATTTATTCATCATTTATGAATCATTTAAAAGATTCATATGTGTGTATCGTTATCCAGGAGTTTGTACTCAAATCGATTTAGAAATGGATTCAGATGCGAAAGTTTTGTTCACTTATGTCAATCGTTTATGAAACAGTTCTGAAGGAAAATGTTTGCTGGGATATGTATGTACGTCTCAAGAATACTAGAAAAAGGCTCATCACATTCGTTAAATTATAAAAGCGAATCTGTTGAAAAATTAACTGACAAATACTGGATGCAGCAAATCTCAAAAAAATAGACAAAACATAGTTTGTGCCTTTCAAACGATTATATTGTTGCTAGGCGAAAAGAGTTGGCTTTGCATGGGCTTTGTGAAAGTTATAAAAAGTTATTCCAAAAAATTTTAACTTACTAGACAAAGGACATTTTAGAGCTCTATTGATCTATAGAATCAAAAGATGTATATCCACTTATTGTGATAAGATACGATTCCTGTGTAAAATGAATTTATTAATGCTTGCTATGAGATATAAGGCATGTTCAGGAAAATGAGATCTCGGAGATCTCAGCAATCTCAGTTTCGTGAACAGGATTCCTCAGCAAAATTTCTCAGCTTGCTGTTAAAACTCTGAGAAAAAAGAAACTTGAATTCGCTTGCTCAAATTCCGAGTGAGAAAAATCTCTGAGATCTTATTTTTCTGAACGCGCCAAGCCAACTGATAAAAAAAATAATTGCTAAAATTAATTCTGCTACTAAAAACTTTGAAGATTTTCAGTCGTATTTATTACAGATTTTTACTAGTTAGACAGTGTCTAAATAGTTCAAAATAGCTCGAAATAGTTGGAAATAAGCTTTATTTGATTAAATAAAATGTCACATTAGCCAAAGTTTAGACAACCGAGCCTGTTATCTAAGTTATCCATCTCTTAAACATCAAATAAAATTGTTTATCTATAACTTGGACGGCTGCCCAAAGTTAGACAACACTATTATAAATATGCCCGATTGAATCTGACTCGATGGGTGTCAAAATATGTAAACTGTTCATGATTTTCGTGAATTATTGAATTTTTGTGTTTTTTCGTTTGTTTACGAAACTCTGGATTAAATGAGAACTTCCGAAAGTGAGCTCAAAAATTTTAAAAATCTTTGCAACAGATTTACGCGATGAACTTAAAAGGATTCGAGTAGAAAAAGATGCGTTTTCTGAATTTAAAGGGATTGGAGCGTTTTCTGGAATTTATGAAGCTTCGAAAAAATGCTGAACTGAAACTATTGACACATTGAGACCGAACACAAAAGAATACAGACAAAACCGAATCCTGTAGTTAAAAAAACAGAAAATTATCTACTTTTATGTGACAGTGTTCAATCCACTTCTATATCATAGATCTGGGAGAGTAACATTCAGCTGCGGAATAAAAAAAATGTCTATTCGCCGTAAGAAAGCCAATACTATCAGTTTCGAAGAATTTAATAATTAAAATTTCGCAAACTCGGTGGAAATTAAATGCCATCTCAAAAAACAGGACTGCAATTTGTGTGGTGGACAGCGTTGCAAATAAAATAAGTTTTGGTCGACCCAACCATTGCACAAAACTAAAATTTTATGAAACGTATTTTCCCGAGCCTCATTCAAAGGAGTTTGTAACCCAAAACAATTATTGGAATTCAGTATTAAAGAAAAGGATGGCAAAGAGTACCCGTCTGGATAGTGAAGGATTCCGAATTGAGAATGAAAATTGGTGATCATCAACGACACAACATTTAACAAATTGGACAATAATGAATATCGATGATGTTAGGATTTAGGAAATAATCAGTAAAACAATTAGCAGACGACGAAGCCGAAGAAAGAAAGAAAAGGTGAAGTTTTTGTATGTAAAAGAATTGAAAATAAACATTGCTTTATTATGTTGCTTTCATTTTAGTGATAAACAAGATTTCTTGTAGGACTTGGAAGAAGATCTTCTAAACTTTCCTATTGATTCACCGGCTAAAATAAATGATGATTCAAATTCGCAAATAAACATAGCTAAGGTGTTGGATGATTTGTATTTTAGAAGATTGTTATGAGATATGAAATAAAAATTAATAACAATTTTGAAATAATTTTTTTCTTTTAACAATGCGGGATAAAATTTTGACTTATTCGATGAGTACTCGGACGAAAACCTTTGCGAGTCTTTTTTGAAAAAGGTTTTTAAAACTTATCATCTCCAAAAAATTAGAATTTTCAATCGAACAAAAAAATGGCAGAAAACGGAAACAAGAATAAAAACAAAATCTTGATTATGGATTGAGTTTTAAAACTAAATTAACAGATAAACTGGAAAATGGAACGAATTGTGGAAATGCTATGATTTGTTAATCAAGGTGACAAAAAATTAACAAACACACTTTGATTATCACGGATCCTGTATCATGGATTACGAAGAATCTATGATAACCAAATTGCAGATTTAACCCACTGTAAAAAAAAACTGGCCTTAAAAGTTTAAAATTCTAAATTTAACTCAGAAATGTTTGTATCAAAGCCAACAAGTTTACTATATAGACCGCATTAAAAACCCGAAATAAATATAGAAAAATTATAGGTAATTTATAAATTTACAAAAAAGCGAAAGCAACAAAATTTACATGCCCATTGCATTTCACAATATAAAAATAATTAAATTCATTATTTCAGCATTCGGCGTGTGAAAAAATTAGCATAATTTACACGCGAAAATATTGTTAGTTAAAAAATTCATAAATATTTAGCTAACTGCTGTACATTGTACAAGTTCAACTTAATTGCATCCTAAAATATTTTTAAACTGGACAGTGAAGCTAAATTCATGTAGAGTCGTTAGGGGCAAGTGTACGCACTTTCGACTTTGAAACATGATTCCAAGCGAAATATAGAAGAATATAATACAGGGGTTTATTAAATTACAAAGCTGCATATTTGGCTATTTATTAAAAAAAGTAAAACTATATATTTTTTTTAATTTACTTAGGTTATTATTGAAAAAACCAAAGCAAGTCAGATTGCACACTCTTGCCCCTATCTAGGGGGGTAAGTTTGAGGTAAGTGTACGAATTTCCAGAGTTTTTAACTAAAACACTTATGTATATTAGAAGGTTTTATTATAAGAAACTCTTTTATATAAAAAAAAAAATACTTTAAATACCACAAAATCAAATTTCACATTCGCTTATTCCATTTTCCCCTGCGGCCCTACGGTGACTTAAACCCAAACTGACTAGAAGTTTAGTGTTATCAATTTGGCATTGTGTTAGAACCCTTTTTCAGGATTTTCTCTTACATTACGCATGCGTACACTTGCCCCAAAAGTTTTGCGCACACTTACCCCAACTGCACTTTTTTCAATATTTTGCTTATTTTGAACAAATTAATATTAAATCCAGTAAAATTTTCACTCAAATATAATATATATGTAATATATTCAATAAATAATAATTAGCACTCAATAGCCGCGTTTTATTATCTACGGATCTAGATCCGGATCATCTTTTAACACGTAATACAACAACAACTTTGGATCCTGCTCTGTATCTGGATCTATTTTAAAGATCCGAAAATAAGTTTTAACTCTGGCGAGTAGACGGCTCTTTAGGCGGTAGGGAGTACAAACTGAAGTGTAAAGAAAGAAGACAGTATCTACATGAAAAATAAACAAACATCAGAAAAAAAGAGATGAGCATACAACACTGTTCTCATTATATAGATCCGCATCGTTTTATTTTCATGGGATGATCCTCATTCAGATCCGTAGATAATAAAACACGGCTAATAGTAAAATCCATGAACACTAAAACGTTGAGAAATATTTTAGTAAAACTGACAGGCTTGTTTGGCACAAAACAAACAAAACTAAAGTGCAACAATAGCTGACCCAAGCAAGGGACAGATAACTACAGAATTGTGCATTTACAGATACTTAATATTAATTATTATTTTCGAGAAATTAAGTGTGCGTACACTTCAACGACTCTAAAGTATATAATGTATTTATGTATCCAAAATCGGTACATATGTATATTATATTTCACTTACTTTATTATACAAATTATTAATGTATTCAGCTATATTCTCCGATTTCGGGAATCGACCCGACATTCCACTTATTACAATTTCATCATCTTCGCTTGTAGGATGCGACCGATAATATTGTGGCCTCGATAAGTCCGGACGCGGAATTTCGGTATCATTTTCAGATTTTGAAGGCATAGTTTTCTTTTTTATTAAATAAAAATTTCACAACTTTAAAAATTTCGTTTTTTGCAAATATTTTTTAATTTTTTTCACCCCAAACACTTTCTATTGTTTATAACAAATCTATCGCCGATTTAGAATTATATTAGGTATATAATATGGAAAAATTGTGAATAGCACACGATCACTTAACGACAATTGAACAATTTCAAAGCGTTCTCTGGCTTTTATTGATTCGGTTTTAGTTAGTTAGTTCTGTTTCCTGAATTTTTAATTAATTTCGAAAAACTTAGTCATACCTCCAGTTTTGCATTTTTGTTGGAATTTATTTTTAAATGCATTGCATTGTAATTGTGTATGTGCACTTTGTGCAGAAATTGTAATTTGTGTATAGCAACACAATAACAATTAATTTTAAATGGATGTATGTTACTAAATTTAAGTAATTCATTACATTGAGTTTAAAATCGAATTAATTACAATGTGCACCAAAAAATTGCAATTGCAAAGGTATAAGTAGATGCAACAATGGAGTAATAAAAATTCGTAGGCATGGATATTGAAATCGAACAAATAGACGGAAAGAAAACTTTTAATAAAAACATGAAGTATAATGCAATTATAATGGAGAGGTTCAAGGAAAGTAAGGGCATGCATTGATTTGAGTTTAGGTACATAGATACCTGATAAATGTAGTTACCTTTTCAATAAAAAAAAATTACAAAGAAGGTCACAGCGGCAAAGAAACCCGGAAATCGAATTAATTTTATATTTACTTCCTATTTGAAAATCTCCAATATCAAATCAATTTAGGCTCGCCCAAACCAAATTGAAACTGTTAACTTATTTTATATGTGATTTGCTTAGTCGCAGCGTCGTCGGTCGTAGTGGGCTGAGAGCGGAAAAAAGGTCTTTGGAGAAAGTCGTAACTCATTTTAATTGTACGTCTAACTACTTTCAGGTAACTCGAGCGTATGATTTTAAAGTATTTTTTTAATATAATATATATATTAAGGGTATTCACGCAATGATGTAAAACACTGGATAAGTTTACCATTTGGTTAAGTTTACCATTTGCTTAATGAACTGTCAAATTTTGTATGAGAAATGATTTACACAATTTGGTTAAAATTTTCCAAGGATTTAGCTGGATAAAATTAACCAAATATTTTTGGTAAACTTAACCAAACGTCATTGTGACTTCTAGAATAAGGCGTGTTCAGAAATATAATAATTAAGTATCTCAGAGAACTAAAAAAAACTCTGCCCGTGTTCTGTAACTATCGCATTGAGATTAGTTGGCGATGAAAGTTGTGAATAAAAGCGTTGTTTATACAAAAAAAAATAATTAGGACATCCACATTTTCTGACTATTGATCAGCATTGTTTATTTACTCAAATCCATATAATGGGCCATATGGATACACAAAAGTAAATGATTTTACTTGTATTTGTTATGGTTTCCGAATTGCCATCGAAGTGAAAGGAACCATTTATTCTTTTTATTCTTCTTTCATCAAATTTCAGTTGAGTTGAGCTCAGGAGAACTTTTACTGCCGAAAACGAAAGTGAACTAAACTGAAGGAAAAGTAGATATCCTGCACCATTATGGGCGTGCCATATGATTTTTCTTGTATTCGCTCATTTTCGTTCGATCAGTGCCATGAGTATAAAAAATAAATAATTCCCGTCAGGCTTAAAAAAAAAAAACTGTTTTTTTCGTGTACCATTACATTTTTTTCCGTTCCGAGACATTCTGCTCCGATTTCAAGTTAGGTAGTTTGGGAGAGGTTCTACATTTAAAAATAATTTCGAAATCTGAACACGCTTATTTGTATACATATTTTGGAGTTTCATATTTGACGTTTAACGAATAGCTGATTCAATTACACCGCATTTAACCAAATGAGTTAAAAGGGCGGTCACGCAAACTTTTGTGTAAACTTATCATTTTACACAATTGGTAAACTTACGACGTTGCGTGAATACCCTTATTATATACTTATTTGGCGTGTTCAGAAAAATGAGGTCTCAGGGATTTTTTTTTCCTCAGAGTTTTGACAGGAACGCTATGAAATTTTGCTGATGAATCCTGTTAATGTAACTGAGATTGCTGAGATCTTCCTCAAAGCCCTCAAAGTCAAAAAATATATTATTCAAGTCGCGAACCATATTTTCAACAAAACTTTCGAATGTCTTTTTCCGAAGTTTCTTAAAATAAATTCTGTAACTTTATATAATATCATTTAATGGTATATTCTTGACTATAATATCTAAAATAAAAAACGCACAACGTTTCAAGTTATCAAACAGACATATTACGAGAATCGTGATACGTCAGAATTCAGATACGTTAATACGAGTACGTCAGTCGTCTACCAAAAATGCCAATTCCAATTTTGGAAGGTAAATAACAAATACATTGACATAAAATAGACTATAGAGTATACAAGTACACCGTAATATGTAAGTACGTAGGTATTTGTGTATTGGCAGGTTATACCAATGCATTTTTGTAATTACAGTAAAATAACGCTTCAACACATCTAAACATCTTCATTTTATTTATTAACAAAAAAAAAATTATCGAGTTGAATAAAATTCAAGTATTTCAGAATTCCATACTTCTGTCATCACTAATAGACAAATTTCCTAATCTGCCATAGTGTCAACGTCAAGAGTAAAATTCAACATTTTATGGAAACTGACAGATGCAAAATTGCAAAGCGATATAAAAATTGTTTTTTTATTTATAGAGAAATGTTTAATTTGGATATTTGAATTTATAATAGACTATTCATATAACGTGGTAAGTTTACAAATTGTGTAAAATGATAAATTTACACAAATTTTGCATGAAGACATTTTTTAATTCATTTGGTTGAATGCTGTGTAATTGAATCAGCTGTTCGTTAAACGTCAAATATTAAACTTCAAAATATGTATACAAATAAGCGTGTTCAGACTTTAAAGTTGTTTTTAAATGGCGAACCTCTCCCAAACCAACCTGAAATCGGAGCCGATAACTTGGAATGGAAAAAAAATGCAAGTTACAACTGAATGGGAATGCACGAAGGACCAGCTTATGAAGCAAAAGAAATGAATTCTCGAAACCAAATTTTCTTTATAAACTATTTATTTTACAATTTTATTGATGTTAGGTAACCAGGTGATTGAATTTGAATGAATTGAAAAAATGAAAATATACAAAATTATTGAATAGATTTTAAATTGAGTATCTGATGGATACAGAAACATTAGAGTGTTTTTTTAGCAAAGTTATTTTTAAACATTCCGCCGCTTTCGAGAATTTAGAAGAGCTTCAATCTGTGTTAAGAGCGTATAAAGATCTTCAAATGAAAGAATATCTGCACCAATAACACGGTGCAGATGCTGCTTGACAGATTTAACGCCGGCCTCCCAAAGACCACCAAAGTGAGGAGCTGATGGCGGAATAAAATGCCAAGTGATTGATTCGCGAGAAAGAGATTCTGCTACCAAAGAATTATGTTGTTCAGACAAAGTTAATTGATGCATTTCGGAGAGTTTTTTTTTCCGAGCCGTGGAAATTGGTGCCATTATCCGAGTACATGTGAGACGGTCTTCCTCGACGCGCGACAAAACTACGAAAAGCTGCCAGAAATGCGTCAGTGGTCAAGTCACTGACTAGCTCCAAATGTATGGCTTTGGTGGAAAGACATACAAAAAGAGAAATATATCCTTTAGTTTTTGTTGTTTTTCGACCGATTTTTGTTTTAATTAATAGAGGTCCAGCACAATCAACACCGCAGTGTGAAAAGGGTCTGCTCTGTTGAATACGAGGTGCAGGAAGATTTCCCATGATCTGTGTTGCTTGGTTCTTCTTTTGCTTGAAACATTTAACGCAATTTTGGCTCAATTTGCGTAGAAGATTCCTACACCCCAGTATCCAATATTCCTGTCGAATTAAGGTAAACAATGTTGATACTCCCGTATGTAAATAATGTTCATGAAAATCAACTAATATGAGGTTTGTTATATTATGTCCATTTGGTATTATGATTGGGTGTTTTATATTAAAAGAAAGAAGAGCTTCTTCAATCCGACCACCTACCCTAAGGATGTCATGATTATCGAAAAATGGTGCAAGATTCACGATTTTGCTATTTTTGGGAAAACTACCAAATTTTTTATAATATACTATATCGTTTCTAAAGTACATATGTTGTAACCATTTTATGATTTCACGTTTAGCATTAAATAGTTCATAAAGGCGAATATGGAGAGATTGTTCATTGAGTTTTTTCTTTATTCTTGAAACGATACCAAGACGAAACGAGAGATGTAATTTTTGCAAAAGGATGATAATCATCAAGGGCAATGACAACATGTGATAAATGGGGTTGTTTTTTTTCTTTTTTTGCAATAAGGATCTTCTTCGATGTGACGAACAATTGGCCACTTATCTTCAGTTTCCTTCAACCATTGGATCCCTGTACACCAAATGGAATGATTGACTAGAGTTGATGGTGTGATACCACGCGAAGCGCAATCCGCAGGATTTTGTGCTGATTTGATGTGAAACCACCTGTTTCAGGGAATTGTATTGACAATCTCTGAGCATCGATTTCCAATGAAGATTTCCCATCGTTGAGGGGGTGATGAGAGCCACGATAAAACGACTTTCAAATCACACCCAGGCATAAATATTATCAAATTTTGTGTTTAACGATTTTTGGACTGAATCCATCAAGCGGGCAAGCAAAAGTGCGCCACATAGTTCCAAGCGAGGGATGGTGAGTTGTTTTAAAGGAGCAACTCTAGTCTTAGCTGCGACTATGTTTGTTTTTATTTCACCATTTGATGAAATGGATCGCGCGTAAATAACTGCTGAATATGCGGACGATGAAGCATCCGAAAAACCGTGCAGTTGAAACGAAGAATTGATTTTACCTATACAACGAGGTATTCGAATGTTTGTTAGTAGAGCAAGTTCTTCACGGTATTTGCACCATTTTGAACCAATGAAATTTGGGAGAAGATCATCCCAGTCCAGTTTTAGATGCCACAATTCTTGAAAAATGATTTTCAGTTGCACGACAGAAGGAGCCAAAAAACCGAGAGGATCGAAAATTCGTGCTACATCTTTAAGAATTTGGCGTTTTGTTAAAGGTTCATTTGGTGTTATATTCAAGCGAAACGAAAAATTATCTTGATTAGAGTTCCAGTACAAACCGAGTACTTTGACTAAGGAATCTGAGTCACAACCGAGGGGAATGTTTTCATTTTTGTTAGGGTCGCCTGGTGGAAGTAGTTGTTTGCAATTACTTTGCCATTTGCTTAACTCGAATCCACCTTTGCGAAGAAGTTTAATTAAACTGTTTAATTTTAATATTGCATCAGGGAGTGAATCTCCACCTGAAGCAACATCATCGGCATAAAAATCATTCTTTAAAATATCTGCCGCGACGGGAAAGTCATTTTGATAATCATTAGCGAGTTGTTGTAAAACACGTACTGACTGGTATGGAGCACACGCGGTTCCGTATGTGACCGTACATAATCGAAAATGTTCTGGGGAATCTGTTGGCGACTTCCGCCAAACGATTCGTAGAATGTCAGTGTCTTCAGACGCTACCCAAATTTGACGGAACATCTTTACAATATCTGCTGTGAAAACGAATTCATGTCGACGAAATCTTAGCGAAACCGAGTTGGATGGGAGGACCTATCATAAGTGAATCGTTTAATGAATTTCCGTTTGTATCTTTAAACGAACCGTCAAATACGACACGAAGTTTTGTTGTTGGACTGTCCAACTTTATAACAGCCGTCAAATACGACACGAAGTTTTGTTGTTGGACTGTCCAACTTTATAACAGCGTGATGGGGTAAATAATAAACGTTTGATTTAGAAATTTCTGATGATGGAATTTTGACCATATGTCCCAATGATAAATATTCATCCATAAATTTTAAATACTGAGGGAAAAGTGATTCATCCTTCAAAAACTTTCTTTCCATAGCCTTTAATCTTGACATTGCACCCCTGAGAGTATCACCAAAAACTTGGAGTTTTTTGAAAGGAAGTTTTACTATATACTTTCCATCAGTGCTTCTTTGATGCGTTTTGGAGAAATGTTCTTCCATATCTTCAACTCCTATTGAACCCTTTACCTTTGAATTAACTTCTTCGATGGTCCAGAAGGATTGTAAGATAGAATCTATGTTGACAGTTGAATGATGCGATTGAATATTTTGATTAAATCCCGAAACAAGTTTCCCCGCCAACACCCAACCAAAAATAGTTTTTTGAGCAATAGGGTGACCTTTGCTGCTTCGAATTAGTTCACACTCTAAGATATCCCAAACCTTATCTGCTCCAAGCAGAATATCTATATTGGCAGGTTGATAAAACAAGGGGTCAGCTAAATTAATGTTCGAAATATGTTCCCAATCTTCGATGTTGAACGGAAAAGCAGGTAGTTGTGTCGTAATTGTGGATAAAACAAATGTTTCTACAGCGATGCTGACTGAGTCATAACACGAAGCGATATTAATTGAAACCAAACCTCTAGATTGTCCTGAATTAGATCCATCAAATATTTTTCCAACTGAAGTAATGTTTGAGACAAGGATCGATTTGAGTACAGCGAATGATGCGAAATGTATGGGTTTGAATTCTGAACTGGATTTGAGTAGAGATATTGGGATGATTAGGGAATGAATTCCAATGGTGAATTTTGAATATTTGGGTTTGAGTTGGACAAAGCAATATGTACGAGGCTATGATGTCTTGAGTTGCATGTCTTGCATCTAGACTTTGACTGACAGTTTGCCGAATTGTGTCCACTACGTATACAGTTGAAACAAAGTCGACTAGATTTGACAAAATCCCGTTTATTTTCAGTAGTCATAGATAAAAAGTCAGGGCATTGGAAAAGCAGGTGAAATTTTTTACATTTTGGACATTGGTTTGAAGATGTGACATGCAAAGTCTTAAAAGAAGATGGCTTTTCTTTTGATTCACGAATATTTCCTTTGCACGATTCGAGAGCCTCACAGCGACGTTCCAAAAAGGTTAAAAACTGGTTGATAGTAGGATGTTCTATGTCTAAGCTTTCAGTTGACCATGCTTGACGAGTATCTTGATCAACTTTGTTGATAAGCACATGTATCATCCAAGGATCCCTACCAACAGACTTAAACGAATCTAGACTACGAACAATTTCGTCAGAAACATCGGATATTTTCCGAAGTGTTTTAATATTTGAAGTTTGAAGAACGGGCTGGTGCATAAAGGTTTCTACTAGACTGTTAATAATGAATCTTGGCCGGTCATATCTCTTCTCTAATCTTTCCCAAGCCTGTTCATATGTACGTGATATCAGACATTGGTATCTGCGATATTAAGTTAAGAGCTTGACCACGAAGATAAGAACGAAGTAAATGAAATTTTTGAATTGTTGATAACGATTGTTTTTTATGGATTGCACTAAGAAACAGATCCCTAAACGAAGGCCAATCTTGATAGCTAGTGCCCGTGAAAGGTTCAATGTAAATTTGAGGAAGATGGTCAACCTGGTGATTTTGTGAGACGCACGAACTGTTTTTGTTTTCAGAAAATGACGTATTGGAAACATTTGGTGTGATGTTCTGCCTCTTTCGGATTTCTGAAAGTAATACCGATTTCACCGCGATGTATTTAGATTCAAAGTGTTCAAATTCGTCTTCAGGGTTTACGTACCCTTCTACACTTTCAAATTTATAAAATTGTTCTTGCGATTTATTAAATTTTAACCAAAGTTCATCTAATTTTTCCATTCGCACTTCAAGGGTCTCCTTGGTTTCTTTATCCGAAATTTTCTCCGTGAAGGAGGCTGTCTTTGTTAGCGAACTTTTCATGTTACCACGAATATTACGAAGAACCGATAGATAGGTTAGAAGCCATTTTACTCACGATAATAATTTAATGTTAAATTTATTAAGAAATGGGCCAAAAGAATTATTTAATTGTTCAAAATGTCTATGCTCTTATATATATGTCACTTATTGATTTATGTTTTGATTTTGGATAAATAAATTATATTCAAGAAAAATACATACATATGTCCGTTTGGGTTTGCCAATACTCAAACAATTTGATGATTTCCAAATTCCGGCTTTGTTTCCAACACACAGATTGACCAAACAGCAGCAAATTGAATCCCACGATGTTTTTCAGAAGACAGATGTTCCAATAAATCCAACGGTAGTCTTCCAAACGATAGCAAAATTATTCCAACGATGTTTTCACCAAAAGAATCCCACGATGAGCGATGAGCGATGAGCGATATGCGAAGACAGTTCCAAGATATTCGAAACGATGTTTATATGAAAAATCCGAAAGATTCAAAGATCCGGCTCGATACGGACCAGAAATATGAATGGGAATGCACGAAGGACAAGCTTATGAAGCAAAAGAAATGAATTCTCGAAACCAAATTTTCTTTATAAACTATTTATTTTACAATTTTATTGATGTTAGGTAACCAGGTGATTGAATTTGAATGAATTGAAAAAATGAAAATATACAAAATTATTGAATAGATTTTAAATTGAGTATCTGATGGATACAGAAACATTAAAGTGTTTTTTTAGCAAAGTTATTTTTAAACAACAACACAAAAGTAACGTTTTTTTTTAAGCCCGACGGGAATTAGATGAGACAACGATTCCGGGGCTAAATGTAGAAATAAAATAGTCGCAAACTCACGGCAGTGGTGCATATCTTTTCCTTCAGTTTAGTTCACTTTCGTTTTAGTTAGTAAAAGTTGTCCCAAGATAAACTCAACTGAAATTTCGTGAAAGAGGAATCATTAAAATAAATGGTTCCTTTCACTTCGATGACAATTCGGAAAGCATAACAAATACAAATAAAAGTTTATCCATATGGACCGTTATATGAGTTTGTGTAAATAAAAATGCTGATCTATATTAGGATTGCCAGATTGGGCTATTTATCGGAAATTAGGCTATCTTTGTCCAAAATTGCCGACAACAATTTCATTATGACAGCTCAATCACAATTTGGGCTATATAAATAGCCCAAATCTATTATTGGCCGATTTTTTGTCCGTACAAATAAATCATATAAATAAAACACTTTTCTCGTCCTGAAAATTATTCCATTCCACAATTTGGCTTCGATTTTGGGCTACAAACATTTTTAAATTGGGCTATCGACCAAGTTCAATACATGTTATATTATTTATTTATATTTTCTTTTTTAATTTTCTTAGGATAGTTGGGTTTGTTAACCCGTGTGAATCCGGGCGGGCCATCTAATTAGTTCATAAAAATGTAAAGCTACGATTAGGCACTCAACGCAAATGGTCAACGCGTTGACTCTCTGACGTCAAAATGATGTCAAAATTTGTCCCAAAGTTGTAAAGGCGTGTGATGGAAAATTATTACAAATGAGACTCAAAAGACCCAAAATCGCATTTTTCAGGAGTACAAAGTAAAGTCTTATAAATTTATGATTTTGTAGAGGTTTTTTAATCCATCGACATCTTTCCAATATCCATCCTTCAATAGAATTTGAAAATTTATAAAAATAATTTATTATTTGATAGGACGCAGGCCAATAAAATGAAAACAAAACTCATGACCATGAGTTCATGGAAAATAAAAACTTGGATCTGCCCGAACTTTTCTATTATGTATAGGTATACACCTATATATGATTTTCATTTTCCACATTATCAGGACTTTTAAATAATTGCACGGGTACAAACAAATTAATTTTTCTAGAAACCTTGTCAATTTTACATAATATGGAAATGACCCCAAAATAAGTGTCACTTAAGAAAAAGTCGCAAAATATGAATATCACATCTGACATTCGCTTTACACAGTCCGAATTTGTTTATTTGAATTTGTTTGACTGTAAAACTTCAGTTAACGAATCGAAAGCACAAGTATTCATAAATGTCGTTTGTAAGCTGCATAGCTTCCGGGCATTGCACATTTTCCATTTTTCCATTTTTAATATTTGATCTAATTTTTTTTTTCTTGTCAATCCACTTGGTCTTTGTAAAATTCGAGGCAGTACTATAACCCATGGAGTTACATAAGTTCCTCTTTTTTTTTGGTGACTGCAGAGTGGATGTTACCAGTTTCTTGAAAAGATTCATTTAATGAAAATTCATCAATCGACTTTATAAAATTTGTTTTTTATTAGTCTCAATACCCCCTTAAATTTTGTCTTGTGAATCGATTTCAGATGTTTTATTTTTCCATTTCTCTGTGACATTCAAATGGCCAATATTTGAAGTTTTCTACTTGTTTTAAAGCTCGTTTAAGCTTAATTGTTTATATTGAGCTGTAACCGTTTTTAAAACCTTTTCAGTGTCTCAGTGGGATCAGAACATCAGCTCTTTCTGGGGATTTGTTTTTTAAAATATATTTTTAAAATTGATGAAACAATGTTTCAGATCTTGCCGATGATGCAATTTCGTTATTACTTTCAAAATAACTGCTCATTACATTCGTCTAACAAGGAATTACATGACAGAGAAAATTAAATCTGTCCCTAAATTTTGGCAAATATTCAAAATCAGTACTATTCTTTCTTTGTTCGGTCATAATTTTGTTTTTTAAATTATTGATAAATTGTTTAATATTGAGTCATTGATCATAACTATAATACCCATCGGAATCTTGAAAAACACAGCTATAACCGTCTTCACTCCCTAACAGCGAGACATTTTTTTTTTACTGAAGCAATTTAAGATTTAACATATTTGTGGGTATTAATACGTTTAAGTTCGTATTTCATCGATAAATTTATTAAAATTTGATGCCTTATACATAATAGCTGTGTTTTATTTTCCCCCAGATCCAAACCATTAACCAGATTGGATTTGCTTACGAAAATACATGTATTACTGTAATACTGTAATACTATTACAAAAACAACACAAGATCCAACTTTGTATTGGATTTCCATACCATTTTGAACATACACAATTAATTTTAAATGTCGTGTAAATAATGTAAAGAAAAAAGACAACGGGTGTATACAAATTTAAAAAATAGAGTAGGGTATATAACAAGTTATCACTGAGACTGGGTTGTTTTATTTTCATGATCTGATCTGGATTGGATCCGGGGTAGGCTAACCATCCGTCAGAATTTCGCCTGACGCGTCAGGCTTTTAATATCCAATCAGGCTTTGGCCAGGTTTCGTCCTTTGTCAGGCTTTTTTATAAATATCGCACAAAATATATAATCGTTAAAAGAAAAACGTTTTCGAATGCTTGTAAATCGCAGTGAACACATTCATTTTTTGCATTTAGTTGTCACTTTTTAGAAAGGGACAAAGAGTTGTGCAATAGGGTGATTCAAAAAACACCTTTCTCGCAAATTCAACCGGGACCAGGCGAAATTATGAAGCTTAGATTGAAACCAAAACAATAAAGCTCGCTAGCAGCGCTTTTTCAATAATTTTGCTTGAAAGTCTTTGAAAATCGTAGTTTTTCTCAAATGTCAAATGCTCAGCTCGCCAGACGAGGGGGTTCATCTTCATTCACAGTGGCGTGATTTACTTTTTTATTATTTTAAACAAGCTTTAATCTTCTGAACATTTTAACAAGCGAAAGTCGCATTAATTGGTTACTTATTTGGGGTTGCATTTGTAAATAAAAGTTTTAACTTTTAACCTTCCTATACCCGCGCATTGGTCTGTGAGACCGTCAAATTCCTCTTACTTGGTGACTTTCCCGATGAAGAAGAGGAGGACCTCGATGCTAAAAGGAATAGGTTTCAAGGAGTTCAACCCCCAATTTCTAAATTTAACAAATTCCAACTCTATAACACTGATGGCGCCAGCAGTTCACACAGCAGCAAAATTTCAACCAACCTCAACAACCAGAAGTTGCCTTTCTCCCAGATGTACTAGTGCCCTGGCCCTACAATATTTTGCAAAGGTATTTCTTCCAAACTCATAATTGATTGTTTTTTTAAATCAAACATTGATTTTAATTTAATTATGTAAGATTCCAAAAGATTCGGTAAATTAAAAATTATAGTAAAAAATGTATAAATTCATAACTGTTATTAAACCAACTGAAAAAGCTTCGTATTGAACACTATTTTGAAGGGAATATCAGAAAATTTGTCTCCTTCTGAAATAGAGAAGGAGCTCCGATTACTAGATCCCTCGCTGAGGGTTGTGGTTACAAAATTTGAGACCAAATGGTCCAAGAAAAACGATATTCCCTTGGATCACTTCTTATGTGTTCTGGAAGATAGGGACATCTTGGTGAAGTTAAAATCTATTAAAAGTCTTCTGAGACATAAAGTGAGGTGAGACTCGGTGAAGGAGTCCGGACTGAAGCAATGCTTCCGTTGCCAGACATTTGAATACGTTTCGGCATATTGTACATTCCCTATGAGATGTGTTAAGTGCTTGAAGGCGCTTGAACCGAGGGCTTGTGAGTTGTAAGGTGAGTCCGAAAAGTGAAGACTCGTCTGCCTCCTGCGTGAATTGTGGGATCTCCGAATACCCAGCAAGCTATAGGGGTTGCTCAAGACGAAAAAAAATTTTAGTTAACAAAATTCAAAATAATGTTGTTCGTGTAACGTGTTACGGATCCCTCTGCTCCAGACGGGTTCTCATATATTCGGATGATGTTAGAGGTTCTAAGAGTGCTCCTCCTGTACTTTCCTCGGTTCCCGCTCCATAGGCAATGTAATAAACGAATTCCTAAATAAATCAAAAAAAAACCTTCTGTGCACTTTTCGACAAATTTTCGCCCTACTAGGCAAAGCTGGATGATACCCAAAAGCCTAAAGCTTACCTGGCATTCCTTGCCTCTCTTACGCCAATGAATCTTAGTTTTCTAACTTCCAACGTCAATTCTTTCAGTAATGATAAGCAACTAGAAGTGAAACTTCTCAGTCCTCTTAGAAGAAATTCACCCTACCGCACTTTTTGCAAAAGAAACTTACCGTAAGCCGAGTATACAGTTCTTTTGATCAAAAAAAAACATAAGTGGTAAGAATATTTTTTTTCGGAAGAAAAAAAATCTGAAAAAAATCTTCAACAGGTTTGGTTCACAGTTCGATAATAAAATTTTAAACGTCAAAAATTTTTTTTTGCGATAAAATCACTCCCATAAGAAGTACATGCATTTTTTTTTCGAGGAGGAACTGCATACTAGGTTTTAACAAGCAACTCTCATTTTTTAATAATTAGTATAAATTTATTTTCAATAACTCGGTTGGGGCACAGGCATTTGCAAGTTTCAAACTGCCTTTTCACATATATAATGAAAAATAAGTTAGCATAATATTGATTAAATGTTTTGCCAAAACCAGGAGTCACAATAATATGAATGATTGCAGCTCCATCACCTATAATACTTATAGTAGTGGGTTTCTCAGTATGAGCAAATGAGTCTCGAATAAATGAAGGAGGATTTACATATCTGATTTTTGTGTTTGAACAAATTCTACCAGATTTGCATGTCTGTTTGGCAGGCAATATAAAGCTTTAAAAATAATTCAACCTCTCTTTTTATGGATATAAGTATTGATTCTTTGAAGTCTTTTTAGTTGAGCTGGTACATAAGAGGAGGTTGTTTCGATTGTATGATATCGTCTAATAGTTTTGTTCTCTTCACAAGATGTTCATCCATACATAAATTATATTGGTACTCTCCAATTTGTCAAGTTTTCTATTGTTTTTAGTACCAGAATGGGAACCCATTTCCTTACTTTCTAGATGCAATAAATCTATGCTTTCCTCTTTTAAATGGTTTCCAATATCCTCGAACATAATTATGAGTGATCGTCCACCTTTTGCAAATGCAGTGTAGACACATGTTTGAATGTTTTTTTCAAAAATCTTCAATTGCTCTGGAAACCTCCGGACGTACTATCGTTCATCGACAAAGAGCATAAGTATTATCTAGGATTTCTGCAGCCCCTACCAACACTTGTACATTAGCATTGTTACGCTCGTGAGCTTGAACAATTGTAATTGCACAAAAAGCATGTCTTTACTTTGGAACAACAAAATGACCAATACTTAACTCTGTCATTTTTGGATGCTTGACTGATAACTCAGACTTGTCCTTAAAATTCCCAGTGTGAGGTAGTTTCTTGAGCACATATTCTAAAGTGTTGTCTGGTGCTGGTCCGTTTGCACTAAATGGACTTAAGCTGTACCAAAAAACTACGTCTTTAGTAATAAAATGACACTACTAATATAGATACATATTATTCGTGTCGGCTAAAGAATCAAACCCCTTAAACCCACTTTTTGTCAACTGATATTTTTGAAAAAAATATCTTATTGGCATAGAAAAGGCAACAAAAAAACCTCTTACACCCAAATAGCATACATTTCGTAGGTAATTAAGTTATATTAAATATAATCACTGTCCTACACAATTTACAAAAATGGATTTACGAGGTTTGCTTCTTTAGCCGAGAAGTCTTTCATTTCATTGACATTAATAGAATTAAAAGCCGTTTATTTGTTTTCAATATATTTAAATGGTATGTATATTTGAATAATATTTTAATATGAACCAGTATACAGCTTAAAATTAATAAACAGTTTTAAGATATAGGTAGGTTAGGTATATTATAATAATTACAAAAAAAATTAAAGCAAAATCTGCATAAAAAAATACGCTATATGTTTTACAATACCGCCACCGGTTTTACATCTTTCAAATACAACTCAAAAGTTTTATCTTCCTGCAGCGCTGGATCTAAGTCATTAATGATTTTGGCCAATTTCGGATTATCCAACATTGTTGTGTGACTTCCTTCAACATATTTAACTGTTACCGTACTCTGGGTCAATTTTGACAAACAATAATCTTCATCAACATCAACCATTGCAACTTCTGATGGCCTGACAAGAGTTATCGCTGCCTTTAGAACGTCTAATGTTTCGAGATCAACATCAGCAGCCATTTTTACTCGATTAAACATTGCTTTCACCATAACATTGGCATATTCCTTGCTGTAAATGTTTTGTTTTTCAACAAATTCCATGAATTTCATCATTTTCTCTTCTAAAGTTTTAAGTGGCAAAAATATTTGAGCTGCTGATTCTGTTGTTTCATCGGGAAAGATTTGATTGACAATGCCAGATAAAACTAAATTATAAACATCTTCATCCTTGTAGTTTTCACCTAAATGACCTATTGTTAAGGTCTTCAAAAAGTGAGGTGCACCATCGATTAAAAGAACTTGTCCTCGGTAGCCAGCTTTTTCTAATAAACTTGCCAGGTTTAAAGCTATAAATGATCCAAAGGAGTAACCGATGATGTAAAACTTTTCAGAGGATTTCAAAACCGATTTCACATTCTAAAATAAAATAGTTAGGTTAAAATATTGAAAGTTAAAAATGATTTGTCAAAGAATTACCTCAAAAACAGCCTCTGAAACTTCCTTAATTGTTGTCAAATTAGATGTTTGATGCAACTGTAAAACGGTTGACTTTGAGTACAAACGTTTACCTATCGAATACCAAGCCTCCCCAGAAGTACCTTCTAAGCCAGGAATTATTATACTGGGATTTAGATTAAGCTTCGAAGCATCAGCAGAAGTCAATAAGGGGCACAAAACCTTATTACAATTTGCTTCATCGCCCAGATTACGTAAGAGCAGCTCCATTCCTAAGTGTGTATTCTCAGAAGCAAGCACAAGTTTAACAAAATCATTTTGTTCGCCTTCCTTTGCATCCTCATATTCCTGCAGCTTCTGGAAAGTCAGCGATCGCAAATCCTGCGGCGAAAGGCACAGCTCGAAGTCACGTTCAAGTGTTTGCTTGATTTCGACAGCCATCAAAGAATCCATTCCCATTTCGGAAAGAGTCATGCCAAGTGAAACAGACTTGAGATCCCTTATGCTCATGATATTCATCACGGTCTCTGTAATACTCTCGTTTCCACCACGGCCAAGACGTTTTTCAGCAACCACCATACTCGCTACAATTGCATCTGGAGCTGGAATTAGATTGTCCAATTCCTGAAGACACGAAGAGATTCTTTGCTGAAGTGTTCCTCCGATTTCCATGTCTATCTTATCTTCCGCCATATCAGCAACCAGACCTACTTCTCCCACAGCACCCCATTGAATAGCTTTTCCAGGTAATCCATTAGCAATACGATCTTCGATAATTCGTTCCATAATCGAATTAGCCATTCCGTAGTTAGTCTGGCCGGCATTACCACGTCCACATGATACACTTGAGAAAACAATAAATTGTTCCAAATATGGACACATCTTTCGAGATAACTCGTCAAGGTATTGTGTTGCAAAAGCTTTAGGTGCAAAGGATTCCAAGAATTTATCAACCGATTGGTTGGCAAATAATCCATCTCGCAAAACAACAGCAAGATTAAATATTCCTCCAACTGGTCCTTGGGTAATCGCTTCTGCCAATAGTGTTTCGCAACCAGCTCGAGTTGTTATATCTGCTGTGCTCACTAGCACTTCGCAACCATATGTTTTCCAAAGCCTATGATAAGTTAAAAAAGTATTCAAACATTAAGTAATTTTTGTATAAAAATTCAATAAAAATATTTACGCAATTCTATAACTCTGATAATCCTTAGAAATTCCACGACTTGAACTTAGCACCAGCTTTTTTGCTCCTCTTATAACAATCCAATCGGCCAACTCAAGACCAAATCCACCAAGTCCACCAGGAATAACATAACTGAACTCAGGATTAAAGTAGACTTGTTTCAGAGCCGCAACTGGTATTGTGTATGGCGATTCAGTATCATTTCTCACTTGAACCAATACCTTGCCGATATGTTTGCCGCCAATAAGATGTCTGAATGCTTGCTCAATTTCATTTGCTGGGAAGGTAGTAGAAGGCAGTGGTTGAATGACACCTCCTGCAATATCGTCGTCAATCATTGCTTTAAGTTTCTACAAAAACAAAAATTTATTTAAAAATTTTTTTTAAATAAGATGGATGAGTTATTTACATTTATAATTGAATCAGGAGCATGCAGTAGTGTATCAGCTAGAACAGCATGGAATGTTAGTTCCTTCAAGAAGTATCCCATACCAAGTTTATTATCATTGGCCATGTCAAATTTTCCAATTTCCAAAAAGTGCCCTCCTTGTCCAAGGCATCGAACTGAAGCAAGAAGCTTTTCTTCTGACAAAGAATTCAGGACAAAATCTACACCTTTACCTTTGGTCTGTTCTTGAACCATGATTTCAAAGGATGTATCACGTGAGAATCCAATATGTGTATCTTAAAAAAAACAAGCTTAGATACATAAAACCTGAAATAATATGTAACTCTAAGTTCAATATTACCTTCAAGTTGTGGGAATGTCTTCAGAAGGAATGCTCTTTTTTGTGGTGTACTGACAGTTGTGAAAACCTCCAGGCCATAGGCTAGTGCAACTCTTATTGCTGCCAGACCTATTCCACCCGTTCCAGCATGAATGAGAATACTTTTACCCTGACGAATGTTAACATGCATGAAGAATGCATAGTATACCGTAATATAAACAACTGGAACTGTGGCTGCATCTTGAAGTGACCAACTATCGGGAACATTCCAAATTAATCGCGATGGTTTCTCCACATATGATGCAACACCACCTGTCTCAACCATACTCATAATACGCTTGCCAGTTTTAATATTAACACCAGAATATTCAAAGCCCAATACTAGTCTAAGATCCATTCGGCTACTACCATTCAGCTCAGCTGCCAATCGACCAGTTGCTAACATCACATCTCGGAAGTTGATAGATGAATACATGATTTTTATTTCACAATCCTTGGGAACAAATGGTCCTTCGAACCAGCGTAGAGATGACAAATCTCCACGATGAATAACATTGCCATAAATGTGATCAGCGTGTGGGAGAGTTTGATTTTCGGTGCTAAGTTGCAAATGACGGTATGATCCCCATTGACCCTAAAAAAAAACAGAAATCAAAACATCATCTTCACTGAAACCATAGCTTATTTCATACTCACTTTGCGATAGACGTTGATGCCTAATCCAAGTGCTAGATGCTCCTTATAGAATGAATTTTCTAAATCAAATTTCGGGGCATGCACATCATCGACAAGCACGCATCGAACCAAATGCCCATCAGGTTCCTTTCTTAAGCAATTAGTCAAGCCAAGCAGTCCGTTAAATTTCTCATTCTCCGCATAGAGTACCACTGGGCCACTTGTCATAGCTTCTTGAACTTTTGATATCCATTTGAATTCCACATCTTTAGCTGATACCTTGATAGCAATAGGCTCCTCAAAAGAAGTCTTTTTCTGTTTTTGCAGAAGTAAAATCACTTCATCATTTATTGTCGGAATAACCAAAACTAGTTTCAAGGCCTCAATTGGAATCGCCATATTCGCATCATACAATAATTGGCCTTGCGTTTGTCGAACCACCAAAAATCCTTCATCTGAAAGGCTTTTAATGGCTAAAGCTAATATATTTTCCTGGCTAAATAGATTTTTCCCAATGATGAAATAACAATTCGATTGTGTGGAAAGTTTTCCATTTTCTACATGAACTCCAGGCAGTTCTAAGTCCTGTTGGGTCAAGAACATATAATCACCATTTACAACAGGCAAATCTTCGACTGCATCCAGAAAATATCCAATGATAGGACATGCCTCTTGGTCGGTGTCAACTTCAACTATTTTAATTTTAGGTGATGGCAAATTTTCAAGCCCCAATTGAATACAAGTTCTCGCTGCATCGTTTAGATTCATTTTTGGTGTTGGGAAATGTGGGAGGAATTGATATCTTTCCAAAACTGGAATACCTGGTTGTCGTTTCCTTTGAATTGGGCTTGCATGTAATCCAATCAATTCAATACCTCCAGCAATAACTCTGTCGAACGTCTGACTGGCATAAACATCAAATACACGATCTTCGGTATTCATTTGGCTCATCATGTCTAAATGTTGCCTGCCATTGATACGAAGCTTTCGAATTTTTGTCGGTAGAAATAAGGTTCGTGAATCAGTTCCAACGATATGAATTTGCAACATTGCATCCATGAATGCCACCCAGTTGTATTTCCATTCAATTTGTCCATACTTGCCATCACTCCGAGCAGCACGAACAGCTCTAAATGTTCCATTGTAATGGTAGCCTCGCAATTTAAGTTCTTTATAGAAATCTTTCTTAGCCATCATAGGGAATTTAGAACCTTCATCCAACGGTATTTTCATAGGTGGTGGAGAATCTGCAGGAATTTCCCGAATGGTTCCTGTGACAACTAAACTGTTCGATTCGGTGATCTATTAAAAAAAAAAACAAAAATTCTTTACTTTCATATAAAAGTTAACTTATGACCTTTTTTATTTTTTCCTGAAAAGAAGAGAAATTTTCTTCTGGTTTTGTTTTCAGAATTGTTTCAGAAGTATCAAATTGTTCTTTCGGTTTACTAATTGAAAAGGTTATTATTAAAAAACATTTGTATCAAAGCTCAAATTTTATGTCGAATTCCTTTCAGCCAAAAAAAATCGATCCCTGTGAGAGATTTTGATCCCGGACCAGTTTTGGCATTAAATTCAACCAAAAAAAATCGATCCCTCATGATTTGGGATCAAAATCTTTGATCCCGATTTCAAGAGAGATTTACACCTATACAAAACACGCACTTGCACTCACACAATAGTAAAGTGACATTTATCTAAACGTCATTGTGAAATTTTTCAATTCGGAAATTATTGTTGTTTACTTTTTAGAAGTTTTGTGAAAATAAATTTATATTTCCTTTTTCGTGGCCTTTTCAAATTTAAATTGTTATTTAAATACATTTATGAATTGGAAGAACGACGGTGACGATCGGTGTTTGTCCGCTGGTGAAGCTGCCGAATGCATTTACTGTTTTGCACAATCTATGTAGACTGTAGAATACAACGCCGCCGTTGCTGCGCCATTCCAACTGCAGGGATACATATAATCCTTAAGAAAAGTGTGCTTCGACTACATGTGAAATTTCATTTCCAGGCAGAGAAGGTGTTGCATTATCATTTGTTTCCGAAGTTAATTTTTTTTTTTTTTTTGTTAAAATAATTGAAATTTGTGCAGTGTTAGTATATGAAAGAAATAAAATTCCTACTAGTACTAAGGATCAAAAAATCCCTTATGTGTATTTTAGTTTTAATTGATATTTTAGACTCATACAAGGAAAGAAAATCGTTTACTCTTTTGTAAGTTAAACAAGTCGCCATGATTTTTTTAATTTTGTTTACCATTTTAAACTTCAGCATTTTAAATAGTCTCAAATCTACGACTAACAAAGTCGTCAGTTTTCTGTCACCTACCTATATTTATACGAAGTCGAATGATGGCACTCTGAAGATTCTATCAAATTTTTTAATTTCAGCTTGACAGCTTATTTCATTTAAAATTTCGTTTACCCATTAATGCTATGTTTTTATTTTTTTTCTCTTTCTATTTTTTATCGAATTTTGACATTTTCAATAGATTCCACTTCGAATGGATTCCACTTACGTGTGTTCGTATAGTTTGTACGAATTTCATGGAAATTTGGTTGAAATTTCATTAAGTACATCATTTCGAAATATGAATATGTATTAAAAATGAGATAATTTGGAAATTTGTAACTAAATAGGTAATATCTCATTTGCCCTAATTAAAACGTATCAACAATGATCTTAATGAAAATTACCTCAAAATTTCCAGTTCCATAGTGGATCATAACTTTAAGCTCAACAGTTGCTCCTGATGTTATTGGTGTAGCACGTAAGAAACGAACATCTTCAAATTCAACTGAAACATCCATAAAACTAGGTCCATGGTACATCAATGAGAATGTCTCCCATACAAATTGCAAATAACCAGTAGCTGGGACAAGAATTTTTCCATCAATCACATGACCACTTAGATATTCCTCATCATCACTCTGCAAATTGACGTTCAGAACTCGCTCGCCACTTGATTTAGTCTTCATATTCTCGTATTTGGTAACAAACCAATCTTCATTGTGATCCCATTTAATTAAAGCTGCAATTCCAGGTGTACCACGTGACACTGGAAACTGAATGGAAGGATATAGATTTTCAAATGGAAGTGTGACACCATTGTTGAAAAGTCTAAAAAAGAGAAAATAATTATAAAGAGATATTATGAGAAGATGAGATTGTAAACTCACTTCCCAAGTGCTCCTAAGAAGTGTAAAGCATTATTTTTGCTACCCCTTTGAGTCAATGAAATGTGAACACCACCGGGCATTGATCGTTTGAGAATAGCTTGCAATAGACCATGTGGTGCAATTTCAATAGTCAAGGCATTCTTGGGAAGCAAAGCAAAAGTTTCTTCAAAAAGAACACTACTTAGAAGATTGTTTGTATGGTACTCTGCAGAGCATAGATCACGTCCGGTTTGTTCCCATTCGGCCTTTGGCACACTCGAGCTAAGCCACTTTGAGGATCTCTGCTTCGGTTTTGGAATTGTTGCTTTTAGGTGTTTCAGAAGTTGTGGTCCCATATGGGCAATGTATCGTGAATGGTAAGCAATATTCGAACAAGGTACTTCCTTAGCAAAAATACCTTGAGACTTCAAATTGTCCACAAAACGAGTAACATCTTCAGCTGGCCCTGAGATTGTGCTCGAGTCTTCTCCATTATGACATGCTACTTCAATACTTTCAGGCAATAAACGAACAATCTTCTTGTAGCCCATTCCTATCGCCGCCATTGAACCGCGAATTTTTTCAATTTCCAAACTCACTTTCCCACGGTAATAGGCAGCTAAAATCATTTGTTCTGGGGAAAATCCTCCATCGGCATAGCCACAACCAAGTTCTCCCACTGAATGCCCAATTATATAATCTGGTTCAAGGTTCAAAGCTCTCAATACGTCCACAATGCCAATTTGGATAGCAGCTATGCCAACGAAAGAGTGTAGAATATTATCATAAGTGTGTACATCAGTAGATGTTAAGATTTCAATTAGATCAAGATTCTTTGATTTAAGTGCATTGTGACAGAGATCAATTGAGTTACGAAAGATTGGAATTTCCATTAGAGATGCTCCCATTTGTGTCCATTGCGATCCCATTCCACTGAAGACCCATACCAAAGGACGCTTAATACCAGTATAATGCTGAACGTCTTTAATAATGCACTTGGCATTCTCAGCACCGTTATTGGAGAATATTCCATAACCTCGGAAAACTAAACCAGGCACGTCATCTGTCTGAATATTATGCAATAATCCTATATACTCAGCATCAAGTGGATTTTTTTCTACAGAATCTAAAATTGATGTAACAGCTTGTTCTGTTCTCCCGGCCCATCCTACAATCCTAGGGATATTATCCAATGGTATGCCCATATTTATCTTTTCCTTATCACATCCTTTGAGTAAAGCATGTGCATTTGCACCACCAAATCCAAATGAATTTACTCCAATATATGGCTTTTGCAAGATTTCAACATCTTTGACGACAGTCAATCTTCCTTCGGCTAAAGCTGGAATTTCCTCTTTGATAGCATTGAAGTTAATGTTTGGAGGAATTTTACCATTTTCAAATGCAAAAACTGCCTTAACTAGAGAACATATACCCGACGCTGCTTCCGAATGACCAACATTTGATTTGACAGAACCAACAAGGAGTGATTCAGTTCGTTGACTGCAAAGAACATTGTCAATGGCTCGACATTCTTCGGGATCGCCAACAATAGTGCCTGTACTGTGAGCTTCTATATAACCTAAATCACTTGGATTTACATCGACGTCTGCATAAAATTCACGAAGGAGTTTCTCTTGAAGATTTCCTGAGGGATATGTGATACCTTCTGGCTTGTAGCCGTCACAATTTGTTTTGGAGTAGATGACTTCAGCGTAGATCCGTTTAGCATTACGTTTGCGTTGTAGAAACATACAGTTGACTGCTTCTGCTCGTGTGTAGCCAGTAGCGTCTTTGTCAAATGGGCGACAGAAGCCATCAGATGCTAACACTCCTAACCTATATAATTGAACATCAAATAGTAAGATAAGTTTGTGCTCGCAGCTGTTTTAACTTACCTAGCAAACTGCAGTGTGACAAACGGATGCAAAAGTAAATTAGCACCACCAATGATGGCAGCATCTATTTCACCATTCCTAAAAGCTGTAAAAGCATTATCCAGGGCATACATTGAACTTGAACAAGCTGTATCGAGAAGATACGATGGCCCATTCAAGCCCAATGCATAAGAGATTCGATTCGCAAGCATAGCTCGACTACAGCCTGTAATACCAAAACCACCTGATGACACTTTCTCATAAAACCAGGTCTTCTCTGATTCAGAAATACAAGAGCCAACATAAACTCCAGTACGAGATCCTCTAAGGTCTTTTGGATTGATACCTGCATCAATCACTGCCTCGTAAGCGACTTCCATTAGAATACGAGTTTGTGGGTCCAATGTGTGTGCTTGCTTAAAATGTACTCCGAAAAATGTGGCATCGAATTTTTCAAGGTCGTACAATTTACCAGATCGTTTTGGAATTTCAGGATTGAAATGCCTCCATCGTCGTTCGTCATCGTCAACCATATCGATCTTGAATAAAACGTTATAAAAAAATAACAATATTATAATAAATCGAACCACACTTATTGCACGTCTGCTAACTACAATCCAGGCAGAATGTAAAGGGTGTTTTTTTTAGATGTGTGGTTTTCAATCTTGCAATACTTTTTTCGGAGTTGGTCTTTTTGAAAGATGTCACTTGATTTATGCTTAGTTTGGTTTGGTTTGCCATTTCATAATGAATAGATTTACTCCTGAACAACGTTTGCAAATCGTGCAAATTTATTACCAAAATACCATACAGCCAACGAAACAATCAATTTATTGAAGGAAACTTTTGGTGTGCGCATTATCTCGCGTCGTGGGCCTGTGTCGTGGCCTCCAAGATCGTGCGATTTAACACCGCTGAACTATTTTTTTGTATGGTTATGTGAAGTCGCTTGTCTACGTAGATAAGCCCGGGTCGATTGACGCCTTGGAAGAGAATATTCGGCGCGTTATTGCTGACATACGGCCCCAATTGCTACAAAAAGTGGTCGAAAATTGGGCTTCTCGGCTGAAATTTATTCGAGCCAGCCGCGGCGGCCACTTGCCCGAAATCATTTTTAAAACATAATGGCAAACCCTTATCTTTATAATAAAGCTAAATTCTTGGCCATAACATTAAATAATATGCGTTTTATTCCTTCTTGAAAACCACACGTCTAAAGAAAACACCCTTTACATTTGAAATAGCAATAATTATTAGTACGGACTACGGGGATTTTTTTGACCAATCGTTTGTTAGGGCGGGTGGAGGTCTTTTCCTCCATTATGCATTCGACGCCTACTTGAACTATAGGCTAATTGGTTTTATTAAATACTTATTATTATGCATATCTATAGCTAAAGTTTGTAAATTTTATTAGATAGGTACAACTTTTATAAGACAAAGTTTTGATTGATTGATTATTTTTTGACTTATTAAAAAAATAAGATAATTGTCTTATTCCATTACTTTCAAGCTCGCTGGAAATGGTAAGAAACTTTAAAAATGATTTCATTAGACATAATTATATGTAAGAATTTTCTTATTAATCAACGTCCCTAAAGCCATAATAAGTAAATGGCGGGAGTCAGATTAAATCCCAAAAACCATAAATTCAGAAAATCAGAAATTCAGGAAACTTAAAATCTAGAAAACACAAACTCTATAAAACCCAAAATCGTGAAAGCCCGTACAAATTCAGTGGTTTTCAAATTCCCATATTTTTATCGCCACGCCCGCGCCGCGCCGCGCCGCACAGTGGTTCAAAGGTGAAAAAAAAACGGATTGTGCCAATTCCAAAGTGTAAACTTCCTTGGAAAGTTTTTAAATGAAAAATACGGTTATTTGAAAACAGATCAGATTTAAAAATTCATTTTGACCCACTATATATATACATGGTGTCAATTAAATAAGACAAAATTTGAGCCAACAGTAAAAATAAAAATTAATAAAACAACTATTATTTTAAATAAGATGTATTTTTATTTGTTTTGGAACCCTGTCTGATTAAGTTCAAATTGTTATAACTTTGGATCTAAGACTAGTTTTTGTAAGTTTTATATCTTTTAAGAAACTTCAATAATATGCTAAATTTTTAAAAGCAAAAACCAGTATTCAGTTATACGATTTTTTTTCAGGATACTTTTAAAAATCTATGTAAAAAAATGTTTCATACAAATGTCATATAATCTATTAATTTTGAACAAAATGGTGCAGGATATGAAAAATATTTTAATGCACAAATTTGTTTTCATTATTATAAAATATTCTAGTGAAATTATAAAAAATAAAAATCAATTATTGACAGGGTGCTCAAAAACCTGGTTCAAATAGGGGTTTTTCCAAGTTTCAAAAAAACAGACGTTAATCGAAAACAGTTATGATTCGATATGGACATATTACTTAATTCTGACAGGTAATGCCCTGACCTATCATCAGTTTCAGTTTGGACCATTAATTATGGGACACCCTGAATTTGTTTTTATACTGTTACTGTCCTATTTTTTGTTATAAAGTTATTATTGCAAAATATTGAATAGCTTTATTTAGAAAACGATTTTGTCTACGGAGAAGGTTTTGAACTCAAAATTAATAAAAAAAAACATTTACCTTGAAATCATAGAGCGAAATTATAATTGAAAACGAGTTCGTAAGGTTAAAATCGCCAATAACTGAAAACATATTTTTTTCATTTTTAAAAACGTTGTGTTCGGCGCTTAAAGTCAAAAACTTGGGTTATTCATCTGTCAAACATCATAAACAACTCAGCAAAAATTATAACTTACGGATCTGACGCAAGGTGTGCCTAATATGAGACAATAAGTATACTGGACTATAAGTAGACAGCTTAATTTTCGAGTAAGATTCATCGTATTTGTTGGATAATGAGAACTTGTGGCATTATTACTCCATGCCAAATTTTAACAAGATCGGCCTACCCGTTTGGTTTTTTATAGAATTTTTTCCACTTGGTACATAGAAAGGAACCGCTGTGCGCGCGCCGCCGCGCCGCCGCGCCGCGCGCCGCCCGCACGCCGCCGTCCTATTGGGACCAAATGGTGCAAACCATTTCAAAAATCCATAACTTCTTTATTTATCAATGTTTTTTTTTTGGAAATTTTACACACTTATTCTTGAATAACAGGAATTTAATTTAATAAAACCTATGAATTTTAAATAAATTATTTTACTTGTTTTTTAATAATATAAAACAGCAAAGTTGTAGATTTTGTTATACGTATAAAACTTATTTAACAAAAACTACTACACCGATTTCGATGAAACTAGCCTACCCGTGCGAGAATTCTCGTAATAACATAAAAATAAAAGACGCACGAAAATAAACAAATGCAGTTTTAGAACAAATTATTGACATTTTTAAATAAAATTATAATTCGTTAAATCAGCAGGTAATTTCGCTTCGTTTGAAAACGCATTTGCCAAAATCGATGACGTATGAGAATCGGAAAGTGAGTCTAGACTATAGAATATATATGATGATTTTTACACTGTATTTCTTTTATACTGGTAAAAAGATTTTAGAGATTTTATTTTCTTTTTTAAATGCTTTATTTGTTTTTAATCTTTTTCTTATTCAAAGTTCTTTGAAAGCAGATATTTCTTAAATTAAATTTGATGTAACTGAAATTATGAAAATTATAATTTTTTTTGTAAAATCCGCCCACGCCTACGCCTTCGCCACGCCCTTTTGATATAGTAACCCTTTAAATTTTAATATTTAAGATAGTAAAATGGAGAAATTAAAAATTAATAAAAAAAAAATTAAAAAGTACATATCGTCGCTTGAAAAGCAAAGTGACATAAGTCGAAATTTTGTGGTTTTGAGTTAAGCATATACAGAACGAATTGCAAAACTTTTTTTCAAACGGCTTCTTTTGAATAATTTCAATATGCCACTGAAAGAAGCAAAAAAGTAACACTTTTTTAATTAATTTTTTAAGTGACGAAAACCGTCAAATCGATTTTCTGAAAAACTACGTCTTTCGACTTATGACCCTTTACTTTTCAAGCGACAATATGTATGTATGTATATCTAGTTGTAAGTACTAGGTATACTAACTTATTTCTACAAGTTCTTTATCTTCGTCAAATAATTGTTTTCTATGATTTGTACACACATACTATATATATTAGGTTGGTCCTAACAAATTAAATGTTTTGATCAGACATTGAATTTTAATAACCTTGGTATGTAATAACTGAAAGAAAAAAATAATATTTGGCCGAAATTTAGTCATTATAATTATGTATACAAAAAATTATTGTACATTTTTGTAACCGTTATTTTCTTATTTCTAGACAAAAAAAATATACATATTCTTTAAATTGTAAGCCAAAAGTAAAAAAAACGAAATATTTAAAACTTTTTTTAATATGCATTTTTATACATTAAATAAGAACTATATATTTGTGCCAAAAATTACAAAAGTTATATAAAACTGAAGTTAAAATTTTAAAAATTATTTTTGTTCTCATAACACGTTTTTGCTTCTAAAACAAAAATGCATTAAAAATCAAAACTTTTTATATCTTTTTCTCAACAATATCTTCTTTACAATAGTTGAAGAATACAAAACAACCATTAACTTAACGGAGGCAGCCGGAGGCAACAGAGAAGACTTCAATTGAAAACAATGTAATGAAAAAAATATTGAACCTTACCCAATTTTTTTTTATAAATTTACTGTTGCATTAAATTAAAAAAAAAAAAAATAACTATTTTGAAAAGAAGAGAATATGGGCTTTTCAAAAATGTATAATGTTAAAAATGTCTATTCAGAAACTTACGTAAGAATGGACTTTAAACTCTCACTTCTTATAATTCGAAAAATATAAAATATCGAAATGTCATTTTTAAGAGTCATTTTAAGTACCTAAAACAAAAATAATTAAAACAAAATTATTTTGTTAGATTTTTGAAAGTACGAAACTCGTTAAAACCATTTTTGAGATGGATTTGATCCTTTGGTCACATAGTGCGCAATTAAGCTTCTTTTTTTTTTAATTGGGGCTATTTCAGTGAGCGAAATTTAATCTGAATTTTTGAGAATTTGTGTTCGGCTGTGTTGGTCGCATTAATGATTAAATGAAAAGATATCTCATTAGGGGTATTCATGCATTCTATGACAGACTTGAAAAAGCGTACCAATCAACAAAGACAGAGGTTATGTACATCATTGGTGACTTTAACGCTAAGATGGGTATGCAAAACGACGGAGAAGATCATATTATAGGACGATTCGGCTATGGACAAAGAAACAAAAGAGGAGAAAAACTATTTGACTGGATACAGGAATCAAACTAAGCTTTTGCAAATTCATTCTTTAAGAAAAAGGACAAGTTTAAATGGACATGGATATCACCAGACAGAAAAACAAGAAACAAAATAGATCTTATATTGACCAATAAAATAAAAACAGTTATGGACGTTTCAACATTGACCACGATAAAATTTGATAGTGACCATAGAATGATACGTGCAAAAATAAAAATTAATCACTGCACAATGAATAAAAATAGAGAAAAATATTGCACTCCAAAAGAAATAACCACCGAAAAGAGAATAGCGTTTAACACAGAACTTAATAGTAAAACTAAAGAACATATTGACTCAACTTTCACAAAAGAAAACATTCAAAATAACTATGATACCCTTGAAAATATTATACAAATTTCAGAAAGAAATATAATAATGAAACAAAAAACCTGACAAAATTTTACAGAACACAAAAAATTGATAGAAAAAAGGGAAAATTTTAGATTTAAAGAATGCTTATCTGAAAATGAGAAACAAGAACTAAGCGAACTGAGGAAAACCATACAAATCAAAGCAAAAATAGACATACAAACATACAATGATACAAAAAAAAGGAAATAGTTAAACATACAAAATCAATAAAAAAGGCTAAAAAATTTTTACTCGACGATGGATTGTGTCAATGAAAAACAACACGAAACGAAAAACAAAAAGGATGGACATTAACAAAACAGCAACAGATTTCTTTGATTCACTGTTTTCATCAACCGACAATACAGCTGACAACATTAATTTGAAAAATGATTTCGAGTTTCGACGATGGCTCACTACTTTTCCGTGAAGCCGATATTGCATACACGATAGACAGCTTGGAACAGGAAAAAAGTGCAGGAAGTGACGGTATAGAAGCCGAAATTCTCAAATTTGGAAAAGAGACACTAAGTCCAACACTGACAAAACTTTACAATGCTATCATAAGAACGCAAGAAATACCAAGCCAATGGAAAAACAGTATTATTATATTTACTACATAAAGAGACAAAGAAGATATAAACAATTATCGACCAATCAGCTTAATATCGACAGTATATAAACTTTTTTCAAAGGCATTATACAGAAAAGTAAAACTCTCACTCAACGTCAAGCAACCCAGGGAACAAGCTGGTTTCAGAGAGGGCTTTTCAACAACTGACCACCTACAGACTATAAATCAAATAATAGAAAAATTCAACGAATACAAAAAACCTCTCTACCTCTTATTCATTGATTTAAGTAAAGCATATGGACAGCATTGAGAAATCAGAATATTAATCCGACAACACTGCAAAGGTAAAAACTGACAAAACTGGACGAGAATTTAATATAAAAAGAGGAGTACAACAGTGAGACCCCATATCTCCGCCACTTTTCTCTGCAGTACTTGAAGAAATATTTCAAAAACTATACTGGACACATAGATTTGGAATAAATATATGGGGTGAGAGGCTCAACAATCTAAGATTTGCAGACGACATAGTCTTACTCTCCGAAACACCAGAAGACTTGGAAAAAATGATAAATGAACTTTCGACTGAATGTAAAATACACGGACTCTCATTAAATTTAAAAAAAACAAAAGCCATGACGAACCATATAAGGAAAGACATCTCACTAAAAAATGAAAAAATAGACTACGTTGGTGACTACATTTACCTTGGACAGCTAAAATCTTTCACGAACCAAGAGGAAAAGGAAATAAATAAACGAATAACGAATAGCTGGAAGCAATTTTGGAACATCAAACAAATTTTGGACTCAAAACTCGGTAAAGACACACAAAAATATGTATATCTTGGACTCTACAATACTTCCGGTAATGACATACGGATTGCAAACATTGGGACTTACTTAGTATTCTCTTGAAAAATTAAGAATAATATGTCAAGTCAAAATTGAAAGACAATTACTTAATATAAAAACAATTCAAAGAATCAAAAACGACGAGATAAGGCGAAGAACAAATATCACGGGCGGTATCGAAAGAATAAGACAATTAAAATGGAGTTGGGCAGGTCACATTTCAAGACTACAAGACAACAGATGGACTAAAATAACAACAAAATGGACCCCAACAGATGAGATTAGACCAAGAGGAAGACCAAGAAAAAGGTGGATGGACGATCTTATACAGTTCAACAACAACTGGTACAATGACGCAAAAAACAGGGATCTATGGACAGCAAAGGGGGAGGCTTACGCCAAATTAACTTAAATTATAAATAATATTGCTACATAACGAAAATATCAAATTAAATGACAATGGAAAAAAAAAATTAACTATTGAATGTATAAACAAAACAAAAATAAAGATTATTAAATTAGAAAAAATATCCAAAATATAATGTATAATGTAACGAACAAAAATTATTATTTGTATGCATATGAACGAATGTAATGTAAAATTTATATATATATAGGCAAATAAAGCTTCTAATAATAATAATAATAATAATTCATGCAACGTCGGGAAATTTAAAATGTAAATTCGTAAAGTTTCCGACACACGTTTCATGAGACACCTAAAAACATTTTGCGTAAATGTGGTAAACGATATGGTAAACAAATCAGCTGTTCGTTAAACGTCGAACAGCTTTAAACTTTTAATTTAATTTTAACATTCGTAAAATTTAAATTTAAAAATGCCCAAAATATGCTAAAAAAGTAAATTTATACAATTGTATGAACAAATTGCTTTCAATGATCTATTAATTCTTGAGTTATTTGGCGAAAATGATGGTACCTAAGTATGTTTATTGTTGTGATCAATATACATAAGGTGCAAGTGTGAATGCATTTGTGTTTGTGTAACTCACACTATTTTGAAAAAAAAAAAAAAAAATCATCACTTTTTCCTCGATATGCCCGTTCCTCTATTTCTTCTTCTAAGGGCCTGTTGTACAAATATTTAAACCGTGGTTCAGCAATTTTTATCCACTGATTTCGGCGGATTAATTGAGTTTCAACAGTGGTTTACTGTTCAAGTGTGTGATAATAACCAATTACATACTTCAACCAGCATTGGACGTAAGTTAATCCACCGAAATCGGTGAGTTAAGATCTTGAACCGAGGCTGAACCACTAGTTACAAGAGTTTACCATGTTTACGATGTTTACATCTTCGTTTAACACACAAATTTGTTTCTTAAAGTTTGAGATTAGTTTAAGATTTCCCATAAACATTTTGACAGTTCGTTTACGAACTTTTTTTAACTTCATACTAAATCCATTCCATGCACATGTGGCCAATTTTGGTTTTTTTCTTAGTTATATTGGATCCACCTTGCCATTTTCCAATATCTTCTTTATTTTTTTAAATCTCTGGCTTGTATTTTTCCAATATTTAATCTAAAAAACATATATAATCTATACAATGAACTTTGCAAGATAAAATCTTTTATGTCGTGGCTGAAAAAAAAAACAAACCTTTTTGACGAATTGCGAACTTCCCTTAAGTATCAAAAATTAATAGCAGAAAGAAAGAAAATGACATGTGCAATAACGGAACGCGATGAAAGGGAACCATACACTCTCAAAATTACACCAACTTAGTTACTCGGGAAATCCCCTAATAACCTTTCAACATAATATCGATCCGTCCGGTTGTTGGAGCTTCCCGTCCGGTTATCGGAGATTTTCTTTGGATTTGCTTACGTATTAGAAATAAAACAGAAACTATACTGAGAACGAACCTTCTCTTTTTTTTCTGTTTCATTTGTTGATACAAAATAATCCCTAAATAAATCAATGTGTCCGCATATGAGAGGTTTTCTATCTATAATGAGCAAGAAAAAGTTTCCACGTCCGTTTATAAGAGTGTCCGTTTATAGGAAAGTAATTTGTATGAGAAATTCGAAAAATAAGTTTGTCCCGAAAATGTGCCCGTTTAAGGGAATTGTCCGCTTATTGGAGCTATCCGCAAGTAGAGCTTTCACTGTATATGAATAATGAGATCTCAGAGATTTTTCTCACTCAAAAAGTGAGCAATCTAATCCAAGATTTTGACAGCAAAGCTGAGAAATTTTGCTGAAGAATCCTGTTTATTTAACTGAGATTGCTGAGATTTCCGAAAATTAATTTTCCAGTGAAAGTGGGGAAAGTGAAGCTATGCTTATACTGTAGACGTGTTTCTTATCGGCGGGCAATTTATATCAAATAATATACAAATTAAGAACAATCAAATCAGTTTTCACTTATTCAAACAATTCGCCAAAAGTAATTGTTTTTTTTTTTTCAAAATCAGTTTCAAAACAAGTGATATAAAACTAAATAAAAAACTTAAAATATTTTCTATTTTTCATCATAAATTTCATTTACCATCATCAAACAGTGTCAAACCTTTCCATTCTTTGTGAATCAGTGTCAAACTTCTTGCAGTTCTTTTTTATATACATCAACACTTTTCTCTTTTAAACACATAAACCACATCCACACAAATACCGTCAATGTCAGGTAACAAGAGAAATAGAAATAATTTAGAACTAGACTCTACAAAAATAAATTCACCTCGAACCTCGCTCGGATCAACACAAAGTGTTAAAAAAATGGCTTTCGACGACTCGTCCCTGTTGAAAAATATGAATGAGATGCTAAAAATTCAAAGTGAACAAATCATTACACTTCTTTCTTCTAAAATAACTGAAAACTATGATGCTCTTGCAACTAAAATGGATACGAAATTTGCCGAATTGCAAAAAAACATCTCAGATCTTGACAGTCGAGTTACTAAACTTGAGATTGCACAGAACACAACAAATAGTGAAATTGCCTCTATTATGTATGATTTTTCTCTTTTAAAAACGGCACACGATACTAAAAGTAAAGATTTGTTTGATACTAATAAAGCACTTGATTTAGTTTCAAATAATTATAAAGAACTGAATATTCAAATTAAAGAAATAAAAACTACTCTCAACTATCAGGAAAACAAAAGCGTCGGGCGCGACATGTTAATTTTCGGTATTCCTCGCACTGCCGAAGAGAACCTGGGCTCCTACTTTAATAATCTCTGCCTTTGCGTAAATATTGCACCCCCGCCACTCAATGACATTTTTCGCACTCGCCCGAAAACCGGTGATAACACGACAATTATTATCAAGTTCAGATCTCCATATGACCGTAACTTTGTTTTAACATCACTTGCCAAATATAAAAAAAATTCGAAAAAACAATTTTGTTTAAGAGACATTGGTCTTAACTCTAATTCCCCGATTTTTGTGCGCGAATGTTTAACGAAAAACAATAATAATATTTTACGCACGGCACTAAAATACAAAAAAGAAAACAAACTCTCTTCTGTGTTTACTTTGCGAGGTCTTGTATATGTCAAACGTCGTCCTGGTGATGCCAAAGGTTGTCAAGTTGAGAGCATCGAAGACATCGAACATTTAATAATTGATGACGTTGCCAGCCCTAATATGTAAATTTTCTTCAATCAACATTGCTGCAGATTTTTCTTTTTATTTAATTTATTAGTTTTTCTTTCATTTTTCATTTTTAATTTTTCAATAAATTTTCTTTTATATACTCATAATTCCTAATATATTTTTGTTTATTATTATATATGTATTTGTTTTTTAACAAATTCACTTGCTTGAGCAATAATAATATTTAAATATAACAGGTTTTTAAAATTAAAATGAGTGTTCCTTCCACTTATGATAGCAATGGTGTAATTCTGAGATCTATGATTAACGTTTTTAATACTCAAAAAAGTGGTTTAAAGATATGTCATTTGAATGCACAGAGCTTGTTGCCAAAGATTGATGAGTTTAGGGATATTTTTGTGAGCAACAAGGTTGATGTTATATGTATCTCCGAAACTTGGTTCACAAGTAGCCATAATGACGAGTTATGCAGTTTAAATGGTTATAAACTTTATCGTTGTGATAGACAAGGGCGAACAGGTGGTGGCGTGGCAATTTATGTGCTGAAAGAATTAAAAAGTAGATTGAAATATCAATCAGGTGTAGGAAGTGAAGTAGAATGTTTATTTCTGGAGTTGTCTTGTGGCGACGAAAAATTGCTTCTTGGTACTGGGTACAGGCCAAACAAAAATATAAGTTTATCTACTTTTTTTGAAACTTTTGAAGAAATCTCTTTTCAAACTTCGAATGTAATTATCTGTGGAGACTTCAATAGCAATCTTTTAGAAGAGTCGAACTTTATTGATGGTATGAGAACATTCAACATGTTTCCGATAAACACAACCGTTCCAACACACTTTAATAATCTGTCTAGAACACTATTAGATGTATTTTTCGTAAGTGATGCAAATAAAGTCCTATTTCAAGATCAACTTTGCGCGGCTGGTTTTTCGAAACATGATCTTATATATATGACTTACAATTTCCACTGTGAGGTTACTGAAAACTGCTATGCATACAGAGATTTTAAAAATATTGATTACGCCATGCTTGATGAACAAATAAGAAATATTGATTGGAGCTGCGTTTTTTATTTACCTAACCCAAGTGATCAAGTTAATTTTGTTAACACTCAAGTATTAAGTCTCTTTAATGACTTTGTACGCTCTCGTACAAGGATACGCAATCCAGAAGAAAGAACCTGGTTCACAGCTGAGATCCGATTGCTCATAAATCAAAGAGATATGGCCTTTAAAAACTGGAAACGTTACAGATTAGCCGAATTTGAGCAAAACTATCGAGCGTTACGAAATCTTATTGTTATTAAGGCGAGGTCTGCAAAAAAAACATTCTATAGTAGCCGTCTAAATTTATCATTGGGTGGAAAAAAGTTATGGACAAATTTGCGTGACTCAGGAATAGTGAGAAGAAAGAAACTTGATGTTGTTGATGACATTGATGTTAACGCATTAAATAAATCATTCGTTGATCTTCCCTTTCCTTCACTTCCTGCCCCTCTTTCTGTGGAAGATTACTCTTTTCTACCAACTAATTCCTCCGAAAACTTGTTTGAGTTTCACAGAACTGAAGAAACTTCTGTTGTTGAATGTTTATTATCGGTAAAATCGAACGCTACAGGTGTTGATGGTATGTCACCAAAGTTCTTAAAAATAATTCTGCCTTTTCTACTGCCATATATAACCCATATCTTTAACACCATTTTAACAACAGGGGTGTTTCCCGATCAGTGGAAAAAAGCCAAAATTCTACCCATTCCGAAAAACGGAAAAGAATATAGACCAATATCTATACTCCCTTTTTTATCAAAAGTTTTCGAAAAAATTGTTCAAAACCAGATAAACACTTATTTGCGCGACAAAAAACTATTATCTACAAAGCAATCTGGTTTTAGAAAGCATCACAGTTGCACTACGGCACTTATTAATGTCATCGAAGATATAAGAGGAGCTCTAGATGCTGGTAATGTAACTTTTTTAGTACTATTGGATTTTTCCAAGGCCTTTGATACGGTTGATCATCTTAATTTATGTAAAAAGTTATCCAGGTGTTATAACTTTTCCAGTTCAGCGGTTCATCTTATAGAGTCGTATCTTTGCGGAAGGCAGCAGGCTGTGATGGTGAAAGATGCATGGTCTGAATACCTTTCCATTACAAGAGGAGTTCCTCAGGGATCGATTCTTGGTCCTCTTTTGTTTTCTTTATATATAAATGAACTTCCTCAAATTATGTCGTACACAACCATACAAATGTATGCTGATGACGTTCAGTTATACAAAAGCTGTACTATTGGAATGATTGAAGACACTGCATCAAAAATAAACGATGATCTTAAGTTAATTTCATCATATAGCATTAGTAATGGTTTATTTTTGAATCCAAGCAAATCTAAATGTATTGTTATATCCAAAAAGCCTTTAGACCTGTCATATTTCCCGCAAATACTCCTTAACGACCTTGCCTTAGAGTATGTTGACACTGTAAAAAATCTAGGAATTGTTTTTAATCGGAAGCTAACGTGGGACATACATATAAATATGGCAGTAGGTAAAGTTTATGGAGTGCTTCGTACTTTGTGGCCCACACAGCATTTTACTCCACTTAAAACTAGAGTTATGCTCTCTAAAACTTTACTTGTTCCCATACTACTTTATGGTTGTGAAATTTACGGTAACTGTGACTCAATTAGTCGAAGAAAATTACAAGTTGCTTTTAATAACATTGCCAGATATACTTACAACCTAAAAAGATATGATAGAGTTTCTTCATTTGCTAAACAGATCTACAATTTAACTTTTGAAAACGTCATTCGCTATAGGACCATCCTATATCTCTTCACTATTATATACTCTCATCAACCTTGCTATCTCTACAACAGATTACAAATGTCCTCGTCTATCAGGTCGGAACAACTTCTGCAATTTCGATTCACGTGTCTTACCTCAGAGCGACAGTTTTACATTTTTGCTATCCGTTTATGGAATGAATTACCACGAAATTTAAAAAGAATAAGAAGCATTAACCAGTTTAAGAGTGAGTTAAAAGAACATTTATGCCAATCTTAAACAATTTTTTATTGCTCGAGTAATATTAATATTTTTAACGTAATAATATATTAAATTTTCATATTTAAATTAAATTTTCATATTTAATTTCTAAATTGATTTGATAATTTACACAAATCTTAATAGATAATTTAATGTAAAAATTTTTTTAATTTTTAAAATTCAAATTAATTTTTTTAATGTTAGTTAAGAGTACCTATTTTTGTATTGTATTTTAAATTGTAATATTTTGTAATACCACACGAAACTTGCATCAATTTACAAGATTATTATTATCTTAAGATGCAAGTATGCAATGAAATAAATAAAATAAAAAAAAAAAAAAAAAAAAAATAATAAGAAAAAAAAAAAATAAATAAATAAAAAAACATGCGAAATGTTTTTTAAATTTAATTTTCAAGTGTACATCAATATTTATTTAAATAATATGTACAAATTTGGTAGACAATTAAGAAATATTTTTTTTCTAACTGATGGTAATTGAAATAGAAGAAGTCAGGACTCATTAACGCAAAACTGGGTCAAAGGGGTGGGCTTGAGACGATTTGTCAGTGGGTATAGGAAATAATTGGTTAGAATTTATAATCAAAAACGTGTCCAAGTTTAACAGTAAACTAATTTTGACAGACAATTGCTCACCTTATTGAACAAATTATGCTCATATTCAGCAATATTCCGTGAATTTGGAAATTTTCCCGACATCCCGGAAATAACAACTTGATCGCCATCGGTTTCAGGGTAAATTCGTGAATACTTTTTATTCTTATTAGTTGAAAGGGTTTCACTTGTTAAATCAGGATTAGTTGTCATTTTTATGTCTTTTTTTATTAAATTGTTTTATCAAAATCACTATTTTTATATTTTGTTTCTTTTAAATTATTCACAGCACTATTTATATGTCCTTTTAGTTCACTTTATAAATTTAATAAAACAATGTATCCTAGAGATTCCACCACGAATTCAATGCGAACGAATTGCTAGACACACGGCAATTGCTTCTTCATTAACCAGGGTTCTTGCTTTTATAATCTGTTTCTAGGCTTTTTAAATATTCAATTATAAAAAAAAATATATAAGAACAGTCATTGCCCAGCAAGTCTATTCAAAATTGTAACCAAAACCATTTATTTTTTTTATAAATTATATGAATAATGTAGATATTCCCTTAAAATATTTAATTTTTTTTCAAATGCATTCAATTAAAATGCTAAACAGTCACAAATTATATGCTAAGAGAGCAGAATTATACTTTGGGTTTGGAGGTCTTTTTGAAAAGGAAGTTTTGAATTTATACGAAAAAGTATATCGGGAGTTTTTAAAATGCTATAGAATTTTCTGCAGCGAAAACAGTCGTGAATATTTATATTAAATAAACATTTTTACAAGTTGGAATATGAGATTGAATAAGAATAAAAATTATGTAGGTAATTATTTTCAAAATGCCTACAGATTGTTAATTAAATTGTCTTTCTGTTTTGTGGTTCACGCGAGATGCTTCCATGTTTTTATTTTTTTTTATTTAAAAATAATAATAAACAATAATTGTTGCTCTCGTATAACTTAAAAATTTTGTTTCACAAAGTTGGTTTAATAATGCTTTGAAAACGCTTGATTTTGTAACTGCAGGTTTCTCTATTATTTTTATATATACATATGTATGTATTCGTAAAACCATTTGGTAGAATTCAAATTATGTGCATAAAAGAACAAAATTATGACACTAAAATATTGTGCACTGTGGTGTATACGCACTTTTTATTCATTTTTCAACAAAAATCCTCCACCGGTTTTGTTTATGAACGTTAATTTGGTTTGTTCACGTTACGTTGGTTTATGTCAACTAAAGATCATGTAATTATTAAAATTAACTTCAAGGTTGCAAACTTGTTTGTTTGTTTTTGCCTTATATGTGCTGCTAAACCATTCATCCGATTGGGTTCAAACTTTGTCAACTTATTGCTTGCATTTCCGTGAAGGTTATAGGCATAGTAAAATTAGCTTACAGTTGGTGGCTATTTAACAAAATGCACTAAAAATGCATCCAATTAACCCAATGAACCGATCAAATTTATTATCTTCAATCTATCTGATTTTCTTTTTAACGCTCAGAATCTAAAGATAGAAAGATTAGAATAGAAATTAATGTCTAGATTTTTTTTTGTATTCTATGCATTCCTAAACTATTGATCATATTGTAATTAAATTTTGGTAAGTTCTTTTGAGGATGCCTACGAAGATTTCGAGGAAAGTTTGGTCAAAATTTGGTTAAGTAGATGCATTTTTAGTGAATTTTTCCAAATAACCACCTACTGTAAGTTAATTTTACTATATGCCTATAACCTTCACGGAAATGCAAGCAATAAGTTGAAAAAGTTTGAACCCAATCGGATGAATGGTTTAACAGCGCATAAGGCAAGAAAAATTGTTATTTAAATGAACGAACTTTTTGTTTATTGTTTAGTGAATTTTTAAATCAACAATTTTTACTTGCGATGTATATGTACATATGTATGTACATTGCACATATGTAGGTACTACATATATGGTAAGTTATGGATTCGTAAAAAAAATCGAGCTCGGAATTTTGACCAAAGTTGACATTACGATGATAGCGAAGTCGAAAAAAGTGGGTCTCGCAATTCTGTCCGTCTGTCTGTCTCCTCTTTCGGCTCCAGCTTAAACGGGTGGGTCGATTTTCTTCAAAGTTGGTTGGTTGTATACCAAATAGACCGAGAGCCCACAGCAAATTTTGGGTGTGAATGATAGTAATAATTCACTAGTATTTTTAGATAGGTCTTTACATTTCATAAGCAAATATCAAAGTCTTGCATTTCGTGATTGGAGTCTTTGTCATTAATGGTGCATTAAAAATGCGTTTTTTTTTTTTAGAGCCCAGATAAAAGGTTAAGCAACTAAACCGTTATATTTAATAAAAGATCTGAGCGCCCTAGACATGAAAATGGTGGTCCAAGACATCTTGGGTGGGGTCTTCTGCATCCAAGACGCAGTCAAAGATGGGTATGAAACCGGTCTCTAAATCAAATGTGATTAGCATTAAGAAATATTTTCTCACTGATAGAAGCTTCCCCTCTGATAACATAATATGGTATAATCCAAGACTTTTTCCATGGGGCAGCTTATCTACCAGATGCACTAAAATAATGCACTTTACCGACAAAGGCCCCAACTACGGTATCCAAGACTTTCATATTTGAATATGAAAAGTAAAGACCTATATAAAAATACCAGTTAATTTTTGCTATCACTCTTACCCAAAAATAGCTGTGGGCTCTTAGTTTTAGTTTTTTTTTGAGAACTTAATAATTCAAAAACTACTCGGTCAATTTAACTTGGCATCTAGCTGATTTTAAATGAAAATTAATCTTATAACCAAAAATAACGGTACCTCCCATACAAAATGTTTAAAAACCGGTAGTGAAAATCTCATTTTTCTCAAAAACAGTTTCTACGATTTTGATTAAAAATTTTTTGTGAACTAATATCTGTACGATCTACCATATTATTGGAAAAAAATAATTTATCGTTTAAAAATGGTATCTCTTATAGAACCATTTTTTTTTCGACTATCTCATCATCAGTTTAACTGATTTTAATGAATTTTTTTCCACAAAAGCTTCAAATAATTTCTAATAATATTGCATACTAAAATTTTCAAATGAATAAATTATTGATTTTTATTTTTTTTTTGATTTTCAAAATTAATTCATTGCTGCATAGCCAGCGCAGCAAAATTTCCCTTTCCAAACAAAAACAATTTGATTGCTGGCGAATAAAAAGTCAGTAAAAAAAAAGATGGTTGTGCTGGCGATAGAGGTTTCAATTATTGAAATGAACGTATAGAGTGATCGTTTTATTCAGACTTGTGCTGCGCTGGCTATGCAGCAATGAATAAAACACACCTAATAATGTTATATAGTGTCTGAGATTATATTCAGAGTAAGTATGGAATAATGCTCGCTTGGAAGATTCGAAAGAAATTCGTCTAATGCAGTTAGACAAGTTTGTAAGCGTTTTACAAAGAATTCAATGTTGACCTTTACTGTACTATGTTAAAGCACTAACAACAAATTTAAAACAGATGGATAGAACATGAGTAACACTAACATTTCACTAATTTACAAATCGTGACCAATACTTCAATGCCCATTTTATAGGCTATCTCCTATAATACACCATTTTATTGAGGGTTATGAGACACCCAATGCTATAGGCACATATATTTATGGTCTTTAGAAATTAGCATATTTTGTACTTATGTATGGAAATTGACTATTTTATTCAGCTTTAACCGGCACATGAAAGTCAAGTTCAATGTGAAAAGATTGTGTGGTATATAATTTAATGGCGTAAAGTTCAATCGCCTCAAATATAATTCAACTTGAATATTGTGTTTTATTTAAAATAGAGTGCATTCCCCTAAAAATTGAAATCTTAATTTTACTTTCGAAATAAAATGAAAGTAATAATTAGAATTAAAGCGATAGAATGTTTCTATAATTAAAAAAAAAATAGATAGCAAATCATTTAGGTGTGTTCGGTGGCGAACCTGGAACTTTTGCCGCCCCAGGCAAATTTAATTTTGGCGCCCCAAACTTAAAAAAAACGAAAATCGTACAAATTAATATTTAAAAAGTTTTATTCAATACATTTTAAGGATTTTCGATAAAATAATTTTACAAAATATTGACATTAAAATGCTGCTCTTCGCAATTTTATTTTTGCAAATCTTGTAGCTATTTCTTCTTCTTCAATACGATTCAGCATGTCTTTTTCAATGAAAATTGTTACCAAGGCTGTTAATCGCTCTTCAGTCATAGTTTAACGTAAATATGATTTTATTATATTAAGTTTTGAAAAACTAGCTTCCCCTGTAGCAACACTTACAGGAAACGTTAAGAGAATTTTTAACGCAGGTGTTAAATTTGGATACAATTCAAGCAAATGGTTTGAAGCTAAATAATTTAAAATTGATAGCGGTTTGAGATCAGAATAATGATTGAATATATTAATTTCACTCAAGAGATCCCTAGCTATTACATCCTTTTGAACTTTGTCGTCAATTCTTGCTGTTAAAATTGCTTCAAGTTTCTCGAAATCCTTAATGTCCACATTCTTTGAAATATCGCAGAGAAAACCGAAGTTTTCGTTCAGATATTGATACTGTCCAAAACGCTCGTCGAGAGAAGATAACGTCACATCGATTACGTGGTAGATGAAATCAACTTTAAATTTAAATTTTGGATCAATTGATTGAGATTTTTCAGACTGATAACGGCGACTACGTAAGCTCATCGAATCTGACACAATGAAATCTACATGCATATTCATCTTTGTAGCAATATCTATAGCGTTCTTGTATAATGCTTCAAATAAAGATTCCTCCGAACGGTTTCCCTGAAAGTACTCCCGCAGTTTATCTAAATGTTCTAAGCATGTTAAAAAGTCCATGGATTTTGACTGAAGCATTTTTGAAAGGACGTTTATTTTTCCTAAAAACTCATTCCAAATAATCGTTGACAAAACAAATTTAAATTGTATATGCAACGGCGAACGGCAACAAGCAGTGTTGCCATTTTGGCATTATTAATGCTAGATCTAGCATTACAGACGAAAAAAAAGCATTATGAAATTTGAAAATTATGCCAAATGCTTTTTTAGCATTATCCGAATTTTTTTGGCATTTTTATTTTAAAATTTGTTTGTAAAATATGCGTATTATTGTGATCTTAACTTAATAATGCCTTATTGAACTCAGACAAAAAATTAACTTTCTAAAATCCAATATGAAACAAAGTAATATATTCCATTGCTGTTCGATTAACAAGAATCAAGATAACGAAAAAGTAATGATTTGTGTATGGGTATGTGTGAATGAATCTTCATATATTTGAAAAAGTATTTACACATACGAACGCAAAGTTCAGTAATTTCAATTCGTCTACTACTCTGTGGACTTTGCTTAATCAACTGGAGTAAAGAATGCAGATAAATGAAACCTTTTCACTTGCACAAAGTTAATTTTCTAAAAAATTTTTAAAAAGGGTCTTTGCAATCAGAAAGAAACAAGAAGATAAACAAAGATAAGAAATCGCTGTAGTGCAAAAGCAGTCATTGGAATTGAATATTTGTTTATATATTATTTAAATATCAATCATTAAAATACCCATTAAGATTTCCATGAACTATTTTTTTTTGTTATGTCATATATGATGTGACGTGAAATAAGGCCCAACGAAAGAAAGCCAAATTTAAAAAATTTGGCCTTATTTTGTTTTTAAAATGGAAATAACTCCGAATTTTCAATTTGGCTTTATTTCGCTTTTGAAAACGAAATAAGGCCAGTTTGGATTTATTCCGTTTTTATGTTCTTTTTCTTTCAAAAAATGTGCAGAACTATGATTCATCACCCAGCATTACGGCGTATAATTATTTCTATATTCATAAAGAAATAAGGCCAAATTTGAGATTTGGCCTTATTTTGTTGGGCCTTATTTCACGTCACCCATTTAGGGTACTTATTTATTAAATAATAAATTTTAATTTTTGCATTATTACAAAGTTTTGTTCTTTTAATCATTACATAAGTTTGTAAAAGGGAAAATTTTCTACGAATGGATTTTAGAATCTAGCATTCTGTTTTTTGAGCTCCCATACGATTTAGCATTATGGAATATGAAATCTAGCATAGTGAAATTTGAGATTATGGCAACACTGGCAACAAGCTTCCCAAATGTTAAATACTTTTACAGAGAGGTATAAGAAATAAATTTGTGTGTATGCCCTCGTATACCTGGAATGAACAACAAAGAAGAATGAACAAAATACAGTGCAGTAGTTGCTGATATTGTTTTAGATTCAAGGAGACGCATTTGTGTTACCCTTTTTTCAGTTTTAAATTTGTTCCACCAATTTTGCCGCCCTAGCTGAGTGGCGCCCCAGGTAACTGCCTTTTTTGCCTTAAGGCAGTTTCGGCACCGGGTGTGTTCCTTTACTTTGAAACTCTGTGCATTTGTTTGAATTTCTATACAAAAGTCTTTCAAAGTTCATATAAAAAAAATTAAATCAGCCTTATTGTGAGTTTCACCCGAAAAATATTTCACCTTAAAATTTTTTGTTCCCCCGGAATTTTTAAAGATATTAGCTGCGTTTTATTTTCCCCCAGATCCAATCCAGATCAGATCATGTAAATAAAACAACCCAGGATCTCAGTGACAACTTGTTATATACCCAACTCTTTTTTCCGTTTGTTTTTTTTATTTGTATACACCCGTTGTCTTTTTTCTTTACACTGCTGACGACATTTACAAATTAAGGGTGTGTGTTCAAAATGGATTTGGAAATCCAAATCCAAAACAAAGTTGGATCTTGTGTTGTTTTTGTTATACATGTATTTTCGTAAGCAAATCCAATCTGGTTCGGATCTCGGGGAAAATAAAACACAGCTATTGTGAGTTTCGTTTGAACGAAATTTCGTTCGCCTACTAAATAAATGTGTACATTTAGGCTGTCAATAAGTGAACATTTAGGCTGTCAATAATATTACATTCCGCCCGAAATGAATGTTCACAATAAGGGGAATTTTTTAACACAAAATTTCGGGTGAAACTCACAATACGCGAAAAGTGAAATATCAAATTTTCCAGGTGGAATGTTGTTTAGGCGAAACTCGAAATAAGGTTGAATGTGTAGAAATTCAAACAAATGCACAAACTTTCAAATTAAAGGAACACGCCATGGCTATTATTTGCTTTTATTTCGCATCATGAGGGCATTTAACAATAAATTAATAAATTAAAATTTAAAAATAAAACTGTTCGGTAAATTAGTGACTGGTCAAATTTAAATATTACCTACATAGAACTAGGGTAGCCTCAATTTATATCTTTGGTCATTCAGGAATTTCAAAAAATTTCTTTGTTACTTACTCAAAAAATAGACGTAGACTTAGGGAAATAAACTTTTTGTTTGGATAATTAATTTTTCAAAACAGTTATGAGTTAAATATAATAAACTTTTGTATCTTTACCAATTTTAAAGTGTACCTATCCTATTTCCGTTTGCGGAGAATTAATTCCTTGCATGTAGAGTTTATAAATGCTATTGTTTTTTTTTTGGGCAATGAGCCCCGCTGCCCATTTGCATACAAATAGGGGTTTGAGGTCAACGACTTATTCATCAACACGTGTAATTCTTGTATCAAACTGATAAATTTAAAAAAAATACTTTACAGGGTGTTCCAGAATTTCATATAAAAAAACACATTTCTATCCAAAGGGGTAAAAATAATATTTCACTTTAAAATAAAACTTAAATGTTAATTTTTGTAGTAACTGCAGAGTATTTCTAAACTTATTGATGGGAAACAGTGGAGGAAAAAAATATTTTGTGTTACAAAAAGTTTTTTTTTTGTTATTAAGTCAAGTTTAACAGTGGAGAATAAATAAGTACAAATAAATAAGACAAAAAAAACAAAATTTCTTGGAAACTTTTGTCAAAGTTTGGGGTAATTTCTAATAAATTAATCATTTAAAAAAAGAGTTGAGTATCGTTCTTTTCGATTTTGAAAATAAGAGGGTCCGAAGAGGCTGCAAGCATGTTAAATAGGTCTTCATTCTGCCAAATTTTTGAAACCTTGCATATATCGTCCCCTATCTCACAAACTGAGGTAAGTGTTTTTTGCACATTCCACAAAAATGATTTTAAAAGGTTTTGGCGCTTGTTACAACGATGATATGTATGTATTTTGGTACCTATATATTTTTTGTAGTCTTTATTTTTGGATTCCTGTGCTTCTTCTGACAATTCTCCGATTGGTAACGACTGATATTCGATTATACTTTGGTTTTATGAAAAGGATTAATAATCAAATATAATTTATGATTATGTTATGATTTTATTGAAAATAGGTCTGAAATACGTAAAATCCTTATCACAATGAATAGGTTACATTTTTTTTACATAAGTATTTACAAAAATTGACTTACACTAATCAAATCTCTCTAGCTCAAAGAATTGCAGCTGAGCTTCTAAGTGAATGTTCAGAAATACATTTATTTTAAGTTTGAGTTGCTTTTTTATTCCTGAAAAGTACAAAATCCTCACCATGTTTCGCTCTGTGAAAATTTCTCAGCAAATGAAATGAAGTTGATAAGACAGTCGTTGAATATGAACGCAAACAAAACGATTGAGGTGGGGCCACACCACCTTGATATGAACCCCACTAAAAACTCATCGTCAACAAATATTCAAATAACGGCAAATATTTGAGCCCAATGTGTGTACTATTTCTTTTTCCATAGCTCTAGAATGTTCATCCCCTCTATATCTCCAGATCTAAGAGTTAAAAATACTAATTTGGCTCCATTAACAAGTACCTTTAAAATAATATCAATGCGGCGCATGGGATGTTTTTATTTCCCAAAATCACTGCTATTTTTCCCAAATAGTTTTAAGAAAATTACTTTATGTTCCTTTATTTCTAAGTTCTTATTTAATAGATTTTTTTTATCAAATGAATTCGTTAATTATACGTATTTTTTCTGTTCTTTCGTTGAATTAATAAATTATTTACTCGGTAAAAAAAAAACAAAGTTATTTTTGCTCAGGTAAATTGTAATATGTATAAGGCAAATTCGACCTATGGATCAAGTCTCCCAAAGGGGGGAATAAGTCTCCCATAGTTTGCAGAGACTTGATCCTTTTGAATCTTTTCACTTTTTTTAAAAAACTTAACTATTTACAATTAAGTATTGTTTTCTATGCAAAAAAGGAAGCTAATAGATGTGTCTTTATTTTAACATAGGAACGGGTCTTCTAAAAATCGTAAATAAAAAGTTATGATACAAAAACTGCAAAGGGGATCAAGTCTCCCTCTTCTCCCCCAAGCATAATTGAAAACAAATTAAAAAAACGTTTGAAAGTACTTTCGCTTATCCACTTTTTTGGCTTTTATTTATTTACTTTTTTGGTTTTTATTGATTGACTTAACTGTTTATGTCAAAATCAGACAAGAGAATAACAAAAAAAAAACGATGACACTACCGTTACATTATAACAACGCTTTAAGACTTGGCAACAAAGTCAACACCCTTCTTGATGTTCTTTTGAAGCTCAGGCAAAGCTTCAACCAAAAGTTTCTTTTCGTAATCATTCAATTTTGGCAAGCCAAGGTTCTCTTCGAGTCCGTTCTTTCCCAAAACAACTGGTGTAGAGAAGAATCGTGCTTCAGTAACGGTCGATTCTACGTATGAGCATTCAATGACATTACGTTCGCCATTCAATCCTCTCAACAGAGAATTTGCAAGACGAGCCCCAGCATAAGCCATTGAAAGTGTAGCAGAACCAGCTCCAGCCTTTGCTTTGACAACTTCAGTACCAGCATCTTGAATTCTCTTTGTTAGAGGTTCGATTTCTTTGGAGTATTTGGGCTGACTCTGGGATAGAACTGGAATGATTGTCACACCAGAATGGCCTCCGATAACGGGGATTTCTACTGATTGTGGATCCACGTTATTTCCGTGACCAATAAATGCTCGTGAACGAACAACATCCAATGTGGTGATTCCAAAAAGACGTTTTGGATCATATGTGCCGTTCTAAAAAGAAAAATAAATACATAAGCAAACATATATTTTTTTTTATATAGATTCTAAATGTTACCTTCTTAAGAACTTCGGCAGCAATTGGAACAACGGTGTTCACTGGGTTAGTGATAATGGCGAGTAAAGCTTTTGGGCAGTTTTTCGAAACGGCATCAGCAATATCCCTAACAATACCAGCATTCATGTTGAACAAGTCATCTCTGTCCATTCCCGGTTTACGGGGAACACCAGCGGAGACAACAACAACATCAGCACCTATAGAAATAAACAGAGAATAATGTTAAGTTTTATTTAAATTTATTATTAAATAAAAGTGGTTAAAATGTGAAAAAATGCTTTATAGGGTTTGGCAGTTTAACTTAGTGTGTCGTAGAAAAATAGATATGTTCGAGTTTTTGAAAAACATATTTTTATTAATTTCAAGATTATAAAAAAGGGAACGAATGAACAATAATTGCAGGAATGACCATTCTTTCAACACTCAATTAATGTCATTTATTTATTAAATTTGATAATTAATTAATTATTATAATAATTTTTATATACATTTTTGCATGGTGAAATGAAAAACTCATTCTATTTCAAATTATTTTTTATTTTTTTTTATATTTTAATTTAGATATTTTTTGATATTTATAGAAAAATTATGAGTGCGTCATATGATTTCCCAGTATTCGTTTGGATATGTACGACCAATTAAATCCCACTCCAAGAATTCTACAATAAAACAAAAAAATTGCTTTTCCGACGGACACTTTGCTAAAATCATAACTAATAAAGATATCGTAACAATTTTGTTGTTTATCTTAAATGGAATTTCCAAGGTTATCAAGCTAGGGAGTTTCAAAAATAGGGTGTTTTAGAATTTTCTGTTTAAAAATAATTTTTTAATAAAGAAATAATTTTTATTTCACTTTAAAAGAGTTCGGTTTTCGAGTAAAGCAAAGTGAAATTGAGTGAAACAGTGGTGAAAATAAAAACAAACTTTTTTTTTGTTAAAAAGTGTCGGTTAATTGCAAAAGTCGCTAGGTGCACATTTATGAGAAATTTAGATTTAAATCTGAAAATGTAAAATTGTGAGTTCTGATAATGTGTAAATATTTATTGGTGCAATAACTACAAATAACACAAAACCTTTAAAATGTAAAAAAAAAATAATATAATAAAATTGCTACTTTAGTATTTTTTTAACCAATCACAAGTTTGAAATTCGATTCTATCAAATTTAATAAAATGTTACTAACGGTATTTTAATTTTTTGAATTAAAAAAATATTTTATTGATAGAAAACAAGTCAAATATTGAACAAAAAAAATCAAAAGTGATAGATTACAAGTCAAATAATGAAAAAAAATTAAACGAACCAAAAATATACAGTGTGTTTTGCATAAGATGCGAAAAAATGTAGAGCGTTTAGGCTATGTTGAGACAAGAACAAAATTGTATAGAAGGGGGGTCTATGTGTGAGGGAAAATTTTATTTAAGATTTGCTTGAATTAGAAAAAAAATTAAAAATCAGCGGCAACACTTACAATGTCATGTTATACATTTTTTTAAAGCCAATAATTAGGAGTCAGATAACAGGTACCTATCAACGAACGGTGGCCGAACTGGATGGAGCAACTGAACTCGGAACTGATCTCCATGACGTTAACAGACGTGTTGCGAACAGACTGGCTACTTGGCTGGCGCTTTTGTTTTTCAATCTGTCGCCACATCTCCTCAGTAATGTCGGAACCGGTGTCGATAGGTTACAATTTTTGTTGTTGAGAAGTAGTTTGATATACTTTTATACGTTTTTGGGAAAGCTTGTTTTCTTTTGGGACTTTTTTTGCTTTCGAATATCTTGCTGCTGAATTTGGGGAGTTTTTTTATAACTGAATTTAAATTAAGTTTTAATTTTTAAAATTAAAAAAAAATATTTTTTATTTTAATAATAAATAAATATATCCAGTAAAACAAAAAAAAACACAAGTTTTTCACGCCGTCATCAGTTTTTAGACTACTGAAAAAAATAATTTTTGTTTGCTACCAACAAATTTGTCTACTTTGTTTGCCTCTCCTGCCTAAACGGGGGGAAATCGACCCCACCTCCAATACGAATTTTGTCTTGTCTCGACATAACCTAAATGCTCTAGGCCTTTTTTTCTGCTCTTATCCAAAACGTTTATTTTTGGTTTGTTTAATTTTTTTCCACTATTTGGCTTTTAATCTACGAATAAAATATTTTTTTAGTAGGTAAGTCTTTAATGTCAAAAAATTAAAATATACACTCATTAAATTACCCCACTATCTAGTTTATTTTGCTTTTTTCCTACTGCTTCACTCAAATGAGATTCAAAACACTCTGCTGTTTTTAAATTCTAGACCTTTGTAAAGTAAAATAGAAACTATGTCTATCGCTTTAAATAAAAATTATGTTTTCAACAGAAAAATCTGAAACACCCTGTAAAGAAATTTTCATGAAACTCAACAGCTTGATAGCATTAAAAATTCCCTTTAAATTTAAAATTGTTACGATATCTTTATTTGTAGTTATGATTTTAGCAACCAAAAAAGTCAAACGTTTAAATAAAAATAAAAAGTGCAACGTTTAAATACAAATTTTAAAAAAATATTTGGGGCAAAAGTCAAACACATATTTTTTTGTAATTGTGTTCAGAAAATATTCCTTAAACTTTCCGTATTTTCAGACCTGTTTAACTTTTGCCCCAATAGAAGATATGGAATAAATCGTAGCGCAAAGCCTTGAAAAAATATCTTTTTTCATGTCTAATTTTAAATATTAAATATCCGACCGTCAATTTTTCCCAAATGTGATAAGGCTATGGAATTCCATTCCTCGCACACCCCAATTCAATATAAAACTCAGGCGTTACTTTGAGACACTTTGTGATGATTGCTTTTTTTGTTTTAATTTTTTTATTCTTTTTAGGTCTTTCTTTTTTTTTAATTCTAATCTATTAAATATTTTTTGTATTTTTTTTTATATAAATTTTCCTTACACTGGATGTAATTATTTTTTTTTTGTATCATGTTAAAATCAATCACTTTTCTGTTCTGTTTAGCAACTCTAGCTAAATTCATTTAATTGAAACATATTAAGCTTCATAAATTTAAAAGATTTGTATCTTACTATGTAAGCTATCCGAGAAATAAATGAAATGAAATTTTCGAAAACATACTTTCACCTACATATGACGTCTTTCTATGGATCTTAATACCAAATATACGATCAAAATAAAATACAACCTTTTTTACACTTTTGAAATAATAGATTCGCGCCCTTAATGCCAAACTTAGCTAGCCCGACAAGCCTTCAATAAAAAGACACAACAAAAATCTCTTTACTGTTTAGTTTAAGAGATCATACATTATTTTGCCGTTGCTTTAGTTTTGCAAGGTGAACTTTTATCATCGCACTTTATGAAGCTACCCGACAGTGCGACGTAAGAACCATTCGATTGGATCCATCTTTTAGTAATCCCAATTTCCAACAACAACAAAAACGTATGTAAATTAACAATTTATTTCAATATTCAACGCATTTCATTTATTGATCGAAATCTGAATGAACATTAAAAATGAAAGAGGATTTTTCAAAACAAAAATATTTTTGTGAAGCCATTCTTCAGATAAGCCGTTGAGTTCATGGAAGGTTATCACCCAATGAATTCATTTTCCATCAGGCTTGGCATTTCTGAAGTAGTTAACAACTTAGGTACACAAAATAATAAAAAAAATGTAGGATCTACCTAATTCCTACGCACAAGAAGCGATCGACACAAAATTTTATCTGTTTGGAATAGAATATTCTACAGTTAATCAAACTCGCTATTAAGGTTAAGCCTCCAACGAGAAAATTTATACCTATTATATTGGATTATACAAGTAGGTACGAAATTTAATTATTATGATCAAGTTTATTATCTCCAACCTGACACCAAACAAGATATTCGGCCCCGTGCAGCTTTATCTTAATTTTTCAGAGTAGATATAGGTACGCCGCGTTTTATCTTATCTAGATCTAGATACATCAAAATTAAACAGCATATAGGAAAGGTTGAAACAAGAAATAAATCCTACGAGGGGCTAGGGTATATTCCCCCCTCCGAGTGGAAATTCTTCAAAACTCAAAAATTATGAATTTAATTTTCAGACTACGCCAGAGTATCAATACACACGATTACCTTCTCCGTAACGAAAATCTAACTTTCGAGTCTCCCCAGCAACAAAAATACCAATTTATGTAGTAGGTAATTTACCTACTAAAAAAACAGTTTCTTTAAGATTCATGAATTTAAAAAACATTGTACAAATATGAATTCGACTGACTGTATCGGAAACCACATGATAACTGCACCATAACCGCACTTCAACAAAGAGATAATTCAAAAGAAAATGGAACAGTTATATAAATTTGTTTTGCTCAATCCATAAATATGCAATACCATCCCCTTAAATTAAAACTAACCTTTCAAGGCGGCTCCCAATTCCTCGGGTCCTTTGAATCCTTGAGTTGTGCTGGAAGTATCAATGTGCGAGAGATCGGCAGCAACACCGGGTGTTCCCACAATATCGTACAGATTCAATTGCGTGACCAATGGGTTCAACTTCAACAGCAGCGAGAGGGGTTGTCCAATGCCACCGTTAGCACCACAAACAGTAACTTTGAAGTTGTTCTAAAAATTAAAATAAGAAAATTCATAACAAGGAAGTAGAAATTGTGGCATCTGGTTTAAAAAAGTGGGTAAGATCGACGACCTTCAAATGTTCCTGTTAAACGAGTTCATGATAAAAAGGCAAAATATTTTTTGCACTACTGGTAGGTATAGGTATTACGTAAACCCCAGTGACGTTTCTGGTTCGGCAAAAATACAAATTTGTTATTTCAAAGAAAAGACTTACCTGTTTGCTGGTGGAGAAGTTCCTGGTTGCTTGGAAAGCTAATTGTTTGCTTACTTGCTTCAACATTTTAATACCGTTAAATATTTTCTTTAAGCGGGTGCAATTGAAAATTATTTGAACAAAAGTGGTACACTCAACAACCGACCTTCGACACAGAGGTTATGCGAATTGAAATGTATGTAGAAATCGAAAAAAAATCTTCCCATTCCGGTGAATTAATCGATTGACGTTTAAAAAATTAATTGAATGAATGTGGATGGTATTTTGTATGTTTTTAAACTTTTAGCGTTGAAACACAATGGATGCGCTGAAGCGAATCGTCGCGATTTTTGTCATTTCATTCACATGAGTAGTATCTGATAAAAAAGAAAAAAACATTAATGGCCAGTTGTGCAATAGTAGTTGTACAATAGTGGTTCAGCCTCGGTTCAAGATTTCAACTCACTGATTTCGGCGGATTAAGGGCCAGTTGTACAAATATTTAAACCGTGGTGCAGCAATTTTTATCCACCGATTTCGGCGGATTAATTGAGTTTCAACAGTGGTTTACTGTTCAAGTGTGTGATAATAACCAATTACATACTTGAACCAGCGTTGAACGTTAGTTAATCCGCCGAAATCGGTGAGTTAAAATCTTGAACCGAGGCTGAACCACTATTGTACAACTGGCCATTAAACAATTTCTAAAGCAAATATCAATTTACTGCGTGAATTATTTTGAATTCTGTATTTAATAGGGGTATTCCCGATCCGATGCAATTGGTCTTGTATCATTGCAAAAATGCAAAAGTGTAAAATTGCTATACCCTAACCCCATTGTAAAAAAAACTTTGCACTTTTGCAATGTTGCAAGACCAGTTTGCATCGAATCGGGAATACCCCTAATATATTTTCTACGTACCCAACAGCTTACGGGGCTATTCTGGCGTTGTGAGGGCTCACAACTCACAAGTCACAAGCCTTTGTGAGTTTGATTTCTTGTGAGGGTGTTGTGAGGTTCTCAAAAGGAGATCACAATTACGATAGCTTCTGTGAGGCTCACAAGTTGTGAGGGTATGAAAACCTCACAAAATCGATTTCACCTTTCCTTGTGACGTTGTTGTGACTTGTGAGGTATAAGTGAGGTTTGCCAGAATAGGGCTGTTATCTTCTGCGAACTGTCAAACATAAATTCGCAATCCAAAATAGCAGGGTGCATTACACACACTAGCAAATTTAAATTTCATTAGAATTTAACCTCAAACATTTGCCAACTACTTATATTCACAACGTAAATTTTAGTGATGTATGGATACTGCGGCTTTTTAAAGCGTTCGAGCCCTTCGTCGCGCTTATTGTGTTTAAGCAATGAAATCTTTACTGGAAAAAAAGAACTTTCGGTAAATCAAACAGATTTATTAAATAAGTTCCTCAACCAAAGTGTCAAAAAATACAAGGCTTTCTAGTTTCCACATTCCACCGCTAAAAACAAATCTTTTGATGTCTTCCCAATTAATTTTGCAAAACTCAATTGTTAAATGGTTAAAAGAACTAGCGAAAAAGTAAAAACAAGCTATAATCGTTTATAACTCTTTTGTTTCAATCTTCAATGTCAATTCGAAAAAATGGAATCACAAAAGAAAAAATCCAAGTTTTTAGCTAAAAAAAGTAAAATCCAAAGTGAGACATCCGAAAGTGAATACAGTTTAAGCGAGGGTGATGGTGAGGATGAGGACGACGATGAAGAAACCTCCGAAGACGAGGATGATGTTATTAGCTCCGACAGTGACGAAGAATTGCTCTCGGAGGAATTGGATTTGAATTGTATGGCTGATGTTGTTAAACTATTAGAAGATCATGCTGATGTTAATATGGAAAATTCGATTGTCCTTAATCGGAAGCTACAAGAAACATTGGAAGAATTGAGAATTAAAATTGTTTCAATGATCAACAAGTGTCGCGAAATTTATGAGGAGAATCAACAAAAGCTTGCCAATCCCTCGACCATAACATCCAATTTAAAAGGAATTGGCAATTGTGGAAGACCGTTCTTTAAGGACAAATCAGGAAGACATTGCCCGCCAAATGCCGATTACATATATCGCAGTGAGGTTGAAAAAGAATTCTTTCCTAGCGACTTGGAACTGTATCCACATTTTACATGGACAGCCAGAGATAAAGTCGGAATACTACAGGGAATCAAAGAACAGGTGTGGTAGATTTAATTAAAACCTTTAAATTCTTATTAAGTTCACCAATAGTAAGTTGAATTATTTCCTTTGCTATATACATATTGGCATGCAATTTTTAAAACTAGTCCTTACAGCCTTATACTGTTAATTTAATATTTTTATTTAAATACAAATAATTGATTTCAGCAATTATAAATTATCTTTTCAAGGCTATTGAGTATATAGAACGCAAGGATTCTTACAAACAAAATCTTCCAAAATCTACACCTTTAAGCAAAAAAATTAAACTACACTCATTAAAATTAAACAAACTGCTGGATAAAGTCGATAGTGATTTTGAAATCGACTGGAATCAAATATCAGTATATAACTTAGGTTCCCGTCATACGGCAAATAGTTGCTTGGCCAGTTGGAATGCTTATCTTAAGCCAAAAATCAATCGTGGCGAATGGACACACGAGGAAAATGTTAAACTAAATGAACTTGCAAAGAAATATCAGTTTCAAGATTGGATTGGAATAGCTTCAGAAATGCCAGGCAGATCAGACTATCAATGCTTTGTTCATTATCAAACTGTAGTTTCGATACAAATGCGAGAGGATAAAGGTGAACGCTGGACTAAAGAAGAAGATGATTTGTTATTATCGTTGGTAGAAAAAAATCGAATGGCCAATGTTATAAGATGGAATCCGATATGTTCACAATTCCCGAATCGAACGAAAAAGCAGTGCTTTGCTCGTTGGAAATATAGTATTAATCCAAATATTTCAAGAGGTAAGATTTTATTTTTAAATAACATTTAGAATGTAAACATTTTTTTTTTGTTAATCCTACTTTTATATCTCGCTTTTTTTCCGGCAGGACGTGATCACCGTTTATATGTCAAACAATTTCCCAACAATAATTTGAACGTTAATATTTAATGTATTACTTTTTATCTGTCTCGATTTCAAGAATTTCGTTTCCATCAGCCCTATTCTGCTACGATTAGATCGAAACATTCTATTAACGTCAATAGCCGTGTTTTTTGGGATTTTATATATAGTATAGTAAGAAATTTCAAAAAAACCCATCCGCAGTAGCCTACCCATCCGCAGCAGGATTCTGCTTCTGCTTTTATTGGCAGTAATTCTACTGTGGATGTTGTATTTGTAACTTGTGTAGAATCCTACAGTACTGTGAATAGCTTTCCCAAAAAAACACGACTAATGTTTCATTAAATTTGCTTTAAATGTTTTGTTTTTTAATCTTTTCGAGTTCAAATCTTAAGCTATATTCCTTCTTTATCTAAATTTTGATTAAATTCGATGAATCTTTTAACGAGTAAGTCAAAAATCGGCTCTATGGCAGGCACAGTAACAATAACAGTGTTTACTAAATGTTTTCTCAATTGTACCAAAATGTTAGCAGGAAAATCTCAATCAAAATCGTTAGAACCGTTTTCGAGATAAAAAAAAAATACATTTATATATACAGGGTGTCCCGAAATCACCGCCTCAGAAGAAAACCATGAGTTCCTGAGGTCATTTCAAGTCGAAAAACGTGTTTTTTAGAAACAAATCATTTCGAAGTCAAAAATCAACCTTAAAATGCTTAAAAAAAGTGTTTGATAATAAATTGCGGGAAAACAGTTACCCACACAGAAAAAAAGTTGTATGGTAGATAAACATTTCGAAAAAAGTCTTTGTTTAAATTAAAAAAAAATTATAAAATCGGTTGTAGTCTGGCAAAGTTAGAGCCAGTCAAAGCAAAAAAGAACAAAAATCATAAAAACCGTTATAAGTCGAAAACGTAACGAAAACGAGAAAATTACCTCTTAAGTTTTTCGACTTGAAATGACCTCAGGAACTCATGGTGATTTCGGGACACCCTGTATATCGCAAGTAAAAATCGATTATTTTTATATACCGCGTTTAAGCTTACGGGGCAAGTTAAATGGTTTCCGTATTTAAAAAATCGAGAAAATCGAGGTATAGAAAATCATTTTACTTCATTCATTAACCAGTATAAGGATAGCTGTACCATGGTCCATGATGAGAGACAATTTTAGCTGATATTCTTTTCAGTTCTGCTAAATATCTCGAATTTAAATGCAGTGTTTAATAGTTCACACAAATACAAAAAAAGTTGCATCATTATAATAATTTATCATTTTTATCATATTTTCAGCTTCATTTACTCCCCAAGAGGATTGCATCATTCTAGCAGCTGTCGAAGAATTTGGCGAAAACTTTAATTGTTTCCCCAAAGATCTTTTTCCAGATCGAACAGTTGTCCAAATCCGCAACAGATACAATAACTCCATAAAACCTCGTGAAACAACCCGCCATTGGTCACCGGAGGATGATCGATTGCTTCTAAATCTCATAGCTAAATTCGGGGAACATGATTGGAAAAACATATCCGCTTCAATAAAAAGTCACACTCGAACCGGTTGTCGGACTCGTTATTTAACTATTGCAAAATTTTTCAAGGAATATCCCGATGCAACTATTGAAGATATTCCTAGAAAAAAAAGAAAACCCCGATCGAATGTAACTAAAAATAATTGGGTAAAAACAATAACTGGTGGTGGAGATGAAAGTGAAATCGAAGAACCCAGCGAACAAAAAGAACCATACCGTTCGAAACTACGCAAGAACGAACTACAGTGGTATAATTTTTTGAAATACTCATATGATTTCAAATTCGGCGAAAGCTATAGCAAAGTACCTAAGTGCTTGGCGAGTTTGGAATTCGTGCGGTATGTTTTCGAATGCAAATTGAATATGCCAGTTGTTCTACAAGGGGGTTATGCCCAAGGATTTGTTTCCGTGAGTTTGACGAAACTTATACGTCTTCATGAACAAGATGAGAAAACATTGGTATTCGAGAGACCTGATGTGGGTTATAAAATGCCACCAAGTTATTGCTCTCTATTGGCTTTTCGAGGACTCTGCATACAGGCTTCTTTTAATAATACCCAAGATAAAGTTGAGACAAACACAAAACAACTGCCTGCCAATGTGCTTGAAGCGAGAAATAAATTTCGTCAGCGACTTATCAGCTTGCTTTATAAAACAACTCTTCTTAGCCGATTAGAGCCTAAGACATCCGTAGAGCATAATAAATTCGAAGTGATTTTCGATGCAAGCACCCAGTTGGGACAGGCCGCTGCTATAAATTTGGCCGAACTCAAAGTTGCTCAGATGAATAAAATTGCCGAAAATCTACGAATTGTTCAAAAAAAAGTCGATAAAAACCGAAAGTATAAAGAAAAGATACAAAATAAACTGAATCAATGTACGGAAATTGAACCGCCGAACAAAGTTTCGAACAGTAAAACAAAATTCATCACAAATGAAGTAATTGAAAAACAACAATTAAAGAAACCAAAAAAAAAGAAAAATATTGTTAGCAAAAGTACAATTACAATGACTGAACTTTTAAATATTGTTAAGCGAACAACAAGTGAGATTAAAGAAAAAGCGAATTTAATGAACGTGGCAAATTCTTGTCAATCGAAATCAATCGAACAGCCAAAACAGATTTTTAAAGAATCAGAAAATGCTGCTCAATTGGAGACAATAGAAGGAGCCAATGATTTTTCAATAGAAGAATCACCTGTTAATGAAACACTAGAAGTTATGGATTCAATTACGGTGACCAAGCAATTTCCGAAGTATAAAACTTTTGCTACACAAAAAGCAAATACAAAACGAAAATTGGAGGAGAGTTTAAGAATTTCGGAAGACTCTTCTCACATGCCAACATTAGAATCACATTGTGAGGTTAAGAGAATTAAACACGAAAAAGAATAAATAATTTTTTGTTTAGAAAGTACATTGTTTTGTTTTATTTATTAAAATTGTTTTCTTTTTTTTACAACTTTTTGATTATTATAATTTTTTTTTCTTACCATCCAGTTGTAGTGTTAGCCAAACGACGCATTCTTCTGGTATTTCTGTCTTGGTCACGTATCTTCTTTTCCATTTCGGCATCGGTAAGAGTTTCCAGAAATGGAGCCCATGCATCAGCATCACTGGGATTGCGAAAGGGTACATCGATTGTAGAGAGTGGAGCTTCGGAGAAAGCATAAGTTCGTAAATGCCAAGATAACTGGCCCCGAATTGAATAAGCGATCGCTGTTACAAATTCTCCACCTAAACCAAGTTCGGCACAGAGTTTCATGGCGAATTCCTCGGGATTGTTGTTCTTTTCAGACATATCCCATTCGACTTGATCTACCAATGATGTATTTCCAACGTGAATATTGAGCTTTACAATGACGCGTTGATCGCAGCTTTCTTCCAATATTGGTTGTTCATTAGGAAATGCTTCGATTTGTTGACGGATAGCTTGTGCTATTGCTGGAACAAATGGCACTGGATTTAAGTCCAAATCATCGCAGAGCACCTCTGCGAATTGTTCAGGTGTGATCATGCTCTCTGAAAATGAAAATTATTAAGTAATGTTTTCCATGTAACGTTGGACAATGGATATAAATTAACTTATTTGATCAGAATTATTGAAGACCAAAAATTTTAAAAATCTAAAAAACGTTAGAGCTTATTTCTCTTAATTAAATTTGTTCCATAGAAAAATTTCCAATATCGGGAAAAGAAGAGAGTATCGAAACCAAACATCGGGCCACATATTGATGTGGTTCCTTGGTTCCTCAAAGGAACAAGCTTTGAGTATCAAATGCAGGATTTTAGCATCATCTCAGTTTGTTTTATTTTGTACCCTGAATGTTATTTTTCTCAAAAAAACCCACCTGCGGGATATTAAGGGACAATTTAGTGTTAACATCTTTAGAAATATATTTACCATTCTTATTCCAGGTGAATGTATCTCTTAGCTTCTGTCCTTCCAATTCCATGTCCAAACGTATTGGCACCAAACATTCTCGTTGCGAAGCATTCTCTATGCTTGCTGTTGGATCTGTATCATCAAAACACATTGGAAATGTTCGCACTTTTTTGGTATGAACTCGATTCCGATTGATTGGAGTTGCTTGTGGTACAGCATCCAAGTGACTTGAATTTGGCATTGTTGGGACCCATTGAGGTGCCTTCTTGGATTTACTTTCTCTAGGCAATGGTGTTTCTGATGTGTTCACCGATATAGCACGGTATCTGTATTTAAGTAAAAAAAAATATTATAGGTACCTACATAAAAAAAAAATGAAATGACAATGTACTTTTCGTCGTTCCCAGCAATGATTTCGTCTACTTCTGAAGCTTTTAGCAATGAAACAGAACTCGCAAGAATGTGATTACTCAGTCCAGCATCGGCTAGACGTTTTCTTTCATCGTTGGACAAAACAATTCTAGTCATTCCTGGATATTTTTTATATAGAATACCACGGAATAGGCGTAGATAATTGCCGACTTCTGACCCCACATAATAATATTCGCCACCTTCTTCTAGTTGGAAGCTAATTGGCTTATCGCCGTATGTTGGAACAGCCATTATTTTTTAATAAATTTATCAAATTTCTTAATTTTAATTTAACAAATTTTTAACAAATAAACAAGCGTCAAATAAATTAAATGCACACCAAACCAAGTACCAACAAAATTGTGGCGAAGGTTCTGTTCGATTGTTGTTTCGCAAATTTCAAGAAACTGCGTTTCGGGTATACAAAATTTCTAAGGCTGTGTGCCTACCTAGTAATTTTGAATTTCAATTGCCCCAGGTACTTTCCGCAATTAGTGCAAATAATTTTCAATGCAAACATTCTATTCACGCACAATATGCGTAAATAATTGTCTACCTGTGTACATATTATTTGCCAAAAAAATTTACACCCCAATCTTACGGAATTGCAAAATTTGATATGTGCTCGGATTTTGATATTTTTTCTGGCAACTTTGGCATTTCCGTTCACCATTGTGATTATGCACCAAGACAGCCAGACAAAAAACAACAGTGTCCAATTCCTAAAACTTGCTGAAAAGTTGTATAGTGAGAGAGGGCGAGCAAGTAACAATTATTGTCTTGTGAGTACTTACATGGAATTGTCTAAGGTGATTTGCGATAAGTGAGAGTCACATTCAATCAAATACAGTCTGTGTAGGATGATATCATATTTTAGGGCCAGTTTATTCACCGTTGATTATCTTTAATCAAGGATTACTGCAACTGGTAAATTATCGAATTTGCATGTTTACCAAATTTAAAATTTAATCAAATAAAATGGTGCGCACATGCAAAATTGATAATTAGTTGACAGGGGAAATTAAGTAAAGTTGCTTCGTGTTAGGTGCAACTCGGTGCAACTAAGAGCGAGTTTGTTCACAGTTTATTATCTATTTTCAAAAAAATCAGTTTCCTCGTGTGAAAGGGGACATAGTTTATCGTTCAACGAAACAATTTCAAAATTTGTGGCATTGAATGTACCCAGTATTTAATCAAGCGCTGAACGTTCCCATTTTCATTTGTCATTTTTGACATTTCGCGACAGCGAATGTTTGTAGACTTCTAAAACAAAATATTCTATATATTTTTTTTAAATATAAATTAAAACAAAATAAATTGTTATTCATGGGTCTACTAATAAAAACCGCAACATTCGGTCGCATTGCTTATTGTGATATATTTATTCGAACAATATCAACTCGTACCGCACAACTGACAAAGTACGTATTAATAAAAATAAAATAAAACTACGGAGAAGTTAAGTAAATTATTTAATCAACTACCCAAATAACACAAGCAATAATTGCGCACATATTTGTATTAAAGAATTGAGTTGCATAATTCCTTCTATTTATTTAAAAGATTAGCAGAAGTCGGAAGACTTGAGAATCCAAAACTCGAAGGGAAATACCTAACTGGCCAATTGTTTTTACATCGAATCTTTGGCTATCGTGGAGTTGTGCTGTTTCCTTGGCTTGCCAGAGTATACGATCGTGATTTGCATGCACCGGGTAAGGTGCAACCAGATGATAGTAATATAAATAAACAAGAACAAACAAACAATGAAAAGACGGGCACTACCTCGGCAACAGAAAGCGATGAAAATGCTACAAAAGAAGTCAAGGGCAAAGTGAATACATTCTATCAAGTTCTAATTGATTCGAGAGATTGTCCATTTATTGTAAGTTACCATAAAATTTCAAATGTTCACTTAAATTTTATTCTTGTATTGTAGAGAGCTCAAACAGAGGCTGTTACGTTTCTTGGTAATCAGGATTCAAATCGAAGTCTCTACGCAATCCCAGGCTTGGATTATGTATCGCATGATGATATTATGCCATATTCATCGACGGAAAAAAATCCACTACATCATGAGTTGTTTGATAAGTTCTTAGCCAGAGTTGAAGGCAATGATCCAGCCTTTGAAGCTCGGGATACACTTAAAGCATGGCAAGATAAGAACTATCCGTGGCTGGAACTATCCGATGTTCATAAAGAGACAACCGAAAATATAAGAGTAACGGTCATTCCGTTCTATATGGGATGTCGCGAGACACCAGCTTCATCGGTTTATTGGGTAAGAAATATACTTAATATTGTATAGGCCAATTCATACTTTTAATTAGCCGTTGAAAATAAGGAAAAAAAACCTATGCGAGAAACAGATTGGCACCAGGGATGGGACTTTTTGAAAAAATGTCCGGAGTAGATTTGGAAAAAAAACGCAGTAGATCCAACTTTTTCGCAGTAGATTTTTATATTTTCAAAATATAAACAAGAAATAACATAAATAAACATAAATAATTTAAAATAATAAAATATATATTCTGCCCTACCGAGGTATCCGTCGGAGCGGAAAACTCTCCGAAACGCATACGACGTCGGAGGTTCAAAGTTCATTAGAGATGTCAAAAATGCCACTTCAAAACACACTTTCTCGCACTTCAACGCAAAACAACATTGCGCGTTCCATAATGTCGGAAAAACGTTCCGAACGCTGTTCGGAAGAATAAGTCCAAGCAAAAATCCTCCAATTCCGGTCCGACGGATACCTCGCTAGGGCAGATTCTTTTTTAGCTCTGATCGTTCAGAGCTTCAAATTTGTGTTTCTTTTTTAGTTCTGAGCAATAGCATGTTCAGGCACGCTCTGTGAGCTCAGAATAAAATAGTAGAGTAAACGGAGTAAAATGCTGAACACACACGAGATGACGGGAAATTAAAAAAAATCGTCGTCAAAACAATAAAAATGGCGGAAGAGGCTGATTGTTCTAGTGGAGAAGGTAAAATAATGATAATAAATAAATAATTTATAATCATGACAGTTCAGTGCTCAAGTTGTTTCATAATTAAATCAGAGAGCTCTGAACATACGCTGCTCAAAACTTATTCTGTTCGCTCAGACTCTGCTCAGCTCTGAACTAAAAAAGAAAAACGTCTAATGAATGATTTTTTTTGTAAAACCAAAAGTGCAGTAGATTTTATTTAAAGGCAGTAGATTTATTTTTCGAAAAAAATGAAGTAGATCTACTGCAATTGCAGTAAAGTCACAACCCTGATTGGCACAGCAACTTCAACAGCAACTTTGACAACCTTTTAGAGCAAGTGCTTTTAAATGGCTTTGAATACATTAAAACAGCAACAGCGACATTGAATTTAGGATAATTTCTTACGTTGATGTCGATGTTTTGCTGTGGCAATCTGTTTCTCGCATAACAGAAAATTAGGTTCCGACTGCAAATTTTTTAAATTCCGTGGTATTTCAATAAATTGTTTTACTTATTGTTATTAGGGCTAGATCGCTTCACCCGAATCAAACATCAAAAGTAGTGATGTTAATTCAAGGGGACGACCTCTTGCCCATCAAAAAATTAAGCTTTAAGAAACAAAGGCTAAACAACAAAGTGCCGCCAATTGCTTCATGTGCTAAAGCCTCATCATGCGATTAGCATGACATGTTATTTTCCTTACTCGTTAGTTTAAGGCACAAATATATCTAGTGATTTTACAGTTATGTATGATAACTTAATGTTAAAACTGAGTGTGAATCATAATAAATATAAATCAAATTTATATGTAAGTTCAATTAAACAAATTCAAACATGAACTCGCATGATAGTTTTTGTCTCAGTGAATTGGAAAATTAGCAAGCATTTCGATTTTTGCATGTTAACATGTCTTTCGCAAATTAATTAAAATAAAAAAGATAAATGATCAACTGGAACAGAAAAATTATTTAATATACAGAAAATATTGAAATCTTCTTCTGTGATCCAAAAACTAATTTCTAAGAAGAAACAATTGCGTTTCTAGGAAAATACATTTTCTTAAATAATGTTGCACGATATAAGTACGAATAAGGAGTCAGGCTCTGCTAACCATATTAATACGTCCAAAAATGTCTGCCTAATAAGACATTTTCATACAAAACAATAAATGGTGAACTATTCTAGTGCTCTATTTAATATTTATTAAATTCGCTTCGACGCACGGTTTGCTGTAGTATTGGAGGGATATCTTCAGTTTCTTTTCCATAAATTATAAAGTTTCCTTAAATTAGCCTCGATGAGGCAGTATTAAAATCTTAAATCTTGCTCTGTTTCCAAAATAGTTGACTTACGGTGCCAATTTATGGTCGAGTGTTCTTGTTCTTGTGTGTGTTCCCTGAAAAAGCTAAATGCAATGTAAATTTGTTAACAAAAATATCTGTAAAAAAACTGCCATTAATCAACATTTTACTCCATTAAAGAAAAATACAACAAGGATGACTTAATACATGAATTCTTGTAATTTTGCACAACCTAAAATGCATTTTTATACTTCAGTGATTGAATTACCTTACCATTGATCATTAAAATCTTAAAAGCCATTATACGTGAAAGGTTTGGCTAAAATGAAATATTTGTTCACTAGAAATAATAATTGAATCAAGAAATTTGTATTGGCATGAAAATAATCACTGATTTCGCTTTTTATGTGCCTCAAAACATAAAATTTTAATTTTCAATGAAAGCTATAAGGTTTTTTTTATTAAAAACAAATAAAAATAAGGACCTAATTGACTGAACCAGATTGACAGACTGCGGTTGTTTTTATATTTGATGGCCATAAATCTTTCTTTGATAAAAGTTTCAAGCTTGTATATATCAGGTATCTAAGCAAACTGCCCCTAGCTCACTGACTAGCAACGAATTTATGTACTTCAGAACGAATTCGAGTAGGCGTGATGTTAATTTGTCTTCACTGTCCCGCGAAAAAAAAGCTCGAATGACATTGAATTTTTATTCTAGTGGCGCTACTGCATCCGATTGGAAAATTTGGGCGAATTAAGCGTTCAACTTCGTGAAAGACACTGGAGAATATTTTCCTTATCGGGTACCTTGGAAACAGTTAGAGGACGAGGTGTGGTCGGACAAGAACCTATTCTCAGTCGTAAATTACCAGCCTTTCAGTATAGTAGTCACGTAAGCTTGCAAGCTCCAAGTGGCCACATGTGGTAAATTTAAATAACAATTATAAATAAAACTTTACTACAATTAAACATTTTTTTTTTCTATAGGGGAACTTTTCGTCTAGAACGTGAAGATGGTCATTCTTTCGATTGTAAAATTCCACCATTTTCTTTAGAAAGCAAACCCGAGGAGAATCCAACTCCATCTTCTCCGTCGAAATCAACGAAACCAGATAAACCGGAGAGTACTGTTTAAAACGAAAATTTTACTATATTAACGCAGATGTGAATTAATAAATAATTTGAAACCAGTCCATTTCGTCTGTGGTCTGACGTTGTCATATTTCTCTTTGTTAGTCAAAAGATTAGTTTTTATCGAAGGATAATTATTAAATTATTGTTTTCGTTGTATGCCAATTTCGTAGTCCAAAAGAAAAAAAAATAAACAAAATTACAGTTTACTGATTTTTTTTATTAAATTATTTATTTATAATAATATGCCTTTTTATAAAAATTTATTCATTCATTTTTGAAGACGTTTTTCTGCTTTGGCGCTAGATAGTTGGTCTACTTGAATATCAAAATTAAAAGGTTTCATATTGTCCTGAATGCCAAAGAAAGAACGTAGAGCATCCAGTGAAGCTACTTCAATTGCTGTTTGGATATCTTCTCCGAAACCTAAAAATTAAATAAAAACAAACAATTTCATAGGTTTTGTATTCATAATTTCAATTTATGTTAAAATGAGAGTCCTTAGATTATTGAAAGAATCTAAATTTAAATTTTGTAGACCTGTGTTTCTGCCTTTTACCAAATCAATTAACAGTATCTTTTAACTTACCTTGACCAATCTGTTTTTTATTTGAATAAATCGCGACCTGATATGCCGCAAGTACAGTGTTCTTCCCAGCTTCACCAATAAGCCTTGGTTCAGGTTCAGCGAGTTTCAAATCTTTGCAAATTGCCTTTAAGTATTCTACTGGATCCTGGATCACCCACAGTTCAGTTAGATCCTTTTGGTTTAGCTGTGTGCAAATAAAATCACGGATAAAGCTAAATGCCTTCTCTGAGCCAGAAGATTCATGCAGTGAACCGATAACAGCGAGTAAACTTCTTGCCATTGTATCGTTTGTGGGTGGATATTCAGCCGAAAACACCAATTCAGTAAGTCCCAAGTGTCGGGATACATGAGCAAGAGTTTCTTCTGACATAAGAAATGCTGTATATGCTTTGATACCTTCTTCTGGAACTTTGGGCAATGAAAACTTGAGGAAAGCATCGATATACTCGGCGCATAATGTAGCACCTTTATCCATAAGTTTAGCATTGTCTGTCATATTGAGTTGAGGTTCCTCAATGCCAAGTTCACGTTGTTTGTTTTCCTCTCGAATAATATATGACCTATTGGTTAGGGCCGATTTAAGGGACGACAAGTTGAATTCTTCATTTAATCTTTTTCCAAAAGCATACAATTCTGCTTGGTAATTCCATTCAATAAACTGCGAACGGGGCTGTGGTACTTCTGGACCGATCTTTTCTCGTCGACGACGAAGTTCACGTAATGATGGGGCTACCCATCTTTTTATGTTTCGAGTGTTATCTAAAACGAATGGGAATTGGAGATCAAATGAGATTTATACACATAATTTAACAAGACATACTCAGTTGTGTATAAGAGGTGAGCTGGGAAGTTATTAGAACTGTTTTGAGTGTGTTTCGGATAAGAGACATTTTGTTTAATCAAATAAACGCTTAATTTTTATTTTAAAAAACTTTTTAATACATAAATCTTGCGCGAAGCCGAAAAAAAGAAAATCGGAATTGAAGACTTTGAAGTTTGAACAGCTGTCACAAATGACAATTGAAATGGCATAGTTCAAAGTTTTCTTTACACTTCATCTATATGGGGGTAAAATTTAAAGTCAAATTCCTTTTAACAAAAGAATCGAATTTTATTTTAAGGGCGGTATTCACAGAACACATGTTTTTATTTCCACAAATTGCTTTGGTTTTTTTTCAGCCGTTTGATATAAATATATCTTTTTTATAATTATATACCTACTTTAATTACAAAAAACTGAAAACTCTATTTACATTACATACATACATAATAAGGGTATTCATACAACGTCTTAAACTTTACGATGTCGTAAAATCGTAAAGTTTCCGACACACGTTTCATGAACGCACCAAAAAACATTATGTGTAAATGTGGTAAACGATATGGTAAACAAATCAGCTGTTCGTTAAACGTCAGACAGCTTGAAAAATTTAATTTAATTTTTAAATTCGTAAAATTTGTCATCCGCAATTTAAAAATGCCCAAAATAAGCCAAAAAAATTAATTTATACAATTATATGAACAAATTGCTTCCAATGATATATTAATTCTTGAGTTATTTGGCGAAAATTATGGTAAGAATGTTTATTGCTGTGATCAACACATAAGTGCATGTGTGAATGCATTTGTGTTTGTGTAACTCACACTATTTAAAAAAAAAACTAATTTTTCCTCGAAATGCCCGTTCCACTATTTCTTCTTCTAAAGTTACAAGAGTTTACCATGTTTACGATGTTTACCATCTTCATTTAACACACAAATTTGTGTCTTAAAGTTTAAGATTTGTTTGAAAAGATTTCCCATACAAATTTTGACAGTTCGTTTACGACGTCGTAAACTTTAAAACGTTTAACACGTTTACGATGCTTTTCCGACGATTATATGTATAAACATATTTCTCTAGTAAATACAAAACCAATTCTTCTCAGATGTCAAAATATATTTAAAATGGCTTTAAGTAACCTCTAAACGCGGTGGTTGGCTTAGGGGTATTCCCGATTCGATGCAACAGGACTAGTATCATTAGGGGTATTCCCGATCCGATGCAACTGGTCTTGTATCCCCATTGTAAAAAAAAAACTTTGCACTTTTGCAATGATGCAAGACCAGTTTGCATCGGATCGGGAATACCCCTATTGTAAAAATGCAGAAATGTAAAATTTTACAACACTACAACAACAAAATATACGGAGTGCAATTTTACAACAGTTTCGCACTTTAGCTATACCCGAAACACACAACGCTAAACAACAACAAAAAACTGTCGTCGACGAATGTTTCGCGTTGGTTTGGGAGAGCCTTTAAGGATCCCCCACACCAACGCGAATTTTCGGTGGCGACGACGAAAACAACAATAACAACACGTGGTTGTCAATGAAAACAACACGTTGTTATTATTGTTTTCGTCGTCGCCACCGAAAATTCGCGTTGGTGTGGGGGAACCTTTATAGTTCTACCTTAATCTTAAAAAACGATTAATTTAAATATTTTCAAGCAGAGAGCGCTCGTCAGCACGATAGGCAATAACAACCAGAAAAGCTAGATGGGCGCTTTTATTAGAGTATTCAACTCTTGGACAAAGTCACCTATTTATATTTTTAAAATGAAAGTCCTCTGTGCCCCGGTGGTCCTCTGTGCCCTGTCCTCCCCTATGTAATTCACGCCGGTAATACAGTTTTTCTCCGCGCTTAAGTTAAGCCCCGAAAATTATCTGGGTTTAGCTAAGCCCATTGGGGATTAGTTGTTGTTGCATTTAACATGTACATTTTTTAGCACCGAATCGTTTTTTCCATCCAATTTAATTCGGGCTTGGAAAAAAACACGCCTAATATCACGTTAAATTGAATCCAAAGTTTAAATTTTGACACTAATGAGGGGAATCGTGAAAATCTAAAAAAAAATTAATTTCTTTTTTTTTATTTAATTTATTTAATCGTCAATTTATGCAGACCGGAAATTCACAAACGGCCTTAGACCTAATTTTCATACATACCGGTGGAGCTGTAAAAATATATAGAACTTTAAACAGCTTCACATATCGGGAACTGTAGTCATATTGTTGTAGCTAACTAAAATTTCACAACTTCCTATCAATTGACTCCATTTATTGCTATCACCTTTCCATTGGTGTTAATTACCATGGTAACTTTACCCCCAATCAATTTGAATTAAAACCTTCAAAACCTGTCCCATTCAATTTCTATACCAATTACAACATCGAGACGCGTCTAAAAATATAAACAACTAGGTAGGTACAATATAATTATTATTGGTAATTTTTATTTTCATGAATATTAAAGATCAGTACTTTTTTTTTGTTGTATCACATTTAACATACATACATTAATGTTCTTAAAATGGACGGAAAAAATATAACTCCTAGATGTTCACTTTGACAATTTTTTTTAGCTTAAAGTAATTATGAGTAATTTAGGTACTTAAATAAAATATGGGACAGTAATTTTTTGTAAATAAAATGATAACCTTAAACATAACTGTTATAAATAATTCGAAGTTCTTTTTTAATTTATTTAATTTAAATTGAATGTCATTTCTAAGCTACGCTTGATTCATCAGCCGAAAACTCTTTAATCTGAGATTGAGACAGTCTTTTAGTTCTGGGTGGAGGAATTGGTGGCATAGCTAAGGCTGAACTCTTCAGATCAGAAGCTTCTGTAGCAGCTTCCTGCATATTGGTGACTCCTTTGCCGCCGGACCCACTCTTATCATCTTTTGAATTCCTCCAGCGTAGTAATTGCTTGACACGTTGACCATGATAGTGATACAGATAAATACTGGCCAAGATGCATAAGACAAAGAGAAGAGTGATTGCCACAATAAATATGGCAAGGTATGGTGAAACTTCTTCGGGCAGTGGCTTTTCGTCTTTTGTTGTTGCTTGTGTTTGGTTTTCTTCGGTGGAAGAAGATTGCGTGACTGTTGTTGTGGTTTTAGTTTTAATCGTTGGCCGGAACGGACGCATTGTTGTCTTGCCACCTTCTCCGATTGCGATATCAGAGCATGCGCGGAATTCTTCTTGTGGACCACATCCGACCGCACCAACTCCATTGTCGCACATTCCCCAATTATTGCCAGCTATGTAACGCCATTGGAGTACGCAATGGTTGCATTTCATATCTGTTGCGGGAAGAGAAAAACAATGATCAGTTTATTTTAAAGAAACAACATGCAATATTTATGTTTTAATTTTATTGGCTTCAATTTATGGATTTATTTTACATTTTAAATAAAGTCGCTGCAAAGCTTTGGGATTAAAAAACCTTAAGTATGTAAACTAACGGTGCCTACAATACATACATATGCATACAATTCTGTTAAAAAACACCTACAACGTTTGGTTACAAAGAATTTGTCCGAAAATAATAAATGGTTTTTTTAAAATTTGAACTTGATGAAGTTTACTATTCATTTTAAACCGAATTGTTTCCAAATAAAAAATACTTTTAATAACTGACAGCTATAAATTATGTTGGTATTAGTACAAGGCGGAGTAAATCTACCGAAAAGTTTAGATCTTCAAAATTGATTTTAAATCAAAAATAAATCAAGTTTTTTTAAAGTTTTTATATTCAATGGTCAAAACCGGATTTCGCCAGATCCAACTAAAAAATAAATTGATACCAAATGAAAAAACCCATCAGAAAGCGGTAAAAGATTAAATCATAGTAGTACTTATGGAGCTGAAGCGAAATGAAAATTTCCATACAAAAATTGAAGCAACGAAATCATAAACGAAAAAATTTCGTTTTCATTTTTGTTCTGCAGTACGCTGTTTAACGAGCGAAATTGATAATTGTTGCGAATTATTTGGAGAAGTCTCCACTCCATTTTCGCACTGAAACATTTGCACGAACCAGCAATTGTCTGCGGAAAAATGGCATTCGCGATTTTATTATTTATTTTATTTATTTTGATGTTTCTTTGATTACAGCAAACAAGCTGCGTGTTTTTTTGTTTTTAAAATTTTTTTTGTAATTAGTGACATTAATTTTTTCCATAGTCGTTTTGTGCTGCGTATCTAGGCTTAGTTCTATTTGTAGGGCTAAGCCTAGTACACAGCTGAAGAGAACCAAATTTTTCTGTGGTCTCCAAAGCGATAGCTAAAACGTAAACGAAACGACTACGAAAAAATGAATGACACCGATTGCAAAAACAAATTAAAAAAAAAAAAACAAAAAAATCACAGAAACCTATGCTGTAATCCAAAGGTAGAACTAGAAGCTAGTTAACGAAAACTAAACGAAAAGCTCCTCTTCGCAATTATGTGCGCGTCATATGAATTTCTTGTTTTCGCTCGGTTTCGTACGACCACATACGTTGGCTTCCGCCTATTCTAGTGCTACCTTAAGAAAGAACAAATAAAAATACAATTTAATTCAAATTTCAATTTTCCGCACACAAATTAATGGTTCGGGCAAATAATTCAGTGCGAAATAGAGTCGAGACTTTAAAAAACAACACAAACATATATATGCCAGTAAGACCTAGGGTCTTATAACTTAGGCAATGTTAGAAGGAATAGAAGGATAGGATGGATTTTTCTCCAAATAATCTGCTACAGTTATCAATTTCGCTCGTTGAACAGCGCACTGCACAACAAAAATGAAAACGAAATTTTTCGTTTATGATTTCGTTGTTTCAATTTTTGTATGCAAATTTGCGTTTAGTTTCAGCTGCGTTCTATGCTTTATGTAAAAACTAAAATAAAAATTAAATTGGAAGCAAAAAGTTTTAAAAATTAAATTGAACTAAAATACACAGCAGCACTAAAAGGAGTCTAATGATTGGCCATGGCAGTCATGAAATAATTTATAATAATAAAACATGTGGTTGTTGTTTTTTTTTCAAACAAAACGCCTTTTTTTCAAATAATATTTAAGATTTTCTGGGACTCTTGTTCCTAAGATGAAAAATGCAGCCTTAAAAGCAGAAAGAGAATTAATTGTGTATGTCAAATATATGTATTATAATAATTAATTAACCAGAGAAAATACGGTACATCTGGGCGTATACGTAATCTAAATGATTTTGTTTTGTATGAACATATCTTAAAATATATATTGTATGTACTATTAATTGTTTATAGATGTACATACTTGTTATATAAATATTGTAAGAATGTAGGTGTGCATACCATAATGATGGCCGCACTACAACTCATTATTTTTTTTTTTTATTTTTCTGGCTCTTCATAGAATTTATTAACTTTGTAATTTATTTAAACCTTAGTAAAATTCTAATAATAAATTATAAAAGTCATGTTTTTTTTGGTAATCTTATAGACTCATTTGCATGTTATATTCCTAGCATGAATTAAATAGATACATATACATATGTATATCAAAGTTTATGCCATAAACCTGAATACATTTTTTATGCAGTCCAAGAATAACCACTGATAGATATCTAGTTCAACGCATTTTATGCGACTAGACTTAGTTGTTTTGGTGTTTTTTTAAGTGATTTTTCATGAGATTTTCCACATTAACCTTGGAAGATTCTTGACAGGTTCAGCTTTGAATTATGTATTGTAGGTTAAGGTAACCGTTATTGAAATATTTTTGAAGTGGATTTAAATTTGTTTAAATTTTGGAATGTTGGTTATTATTGATTAAGATTTTTTGTAATAAATAAGAATTTATTACTTACCGATAATCAATCAATAATTTAAGTGATTTATATTTTAACTCATCTAAGACAGATAACTTCCATACAATTTTTCTTTTCAAATTTTCTCGAAAATGGCTCTAATTTTGATTTTGATTGTAAGAAAGTCTGCATTTCAGTTTTTTCCCATAACATGCTTTACGAAAATAGGTTTTTGATATTTTTTGAGGAAATTCACTTCACAACACAACAAAAATAATAATTTTCTTATTATTTGTGTTTCTCTTCTTCTTATAAATTCACTTCTTTCAGTGGCTTGACCGATTTTTTTCGGTCTACATAGTTCAAATAATATTGCGTTTAAACATTTGTTCTGACTTTTTTTAAACATTTTTTCGTTAATGATGAAATATGTTACTACATTTACTTTGTGGCGTTGGCGGTAGCGGCATACGTGGTTCCGTTGTTTTGTTCAGAACCACGGTTTTTGGCGCCACGTGCGCCGCTTCCGCACGCGCCCCCTCTCGGAAAGAGTAGTTAAAACCTTTGTTTAATAATAATTCCTCGTTTATTTTTACAGCAACCAGAATACAAATTTTAATTTTCGTAGAAATTGGATGATTTGACGTATTTTGGGCTTTGTGACGTTTTCTTGACGTTTTTGGACGATCTGGCATTTTTGTTTTATTACTTTTGATGTACGTGTTTCGGTGATATAATTTCAAACTCAGAAAGTCGTATAGTGCCCAAATAAACTCTATAACCTTCAGCAATAAGACCAAACGCTGATTTTAAATTGGAAATGCAGTATACTCAAACAAAATGTCATAACGCCCAAGCCCTGGGCAACATTCCCCAAATCGTACAACATTGAAATGTTAATAAAGTTGTTTTGGTGCTATAATATTTAAATTTGGGCTTTATAGTTTTTTTTTCGCTAAAACACCTACCGCCGTTGTTTTGAAGGTTTGAACATTTTACAGGAATATTTGGAAATGAGAGAAAATAATGTTTAATAAAATAAAAAACAAAACATAAACTTAAACTTAAAAGTTTTCACTCCTGTGATTCTCATTAGTCCACTTTCATGGCTTGTAAAGTTTAATTGCTAAGCTAAAACATGCAACATGCATTAATTCCTTCTTGAAACGCATTGGTAAATTGTTAAAATTTGTCTTAGTATAATAATATTGTTTCTCAATTTCAATTCATTGAACTTATAGCATGTATTAAAATAAATATTACTCAGTACCATAAAACAAGTTTATTTAAATATATACAAAAAAAAACATAATTAAAACATTAATTTTCAGTAAAAACAAAACAAACAAACAAATGAGATGAAATTCCAACGAAATAAAATTAATTTTCAAGTTCAATAAAACACATTTTATTGGTTGGTTTATCAATAACTTCAATATAAATGTTGATTCATTTTGCATTAAAATGTTGAGCAAAGATGAATCAGTATTTATTTCAACAAAAGACGATTGATAAACAATAATTCTAAACTTATTTAGACATGCAATCATCATGACAAGGTAATAATTTAATAAATATATTGTCTCCAATGTTTATAATTAGAAAAATTATAATTAGTTATTAAGTAGTTATTTTTACTGAATTTAAATTAAGATCTAAGTATACAATAAGTTTTCTTTACACTTTACTTCTTTCTTGTATTTATGTAAGTACAAATTTATGTAAATAAAAAAAAATACAAGACCGTATCCCACGAATAAAAACATGGTTCAAGTTTTTTAAAGTAGCTAAGTATCAGGTATTGGTTCAGGTTTTAATAAAATGAACTAGTAATTGTTTCTACTATATATTATACAAATATATTATGAATAAGAAGGATTTTTGGCGCAGCTGATAAATTCATTAAAAGCGTTGAGTTTTATCAAAAATTTATTGCTGTCGGCCATATATGCTGGTCTCATCGAGTTGAGACGTGGAAGAAATATTTGATCTGTTGAGGCGATTTCAAGCTTAAAAATTCATCCAGAATAAAATTTCCAGAACATCAATATTTTGCTCAGAAGTTTTACTACACTGCCAGTATCAACGCCTGCTGCCGAATGAACGATTTTTTATAGTTTGAAATGGAAAAAATGCGAATTTGAAAAAAAAAAAAAATGCGAAAATCGCAACTCAACCAAAATGCTGGATTTAAACAACTGTCCAAACTCCTGTCCCAAAATAATGAACGAAATTTATTTACACGAAGACAAGAAAGAATGAAGAAAATTATTTTATTTCAATATTTATTTATACGGCGCGAAACCAGTGTTGTATCTAGATTAAACACCAGTTGCACTTGTCTGCAGTGTTTATAACGAATAAAATGGCAGATTTTAGACCATTAACACGATGAAGTTATAGATCTTAAGAAAATGGAAGAAATTATGAAAATTTGTCAGTGGTCTAAATCTGCCATAAGTGTTTTTTTTTTTTTGGAATGACATTATGGTTATTTCTAGGGGAAGCTTCGCTTTTGCTTAAACTATTTTTACATTTCACTTTCATATTTCGACATTTAATAGAAAAAGAACATCGTTACCATTATTCAATGGAACTTGACACTTAAACTTGACTGATAGGGAACAAATTTTTAACGTTCATAAGGTACTTTGTTTCAAATGACACCACAATGCGCTCAGATGCGAAATATAAAATATCATTTCTGTTGTGTTTTCCATTTACCTACATCATGGCCATCCTGCGATAATAATTACCACTCTTAAGTCTTAAGCCTCAACTACATAAGCCAAAAAAGTGAAAAAGTGCAAAAGTGAAAATTTTTAAATTGATTTTGTGATAGTTTTTCTGACTAGAAAACTTATAAAAATGATGCAGAAAGCTTAAATTTTGGTTTAAAAACAAATTTGTGTATTCTTTTTCACAAAACAACGGCGCTAGCGGTAAAAAAAATATTTTTACTTTTGTACTTCAGTACTTTTTGGCTTATGTAGTTAAGCCTTTACTTGACAAATAAGGAACGAACTGCATAATTATCTTCCTTTTATTCAGTACATATTTAATACAAACTGTCACCAGAAAGTGCAAATAGCGTTTTCGATATGCACCTATATTTAATTTAGGAACCGAATTTAGAAGCAATCACACGTTTACACAGATTACATGTCAACGCAGCTATTAACAGCATTGTGTGTACTGACGATTTTTTGTGACGCCAAGAAGTAAACGCATTGATTATTTACCCTGACCGTCTACCCGTAGCTTAATTTTCCAAACCAGCACATGAAAACAAAGCATAAACATAAACGAACGAATCCTTATAAATGTCAACCTTCAATAAAAAAAATATGTTTCTGAAATCGATTGTCAAACTATTCAAGACACTTCAAAATTTTATCTCAACTATTAGGTTCCTTTATTTTAAAACTCTGTGCATTTGTGTGAATTTCTACGTCATTTTATTTCTATTTCTACGTCATTTTATTATTTATTAACTATTTTTACTGACTAAGTTATCGACACTATTCCTTTGTTGTTGTGTACCGTGTAAAATTTTAATGTGCTGCCTATAGAATTCCCAATAAAAACGGCTACTTAAGTCATCCATCCCCATCGTAAAAAGCTACCTACGACACTGCCTCAGATGCCGTATTTAAGTCTATAAATTGTAAAGAGTAGACGAAGAAATGAAAGTCAGCTAAGCTTCTGGAGAATTGACCGTTATAGAAATTAAAACTAACATTCATATAGCGTATGTACATAAATCGTTCTTTGCAGCTTCTTCTTTAAAGAACTTCGTTATTTAAAACAATTTCAGCTCATTCCTTGATTCTGCATATACCACGAGCAAGTGATTAATATTAAGTAAAGAATAAACTATTTGATTGTTTAATAACAATCATTTAAAATTCATTTTTCACTCTTACCTGGTAATTGGGCTTTGATTTCATATATTCTACTTCCATTTCTCGGATAAAATCTCGTTGTTAAATCTTCTGGTGCAGGTATGGCAGGTGATCCACTTAAAATAGTTAACAAATTTTTATCCAAGCATTCTTGTTTTGCTTTTGGTTCTGGGCACAATCGAAATTCGAAATATCTAAAATTACATATAATTATAAAAAAAAATAAAAAAAAATTGATTTCTCATTATTCAATTTACCCCATATGACTAGCGGTTAGTTCCACTCTAATGACCATCTCCGATCCTGGATTATATCTTCGTACAATAACTCCCTGACCCCATTTACCACCAAATTCATGTGGTCTTGGTTCGGGCAGATTCCAGGCATCCCCACATTCACCACATTTACCGTCATTGGTTTTCCATTGACGCGTAAATCCACCACAGTACAATTCATGGTCGTTATAGTTTGGAGGAGTTTGAAAACCATATCTCCATGCTGATGCTCTACTTGGTGGTTCAATCAGTCTACCATGACCAGAACAGGTTGTAAACAATGTGCAACAGGTGAATAATAGCAGGCACAATACAATGTTGGGGACTCCATTGAAAGTCGCTACTGCTTGGTGAGACGAAGTCTTCGCTGCCATAATAAAATGACTATGCGACAAGTTTATTTATATCTGGAAAAAGTAACGACATTATAAAATGGTTATTTTTATTATGAATTCATTATTTTCTTTTCAAATTTAAATTTAAAACTAAGTTTATTGCTTTTGTTTTTTTATAAGTGAAACCTATACAATAATCGCGGCTAACACCGTCATCATGAGTATATATTGATTAACTTGCGTGTTTATTATAATATTTTTGTTTCGTGCCGAGAAATTGTTTTTTTTTTTTTCAAAAAAGGTAAATATATTCATTACTGAAGCCATAACTGTGAATAAACACCTTAATTAATAAAGTTCAAAAGTCGGGAGAAGTTATCGAACGTATCAAAATATATAGCATCAACTGTAAAACTTTCTCGTGAGAATAACGGTGGACTAGGTTTTGGTATTCAAATTAGGAAAAAGCCATTCAAACGCAAAATAACACTTTGGGACTTATCAAATTTAGATGAAAATAGGTTTTTGTTTTATAACTTGTATAGAATTTGGGATTAGATTGACGCACAGTGGCTTATTTAGGTGATGTTTAGAGCAAAATTCAATCTAGGAATGTTTCAATGGGAAATATAAAAATTCACTGATTTATTTCGTTTGGATCAACGGTTTTACTTACTTAGAGTTAAAGTAGAGTAATTTTTAGGACCACAGAAAATTTTGGTTTTGAGTGCATTTTCTTTTTGTGCAAAATTTTTCCTCATCTTTTAAACTTTTTTCAAACACAAATTTCAATTTTGGAGTTCGAGCTGAATTAAAAAAAAAATTTCTGACGCCGAACTTAAATATTTAGGTTCAAGTTAAACGCATGTGTTGTACTTTTATCTCGGCATAAACTGTTTTTATGTTGAACTTAAATATTTAAAATTCGTTTCGCCAAATGGGCCTTATAGACATAAAATTAATGGAAAATTAGTTTCTACATAATTGTTACGTAACACACATAGGAACTCAGTTATATCAACTTGCATCGCCCTGGTTTAAGAGAGATTCGATTTGAATAAGTCATTCAAATTTAATTCTTTTTTCTTCGTTTTTTGTTATATAAGAATGTTAGGAATGTCTTATTTGAAGATTAAATGAATAAAACTAGTTTTTCATAATCAAGTATTGGAGGAACCCTTCTCCACCATCATTTTATTAATACTGACAGAAGAAGCTCATAAATAAATTTAAAAAAAAATATCATAAATCTTACACTTTATGGGTATGCACGCAATGATGTAAAACACTGGATAAATTTACCATTTGGTCAAACTTTGAAAGAAGAAAATAATACTCTCAGAGAGGGGAAAACTTGTCAAAAAGAGAGAAAGAACTATATGTTCTATAAATATAGCGATATTAAAAATGCCAGCATTGCAACACAGCACGTTTTTGATAAGTGTGCATAATCTACGACACAACTCTACAAAACAACAGAGTAATTTGCGAGTAATATTCTAACTTTTTTCATAATTTTAAATACTTTAAAGAACTCTTATAAATATTGTTGTTTTCAACTTCTCTCGCGAACTTTGGCGTTTAAGGATCGGATAACTTACGGCAATCCGCCAGTCTGTCAGAAAAAATACAAAATTACAAAGAACAAAGTTTCGAAAAGTCAAAATACAGGAAGAAAAAGTTGCGAAAAAAAATGTACAAGCATGATGACAGGTGCTATAATATTTCGTTATGTTGAAATTTGAGGTCAAAGGCTCCCAAAATAGTTGTTCATAAATATCTAGCTAACGTGTTATTTTTACAGAAAAAATATTGAAAACAAATTTGTATCCTAAACAATTTTTTAACAATTGGGTGTCGAGATTATTTAGTTTCAAAATTTTGAACGAATGGTACAGGAGGAATTTATTATAATGGATGTAATGTCTTATTTATGATAGAGACAGAATTGAACATATGTATGTATGGAGAAGTTTACATATTTAAGATTAATAATATAAAATACAAAACCAACAAGTTACACAAGATGATAGAATTAAAGATGAAATTAACAAAAGAATTTACAAATTCACCAGATTAAATAGAATACGTAGCACAAATAACGAACAAAAATATCGAACAAAAAGCTCTCGAAAACGATAAAAAAAGAGACTGGGTGCAACCCACACTGGTAACTTCCCACTGGTGCCCCTGGAAGCTGGAAACTCGATGTTATTTTGCTATAAGTAAATTTCTTATTCAAAATCTTCAAGGGCCTCATCAGGTGTTCAATATGCGATCAAGTGAAAACAAAGGTTTGGGGTATTATATTTCTCAACTATTTTAGTAGTATTTTTGGCATTTTTTTGCTTAACAAAAAAAAACTGTCAATTGAATATTTTTAAAAACTTTATAAATTGTTAACAACCTGGCGTCGAAATCAATTTTCAATGTCGAGATATTCGAGACCAAAAACATTTTTCGAGAATTTTTTGTAATTTTGTGTGTTTGAAAAAACTGTCAATTGAATTTTTTTTAAATCATATCAGGGATTAAGTATGGCATCCTGAATAGAATAAAATGAGCCCGAAAGTAATATCACTATTTATTCTCAAAATATCCGAGCTGTAAAATATTTTTGATACATACATTTTTATTAGTATTATTTTGAAATTCGTTTTGTTTAAAAAAACAGTCAGTTGAATTTTTTTATAAACTCCATCAATTGTGTATAAAATAAAATTATCCCAGAGTCGATAACATTGTTTGTTTTTGAGATATTTGAGTCGAAACACATTTTTTTAGTAGGTTTGCTCTGAAATTTTGTTACTTTAAAAAAACTGTCAATTGAATGTTAAATAAAATTAGTCCAGCCTCGAAATCAGTGTTTTCTCTCAAGATATTCTAGGCAAAAAACATTTTTCAACAATTTTTAGTATTTTGCAGTCAATTGAATTTTTTGAAGTAAAACTTCTTTTGCGGCATGGGGGTAAAAAATTTTTCTATGGAGCTGTCAGTGACATGTCAAACCGACATACAAATTCCCGTCACGAATTACAAAATTCAGCGTCACGATATTATATTTTCGTTAAATGCAATGGTTCGTGCATTTAATATATTCGTTAAGATGGTTAGTGAATTCGAGTAAGGGTTTTTTGTGGGAAGAATTTTATTTCTGAGGATTTTTTCTGTTGTGTTGGATTTTCGGCCATTGGTCGATTTAATGCGAGGAAGCATAAATTATGTATAGTTGTAGGTTTATTGGTTTTGCATGGAAATATTCTGCAATCTATTGTGTCTCTCGCTCATTGGGTGTTGTTGAAGTAAAACTTCTTTTGTGGCATGTGGGTAAAAAATGTTTCTATGGAGCTGTCAGTGACATGTCAAACCGACATACAAATTCCCGTTACGAATTACAAAATTCAGCGTCACGATTTTGCAACGGTTCTGAGTTTCAAATCGGGTGCTCTGAGTGGTAGGACTTGAAAAATACTTGCCCTGTTGTCGTGAAAGAAGTTTTACTTCTAGCGCGTGTAAATAAGTACGCACACTCTTTTTTTAAATTAAATATGGCCCGAAGTGAAAATCATTGTTTGTTATCAAGATATTCAAGCGGAAAATCGATTTTCAACAAATTTCTGTTTGTTTTTTCAATAAGTTACATTAACTTTCAATGGGAAGTTAACAAAACAGTTGATTACCAACCTCAAAACATATTTTAATAATTTGAAAAAGTGCGCCAATCAAAACGTATTCTATTCAAAATTCATTGATCATATAATGAACTACTCTGTTATTTTAACTAACTAAAGTACTACAATCAAAAGACATACGATAATATGTTTGCTAACTGAAACTACTTGTTACATTAATATAACTTGTCAGAAATTTCTATTGTATTTGACAGCAAATATTGATCAACTCTGATATTGAACATATACAAACCTATTAATACAAATTGCTTGGAAAATTAATAGTTATAAATTCAAGAAGCAGAATTATTATAGTGTTCACCTGGGCGTATACTTACTTTTCTGATGACTTTTAAACCTTTTAAAGTATTTAAACCTCTGAATTGTACTTATTGTTAATTGAAATAATATACTCATGAAGAACTGTTATGGGCCTTTGATGTCCTGCAGAATTGTAAGCACATTGATACGAAACTTTCACAGTTTCTTAAAAAACATCAATGGGAAAATCAAAACTCACTCACACCCCTTTTTAAAATTTTTCCGGAGTCAATGTCCTAAATGAATGTTCAGAATTTAATTTGATAACTCATTTTGGGTTTTGGGCCTACGATTTTATGACCCCGTACTTAAATAATAGCCTCTGATTTTTAAGCGAGTTTATCAGCTTTCGCTTGGATAAACGAAGGAAAAATTAAAATTGCGCCATTTCGCCATTGCATTGTTATATTTATTGCCCACCAAATATTTTCTTCGAAACTTTGTATTCCCATTAAAAATTGCACCATTTCGCCATTGCATTGTTCAATTTAGTGCCCACCAAATATTTTTTTCGAAACTTTGTATTCCGAACTTTTTTTGTCGAAACTTTTTTTTTCCGAACTTTGTATTTCGTAACTTTGTTACTATTTACAAGAAATGAGTACCAAAATATGAAAGTGAAATATAAACCGGTTATTCAAACAATTTCACGCAAAATTTGTATTTCCCAACTTACGACCACTAAGAAAAAATCAATGGTGTTGTGGAAAATTGTGACGTTTATCAGTTTATTTGTATTGCTCAAAATAAAAGTTATTTCGTAATAAACGATTGTCTTTTAAAAATTTGTATTCCCATCAAGGAGGAAAAGAGAAAAGAACGCGGAATTTGTGAACCTTTTCAACATTTTGATGACAGGATTTCAAATTAATAATTTTTCTTCATTCAAAGTGAGTATTTAAAATTCCATAAATGAGTATCAAAAATTCATGTGAAGAATTATTTATCGGTTCATATTGAATTTCCACGTATATTTTAAAATGATTTTATTTTTCATTTCATGAGAGTTGAGTACAAGGCTTAGCTCAGAAGTTAAGTAAGGTTTGATCCCCAAACAAGCATGTTCTCGAATTGAAAAACTTGTACTGAATGTCATAAGTGTAAAGCATGTACAAAACCTTTTGATTGCCAGTTTATATCAATAAGTTTTTTGATATAGTACGCCAATTAATATGACATAGTACCAGTTTACTTGTACTGTCCGAAATGCAGGTGTGGTTTAAAGTAAATCTTTAACTCTTTAATTTTTTGAAATATGTAAAGGGTGTTTTTTTTATACGTGTGGTTTTCAATCTGGCAATACTTTTTTCGGAGTTGGTCTTTTTGACCGCTGTCACTTGATTTATGCTCAGTTTGGTTTGCAATTTCAAAATGAATAAACTTACTCCTGAACAACGTTTGCAAATCGTACAAATTTATTACCAAAATAATGGTTCGGTTCGCGCGACGCATCGTTAGCTGCGTCGAATATTCGGTCGACGAGCAGAGTAATTCGAGCAACCATGATGGATCGGATTCGCACCACGTTTACTCTAGTGGATAATGCGCATCCTCAGAGACGCCGTACAGACTACAGTGCGCACCGAAGACGCTATTGCTGGTGTGGAGCAGAGTATCGAAGAAGACCCGAATGAGTCCATCCTCCATCGCGCGCAACAATTGGATCTGGGGCCTCTTGGGCCTCTCGGCTGGAATTTATTAGAGCCAGCCGCGGCGGCCACTTGCCAGAAATCATTTTTAAAACATAATGGCAAACCCTTATCTTTATAGTAAAGCTAAATTCTTGGCCATGACATTAAATTATATGCGTTTTATTTCTTCTTGAAAACCACACGTCTAAAAATAAAACACCCTTTATATGTAAAACAAATATTTACATATTTTCTTATCTTATCGATTCTTTTTTGCAAACTGAAAATGTGTGTGAAATTACAAATAAAAAAAATATATAAATAAAAAAAAATGTTGTTGTGAGCAAATAAGTCGTCATATCTTTTTTCAGAGATAAAAATGAGAACAATTGTGGGAATTTTTGTACTTTGTTAATGATATTTATTTTTCTTTTGTGTGTACAGGTTTTACTAAAGGTAATATTCCGTAGTGTAACAAACAAAATTCATGGCATAATTAAAAAAAAAATAAAATAAATGTGCAATAGCATCGGACGTACTTGCTCTTATATGATAAAAGGCTAGAAATTGGTCAAGCAATGAGACAAGAGAAATATAGCCATTTTTCCAACACTAACAAAAAACATTTATACTATATTTCCTTTATGTGAATTTTAAGTGAAAAAAAAACTCAGTTTTATTGCAATCACTTTGGCCATAAAAAGTACAAAGTTTAATCAAAAACGCTACTGTCATTTTCAAGAAAATATGAACACAACTCAAATCATTTTATGGGATGATTTTATGATGAATCTAGATGAGCTTAAGGGCTTTTAAGAGATTCACTTCCTGTTAATGGATATTTTCTTGTTTATTAAGAAAAATGGATACTTGGTCAACAAATTGTTCGTTGTTTTTACATAAATACAAGAATTAAACTTTGGAACTACTCCCGCACTGCGTCCATTTATGAGAATTTTTCTATTTAAAATTAGTGAAAAAAAAAAATGTTATCACATTTTTTAAAGAGATTGTCTACTTACAAGAACGCATTTTGTATGAGAAATTATAAAAAAAAAGTTTGTTGCCGAAGATTTGGCCATTCAAGTGCATTGTCCCCTTATCGGAGCTTTTAATTTTCACAAACAGAGCTTTCATTGTCTAACTATACTTATATATCCCACAACATTGATTTTAGCATAAATACGAGACAGTTTTGTCATTTGTGAGACCCAAGTAATGACTCTTTTGTTATACAAAGGGAAAGTTGCAAAAGATTGCATCTATATCAACTTTATCTCTTCTCACTGCAACTGTTATAGGCCAATAAGTCAGTCGGTTGGTTTTTTTTTTTTTGTATTCATCCAAGTCAGTATACGATGTCATTAGTTGAAAAATCCAACACCAGACCAACAACAAGTTAACCACAAAAAAAGTTTCTTTTATATCTCTCTGCGAGTCGTCGTCTATAGACAAAGACATCTAACATGTAGAGAATTGTTGTTGCATTTATTATTATTATTATTGAACACTTTAACCGAAGGTTATTTTGACTAATTTAAATTTCTCAGACAGCAATTGTTTATTTTTTTTTTATTTTTATTTTTTGGCTTTTTGGTCTCTTTGTATGGCCTAGTTCAGTTCGATTTGTATGACAAGAGGTTTAAATTACCACACCATCAAATTTATGGGTGGTATAAGTGAAGTTACTTCCTTAAATGATAACTTAAGGCCGAGCTTTGGCCAATACAGTATATAGTTGGGCGGCTACTCGAAGGGGGAGATGATAGCTAGAGTATGAAAACAATTAATAAAAAATAAATGTTAAGACCAAAATGGGTTCTAAATTTAATTTATTCTTGTGGGGTTTTATTTTGGCACGTGAGCTGTTCAATTATGTGTCTGCTTAATGATATTGGTTGAATAAAAATTCACTTTCATGTTTATGATAAACAAAAAAATTGTGTTAAAAACAAATTAAACAGAGCTTGAGCATCTAGGATAAAACTGATTTGTGATATGTTTAACAATGAAGACAGAGTTATCATTAGAGAAATATTAAGTATTTAATAGACCCGCCTAAGGTTAAATTTAAATAACAAACACAAATAATTTGAATGTAACATCAAATACCAATTTACATAAAGGGGGGTGAAAGAATATCAATTTTTTTTTCTTCCGAAAAGTTGACTTCTTAAAAACCGCATTTAAAAAATACATGAGCGTTAAATATGAACATTGAGATACAATTTTGTATTTCTCCACATAAAACTAAAGGTTTGAAGCTGAAACTGTGTGCATTTTTGTGAATTTATGTACAAAATTATGTCAAAGTTCATTTAAAAAAATAAAATGAGTAAAAATTCACACAAATGTACAGAGTTTAAAGGAAAGGAACACACCTGAAGGTATAAGAAAAAAATACTTACATAAATCTTTGGAATTTAATAAGTGGCTTAAAGAAATTTTTCAAAATATTTTTATATTTCAAAATTTTATTAATATGATAAAAGTTATTAATTATTGATTGTTGAAAATATTCCTACATGCACACTGTATAGTGGTCGAAGATTTAAAAATATAATCTGACATTATCTCTTGCATCGTATATTGATACTTTTTGCTAGAAAGACATTTAGACGCTGACTAGTTTTTTCGGTCGTTCCGTCTTTCATCTTTTTGACAGCTTTGGTGAGGGGTGTAGAAGTGTAGGGGAATAAAGTAATGAAAGCATACATTTCTGCAAGCTGTCAAAAAGACAAAAGACGAAACGACCGAAAAAAGACTCGTGCAATCAGCGTCTTATATAATTATAAACAAATTCATCCCACCTTTTAAAAAATCGGACTCAAAAACTAAGTTAATATGTTAAATGTATTTTCTCAATTTCAATTAAAATCTAAAAGTCAAATTTTCGGCCATTTTCTCCGCCCACTGTTGACGTTATGTGTAATGTAAAAATTTAAACGAATACTTGTGACTTGTGTCCATTATGTAACTCCATATTATACAAACTGATAAGATTAATAATTTATAATTTTGAATTTAAATATTTTTTTCAAGTGATATATAGTCTGGTCTAAAGTCTGATCGTTTGTTTATTGAGAAAGTGAAATCAAAAACCAAAAATCTCCAGCAGCCTTAAGCACTTAACACAGTCTACCCTCTCACTGAAACACTTTATTTGATTTCACCTTAAGGTTTACAATTTTTTTGAAGTGATAATTCTCATACATAAACATACATATTTATTTCGATGAATTATTACTTATTATTTATTTATACATATATTGTTTATTCGCATTGTCATTTTAATTCACCAGGTAGTATTAAAAAAAAAGAAAGTTAAGGTGCTCTGAACTCACTTTCGTTTTCATTGTATTCTTAAAATTAAATTCAAATCGATGACCATCAGTATGATGGAGAGATTCATATCGGAGCACACACTTAATAAAATAATTAAAAAATACAAAATCGGAATTAAGTATCGAAAAAAAGTGATTAAAATGAATATAAGGGGTTACGATCATGAGTCATCATGGATTGTTGTTCAAGCTTTGTCCGAAAATTTGTGTCATGGCGGACGTTCAATGCAATAAATTCGTATATATTTTTGTTTACCTGTTTTTTGTTTACCTACATTTATGGTCCAAATCCATGTCAGTTAAAAGGTTTATTTCCTTGAATTTGCATTATAAAAATAAAACATAAACGAATTTAATGGCGATAGTGTGGTAGCCGGTAGTGAATCTCCAACGGAATCTAAATCAGTTCGCTATAAAAGTTATGTAAGTTTGCTCAAGATTACATTTTTTTTGTTTAAAAAAATAGGAAGCATTTTTATACTGATGCGAGTTTATTGTGAGTTAAGTAATCGCCCGTGTTTCCAGCCTCATAATAAAGGTCCAAAATATAGCCATTATCCTATCGGATTTGTATTCAAATCATGCATGTGCATGTATGTACGTACATTATGTTATAGACTCGCAATAATGTGCATGGCGGTTGATATTAGCGGAATAATAAAAAAAAAAACAAAAGAGAAAGGTGAAATTGTTTGTTTTCTAAGCTTGCGAACAAGAGAGGAAACCACTTAACTTATATAACAAAATAATTAAAAAATAAAACCACAAAAGAAGTAAGAAATGCAAATAACTAAAGAATGAAATATAAAAACATATGTATGTATGTATACGTATATATAGGTTAGTGAAGCTGAATTGCAAAAGATTCTTGGAAGAGCGATGTGACGTACAAAAATATTATATTTCGAAGCACACTGAGGGCCAGTTTGTTCATAATAGGTTAAATCTGAACGAAGACTTGACTAGCATGCTCATTCGATGATTTACCAGTTGCAATAATCGTGGTTATCTTTTAACACGTAATAAAAACCCACATTAGATTTGATTTCCAACGGGGTTTCATTTATAGATCCAGAAATTACTTTTTACTCTGGCGGGTGCTGGGTATATAGCTTTTCAGTTTTGCAAATGGTAAAAGGTAGTGCAAACTTTAGTGTAAAAAAAAAACAGTATCTACATGAGAAATAAACAAACATAAGGAAAAAAGAGATGAGCATAGAACACTGTTTTCAGTAGGATCCACATCGTTTTATTTTTACGGGGTGAACCATATGGGTTATTGGCGGTAATAGCTGCATTTTGCTATCCACATGATCTGATCTGGAACAGATCCCCACAATAAAACAAACAGGATCACAGTGACAGCCAGTGGTATATATAACCATCTCTTTTTTTACATTGTGTTTATATATTTTTCAAGTCTAATTGTTGACTTTTTTCTTTACACTGCAGTTTACACTACCTTGCCACAATAATAATAAAAAAGTACTAGTTTTATGGATCTTGAAATAGATCCAGATAAAAAGCAGGATCACATGTTGTTTTTGTATTTACATACGTGTTAAAATTTGATAAGGATCAGATCATGTGGTGTCGATAATAAAATGCAGCTAATGTCGTTTTCATTTGGATCTTGAGTACGGAAGATTGCAGTGCAACCCAAAAGCATTGCATTGGCTATTCTGAGTAATGTTTTCGGAGGGTTTTTCTGCTCCCAATTTCATAAAGAAAGCATACCTAATATTTTGAGGAAGCTATATTTTCTTAATGGCAACGTTCGGTATTTGGTGTCTAAATGTAGGAAATCGATGGTCGAGGATCAAAAGGGGTTGAGATATTGCTAAGGATGGTTACGAGACTGACACGAGACTTTTGAAGAGACTATACTTTGCAAGTCTGGTTCCGGTCTTATTAAAATCGATATAATATATTTCAAAAATCATCTCAGTGCAATGCAGGTCAAAGTCTCATTTAAGTACCTAAATCTGTTGCCAGTTAAGATCACACATTTTTGTAGTGAAAAATAATCCGAGAAGAATATCGAGACTTTTTGTTTTTGTTTTCGATTTAATTTTTATTTAACGTTCGATCGATGACAAGATCAAAGACTGTTTAATGAAACCAAGACCGAGACATGTACTCTGAAGTTTTAAAATTTTGTGATTTTAAGGAGACCAAAACATTACTCTTGAGAAAAGTTCTGCATTAGCCTCTTCTCAATCCTGTGTCTAGTTCTAAACATTGCAGTACTTCAAAAACACACTTCACTACGAGTTTATTTGACTAACTCTTTCTTCTGAGCTTTCAACGAAAGTTTGAATAGATCCCACTCTCAAAGTCAATTTGTACTTATGGCTTGTTGATTTATATATATTTACTCATGATGCCTTTACTATCGTAATTCGTAGGCGGCCATAAAATCCGAATAGGGCGAATAAAATGTATAAGATACAATAAACTGCATATTATACGACGTGTCTTAATTATATTAGAGACTAGTTTAAGTATACGTATATGATCATATACCATCTTCGTATCGGCTGATCACTGGAAATAAGAATATTGCCGAATATTATGGTCATGCGAGCGGTTAATAACCTCTTAATGTAACAAAATATTGTTTCCCGAAAACGGACTGATTCCACGATATGGACCACAGATAGAACTTCACATACAAATTTGAAGAGGCATAGTATACGAATTAGTAGGTTATTAAATGAAAAATATTAATTGCAAACAGCGACAGTTCATGCAAAAAAAAAAACAAACAAACCTTTTTTGATATATTCTCTAAATGTCAAAGACCAAAGTGGTATATGGAATTATTAGGACAAAATGGGCATTTGGGATTATTAACTTAAATAAAACTTGACTTAAATTTTTCACCAGTGTTGTCAGTTAAAATATCTAACCAATATAAAAAAAAAACAGTTTAGGTGGTGAAATGCGGCACCCCGTATTGTGCTGTTTACACGCTTATCCACATATGCGCCCGCATCGCATTGATAGCTCAATTTTTGAATTTATTTTAAATTTGGTTATTCCCTTAGTGAAGAATCATTGCTTTAAATTAAGATGACCTAGAAGAATGTATTTTTTCAAATTTTTTCCAAAAACTTCTTATCTGTCAATAACTTTTCAAACAAGGTCTGTTTGGCAAATTGAAAATTTTTCACAATTTATAGTTACTATATTTAAAAGATTTGATTTTAGAAAGCTTACAAAACACCATTGAAAATCACACAATATGTCTGTTCTTACTTCCCATAAATTTCCAGTTTTGGCCAATTCTACATAGTCCAATTTTATATTTTGTATATGGATTTTGACAGAACTTGGGGATAAAGTGGCAGTTTTGGGAAGTAAAAAAAAACAGATCTTATATGTTGTGAATTGTTTATTTTAGGTAAACAACAGAATCTGTCAAATTTTGAAGAGCAAGAAGAAATTCTCACAAATTCGCAAATTCACGTCAATATTCCGTACTACCTTAAGTGAATGACATGTACGACATGATGCTTGGCTTTCATTCGTTTACAATCCCAGAAAATCCAAGCAACCGGAAATATTTGTCCCTCTCTTGAGTGTTGTCTTTAAAAAAAAAAACTCCCAATTTTTGAGTACGGAAACGACACTGTACTGAAATTAATATGACTGTTCCCGTACTGTCTAAAACTGCGAATTTCTAAGAATTTTAAACAAGAGTCTGTCAAAGAGTAGGTATTTAAAAAAATGAAAATCTGCAGTTTTGGACAGAACATCACAGAGTTTCAAAGTAAAGAAACACACCTTATGTCGGTTGGCTTCTGCATGTGACCTTTCAAAACTACAACAAGATTAAATTTTCAGAATTGAATTTGATTTTTTTGTGTGTTTAATTGGTATTCCAGGTCTAAGGAGGACAAATAAATTCTCATGAGCTGATGGTCTTTATTGATATTTCATATTGGCGAAACCCTCTGTTTCGGAATCCATCCCAATCGTATAGTGTTATTTTTGATACACGAAACCATTTACGTATATGTATGTACTTCCCTTCCCTTATAGAGCAAGTCCAAAAATTAAATGATGTCTGTCGGTTTGTGCACGCCACTGTACATCAAGAAAATACATCCAAGGACATCATAATTATCGTTCCTTATATCACGAACTGGCCCAAATATTTTTAAAAGAATTGTTTTTTATAATATGGTTGAAAGAAGAACCATCCATAGGTTGATTATGCATTTCCCTAAAATATAAAGTTCGTGCGATGAGAGACGAAATGACTCCTTCTTCCACTTAATCTTTAGTTTTCCGTTATTCTAAATAGGTTTTGTTCTGTACTAAAATAACAGCAGCTATGAATCATGAGGTTGACTCAGTTTTAAATCTTAGGTTAATAAGAGTTCTTGTTAATAACACTCGTTTACTACATATGTATATATGTATGTGACTCAGTTCTTTATCGAAGGAAACGACCAATAATAATTAAAACAACTTAAATTAAAACGCCCAATAAGCTGCCCATGTCAACGTTGTTTTCAAAAAAACAAAACTAGTATTTGTTGTTCAATGTAACAAAATTCTCTGCTTCCAAATAAACATTTAATCGAGTTTTAAAATAGGAGAAACCGACACCTTTTATAGTCGCTGTATGATTTTAAAAATAAACCAACAAAACTGGTTCTTGTTTTTATCTTAAAAGAAGTTTTTACTCCCTTTGTTTTTTTTACTTGTTTTTTATAACCAACAACAACCCCTTCTCTTATTGTAATACAGTTTAAGAAAAAAAAAAACTGTCTCAAGGATATTTGACTCACATTTAGTCCTGTTGTTCTGCTGATGAGGAGAACTCTTAATCCATAATCCAATTAAATATTCAGCAAAATAATATAATACCTTCGTTCAAAATTTATTTTCGTTGTAAGTATTGGGAACAAACCCGATTCAAGATGAATTTTCGATTATACCCGGCAATGTGCAAAAACTTTTAAATAACAATTTAACTGACAATAATATAAACAATACTCTTTTCTTATCAATGCATAAAATTTATGTTTGAAGTCGGTAAACGAAGTCGAAAACTGTTACACGAAACTTTAATAAAGTACCACACAACTGTTGTTCAAACGAAACTGAAATCGATAACAACAACCACAACTCTTATTATTCGTGTTTTCGGGAAAATTTTCTCCACTTGGGCTTCCACCAATAAATAATATTACACCTTTCACTTTATGTATTCGTAAAACGAGCTCAAAAATACACCGCATTCGCTCTCTCTCTCTTTCGGTTATGGGTTTCTTTTCTTTGAGATAATTTTTAAGTTTGGAGTATTGGTTATGTACCTACTTCGACTACGGCTAAAAACGTACTAACTGGATTTAACAGTTTGGTTTGGGTTTTAAGATACAAAGATACCTACCTACTTCTTGTGTTTCATGACTGACTCCAACCCATAGCATCGAGCTCTTGAGAGTATGGCTTCAGCAATGTGGGGACATTAAGGTACTCGAATGTAACGGCCGCAATGAGTGTGACAGTTTTTTTTGCTAGCAGCATGGCAGCTCAGACAAGTGTCACCTCCTCACCTCGAGTATATTATTTTTTTTTTTCTAAAGTCAATCTACCGGGACCAAAGAGGAAACACAACAGCACCAAGCTTATTAATGTACCAGTTACCAGTTCTGTATATTTCTCTTCTTAAAACAATCTAGATGTTGTGTATATGTTTGTAGGTAGGTAATATGCCTATGCAGCTTGAGTGCCTCTGTATTTCTGGGAAGTGCAAGATGCATGATGCAGCATACCACCATTAGTAAGTCAGTTAACCGCGAATTGTTTTCCACCTTCCGGTTTTATTTTTTCTGTTCACATGACTTTTCCTGTTTTTATGCGGGGGGGACAAAATAGTGTAGCAGCGAAATGGGAACACGAGGAAACCATTAAAAATTAGGATTAAAATCGGATAACTTATGGGAATTAATAAAATATTCTGACATCACTATTTTATTTGAATAATACCAGAAACGGGATTTTGAAGAGAAACTTGTTTAAATGACTATGTTTGAAAAGGGGATCTCCCATTTATAGAAAATCATAAATTTTATATCACACACGAGAATCATTTTTATAAGTGGGTGTTGATTGTTTAATGTGTTTGAACTTTGATAAACATACATTTATGTAGGCATGGTTAGTTAAGAACAAATGTGATCCAATAACATGTTCGAAAAAAACGCCATTAAGCCAGTTTAGATCATTTCTGCAATATAAAATGTTTGAAACAAAAATGTTACTTATGTTCTTAACTAGTCATAAATAAAATATTTTAAAATTGAAATTAATTTATTTTTTGAATGTAAAGCACTTAGTAAAAAAAGAACAATTTCCTAACTTTAAAGCTTTTTACTTAAATGTTCTTGTTTTATATATTTTTAACTGCCAACAGCAATCCAATCTTATATATTACATTACAAATTTTGACAAATGAGGTGTCAAACGAAGCGAAATTACCTGACGAATTATAAAATGTTAATAATTTGTTCAAAAGCTGAATTTATTTTCAAAATTTTGAGTTTGAATGCAAATTTTTTGAAAACTATTGACACAAATAATATAATTTAAATGTAGGATTAAAAAATAGACCTATGGGTTTTAAAACCGTTATTGTTTTGCATTTTAAGTATTGCCGCTGTATTTTAATATTTGTTTTTCCATTTAAGTCGTTTTTTTTTCGAAAATCACCCCTACCTCCTAAACGGGGCGGGATAAACCCTCCTTAAGTAGTAAAAAATGTTTGTATTTGACCTTTCTACAAAAATCCGTTATCAATTTTTGGCGCCCAAGTTATTCTCGTACTAGCAATTGTCTAGGGTGGCTTGACTAGCGGCAAAATCAGTACAAGAATTTCAAAGCGAAAAAAGGGTAACATATCTACTTCTATAACTACTTCCCTGTATTTTGTTCGTTCTTAATTGTTGTCCGAAGTGCTGCGCCTTTCTTCAAAAACATGCTGAATACTCTAAGTTAATTGGATTAAAAAAAGTACCTAATAAGCGACTATGTGTTTCACATAAAATTTATCAGAAATTTATGATTCTTTCATTGAAATGGCAACCAGTTTGGAATTCAAGTTTTAAAGCAATTCAACTTAAAACGTGTAGGTAGAAATATTCAAGTTTGTCTTGTCAAAAGTAATTTGGAACGAGTTTTAATGCAAATAATTATTATTTCGAAAATATTTCAATTAAAATCAATCGGTCTTTTAATTTGTTTGGAGCATTTAGATAAATTAGTACTTACTTTCAGATAAACCGTTCATAGGAATCTTTGTTTGAAACATTATACAAGGATGCTTTAAACATTGCAACGAAAATGACTTTTCGAGTGAATTTTATTGGGTCCGATTCAATGAGCTTCCGTAGCCACGCGCCGTTATCAATTTCTTGAACGAATCGATCCAAAATTGAAGTTTAAACCTGCTTTTACGTTATCGATGTTATGCCATCTTCTTTCGATGAGCGCTTTGTGCAGTACCAATTTCGGGTTGGGTTCGATATCCCGCTTTTTAAAATCCCGGTTTTAAAATCCCGCTTTTAATAATCCTGTTTTTTATAATCCCGCTTTTTCAAGACCCCGCTTTCTATAATCCCGTCTCTTATAATCCCGTTTTTTAAAATCCTGTTTCTTATTATCCCGCTTTTTCAATTAAAACTACTTGTTTTAACTCCCACCAAAATTTCGTTTGGGACTTATAGTTCATAAACTCATGGGAGTTAATTCATTTGGGACTTAGTTCATTATGAAATAAGTCCCAACGACTTTCATAAACAGTGAGGTATGTATGGGGGGGGGGGCATGCACCCCTGCTTGAGCACACTATAGGATTTGGGGTAGGTACGTGTTTGGGTGTATGCAAAGTTTCATTTTATCATTTGGTAGTTTTTATTTAGTGGGACATAACCCTTCATTTGCATTTTGTGACTTCATTTTATGTTGGGAGTTAGTTCCAAAAATAATGGGAATGAGTTCATAAAGAATTAAGTTCCAATTTTAGTGGGAGTTAGTGCATTGGGAGTTGGTTCATTTGGGAGTTAGTTCCAGGGCCAATTTTGAGCAAAAAACAAATGTGTACAGTAAAAATCAAAAACACCCCCACATAGTTTCTTTTATTCGAGTAATTTTTATTTTTCGAAATTTACAAACACTTTATAATTTTTCGTTTAATACCAATGAATTGCGAAAACGGGATTGGCGGTATTTGACGGGATTTTAATACATTGGAATTGTGAATAAGCGGGATTTTAGAAGATGAGATTTAAAAAAAACGGTATTTCAAAAATTTTTTTCGGGATTTTCGAAAAACAGGATCTTAAAAACCGGGATTCCGATACGCTCCCACCAATTTCTCAGCCAAAATTTCGGATTGTAATATTTCAAAAAAGGTGAAATTAAAAGACTGCGAACAACTTAACAGCAACAATTGACAACGTAGTTCAAAAGGATGTTATTAGCTGCATTTTATTATCCTTATGAGCTGATCAGGATCTAATTTTTACACGTAAATACAAAAACAACATGTAATCCTGCTTTTTTTCGATCCAAAATCTAGTACTTTTTTTATTATTATTATGGCAAGGTAGAGTAAACTGTAGTGCAAAGAAGTAAAACCAACAAAAACATGAAAAATATACAAACCTTAGAAGAAGAAAAAGCATATTATATTATTATATTATTCACTCGAAACATCCAGATCAAAACTTAAATTATATAAATTCAAAGAAAACACATCCGGATTTGAGTTTAAATCTGGATATATCGAGTGAATAATATGGGCGTAGGTATCAAAATCGGAAAACGACATCTGAGAGCCTTGAGAGTCGATATTTGGGTAATGCCAGAAGACTTCCCATAAGCACGTCTGAAATATAGTTTCCATATACATATATATACATCCAAGTAAAAATATGGTAAGTACCTACGTCTTTGCGCTGATAGGTGCATCCCAAAATACAAATTTAACTTTGATATACATACATGGCTTCAAATATGGCTGAATAAGAATCCTTCAGCAAAAAAAAATAAATAATCTTTCCAATTATTGGCAATTCTTTTTTTCCTTTGCTGGCATAGCAAAAAGTTTGACATAAGGAAGTTATCATCCTTTGAAAAGTATTATGAAATTTTCAATGAATATGGAATTGTTAAAAAAAAATCTTGGAACGGCGCGACGGAGTGTGTCCAGTAATTGACTGGAAAGCGGCTGCCCAAGAAAACTCAAAGCCAACCTGTTAATGGCATTTTAAGTTTAATCCGGCTAAACGGTTTGTAAAAACTAGAGCTTATCAAAGAAAGAGTCCAGATGAATCTGTAGTTGGAGTTCAAGATCCATTATGTACCCGACTAAAAGAATTGATATGATAGATCTAATATCATTGCCCTCAGGAATTCCTCTGTTAGAACCTTAAAAGAATGGTATTAACAAACTCCTCAAACAGTAAACACCATTGTCGGGTTAAATTGAGAGAAAACGAAGACTTGAAATTTTATAGGAAAATTATGGATACAGAAGTTTTTCAAAATCCTAAGGATGGACCAGATGTTTGTGAGGTTCTCGAAGAAACTCAGCACTGACTTAATATTGACTTTTTGTTCACTTATCTGAAGTTCCTATATATGACGAAAACATGCATGTGTGCGCACTCCCATATAAGCCCATTATTCTCAAAATCGAACTCAAACTGTTTGGTTGCATGTACGTGCCTGGCCTAAATCTACTTGAATAAACGATGTTCAAACAAGAAAGTGCGATATCTAAGCAAATTTTATCAATCCCCGCCACCAAATACGTCTTTCGCCTGCTTTCTTAAAAATCGCAAGCTGAAATTTTATGGTTTAAAAGCAGTCTTATCGAAAAGGAAAATAGTTTTTACAAAAGCTCAATACCCAGATAGCCTATCCGTTATTCTTCCGAAAGTTTCCAATTAATAATTTATTCGAATGGCGTATTACATATGGGGTATTCCCGATCCGATGCAACTGGTCTTGTATCATTGTAAAAATGCAAAAGTGTAAAATTGCTATACCCTAACTCCATTGTAAAAAAAAACTTTGCACTTTTGCAATGATGCAAGCCCAGTTTGCATTGGATCGGGAATACCCCTATAGTTTTATTACACATGTAACGCCTCGGTTAGAATTCAGTTGTGGATTTCCACACGAAAATGTTGCTGTCAGCTGTCACTTTGACTTTTGACATATGTTTCCACCTTGAAATTGAAACGTCACCTTCACTGCCATTTGTTTTTTCATCTAAACAAAAATTAGCTTTATTTATTTCTCCCAGCAGTCCAAAACAAATATTTCAAGATTTCTTTCCATTTCGATTCATATACTCCAACGTCTCCCGACATGGCCGACCGACTAACTCAACTACAGGATACTGTTAATCAGGTTAGTAGTAAATAAGTGAAATTATTATTTAACACACTCTTAAACCAATTCCCTTAGCAAGCGGAACATTTTTGTAATGCAATTGGTATCATCCAACAAACTTCCTACCCCAGCAAATTTCCGATTTTCGACCGAACGGGAAATCAAACACCCGTTCAAAATCAACAACAAGATGATTTTGCCCAACTTTTCGCTCAATTGATTTCTCGCTGTGCCAAAGACATCGACACTCTCATTGAATCTCTGCCGAACGAGGATAACTCCACGGAGTTGCAAAATCAAAGTCTAAAACGCTTGGAAGCCGAAAATCATGAATCATCGGAACTCTTCGAAGAAATCGTCCACAAAGGCGAATTGTTATTGGAGAAAATTCAAATAGCTTTGGAAGACATCGCCCAAGCTCAACTAGACATGCAAATTACATTCAAAAATAACAAATAAATGTTGGTATTTACCAAGTTGTATTATTTTTGTATGTTTTATTAATAAAGTACGAGTTCAAAACACTTAATGCGTCATATTTAATATTTACAGTTAGATAAATGTCCACTGATAAAGAAGGATGATCGAGAAAGTTTTTTCCGGCATCCACTTACAAATTAAAGTTATTATATTTTTATTTTCTTATTTATTTTTTTTAAATTTTGTTTGTACAAGTATTTACATTCATTTCTTAAGATTAGACGATAATGCGTGAGAAAAATAATGAGACACATCGCGTACTCCCTTGTCTTCCACACACAAAATGAAGTGTCCATACATTATGTAGGTATAATCACTCAGTATTTTTTGTGTTATTGTATTAAAATTTCACAATTTTACGTTCATTTTACTCGCTTTGTTTTCTTTTAGAATTAAGTTGCATTACACATTTACACAAAATTTACTAATTTATAATTATTATTATATTTTATATTTATATAAAAAAAAAGGAATCTTACGTTTATAAAACTAAATATATTATAATGTTTATTATATTAACATGACGATGTTATTGTGGAAGAAGGGTGCGGAAAAGACAACCGATAAAAAGTGGTGAAAATGAGAATTTATGTTCTAGGAGTGATACGAGAAACAAAAAATTGTTAAAGCAAGGAGAAAACGACATTTTAACAAAAATAAAAAAAAATAAACATTTAATTCAATATAATAGTCTGTCCAAATTAATTGAGCGTTCCTCGGCATCCTTGAGCTCCACATAAACAAGGAATCTTTTCGTCTTCAAGAGGAAATTTGTAGTCGTATGTTATTTCCTCATTAACACCAATCGGTTGTTTTGAGTAGATGACTATCTTCTTTTCAGATTCGATTGTTATCACCTTGGCGTAACAATTTGGCTAGAAATATATAAAAATAAAATTCAATCAAAATATTCATACAAGACAAGTTTAAGTCGATAGAAATTTACTTAAAGTTATGCTAAATTGGTAAACCCTTTCAACGTACATAGGTACTTCCTCTTATACCATCACTCGTTGTTTTTTCTTCGTTTATAGGTCTTTAGATTTAATCAAGTCTAATAAAACGATGATGGAGAATTTAAAAAAGTGGTTTTCGTCATACCATGAGTCGGTCAGTTTGTCTGACCTTCCAGGTTTATATTGGGCTAATTTTTATATAAAAGGCGAACGGAATTGCTTGAAATTTTTTAGAGAAGAAATTCGAATTTTTGTTTTAGATTACTTAGAAAAGTGTTGAACAGTGAAGATAGACATACACATATTATGGTTTGGGGTAGTGCAAGTTCAACATTTTCGATAAAACTATGGGACAGAATTTATATACAAAAATACATTTAGGAGAATTGTGCTCCCATCTGCTGAGTAAAGAATTGTATGTCTCGTAGATCATAGAATTAGTCTCCTGTCTTTGCCCACCCAATCTCTAGACCTAAATATTTTGGGAAATTTATGAGTATTGTTAAGAAGTAAATGTTTTTCACGGGTTACTGCCTTTTGCGAGGAATTGGCAAATCCTCCAAGAGTATCTCTTGTTTGAAGACGTGCTTCTCATCTTGGCCGTTCGAATTCGGCTGGAAATTGTAGGTCCCCCCATTCCTGCCAATAACACGCACACAGTAATGGTTAAATGGAGTTGTAAGTCACTAGGCCCTGGTTCTACAAGAGCCATCGCACCATCCAATTTATTTATTTATTTTTTAATTAAGAAGATTTGTGGACCAAAATACAAAATCATTTCGTAAACAAATATGTACATTGTACATATCTACTTTCATTAGAAAAAAGTGTTTTGAGGGGAAACAATAAAAGGAACTGACGTTTCACCCAATTTCTCTGCATATTAAACCCTATTTTCAATAATTGACTTTTCGATTTGTAATCCGGAAGAATGATTTGAAACTTTTGAACCACTTCTCAAAAGATTCTGAAAAAAAAATCCAGAAGTAAAATTCTCGAGTTTTCACAATTTAACACGAATAAAGCTTAGTTGGCACAATTTTTTAAAATAAATTTCCCTGACTTTACCTGACCAATTTTAAAGTTTTTTTTGACCAAATTAAAAAAAAAATTAAAACAGTAACTCTTTTATGAGTTAGTTTTTAACGTAAAATACATACATACATACATATTATGTGAGTTCAATAATCATGTCTCTCAAGTTAGTCTCTCAAAAAATAAATTGCCAAACGGCTGACACAAAGACCTGTTATTTCATATGGCAAACAGTTAATAGAGAAATGAAAAAGAAGCCAAGACTGTTGAAATGACTTTAAAAATTAATTGTTTAGCGTTTCAAAATTGCAACAACTGTGTATAGACTGCTTTAAAACGATGCAATTTAACCTTACGATTCATATTTATACACAAAAGTGCTGAGTTTGGAAAAATTACACTGCTCTTTTTTTGTTGTGCTTTTTCTTATTGTTTGTGACATAAGCGGAGTAAAGAGTGTGGAGAGATGATTTCTTTTCATTTAACAAAGTTAGAATCTATTAAAAATCTCGGTGTTTAAAAGTTTCATTGTAACCGAAAGGAAACCAAAAGAGGAACGAAGCTTAAAAATCGAGTTACCTAAAAGCAGTCATACCTTAATTTGCCCGTTTGTTAATATAAATTTTCTAAAACTACAAATTTCACGTTAACAAACTAACCTAATATCAGACAACAAAAACAAAATCAACCTGAAACCGTAATCGGAATAAAAATAAAATCAAATGTCAGATCGAAATCTGAATTTACCTAAAGAAAACCCCTTACAAATGAGAATGATCTGGAAATATTAGCATTTAAATGGGAATGCGATTCCCGACCTCCGAAGTGATAGTCCAACGTACTTCCATTACATCAACAAGTACTACTAACTTAAACGTATACAGGGTGTTTTTTAAAACGCAAACCCAGCTTCATTTTGAAGGATATAGCACTCTAAAATTTTGATACATTGTGAAGTCTGATTAATCAGCCAATTTTTTGAAGGTAAATTGATAGATTTATTAAATTGGTAACTGTTTCAAAATTCAGTCTAAAGGAATTTACGGAAGTAATGCAACCCATTGAACTCAAAATAAACACCTTTAAATTTTACACACACACACAATATTGCTATGAAACTCTGATTGAAATATTTTTTACTTACATTGCAACTATGATTAATGAACCGCGCCAAATTTCCGCATTTAGTGGCATCAATAATGGTTTCCAAATCAATTCGGAACAAATACGAACTACCAATTCCAATGGCTTCGTATTTTGTCTCACGCAAATCGGCCACAATTGGCCGAATCATTTGACCAACATACTCAATGACCATTTCATCGGCTGCTATGGGTTCCATAGCAAACAGACCCCAATCGTGAATAGCCGATTTGGCGAATTTCAATTGTTTCTTGCGGAATTTCAATTGATTGAATTTGAGTAACTCAGATTCACCAATCGAGGCGAAAGCGGTAAGCAAGCGACGTTGATTGGAGCGTGCTTCACGCGAAATACCTTGCATTTTCGATACAACCTTAGATTGTGCCTGCGCCTGATCTTCCAAATCATACTTTGATTGATTGGTGGCATTGGCTTTTGCATGATGGTATTTGTGCTTGGCTTTGTCTTTGAGGTCAAGTTTGTAGTAACCTTCGGTACGAGCACATCCGGTTTGATGTTTCTTTAATTCGTCTTCCTTTTTGCGTTTCTTTGTTGGTGGCGGCACTAATGACCGATCTGTCACGCAATGGTCCACCCAATGAGTATTGTTCAGCCAAAAACTGAAAGTAATTAATGAAATATATTCCAGTTAAATGGGGGGGAAAGGAAATTTAAAAAAACTAAACTTCTTACCCATAACGATCTTCCTGCAAATGTTGCTCATAGCTCCTTCGAATGTAGTTGGCATCTTCGGCATCAATGCCACGCGTAAGAAACTCATAGAGCAACATCATCTCTTGAGTAGCATCTCTTAGGCTGAAAACTTCCGACGATACAAATGAACTGCGTTCCAGCGCAAGGGCCGCTGAGGATGTCGTCTTCCATGGCACAATTTCAGTTTCCTTTGCTGCCTTCTTTGTAGGTTTGTCAAGAACCACTTTATCTTCGTCCTTCTTCTTTTGTGCTCGAACTGAATCTTTCCTCGGTCGACCAGGACCATACTTAACTGGAGCACTAGAATTAACCGTATCGACTTCGGCAATTTCCGATTTCTTTACAACTGGATGCGACGTATATCCATGATCATGGGCCAGGTAGTTATTTTGTGTATTGGCGTCTGAAGATTTCGATTTGACATCGTTTTCGTCTGCCTTGGGAGGAAGCGAATAACAGTGCTCCAATGCAACTTGACTAGCTTGACTCGCTTGACTAGATCCACCATCTGAAGATGTTGGCGACATCTTAACCGCATCTGGAATACTGTTGTCTTCATCACCATCCTGGACAATATTCGGAATATAACCATTGATTGTCTTCTTTTCTTCGGTGGGCGGCACCTTCGCAGGGTCTGCCTGTACAATGGGTTCTTGGAATGGAGGCTTAGGCGCCACCGTCTGGACGGGTTGTGCTTTCTTCGCCTTCGATTCCTTGGTCTTTTTCGATTCAGTCTTCGGTTTTGGTGGAGATTTCTCCGTTTTCTTCGCCTTGGAAGGTTTCTCCTTTGTTTCCTTTTTCTTATTGAACTCAGAAGTTATAGTAACTCCAGGCGTAGGCGGTACTTTAGTTATATCAGGCGTCTGAGGAATATCAAGACTATTTGATTGAGGAATAACCACTGACAACTTGGAGATTGCTGGCACACTGACTGCTGGTGGTGTCTTTTCTGGAGTTGCCTCTTTTTCTTCGCGGGCTTTGCGGTCCCTTTCCTCCAGAAACTCCCTCTCGATCTGTGCCATGTACTCGGTGTTTCGTCTTCTCTTTTCCTGGTATTCTCGTTCTTCATCTGAATCACTATAAATTCTATCATAGTCAAAGATGGACTTTTTGACTTCTTTTTGTTTTTCTGGTGATTTTTTGATGTCTTCTATTTCATCTACCTCTGGTTCTTCTTGGCCACCTGGTGTTGGTGGTGCATCGGGTGGTGGACTCATACTTATTTCCTCTAAATCCGACGAGAACGGTAAGCGATTAACAGCAGCACCCGGGGCTGCCTTATTCGGTTGCATTTTCTCATCTTCAGAATCTGAATAGATCTCGGTTTTTCCCTTGCGCTGCCGTTCGGCTTCGGTCTCCGAATAGACATGATTTTCCTTTTTAAGGTTTATTTTTTTCAAATCTAAGTCTGAGCCTGAGCTCAGATCTGAGGCAGTGCTTGCATTGTCGTCGTCATCGCTATCGTCATCATCTTCCTCCTCCTCTCCTTCCTCTTCTTCTTCATCTTCTTCGTCACTGGTCGAGAAGAAACTGGAAGAGCTTCCTTTACGTTTTGTTCGGACGGCAGCCTCTCTGCCTGCAGCAGTACCTGCTCCTCGCTCCTCAACAGCCGATCGACGGTTGTAGGTGAGAGCGTTGGCGCTTTCTTCTTCTTCATCAGAGCCCTGCACCATCTCTTCTTGATCGCTCAAATGCTTCTCTGTTTCGTCAATGTTCTTCGCAATTGGACTAGGAGCTCGTTTCCGTATTCTTCGGAAAGATGGCATTTTAGGAATCGCCGCCCGTAGTCCCAGACTTGTGTAGTTATTAAAGTCTAGATTGTCACGGTTGTTATTAATCAGGGCATTTATGTCTGGAGCTTTTTCTAAAGGTTTAGTGCAGGTTCCGGATGTTGTCTCCACTATAGCATCTTCTTTTTTGTTCTTTTTTCGACCTTGCTCATCCCACCAGGCTTCGAAACTTTTGTAGGCTGTGTTCTCGATCATTTTCTTATTGAAGTCTCGTTTGAGGATCTGCTTGAGCTCTTCACTAACTCGATCTACTACTTCTTTTATAGATTGCTTGTAGGGATCATCGTAGTTATAGGCTGCTTCTCGGTACTCGTACTTATAGGGATCATAGTAGGTATCGGTTGTGCCAACGTAAGCTGCTTCGTGGGGAAGAAGATGAGGGAAACCAGGCATGTAAGACTGCATATACGCTGGATGAGGGAAATACTGTGCTTGTTGCTGGTACTGCGGGTAGCCATCGGTGGAATAGTATCCGTATGCCGTGGCAGCTGTTCCTGGATAGACATAAGAAGAGCCTGGCATCGGTGGATAAGCTGGGTCATCTGGAGGATTGTTGGGTGGTAGCGGTGGCTGCAGTGGTGGAGGTGGTTCTTCTTCAAGTTTGCCATCGTGTGAAGACAAGCTAGAAAGTGACATGCGATCATCATCCTTTTTCGACGAACGTACTGGACTATTAGCTTCTTTCTTAAGCAAAATATCATCATCGCTGGATGAAATATCGCTAGCATTGTGTTCCGTATGCACGACTTTTTCGACTTTTTCCTTGTGTTTGTTTTTTTTCGACTTAGACTTTTTGGACTTGACGTTATCGGCTCTATCCGAATCGAGAGTAAGTTCTCCTTCTTCTCTGCTCTTGTCCTTTTCGTGCTCAGAATCACTGCTCTCCATTTGAAGGAATGGCGGTGCATTACCAAAAGATTTGCCCTTAAACATCATCGCAATTCTTGTGTCTAAGTCTACATTGGTATGATCGACCTCTGCCGACCCGGTAGACTTTTCAGCCACATCCTGACTTTTTTTGGATTTCGATAATGATTCCTCATCGTTTGAAGTTGAGAAAGATTTTTGCTGTGAATCTTTGGGCCATTCCTCTTTTGGAGGTGGCGCTTCTTCCTCTGGTTCATCCCAGTTTGGACTAGCCTCTGGCGGTGGAGGAGGCGGTGGAGGGGGTGGCGCAGGAGGCGCCTGTCCTGCCCAGGATCTTCCACCTGCACCTGATGCCCAGCTACTTTGCTGTGGCGGCACTGGTGGGTATGGATGGTAAGGAGCATGGGGCAGTGGAGGCGCATGATGGTACCCATAGCCTCCAACTCCGGCTGGGAGCGCATAATTATTCACTGGGGACGCATACAGATGATTGCTATGAGATGGCAGCGAATGTGCGGTCGTCGCTGACGATTTAGATAGCTCATCATATTCGATTCTTTCGCTCCTGCTGGAGTAACGACTACTGCTGTACTTAGTCCTATCACGATCCTTGCGATCTAATTCTCTTGAAATTTCGCGCGTTCGGTCTCTTTCACGATCCCGATCCCTATCTCTATCCCGATCACGACGATGCTCTTTGCTACGATCTTTTGAACGATCTCGTTTGTGATGGTGATGATGGTGATGTTTACGATCTTTTTCATGTCGACCTTCTTTTTTTTCGTAGTATTTATCACGATCACGGTCACGACCTCGTTCCTTTTCACGAAGACGATCATCTTCCGTATACCGATCTCGACTGGTATGTGAAGAATAATGATCGTACTCGCGATCAGCTCGATAATATGCACTGCTAGTAGATGACGGATCTACAGCATCTTTGGAGTAGTCCTGAAGATATTCCGCCGATGAATGATGTGCCGGTGGAAGTGGTGGTGGTTGTGGATGTGATCCTAAACCAGTTGGTAGAGGAGGTTGAGTTGCTGCAGTTGGTGGAGGAACCGGTGGTTGTGCTACTTTGTTTTTATTTGTCAACGTTTCTATGCTTTTCTTGCAGATACTACCAAAGGGATCGTGGAAAACACTCAAAATCTGAAAACGTAAAAATATAATCAATCAATAGGATAACTCTCTGTTTGTTATGCAAGTGTTTGGATCAAATCGAAACTTCAAACACATAAAAATCACGAGAAAAAAAAAAACTTCTCAAATTTTCTATCTAATTTTTGTTCGGGATTTCGAGAAAAATGTTGGACATGGAGATGATTTTTGCAGACGATTTAATGGTTTACACTTTTGGTTAAAATAGCTTTAACCAAGAATTGTGTATTGAAAATAAAAAGCTATAACCACAAATAGACTAACTTTATCAAGAAAAATTTTTCAAACTGCCGATCAAAGTTCCCTAGTGGGTGGGAGAAAGCAATTTTAATTCCTCCGTACTGCCGGAAACTCAAAACAACAAAAAGCTGCTGGAACCTTTAACCGAATTTTAATATCTATGGAATAAATTTATTAAAACTCAATTGAAGTTGCTGACAGTAGTTTCCGGCAATACATTTTCTATTATTTTCGTTTTTTTTCTTATTTTACAATATGGATTGTTAAACAATCGCGGACACCCCTATTACGGTGGTCAATTATCAATTGATAAATTCTGAAAATCCATAATAAAAACCCAATTGATACAACTTTTGATCATTGAGAATGGTGCAGAACGTTGTGAATTGCAAGATAATTAATAACGGAATAGTTGATCGGATTTTTAATAAATTGAGTTTTAATGCACCAAATTTCAATATTTATCGACTATCAATTGATAATAATTGACAACCGTAATAGGGGGTGGGAATTTTTAAATTTAATTTCGCAACCACAAAATGGATGACAATGTACTATGTTTCCACCGGACGAAATTGTGCAATTTTGGAACATTTTTCGAAATCATCTTCCATCATCATCATCATTTGAATGTCCTAGGTGCTTGGGTGTATATTCCAGCCCCTGCCTTTTCGAAAAACGTCAGTTAACCCGCTTTTAGTGTTGGCACTTTGGGTAATTCTGTAATTGAGTTCTCAAAATTGCGCAATTTCAGGATCAGTTGAAACATACTGTTAATATAAATATTAATAAATGCAGCGAAATATTGTATTACAAAGGTTCTTCAAACATTTTTAAGAAATATGGAAAGAGTAAAAAATAAGGGACCTCCATTTGATAAATTCCACAAAATAAAATTTCAACTATCACTACATACATGCAAAGGGTTAATTTCACAGTTGCGTGAGATCGACGGGACGAAACGCCAATTTTTGTTAACTAAAAATCATTTAAATTTGCTTGAAATAAGAGATTCTATATTTTACAGATCTACAGACTTTATCGGTCGATGGTTTCGTCGGGTTGGGCTGCTAGTGAACACCCTGGGCCGATTGAATAATCAGACTAGACTTACACTAGATCAGAGTAACTATACTCTTTCAAATTTGTTTGTAAAGCGCGTTTCTTTTTTCAACTTCTTCATCAGGTTTAAAATTGACGATTCGACAAGAAGCGATGGACAACTAGGCAGTTCCATAATGTTAAATATGTACGTACGTATAAGGTTCATTTTTGAGTAATTTGATCTTATTTGGAATATGACTTACTAAGTTAATTTTTTTCGAATAAAAAACGTTCAGAGAGCGTGAGAAAATAAATTGCAATTTTGTACCATCTTTTAATACAAGATGCAAGCTTCTTTCCATATATCAGCTGGAATCAAGAAGAACCTTATGTAACTGGAAGAATTTTCATAAGAGATCTGCTTTTAATTGCTATCTAGGTTCATGTTAGACCACTCAGAGAATCAGAATTTCCTTTCTATCCCTTGAGCAAAACGAATTACAGCCTGAAAAGACCAATTTCATTAGCACGTTTTAAGAAGCAAATCGAAGTTATGACTAATACATTTCAAGGTACTGACTACTTCAGGAATATTTTATTAAATTCGTTTTTATTAAAACACAAAACTTACAATTTTAAATCTACCTTATCATCATATTAATTTAACTTTGTATCTGTTAAACTAAGCATGTAGATAAATAAATAAATAAATAAAGTTTTTATGATTCTTCAGAAAATTTTCCGGAAAAAATGTTCAAAAAACACACGTGTCACCACCAGACAGCTTTCCTTCAAGATTGAAGATATTAATTCGTAGCTGTTATTGCTTATGAAATATCTAAACACGTGAAATCAATTTAACCAAAAGTGCAGTGTTGCTAAATTATTCCAAGAGTTCGATTCACAAGTTTTATACATTGCGTTGATTTATAAATTAAGGATTGAATTTGCTTTAACAATAAAGTAAATACAGTTAAATTAACAATTATTTAAGGAACAGAAAAACATATGAAATTTACAATTTAAAGAAATTAAATAATATGTATGTATTTATATGTATATGATAAAAGAAGTCTTTTAAATATATTTAAGTTAATCAGTGGCATAATTACGAGACATTGTATTACAAAATTATCTAAATGGTTACAGTAACTTCAAGCTTGAAAGCATTTACCGTATCACAAGATTCAGTCAATCCAGCAAGAACTTTATAATATTATCAAGTTTGTTAGAAATACAACCTGAACCTTGACGATTTCGTTAAGTGTAGGTTGCATTTTCATTAGTTGTAGCTTGTTCATTCAGGTACTCCGGACAAATATTGTTTTTATTTTGAATATGAACACCATTGTGTGCATATAGTCTTTGATTTATATTTAGCCAGCTTAAAGTTTCTAGCATGTCTTTTACATTGTCATAGTGGTCACGCTTTAATACAATACGCAATGCTTTGTTTTTGAATACCTGTATTCTATTTTTTTGAGTGACATTACAGAAATACAATAGGGAGGGAAAATACATTGTATACTTTTATTGCACTATTCATTGAGAGAGTGGTTCTTGTTTTACGTAAGACTCCCAACTTTTGATATACTTTTTAGCATAGGTAGCCGATATTTGCATTCCAATTAAGTTTATTGTCTATGATAACACCGAGATATTTGATATGGGACACTATTTCAAGGGGACAATTATCGACCTGGACGTATGTACATCTGAGACGGTAACGACGACACTTTATTGAATACACTTTGACTTTTCCATATTTAACAACAAACGATTCATTTTAAGCCAATTACTTATTGCACAAAGGACCTCATTAAGATTGTTCACACATCCGGACCAGAAATACACAAAATACCATCGTCCACAAAAAGCTTAAGCCATGAAAAATTAAACTTTTTGTCCATGTCATTAATGTAGATGAGAAACATCAATACACCAAGAAGGGTCCCTTGAAGAATTCCTATGTTATCGGGGAGAGAACTTGAAATTTGACCATTGACGGTAGTACGTTGGGTTCTGCTTCCAAGAAAATTTCGAAACCATTCAAGTTCTGTTTCTCTTACACCAACTTTATACAATTTTTCAGTTTCAAATGCACATTTTAAGGTTTTCCCACACCAACGCGAATATTTCGTGGGGACGACGAAAACATTAATAACAACAAGTAGTTGTCAATGCAAACAACACATTGTTATTATTGTTTTCGTCGTCGCCACGACAGATTCGCGTTGGTGTGGGGGAACCTTTAAGTGTATAAAGACTGCTATGATCACATTTTTTTTATCGATTTCAGATTTAAACATGTTTCACATAAATGTTAAGCTCGAAAGCCTGACTGATTTGTACACATAATATTTTCATTAGGAAGATGCTCTTGAAGTTGTATCATAACTATTTTTTCTAACACTTTTTCGTATAAAGGAAAATTTCAACCGCCACCATCTCGCAAATGTTATGGCATTCTAGGGAGTAGGGCCTCTCAACCAAAATTAAGCCAAAAAGCATTGGGCATTCCAACAAGATTCTGCTCCAGCTCACAAGATGACAAAAAAGGTAGCTTAAAAACAATGTATCGCAATTCATATCTACGGATGGTTCGCCAACTGGAAATCGAAACCCTATGAATAGACTGCTGAGTCATTGAACAGAATACATTTTCAATAAATGAATTGAGGGAGGTTTGCTGATACTACACATAACGATTTAAATTGAACTTAATTTCTTAAGTATCACTTTATGACATGGAAAAAGTACCCCTTAAGAATTTAAGTTCAACTTAAATCTTTATGTGTAGTATCAGCAAACGGGCCTGAGTGGTACGAAAGATGATTGCCAGGGATTCTGAGGTTGCACGCTTAAAGTCAAATGAAGGCCACTTGGAATGGTGTCTTCTATGGAATGTCCAATAAATAGTATACAAGTTTTTCAAAACATCAGCGCAAAAAAACTTGGCTTTCATTTTTCGTTGTATCAGTATTAAATACGAGACATGGTATTGTTTATCTAAATAATTACAGTAAATTCAAGCTTGAGCGCATATACCGTATCACAAGATTCAGCCAATCCAGCAAGAACTTTATAATATTATCAATTATCAATTTTGTTAGAAATATAACGTTTCCAGGTAGCACATAGTGTAGTTTTGATTTTTTTATCTTATATTTTAAGTGAAGCTTAGAATCAAAGATATAATATGTTAATACTTTAACGAATTTATTAAAATACCATCTCTCACTGTTAAACAACTTCTCCGCAACTTTTTTCTTAAGTCTTTATGTGATCCATTTGGAGAACTTTAAGACCATTATTCGATAGGCTGAGGTATGACAACGGATCTATTGAAACACACTACATATAAAATTTGAGAATACACAATACACAATATTTAAATATTTATGAAGCGCTTAAATTGGTCTTTTCGTCTGCTTGAACATTTTTCTAAATTTCACTAGACAAAAAGTTTTTTTAACGAAGAAGAAAAAACCATAACAATAGAAAATATTGTTTTTGTTTTCCAGCTTTTTTTTTTAACTGACATAGGGTTTGAAACACTTCCTTCTTCTTCATTAAAACTAAGAATCTTTCGCACAAGAACCTCACACACAAAAAATCACTGATGTTGCTATTTTTAATAAATATTGCATCATATTTTTTTTTGTACTTGATACTTAATTAAATCCTGTATCAATTAGTACAGGTAGTTTTCAACTTACCTTTCCCATAACCGACTTTTGGTTGTATTTCTCAATGCAAATCCTCGACGCCTTTACATTTTCAAACACAATCCGGGCTAGTCCCAAATGTTTGTTATTTGTTGGATGATGATAAATTGTTATCTCGTCATACGGACCACACTTATCCAGCATTCCCGAAAGAAATTGCTTATCGATGTTGTCATTTAAATTGGTTATAGTTATCTCGATGGCTGGCGGATCTCCAACATAGTGTTGATCAATTTTTAATCTGCAAGGTTGGGAATAGCAATCAGCATGAGGCGTTTGTCCATCAAAATAAGAACAAAACTTACCTTGGAACTGTCAATACTAAGGGTTCCAATGGCCTCCCACGAATTCTCAACATTGGATTCCGCGGGTCACGAGGAATCACTGGCGGATAGGTTGGATCATTCGGAACAATTCCATCATATCGATATAATTTAATTGCACCTTTTGTTAGCGTTGGGTCGGCTAGCATTTTAAAGTTTTTTGAAGACTTTGCATTGCTACCGACCCCAACTGCTGGTGGAATCGAGCTAGGAACACCTCCGCCTAAACTACCACCGCCGCTTGAATGCCCCATAGCTCGGCTATGCAGCTCCATGAGACCACTGCCGTTCATTTATAAAGCCGCCGATCGCAAATTAGGGGGACAAATACCCCAACAACAAAAAAATCCGCGAAAAGTGCCAAACCAAAGCAAAATGTCAAAAAGTGCCCCAACACCAGCACAGCACCTAACCTTAAATAGTACACAAAAAAAAAGAAAATATTTGAAAGTTTATTAAAATTTGCCGATGGAATTGAAATCTAAAGAAAATATAAATAGTTGCATGGAATATAATTAAAAACAATTAAATTTTTAAAGAAAAGTGAAAATATATTACCTTAACACGCTCCTGGCAAAAGAATTAAAGTGTTTCGACCAAAGTTTGGTTCATGTTCGTTTTAGTCGCATAGTGCGACTAATGATTAAGTGCAAACAATGAAACTTTACTCTGCTCAACAACTAGAGACCTTTAATTGCAGTTTATTGGTAATTATTTTTAATAATTAGTGGAAATTAACGCAGAAATTGAATTAATAAATTGCAAGTTTTCTCATCGAATCGATGTTCCTGTTTTTCGCCCAAAAAGTAAAAAAGAATCTATGCTAGAGCGAGATAGTGAATATCAAACGAACACCACCAAAGTGAAACTTCAAAATGACACACACGTAAACACGGACGTCGCAACACAAATTAGAATTCGAAATTAAATTTTTTGTGTCGTTTGATTTTCGTGCTGCTGATTTCGCTTTCGCGTTCGTTTCCTTGTCAACCATTTTCGAAAGTGGGGAAGAGAAAGGGGGGTGTGTGTCATATTTTCGAAAATTGATTTCTTTTAATTTTGTGGATGGATTCCATTTCAATAAAAAGATATATATTTCTATCACTCCGCATAGAGGTTAGTAATAAAACTTTTTCATAGGATATTTCGTCATTCGTGGTAGGATTTCTAATTAGTGGCCCTAGTTCTAATTATATTAACTTGCCATAATTTTTATGCGAAGATCGTGGCTACAATTTGGACTTTGATACACAAAATTCAGTAAGAGTAATGGCAGCATTCAACACTACTTGTCCTTGTAGAAGTTTATTTTGTTCGAAATTGAAAGTGGTGCCAGAATACAACAATAATAGTCATTTTGTAAATTTTTTAAACAAAACGCATATATGTGTACAATTGCTATACCCTAACCCCATTAGGGGTATTCCCGATCCGATGCAAACTGGTCTTGCATCATTGAAAAAGTGCAAATTTATTTTTTACAATGGGGTTAGGGTATATTAATTTTACACTTTTGCATTTTTGCAATGATACAAGACCAGTTGCATCGGATCGGGAATACCCCTATTGTAAAAAAAAAACTTTGCACTTTTGCAATGATGCAAGACCAATTTGCATCGAATCGGGAATACCCCTAATATGTTTTCATTGGGGCAAATGAGGTAATTTTGTTGAAAATTCGATTCCAAATTATCTCATTTCCCATACAAATTCACATTTCGACATGAGGTAATTTCAACTAAATTTGCACGAAATTAGGTAGGAAATTACGTACAAACTTTATAAACACACCCAAGTGGAATGCATCCATATTGGAAACCCATTGGAAACCATCGAAAATGTCAAAATTTGAGGTACAGAAAACAGGAAAGAGAACACAGCAAAAAGAAATTGTTAACTGATAAATCAAAATCAAAAATATATAAGCTGTCAAATTAAATTAGCAAAGGATGGTGGGCAAATTGGGCGTAAGACCAACAGAAATGAAATGTATACCAAATGAAAGGTTATTTTGTATACATCAATTTTTACTATGGGAGCAAAACCCAAAACCGCTGGAGAACAAAGATAGAGCCAATTGAATGAACGCACGTTTTTTTTTCAAAATCTTTTCACCCCAATTTTAAATAACTGTTGCTTTTGAAACTAAGTTGAAAATATGAGAAATTTATTGAATTAATAGCTGTGTTTTATGTTCCCCCAGATCCAATTCAGATTAGATCATGAAAATGAAACAACCCAGGATATTAGTGACAACTTGTTATATAAACAACTCTTTTTTCCTTTTGTTTTTTTTATTTGTATACACCGTTGTCTTTTTTCTTTACACTACTGACGACATTTACAAATTAAGGGTGTGTGTTCAAAACGGATTTGGAAATCCAAATCCAAAACAAAGTTGGATCTTGTGTTGTTTTTGTAATACATGTATTTTCGTAAGCAAATCCAATCTGGTTCGGATCTCGAGGAAAATAAAACACAGCTAATATTTTTTTATTATCAAAAATGATTTTTTTAAAGAAAAATAAATTTATCGCTGGTCGCAAATTAATTTTGTGAAATTGCCCAAACAAACAAGGTAAAACCGCACTCGGCGGAACTGCACTTCAGCGACACCGCGCGCACTTTCGCACGAAACTGAACAAAACTTCATGTCGCGACACAGTTGGTCAGAATATGAATTTTGTCGCATAGTGTCGCGCGGTGTAGTGCAGTTGTCGCTTAAAGCCCTTCCACACTATCCCACTGAGTATTAATACATGTCAAAAAAGTGTGAAACAAATCATGTATAATAGTGTGGAAACAAAATATGATATTCCCAGCCTACACGATTTGACATGTGTTAATACATGAGAATTTTTAGAAATGGTTCTAATTCTGTCACACATTTAACAACATTTTTATTGAGGTTAAATTAAACTGCTGTGTGTGGTCAAAAAATGAAAAGAAATTTCTCTCTCACAAATTTGGCAGTAGCATGGATGTTAACAACGCGTGTAAACCTGACGTGTAAACCTACCTTAGGTTTGTGTGTGGATGCCGCTCGATTTTAATATCTGAACGCGTTCATTTTTTGTAAAGAGACGATTTGAAATTGTGGCTGGTAAAAGTTAAAAGCACGACAAAGTAACGCGAAGGAAAAAAGATCCAACATTTTTAAAAGTAAAACGAGCGGCATCAACGGCAGACCAAGAGTAGGTATTTCTTAAATAAAACATTTATACAATTACTAATTTATTTTTCAATAAAGATTTTTAAAGTTTGTTCCTACATTCTACAAAAAGAATCTTTGTATTGAAGAGGAATCTACTTGGGACGCTTGGAAGCCACAAGCACATTGCTGTGTCGTGATTTTATTGTTTTATGTCGCCGAGTCTGCGACAATGGAATTCTTTTCCACTTTGTATTAATACTCAGTGGGATAGTGTGGAAGGGCTTTTAGTGCGATATAGTTCATACAATTTCATACAAATAAGTCGTGAAGTTCAGTTCCGCTGAAGTGCAGTTCCGCCGAGTGCGGTCTTACCTTTAGAGAACAAACTGAGAATTTTTCTGATTCTTATGTGCCTGTTTACATAAACATTTTACAAGGGCACATCCAGTGAGACAGGTAGATTTTATGTGAGTAGAAACGAAAGGGATTTTGGGATGGAATTTACCCTTCTCGTTTCTACGCACACATAAATCTACCTGTCTCACTGGTTGCGCCTTTCAGTAAAATGCTAAACAGGCACTATGGTTATAAAAAATAAATATTCCGCTGAATTCATTCAATTCTAATTGGCAAACAATTATCCCATTATTTCCAAAAATAAATTTCCCTCCACCAAACTTCATGTCAAAAATTCCTTCAACTTTGTCAAAAAAAATTGTGGTTGCATCACAGCTCCGTAAAAGTTTCCACATTTATTTTGCTTTTTTCACATTCAAAAAGGTAAAACTTGATATAAACTAATTAAAAATTGATTCATATATCAAAGCATCGCATACTCACTTTAAATTAATCCTTGGACAATCGCTTATTTAAAAATTATTACATTTTCTTCTCTTATAAGCATCATGAGTTTCTTGGGATTTTTCTCAATGCCTTCCGTGCGGGCCCAGGAAGAAGAAGAGGAACCTGAATTGATTGATCCTCAAACTGTCTTAAGGGTAAGATTGAAATATCAGGAATATATGAATTATGCCTAACGTGTGGTTAACCAATCCAATGCAGGAAAAATGCGGTAAGGATGGACATATTGAGGCTCTTTACAATAAATACCAATCATGCAATGACCGTGTTAACAGCCGCACCAAAACTGCCGAGACGTGCTCCGAAGAGCTATTCGATTACATTGGTGAATTAGATCACTGTGTATCACACAGCTTGTGGAAGAAACTTAAGTAAAAAAATAAAAGTATATTCACAAATCCCAATCTAGAGAACACCAAAATAAAGTAAAGATCTTGGCTTCAAGAGAACTCAGTTGTTTTGATATCTTAATTTTATATGACAGCTTTTAATATAGATGTACAGAAATTCTAGCCACTACAATGCAAATGTTGATTTTTCGTCGATTCCTGTCCAGGTCATTTCATAAAATTCTGATAGTTTTAGTATAAGTTGCTGTCTAGTCTAGTCTAGATATAATCGTTTAAATTAAGCTGTAAAGAAATGGTTCTGTATAAATTACGCTATTAACCTATTAAATCCAAAAGCCCATTGGAAGCTTTAGAAATTTGAACAATTATTTGGGAACCTATATGATCTACTTTATATGTGTATGTATTGGTGTCAGTTTTAGGAGATCTTCCTCATGACTGACATGACATAACGTGAAAAGTATTTGGTTTTCCTGGCCCAAGAAGAGTACCTGCCATACAAACTTTTTTAGCTGTTATGAAAAATCATTTCTTTCTTAAAAGCGGTGTACAAAAACTCATTTAATTATTTAGGTAGTATAGTAGGTATAGGGTACCTCTCAAAACAAAAAGTGTTTATTAACGCTATCTGCCATAGAACCATTTTTTGGTTTTCGACTTTCTGGAAAAATTTTCTTTTGTATGTACGACTTTTTTGTATTAAAAAGATCTATCGACTACAAAAAATCAGCTCTCTGTCATTTTTAGTCTAAAAAATAGAATCTAGACCTTTTCTTTGTTTACCCTAATTTACCCTACTGAAATTCGGATTTAAAAAAAAAACACGTTTTTCAAAATTTTTAAATAAAGTTCCCTTTCGCACAATATTTTTTTTATAGCATAAACCCTACCATATGAGCTGGGTCAGATAATTAAAAAAAAACCCAAAAATGCACCTTTGAAGCGTGGCAACCGTATGCCTTGACAATATTTCGCCAGGCAACCCATGTGCAAAATGTTAGTTTAGACAGTACCTAAAAAACTGTATACTCCTTATCTGGTAACTCGATGAGGGTAGGTCAACCTATCGCGGGATCTTGGACTAACAGTATTATCAAAATTTACAAACAATTTTTTTTTTAATAATTTCCTTTAAAATATCAATACACACATACATAAATATTTTTAAAACGGTATTTTGAGATTCTAGGTGATTAAAACAAATATTGTTTTACCAATCAGAAATAAAAATAAAAAGAGTCTGGGTGCGACCCACACTTGTAACTTCCGATTGTTGCCCTTGGAAACTGGAAACCCGATTTTATTTTGTTATAAGAAAATTCCTAATTCAAAATCTTCAAAGAACTTATCAGGTATTCAATATGCAATCAAGCTTATAGTAGATTTATTTCGCAATTTTGTTGTTTTAAAAGAAAACTGGCAATTGAATGTTTCTACAAACTACAAAGTTATTAACTGCGTTATTGTGTGCAGATTAAAATTAGTCTGGCTTGGAAATCAGTGTTTTCTCTCAAGATATTCGTGGAGCCAAAAAAAATGTTTGTAGTTTTTTTGCTTAAAAAAAAACTGCCAATTGATTTTTTTTTTAAATCATACCAGTAATCAAATATGGCATCGTATATAGAATTAAATTAGCACGAAGTCCATTTATTAAGATATTCGAGCCGAAAAACAATTTTCTACAAAAATTTGCATGTTTTTTTTTTTATTTAAGAAAAAAGTGGCTGCTGATTTTTTTTTTAAATTCCTTTCAATTCTTAATTACGTCATTATGTGTAGAATAAAATTAAGCTGAAGTCATATTTGTTGTTCTCGAGATATTCGAGACATACATTTTACAACTTTTTTTTAAATTTTTATAGTAAGAAAACCGGTATTTAAATTTTTTGAAACCTTTTCTGTACTTTATGACGGTATTATCTGAAAAATAAAATTTATTTCTATTCGTTCTTGAGATACGGTGAACGAAAGAATGTATCACGAACGTACGTAGACACACATTTCTCTAAAAACAGATTTGTATTCTTGGGACCTCGAAACGTCGAGATATTTAAAATTTTCGTTTCGACAAATCGAACCAATTTCAATAACTTCCAATGGGAAGTTAATAAATGTTAAAGATGTTTTTCTTGAAAATGGATCCTTTAAAAAATGTCCTCTGTGCCGAAATTAGTATAATATTTAGTATAATAACTAGTACCTAGCAATTAATTTGACCTTATGGTCAAAGCATTAAAATTGTTTGCTTTTTTGATTTTCGACCTTCTTATTGTCAGTTTAACCGATTTATGTTATTTTTTTGTATTCAGAAACTTCTAACAAAAACAAAATTGTATTTTAACTCCCTCTTGAGTCCTCAGTCACGCTCAGCCAATTCTTTTCCTCCGCTTGGAGGAACTTCAGTCTTATCCCACATTTAATATTATTCAAGATTCGCTGCTCCCCAATATACCAGGTATTTCACAATGTTCGTATCCAATGTCATCAAAAGCATTCATGATATAGCAAAGGGCATCGACATGATTCGAACATGTGATGACGAGGCAAGTATGCGGCATTGACTTAGATTTTGCAATAAAAGTATTATCATTTAGTAATAAATGTATGTTTTGTTTATAATCGGCCTATCCTGAATTCCATCGTAATCGGAAAATTTTCCGAATCCCGAAAAAAACTATCACCGAATCCGTTCGTAATGACAATTTGTATGAGATTTTTCACTACGATGGAAACTGTGATATTTTTTTTCGGGATTCGTATCAAGTTTCCGATTACGATGGAATTCGTGATAAGGCTGAATAAGTGTAAGCTTAAGTTTCTTAGTTTGTAAGATAATTTTTTGTATAAATAGGCTAAGTTTTGTAAAATAAATTCATTTTTAAAACGCAAACCATAACGGCGTTATCGGCACCTAAGCCAGTTTTCTTTTATTCCAACAAAGATCGGCACTTTAGCCAATTTATTACAAGACTTTTGTGTAGAAATTTACACAAATACCGGAGTTTCAGAGTGAAGAAACTCTGAATATTCATCTATATAAATAAAAATGTAAATGTTCGTTTCTTCCTAATCTTCAAATCTCCTATAAATCACTGACTGCTTTGAAATTTTTACACAACATTACATTCGAGTCGTGCATGTTTTTATGTATACATGTACTTTTGAAAAACATCGCATTTGTTGGGCATACAAGCAACACCCAAAACAAATGTTTAAACCGCTTGCTCAAAATGTATATATATTTAGAGCATTATGGTCCTTGAATATTACTTAAGGGCTTATATATTTTCAAATTTGGTATTTTTATAGGGTGAAAACAAAAAATAAAATAGCATCTGAACTTAAAATTCATTTTTATGAGGTTATATTTAGTGGATGGACTGATAAATTCGACTTAGCAATCACTCTTGGAGTTCGAGAATATTTCAGATAGGCTGCTCCCCTATACCAAATTTAACTTATCTGTTAAGTTGTTGCTTTATTTACAAATTAATGCCTTCTTTTGTTAATTTTCTAAGAAGCTAAGATTTGTCAGCAGAACGGGTCAGCTAGTTTAATAATAAATTTCTCTCATAATTTGGAGTTGTTTAAATATTACTTTAATTTAAATATTTGATAATATTTAACCTTAATAAAGTAAGAACTTAGCGTACTTTTAGATCTCAATACATTTCATGGCTGACTTGTTACATCCAGGTTTTTGTATTGAAGAACTTGGTTCTCTTTTGAACATTAATGTTTTTGATCTGATCTTACTCCTTTTTGCAAATACTTTTATTTTTTGCCAGGTCAAAATCACTTAAGATACTAGTGAAGCTTAAAGTGTGGTACTCATTCGACAGCAAACGAAAGTGCTCCATTTAATTGATCGCAATTCTGAGACAGTGGGCAAATACTATGTCCCCTGAATGTAAACCTCAAATTGTCTATGTTTTTGTATGGTAAGTCCTTCAAGCCCTATCGCTCTACCAAATTGTATCATTCTATAGCAATCAGAAGTGCTCCATTTAATTAATCGCAATTCTGAGAATGGAATAACTCAAATCTTCCTTATTTTCCATTGTATGTACCACAAGACCATGAATGAAAGAATTTCTTTCATTCATGCCGCAAGACATACCGCTGTTCGAATTTACAAGATTCTGGGGTGTCGGGAAGTTCTCCATAAATTTGAAGATCTTTCAGTGAGTCAGTAAGAGGTTTTCGCGATTTTTGAAGTGCTATATTTCAGGAACCACTTATGTTATGGGGTTGAAATTTTATGTAGTGCTAGTGCTTGGCTGGTAATACCTTTGATACTAAATGAGAATTATCTTAGAATGATAGAAACATCTCCCTACTCTCTTTATTATGAAAAAACCTTCGAATAAATAATATTTATAGATTTTATTACTTTAAATTGTATATTAATTAACATTTCGTATATATTTATATATTTAGTTGTATTAAAAAAAAAAGAGTTAAAACATTAAATCAAATTTTGAGATAATATATTATGTAGGTACCTCGTTTTATATTATGGGTACATTTTAAAAATGTTTTTTATAAATTTTGTAAATGACATACATATTACACAAATTAAAAGAAAAAAAACGAATAAACAAAAATACTCTTTGAAATACATAGACTAACATTAGTTGTTGAATATGAACAGATTAAAATATTTACAAAACACTGCATATTTTGCTTTAGATAAAAAAAAAACGTTAATAATAATTAATTAATATGTTGTTTGAAAATATTATTAGAAATTGAAAAAAAAATAATTAAGGAATGAATTAGATTGGGGGTGTGTTGTTGTTCAGTGGCGTCCATGCACCACACTCTTCATCTCATGGCATAACATTTGTGCCTACCTGTAACACACCGAAGCAAACGCTACAAACACGGACGGGCTTGTTCATACCAAACTTAAGAATCGGTATATCATTGTTGGAGCACTTTGAACAAAGAACCCTACCGCAATGACGACTGAAAATTCAATGAAAAAAATAATGAAGTAGTTTTTTTCTCGGAATAAAAATAATAATTATCTTGAACTCACCAATGGTGTTTCCGCATAGTGATTGAAAACTTAGTGCCACACTCTTGGCACAAATCTGATTCAGACCATGGTGACTCCTGCGGCAGCTGGTCCAACAATTTGTGCAACAATTGATTAGTGGCGAGTTTGAAATTGAATATAGTAACACCATCACGATTTTCAGTGCCCATGCAGGCGCGATTCTTAACCAGAACTTTACAGAGTGGTGCCTGACCACGCATAAAGGCCAACAGTAGCGGAGTATTGCCATCCATGTCGGGAACATTTATGGGATATTTTGGCATGCATTCAATAAAAAGCTCACATATAGCGGCCGCTGTATTATCTTTTCCAGTGCGGCAGAGCTCATGTAATGGATTTCGCCCCTTCAAGTTGAAAGCCTCTGCATTTATGCTGGATTCGGTGAGAAGTTCTCGGACTACCGTCAAGTGACCCTCACGAACGGCAATGTGTAAAGCATTGTTTCCATCGCCATCGGCTGCATCAAAATCAGCCCCATTTTGAATTAAGGCCGATGCAGCTGGTAAATTTCCACGTTCGGCAGCAATGTGCAGGGCGGTTTTTTGTGTCGCATCACGATCGTTGATTCTGGCACCAGCCAATATCAGGTTTCTGATAATCATTTCATTTGTTGATGCAGCGGCTAGATGAAGTGGTGGTGTTTGATTAACATCTTGCACACGGCTATTTACATCAACCTGAATGGATAGCAAAAAGAGCACACTCTCCAGGTCATCCTTGATGATTGCCGTATGGAGGAAGTTCTTTCCCCTTTGGTCCATTTGTTCGGCGGCATTTGGAAGGCGCTCGAGGATACTCTGGGCGGCTTTATTCATACGCATAGTCAGCGCCGCTGCGAAAGGTGTATTACCAGATTTGTCACGAATTTTAAGATCGATTCCCGGATGACATAGGAGCACCATTATAATGTCATTATGTTGGTTTTCAATTGCAATGTGTAATGGTGTCTTGTTTTCCCAATCGAGTATGTTAACATTGGCTCCATGATCGATAAGAGTTTGAAGAACTTTGGTAAGGCCCCACTGACAGCACAAATGCAGGGGAGAAGCTTTATCTTTGGACTCGTCACCGCCTTCGCCATTCATGCCTGGTTGACGCGGTGAATCCAAATCGCAGCCACTTTTGATTAAGAAAATAGCTGCGGACTCTTTATTCACGTCGATGGCCCGATGCAGTAATGTTTGCTGACATCCATCGGGGCCTGGTCCCCAACAATCTGTATCTACACCATGACGCACAAGCACATGAGCCACATCTTCATACTCGAGCTCAAGAGCTGTCCACAGTGGCGGATCTCCTTTATTGTCTGGAGCACTAAGAGCTACTCCACGAGTGCAAAGGGCGTCTACGACCTGAGCCAAATGACAATGGATAGCCAATTGCAAAGGAGACTCCTGCTCCCCAGTAAGAGCATTCATATCAGCTCCCTGTTGAAGCAGGAATACGGCTGTCTCCGAATCATGATTAAGTATTGCTTGATGGAGCAATGTCATGTCCTGTCCATTACGAGCATTTACATCAGCTCCTCCCCTTATCAATATGGGAACCAATTCGGTACGGTTTAATGAGAGACTTAAGCTCAAAGGAGAGTCTCCGGATGCATTTTTGCAATTGAAATCCGGAGATTCCTTACCTTCTTCTGCAAGTTCTTTGAAATCGGCAAATTCAGTTATAACTTCAGGACAGTCTGCTTCGACAGCTAGATGCAGCGCTGAATTAAGATCTCCTATACTAGATTGCAAATTGGGAGATGCACCAGCATTGAGAAGCTTCCTCACCAATTTTGAAAGGTTCTTTTCACTGGCAATGTGCAAAGCGGTAAGTCCTTGTCCATTGATGTGATTTAGATTTGCATGATCAGATAGAAATATTGCAGCTTCTTCGAGGCCTTGCAAAGCCAATTGTTGCAAAAGACTATCATGGGTGTCAGATTTGACTTGATTCGGTCGAGCACCTTTTTTAAGAAGCTTTTCGGCCAATTCAAAAGGTTCACCTTCGAATTGAGGCGGAGTCAAGCTCAATTGCAAGGCACACTTATCGTTATTTGTTCGTATGTTTATATCGATTTGAGGAATTTCTAACAACAAATCTACCAATTCTGTGTGTCCCGAAATAATGGCGGAATGTAGAGGAGTTTGGCCGCGCTGATTTTGAAGATTTACATCAGCTTTTTGATCTAAAATTTTCTTACCAACTTCCAGCATATTGTGAAATGTTTCGGAATCGACATTTTTTGAGGAATAATTGCACACAAGGTGTAATGCCGTATCCGAGGTAACTCTGTCAAAATTAAAGTGTTATGCAATTAATTTAATGAAATTTTAACAAATTGAACTTACCTATGTGGGAGATTAACTTCACAATTTCGATCGAGCAGGAAGTTTGCAGCAAACTCATCAGAACGTTTGATAGCATCAATAAGGAGTGTGGAGCCCTGAGAGTAAATTTTATTGTTAAAAAATATGGCAAGTAAAAAAAAACAAAAGAGATCGGTGTACGTACCTCAGCATCATATGCATTAATATTTGCTCCTCCGTTCTTTACCAATTGCTCTGATATTGCCAAATTACGAGCAAGCAAAGACATTTGCAATGGTAATTGACCTTGCAGGGATAAACTATTAACAATTTCTGGTAGCTGAAAAGAAAAAATTAAAAACAATGATTTTATTTTGCATAATTTGTTCATAGAATTAAGATAATATTAAATTAAAAACTTCTGAAAGTTTGAAATATGTAAATGAAGATTTTCATTTACATATTTCAAACTTTCTTGGTTCTTGGTTTAATTTTATATTACATATTTAGGTTTTCGTCAATTTGTGTGACCTATTTACTCCGCTTACGGAGATAAAAAACAGGTACGTGGTGGATGGCCATAAAATATTCCCAGTGGCAGGATGTTCAAAATTTTAACATAATTGTTATTTGAAAGTAGAGTTCATAGACGAAAATGAGGAAAATGTGATCATGATGGACGAAAAATTATTATCTTACATTTGTCTCCTTTTAAGAACATTTCGAAGAAACAAAAGATAAACATCCCTCTTTAATTCATATATTTTCAATATTTTATGATAAAAGTCATATCAGATTCAGGTAATAACAGATTTTGTCATGCTGAATACCTAAAATGCGATTCGTAGAAGATTTTTTGAGAGTTCGAACCTTTTAGCGACTTTTATTCACGAAAAGATTTGCATTTTTTGTCTTATTTTAAGAGTTCCATTGCAAGAAAAAGAGCAATTCTCAACACGAAAGAAGAGCTCTCTCATGGCGTGAGAGATTCGATCTGAATCTTAGAATAAGAAGATAAGGAAGAGGTGTATATCACATATACAGTGTATGTGAGTGAAGCACCAAATAAAAAAAAAAAAAAAAAAAACAAAAAGTGTCTATCTGTCATTTTGCCGATCTAAAGGAAAGTGTTTCCAGATTTTCAATCGTTAAATAGTGAAAAAGATAATTAAACTAAATAAAAAAATGAAATAAAAGTGAGAAAAATGAAAACTTGCAATACTTTATTAAAAAAAAATATAAAACAACTTGCGGTGCTGTGTTAAATTGTGTAAAAATATGGAGTTAATAATCTTTTCATTTCAAGGGCTAATTGTGTCTCAAATTCCACATAAATTAAAGTGATGTTGTACATTAAGTAGAATACTTTAAAATTGATATTTCATAGCATTTTAACTATAAAAAAGGCAAATTTGTTAAAAATACACATATACTTTGAAACGTGATATGTCAGGTGCCTATCTGTCAAAATTGTAATTTTCGCACAGGGTCGAATTAGTTTTTGTTGGTGATGGCAAGGCGCTCAAACGCGCCATATATCTTGCCGAATATGCCCAATTGGAATAATCGATCCGTTTATTCTATTCACCCGATTTGTGCAGCATTTAAAATGCTGATGCTCAGCAGGCACGCTGATATGGTGAATTTTTTTTTTTTCAAACGTCACTTTTCGAATTTATATATTTTCATATTTCACTTTAGTTTCGTTCGTTGAACTTTACCCAGGGTTGACCCAGGCTTTCTTGACAACCCCAAGAATTGTCAAAATAACCTTTTTTCGTTTTTTTCAAAAAAAACCAAAGGGCTTTAAATTGTGTTGTTGAAATTCAACGCAGAAAACAAGAAGTTCTGTACTCAATACTTAAAACGAAAAATTTGTTTTAAATTAATTTTAAAAATGATTTAAAATAACTTCAAGCGTTTTCTTTTTCTATTTCTTTTTATTATTATTATTTCTATTTCAAAAATAATCAATTAATTGCAGCAATTGAATCCATAACAAAATAATTTCCTCATAGCTCATGTCACTCTGGCAGATTATTCGTTACCTCAACTCGCCATAGCAAAAACCCTAGGCTTCAGGGCGACCCTAGGTCTCAAGAAACACAGAATTTGTTTGTCAGAGTGAGTTTAGGTTTTTCAAAAAACGCTTTAGGGCGACCCCAGGCTGACTTCAGGGCTCAACGAACAAACCTTTTGGTTTTTTCAAAAACGTAACTTTCGACTTTATTTGCCTTTCAAGTTTATGATCCTCATTTGTAATTTAGCCAGTCCACGTTTCTGAGATCTCACAGAGCAAACTTCTGTCAGCTCCTCTGAGGAAAAGGAGAAACTTGAACAAAATTTCTTCTTTAGAAGTCAAAAGCACTCTCCATCTCGTTTTTATAAATTGATCAACTGCGACAAAAAATAATTGAGCAAACGAATCCAACAAATTTCAGTCTCAGCTTTTTGACAGCAAAAGTGTGGAATCTCACTGAGGAATTACGTCAGATTTCTGAGATCTCAAAAAACCTGAACTGGCTAATTATATTCTACACGATTACAGAATCTGATGAATGAGCTGCGAAGGGAATCAGAACCAATCTTGACAAACTATTTCCCAAACGTCAAGTTTGGGTCTGACACCCACTCTGCCTGCAGCTCATTTATCGGATTCTGTAATTTGGGTGATTTATTAATGGCGTTTTCCATTAGTCGTCCACAGCTTCACAAAATGACAGTTCTTCTTCTGAAAAAAGCGGAATGCTTCTGGACATAATTTCAGAATCTAAATCACAAGGCTTCTAGATGACCAATGGAAAACGAAATTAATGTGTTCATCTTTTCCCAATCAGGCTATAGCATATTTTAGACAACTGAATTTGTCACTTTTATACTGTGTAACTACATTGTCTTCTACAAATATGTACATTCATAGTACATAATATGTAAATTTATTTATGTATTTTTTTGGGATTCATTTCCACACCCATATTCATTAATCACACCCAAACATCAGTCATATTAAACACGCAAAATTTAATTAGATAATTGCTTAGTTTTCAATTAGGAGATACGCAAAAATATTATAAATATGATATAATATTACATGGGTACTATAGAATTTTAATTATGAAGAAACCTGAGACTTCGATTAAATAAAGATAAAGTTTCAAAACATTTGATTTCCTTGGTAGTTAAAAGAAGTTCTGGTAAATTGAGCTGATGGTACAGCAGTAAAATTTACAAGTTTTTATAGAATGCGAGGTTGACTACTATGTAGTTCTAGCTTTTTAACTAATTATAATGAATCAATATAAATTCTTCTGGTCTTCTATAAGAAACTTTCATTATGAATAGGGTCCAACACATCTGGTTAAACCATTGAGTAATCCATAAGTTTATTTTTCACAACTGAATGTCATGAGTAAAGCTATGGTAAATGGTCAATGAGTAGACTCCTTGACGTCTCCAAAAAATTGTTTGCTCTGGAAAAAAGTCTTTTTTAGGACTTTTGGATGGCATTTGGATCGAAATATTCAATTAGCCAGTTCACGTTTCTGAGATCTCACTGAGCAAACATCTGCCAGCTCCACTGAGGAGAAGGAGAAACCTGAACAAAATTTCTCCTTTAGATGTCAAAAGCACTCTCCATCTCGTTTTTATAAATTGATCAACTGCGACAAAAAATAATTGAGGAAACGAATCCAAAAAATTTCAGTCAGCTTTTTGACAGCAAAAGTGAGGAATCTCACTGAGGAATTACGTTCAGATTTCTGAGATTGCTGAGATCTCAGATATCTCAAGAAACCTGAACTGGCTAAATATGCATCAAAATATAGTTTGTTGCCTATCCGTCAAGCTATAAACTGTCAAATTTTATTGAAATCAAAAATTTATGAGATTGTGAGTATACAAAATAAAAACAATCAGCCACGCCACATTAAAATAAAAAAAAACTCATATAGAAAATTATTTCCCTTCATAAAATAAAATTAAATAAAAACATCTGACATCTTTATTTCAAGTAATTTATAGGAAAACAAAATAAATTCCACACAGTGATTGTCATTTTTTTTTTGATTTATAAAAAATTGTTCGATGACTCGGTTAATTTAAATTTTTATACTAACTATCGGTACCAAAATGATAATTAGCGCCCGTAATATTAGTACAGGCAATGGGGAATTATCTGAGAAAAGTTTTGAAGTGGTCTAAGTTTGAATGCAGTATTGTAGGGGGGTTGATTTTGATTGTAAATCAGAGTTTGCGGGAAATACGGGTTTGTGGGGTCCCGTTATCTTGAAAATAAGATTTTTTTGCGGTTTTTCTCCGTTTGTACTACTTTGTATGAAAAAAAGATTAAATACTTTTTTGTTACAGTTTATATTATCTACAAATCCATATACAACATTTATGCATAGAGCAAATAACATAGAAGTTATTAACGAAAAACTATTAAAAATTTGGGTTTGAGCACACTTATTTTCGAATTGCTCGCAAACCGTTACATTTTCAATAAAAATATCAAGCATTTTTTTTAGAAAATATTTTAACAAAAAAAGTGGTATATTATTCATTAATTTATGACAATTTTTGACAGTCGAAAAATTTGATATGGAATATTTTTATTGAATTTTATTGTGTATACATTGAATATTAGAAACAAAAATAGCACTTCATAAGGTAAACAAAAAAAAAAAACATTTTGAACTTTTTTTTTTAATTTTTTTGTTTAATTTTAAGTTTGAAAAATAATTTTTAAAAAACTATAGACAAAAATAACTTGAATTAAAAATAAGATAAAAGAATAGAATTTTGGCTTTACGAAAAACTAAAGCATGTCATAAGAAGTGTTAACGTTGTTATTAAAAAATATGTGCACGACGACACGGTCGCACGAACTCTTATGTGCGATCACACTGTGTTTTTAAAGTTTTAATATTTCAAAAACCATATTTATCTTATAAAAGAAATAAATTAGTTATAGGAGCCTATATACTGTATACCACCTGCTTAAAACGTAGTTAAGTTTAAGGTAGTATTATGCGAGTAGGTACTAGGTACATTTATTTATGAACAATAAAGCACTGTGTTGCAAATATGCATGGAACTTAAGCTAGGTACAGACGATTGTCAGATCTTACAATATTGTCAGAACTGTCAATAGTCTGACAATAGCTAACAATTAGCTGACAATTGACATATTTCTTACAATGAAAAATTGTCCGTTCACACGGTTGGTAGATTTCTTCCCAATTTGATTGTCAGCTATTTTTCGAACATTTCAAACAATGAAGAAATTGTCAGCAATTGTAAGATGTTTTCAATTAAAACATCTGACAATGACCAATGAGTCTGACAATGTCCTAATCGACTGAAAATGATAAAAATTGTGTGTTCAGACGATTGTAAGATACCTGACAATTTTTTGTCAGATTGTTGTCTGATACTGACATTTCTGACAATATTTTCAGACAAAATTGTGTGTTCAGACGATTGTAAGACATTTGGAACAGTTTTTTTTACTGACAGATCTGACAATCGTCTGTACTTAGCTTTACAGTTAAGACTTAAAAATTGAAAAAAAAAAAAAATATGTAATTAAACATAAATTGATTAAACAACCTCTGAAATTGTTTTGACACCAATGCGATGTACATAATCCGATTTCTTAAGGAAATCTCAAATTAAAATTGAAAATCGTTTTAGCGGCTTTTTAAAAAAATAGTTTTTCAATATAGGTACCTACCTATATAATTTTGAAAAAAAAAATGGTACGCAATTTTTTAGCTTTTATTAATGCGGAGTTAAAAAATTAATTAAAAAAAAATATCATCTACCCATTTTCGAAATCTGTAATTTTCAAAAAAATAATTTTGATTTTTTTTTTTAAATCAAAAATTTACCGGTTTTTAAGCATTTGTATGGGATGTTCCGTTATAATAATGTTAAAAAACTGCTGGGTGCCATGTTTAATAAAAATTGACCGAGAAGTTTTCGAATTAAGTTCTCAAAAAAAAAAATTTTAACTTTTTTAAAAATCCCAAACAAATTTTTTTGAAAATTTTGATAGGTATACAAAACTTTTAAAATTTGTTCAAACATTCGCCATAAAAAAATTGATCAATATCAGTTGAACTGTTTTTGAGAAAATCGAAAATCAAAAAAATGGTTCTGTGGGAGGTACCATTTTTAACCATTTTTGGGAATTTTTTTTTATAAAATGGTCACCTTTTTGTAAAAAAAATTACTGATTTTTTTTTTTTTAAGTTGTGGGCACGTTTTTGAGAAAAATAAGATTTTCATTTTTTGTTAAAAAAAAATTTGTACGGCAGGTACCTACCGATATTTTTGGTCTTAAAAAAATGAAAAAAACTTGCCATATAGTACCCATACAGGTTGATTGGTATAAGGTGCACCAAAAAGGTAGAGCGAGTAGAATGGGTTAAGGCAAGAAAAAAATCGTATAGGGGAGGGGGGGTCTATTTGTTTTCAAAAATCAATGCTCTTATTAATTTTCAATGAAAAACAGATGCTAAAATGTATCTTAGTTTTTGAGAAATGAAAAAAAGGCCTTTTTTTGTTTTTCCCAAGTTTGATCTGCTCAGGTCAATTATTAAACTAGCGGATATTAATATTAACAAAAAAAAATTAACTGGATTAACTAGATGTCACCTTTTTGGAAAAAAAAGTACTCTACATTTTTTTTTTATTTCTCAAAAACTAACAAACATTTTAGCATCTGGTTTTCTGTTTTTTATTGAAAATTAATAAGAGCATTGAATTTTGAAAACAAAAATTATACTTAATTACAAAGAATTTAAAAAAGAATTAGTTTGAAATTTTTTTTTTTCAAAATTTTGATTTTAAAATTTAAATTTTTCAAAAACTATTCACTAATACAACTTTTTTATTTAAAATGAAAATTAAAGAAGCGATTTCTGGCTTTCCAAAAAGGTATAGCATGGCATTTTAAGTTTAACCGTTGTTTTTAAATAATTTTGTTTTCCGTTTTAAGTCAATTTTTTAGAAAATTGCCTCTCTCGCCTAAACGGGGGAAATAGACCCCACTCCCATACGATGTTTTTCTTGTCTTAACCCAACCTACTCACTCTAGCTTTTTGGTGCACCTTATACCAATCACCCTGTATATCGCAAGTAAAAAACCATAGAATAATTAACGACATATAATTAATTCGAAACTCAGAGAACTAATTAACAGCTAATTATCCTTCTAACCACTTTTCGATCGGCGAATGTTATTCGCTTACTTATGACATTCATTCAACTGTACATTCTCAACACTCCCCCACCACCCTTCCCCCCCTTAGTTCGTCACTGTGTTTCTACCAAACAAATTTTACGACAAGTAAAACCCTATCCCTATTTTGTTCGTTAAGCTTTAAAATGTATATTTTCACAAGAATTATTTTTAAAAGGTGACAAAAATCCCCTTAAGGTAATTCAAATAATTAATATAATTAATTTAAACACTATTTTTATAGCAACTATAGTTACTACAAATATAGCAAAATGAAAAATAGTTGTCTTTCTAAAACAAAATACCAACCATATACGTTTTCCCTTATTAACCTATAGTAAAAACAAACCCCCACACACGATAACTCTGGGAATGTACTTGAACAGAATAATTTCTATGGGTTCCTGCGCAGTGCGAAAATATATTAGTTATTATTGTCATGGGCTGGCGCTTCTTGCTGAGCTATAATATGACATACCAAATGGCAAGCCATGGCGTTCTCTTAAAAAGCACACAACTTGTGCTTCACGCACAACACAACCAGCACAGCTCCAACAGCTGGTAAAAACACAGTAAAATTCAGTTTTAATTCTGTCCTCAATGCGATAACAAGCATTTTACGTGAAGTAGAGGGCACCAAAAATAAATTTAGAAAGAAATAATAATTCTAACATAAATTCCATAAGTTTTAACATTTCGCTATCATCGGGTGCTTAGTTACTATTTATTTTAATTTTAATTTTTTTTTAAGTTTATAAAACTAACAAAACAAAAAATAGTGCCTTGTTGAACTCGTTTTTTTTCCTTCTCACATTAATATCGTCCGTTGTGCATCTTTGTGTTTAACTAAGATATAAGATATACAGATACGTTTACGGAATACGTGTTCTCTTCAAGCCAACACGAATTGTTCTTTTTTTTGTTAGCGAAATCCGGATACTGTGCGGATATCTGTATATCTACATACATATATAAATTTTAATACACAAAAAAATCGACAGTTAAAATTTAAATTTATTGAAAAATAATAAACTCTTGCCAAAGCAAAAAAAGGAGGTTCTTCACTATCTCTTCAACAACAACAACAAAAAAAAAGATAACAAAATAATTTATCCAATTCTTGTGCGCTAGTGATTAAAATAAAAAACAAAAATTTTAACGAAAACAAATTTATACACATATCTGAATAAAATTAAAAAAATAATAATGAAGTGTTATTTTGAAACAAAGAATACCCTAGGCGCTTGTTTTGAGTTCTTATCGCTTAGTTTAGCGGTATTGTTTATTTTAATAGGTTTGTAAAAACAAAAAATAATTGTTTAAATATTTAAAAATGTTTTTGGATGAATTTAAAGAAAACAGCTTCTTCGTGGAGTTGTAGTTGTGTGTGGGAAACTTGAAAGTTTTAAAAATGTCAATCAAATTATATACTTTCTACTTACTGTGCAGGAACATTGTGGGGCGCCATCTTAATTGCTAATTAGTTTCACATGGCCACCGCACATTTGGGGCGGGTGAAAAAAGACAGTTTTTTTTTTTTAATTTCGATGATACAGTGCAGTTCGTTTGATAGACACATATCATTTTTTGTTTTTACTGAATTGTTTGATAAAAATAAAAAAACAAATTACGGATGCAGAGAAAAATGTTCTGTCATTTTATTGGTTATTGACGCGAGTACAACCGTTATATTTTTTTTTAGCTTTGCATGTTGAAAACTAGTTCAAAAGTATTGAAGTCCCATGTAAATTTATTTAATGTGGTTTTAGAATTTTTTTTAGGTTACCTAGTACGGACTATTTAGTCCAGGTTTCCCGGATGCCAAGAGTATGGCACAATCCGACATTTTAAAAACGCAAATTGATCATGCGCGTATGTCTTCAAAACTCTTGGTTGGCAGCAGTTTTTGGCGGAAAAATTCTTAAAATCAAAATTGCACGCAATTTAATCTTCTTTTTAGTTTTTCAGTTAATTTATCCCGAGGTAACCAGAACTTAACTCAAAAAAAATTGTAAGTTAACTTTGGACTATAGCTAAAAAAATATTTCTGACAGATAGATAAATGTCAAAAATCTATTGAAATCCAAATGTGATTCTATGCGCCATCTCGATTTCAAATCCAAATGTGATTCTATGCGCCATCTCGATTTCGATATAATAAATTGAGAATTTTCATGGTATCTGCATTTTATTATCTACATGATCTGATCCGGATCACAAGTAATTCTGCTTTTTATCTGGATCTATATTTCAAGATCCAAAAACTAGTACTTTTTTATTATTATTATGGCGATCCGATCTAGATCACATCCCGTGGATATAAAAATGCAGCTAGTGTTTCAATTCGGTTTCAATAGATTTTTGACAAAGTTAATTCTCCTCCACTGAAAAACTGTTGGTTTGATTTATTTGACTCAGAGTAAATTCAGCTCTGAAAAACTGAGGCCTCAGAGAACAACAAAAAAAAAACTAAATAGACAAAAATTTTAAATTACGACATTATCTAGTCACTGTCTCCGAAAAAAAAAACATTTATTCACAAATCCCAACTAAAAGATGATTTCACTGCATGCCAATTTCGTCTTGAGAAATATATGCCTAAAACCATTAGGTTCGGAGATATATTATGTAGAGCAATTCACGATTTTCAAAATGGCGGATTTCGTCAAGGTCAAGGGTCCACGAAAACTAAGATTTAACCTTGTTCTAATAGCCCTTAGTTGAAGTAAGTATTGCAACAATTTTTGGTCCAAAAGTCTTTGGGTGGATAATTTTCCGTTCAATTTTCTATGTTTTTTTGCTTCCAAGTTAGCGAAGCACCTCCCCCTCCCCCAAAAAAAAATGGGTTAATAATTTTTATATCGAATTTTGCTTGCTTAATAATTAACATCTTAATAATTAACAGTTATCTAGTTGTGATAGTTTTAATTTTGTCGTGCAATGTGTTCTATGTTTTTTTTTTATTTATTTAGGAAAAACATAGAAATCATTGCTCGAAAAAATTGAAATAGTAACGACTTTTAAAAAACAAACTATTAAGCAATGAATACTTCATTTAATAAATTTTAACCCCTTTTATGAGAGGGTGCTTTTCTTACTTCATATGAATTTGGCAAAACAAACATAGAAAACATTGCACGAAAAAATTAAGATCATCACAACGAAAATTTTCATAAATACACATTTCAATATATTTTGTAACCCATTTTCAAGGGGTTGCTTCGCTAATTTGATATATCAACTTCGCAAAGCAGCAAAAAGAAAAACATAGAACGACAAATTTAAAATTGTCACAACTTATAAACGACTAACTACCGACTTTTCGATCAGTGAATGTTGTTCTGCTTGCTTGACATTCATCCCTCTTTCAGGTATGAACAAATCAGCCATCCTATATTTCGTTCGATGAAAAAGTCTATCTTCCCGTGTATACTGCAAAATTTCGTGAAATTGTTTTTTATTCTTTTAACTGAATAGATTACAGAATATTTGTTAAAAAGGGAAAAATGCCAACTTAAATCACAGATATTTTGAATAAAATACTAACACAACATGTACCAACTCAATTATGTAAATTATAAGACGTGCCTATTCAAGCGACCTGCACTGTATAGCTACATATCGTATAATGTTATTTGCAAGATCTAAACACTACCTATGTCATCAGAAACATCATTGACCTGGAAAATGACGTCGCTGATGTGAACTGATGATGGCGAATAGGGAAAGGCATGAAACAATAATGTTTGTTGATGTAGTAGATATGTATAGGGAATTGGATAACTTTCGAAAGATTCTGCAACATTTAACCGAACGAAAGAAGCAGACAATATTATTTTGTTATTTGCAACTGTTTAAAAGAGAATTAAAAAAAAAGATAAAAAAAAAGTTTTGAAAGTTGTTGAGCTATTTTACAGCTGGGAGAACGGGGTAAGAGAATGGTGTGGTAGCAAGTTGTGGATGTCATGTTCGGACTAAACTAAACTGGTTTGATGAAATTTAGATCAACACACGTCACACATCACAACAACGAAAAGATGTTTTTTGTACTTTTTCTCTGATGACTAAGGGAATTTTCCAAAAACAAAAAAAAATAATAACATAAAATGATAAATGTGTATAGAGCTGAAATGGTATGTATGTATGTATATGTAACTATAATGGACACCGGCAAGAAACAAGAGCCGGTTGTTGTACGTATGGGCCAAATATAATGAGTCATATAACTTGTGAGAGGTCTATAAGATGCAGCAGATGTACCAAAACAACAAATCTATAGAGAGAATGTCCGCAAGTTTTTATTTTTTATTTTCAGTTTTTCCAAAGAATGTGAATGTGTTTTCCACGAAATTTAGTATCTATTCCAGTATAGTTGTGTTGTAGATGCGATGGAATTCTTTTTTTTTTTTTTTATTTTTTTGAGTTGCTATGGGGAAGTAAGTTATGACATTCAACATGTTTGACTAGACTTTTTGGACATTTTGTGTTCTTTTTTTTTTGTATTAAAAAGGGACAAAATCTGAGGTTCAATGATTTAAAGAAAGCAAATTTATGGCCGGTAGATATGCGAAGTAGGTTTATACCTAATCCAAAATCTCTGCAAAATCTTCCATCAGATATAAAAATAATAATATTCGTGTTTTTTTTGCAAGTCCGGGGGGAATCGTATGACAAAAACGACGTCGTCGGTGCTAAACAATTTACATGTTTAAATGCAACAACAATTATAGACAGTCTTATTTAAGGGGCTTACAGTTACACTATGTAAATTATTACTTTTTAACTGAAATGTAGTTGGCTAACTTTTCCTTTATAATCTTTATAATCTACCTACTCATACTTCAGTGTCTACTCAAGTTGAACACGCCTTAATCAATGACAGTTCGTCTGAAAGAAATATGACAGATGTCATACGTGATAATAGGTCTGTTCGTTTACTTGCCCAAAACTAACAGATTCTACCGGTTTTATTTTTTTGTATGAACTTTGAAAGTCTTTGGACTAAATGTGATACAAAATGGGCCGTTTTTGGAAGTTAACAAACAAGGTTGGTGCGATACTAACAAATTTAATTTGGACCATGGTTAGAAAATTTAAAGTTAAGATATTATCAAATAAATAAAAATTTAAAAAATGTTTACCTTCAAGGTAAAAATTTGCTCCGGTCAAAAAATAAAATCAGTACCTATTCATAAAAATTAAGGAAAAGAACAAAATTTTGATTAAAATTACAAAAAAATTTGTTAATAGGTACATATTTGGTTGTAGACCCCTTATTGCTTATAACGGCCTCACATCGTCGGCCGCTTCATAGAATTAACCAATGCCTGACATCTTTCCAATGGGATACCTTTCCATGCAGTCTCAACTGTAATCTAAATCTGATTATTGTTGGTGGGTTTTGAATCTGTAACTATTTTGTTAACATCAGCCCAAAGATTTTCTATTGATCTGAGGTCAGGTGACTGGGGAGGCCACTTCAAAACAGAAATATTATTGACCCGAAACAACTCCTTTGCTTTTTTTGCTGGGGTGTTTTGGGTCATTGTCTTGTTGGAAGACCCATCTGATTGGCATTTCCTCCTCTCCGTAAGGCAGCATGAAGAACGTCAACGTAACCGTGCTGATCCATCACACCATTTATTTGCTATATTTACTTACACCTTGGTATGAGTAGCAACCCCATACCATAATGCTAGAGCCACCATATTTAACGGTTTTTCGCGTATACCTAGGCAAGTATTCAGCATTTGGTGGGCGTCACAGATATTCACGAGAACCAGAGCTGCCATACAAAATGATTTTGCTTTCATCAGTCCATAAAATATTTCGCCAATCCTGAAGGGGCCTATGAACTTTGGTTTTGGCAAAATGAATTCTTTTGGCAATGTGTTTTTTTGTCAAAAGTAAAACTTTTCTTGGGCTTCTGGCGTTGAGATTATTTTTTCTCAAAATTCTTCTAAATGTTTCTACACTTCTATTCAAATTTAATGATTTTTTTCATCTCAGTAGCAGGCAAGTGGGGTAATTTTTTCGAACATCTTACATCTTCCTCCTTACCGATTTCGGAGATAAAACTTTTGCCACGGGTTGAAGGCTTTTCTTTATAATTTTTTACATTTGAAATCATTTTTGCAGAGATTTGAAGAGTGTTTTGGATTTCCGTATAAGTTTTTCCTTCAGAAAGAAGTTGGCAAATGATTCGTCGATTTTTCGGAGTACAGTGTTATACTACGGCCTATACTGTAAGTGTGTCTGAGTATAAATATGTAAATACTATGATTCCCTGAAAGCTGACCTATTAAAACTTGAAATAATAATAACTTAAATATGCACATGATCAAAAAACAATACACAAATACCATAAGCTAGCTAACACTGCTATTATTTTGACAGCTAAGATACACACTTTAAAAGCATTCGAGTAACATTTGGGAAAAAACCGTTGTCATGGAATTTTTTTTTGTCCGAAAACGTAAGACAAAAGGCCTGTTCGCGTACTTGCCCGAAACTGCCAGATTCTACCAGATTAATTTTTTTATATGAAATTTGACAGTCTTTCGGGCTAAAAATGGTAGAAATGGTTAGTTTTGGGGAGTAAACGAACAAGGTTAATGTGTTCTATAGTACCAAAAAAGTAGTTGAAGAAAGAAATTACTTGCATTGTACTAGAATATATTAATCAGTAGGTTACACTGCTATTATTTTGACTGCCATTGTAGGTGTAGAAAACCTTGTTCTAAACTCTTCCAGTCCAGACTCATCCGCCAGCAATTAAAATGCTACATTTTCCAAAATATTATTTTTCCTTCCGAACATTACAAAACCAGACTTATTTAACAAACCTAATGCTAAAATTTGGATTAGTTCTGGATTAACACAATTGACACATTGTCTGTCACACAAATGTCAAATTGATGTTTAGAATCCATTCTTAATGCCTTGACACTCTAGGATACATAATTTCAATGAGGCAAAAACAAAAATCACAAAGTTCATTCTGTCTTGTACATATTTCGTTAAAATTCGCAAAATGGTGATTGGTGATAACATAATTATTCATTTGTAATATGCACCAAACTGACAACTATTTTAAGTTTTCTATTCACTACTTTGCAAATTTTTCTATTAATTCTGGAAAATTTTTGGAATACCATGTGAAGAAAGAATATTGGGTGTGTTCATTAAAGGTACCTAATCTAATTTTTGACAAATGCAACAAAAAACAAGTCCTTCACCACAAGTGAGAAAACAAAAGAATTATTGGTTAATTGTTTTTGGCATATCAAAGAACGACTGATTGCATTCTTTTTGTTTTGACATTTTTTCTTTATTCATTCAATTCTGGATTTTCCTTAATAAATATTTTGTGGTTTTTATCTACTATTTTCTTATCCGAAATAAATATTAAAGAAGCACAAACAGTGTCAAAACAATATTTACACGATGCCAGTATAGTGGTAATTAAACGTCCGTTGAGCTTGTCTTGTTTCTATTACGAAAAAAACGGGAGAATTTAGAGCATGTATACCTACGATGAAGTCATAAATGGTACGAAAATGGAAGAAATTATGGCAATTATGCCATTCATGTTAATTTGACATGAGTCATGTTACCGAAGACAAATAATTCAATTTTAGATTAATATTAATATAAATGTATTTAAAATATTTTTTTTTTTCATAATCTATAAATTTCCTTTTATATGACATGACATAAACTATATGTAACAAGTGAAATCACTTACTCTTCTTAAACTCACTTAAAGAGAGCATCATCTTAAACATAATTAAAACTCTTCTTGTTATATCTCTCTGTATACTTAATGCAATATCCGTAATTCGTTGTACAAAACCGGAAAGACCCCATATTAATACATATTGTACTTGCTTGAAACATATAAACCTACTCAATCACATTCAAAATAATAATAAATATGTGTAATGAACTCATGGTAATCTACCTACTTCCATTCATTAAAATCAAAAAACAAAAAGAGTCAACAAGTGAACACTGACAATGACGATGACGTGACATGACGAAGCATACTTGAATGAGGAGGTTCTCTTTTCTTAATTGGGGTGGTCACTTTTCATAACATAATATTATATTGTATAACCTAGAAATAGAAAATTGAAATAAATAATCCCCAAACAGATTTTGTGTATGGATGTATATGAAAATGAGAGCAAATCAGATATAAACAATCATAAAAAAAGTATGCTTGTTAAAAGAGGAGAGTGATGAAATTCACTCTCGACTAAAAGACTGACAGATTTATTATGGCGCGATCCTTCTCAAATAAAGTGCATAAATAATATTAACACTGCAATATTTAAATTAAATTTTCTTAATTCTAAACACTTTTTAATTAATACCGTAATTAAACTTTTTTCTTGTACAGTCTAGTTGAACACGTATAAAACACTGACAGACAAAACTTAGCAAACATAACATTTTTTAACATTCATAAAAATGTCAAAGTGTAAATATGAAGTAAACATGCTCGCGATAAATTAAACAAACAGAGTTATCGTAAGTGTACTCTCTGTCAGTTTGTGTTTACCTTTAAAAAATATTTTGTTTTGGAATTTAAATTTTTATTTTTGTTTGGAACAGTCTTAATAAAGTGTTTACAAACTAAATTAAATTTTTCTTGAACAATAGAAGGTACCTATACACAAATCTTAGGGTGGAATCATTAAACCTAGCCGCCCTAGTCCTAGTCGTCTAACTAAACTGCCTGTAATACCGTTACGGAAATAGGAATAGAAGAAGTACATCAATTGGATGGCACGGCAGCTGGTGTAGAACCAGGCCCTAGTGACTTACAACTCCCAACCATTTCTGTGTGCGTGTTATTCGCAGAAAATGTATAAGGACCTACAATTTTCTGCCGACTCCAAACGGCTAAGGTGAGAAGAACTTTCTCATGACAAGAGATACTCTTGGAAGAATTGTCAATTCCTCTCAAGGTCATAGTTACCCGTGAAAAGAAGAATAGGAAAGGTAATAATTATCTAATAAAATTTCACAAGCAAGTAGTCGGCTAACCTATTACTAAATGATGAAATGCATCTCAAAAATGGTTTTGTGAATTTCGTAATTTTTTAAATACAGTAAAACTCGCTTAAGAGAAACGGTAAAATGTCACGTCTTTCTTTCAGTTGAGTGGGTTTACACTACAACGAACCCCGCTTAAGTGAACAAAAATTTCACTTAAGCGGAATTTCTCAAATTTTTCAAAAATGTTTCACTTTTTTCAAATATTTTGAATTTTCTCAAAATTTTTGATTTTTTCAAAATTTTGAATTTACTACAAATTTTTTCAAAATTGTTCACAATTTTCAAAATTTTTCATATTTTTCAAAATTATTGACTTTTTCAAATATTTTCGACTTTTTTCTCAACATTTTTGACTTTTTCAAAATGTTGACTTTTTTCAAAATTTTGAATTTTCTCAAAATTTTTATTTTTGTTCATTTTTTTTTTATTTTTTCAAAAATTTTTAAATTTTTTCAAAATTTTCAATTTATTTCAAAATTTGAATTTACTCAAAATTTTTTACTTTTTTCAAAATTTTTCAAAATTTTTAAATTTCTTAAAATTTTTGACTTTTTTCACCACTTGAATTTTCTGAAAAATTTTCAATTTTTTCAAAATTCTTCACTTTTTGCAAATTTTTTTACTTTTTTCAAAGATTTTTAGAACCGAACTGAATTTGATGAAGAATCTTTTCGGATTTGATCGCGAGCGAATCATATTCTTCCTGAATTTACTCAAAATTTTTTACTTTTTTCAAAATTTTTCAAAATTTTTAAATTTCTTAAAATTTTTAACTTTTTTCACCACTTGAATTTTCTAAAAAATTTTCAATTTTTTCAAAATTCTTCACTTTTTGCAAATTTTTTTTACTTTTTTCAAAGATTTTTAGAACCGAACTGAATTTGATGAAGAATCTTTTCGGATTTGATCGCGAGCGAATCATATTCTTCCCAAATTTTATTTTTCCGATCACTAACGACCGACAGATACAGAAAAAAATGCATTTATTTTGTTCGTGAGAGAACTATAAATTTTTATAGTTCAAAAATTTTATCGTTCGCGAACCTTATTTTTTATGGTTCGTGAGAAGATAAAGACAGATAAATTTCCGTATTTTATGATTCGCGAGCGATATTTTGCGAACCCTGTTTTGGAGAGTACGGGAACAGACATTTTAGTTTTGATTAAAACCTCCATTTTTTTTTTGACAGGAAATTATCCCAAAGAGCAAGTAAAAGGGTGTGTTCCCTTATATTTTTGACGTCTATATTGGACGTCTATAATTAATTCAAGCTTTTGAAGCAATCGACACGATAACACAAAAACATAAGATAAGAAAGATTGTATTTTAGCACGCAACACAAATTCAATTTTGACACTGAATTCTTGATGAATTTTACGCACATACAATTTTGGCACACATTTTATGATTAACCACATGAATGTATCTATATTATCATTTTCAATGAAATCTAAATATAAAATTTTATTAAAATGTTCATGTTTTTGAATAATTGTGAAGGAATTTATACTTAAAATTAAACAAAATATTTTTTTTTATTTGCATTGCTGCTTATTTGGGTAGGTGTTTTTTGTGTTATATTTTATAAACACCCAGGTAAAAAGAGAAGAGATAAAAAATTACTTTAAAAGATAAAGAGCATATCAATCTGAAGAGAGACAAATAAATATTACAAAATTAAGAGAAATCATATTGGGTTTCCAAACTTTTTAAGTTCAAGGTCAATTCTATACCCATCTGTTTTCTTGAACAAAAAAATAATAATACGATTTGCTATGTGTCGATTTGAAGTGTATAGCCGATTGTGACATTCTGTGTAAAAAATAATGAATAGAGTTAAAGTAAAGAAGTGAAAACAAATATTTTAAGGCATGTTTTTTTTTGTCGCCTTCTTGTTGAATGTAAATGTTCTTTGTTATAGACATCGACAGAATATTTATTTATTTATGGGGACAATCTGGTCATGTGTATAAGATATAACAATTCTTTTGTGTTAAAGGTGGTTTCGATAAATAAATTGAAAAGAAATTGTAAATAATGTAAAAAGTTTACGAGTTAAAAAATTCTTTAACAATCTTATCGTTTAGTATGAAAATTAAAATCGTATGTGACTTTTTGAGTTCAAATAGATACCTAGATACCATGACCTTCAATAACCAACAACACTTTACACACTTTAAACACTTGGTGCTATTGATTTGAAATGACCTCGACTGTGGCAGTCACGCGTGTTCTATTTCTGTTATTCTATTGTCTTTTCTGCTTTAATTTGTGCTTTATGCATCTTGATTGAATATCAACATAGTTGGACTTGAGTTTTTTTTTTTTAGGAGAAAATCGATTTCTTGAATTCATTTTAATTTAAGAGTGGGATTTAATTTCGGTGGTTTTTTTTTACAACTTTCTTCATTGTTTGTTTTTTTTTTTTGTAAGAATATAGGTACGGTGAGGTTTTTTTTTTCAAGTTAAAGTCGGAATTGGATTAAATAGGATTTTATGGAAATATATGAAGATTCTAATAGAAAATGTTTAATGGAAACGGAAATTTTTTACTGAGTATATCAAAAAGATTTATTAAACGAAACTTAGAATTTGTGTGTTATAAAAGCTTTCTAGATTTTGTTGATTTTTAGTAAAGTTTATTTTATTAGTCAAGTGTTAAAGGGGCCGACCCATAGAATCAGCCGATTCCGTTGCGACAACGGATCCGTTGAAGTTGACGGATGAAACGGATAAGTGTGACACAATGATTCCGTTGCGTTATTTTGACATCTTTAATTCGTACGATTATTGACAACTGATGTCAACGGATTTACCGGAAAAAAAGTTAAAAGTTGAGCTACTTTTTGCGTTGCTGTACAGCACATGCGTTGTCTTTAGGTCACTTCTCATAAGAACGTTTGTATTTAATCGAGCTGTCAGTTGTTAACGTCAACGCAACGGAAGCGACGGAATCCCTTAAATCATTTAATCTCGGTTTAACGAAATATTGGAACATAGATCATTTCTTAAGGTAATATTAAACGGTTAACGCAAAATGACGTCAAATCACACATTTTGAGAACTTTGAAACAGAATTTGAGGTCATTTTGACGTCAGATAGTCAACCATTGACTATTTGCGATGGTCGTCTAATAGTCATCCCTATTGCGGTTGTCAATGATCAATTGATAGTTGATAAATTTTGAAAATCGATAGTAAAAAACCCAATTGATACAACTTTTGATCATTGAGAATGGTGCAGAACGTTGTGAATTACAAGAAAATTCATAATTATGACAGAAAAGTTGATCAGATTTTAAATAAATAGAGTTTTAATGTACCAAATTTCAATATTTATCAACTATCAATTGATCATTGACAAGTTTGAACTCCAATTCAATACTCTATTAGCAGCAAACTGCTTTAAAAGTTGTATAATTAATGTTGAACAGTTACGATCACATCGGGAACTTAATAATCGAATTAAGTACATTGAAAGCAAAGAGTACAGAAAATAATTTGTATTTCAATAGAGAAAATATAACGAGTGAAATCGAAGAATCTCAAGTTTTTTATGAGAATATTTTTGTTGTAGATGATCGATAGTTTTTAGAAATACGAATACATATAGGTAGAAAACAAATTGGTTATTAATGTAGGATGGTCTAAATTTTGGTAAAAAAAATCTACCAAAACTGCAACAGATTGATTGTGAAACTAAAACGACACATATAGACACTCTGTTAATTCGGACGATTGACTCGAGCTGCCAAGAAGACAGAATAGATAGCCAATGAGATCGGTCGTTCTATCATCCAATCAGATTGATTGTTATATTTTATTAAATTGATTGTATTGTGCAAAGAACGATTCATTATAAAAACAGGAGCAATAAAAGCATCCGGTTTTCTGTTTTTTATTTAAAATTAATAAGAGAATTGAATTTTGAAAACAAAAATTTGATTTTTTTTTTTTAACTGTCAAGTTTGAAAATTAATTTTTCAAAAACTATTCACTATAACACAACTAAGTTTGAAATGAAAATTAAAGAAGAGATTTCTGGATTTCAAAAAAGGTATAGTGGTATTGTAACTTTATCCGTTGTTTTTAAATAATTTTTTTTCTGTTTTAAGTCAACACCCACCTAATAGGGGGGAAATAGACCTCCTCCTATTAGAAATTTTCCTTGTCTTAACCCAACCCACTCGCTCTTGCTTTTTTGTGCACCTTATACCGATCACCCTGTATAAATTTACATTTTTTATATTCAGCCGTATCATGAATTCCATCGTAATCGGAAACTTTTCCGAATCCCGAAAAAAACTATCATCGAATCCGTTCGTTATGACTATTTGTATGAGATTTTTCACTACGATGGAATCTGTGATAGTTTTTTTCGGGATTCGTAACAAGTTTCCGATTACGATGGAATTCGTGATAGGGCTGATTATTCTTTAGAATAAAGCATGCTTGGCTTAGGTATAGTTTTTAAAATATTTACAACAAACTACAATAGGTAACTTTTACTTAGAATATTTTAAAATATTGTATTCATACCACTTGGAAGAATATCTGCATTGCAAAAATTTTAACAAAATCAGTTCAGCAGTTAGTGAGATTTGTGACAGTAACCCAAAAATTAGGCAATATCTTTAAAAAAAAATTCATTATTTTCCTTAGTTTAATTGTTTGGCTAAAACATGAAACGCAGATTTATTGCAATTATGTACTTTTAAAAAAAGTACGAAATTTATTTATTAAAAAATCTGACCTTTAGCATATGAAAATTACAAAAAATCTTTAGTCGTTTTCCATAAAATTTGAAAAAAAAAAAAAAAAAAAAAAAAAAAAGGAAGCTACCCGGCTACCTAATATTTAAATAATTAAAGTAAATCTGTTAATTACCACGATGTACACCTGTACACATGGACGAACAGACGCACAATGAAATGAAATGACCATGTCGAAAAACATATTTTTGTCGTTAGTTGGATTATAACCTTGAATTTTTTGTTTACACGAAACTTGTCTTACAGAATAAGAACTTTCAACAAGAGTTTAAAATATTTCTTTTTGTTAAAAATATTAATCACCAAAAATATATTCATAATATACATACATATAAATGAGTCAAAATTTTTATGAGAAATGATTATCCTGTAAGAAATGACATTCTTGCAGAAAATGACCGCGGATTATGCATATAGTACGTCGACAACCACAAAATTTTTGGAAAATGGAGATAACAATTGATATAAAGGGATTATAGGCGTGAAAAAATATCAGCGCTTGATATTCAGGCCTTACACATAATTTGTATCACACTTTTCGATCGAACTTAACGGATTTGTCTCGTCAAAAGTGACTTTTATAGTATGTATATATCTGACAGATGTGTCGCGTTAACAATCAAACCGGTGCTAAAGGCACTTATTTAAAAATATGTAGTTTGATATGCCAAAATTTGCATATCAAAGAGAGCTATCAGATGGTGAAATAAACAAAATTTACTGCAGTCAATTATTTCGAATATTTTCGAAATTATGTTATGTTTTCCCTTTTTACTCAGTTTCAGGTTCAATTTTTTGTAGCCACAGATGTTTGTGCAGAACGTATACCTACTCGTAGAAAAAGTGAAATTTCATTTAAGAAATAATAAGAGGAATTTCTTCATTTGCTTTAAATATTTTTCTTCTATAGGTGCATCTCATGTCGGATCATTGACCAATTATTATCGTATCGTACCCCTACCTCACTATAGGAACAATTTTAATTGAAAAGATCTTAACAAATACACACTCGGGCATTCAATATGACGTCGGTTTTTTTTTTTCAAAACAAAATAAAAATTTAAACTAAAAGTACCTACACAATACATTAACAGAGATAATAAGAAAATTGGAAAACAATTGAATCGATGATGGGACTATAGGAAATTAAATTACAAGCGATCAATTATACTTTTGAGAAAAACACATACGAGTATATAATATCATACATAATGTACGATGCACCTACGAAACTTCATATTTCGGAGAAAAAAAATGACTAATTTAATTTTGATATTGATTGAATAGTTCATAAAATTCCTTATTAAATGAAATATTTGGATAAAAACACTTTGTATTTATAATTTTTCTTTATTTGTGCGTGTACTTTCCACTTATAAGATTCAATTATTATTGTATTCTTGTGTTTATACACTTTTAATTGGGTTTTCAATGTTTGTTATTTATCTGGCTTTCACTATTTATTATTTTTTTATTGATAAAGTTGAAAGTAGGTACAATCAGTTTAAAAAAAGAAGAAAAAAAAAAAAAAACAGAAAATCGTTTACGCTTTCTTTCTTTATCTACAATTATTATACTTCCTCTTTCTGAGGCACTCATCTAGAGTTGTACACAAAAAAAAAAAAAAAAAATAGAACAAAAGTTCCTACTTAAATAAAATAAATGTAAATTATTCTTTGCTTAGTGTTTCTCGAGTATAATGAACCTTCATCTGTTTGTAATTATTTTATTGTCGATAATAGTTAAAAAAAAGATTATTTTATATTTGGAAGAAAAGGAAAAAAAATATCATAATGATCTTGTGCTAATTTTGTTCAGTAAAAATGAACAACAACAAGAAACTCACTCAATGGTCACGTTCGTTTTTATAAGCTGTTTGCTGTACATATAAGCATCTGAATCATTTTTATAATCTTGTATTATTATGCGCAATCAAAGAAATTAAAAAAAAGACCGATTTAAGTGCGTCTGTCTCAAAGTAATATTTTTTTATTATTATTATTACTCACAATACAACTTTTTTTTTTTTTTAATTTATCATTCTTAACATGATTTCGAGTTTGACTAGACCAACAATACCGACTACATATTATTGGTTATTCTTGTCTTAAGTTAATATAATTTTTATTTTTTTTTTTGTTTACTATAGTAACGCTTAGAATAAGAATTATGTTTTTAATATTTATGCCTAGGAAGAGAATAAATGATCATTTCCTATTTTAAATGGAATTTATATCTTGGGATATGACATAAGACTGAAATGAATTATTTTACATAGCAGGAAGTTCTTATGGTATAGAAATTAAAAAAAAAAAAAACTTCCTACGAAATCACATGTGAATATATTCTCACAATCTTTTAACATTCTAAAACCACCATTCCATTCCATCTTCGTACTCACAAATGAACTAAAATGTTAAAAGAAAAATAATTCACCAAGTAATATTTCTTATTAATAGAAAAAAACTGCTAATTCCAGTTAAGTAAAGGGTGTTTTTTTTAGACGTGTGGTTTTCAATTAGCCAGTTCACATTTCTGAGATCTCACTGAGCAAACATTTGTCAACTCCACTGAGGAGAAGGAGAAACCTGAACAAAATTTCTCCTTTAGAAGCCAAAAGCACTCTCCATCTCGTTTTTATAAATTGATCAACTGCGACAAAAAATAATTGAGCAAACGAATCCAAAAAATTTCAGTCTCAGCTTTTTGACAGCAAAAGTGAGGAATCTCACTAAGGAATTACGTTCAGATTTCTGAGATTGCTGAGATCTCTGAGATCTCAGATATCTCAAGAAACCTGAACCAGATTTCTGAGATTGCTGAGATCTCTGAGATCTCAGATATCTCAAGAAACCTGAACTGGCTGAATCTGGCAATACTTTTTTCGGAGTTGGTCTTTTTGACAGCTGTCACTTGATTTATGCTCAGTTTGGTTTGCCATTTCTACTCCTGAACAACGTTTGCAAACCGTGCAAATTTATTACCAAAATAATGGTTCGGTTCGACGCATCGCGCGCTGCGTCCAATGTTCGGTAACTCGAGCAACCATGGATTGGTTTCGCACCACGTTTACTTTAGTGAATAATGCGCATCCTCAGAGACGCCGAACAATGCGCACCGAAGACGCTGTTGGTGCTGTGGAGGAGAGTATCGAAGAAGACCCCAATGAGTCCATCCGCTATCGCGCGCAACAATTGGAGCTGGCGCCTCTTAGGCTTCTCGGCTGGAATTTATTCGAGCCAGCCGCGGCGGCCACTTGCCCGAAATCATTTTTAAAACATAATGGCAAACCCTTATCTTTATAATAAAGCTGAATTCTTGGCCATAACATTAAATTATATGCGTTTTGTTTCTTCTTGAAAACTACACATCTAAAAAAAACACTCTTTATATAGAAAAAAATAAATTGGACTAAATTTGGTAGAAATGGGCAGTTTTGTCAAGTAAAAAGAGGTTAAGTGCTTTAACAAAAAGCAATATACCCTTTTCTCTCTCTTTGATTCACAAACATCAAAATCTTGATCTTTGATTAAATAGACATATGTTGTTTAGTTTTTTTTTTGGAAGCAAATACTGCTATTGTGTTAGGGATATTTGGTTCTTAAACAAATAAATTTTTAATAAAAATTATAATTTAAAGATTAAAAAAAAACATCATTTCATTTTCCTTTGCAATTCTCGTTTATCATTCATTTCAAGATGAATAATCAATTAGAAACAGGAACCTTGCCATCATTGAACGTTCCCACTTCATAAAAGGCTTGGACAAACAATTTCGGTGCGTTAGTTAGACAATTGATGACATTTTTTTTTTTAATTTTGACAGGTATCTAAAGTTAGACATGCTTTGGAATATGGTTAAATAATATCCGACTGAGAATACATTAAAAAATTATGAGTTTATATTTGAAGTCAATTTCTCAAGAAGACAATATTATAAAATTCATAAAAAAAAATTACACAGCTGCTGAACGTTTACCAATAACAAACATCAACCTGTCAAAAATGGCTTTTGTCCGGTTGTCATATACTGCAACCAAATTTGGACTGGGTCCAAATCGATTCTATCCAAATAACTCGAAGCCATTTAGCTCTATCCCATATGACCAATTTAAAACTCAAAATGCATCACATCGTATTTAACCTTAATTACATAATATGGAAGTACCCTATATGGAATTATCAATATTATGAGTATAATCGGTCAATAGAAAAAATGTAGCTATACCTTTTGTGAATACTTATCACTTATCATATTTTAGTTATCATCGTTAAATAATGTAATTTTTTTATAAATTTTATTTACTAATTTAACCCTCTTATTTGCTTAAATGATTAAAGAGTACAAATAAAGAATTTTGATTTGATGCATGAAAACCTAGGTGACTCGAATATATTTTTATATCACCTAGCAGGTATAACCGCTCACCCAATGAACTAAAAATAATCAATAGCAACCATTGAGTCCTAAGCTAGGTACTTCCAGATCAATCCAATCATTTGCTTCTTTAGTAAAATGTATAAAACTTGTCTAAGGAGGCGAGTGAAAGAGAATTTCTCAAATGTGGAGAAACTTATAAGAAAGTTTAGAAACGAATTGAGTCACTTTTGTGTAGAAAACAGCAAACTGCAGTTTAGAAAAACATGAATTTACCAAACAACTACATATGAATATGCGAAATTGTTTTTAATTTTTAAGAAATTTAAAAATAGAAAAAATAAAAACGATCGGATGTTAATACTGATAACAATTAGCATATTAATATTTGACAATCTTCATTCATCTTCAACTGGAAAGTGATAAAAAGTACTTTGCAGGGCCCAATGGAACACAGCAGAACACAGAATGCACGATTCTACAAAATATGCAATTTTTTTTTTTTATAAATTTGTTCGAAAGAAATTAAAAATTTTTTTTTTTTATAAATTTGTTCGAAAGAAATTTTAAATGTTTTTGGCCGTTTGTCACTGAGGGTCCCGTTAGTCACAATTTTTTTTTTTAATAATAGTTATTTTCATTGCACAGAAGTTTTACTTATCAAACAAACATATAAGGCTATGGCCAGCGAATCTTGTCTCCAATTTTTACATTTATACGCCAGAAGCTAATAAATGCTTCAATATTTAAACTTTTCAAAAAGTCAAATTTATACATACTTTTGAATAACAAAATAAATATTAAAAATAGATGGAAAAGTAAAAATATGTTTAAAAAATTCTAAAATGCACTCCCAGTATCATAATATGAATTGAACATGGGGCTTTGCTGTTTTTAAATATCAAAATTAATTTACTTAGATTTATTTCTAGAAAATTTATGTGTTTACGACAAATCTCTATTTTTGCAATAAAAAAATTACTTATTGTATATTTTCATTTCAGAACCAGGCGACGCAATAAAATGCTACACATGTCAAGTATCACCAGCTGTATATAAAATAGGCAACCAAACAAATTCCAAACCATTATGTTCGAAATTCGATGAATCAGATGAATATATAATTGAATGCGAATATTCGACAATGTGTGTTAAACAAATTTCTAGATTATATTTATTAAATGGAACTGTAGATACAGTGACTAGAGGATGTGCTAGCCAAAAGTATACCGATCAGGTAAAACCACCTCAACCTCAGAACAAACAAGAATTTATTTATTTTGTTTTTGTTATTCTTTTTTTTTTTTGTCTTCTCTCCAAAAGGTACTCAAACAAGGTGCATGGCGTGTGGAACATAAAGTAGAAGAACCCTACAAAGAAGGCTGTGAAGAATTCAAGGAAAATAGCCTGTCAGGTTCGAGTTCAACGTACTGCTATTGCCGTGGCAATTTGTGTAACTTTGCAAAGAAAAATTACCCAACGAATCAGTTGCTAGTGAATGCAATGGTTGTGATATTTGTATTTAATGCAATGAAATATTTTTTAAATAGTCGTTCCATATTAAGTCCAATATTATAGAAAGCTGTGTATATATATAGGTACTATAATACATTTGACTTACTAAAACTATTTAGAATACATAAATTAGAGGAAATCCTCCGAAGTAGACTTTATCTTTTGTTTAAAATTTACTCTTATTACCAATTTTGTTCATATTTTTTCATAGACTTTCAAAAAAAGATAAAAAAAACAAATGCTATTTAAAACAAAAGAGTATGATTCACTATGAAAACAGGAAAATCCAACACTATACCCTTGTTCTTTTTCTCTTTTAGTAGAGATTTTTTTTTTTTATTTCTAAAGAATGAAAATAATTAAAGCGGTGCTTTTTGGTGTCTTTAATGCTTTTCTTGTTTCCATAGAATACTTCTTTTTGAAATATAGTATTTAACAGAGTTTATTTCAATAAACTAGAACAATAAACATTCCGAATTATGTAGAAAAATCAAAACCCATTAACATCTGCAGTATCTTTTGGTTTAATTAAAAAAAAAACAAAAATATTTACTTTTATAACCTCAATAATAAAAATTTGTATTTCCCTATTCATTTGGGTGGTGTTCTATAATATCTATCTCAGTCTCAAAGGTAATTTGTTTTTTTTTTATACCACTCACTATTCCGGAGGAAAATCCTTATTGCACTGCACTTATTACTTGTATTTACTTTAGGATGAATTAAAACAAAAAAAATGTGAATGTGTGTTCATAGACACTAGAAAACAATCAAAAATTATTACTTAATAATAAAAACTTAAAATGTAATGTAATGAATTAAAACAAAAAAGAAATGATAATAATTATGAGGAGATAAAAAAAGCTTTGAAGACTTTTCAAAGAAATTATTGTGATATAAAAGATACTATAAAATATATATATATATATATTCATACATGTACTGTTATGTTTTAAACAAAATATATCATATTATTATTAAATAAAAATCCAATCCATTTGCTTTCATCTGTTTTCTTCCGGGGATGCCGGGATTAGTAGGAAAAACAAAGCAAATATGCTATAAACACGAAACAAATTTAATCGGATTTTAATAATTATTTTTATGTTGAAAGGTAATTCGTAGAGAATGGCTTTCAGGGATTACCTTAAGGCTATATATTTTTCAAAACCAAAAAATGAATCCTATTTAAAAATTCTTTATGAATAACTTTCACTATCAAAATCGAGATGGCGCCACAACTGAAAAAGCCGTCAATTTGGTCCCTGAGTTAACTCACCAAATTAGATGAGTTAACTCGGAATTAACTTAGGATTTTAATTGTCTGAAAAACACGCTTATGGAGTTACCTCAGGTTTTACCCCCTAGACTAGGATGATCTCGCACTGAAAAACTGGCCCTAAGAAATTCTCCTTAACACGGCATTCAATCGTTAGAGCATTTTTTTGAATATTTTACTATAAATGCATTGTTTGTCTTTTTAAGAATATTTAACATATTTTTCGTGCATATTTTTAAAATCTTAAATATTAAAATGTTTAAAAAAGCTTTTAACGGCGTTTTAATTCAATTTTAAATTTTAAAATGTTTACTTTGACAAAAGTCCACAAGTTCCTCAAAAATTCAAATACCAAATTCCATGAAGCACTAAACACAATTACAAATGTCATTCCCGTCAAGAAAATTATAAATGTTTGACTAACAAATGAAAAAAATATCTCAATTATATGTATATTGACGTTGAATTGTTATACGAAGATGAAAGCCTGAAAAACTATCAACTAGTACAATTCTTTTCTTCAAAAATAATATTTAGAAGATGAATTTCAAAGGACTTCTAATTTTCAAAAGGTGAAATGGGGAAAAACAATCCGATATACGATTTTAAAAATTCTTTTTTGTTTTTGAAACGTTATAATAAGAGGATACAAACCGAAATCACATAAATTCGTCCTGTAATGAAATGAACGTTGAAGACTAGAGCGCCTAAAGGAAGCACGACTTTTATTAATTTTAATGAACTGCTTCAAAAGTAATGGTTAGGTGTGTGTTTAAGCTAAGATGGATTTCTCCCCCAAGTAGGTAATGGTTAAGATAATACAAACATATTTGAAATCAGATCTTAGGTTAATGAACGATTGAAATCTGCTATATGGGGTCAGAATATACTGTTAATATTAATTGAGCTAGTCTTTCGTTACTGATTGGTGGCTAGATAATGGATTAAGACAAAATAAAACTCTCGAGTATTACGTGCCTGTAGATTTGGTACTGTGAATTAAGGTGTATAAATTTTTTTAAACGATAATTGTTAAATAGACCTACATTTAAATCAATCGAATTCAATTATTATACCTACTGTGGTATCAATTGAACAAACAAAAATTGAATATTTATTCGTAGGCTTCCTATGGTATATGTAATAAAAAATGTTTTTTTAACAATGAAAGTAAAGTCGGCGTTGTCTCTTGAGGTGACTTGGCGGTCGCCGACTAAGAGAGGTCGTTGCCGCCCATCCATATAGTGTTTGAGAGAGAAGATACTAATGAAGATGACACCACCCTCAAAAGAAACCATCTCCACATCTTACAACATACACAACAAAACCTATTAATATTCTTACAAAAAAAAGCGAAACCGAAAAAGTTGGTAAAATCAAATGGTTTAGGAAGTCTGTCGAATTCCCAGACTAAAACAAAAGAGAAAGGTCCTCTTTCTTTTCATTATTCACCCCTCGTGGGTGCACAATATATAACAAAGAAAACCTTATTCCTACAAATATGTACATACTCAATTAACAGTGAAGATACGTAGGTACTACTTAGGTACCCATTAGACCCGAAGAAAAGTATTTATACCTGAAATATCCTTTTGGGGACCGTGTCATATGACCCGAAGGATTCTATTGGACCAAAATAAATGAATCCGAATAAAATTATATTTTTTTTTCTTATTTTTAGAAGATTTTTTTTTGTTCGTCCTGGTGAATATCGAATTAGAAAAATAAACATGCATTGGAAAGAGGAGGTTTGCGGAATCTCGTCTGAATCGTGGTTCAATTTTTGGTTCAACACTTATAATTTTCCTTTGGAATATTTTTCAGGCTTACTACTGAAACCGAGTAAAAGAGTGAAAACCCATAATTTTTAAAAAATGCATTTAAAATAATTCAATGCAGTAAATTTTGTTTGATTTATGGAAGTTTATTTTATTAGATTAACTTAAAAAAAATAATGTAAAGACATTTTTTTCGTCCCTCAGACATATGTTTTTCTTTAAGCATTTCTGTTTGTTAAAAATATAGGTATTATTCGCATTTTAAATATAAGTTTTTTTAAATGTTTTGATTTCAAACTCAAAATCCAAATAAATGCTCTTATGTACGATCACATTGAGGTTTTAAAATCTTAATATTTTAAAATCTATTCATCTGATAAAAGAAATAAATTATTTATGTGAGCCTTTATTTAATTTCACCTGCCAAAACCGTAGTTTAGTTTAGTATACTAGACTAAACTAAAAGTACATAAATATGAATAATATAGCACCGTGTTTCAAATATCCATGGAACTTAGAATTTAGACTGAAAAATTGTTTAAAATACAATATAATTAGAAATGAAGTGATAAAACCTCTGAGATTGTTTTGACACCAACCAAAATTTTTAAATCGTTGGAGTGGTTTTTGTTTTAATTGATATATATTTTATTTTATTTTTATATATAAAATTGTGTACGCAATTATTAGCCTTTATTAAAGCGGAGTAATAAATTAATTAAAAAAAAGTCACCAACACATTTTCGAAATACCGAATTTTCAAAAAATAATTTTAATTTTTTTTTTAAATTCAAAAGTTGTTTTTGTTTTTCTTTTTAATTTTGATATGCAATATTATTCAAACTTATTAGAACGTCTTATGTAAAAGAAATGTTATTAAAATCGGTTTAGCAGTTAATAAGATATGTAGTTGAAAACCAAAGAAATAATTCTAAGAGAAATACAATTATGAATCAATAGATATATTTTTTTAATAATATGGTAAATCGTACTGATATAAACACACACGAAAAATCGTAGGAGCCATTTTTACGAAAATTGAGATTTTCGGGTTTTTAAACACGGGAGCGTATCGGAATCCCGCTTTTTAAAATCCCGTTTTTCGAAAATCCCGAAAAAAAAGTTTTAAAATCCCTTCTACTAAAATACCGTTTTTTTTAAATCCCGTCTTCTAAAATCCCGCTTATTCATAATCCCAATGTATTAAAATCCCGCTTTTTAAAATCCCGCCAAATCCCGCCAATCCCGTTTTTCGCAATTAATTTGGGTATTAAACTTGATTAATTATGAACTCATTCCCATCATTTTAGGAACTAACTGCCAACTACCAAAATGATAAAAAGAAATTTTGCATACACCCGACCTCGCACCTACCCCAAATCCTATAGTGTGCCCAAGCAGGGGGGTTGCAGGGGGGCAGCATGCCCCCCCATACATACCTCACTGTTTATTAAAATCGTTGGGACTTATTTCATAATTCATTTGGGACTTATTTCATTATGAAATAAGTCCCAAATGAACTAACTCCCAAATTTATGAACTAAGTCCCAACGAAATTTTGGTGGGAGTTAAAACAAGTAGTTTTAATTAATAAAACGGGATAATAAGAAACGGGATTATAAAAAACGGGATTATAAGAGACGGGATTATAGAAAACGGGATCTTGAAAAAGCGGGATTTTAAAAAACAGGATTATAAAAAGCGGGATTTTAAAACCGGGATTTTAAAAAACGGGATTATAAAAAGCGGGATATCGAACCCAACCCTTTAAACACTTATATGGGAATTGGGAGGTACCGTTATTTTTGGTTATAAGAACAATTTTTTATTAAAAATCTGCTAGATAATGTTAAAAACTGCTGAATGCTAAATTTTATACAAATCGAACAAGTCGTTTTCGAATTATTAAGTTCTCAAAAAAAAACTGTTTAAAAATTTTTTATAATTAAAAAAAAAAATTTGAAAATGTTGGTACAGTATTCTTTTAAAACCTGTTGAAAAATTCTCCATAAAAAATTGATCAAAATCAGTTGAAACGTTTTTGAGAAAATCGAAAATAAAAAAATGGTTCTATGTTAGCCACTTTTCGGAAAAAAACTATTAAATAGTAGCCTTTTTGTAAAAAAAAATTGCAGATTTTTTTTTTAAGTTGTAGGCACGTTTTTGAGAAAAATAAGCTTTTCATTTTTTGCTAAAAAATATTATGTACGGGAAGTACCTTTATTGGTGATCCTAAAAAAAGTGTCGGGGGAATACCTAAGTACGCTAGGTACCAAGTTTGAAGAAAATCGAACCACCCGTTTAGGCTGCAGCCAAAAGGACAGACGGGCAAAATTGCGAGACCCACTTTTTTCGACTTCGCTATCATCGTAATGTCAAGTTTGATCAAAATCTCAAGTTCGATTTTTTTACGAATGCATAACTTTCCATATATGTAGTACCTATTTACATATGTACATATATATCGCAAGTAAAAATTTAAATAATTCTAAATCGAAAGAACGAGCATTAAACAAAAGATATGAAAACATTAACAAATTTAGCTGCTTTTAACAGATAAACATTTCAATTCATATCAAAGAGGTGGGTTAGAAATTGTTACAAATTGCAACACTTTGACACTCCAACATTGAATTTATGAACGATTTAATGTCGTCATAATCTTACACTTTTCCAATTTAGGAACGATCAAAGTTAACAATATTTAATATACATAAATCAATAGGATCAAAATATATACTTTAATATTCATCGCCATTAAAAATGGAACTTCAAGCGACTTGCTAAAATCTTGATAATTTTTTTAGGTGGAGGTTCTAAAAAAATATTGTTTTATATGACATACGCTCAGTGATGCCACATGAAAACAAAAGAAGTACCTATAGTATACACAAAAAACCCCTACATTTTCCCTACACCCACAAAATTTATTAAATTGTCTTCTTGTAGTGATGATCTTATAATACAAATCGAGTTAGAGTTTTCGTGAATTAATTTGTTCATTTTTTTGTAAGAACATCTGTAACAACTGATAAAATCCTCTCTGCTTCAGTATTGGCATGAGGCAGTGCCAGCACATTTTCCGGGGTCACCATTGTTTAGCAAAACTCATTTGACATTTCTTTGTTTCGCTTTAGTCGTTAAATATTTCGTTTAATTCGCCATCCTTACTTGGCAATTTACGTTTTCTTTTTTAATTCATTATGTTTTTCAATCATAACGCAATTAACATTCGGCGTTTTTATATTAGTTTAGTTGTTTTAATAATTAATAATAATGTTCTTTTGAGAAGTAATTTTTTTATATGAACAATCTTTCCTTTTTGAGTATTTTTCATACTATTTTCCTTTCACTCATGGTATTTTCACATTTTACTCCTAGAAAGTCAATTTTTAACAACAAATTGACATTTAATTATTTTGTAGGTTCATTCATTTTTTAAATTCTCAATTTTGCACTTTGTACTTTCGGTTTTTCGCGTGAAATTTTAAAGACATGTAATTTAATGGAAGCCAAAAAAAAATGCAAAAAATTGAAACAGCAAAATGCCAAATAAAAAAGAGCGAAATTATAAATTGCCAAATAAAAAAAAACAAAACAACAAAATGCCAAATAAAAAATTACGAAAATTCAAAAATCCAATCGAACCAAAAACTAAATGAAAATTACGAAATGAGAAATGCGAAAGGATAATTGTCAAATCATTTATAAATATAAATATTTATAAATATATTTATAAAACGAAACGTGGCTTGCAAAACGAAAAATTCGAAATAACAAAATGCTAAACAAAATAAAAATGGCAAAATAAACCCCCGCGAAACGTTAGTTTGCCAGACAATTCTTGCGAAACAAACCATACCCATAGTGTACGCATTGAAATTTTGAGTATTACTAATTTTAATCCAGAATTCTACAACTTCTAACTTATCTAAGTTGCTTTTTTTTTGTGCAAAAAAATTAATTCGTTAGTTATCCACTTATGTAAAAGCGCTTGGATGTCTAAAGGAAATTTCTGGGACAGAAGCTCCAAGCGGAACTCGGATCTGTCACCATCAAACCCTAATAGAACTACAGGATCCAAAAAAAAAAAACGAATTAATTGAAGATGTTATCATTTCGAATGGGTAATCTTTGTGGAATGTCCTTTAAAGCTGTTATATAAAAACTTAAGCAATCTGCAATTGCAGATTTTGCAATATGTTATCACTGTTAATGTTTCAATTTTTGTATTGAATTTGAATTTAGAAATATCAATTTGTCTGTAAGAAACATTACTCGAACAAAATTAAGAAAAAACTGTATTTTCAGTTTTTGAAATCAATTCATTTTTGGAATCTTACAGAATGATGATTTTTGATCTGACTATACAACGGTACATTTTTTCCAATTATCTAAAAACCTGCTGCTTATTGAAAGACATTAAATAGTTCTTCAATATGCCATTTACATTATTGCCATACGCACTCGATTTCATATTCAACAAATAGGCTAGTATTCAAAAAACAATGGCGCAAAATTTTAAACGATTTGGTACGATGTTAAAGCATGTTTATCATAATAAAAATTCTATAAAATTGTTCTATATCGTTTAAAATTTTGCGGCAATATCTCAGTTTCAAATCCAATTTTTGGTCATAAAATGATCTTTTTGTACAGAAAAAATCTACAAAAAATTAAACTGCAATAAAACATTAATTACTCACTATTATTTTTCGAACAGCTTTTGGAAGGTTCACAAAAGCCCATTATTTAAAGAATTTATGTGTAATTCTTAGTTGCTTACGAAAATAAGCAAATTTAAGTTGTTTTTGTTTTTTTTTAATATGTACATAGTTGTATGGTAGGTAGATACCATTATTTTTGGTTCCAGGAACTAATTTTTTTTAATATTTTAAGTTTTAAAATTAAAATTTGAAAAAGAATTCTACTTAGGTACCAACTTTTTGTATATAGTAATCATCTGAATTTTGTTTTTTGAAATTATCGGAACCGTTTTCGACAAAAACAGAAAGAGGCTCGAGTCATACCAAACTTTTAAAGTGTGACGACGGTACATTTTGGAGTATATTTTTTTTAAGATAGCCAACTCAGTGTGGGAATGTCTGAAGTCACTCCCAAAAATTCTAAGACAGGCACCGAAAGAGTTAAAAGATTAATTTTTGCAGTCTTTACTAGCATCGTAATGTCAAGTTTGATTAGAATCCCAAGTTGTTAACGATAGCAAACTTTATGTATAAACTTGCCCCAAATATAGTTAATGCCCGCTTTAATGTAAGTCTTATTGGTTTCATCTAAAATAGGCTAGCTAAGGTGCAGTTATCAATGATCCCGATGCTTCAAAAAATCAATATTCTTTATTCCTAAGGAATTAACAAAACTTACCGATCCATCATTCTCGACCAAACACAAAAAAACAACATCTTCTCTCAGCAAACGCACAGCTGCATGTAAAGGATGTTTTGTTTTGCTCTTTAGCATTTGATACAACAAAGGTCCAGACATATGTTCAAAGTCTTGTGGCGTCAAGTCATCCCAGTGCGTCGATATCAATCCCGAACAATAATCCAATAGACTTGCAGCACCCACTTCTTCCGCGACACAATAAAAACGAACACACGACCGAACACCAACCGAAGCCACCAGTGCTTTTTCGCAGAGTCCCAGCAAACCGGGTAGCTTGAATTTATGTGCAGCACGCAACAAACCCAAAGCCAGTCTATCATGTTGAAGGTCAACTACATCGGTGTAGATCCAACGCAATAAGGCAAAGCCAATGTCCTCTTCTAAATCAGTCCAATCGAGTTCTGTTGCATCGGCCAGAATTTCTTCGCGCCAATCTTCTGACCTGGCATTCAAAACAAACTTATGTGCCGGCATAGATTTGCCACTTAATTTTATTGTAAGATCTGAATAGGTCTTTCGGCCGTACAAGGAAGCCACCATCATAACGAGACGCGACACAAAACTACTAAATTCACCGATTTCTGCGGAACCACCAGATGAAGCCACAACTTTGCTGTATTTCCTTTCCAGATCGGCATAATTACGTTGCAATTTGGTGTATTCTTCCTTGAGAAGCTTCAAATGTTTTTCTAGCTTCACCGATGGAGAATCTTTTGTATCTAAAATGAGTTTAATTAAAAAAAAAAAAAAAAAATTGTTTGATTAAGAAATTAAATTAGCCGTAAAGTTCTACGCCCCCATACAAGTTGGAAATTGCATCCAATTATTGTTTTGGTTTTGGTGTTATTAAATTCAATTTCATGGACGTGTATTTTTAACTTACCCATTGTTAACGGATTGTTTTTCGCGTTTCTATTTCTGATCAATTTTTATGAAATTCAATTTTTGAATGCAATATTTTGAAGAATGAAGTTCATAATTTTTTACCGAGTAGTTAAATTTTTTTTATTCAAATCTGTCACAAATGTCAATTTGTTGTCAGTTGTTTGGGTACACTTTAAACAAAAACACTGAATAGATTTTGTTTAGTCCGAAAAATTCGGAGTGATTGATGCGGATTACATGATGGACTCTTTTCGAAATGTACATGTGGTTTCAATTCAAAAACTTCCAGGATTTGAAGATAGACTTCAGATCAATGGTGTTAATAATACTACGTTTTCATTGGGGCAAATGAGGTAATTTCGTTGAAAATTTCCAAATTATCTCATTTTTCCAAACAAAATCACATTTCGAAATGAGGTAATTTCAACCAAATTTGCACGAAATTTTGTTGAAAATTACATAAAAACTTTAACACACCCAAGAGGAATGCATCTGTAGTGGAAACCCATTGGAAACCATTGAAAATGTTATAATTCGATGTATAGAAAAGTTCGCTTTCACACGAGGAAACAAGTTTTTTGACGTTTTCTTTTAATTTTCTTAAAAATCTCTTGCAGACTGCAGATCAATGTCAAAAAATCTCCTTAAATCGTTTACCGGGGAGATTTCACTTTTCCCTCCTACTTCTCTTCTCGCATAAAAACTAAAGTTGCTGGAAACTCAGTTTCCTCGTGTAAAAGGGGACAAACAGAAACAGAAAGAGAACACAACAAAAAGAAGCTATAAACTGCCAAATCAAATTTAAAATTAAATTATCTGTGAGGAGATCGCAACGAGGTCGGTTGTGCCTGCAACAGCCGCGTAAATACAGCTTCTATAGAAGAAGCAGCAACCAGTAAATTTTTATAATTTTACTTAAATCCCGGATGGGATCCCTTTGGGAACGGGGATTCCCTTCTTGGTAACCAGAAGATAATACTGTCCAGCAACAGTTAATTGGGTTCGAAGCTTCTTTGCGAGAGCCTAATTGGACGCCGTTAGTCCCGTTATAAGTTATAACGGACCTCCAGGCAGAATCCAGTTCCAGCCTAGCAACTGCTGCAACCACTTAACAGGTTGATAACTGTCTATAAAGACGTATCATCTGCTGCACTTTACATCGCAATTGCTTCTGCCACAGATGTTAAAATGTGCAACGACTCATATGGAGCCCCACCTTGCCATGCCCGGCAAACTAACGACAACATCAACCGACAACCGACCGGTATAGGTTCGGCAGACCCAGAAGTGAGGCTAAAATCTTTTTAACATACAAGAGTTGATTGAGATTAAAAGTGCGGTAACCGCACCAAAATGGATAAAGGGTGATAAACATCAATGAAGAGATGCTCATCCACATAAAACATACTATTCAAAGAAGTGATCTTTTATTCAAAAATTTAGGTTAGTGCTACTAATTAATAACATTTTACATAATCTGTGTTCTTTTTCTCATCGCCATTAAGTGTTTTAAATTCTAGTAACTAAAATAAGTGAATTTATGTAAAAAATAGTTGAAAATGTATTCTCCATAGAAAATACATCGCAATAATTGTAATTGTAAAGAGCCCTCTGTTCTATTCTGCTTTAAAAAAAAAGAAGATACATATGTATATAGTACTCTTGCTCTAATCAAACCTTTAAAAGAAAAAGACATTCAAACAGCAAAAAAAATTTCATATTTCAATGCATTCACTCACCATTTGTTTGTATTTTAGTTTGTAAGTTTATTAAGGAATAAAAGAAATTGAAACTGAAAGCCACGAGGCTGAACATTAACCGCAACCGAAAAACAAGGCAATTGCTATTGTTAGAATAAGACCAATATTGTAACCGAAAATTTAAGTCCGCGGGTTCAACGCACATCTGAAACTTTAGATTTCTCAATTTTTCAAGCTTCTGATTGGTCAGCTGTCAGTTGAATTTAAAAGTCATCTAACTTTTTATGACAGCTGCCCAATCAGAAGCCAGAAAAATTCAGAAATCTGAATTTTCAGATGTGCGTTGAACCCGCGGAGTCTCAATAAAAATTCAATTCAATTCAAATGAAATTATCTGTGAAACGAAATCAGTAAAATTGGAATTAAAACACTTTTTTTGTAATTTACGAAATTACCTCATTTCGAATCAAATGAAAACGTAGTATAAATATAACAGATAATGAAATTGACTTTTTTTATAATTGAAAATTTCTTGAACACAACATCACCGACTTTAAAATTGCCAATTAATAACTTAGCTTTCATAATAAGAATAATTAATTGTTTCTGTTGTTTATAACAAGCATAAAATTCGTTAATTTTAATAAATTTTATTTGAGCCCATATTATTCACTGGATACATCCAGATTAAAACTTAAATTCGGATTAATTACATTGAATTTGTATACTTTACATCTGGATTAAAGTTTTAATCTGGATGTATCGAGTGAATAATATGGGCGTAAAACATGTACTCATTTTTTCTCTCCACTGTATGTACATTTGTTCACATAGTTCCAAAAATTTGAGAGATTTGATTTGAATAAGTCAGTCCATTTTTTTTCAAAATTTTTTTTTGTTTATTTTGATTTTTCCCCACTGCTTCAAAACACCGCTGTTACTCTAAGGGCCAGTTTGTTCACAATGGGTTAAATCTGAACGATGACTTTCACAGCTTCTGACTAAATGGCGCTCATTAACCAAAATCGACTGATTAGCGATTTCCATGATTAACAACTTAAATTATCGATTCCTTGAGAAAAAAATTGATTACCTTGGACATTCGATGATTTACCAGTTGCAATAATCCTTGATTAAAGATGATCAGCTATGAACAAACTGGCCCTAAGGGCCAGTCATCTGAACGGTGACTTTTACAGCTTCTAACTAAATGGCGCTTATCAACCAAAATCGGCTGATTAGCAATTTCCATGATTAACAACTTAAATTATGGAATCCTTGAAAAAAAAATTGATTACCATGCACATTCAATGATTTACCGGTTACAGCTTTGAACAAATTGGCTTTAAATCTGAACTTTAATGTCTATCGCTAAAACCCTACCCTAGTACTCACCTCCCGTGAAATGAAAAATAAAAACGTTTCAAAATACACGTTAAAATTCAATATGAACCCATTATTAATTTTTCACTTGAATTTTTGATACACAGTTTGAAATTTCGAATACTTACTTTGAATGAATAACTGTCATCAGAATCTTGAAAAGGTTCATAAAAGCTTATTTAAATTCCGCGTTTAGTTCTTGATGAGAATAAAAACGCTAGCAAGAAACAATCGTTGAGTCCGAATTTTTTGTATTTAAAAAACTATATTTTGAGCAAATTGACAAAATGTCACAATTTTCCACAACACTTAGTTTTTTTCCTAGTGGTCGTACGTTTGGAAATTTTAGGTAGTGAAGTGAAGTGTAAACTAGGTTTAAAATACAACAAAAAAAAATCGATTTTTTGTCATGTTTGTTTATATTACAAATTGAAATAATTCCCCTAAAAACTCGTTCTGATCTTCAATAATAATATGAATGAGCTAGTAAAACTGTCGATTCTGTAATCGAGGTGATTGTATTTTAAGGACTCAAGTATTTAAAAAAGTGTTCGGATCGGATACCCTTCTTCAAATTATTGACACGATGATTTATTTAATTGACTTTTTGTCAATATTCTTCTATGATATCTAAATAAGTCCATGGACCCACCATTGGATTGGCCATCCGTTAATATTATTAAAAGTTAAGAGATATAATTTGAATAATATTGGTACTTTATTTTAAATTTCGTCAGAAGAAATGTGTGTTAACAAGAAGAAAGGAGTGTAGAGTCTAGAGAAAAGAAAGATTAATTATTATAATTTATTATAAAGAATTCGTTGTTTTGTTTTTTTGTTTTGTTTCTGTTTTTTCACAAACCGTTTATTTTGTATTGGTGTTAACAAAATGTTTAACATGTCTTCTTTAAGTTTTAACAGCCAATAATTGCATTTTTGTATATTATATTATATTAATTTAATTTAATAATTTTAATATATTTAATGGAGAGACACATATTATATTAACGGAAAAAAACACATTTAACATTTTTTTTAAGTTATATATTAAGCCTCATGGTTTACATTGGTTAATGGTCCCGAAATAATTCTCATTTAAAAAGCTCTCAATTAAATTATGTTTAATAATAATATTTAATTTTTTTTGTTTGTTTTCAAATTTTAATTGCTTGTATGTAAAGCTTATGCTTTGCTTAAGTTTTATTTTTTTTTTCTAATTAAGTATTTTTCTACTATTTTTATTTTTTTGAGATATTTTTATAATATTTTTTCTTAGTACCAATTTATAAATATTAAGTTTTTATATTAACTTCTATGTAGAAATGTAAAGTTTTAAAGCTTTAGGTTGTTTTATTTTTTAAAAAAATGTTGACGAATTAATTCTTATTTTTTATAGCTAACACAATATGTTGATAGGAGATTAATATTATTTTCTTAGAATAATTTGTGCTACTTTTTTGCTGTTGCAATTTTAACGTTAGTTTGACGAATTAAATAGAAAAAATGCCTACTAACAGAAAGACAATGGCGCAAACTTTAAGTCGATTTAGTACGATGTTAAAGCATTTTCAGTATGAAACTTGGTAAAAAAGAGATAGTACATTCGAAATACTTCTGACATTTATCTTTTTAGTGTCATTTACTTTAACATTTACAAATGTCAGAAAAGGTATGTTTGCTTATGGTGTTTTCGATTAGTCCAGAAGCCTTATGAATCCCACAAAAATGACAGTTCTTCTTCTCGATAGAAGAGAAAATGCTTCTGGATTTGAATTCAGAATCGTAGCTGCAGAAGCACTTACATTTCAGAATCGATAAAAGCGTTCGATTGGCATTTCTCTTCCGGATTACCAATCAAAAACGCTATTTATTTGCTTGCATAAACTGACACTGTTTTAGGCGTGTTCATTTAGAGTTTATTAAGATAACATGATTGAATAAGTTTAAAACTAAGAAAATTTGAATAGAGCTTTAAAGTTAGAAAAATGTTTAGTAATAAGTAGTTTATGCTTATACCTTAATATTATCAGGATATTTAAAAATTTGCGCCATTGATTTTTTTTTCTTTTTGTTTAAAAAATGAAATAAGGTTAAATTAAATTATACTGAGCCCATACATCGCATATTTCTCTTTTAGAGCCGGTTGTATAAACTTGGTTGGATTTTAACGCAAGGCGAATTAACTGACGTATTTGACAGATTCAGCAAGGGTTGAAGTATGTGATTGATTCCTATACTCAAGGTTAAGATGGCCGATTCCGAAAGGTTTATAAATACCATACAAGCTGTATAATTTATAATTTTATTTGGAATCAGTGACGGTCTTAGGGTAGCACTACATGGGCGGCCGCCGTGTAAAAACAATTTAAAATTTTGTGCATATATGTATGTAGGAATGTGTTATTTAAATATTTTTTTGGTATTTTTTCACCTAGTAGTTTTTTTTAACATTCGTTTATTTTAAAAAATAAAATTTCATTATTTTGTAACCACAAATTAAAACTTAAAACAAAAAGAACACCTAAAAAAATATTTCGTTCGAGGTGTCAGGATGGCTGAATTCGGCCCTGTTTGTAATAAATTGAAGTTGTCAATTATGTACAGGGATTGAGTGCGGCAGATGCTTTGTAGTTTTAAATGGGAATGCAAATGCAATTTATCTCTAAACTCAACAGCCGTAAGATTAGGGATCATCGGCCATTAATTTTGTGAGGAAAATTATGGATAATAGCAATAGCATGTTTGGCCTATTTGGCCCTAAGATTCGCGGTGGTCTCATCGAGTTAACAGGCGTTCTCAACCTCTTATTTGACTTCGTAAGGTTTTTTCCTGTGAGACTACTTCAACGAAATGTTGTAAAATTCGAAAATAAATCCTCGATTCAGTCACAATTTTTGTAAAGTAAAAACGAGGAGACACTGCTTAATGTCGTTTTCTAAAACATTATTCGGACTATCCATTTTCTGAGCACTTCTTTAGCAAATCTTACCGCCATATTATTCACTCGATTCATGTAGATTAAAACTTAAATCTGGATTTAAATTATACAAATTCAATGTAAAAACGTCCGTATTTAAGTTTTGGTCTGGATGAATGGAGTAAAATATACTATGTCGGTTAATCATTATAGCTTTGGTTTATTATACACATGATCTGATCTGGATGTGTTTGTTGTTGTGTTTGTTTATTTTTCATGTGTTTTTTGTCTTTTTTCTTTGCATTTCAGTTTACACAAGCTTACCATAATAATAATAAAAAAGCCACCTACCCGCTAGAAAGGAACTGGTTTTTGAATAATTGAAATAGATGTAAATAAAAATCAGGATTTCATGTTGTTCTTGTATTTAAAATTTGATTCCGATCAGATCATTTGGAATTTAATGACAAAATTAAAAAAAAAAAAATATTTTTAATTTTAGAAAAATTTGAAAACGACAGTAGATATTTTTTTTAACTTAGTACATAGCAGTTTGTAGATATTTAATAGACCATTTAAAAAAATTAAATTAAAACTAAAACTATCCGTACAATAGAAATATTTAAAAAAAATCCGTCCAGGAAACTATTAAATAGTGAAAAAAATATGGTCGGGTTAGTTCTTGTGAGATATGTTTTCTATGTCTAAACGTTACTTTTTCTTTGGCACTTAAATTTTTTAGAAATTTGTATACAAATTTCTAATCAATCCTTGATTGAGCAATATACCATTCTTTTGAATTAAAAAAATAATAACGGTGAGAAAAATTTCATAAAAAAAAAAAAAAGTGTGGTGTAATAGACCTTCCACACCTGCATATGTATAAAACATGTCACAACAACAACAAACCATGTATGGAAACAAAATTTTTAATTATATTCCAAACGATCTCACATAATTTGGCCAGTTTATATGTTTTTCAGAGCGCTCAGTAATTTTCCTCCGTCACATTGACAGAGCAGGAGAATGAAATATAAATACATTGGGCCTCACCAATATCAACTTAAATATTAAAGTAAAATGGACCATAATGGTATATACTCTATATAACAAACCAAACATGGTATGACTTAAATATTTAAGTAGACCCTAAATAATGAATATTACATGGTACGGACTCTTAAATATGAAACATGATATATGGTTCATTATTTAAAGTCGATACCATTATGGTTCATTTTACTTGAAAATTTAAGTCGTCTTTAAATTTGGTCGGTCTCACTTTTCAGCAAAATTGAGGAATTCTTGTGAAGAGTAGTGTTTATAAATATTTGTGAGGAAATATAAACTGGCCAATTAATTCGACATGGTGTGAATACATGAAAATATTTAGGATTGGTTGTAAGACCATCAAACATTCTATTCGATTCCAGGGGTTTGAGTATGTTGTCAAATGGATTTGTGGAAGGCAAATATGAAAATCATTTTCAGCGTACAAATTTGACAGTCGTATTTATTTTGAACATACTTTTTTTTTTGGCAAGTATTAAGACTCGGTGAGATAGCGTGGAGGTGCTTAACTAACCTATTTGTATCCGTCGTCAGTTTATAGTTCCTTTTTTGTTTCCAATAACAATGTTTGAAAGAGGCAATCTTATTGAAAAGCAAGCACAAATGTCAAACTCTAGATTGATTCGTTTTGCACAAAATAATGCCTATTTCTAAGAAATTTAATCCATAAGTTCATAAAAGAAATAAAATTTGGGAACTAACGAACAGACCTATTATTTTGCTCGCAAAAAAAAAATCGTGGTGCATACTTATTCATTTTTTTTTTTCATTTAAGCCTAGTAGGCTGCTGATGCGAAACAAAAAATCCGTATTGCGTTTTGCAATACGCTGTTAGAAGAGCGAAATTTATAATTGTAGCAGATTATTTGGAGAAGTCTCCGCTCCTTTTTCGCACTGAATTAATTATACAGACTATTTATTGTGTGCGGAAAAATGACATTTGTGTTTTATTTGTGTTTTATTTGTGTTTTTTTTTTTTGTTTATCATTTTCTTACATCATGGGTTTCTCTGATTTTTTGCATTTATGTTTGATTTTGTTTTTGGAATTAGTGAAACTCTCCAAGGATATTTTCCGTTGTGTTTTCGCAAGGGTTTCGTTGTCTGTTTGGAGATCACAAAAAAATTTCGTTTCGCATCAGCAGCGTACTAGGCTTTAGATAAAAACATTTCTCGTTGGGAAAATGTAAATTTTGGTTACTTAGTTGTGTTCAATAGGCGTATTCCTTTGGGCTGCAGCATCTACTGCCAAGTACTTCTGTCTGCAGTCAACTACTTCTACTCTGTGGTCAAAGTTGAGGTAAGATTTTTCGTTTGGCACAATTAAAGCGTTCCATTCATCATCTACTGGGCAGTGCAAGGCCCAAAGGAATAAACCAATTATTTTGTGTCTGAACAATAGAAGTTGAATTCACGACAAAATAAGTCGGTTGAGTTAAGTTGAATAGGAACGTCAAAAAGTAAGGAAGCGAATCCAAATTTTGTTTCCTCAGCTTTTCCACTTAACTGACATTGCTGAGATCTCCGAGATTGAAATTTCACTGAACATGCCTAATGTGTCACCGTCTAAAATGGGAAACTTTACGAATGTGTCAAAGTCAAAGCCATTACTTTGTTGAATCTGACAGATGCAAAATTATGAAAGCTGTATTTTTACTTGAAATAGCTTATGTTTAATTTAAGGAAATTAATAAACTATATTAAGTCAGGCTATTACATTTATTTTACAGCATTCTTTAAAAGGAAAAGTCATAAGGGTTATGCTTACACCTTTTCTGAAAATTTAATTACATCAACCTAGTCACAGTAGGTACTTTTTTGTTTAAAAGAATAAAAAGACTTCAAGGGGTGAAGGGATGAAGTTTTGTTTTGAACCAATAACACAGACACGAAATTGCACGACAAAAAAAGTCAATTCGAAATCATATTCCATTTGCCACGAATCAGTTTTGTGCTTGAAATAATTTTAAAATTGCAAATGTAGATGTGTGTATGTATATAATGTAGGTACAAAAAATCCTTTATTTTTATTTCTTAAGCGATATTTAGAATAACCATTTGAAAATGACTTATATAATATAACCCTCTTAACTTATTTAATTGGTTTGCACAACCAAAGCTTTAAAGACAGCAGTATTTTAACTTATATTATTATATTCTAAAAAACCTTTCAAAGATTTTTCAAAATATTATGAAATAAAAAAAAAAACTGAAATAACGTCATTTATAGATATAATATTTTTTTTAACTATAAATAGATAAAATATAAAATATACACATATTAAATTTGTAGGAATACATGTGTATACATTTATGATATAATTTTTTTTTTAATAACACTAATAATATCAATATCACAGAAAACAATATAAGGGTATTACAACGAATGATTGCAATTTAGCATTTTAAGTTTTTTTTTTTTTGTGTAATTTGTTTGTTTTTTGTGTTCTTTTGTGTACTAGATTATAGAGAGTATTTTTGAATTATATAAATGTATGTTTATATTATGTGCAGTTATTATAAGTGTGCATTTTTTAAAAAACTACATATTTCTAAAGCTTAATAAGTTGGAGAGACCGTTTACGTTAATATAATTAATATTATTTTTAATAATAATAGAAAAAGAACATTTAAATATTAAACCCGTTTTATAAAAGATATTTCTTTAGTTTTTTTTTGTTTAGTTTTTGTAGTAAAATTAAATTTTTAAACTTATTATTTAACATATAAGGAATTTTTAATATTTTTTTTAAATGCAAATATTATTTGTGTTTTGTGTGAGTTTGCACGATCTTATTTTTTTCAATTTTTGGCAAGAATATTTTTTTTGTTTTTTTTTTTTTTTTTTTAATTTAAAGCCTTTAGGAATCCTCGGCTATGTCTGAATTAGAACTGACTATGTGTTCTGATAAAGCTGGCAGGATACTGTCACCAGAGAGTTGTCTATCAATTGGTAAATGATATGCACCAGGTGCAGAATTTGAGCGTCCAGCGCGAGTAAATCTTTCCAAACGGGATCCACCACGTTGTGGAGCACGGCCGGATATACCTCGATTGAAGGGATTCGAAAATGAGTGATTTTTAAGCATTGTTTTAATTAAAATTAATGTGTCTAATTTAGGAATGCTTTTAACAACACTATTAATATCTTCCTCGCTAATTTGTACCAAGCGACAATTTTCATCTTCTGTTGGGAGAGTACTGACTCCATTGGCTGTTACCCAGGGATGTTCCTGTGGAGATATACAAAAAATAGTTTAAAGTTGCTTTGTTTTTAATTCTGTAAGGGACAGTTTTTCAGTGCCGTATTAGCTTTGAGTTAAACCAGACTTAGTTAGCCCTGAAAGCAAATTGTACCCGATTTTACTCCGAAGCAGTTTTTCAGTGTAGGATTGACATTAACTTTTAGCTGTCAAAAACCTGTTAGGCAGAGATTGTGAATTATAAAGATTGGAATCCTCAGCTGTCATTCTGGGTTGCCAACAAGCTAAACTAAATGGCGGCATAAATTGTTGTTGCAATTCACATCATCAGAGATTATGAATTATAAAGATTGGAATTCCCGGCTGTCATTCTGGGTTGCCAACAAGCTAAACTAAATGGCGGCATAAATTGTTGTTGCAATTCACATCTATTCTTCGACACGAGATGAAATTACAAAAATAACAATGTAAACAAATGGGTTTTGGGGGATGGAACGTACGAAAGATTCCAATCTTCATAATTCATAATCTATGCTGTTGGGCTTTTCCAGAAACTAACTTTGTTTTTTCGCTTTCTAATTGGCAGTTCTAACGAGATAAAACAATGCAATAGAAGCAAATATTATAACATACACATACAATGGCAAAAAAAGCGTTTCTTTTCTCTCCAATAAGAACTGTCAAACTATAGTTTATTTTGTTGCTTCTGTTACACTGACGTATTGTGGAAATTCCGAATCGAAATCAATTCGAAAATCTAAGAGGATATATTACATGGAGGTGCTCGTTTCTATTCCAAATTGAAGATTTTATAAGGGGCGCTCAACACACTTTCAGTGAACACTTACAAGTTTTTTGACAGCCGGCAGCCGATCATTTATCAAGGTGTAATATTCAATGGAACTTTGTCCGTGTGCAGAAGGCCATAACTTTCGTCACAAATATCTTTAAAAACAATAAACAAAAATAATAACAAATTTCAAGAAAAAATATAAGAAGAATAATGACTGACAGTTGAACTTTAAGTGTTCTCTGAAAGTGGTATCAGCGCCCCTATCACGTCTTCAGGCACTATAATGCATGAAGTATACAGAAACAAGCACTCCATATAATATATTATACTCTAAGGTGGAAATGCCCTTTCACTATCAAAACAGAGAGGGCGATACTATACGGCGATATATGCAAAGGGCAACCTCTCTATTTCGATAGTATTTTAACACACATCTGTCAGAAATATCTATTAAGTTAATCCAGAGTTAATCCACCAAATTCGATGAGATGACTCGGGATCTAAATTGACTGGAAAAAACATTTTTCAGGAGTTAAAACGAGTTTAACTTCGAAATTGGGATGATCTCGTAATGATAAACTGGGCTCAAAAATCTGTCTGTTTTAAACATAACTGATTTTGTTGTTTAAGTTATATATAATGTAGTTTAGCTGCTAAAACCTTATTTAAGCTTCTGATGGTTAAAGCCATGAGAATATTTAAAAAGCTAAAAGTGGCTAAAGAGATGGGGCGTGGAGGAGTAGGGCGTCACCCCAAAGACTTGTCAATTGATAGACCAAACTATTTATTTCAATTATTCAATGTCGTCTCATAAATAAAATAAAATCGTTGCTACCTCACCTTTATTTGCGGAAGTGTTATCCTCTTTGCTGGATCCTTTGTTAGCATTTTTTCTATAAGATCAACTAACTCACAACTGACTTTCGGCATATCAGGAATAACAAGAACTTCATTTTTAATCTTTTCATACAGAAATGGCACTGAACTTGCCACGAAAGGCACATTGCCATACAATAAAGAGTAAAGTGTTGCACCTAACGCCCAAATATCAGCTGCTTTTCCGCTATACAAGTGCTGAAATATAAAATTAATTCCAAAATCAATAATCTGACTATAATCAAATTTACTAGTATATGCATTGTGTTTCAAGTTCAACCCTTAGGCAAACTAACCTGTCCAGGAAATAGAGTTTCCGGTGCCCGGAATGCTGGTGTCCCAGCTGTAGAACCATTATTCATAGTTGCATCCTCTCCAAAGAATTCATTGCACACACCCAGATCGGCTATTTTAACGTGTCCACATTCGGTAAGGAGTAAATTACCTGGCTTGATATCAGCGTGAATAATGCGTTGATAATGCACTGAAATGATAAAATAATGGATATAAAGCAGGGATTAAATTGAGAGAGGAGTCTGTGTAAGCGGAAAGAAGCAATAATATGGCATAGGACTTCCTTGTGCCATCATATCATCAACCTATATTTGAAGAAAAAAAAAAAAATAAAAAACGAAAATATCCCCCATGCCGAAGGATGCAAGCAACTGAAAGTAAACGGATTAGAAATGCTCGGGAGATGAAAGCATCTATCCCTCTGTGTATAAGCAGTGTTGGGAGATATATGTACATAGGTCCCCTGCGTGTGCAGCTATATTTGAACACGGATGATGTCCACTTCACCAGATTGCTTTGTTCAGAGCCAATAAAGCATTATAGGTTCACTCAGCTATATTTAACCAAAAAAGTATACAATATGTACACACATTGTTGCCAAACGACATCATTAAAAGAATTTATTGGATTTTATTAATTTTTACTTGCTATACCTGTATCTAAGGTGGGTATTGGCTTGGTGTCAAAATAAGTTTGGGGTTTTATCGTTACGATGATGTCGAAGTCTAAATAAGTGGTTTTTGGCATGTGGTGCGTTCCTTTGTTATTTTTGTATCGTTCCTTAATTTGCAAATTGTAACATTGTGTAACATTTGGACATCTTAAAATAATTACAAAATCAACGTTGAGTTAGAATATTACATTAGACGTGTTCAGTAAAATGAGATCTCAGAGATTTCATTCCGTCAAAAAGTAAGCAAGCGAAACTAAATTTTTTTTTCCTCAGCATTTTGACAGCAGAGTTTTTTAGTAATTGTCAAAAGCAAACTAAATTGGCTTTCTAATGTTGTGCTTTATTAACTGTTTTCTTTTTGGATGCTATCTTTTGTTTGACAGTTTGGAATTTTTCTTTATTTAATTTAATTTTTGTCTAATAAATTTAAACGATTTGTCTATTTGAAAAATAAACCAAAACTTTGTTTAAAAAAAAATAAAAAAAAAATTATTTGTCAATAATTTCCTAGTTGTTTATTTCTCTCTTTTGAACTAATTATAGTTTTTTTTTTTAATTTAATGATTGAAATGGCTATATAACTTAATGAATTAATTTTATTTTGTCTAAGAAACTTTTGAGTACCATACGTGCAAAGTAAAAAACAAAACTAAAAAATCAAATGAAAAAATATTTTGTATTTGTTTATATTTAATTCGCTTAATTTTAATCGAACAATAATGTTTTAACACCGTCACGGTGTCATGATCAGCGGATCTGAATTTCGACTGTCAAAATAAAAGTTACTTTTTATTTTTATTTTTTTAATTTTGCACGTATGCGACTCAAAGGTGTGTTAGACAAAGTAAAATTCATTCACTTTAACATAATACTATTTCATATTATATTAATAAACCTTTATAATATACCTACTTCACGTTATAATTTTAAACCACAAGACCCGATTCTCCTAATGGAGTTAATTATTTTTTTTTTAGCGTACACTCAGGCGTATGAGTACTTTTTTTTTATTTAATTGAATTGTGAATTTGCTATAATCAAATGAAATTAAATATTTAATATATCTTGATGGCGGTGATAAAGTTTTGGACTTCATGAGGGGAGATCAAAATCTGTAATCCCCCTCCCGACTACGGCCTTGAGTGTACACATGCCTGATGCCACAACTGAAATGTAAAAATTTTACTTAGGTAGCAATTTTTTAGGTACTAAATAATAGAAAAAAAATTTGAATTCGGAAAAAAATATAACTCGAGATTTTTTTCAATAAACGGAGAGGTCGATTTTCCATGTTTCCCCGATACGTGTCTTCATATTTATAGTACTCAAAAAAATGGCTTTAGGTCCTACGCAGCGGCTCCAATGGCAAAATTGCTCGGCATATGAAAGGTAATTATTGATTTCCATCGCTAATGCAATAATTTTTGACGTTTCACATCTTGTAAAATTATTTCTTCGCGATTTTGAATTACTTTTGGTTCGTTTTAAAATCAAAGTTTAAAAAAATGTGAAATTAAGTGATTTGAAAGTTTTATTATCAAAATAATAGTGATTTTTATCGAGGAACAAAAAAATTGACAGTGGTCGCCATTTCTATACTGAAATTTAAAAACTGAAATTACCTGGCAATGATATTGCTCATCCATATCATATCATAATTATCATTGTCATTGGACTTGAAATTGCCTTAGATATTGGCAATGGAGCCACAGCGTTATCTCCCAAAACTAAAACGACCAAATTTAAAATGTCATACCACCCAAAAACCGTTTATGAAAAATTTTCTCAAGTGAATTTTTTGACCTAATTCATTGTTGCTGACTATACTTTGATACTACTTTGTAAACTACAGAATTTTCATCTCGACTCAAAATTGGTATACATTTTTTTTTTAAATGTTGAAAAAATTTAATTAGAAAAGGTTATAAAGACTCAACAATCAACAATAATAACAACACGTAGTTGTTAATGAAAACAACACGTTGTTATTGTTGTTTTCGTTGTCGCCACAAAGGATTCGCGTTGGTTTGTGGGAACTAAAATTGCTTCAACGATTGTTAAATTTTTGTTTCTCGTAAAATAATATTTGTTAAAGACATCAAAAAGTGTACATCGCGTTGGTGTCAAAACAATTTTAAATTTATTTATAATTATGTATATATTGATTTTAAAAAATTCAAAGAATCAACGTAATTAGTAATTACGTAACTCGAACTTCATCCACTGCATTTAGAGGTAATTTATGTAGTCTTTTAATTTTTTTCTGCTTGTACACTTCTTAAATGCTAAAAAAAACATAAATTTTTGAAACACATAACTATTTTGTAATGAATATTTAGCGTACACTCGGGCGTATGCGTACTTTTTTATTTGAATTTTGAACTTTTTCATGAATTTTTGCTTACGATTATTATATTCAACTAAAATATTTATAATATTATTTGTTTTCTGGCAACGGTCTTGAGTTTAAAAATATGCATAGAGGTCAACACCTCTTTAAAAGAGTAATATCTGGGGCCTATTTCGCCAAACACTTTTCACTTTGCTCTTTGCAACTTGTTAAATTCGTTTTGGTTTTGAAGCGCTGCATACTTTGGACAATACATGTACTGTTCATTTACACGTCTAAAAGCAATAAGACGAATAAAAGAACACAACATTCATCTGAACCATTCATATTTAGATACACTCACGTCATCAAGCAAGTACTAGATTTTTCTCGCAAAATTGTTCGTCAAATTTTCTTTTAAGAGTTCCGCTTTATTTTTCCCTAATAAATGCCAATAATGATAAATCCATTGTCATTTCCAGTGTAATTTCACTTAAAAAAATAATAAAAATGGATATGCACCTTGAATTTTTACAATTCGAAGTAATTTAATTAAACCGAAATTTTCGAAAACGAAGGCATTGTAAAACATGGAATTTCAATTTACATGAAATTGAAATTCGATTCCAAATCGATTTTATTCGAAATGCAGAACATGGGTGTTAATGTCGTTTTCGCTTGGATGTTCGGAGTACTCTTTTTGCACTCCTACTACTCCAAAAGCCTTCGGATTGTTTTTATTTTCTAAATTTCATAAAAGAGTAAACATTCATATGTGTGTATATATTTTTTTGTCCGATTACATGTCAAAAATTATACAAGTATTTATCAATTTTGACATTTATGAAGCCATTTTGTTAAATAGTGAGATTCGGTGATGTGTGTGTTAATTTTGAAAGTTGATGTTTTCATGTTCCACTTCACTGGAACCAAAATGAAATGCAATGCCTGTTTGGTAACTTTTTTCTCAACAAATTTTCCAAGAACTGAGTTTTTTTTTCTATGGGTTTTTACAACAAATTGTGAAATTTTGTGGAAATTTGTGCAAATTTGAAAAAAATTTCACTTTACTAAACAGAACAACAATTTCGATGATTGCACACCGTACAGTAAGAACTGAAAATAATTTCTATTAATGCTGCCGTGCGTGCAGAATGAAACGAGAAGTGTTGCCATATATATATTTATATATTCTTGTATATATGTGCAGTGTAGTGCACTACATGTTATTCAATATTTGATGTAACATCTTTATTTACTAAATCGTGGTACGCATTCTGCCCTAGCGAGGTATCCGTTCGGAGCGGAAAACTCTCCGAAACGCATACGACGTCGGAAGTTCAAAGTTCATTAGAGATGTCAAAAATGTCACCTCAAAACACACTTGATCGCACTGCAACGCAAAACAACAATGCACGTTCCATAATGTCGGAAAAACGTTCCGAACGCTGTTCGGAAGAATACCTCGAAGCAAAAATCCTCCGATTCCACTCCGACGGATACCTCGCTAGGGCAGATTATTGATCATGACTAAAAATTTGACTGACGATTGATAGTGTGTACATTCTGAATTATGGTTTATCAAGCAAATTAACTCAAAAATTTGTCAGTTAAACGAAACGAAAATGAAAAATAATTTAATACAAAAGCACCTTCATAAGTTTGTATATTGCGCATGCTGTCAAAGTTAAAAGTGTCGACAAATTTAAAATGACTGTTCAAGTGCCCACAGAAACTCAGCACGCATCATTAGGAACAACAATAAAATATTGAAATTAGACAAGGAAAGGGGGATCTATCATTTTACTACCATATAACTCAATTTTTGACAGATGCGCAGAACTGAACAAAAATGAAAACAAAGCTTCTCCACAGTCTCACCCACAAAATTATCATAATGGTCTTATAGTTCAAATGACAGAATTGCCAGAGTTGTATTTTTTTATACATATAATAAATTTGGAACCAGGAAATAAAAATAGATGAATTTAGAAACTGCCCTATATGCGTTGTATAATCATTCTTGTAAGACTAAAATATTTGAAGTTTTTAGACAAAAGCATTATTTTCGATAACGCATTTTGCTAAAATCATATCTTCGATAACATAATTTGCGGCTTTAAGGTTAATACTACATTCAAACAATCGAGTTGACGACAAAAATATTGAAAAGCCAGAGAACATGTTCGTTAACTTCTACGAACATTGACTGACGTTCATCAAACAGGACGATTGAATATGATCATTTGACGATCAAATTGACGATGATTCAACGTTTAACTATGATTTGACGATAATTAAAGGTTCCCCCACACCAAGGCGAATCTGTCGTGGCGAATACGAAAACTATAATAACAACGTGTTTTCATTGACAACCACGTGTTGTTAATGTTGTTTTCGTCGTCGCCACCGAAAATTCGCGTTGGTGTGGGGGAACCTTAAAACGTTTTCAAAAACGGCAATGAATATTGACGATATTAACGAGCATAAAAAATCAAATATTTCACATGAATTTCTTTTTGAACTTACAATATTCTAATCCCTGGACGGCATCTCGAAAAACACTCCATGCTCGTTCTTCTGTCAGTGGTTTGTCAGTTGGTATCTCAAGAACCTCGCCTTGCTTAACAAGCTCAAATACGAGGTATAATGAATCTTCCAATGGATCATCCAGTACTTCAACTAGTTTAACAACATTTGGATGGTCGAGTTTCTTTAGAACAGCAATTTCTCGATAAACTCTATCGAGTGGTGATGTAGTAGTCTTCTTAGGGCCACGACTCATAAGACCAGCTTTGCGTAAAAGTCGACGTTTTGATAGAATCTTCATCGCGTAGTGTGTGGAGTCTTCTTCGGAATAAGCCAACTTGACCAGGCCATAGGAACCCTACAAATTAAATTAAAAACAGAAATGGTTGGGTCGGACCCAAGACCTCCGATTTCAATCAATCTTACCTGTCCAATTTGATCCATGAGTTTGTATTGATTTAACTGCAAAAAACTACCCGACTGTTCGATAGATATTCTTCGGGATTCTCTTAGTGGGGTCTTTCTTCGGTGACTTCGCGGGCTTCCGTAAGGACTCGCATATGGACTGTATGGAACATTTGGATAAATCGGTCGTGATTCAAGGGATTGGACTTTTGGCAGATGACCTTTTGCAAGAGTCTGTTGTCTAAGATGGTTCTCTGCCAGATTTGTTGCAAGACCTGCAGAAGAAGTGATATCAAGACTTCCACGTGGACATTGCCGATGATTAGGAGGTGAAGGTCTCTCTTCATCCAAAGTGTGACTTCTGAGCAAATTTGCAGCTAGTGGTGTTCGCTTCCTGGATGGCAATTCTTCATCATAATCCTCGTCGACATCAGCGTCAGCATCTTCCGTCGAAGGAGGATTGCCAATTACGTTAGATTTTTGCAAAACTCCTTCATCCTCGGACTGTTGTTGTTGTTGCTGCTGCTGGTTAGCTAGGGAGGGGGGACCTTTATTATTTATTATTTGTTTCCTGGTCGAAGATGCCGCCACCGCGGGGTTGTATGAATAATTGTGAAAATTATGAAGATGCTGATTATGAAGGTGGGTACGATAGTTGAGGTTTTGATGCAACACATAATGGTTATTCTGGAGGTGGGGATGGATTTGGTCAACCGACTCATCGTCACATGACATGTCCAAGGACTGTGCCTTGACAATGGGCAGCTGTCGGCGTTGTATCACAGATGTCCTTACTTCTGTCCCAATGTGGTTACTCAATAATTCTCTGCCATTGGACGCAATTATGTTGCGAGATACATATGGAATGGTTATTGGCTTGATAGTCTCGGGTAATGGGGATGGTGGAAGATGGTGGCATGATGGTTCAGATACGAGTATATCACGATTGAGTATTATGTCAGTGCAGGATGTTGGAGTGGTTGACGTGGTTGAGACGCAACTACTGGTTCGATTTGGTGCGATGGAATATAATGGAATTGAAATTATTGGATTGCCACTACCTTCTGATTCCTTATTATTATCACACTGATTAATTTGGTTCGGATTGTTAGACTTAATTTCCCCTTGGATAAGCAGATTTCCCATTTTCTCGGTTATGTTCGTTTCCGGTTTGTTGCTGTCATCTTGATTATTACTACAACTATGTCCTCTGACAACAATAACGTCTTCATTGTCATCGTCGTTATAGTCTCCGAGTTTTTGTGATTCAGGATTTATTGGCTCCTCATCATTTTCCCGATGATTGCTTGTGGGTAGGCAATGGTTCTGCTTCGAGATGCGATTATTCTTTTGAGAGCATTCATCGTATGATGAGGACACCACCACACTCGAAGGGGGAAGTATAATAGGGCTAATTGGTTCTTGGTTGGTTTTGTTGTGCATTAGTTTCGAACGTTGTTGTTCACTTAGATTTTGCCCACTAGTAGTTAGTTTCTTATTTCCTATGCTTTTTTGGTCCATAGTTTTGATTAAATAAACCTGAAAGGAAAGTAAAAGGAAAAGACTTTTTTTAGTGAAATGTATTTTGCAGATAAGTACAAAAGAAGATATAATTTATGTACATTTTATTGGCATCTTTCCAACATCTCAACACAAGCTCTTACTCGAGTGTATATGGAAAAATTGATTTCTTTTTCAATGAAGGGCCTTTTTTATATTTATTTCAAGCACTTTTTATTGAAATTATTATAAAATCCATATCCATATTTTTTAAAAGAGAAGGAATTTTAAATATCAAAGATAAATTAAACAATCAGATCCAGTGACAAAGGGATGAGTTGATTCAAGAAAATACCAGTGGCATCCCAAGTTTTGTTTTGGAAGTGAAACTGCTTAACGCAGGTTCTGGAATGGGAAATGTCATCGACCCATAAAGGAACTTGGCAATTCAAATATTAACGAATACAACATTTTATTCTGGCCACGCCATGGGTGTTTGTAGAAAAGTTTAACGTCAAATAATTCTATAAATAAATGTCTTTTGTAGGCCATTTAATAAAATAAAATTGCATTGATAAGAAGAATATATTATCGCACGAATTTGATCGTCAAATGATTGTCAGTTTTTGACGAAGATATTATTATCATCAAAAATGCAATCCTCCTGCTTGCAAAAATCTGTTTGATCAACGTCAGTCAATTTTCTTTCAATCGGATTTGACGTTTAAGAATACGTTCTCTGACTCTTTAATATTTTAACTGTCAACTGGAAATTGTGTTATCGAAAATAATAATGCTTTTGCATACAAATTTCGTTTTATGTTTTGAAACAGTTGACTTTTGCAGTTTGTGTTTAAGAAAAATTGCATTTTTGACGCAAATAACTTTTTCGAAAACGGTAGACTTTTACATGGATCTTCAATCACCAAACTAAAATTGGTAGCTGTTTTAACTATCGAAGGCAAAAGTGATCAAAAACTGGACAATCTTGGTTGAATTTAAAAACTGACAAAATTCATGGAGCAGAGCAATATGATCATGCAATCGCTCTGTAAACTCAATTAGGACACATCGACACTTCACGACTTTGACAGTTTATAACTTGAGACTTTATATTAGTGTTGATTGTTGAATTAACACTAACGTTAACGTCATATGATCGACAACGCGAACAATTATTGATATTTGCTCTTGTCAACTCCATGTCAACAATAACATGTGGTGATGTCGTGTGATCGTCATAATTGAAAGTATCAACGCTTTGAAACCAATGGGTAAAAAAACTTCAATTCATTTTTGGGCAGCATTAACCAACTGGCGTCATTTGTGTGATAATGAACGCTTCATGCGTTGACGGTTGATACAGTCAATGTTGACAGTACGATATTTCTGACCATTAGCTTCGAACGTCTAATCATAGTTTTAAGGTTCCCCCACAACCAACGCGAATTTTCGGTGGCGACGACGAAAACAATAATCTTGTTCGTTTACTCCCCAAACCTACCCATTTCTACCATTTTTAGTCCGAAAGATTGTCAAAGTTCATATAAAAAAATAAATTTGGTAGAATCTGGCAGTTTCGGGCAAGTTCGCGAACAAACCTTATATTGACAACGTGTTTGTTTGTTGTTTTTATTGACAACCACATGTTGTTATTGTTGTTTTCGTTGTCACCACCGAAAATTCGCCTTGGTGTGGGGAAACCTTTACTCGTACATATATACAAATATTTTTAAACTTAAGCCGGAACCACACTTATCTCTTGTGGTGTGTCGCTATCGCTTCAATATATTTCGTATGTGTAGAGTCACATTTTTCTCGTGTGATGTGTTCTGGTGTGTTTTGTCGGAATCAATCTTTTTCCGATTGTGTCATACCACGCTGTGTCGGAGGCATATTTTTATGTGGGAAAGAGAAGACAGTAGATAGCTTTAATAAAATGACAGTTTGCAACACGCACAGACGTGGTTCAATTACGAGCCGTTACATAACACACCACACGAGATAGGTGTGGTTCCGGCTTTATTCTAAAAAATTATAAGCTACAACACTAGATGTGTTCCTTTGGGCCTTGCAAAGTACTTTTTAGTACTTCGCAGTAGATGATGAATGGAACGCTTTAATTTTTGCCAAAAGAAAAATCTAACCTCAATGTAGACGAAAGCTTTGTTGTTTGTATTTGAATTTTATTTTAAATTATAGAAAACATCAATAAAAATAATTTACCATGTAATTTCTTCTACTGAAGGTGTCGCTTTCTTGCGTCGATTCATTTCGTTACTACATTATTGAAGTGCTTTGAACTACTTTGACCATAGAGTAGAAGTAGTTGAAAGCAGCCAGAAGTACTTGGCAGTGGATGCTGCAGCCCAAATGAACACGCCTACTATGGGCATTTCTCACAATTTCAAAAGTGGTATCTTAATTTCTGAATCTTGAAAGGCTACAAAAATTAAGAAAAAACAAAATATTTGAAAAATATACAAACATTGTATAAGGTCAATTAGATAATTAATCAATAATCAGTTTAAGCCCTTTTATTAAAATTTATCATAACATTAGTTCCAATTCCTGCAATCGTCAAAACATAACCTAAATGAATGCAACTGCTTGGAAATACTATAAGTTGCTTTCAATTAACGATTTTACACCGTACGTACTTCAGATTTCATCAAATCTCTAACCTCACTCAAATTGAAGTGACTTTATCAACCAAAATAAATTCATTTCCTCATAAATATTTACCTTTGCTATAAAAAAAGACTTTTTACATTAAAATGTTCATTTAGTAAAATGCCAAGCGAAGTTTCTGATGTGTCTTTGGATTTTTTTTATTTTTTTTTTTGAATAAATTACCTCATTTAAAAGTTAAAGAAACCATCAAGCGTTTTTCTTTTTTCGTAAGGTTTCCAAAAGTATTTCCACTCTTTTATATGAATATAAGACGTAAGGTCTTGTTCATTTTTTTTTCGTGTTAGATTACCATTAATTTGAATGTTATAAGAATATCCATTCAATTTGCATTTATTTTTGGTTCCTATAATAAGGAAAAAAAAGAAATTTATATATTTAGCATACATTCCTTGCAAAGGAGAATAATTTGTTCATTTTGATATTTTGTATTAAAATTGCAAAGTGGTTTCAGCACTTTGATATAAGTTGCATGTTTGAGGGAGAATTTTTGAGAGAGAAACAAAAATTGCTGTAGCTGGTGCTACTGTTTTGGTTGGGTATTTGTTGTAAATAACTACATACTGTGCATAAGTTATGCAAAGAAAATGTAGATGAAATTCTTTTACTTAAGGCAATGGTGGATTATAATCATTTAAGAAACATAAGTACCTGCTCTCTTGCATGCTCACTTTATTATTTGCAAATGTTTATGACTAAATCGCACGTGCTTATCTGAGTTAACGACAGATGGCATATGGAAAATAAAAAAGAAACACGCTGCTGGAAAGAAACCAAGCAAAAGTTAGGTTTAACTCAAATATGAATTAGTTTTTTTCTATGCCCAAATATATAAATAATTACAAGGAAACCTGGCGATTTGTAGGTAAACAATCCGTCTATATAATTGACATGTGTCGAGTATTTTGGATTGGATAACCCAAAGATCCAAGCGCCTTAATTGGTAGCAGCTCAAGAAGGGATTCTACTGTCACAAGAGACCATCAGAACTAATCGCGTCAAACCATATGTTTCTGCTAGCAAAGAAGAAAAGAACATACAAAATTCAGGAGGAAAACGAGACAGCATTAGAATCGGCCAATCGAATCTATTGATGTTTGAGGGTTTGATTAAGGGTTCAAAGGTTGAAACTATTTACAACAGTCTAAAAGTGTTACGAATGGCAACATAATTTTTTTTTTTTAAATATAATGTAATGTAATAGAAGTTAGTCTCGATCGTCTGTGGCCGAGAGAGAATGGGTATTTGAACTCGAGGTAACGGCTGAGTAAAAGTTTTTTTTTATAAATTTTCCCACACTAAAAAACGCTTGTGTTCATTTTTCATCGGATTCATACAACAAAACAAGAGCAGAAGACAATGCTTTCTTTATTGGCGACTGTAAGCTAAGAAGACACCTCAAAAATCTTGGCTTGCTGAGCAGTGCCACTTGTAGATTATGCAACGCTCAGGGGGGAATACCGCCGCGGCCAACCCATATTTTAGGTAATTGTGAAGCACTTGTACATCAAAGACACAGACGAGATTGGACGTCACCAAACCGAAGTGATATTGACCCTCTCTAACACATTACACACGTATATCATTGCATGAATATAGGGATACATTTAACAGAGATATCATTTAACTGAGATTAGACATTTCAACATCTATGTTACCTAATTCCTATGCCTGTGCACATCATGCGCACATCCATTAAAGTAGACCACCAAACCCTTGGATGCCTCAAACTATTTGGAAGAATGCACTAAAAATGCATCCACTTAACCGAATTTTGACCAAACTTCTCCGAAATCTTCGTAGGCATCCTCAAAAGAACCTACCAAAGCTTAATTACAATCTGATCAATGGTTTAGGACTGCATAGAATACACAAAATATCTAAACATTAATTTCTATTCTAATCTTTCTATCTTTAATAACGAAGGTGAAGAAATTTAGAAAACTACTTCTGTTTTAGTGGAGCGATTGAATATTATTCAATTAATAAGTCACTTGAACTTATTAATTGAATAATATTCAATCGCTCCACTAAAACAGAAGTTGTTTTCTAAATTTCTTCACCTTCGTTATTATTTAAAAGCCAGACCAGGGGCTACTATTTTTCTAAGTGTCTGAATTTTATCAAATTCCCTTAGAAATATAAAGTTCACAGTATATTCATGCTGTGAGTTTTATAAGAGTCGGTAATCATCGACCATAATTTGCGTCTTAGAAGGGTATGACAGCATCTAACTGATGAGCCCAACTGTCGTATCTGGGCGAAACGCAATCTTTGGAGTAGAATATAATAATAATTGAATAACTTTCTATCTTTAGGCTGAGAGCGTTAAAAAGAAAATGAGACAGATTGAAGATAATAAATTTGATCGGTTCATTCGGTTAAGTGAATGCATTTTTAGTGCATTTTGCCAAATAAAGCCTTGTACATACTTCCTCGTGAAGTGAACAACCAACAGTGGAGAAAATGAATTTTTGACACAATTTGCTTGACTTTTGCAGCTTTTATGGTCAAATTGCAAAAGCTACACCAAAAATCAAAGAGTTTCCGTACATTTTTCGCGTGAATATGGTTCACCGCGAGTATACGCAAACTCTCCACTTTTAGTCATGGCTTCACGAGCACGCTCACGGGTGAACAAAAATGCAAATTTGTATGGATTCACGACATGATTCACAAGTATGTACTAGGCTTAACTACCTACTGTAAGTTAATTTTACTATGCCTATAACCTTCACGGAAATGCAAACAATAAGTTGACAAAGTTTGAACCCAATCGGATGAATGGTTTAGCTTCACGGAAATGCAAACAATAAGTTGACAAAGTTTGAACCCAATCGGATGAATGGTTTAGCAGCACATAAGGCAAGAACAAACAAACAAACAAGTTTGCAACCTTGAAGTTACTTTTAATAAATTACATTTACTTCAATTGACATAAACCAACGTAACGTGCACAAACAAAACCGGCGAGGAGCATTTTTGCTGAAAATTAAATAAAAAGTGCGTATACGCCACAGTGTACGACATTTTGGTTTCATAATTTTGTTCTTTTATACACATAATTTGAATTCTACCAAATGGTTTTCCAAGTACATTTTATATAAAAATAATGGAGAAACCTTTTACAAAATCAAGCGTTTCCAAAGCATTATTAAATTAACTTTGTAAAACAAAATTTTTAAGTTACATGAGAGCAACAATTATTTTTTATTATTATTTTTAAGTTAAAAAAAAAAAAACAAATTATCGTTGCAATGTGGAAGCATCTCGCGGTTTTTTTAAACCCATGCGAAGCCGGGGCGGGTCAGCTAGTTTCTCATATTTTCAACTTAAATTTCAAAACGAAGCAAAATTAATTTAAAATCATGAAGAACCCGTTTTGAAAAAAATTAAACGTCAAAATTCATTGCCTCAGCGATATGGAAATCAATAATTGCCTTTCATCTGCCTAGCAATATTGTCATTGCCATTGCCAAAGTGTCTCCATTGGCAATATATTCAAGGCAATGACAATGAGCCAAGCTATTTATTTCCTCAAATATTGCAAATGGATTCGCTGCGTATAAACTAGAGAGATTTTTTTGGACTTACATACATTCTTTCCAGTCAACTGCCCTATAACAATTTCTTTAATTGGAGGAAATTTTTTGACAACTATCCGATCAGAGAATAGAAATTTGAAATTGAAAGAAGATCCAGTGGCATTTTACCTGTCAAATGTCATTCGAACAGCCATTTTTAATACCTGACACTTTTAATTTTGACAAATCAGACAGTTTTATTACATTAGGTTTGTGTACCTGCTGTTTTCTGAACGCACCCATTGAAATTATTGGGAAAATTACTGGAAATTACTGGTGGCGCATTTACAAGTATATTGAAACGGAATTGAAGAAAATGGACTTAGCTCTGTTAATTACCCTATTTTTCTATAAGACGGTTTTTTAATAATACAAATTCTATATACTACTGAAATACATCAGCCAAGTAGAAGACTTAGCACTATTTTATTTGGACCCTATTTTTCAACAAGGAAGGAATATAAACATCTTCAACTGAACTGAAAAACGTCACAATAGGATAGGTACGAAGTGAAATAACTGCAAAATTCCAAATCATGAAAATCTCTACAAAAAAAAAAAAACAAAAGTGAATTTCATCACTTTAAAACTTCACACATTTCATGAATAAGTCTATTTTTCCAGTCCTAACATAAGTAGCTAGGTATATATGTATTTATGTTTATATAAAGATGTTTTCCTTTTGATAAAACAACCACCCCCTTTAATAACCGTTTTTTGAACCCATTCAACAAGGATTAAGGAACAATTTAACATTCTTTGTTTGCCGCAAAATTGATTCTGTATAGCCTCTATTAAACCATTCCCTCGCTCTCCTTCCAACACTTTGCGCAACAATTTCAAAAAGGTCTTGCCTGCCTAAGGGTTAAAGAAAATATGTATAAAAAAAAATACAAGTCAACATAATACTTTTTTGTGTCCTATTTAAGCACAAAATACCTGGTATTTGCTATATCCTCTCTTCAGTAACTCAAGGCTTTTCTTATACTATAAACACTTTTAAGCATTATATTCAACTCAACAAATTTGATGTGTTTTTTTTATTTATACTTTTCAGAGAAATATATATCTATGCCCTTGTTTGTAGATACAGTCTTATGCAAAGTTCTAATCAAAAATAAAATAACCTTAATTTTGACAAGGAGGGGCGATGAGAACCGGAAGCAATAAAAAACAGCACGTACACTTGTTACATACTATAAAAACATTGCCATAAACTCAAAACCTACTCCAAACCAACCAGCCAGCCAGCGCCAATCAGCAGGAGCAGCGTCATGCAATGGAGAGAAAGAGACAGAGAGAGAGAAAGATAGATTAAGTTTCAGGCTCCATCTAAACAGAGCAACAACGGTTCGGTGTAGAGTGCAGCCATCCCAACAAGAACCCGGCAGCAGCACAGTTGGGAACTAATTAATAACGAGCGTCGAATAAGTTTATAAGAACTTTGTTGGAGTCGGAGTAACAATTGGTTATGTTTGTGTTTTGTGTAGATATATGCTCGTAGGAACTTTCGCCTCGTGTTGGCAGAATAAACAAGGGTGGTTTATAGGACTTGAAATCCTTGAACTTTTCGGCCAAGGTAAGACTCGACAATATATGTATTATAGTGGGAAACAAAAAATCTAAATACACAATGAGGTGCAACAAAATTCGCCAACTACATAATTCTATATGAATCAAAATTTTGATTTCCGAATTCTGCATATCAAAAATGAAGGCAAAAAATATCGTTTTCGATTGGAAATATCGACTTCCCAAATTTACACACAGACACACTTCAAAATTTCGCCATTTAACAAAATGACATTTATCATTTTTGACAAGTAATACGACAAATAACTTTGAATGAAAGTGTGAGTTTCTCGCGTCTACACCTTTATAAAATTCAGAACAGAAAAATACTCCTAAAACATTAATCGGAACAGAAAATCGAAGGCTTTTGGAGTAGTTGGAGTAAAAAAGGAGTACCAAAGTAGTATTCCAACGTTCAATTGAAAACGAAATAAGCAATTGGTCCACTGGAGATATCATTGTGTAAATACGAAATATATATTTGACATAAAACTCTCAACTATGCCTCTCAACTTTTTAGTTTCCAAGAAAATAAAACTTACAATTTTCTGTCGAATATGAACGACAAATGTCATATGTATGTCATTTCATGAAAACAGATGCATACTCTTGGTGAATTTGTCTATTCTTCGTAAGAGGCGGTTTCCCTGACAAAATAATCTTAGGTAGCATAGGCTGTTTTGTCTCCGACTCTCTTCCTCATATTTATACCAACGATCTTTTGCCAGAAACTTACAAATTAACAATCCATTAAACTGTTTTTCAGAGCACAATATGTAATTCACCCCAGATTTTATTTAGTTAAATTATTTTTTTGGTGTGTAATTTCAACGGCAACGTCTGATTTTTTCCTTAAATTCTGATCTTGAGAGCATGGTGAAATGGTGAATAAAAAACCGCGTAGAATTTAGTGCTTCCAAAACCCGATTATTTTTTCAGTCGTTAAAGCGGGATAAAACTCACAATTACAGTACACATATTAAAGATAATATCAATAGAGTTTTCATTTTTTTTCAGTTCTGCGCATGTGTCAAAATTGATGAAAATGGTGGATCCAGTGACCCCTTACTGGCCAACAACAATGCTTTACTGCAAGTAGAATCGGAGCCGCAGCTGCAACTGCTTTCAAAAAATATCTTGTTTTGTTATTCTATTTTCCACCTAAAATAAACAACCACAAAACAAATTATTACACTTTCTTACATCTAAACCATATACTTCATTTATTTACCGCCGAAAGCAACTCCTCGAATCTCGCTATAGACATTCGGCAAAAGTTGCCGTATTCAGTATCGTCCCACAGCAAATCCTTTAACAAATTTGCCTCAAGGTCGAACTCTTGTCTTCTTAACAAAAATGGGTTTACCCAAAATCTTCGTCTTTGTTCCTGCTTTTCTAGTTTTTCAAGCTCTTCTAAGCATTTAATTAATTTAACAGTACGGATAGCACGAGAATATTTTCTTTTGGACGCCATACTTACAACTGGGTTTTGGCAATTGACAACTGAAAATCCCAGCAGTAAAATGCCCACTCAGTTTTTAAATTGCCATTGATATTGCGATTGCCTCTAATAAAGTCTATGGAGACACAGCGTAATAAAGAAAAAAAAAGTAAACAGCCACGAGCTTATTATTCACTTTTTTATGTCCAATATTTTTCTATTAATTAATAATTTTTTTCGCGAAACAAATAAGCACTAAAAGTTTCAATATTTTTTTGCGGCTCTTTTTTTCATATAAATTGCAACGTCAAAACTGCTGTACGTGAAAAGTCAAAAGTTCTGCAGTTGCGTTCCATTCTGCTCATAGCATTGATTTTATGTGTATTTAATATTTTGACAGATGTTCCGGCTGCGGCTCTGTCATATTGTGTTCAGCCAGTATAGCACCGTCTACAGTCCGGTTGCAGCTGCGTTGAATTTGTGGGTATTCAATATTATGCCTGTTTGGTAACTTTTTTTTCAATAAATTTCCCAAAAACCAAGTTTTTTTTCTATGGGTGAAATTGTGAATTGTGAAATTTTGTGAAAATCCGCAAGAAATTACACGTTACCAAACAGACCAATTATGTCTGTTTGGTAACTCGAAACGTTGTACGACGTTGTATGACGAAGCACAATTTGCTGTCAAATCCAATAGAAGTGAAATGACTTGTAGCAAGAAGTTGCAGTAACCAAACAGACATATTTTAACATCTATTCCAGCTGCAGCTTCAGTTGCAGCTCCGTCTCAATTGTGTTCAGGCAGAATTATGGCCTTACGCATATGAAATAGTAAATACATTAAAGCGAAAGTGACATACCACTTGAGATAAGTATGGTACCGGCTCAATCTTCATCTATTAGAGCAAGTATGTACATTCGATGCCGTCTTGCTTATTTTATTTGGTTGTACCTATGCACAGCAGTGTTTGAATAAACTCATGTATGATCTTAATTCTTTTTGTGTTTGTGAATTTCTTATATAAGTGTGAGATTCTCTGTATCGTTGTTAGAATGCCGTGGTTTTCCTGCTCATAGTTCGCACATGCTAAGGAAAATTAAGTGTACCACATGTGTCGAACGCACTTGCTCTTATGATACAATTCAAAGCAAAATTCCTCCTTCGGATACATCGGTAAAGGCACACAGATGCATAGTTTGACGGACAGTGTAACAGTTGCTTTACTTACTTACTAAAGGTGGCACCACAGTTCGGTGTTTGACGTGTGCCTCCACCTCAACCTCAGCAAGTAAATTTGTAGATGTGATTAAAACCTTGATTTTTGTTGATGTTTTTCAAACAAAAAACCAATACTTGCCCTATAGGATAAATAAAGAGCTACAAATAAATTAGAGTAAATACAAATATAAGGGCAGTGTTTGTGAATTGTGAATGTCATCATCATCATCATGCAAAAACTTTCGAGATGAAAAAAAAAAATAAGGGACTTTGGTCGATTTGGCAATAAGGAAAGTTATTCACGTTTTGATTTTGAATTTATTGTTGTAATTAAGTTCAAGAAACCAATTTGTTTTGGTAGAATTCTAACTGTACCTTTGTATATAAGCAAGTCTTATAGTGTTTCTTATATACCTAAAAATGTATGTAGGAAAATGAGGTTAAAATAAATTGTATGTTTAGCGATTTATTTAATTAATGATAATGGATCATATGAATGGAGAGATGATTAAAGATTAATCTAATTATTTAGATTGATTTGACCGTAATGACTATCACTATCTTTTCTTTATCTATCGACTTAAGAAGTCAAAATCTTAATTGGACATTTTATAACAAAATGAAATATAGTTAAATTTTGAAATCCCTTGAAAGGACTAGAGATGGTGAAAGATGGAAAAGGAGGTTTAAACGTTAATTAGAAGTGGTTTATATTACACAATGGTCACACTGACTTATACCTGCGGATTTAAGTCCCCTTTCACACGAGGAAACAAGTTGCCGGAGACTTTTTTTTGACGTTTTCTTTTAATTTCCTTAAAAATCTCTTGTACCTTTCACACGAAGAAACAAAATCGTGGACATTTTCTGTAGTTTCTTTATAGATTAGGTTGGTTGAACACAAAGAAGAGGAATGTCAAAAAAATCTCCTCAAATTGTTGACCGGGGAGATTTCATTTTCCCCTCTTCTTGCCCTTCTCACCGTTAAACTGAAAGTTGCTGGAAACTCATTTTCCTCGTGTGAAAGGGGACTAATAAGAGGAGGTGACAAAAATTGTCTTTCTTTCTCCTCCAAGTGTGGGCATCAATCTAGTATATTGGTGATTCTCGCTGCCAACTGTGATTCTTTGTGTTCAGTGCTTTATTTGTAACTTAAAATAAAATTTTCTCATTAATATCTGGTTTGAATTTTGGAAATAATTTTGTTCTACAATTTACATTAGAGATTGTTTAAAAATTTGCTACCGTTTCCCTTCGACTTGAAAAAGTATACTCAAAATTTCAGTACCGTTGCATGTCACATCCTTGTTTTTCCAATTAAATCTATCTACTATTTACTATTTAAATATATCATTGAATAAAAATGCTGCTCTCAGAGAGGTCTCATTTTTTTTTTGAATTCAAAAGATTTCCCGCAGAACCACCATTTTTTTTTAGTTCGATGGCGCTTGAGTAGTTGCGTTTGAAAGAGACATTAATGCCCAGTTGTACAATAGTGGTTCAGCCTCGGTTTAATATTTTAACTCACCGATTTCGGCGGATTAACTAACGTTCAACCCTGGTTCAAGTATGTTATTGGTTATTATCACACACTTGAACAGTAAACCACTGTTAAAACTCAATTAATTCGCCGAAATCAGTGGATAAAAAATGCTGAACCACGGTTTAAATATTTGTACAACTGGCCCTAAGGGTATTCATGCAACGTCTTTACAGTGTCGTAAAATCGTAAAGTTTCCAACACACGTTTCATGAACGCACCTAAAAACATTTTGCGTAAATGTGATAAACGATATGGTAAACAAATCAGCTGTTCGGTTAACGCCAAAAAGCTTAAAATATTTAATTTAATTTTAACATTCGTAAAATTTGTCATCCGCAATTTAAAAATGCCCAAAATTAACCAAAAAAGTAAATTTATACAATTATATGAACAAATTGATTGAATGATCTATTAATTCTTGAGTTGTTTGGCGAAAATGATGGTAGGTATGTTTATTGTTGTGATCAATACATAAGTGCATGTGTGAATGTATTTGTGTTTGTGTAACTCACACTATTTTGAAAAAAAAACCTCATTTTTTCTCGAAATGCCCACAAACAAATTTGTTTCTTACGCCCATATTATTCACTCGCTACATCCAGATCAAAATTTTAATCCAGATGTAAAGTATACAAATTCAATGTAAATATATCCGGATTTAAGTTTTAATCCAGATGTATCGATTGAATAATATGGGCGTTAAAGTTTAAGATTTGTTTGAAAAGATTTCCAATACAAATTTTGACAGTTCGTTAACGACGTCGTAAACTTAAAGACCTTTAACACGTTTACGATGCTTTTCCGACGTTGCATGAATACCCTTAATATTTATTCCATTATATACAATGGAAAAGTTACACGAACAAATTGGTCAAAAATATCAAACAAAATAAAATTTTTTCAAAAAGTTCTCTTTTTCCTATTTACTTTAGTTATACTCACTTTCAAAGTTGGTAAGGTCTTCTTTTTGTAATGAAACTGCGTTTAAGATTTTTGTCTAAAACTCCGAATAACAGAACTATTGTGTTGACGATGTTTGTGAAAATCAACAACATATGTTTAATCAGTGTGTTCTTCTTTACCCAGCGCCTCCATTAGCAATACTTGAGGAAATAAATTGCTTGGCTCATTCCCATTGCTTTGATTATTGCTAATAGAGACGCTTTGGCAATGGCAATGCCAATATCGCTCGACTGATGGAAGGCAATTATTGATTTCCATCGATGATGCAATAAATTTTGAGGTGTCACCATTTTCAAAATGGTTCCTCCGCGATTTTTAATGAATTGTGCTTCGCTTTTAAATTAAAGTTAAAAATATAAGAAATTAAGTGAATTAAAGTTTTTTTATTATCAACAATTGTGATTTTAAAGAGCAAAAAACACTTGACTGTGGTCGTAATTTCTATTTTCAATTTCTAATTGAAATTGACATTGCCTCAAATATTTCTTATGGAGCCACAGCGTTAAAAACTTGATCGATTGAAGGAAACAAATTACAAGCAACTAGTAACGACTTAAGAACTTTTTTTTTATTTAAAAAAATATAAAAATCGATTTCTTATCACATCACATAAATTTCTATTATTTTTCCGAGTTTTATACTCTTAAAAAATTTTACTACCACAGAAAAACGACTCCCTCACGTTGGAAATTTAGGTACCGGATGAAAAGTTTAGTAAACTCTACACACAAACGGTTTTGCTAAAAATATCAAATGTATAGAAAAATTTAGTTTCCTATAGTTCTTGCAATCAGGTGGCGTCGAGTTTTCTTAGACACACAAATCTATTATATATTTTACAGTTTATTTATTTGTTTATCTAGCGATTGTTTTCATTTTATCAAACATAAACATACCGCATTTCAAAATACACAAACTTTTTCACACAAAAAAAAGAAGAAAACATACAAGTAAAACTCTTAAAAATTGTTTAGGTAGATTAATTCAAAATTTTATGATTTTTTTTTTTATTTTGGATGGCGCTTGACTCACGGTCGTTGACATACATTTTCCAGAATCCTCTATATCTAGTCTCTATAGGTATATATTATTTCAAAAATAGAATCACACTTCTTCTGATTTAATTTCTCCCACAAAAACCACTCGCTTAAGACTCATAATATTTAGTTGCACGTAATTGCTTGGCAATGAAGAAAGCTATCTGTATTTGTATTTTTTCAATCTGTCTGTTCTCAGTTGGAGCAGCTAGAAAATTAGATTTTCATAGTGAGCAAATTTCTGTTGAATTCTTTATTGCCGGTGAAAATGCTGACCAAAACCAGAACTCACTTAGTGAATTTATGGACAAGTTTATGGAAGAACTTCAAACAAATTTGACACACGAAGTGGAAAATATATTCTTCTACCTTGAGGAGGGTCAAAATTATAACCTGGAATTTGCTGCCAATGTGGATGAATTCTTTAGTTTAGCCAAGAACGAGAGTGATAGACTTCTGGAAAAGCTTCAAAATGTATCAACCTCCTCAGAAAAGATCATAACAAACCAATTATCAGATTATTATGCCGAAATGGAAAATCTTAAAGAAATTTTCTGTGGAATTCTAGATGATGTCACAGAATTCACATTGGATTCATTGAGAATTGTTCAGAGAACTTTGCTGCAATTGGCCGAAGCTCAAAACATCATCATCGAACGACGACGACATTTTCAAGAAGATGACTTCTGTCACAATGATTTCACTGAATTTTTATGGCAATCAGCTGGCGAGGTGATTCAATGTGCCAATACAAGATTACATATAAGTTATGATATATTTTCAATCACAAAATTAACCACATATCATGTTGTGAAAATGCTCGAGCATAGGATTCAAAAAATACACAATTGCTTTTTGTTTGGAAATTATTCATTCCGTTGTCGATTTGTGAAAAATGCTGAGGTTGATTTTGAGAAATTACACACTCGATTGGATGAACTGCAGATGTATAATGAAAAGCAACGAAGGAAAATCTATCGGAATCGTCAGAGAGGAGGTTTTATCAAGTGTATTTCACCGAATTTCCCAGATGGACAGATAACGGAATCTCTTAAATCGTGTTATTCTTCTGCAAATAATATAATTGTGTTATAGTGGGTTAATTACTTGGAGCATATCAATGTTGTTTTAGTTAAGTTAATATGTATTTTTGTGATTGAAGATAAATTGAAAAATGGTAATAATTATTTTTTATTTTTTTACTGTTTCTTTAATGCGTTGAATCAGTGCCGGACTAAAAATTAAAGGGACAGACAGATACAAATGTGTTGCATGCGTTATTGCGTCAAGGAGTGTAGGTATAGCTGACATATTGATTAAATATACAAGTTGCTATAAGAATGGAGGTATACAACTGACAAATCAGTGAAATACATACGTGGTTATGTAAGAAGCAAATGACTTTGTTATAAGCGACGCAAACGATGGAAGCAACGCAAAGAGTAGATAGATGGATTTTTAACATTTCTTTCTGACTTGGGATTATGTACCTAAGGCGCGATTCACACAGAACTGGCTTATCGTGCTGGTGTAGTTAAGGTCTGCAACGGGCGTGGAGTGGGTTTGATGAACTCAATTCACACAGAAGTTACAGTGAATGGACATGACAATTCTCTTTTTGACTTGCAAAACGCATTGGAGCAATGCAGGACTCACTTCAGCAACGGTTCACTGCAAGAATTTCACTATTATCTCATGTTGTTCCTCGACTTGACTTTTTGTAACTAAATCGATTTTAAATAAGAATAACCATGTGGATCAGCTTCATAATTCAATAGCTACTAAATGTTCAGCGGTTTGTGGTTGGGACTTGGGAACAAGTTTATAAAGAATAAAAATAAATGAAATTAAAAAAAATACCTACCGTTTGCATTTAATTTTTGGGCTATTTTCTGCCATGTTTGGTCTTGCACGCAGTAATCTGCCGTCCTGTAACTATACAAATTTTCATAAATCTGGATTTCATCGCAGAATTCAATATTAAATTCATAGTCATCCCTCATGCTCATTTTCTTTTGGTTTGACATATGAATGAGTTTTATTGTAGCGTGACGTTTACGTAGGCCACAAGAGTTTTCAATAAGGCGTGGCAATGACAGGACACACCATACCCTCGCCTCTTCATATGTGTGTGACCTGTGTGTATTGTCCCATAAGAGAACATGCAAATTACACAAAGTGACATATGTTGTACCACGCCAAAACCACACCAAAACCATAAGCCAGTTCTATGTGAATTGGGCCTAAAATGAGAGAACACTCTACACAACAGATCCTAACTGCGTTGACATCAGGGTGATTACAAGGTTAATCAATGCGTTGACCTTTAAATTCGTGTCAACGCAGCGAAGTTATAATTAAAAATGTTTTTTAATCACTTTTTGTTCATATGTGCAGGCTTTTTAAGTATAAAAACTGTTTTACAACACGAAATTAAAATTTTATAAGTTCTTCCCGAAATGCTTTGATCTTAGAGATAAGCAATTAAAATATTCTAAAATAATATACTTTCACATGTACCTAATATTGAATAGAATTATGTTTTTATTTTATTTTTTGTAGAAATGTACATTTTTGTGAAGTTTCTTTCTTTGCATTCGATTAACAAAAACCATTTTATTTGCATACATATTTGTAATTTTTGTAGTCGATTTATTTTATCTTAAAATCGATATCTGAATATCGGTGAGTTTTCTCTCAACAACGATTTTTGCTGACATCTGGTCTTTGCTCATCCCTGTTATCAACCATAAACGTCAATGTTCAACCAGCAAAAATCTTAAAATGTTCATTCCTGCTTTCGTTAGTTCTTTTCCCTACATTTCTACCCAAGCTGTCAAAAAGACGAAACAACCGAAAAAAGCCTTAGTGTAATCACCGTCTTTGGGACATAATCCTATCTTAATTGGCAAGTTCAGAAAAATGAGATTTCAGACATTTTTCTCACTCAAAAAATGTGCAAGTGAATCCAAAATTATTTTTCCTCAGCGTTTTGACAATAAAGCTGAAAAATTTTGGTGAGGAATCCTATTCATGTAACTGAGATTGCTGAGATCTCCGAAATCTCATTTTCCTAAAATCTATTATCTGTATTGCGCAGTTATGTACATGTTCCTTCAAATAAATCCCATAAAAGAAGAATTACACGACCTCCTGGACGGAGTCTATGGCACCTGTGGGATCATATTGTCAAATTGTGGCGTAATTTTTAGAGTAAAGAAATGTCACGCCCAAGGTCTAAAGATCGAATCATAGCCTCTACATACCTAAAAACAAAAATAGCAGGCGAGAAATTAACGGCTTCCCCAAGAGTATTTCTTGCTTTTTATACCTTAGCTGTTTGGATTCAGCAGAAAATTGTAGGTCCCCTCCATTCATGAATTGACACTGAGCGTAACAACGCAACTTCAGCTAAACAAAATTCAATTTAAATGAAAATGACATCAGATGTAGCGATAGTCTATTTGTAGGTTCGTTTACTTCCAAAAACTGCCAATTTCTACCAATTTTAGTTCAATTTTATTTTTTATATGAACTTTGACAAAACTTTGGACTAAAATTTGTAGTTCAGGGAAGTAAATGAACAGACGTCATAGGGTGCGTTTGTATTATGTGTGTTTGATAAAATTAAGATTTTTTAAAAATTTTCCGAATTTGCTGTCAAAACTTCATTTTAGTGCTGATAACTTTCTATTAATATTAATAAATAATAATTACTAAGAAACTCTATACATTTTTGTGAATTTCTGGACAAAATTTTGCCAAAGTTCATATAAAAAAAAAATAAAATGTGCAGTTTTGGATAGAAAATCACAGAGTTTCAAAGTAAAGGAACGCACTTAATATATGAAGATTTGAATGCGTTTAGGGATGAAATAAAATAAATGAAACATTAGTTACAGAGACTTCAATGATTAAATACAAAAAGCTTATTTTCATCAAAACAAAAAAACTTAAAGCCTAATAATCTAGTTAAATGACTCTGGCGTGATTTGTAAAATGTTTGAGCCTAAGAACGAATTTGAAAAACAAAAATTTTATTTCAAGATTTTAAAAGATAAAATGCTTTTTATTTTTTATTTTTTCTCAATGCGACCATTATTCACAAATTAACAGCTTTTTAAAAAATAACTTAAAAAAAATGAAAAATGTATGATCCCTTTATTTTTTGATTGAGTATATTTAACTTTATCAAAACGATGCAGTTCAGTGCTAATTGGATCACGTAGATGTTTGTCACAGCTACTTCAAAAATATTTTTGAACCCATTTCAAATAATCTCTAGACAGCTGTCGAACTACAAAACCATAAAGATTTTCCATCGAATCTGTCAACGTCAAAAGTGACAGCCACTACTTTGATGAATCTGAAAGATCTGGTCGAATAGCAAAGGAAAAAATAGAAAAACAAAAAGCTTTTTTTTAATCTTCGAAATGAGGTAAGTAAAATCTCCTATAAGGCAATTTTCTAGTTTCTACAATTGAGTATCTGGAAATTAATGAAATGTTCTTCATCATTCAAAGTCATATATGAGATATATGAGGACACATAAGGACAATAACATTGGAATATTAAAATCAAAAGCATCTTCGTAACTATATTCAATATACTTACAAAAAGTTGTGTTTTCAAAACTGTCCGCTTAATAAATGATTTTCACTTAAGTTAATCTTTTTCCTTTTGAATTGATATGAGCAAAACACACAGATACACTATTCTTATTAAATTGAAGGGGCAAATTAAATATAGCATAGTCAAACTAAAAAAAAAAAAAACTACAAAAGATAATGGCATCTTAGTTCTGTTTAAATCAAAAATGATAGGAGATGAGGTTGTGTTTTGCGCACACTTTAATTCGTCGTAGACTATAAAATAATCTATATGATTACAAACGATTGCGACGCGCAGTTAACTGTTAATTATAGCTTGAGAAACACGTTTTTGTACGGCTTTAAAAAAATGCAGCTTTCAATTGTAATAATTAACTTATTTGTAGTTTTAGTTTTGATAGTTGATTCAAAACAATTCGATGATAATAACTATGTTATATCCGGGGAATATACAGACAATGACAATGACAATATGTCATCGGAAACTAACGTTCTAACGCAAACGTTAAATGATTTTAGCTCTCTCATTCGCACTATTTTGGATTTGTTTTCATCCTCTCCCATCCGAGATGACACAATTGTCCTGCTACATAAGACAATTAATAAACTAACAAATAGTTTGGAGTTATTCGGAGTTAAAATGCTAAACGCCACTGAGATTGTTGCTAAAGAAATATTCATCAATTTAAAGCAGAAATTAAATAACATCGAACAGGAATTCCAAGACTTGTCACACTTAACAGATGAGAAATTCGAACGTGTCATTATTTATGTCAATAACACGATGATGGAGCAGTCATTGAACATGGAGGCTTGGGCAAGTAAACTCAAACGTCAATTGCGTTCAATGAATGACACGACAGTTTACCGGAAACTCTGTCCAGCCATTGATACCCTCATTAAAGAAACAACTGACGAACTATCCGGATGCTGTAATATCGTCATCAAACCGGTACGATCGATATGCCGCAATGTGAGGACAATTTTACAAGAAACCTTTCAAGTGGTCGCAGATGTTGTGGACACGGTTGATAATTGTATATTCAGTGAAAAAAAATTTGACAGCATGGTAATGTCGTGTGTGGAGGATATATACGATGATGTGAGTTCTTTGACAGATCGAGCGGCAGCACTACGACATGCGCTTATTTCGAAATTGCCAATAAAGATTATGCTGTCGAACTATTGCATCTCAATGGTGAGTGTGTCGATGGCAACGAGGAAGAGTAATGTTGAACAGCAGATTAAGCATTTAAATAAGTAAGAAATTAAATTGAGAAAAATTAATTAAGTATATTCTAACTTTACATTTATGTACTAGATGAAAGATGCGAATTAAAAATGTATTTGTTATTTACCTTTTTGTTATTTTTAAAGAATGTAAACAATAAAGCAGATTGTGAAGTGAGAAAAACTGTTATTTCTGTTTAGAATAATGACTGGTTGTGCTGATACCTGTCAATGCTTGCAATATATTGCATCAAAGTGTGCGATTTTTTTTCATAGTTGATCTAGATCACAGTACACAAATCTAAGGTAATATAATGCGCAGGTTGTCAAAGTTGAAAGTGTCAAACTGTGGATCAAGATGTTGTTATTTTATTAGCATTTTAATCATTGTGAATTTAATACTACGTTTTCAATAGGGCAAATGAGTTATGAGGTAATTTTATTGAAAATTTCGAACAGCATTAATCATAAAAATTCATATCTCAATAATCATACAAAGTCATAATTCAAATTCATATGCGTGCTGAGTTCCTGTGGGCACTGGAACAGCCATTTTTGATTTTTTGACACTTTTAATTTTGCAACCTGCGCAATATATTACCTTAGATTTGTGTACTGTGTATATGAAGTAGGTAGATCAGTCGGTAGTTATAGTTCAATTATACTAGTTCAGTAGATCCACAAGGAAAGATTGAATTAGAGAGATTGGTAAGTGGTGACTGGTGAACCTGATAATGGAGAGGGTTTATCTGATTGCTTGAGTAGAGTTGAGCACATTTTTTCGGGGCAGAAAATAAAATTCGAAATTTTTCGTATTTTTCAGAGGTTTTTTAATCTATCGCCATCCTGTGGTGGAATTTGACAGATAGAGGACAAATTATTTTTTGAAGCCTAGACAATATTTCGTTCCAAATAAATTCAAATTTTAAATTTTTACGATGTAGATTGTATTGAACTAGTGAACTAGAAGAGCTAATTGTTCAGAAAATATTTCTGAACTAAACTGAGAGCTCTTTGAAGTGAACTAAAACGCACAAGCATAGAACACACCTAATTTCAACCAAATTTGCACCACATTCTGTAGGACATTTCGTGAAGATGAAACTGTGAACTGTGAAGATGAAATTATATGTAACTAAATCAGCAACATGTTTTACTAAAGTCATTAAAAGTCTTTTTATTGAATAGTCTAAAAAAAAATTAGAAAAACAGTCCAAACTTCAATATAAAAAATTGTTGATTTAAAAATTCACTATACAATAAACAAAAAGTTCGTTCATTTAAAAAAGTATTGAATTTTCATGACGAAAACTGAACAACTCGACCACCAACAAGATCGAAAATAATAAAGTTCAACTTTTATATGTAGTGCTTCAGCTGCTTTGGCATTTCCTTCACCATAAAAACTTTTCATCTGAATTTTCAGATGAGAATTTCTGGTCTGAAAATTCAGATGAAACGTAACTAAACGTAACAAAAAGTTATCTAACTTTGTATGACAATCAGAAGCTCTCAGTATTCTGAAAATTCAGATGTTAATGCATTGAACGCACCCAATGTCAAAACTCGATATTAAAATATAAAAAGAGAAAGAGAAAACAACAAAAAAGTTATTAACGATCAAATTAAATTGAAATGAGCTGTTAAAAAAATATTAAAAAATTGAAGATTAACACACTTTTTGTTGTTGTTTTGATAGAAACGTCGGTCGTATGACGACAAAAAAAGCATATTTCCACCAATTTAAAAATAGTTAGAAAGTGTGTAAGTAGACAAAAATCTAATAAATACCTACGACCATTACATTTTTAGAAGAAAATTATTGTTATCTGGCTTAAGGTTGATGTCGAGGTCGAAACTATTATGAATTTCTCCTTCATCGTAAAGTACCTTGGGTTTGATTGAATTGAAAACTTCGAAAGAAAAAATATTTGTATACGAAACCACTAGGTGATTGTCTTATAGAGCAAATAGTAGTCGTATATTTGTGTTCAAGATTTTCTGATTACTGTCTCTTGCATTATTGTATCAAAGCAAAGTCACTAAGAAATGTTAGTTATTGTAATAAACTTCAATTATTTCTGCACAAATTGTACCGAACCATATAATAATTTGCTGCATAATTAAATAGCTGTCAATCTTTTGTCAAAGGATCTCAATTTTAAATAGTTGTATTAATCCAATCAATCTACTTTTACTTTATCTATGAAACTCAAGCAACTAACGAAAAATGTATCTGTGTAACAAACGATTGAAACAAAAGTAACAAATGTGGCAATAGCCTACCGCCAAGCATTATTACTCTGAAGCGATTCTGTTGTGGTAATTATTACTAAAAAAAGCACAATTGAGGTTCATTTTCCCAAACGTCTTTTTGACGGTATAAAATACTGCGGGGTGGGGAATAAGCTATAAGGTGATTTGTGAATAGTGATTGTCTCACATGTGAATAAATAAAGTTTTGTGTCTGCGGAAAGTAATTTACAAAAACTATTCAAAGTTTGGAATCACTTTCAAAGAAAACACAGACGTTTATCATAATTTTGTTTATTTTTATTTCTCTTGACAAATTGCTTATTATTCTTTGCGTTGTAGGTAAAAGCTTAAGGCCTACCAAACGTTTTCTTTTAACAGGATAAAGTCAGACATTTTATATGCAATACCATGTCTTGAAAGAGATATGATGCACGGTCGATAAGGAAAACCAATGTTTTAACGGTAATGTGAAATTTTAAACGGAAAAACTTAGAATATTGAAGACAAGTTAATGAAGAAAGTTTTTAAGTTATCATTTTTTTATATTATTTCAAATTGCTAAAAATTAAAAATAAAAAAAGTAAAGTTATCTAATTTTATTATATAAATTTACAAATTTGTGAAAGAGATTAAATATCAGGTATGTTCGCTTACTAGTCCCAGACATTGTTTTGGGCTAAAAATAGTATAAGTGGGTAGGTTTGGGAAGTAAACGAACAAGATTAATATGAAAATGAATTTGAAAATTTGATTTGAAGTCCTCTTTTGACAACAAAGAATATATGGACACCATCTTTGTTTTTGGAAATATTTTGCATTTCTTCAAATAGTTTTGTATATATTCGTGCAATGTATACCTACATGAATGCAATTTTGACGCTTGTGCAGTTAGAATTTGATCCAAATTTCTCCCATGTGTGGAAAAGCATAATTTTCAGATTTAGGACGGTAATAATTCACACGTAAACAAACTAAATTAATAGCACTAAATACATCTGCATCTATGGAAACGGAAAGTCTTTTTGACGCTGAGTTTCGTTTTGGTAATTTCATCTTTCGTCTTTTCGACAGTTTGTAGAAATGCATGCTTTCGTTATTTCATTCCTCCTACATTGCTACACCCTCACCAGTGCTGTCAAAAAGACGAAAGAAGAAACGAGTCGTGTAATCAGCGTCTTTGGAAAGAAATTGGCTTGACAAATTCATTTCATAAAAAAATAAAACGCGACTAAAATTGGTAAAAAGCTTCAGTTTTGTGAAGTAAACAAACAGATCTATTACCTTTGACAGCACCATTAAAAATTCAAATGGTATTTCTTTGTTTCTTATGTCCCCTTTCACACAAAGAAACAAGTAGCTGGAGATTTTTTGACGTTTTCTTTTAAATTCCAATTCCCACCAATCGTAGACCGTTCATTCCTCTTACTTGGTGCCCTTCTCTCCTAAAAACTGAAAGTTGCTGGAAACTGAGTTTCCTTTTGTGAAAGGGGACTATGAAGTGGAAGAGAAATAGAAAGTTTTATTAGCATGGAACGAAGCAAAAAATTCGATTTTCCAATTAATGCGTTCACTGTTCAGGGCGATATGGGAGTTGGCGAAGCACTCAGAGTAGATACAGCTGAAGTGCAGTTCCGCCAAGTGCGGTTTTACCTTTATGTGAACATCGACAAATGCAGAACCGTTTTCTATTTAGTTTAGGGAAAGAACTGTCATTTTGAGGGGTTCAAAAGGTATCTGGATTAATAGTCAAAAACGTATTGTAAAAATTCAGACAAATAAATTGACAAAAATTTCAGTCAATGTGTTAAACGTTGCTTCATCCCAAACGAAAATAGTTGGGGTGTTTGAGAGAGCTGTAGTATCTTAAAAGCTTTTTTAAATTACACAGAAAACTAGAGTTGGAATGGAATTTTAGTACATACATTTTAAAACTATGAAAATTTTCCAATTGAACTTGAGGGCAAGTACCCACCTATCATATTTCACTTATAATCAATCATGATCAAACAAAAAAAAATCACTGGACGAAGTGCAAGTATGAAATTTCCTCTACAAAAAACAACTCTGATGCAACTATCAACAGAACAGCATCATTTACATTAAAAGCATGAACTCTTGGGTACAACAAAAATATTTCTTATAAGTAATTAAATTTTTGTAATCAAAAATCAAACTGTCTTAAATACATTTAACAACTGCATGTAGTGTTAAATTTAAACATCAGACTCAATCTCAATTACTGTCGGTATTCGTGTCTGCTATCTTGCATCATTATCGCATAAGATACTTAATCTTCAATCTTTCGTCGAAACGATGAATGCTGTGCAGTGCATACTATACAAAACAGACAACAGAGTGTTGATGATTTATTAAAATCTATAATATAATTATAAATCAGTGATTATAATCTTAATCAGTAATTTGAAGTGTAACATTGTGTCAAGTAGCTGAGATGGAAATAGCAAAATTGATTGGCGTTTTAATTAGGTGCGATGAGGTGCGGTGTGGTAAGACGGAGAAATCTCAGTTCAATTATATAGAAGCGTTGGCGATTCTAAAGGAAAATGATACAACGTACATAGTATATATATATATATGGATGTATCATGAGTCAGTGGTTTCCGTTTCCTATATTGTATGTGCTTTAACGTCGTCGTTGTTTCGGTTCTGCGGTATATGCCAAAACCAAAGGATTATAATTCACGCCTTGTCTTGTCTTGTCTTTGTAGCTCTTTTTTTATATATATGTATTTATTTGAAAGGATGCTCATATGGTAGTTTTATATCTACATATATGAGTTTGTCAGTGTGTATAATATCACATTTAACACATGACTAGTATACCTAGTACACATGGTAGTCTCAAAAACATAACATACGCCAGAGCAAGGACTTTGGAATAAACTTCATTTTATATGAGCTCCTTGAAATAGATGTTGCTTCTATTTTATTTCTTCTTCCGAGACATAAAGGACGAAACAAAATAACCTTGGAGCTGGCAGCGGCAACGGCGAGGCCTTATGTTACAAAGACTCGGACCATATGATATGGCTTTTCTAATTTGAAATTTTTTTTTTTTTTTTAATAACAATGTGTATCTCATGATAACAAAAATAAAAATGGGTCCATATATTACTTAGTTAAGCTTGTGTTGTGTTGGTTAGTAGCTTGCATAAAGATTTTATGTTTCGAATAAATGTCAAGCGTGCCGAACATATTTCTGAAATTTATTATACAGAATCATATCTATATACAGAAATTATGTACGTAATTATAAAAAATCTTCTATATTTGTACACTGAAAGAAAAATCATGTAGTATGTAGGTAGTATGTCTTTATTAATAAAAAAATTATTAATTGACTTAGTTATTTTTAACTTAACTACCTACTCGTTAACGCACCTACTTGGGCCAGTAAACTAATTTACATGAATCACCTTTAATTTTGTCTACTTGATAAGATTTCGGATTTAACTCACTGAACAAAGATAATTCATGTTTAATTTAAGTTTATTAATAGGGCCATGTACCACCAGAATTTATCATAACCTCTTTTCTTGTAAAAAAAATAGACACCGGGATCAAGGCCATAACCAGGCAAATATTTCGGGAGGGGATATGATTTTTGAAAATTATTTTTGTCACTATTAAGCACACACGATGGCGAGCGTGATAACTTTTATCGCACAAACGTTTAATTATTGAAGTTTAATAAAAAAAATCGAATCTTTTAAAAGAAAATGGAAGAGGCTCTTCTTTTAGTTTTACTCATAGATGAGGAAGAAGGAGCATAAAAGTAAAATTATAACAAAAAATGAGAAACTTTGCATATTTTAATTCCATCACCTATTTCAGCAGCAGAATTTGGGTTCATGAAATCAACCTGACCCGTGAAACAAAAGGCAAGTTTCATTCGATTTGTTCGGAACTCCGGGCGGACACCAATTTATAGGATGCCAATTGAATGCTTCGACGAACTCCTGGCTTTGATTCAGACGGATATAGCTAAAGAATTTACAAATTTCCCATATTGTATCCTTTTTTTTTAGATAGATCATAAAAAATAGTATTCTCCCGAATTTTTTCGATTCATTTTTCAGTATTTGTATTTATTTTCAAATTTTCTTTTTTAAATTGACATTTTTCTTCAGCCGATATAGGGTTCAAATGGTGCTTGCTGCGTTCAACAAAAGTCGCGTAACTGAACGCAGCAGTGGAACGTGAACGCAATCCACATATCGCGTCGATGTGTGCCCCTCCATTAATTTACATGTGCGGCATCCGAATTGTTATCGCGATCGCCACCGCGTTGGTTTGCGCGTAGCTTTAAGGTTGTACGCTGCTATAAAATTAATAGATTGGGCTATCGGTTTTTTTTAAAGCAGGTTCTGGTTTTGTGAAAAAGTATGAGTTCTAGGTATATTTAAACGGAAATTTGAATATTATAAAATCCTGATCTGTGCGATAAATCGAATTTAGAGATGACCTAATTCAGACATTTGCTTGAGATTCTCATTTTTTTTTTTGTTTTTGGTAGCTCATTGCAGAAGTAACTTTAGCTTTAAACCTTGTACACAGCTGAAACGAAACGAAAATTTTCTGTGGTCTCCAAATTGATAGCAAAAACGTAAAAGAAAAGACCATAGAAAAAATTAATGTCATCAATTCAAAAAAAAAATAAAAAAAGACAAAGCAATCGGAGAAACCTATACTGAAATCAAAGAAACAACAAATAAAAATCGAATGTCCCTTTTCCGCAATGCACAATTAATGGTTCGTGCTAATAATTCAGTGCGAAAAAGAGTGGAGACTTTTCCAAATAATCTGCTACAATTATCAAATTTCGCTCGTTGAACAGCGTACTGCAGAACAAAAACGATAATGAATTTTTTCGTTTATAATTTCGTTGTTTTAATTTTTGTATGGAAATTTTCGCTTCAGCTGCGTACTTTACATTAAGGCTCTCCCAAACCAACGCGAAATCGTAGCGAATCATTTACAATAACACAAAATATGACAAATACACAACGCTAAACAACAACAAAAATCTGTCGTCGGCGAATGTTTCGCGTTGGTTTGAGAGAGCCTTTAAGCTTTAAAGTGTATAAATTTGGGGTTTGCGAACTCCGAACTCAAATAATCTTAAACTTCATATTTTTAAATTTGCTAATTTATTTATTACTTGGGACCAGTGTTATCTTAATTTCAAGTGAAGCAACAAAAATAAAGAGAATTGTGGGCCACTCTGAGCGTAAAATAATAAAAATAAAAACTTAGATGTTACCTTAATGTTCCATTTCAATTATCATATTAAGAACACAATCAGCATCCGGTTGTTTGAACTCACCTGAAAATAAAATACAAAACAAATATTTTTATTAATAAAGTTCTTTTATATTATAAAGTATTAACTTCTACAAAAATATTTAATTGAAAAAAGTAAAAAGCAAATAAAATACCAAAATTCAAAAAACGGGTTTACAAAATCTAATTATTTTAAAAGGTGTCCAAAATTGCGTGGTAAGGTGTTGCCAGGATTTATTTTACACACCTGAACAACAATAATATATAATTTGTGAGCATAGACTGGCGAGGGATTAGGCCTTACTTTTTTTAAGGAAAGAAGCATACGTCAATGCTTTTTCCAATTTCGTTTTATGGATAACCATTTTTGAAAGCACTAGAGCGAGGTCAAGCAAGTAGTGCTTGACTGCTAACTTTGATGTGTGGGTTCGATCCCCAGTCTAGGCAGCATTCTTTTTTCTATATTCCCTCAACTGAACTCCACCCCTGGGATTTAATGAGATAATCAAAAACTTAATTTCTCAATCCACTGTGCCAACAAAAATCTATACTATCCTTCTATTCCTTCTAACATTGCCTAATTAATAAGACCCTAGGTCTTACTGGCATATATTATGTTTGTGTTATTTTTTTTTATCTACCCATAAAAAACCGGAACAATCAACTCTAACAAAGCCACCCCCTAGGACACCCTACAGTTTTTCGTAGTTAACATAATTTTAGATATATACACCATGGAAATATTGTTGTGGTGAATTTGTAATGCCTCCGAATTGAAATGGAAATATATTTGATGTATAATAATAATATAAATGGAATTATTACAACAGTTATTTTTCTTTGTATAATGCGTTTCAATGTTTATGTAGACAGTTACATGATTAAGTAAACATAATGGACAAAAAACGTTCATAAACTTCTTATGAATCCAAATCTTTTTTGAAAATACGTTAATAGCAAAAGTAAATCTGACAGATACCCATCTACAATAGAATACTTGTGTGAAACAAGCAGCAACCCTCTTGTAATTTGTTTTCATCATTTTTTAAACTTCCATTTTGTGTTGACTGATGATGATTTTATACTTGTGTAAGCAATATTTTACACACTTGCAAAAGCTTTTAAGAAGATAACATCTTCACGGTTTAAACAAGGACTTGACGGAATTTCTGGTTCAGTTAAAAAAAAAAAAAAAAAAACAGTTGTAGAACTCTGGTGAGACAAAAGACGTATTTGAAATTAAATGGCCCAAATTGATTATCTACCATCTGCTTTCTTTTTTAAAAATATTAATGGTATTAATGCAACCTCGTAAGTTTACAAATTGTGTAAAATCATAAGTTTACACAAAAGTTTGCAAATTCAATTGGTTAAATGCTGTGTAGTTGAATCAGCTGTTCGTTAAACGTCAAATATTAAACTTCAAAATATGTATGTATCCAAATAAGCGTGTTCAGATTTTGAAGTTATTTTTCAATGGAGAACCTCTGCTAAACCAACTTGAAATCGGAGCCGAATGTCTCAGAACGGAAAAAATGTAATATATACTAGAAAAGTCATGTTTTTTTTTTAAAGTCTGACGGGAATCAGATGAGAAAATGATTTCGGGGCTAAATGTAAACCTTGATGGTCGCAAACTCACGGCAGTGATGGAATGAAAATGAGCGAATACAAGAAAATCATATGGCGCACCCATAATAGTGGATGTAATAAAAATGGTCCCGAGTTCAACTAAATTTAAATTTGGTAAAAGAAGAATCAAAAAAATAAATAGTTATTTTCACTTCGCTGATAATTCGGAAAGCAAACAAATAGTTACAAGTAGAAGCATTTACTTTTGTTTATCCATATGGCCCATTATGTGGATTTGTGTAAATTGATCAACAATAGTCAGAAAATGTAGACGTCCCAATTATTATTTTTTGTATAAACAAAGTTTTATTGTTTTATTTCACAACTTTTATGCCAATTAATGTCAATGCGATAGTTATAACAGAACACGGGCAGATATTTTTTTTAGTTCTCTGAGATATCTTATATATCATATTTCTGAACACGCCTAGTTCTAAAAGTCACTATGACGTTTGGTTACGTTTATCAAAGAAATTTGGTTAATTTTCCGCAGCAAAATCCTTGGGGAACTTTAACCAAATTGTGTAAATCAATTCTCATACAAAATTTGACAGTTCATTAACCCAATCGAAAACTTAACCATATGGTAAATTTATCTAGTGTTTTACAACATTGCGTGAATACCCTTATTATGTATTCGCTGGAAAAAATGTTTAGAAAGTTTGCACCATTGGTTAACAGATTCTTTCAAACAGAAATCAGAGTTCTGCAGGAATTCTAAAACTCGTTAGCCCGTTAGGTCATCTGAAAGTAGTAGTTTTTAACTTTCAATTTTTTGAAATGTGTATAGATATCTTTGCTTGAAATTTATGAGTTTTACTCAATACTGTGTAATTTGGGAATTAAATAGAACAAGCGAAAAGTAACAACTTAGTAATAATTTTTTTTCGAAAAGTAAGAAAAGGATTGATAAAAATCAAAATGAATTTCAGAGAGGGAGGTTGTAACTGTAAGATACCTACAAAAATATTGAGCAAAATCAGTTGAACCTTTTTTTAAGAAAATCGAAAATCAAAAAAAACTGTTTTTATTTTCGGTTTTTTTTTTAAGAAAGATTTTCTTAAAGAAAGTTGTGGACACTTTTTTGAGAAAAAAAAATTTAATTGCTAAAAAAACTTATGTGGCCGGTACCGTTATTTTTCAGTCCTAAAAAAAATGAAAAAACTTCTCGGGGGATTGCCGAAAAAAACGATAGATACCAAGTTAAAGAAAATCGACCCACATCGTTAAGGCTGCAATCGAAAGGACAGACAGACTAACAGAATTGCGAGTATACTGCAAGTAAATATATTGCATTTGATTGTATTTTTGTATAAACTACAAACTCATTTCTTGTCGCTGATTTTCGGATTTGAAGAACGGGTCATTCAGTTCGTGGTTTCAAGTTGGTAGCGCTGGCATTTGACAACTGTCAAACTCAGCTGTCATTTGAAGTGTCATAATATTAGTTGAATGTTTGCCATTTAAGATAGTGGATCGCTTAGCAATCGAACAACACGTTAAAATTATTAAAACTTACCACTAAAGTGGTGATTCAAACGTAGCCACTTTTCACGCATCACGCAATGATTATGGTCGTCATAATCTACCGATTATGCAAGCAATCGGTAAATTTGTGCAGAAATTTGAAAAGAGTGGAAGCGTTACTGATGTCGTAAGGCTGTCATGTGCTCTATGGTCAAAAGGTGGCATTGGTCCGTATTTCTTCGAAGATTCCAATAGGTAGTCAATTCGGAGCGATATGGTCGAATGATAACCAATTTTTTTTTTGGGCGGCGATTTTAGATCACGACTTGGACGATATGTGGTTCCAATAAGACGGGACAACAAGCCACACAACACGACCAATTATGGCTTTATTGCATGAGAAGTTTCCTGGTCGCGTAATTTCACGTTTTGGCGACGTCAATTGGCCACCAAGATCATGCGATTTGACACGGTTATATTTTTATCTGTGGGGCTACGCAAAAGACCGTGTTTACGCAAATAATCCCCGAACTCTAGACGCATTTAAAACTAACATTACTCTAGTTATGGCCGAGATGACGCCCGAAATATGCGAAAAAGTGGCTAAAAATTACCTCAAAAGAATCGCATGCTGCTAATCTTCCCGAGGCGGCCATTTGAATGATATTGTTTTTCACACTTAATAGCAAAGTCCAAACTTTATAATGGCGCCACTGTTATACTGTTATATGAGGGTACCGGCCACGATTATATTTTTGCCTCAAAAATTTTGTATGAATACACTACCCAGTGTATATAGAGATCAGTGGACAAAATCTGTTACGAAATCTGCTACCAAATCTCTTATGAACTGTCAACAGTTCGAACTCTCAACAAATCTTTTATGAATCGTATTTTTGGTATTCAGCTTGAAAAAATCTGTTATGAATCATAAAAGAATAAAAGACAAATTTGTGTGACTTTTATCATAAAAGATTTTAATAAATATATTATGTACTGCATATTTCTATTTTATTTCGACTGCAAAATGCTCTTTAAAGGAAACAAATGTAAGAAAATAATATTTAAAAACATATATACATAGACAAATATTTAATTTAAAGTAAAATGTATCTTTCGATGAATGAAACAATACTAATTATATAAAGAGAACTTAAGGAAAAAGACCATAGACATCACTCAACTCATATTAATTGCATAGACATAATCATCACAAAGATTCCCAAACATCAAAAAAAGGATTTGAATATGTATAAATATTTGCTGAGTCATTGATTTCATTAGGTAAGCTTCTTGAGTGGTTTTTTTTTAATGTAGGTACAATGTACATATAGCCTTTAAAGTGATAGTCTATTGATATTAAGAGAATTAACTCGATTATTGACTGTCTATAACCAAAATAGTACAACAAATTAATTATTCATTCCCTCTTCGACTCTTTTGTTGGTAAAATTCCTTTCGGAAAGGATAAGGGTAATTGAGCATTATAGGTTTCTATATTTACTGAGTGGCTATATACTTAGTTAATTCACAGGGCTTGAAAAAATTTAAATTTCAAATTTCATCAAAACCAAAAAGATGGTAGGTATACATACATATATGAATAATTTAATGAATTAATTTCGTTTCAGCTTTCCAAAAATAAATATTTGTATATTTATGTAGATTTTCATTGTTTTTCGTTTAAGTTCTTCAACCAAAATTAGATTTTAACGAAATCACAAAATAAACTCTTAAAATTGAAATAATGAAGTTCTTTTTTTTGTCATTTCGATGAATAAAGAGAATAATATGGATTCCCTAAACATCCTGTTGGCTAAGGCTGACAACCTTCTTTCTAACCTCGATATATTTTCTGCCATTATACGTGACATTGATAAAATTGTTTTTTATTCAACAGATATATTTGTATGTAAATCTAAAACCTCAACCTATCACATTCTAGTTGTGGCCATTTATATACTTTATGTACCTACACTCTGAAGCTATATAATTATCCTCAATTATAATTTAAACTCGCAATCATTTTTTTTTTAAATTGATTAAATATTCGCCCCCAAGGAGCTCCATATACAGCACAAATGAAAAAAAAATTGTCATTTTCAAGGAGCACATGTTGTAAAAGTTATTATATATTTTTCAACAAATTCTTGTCCTCCACATACTCGTATACCTAACATGCACTTGTAAACTTTCCGAAAAAGCAACATGCAATAAAATTACATTCACCTTCATAACCATGACTTCTTTCTTTATAACACTGACAAAAAGTAATTTGCTAACAATTTGCATAAAGGCAAATTTGAAATACCTGCCTGACTTGGCTTCTAGCTTAGCTGGGTGGAACTTTATTTTACTTTGCATAAATATTTATAAGAATCTATGTTAAAAACACTGTCATTGTGCAAGAGCACGTACCTACAACCCTATATATATTCTCTACAATACAATGTATACATCATACATGTGTCTTGACAAAGGAAGAAAAAATGCTCCTGGCACTTCCTAAATATTATATTCTTAAAATACTACTCAGACTCACTCAACTTGTATGTACACTGCAATCTGCTGGATTAAGGATTGTCGGTTTTTATGTTTAATTTTAGATATTTTAAAATTTCAAAGAAGCTTGTAACGTTCAAATAAGAGAAAAAAATTTGTTATTTCCGAAGTTGTTATTAGTCAGTAAGTGAAATAAATTAAGAAAAAGGTGATAATTATAAAATTTAATTTTTCAATTTTAATTTAATTGTTATTGTTGATTCTTAAATGATAAGAGAAATGCAAATTTATAGTATAACAGTTTATAGCCATTAAATGATGCACTGGCCTCATTATTAGAACCTTTATTAACAAAACTGTTGGGTTTAAATAAGAACAAAATATGTGGACGACTGCGTCGCACGAACTTGCTCTTATGTGCGATCACACTGTGTTTTTAAAGTTCTAATATTTCAAAAACTAAATTTTATCTTATAAAAGAAATACATTAGTTATGGAGCCACCTGTTTAAAACGTAGTTATAGGTACCGTGTTGCAAATATGCATGAAACTTACAGTTTATACTGAAAAATTGTTAAAAAAAATATGTAATTAAACATAAATTGATTAAACAACCTCTGAAATTGTTTTGACACCAATGCGATATACATCATCCGATTTCTTGAGGAAATCTCAATTTATGAGAAAAAAAATTTTAAATCGTTGGAGCGGTTTTTTTTAAGTTGTTTTTTATATATAAAATTTTGAGAAAATTAAGAAACGCAATTTTTTAGCTTTTATTAATGCGGAGTTAAGAAATTAATAAAAAAAAATATCATCTACCCATTTTCGAAATATGGAATTTTAAAAAAATAATTTAAAATTTTTTTTAAAAATCAATAATTTATTCTTTTGAAAATTTTGGTATGCAATATTATTAGAACTTATTTGAAGATTTTGTGCAAAAAAATTCATTAAAATCAATTCAACTGATAATGAGATAGTCGAAAATCAAAAAAAATGGTTTTATGAGAAATACCATTTTTAAACGATAGATAATTTTGTTTTCAATAATATGGTAGATCGTACAGATATTAGTTCACACAAAAATTTTTATCAAAATCATAGGAGCCGTTTTTGAGAAAAATGAGATTTTCAATACCGGTTTTTATACATTTGTATGGGAGGTACCATTATTTTTAAGAATAATTTTCATTTAAAATTTGCTAGATAATGTTAAAAAACTGCTGGGTGCCAAGTTTAATAAAAATTGACTGAGTCGTTTTCGAATTATTAAGTACTCAAACAAAAATTTTGAAACTTTTTTTAAAAACCCAAACAAACTTTTTTTGAAAATTTTGGTATACAAAACTTTTAAAAATTTTTCAAACATTCACCATAAAAAAATTGATCAATATCAGTTGAACCGTTTTTGTGAAAATCGAAAATCAAAAAATGCTTCTATAGGAGGTACCATTTTTCGGAATTTTCTTTTTATAATATGGTTGCCTTTTTGTAAAAAAAATTATTGATTTTTTTTTTTAAGTTGTGGGCACGTTTTTGAGAGAAATAAGATTTTCATTTTTTGCTAAAAAAATTTGTACGACAGGTACCGTTATTTGCGGTCTTAAAAAAAAAGAAAAAAAAAAAACGGTGGGGGGAATGCCCATAAAACGCTAGGTACCAACTTTGAAGAAAATCGACCGACCCGTTAAGGCTACAGCCGAAAGGACAGCCATACAGACGGACAGAATTGCGAGACCCACTTTTTTCGACTAAATGCCATCAAAATCTCAATTTCGGCCAAAAGTGGACTTAGCAGCTTTACGTATTTAGCCGAGGAAATGAAGAATCTCGCCAAAAATAAAAGATTCCATGGGCCCAAAAGTTTCTTAATAATTTTATATGATTTATTTGTTTAATTTTATTGGGATTTTTTTATTATTAAATTGGGAAAATAGTTCGCAATGAAAAATTGTACCATAACAAGTAAAAAATCACAAAAAAAAAAATAATATTCTTTGCATCGATTTTTAAAATAAATGCGTCAACAAATATGTATTAGCAAATCGAAGAAACTGAAGAAATGAAAATTAACGGATGCATCGTTTCTCACTGAATGGGTGTTCAATGTAAAGAATATATTGTCTTTGTATTCTATTTGCATACACTAATAGTGATTAATGATAATATAGAAGGAGAGCTACCAACAGATTTACTCAGCAAGGATTATACTTTGCACAGAAAAATATTCTTCCACAATGCAAATCAAATACAAAAAGGTCAGTATTACATTGCGGTTCTCTGAAAGAGGCCTTAATTTTTTGCCAAAAAAAAAAGAGTTTATTTACTTTATTACAGCAAGGCTCATATTTTCGTAATATATTGTTCATTGTTGATCTAATACTATATACTATACATACAGGGCACAGGATGATTCCCATGAAAAGTGATAAGAACTAAAGTTTGTAGATCTGGTCAATTGCCAAGAGATGTCATCGGTTTTTTTTTTAATTCAATTATTTAAGTATGCTCTCGTTACTGGGCTTCGTCTCGTATAACTAAGGTTCTTCTGCACACAAATATTCGTTTCATAGAATTTTCCGATGGTGGAATTTATATGAGTATAGAGTAAGTAATTGTCCGATTGAAAATAAGACCAAGATTGCAAAGATATACGAAGCTTATTTTTATACATAACAGGAGTTTTTATTTTTTTTTGCATTGAGACTTAGGTCGATTTGAGTTGCCAAATCTAAGATATGTAGGATATGTATGTAGATCTTCATTTATTAAAGTTGTAGCTTCATTTATCAAATTCAGAAGATGATTACTTGAATGAATTTGAATGTCATCAGCAAACATGTTCATCGTACATAATAATTTTCATCTTTACGGAGTTCGTTTAAGTATAAAGTAAAAAGTGGTGGACGAAGAATGGAACCATGTGGTACTCGGTACTTTACAGAAAAATAAATTGAGTACTCTTGAGTTGAACGCACCTGTTATTAATTGTTGCCTTCTGCCTTGCAAATAAGAAAACACAAGATTTTGCAGGAATTGAATAATATATATGGTTGACTGTATATCAAACGATTTTAAAAAAATCGAATAGATTTATTTTTATCAACTGTTTTTTTTTTATTTTATCCATAGAAAATATTATTGCATTCTTGTAACTATTTTCCGATAGAAAGAAGATTGGTTTTCAACTAGAAGTTTTTTATTAAGTAAATAATTTTTTTTACTTGCAGGAATATAGTCTTAAACTTTTTTAGAAAAATGGCAGAATTTATATTGACATTCTAAACTTATATTACATTCTCGGTCGTTTTTTGTTAGATATAGGAACAAATTTAGCTTTTTTTAACTGCAAAATTTATGTTTTTAGAATTAAGTTAAAAATATATCTTAATCCGATTCCATGACATTTTATTTTATAGACAAAACTTCGTCAACCACATCTTCCTCACTAATTTTTTTAAATATCTTAATACGATTCACTTACTTCATCCGGTTCCTGAACAAATGTTGGAAAAATATCTTAATCTATATCTTATTATACTAAATAGTTCAAATTAAAGTGGTAAAAATCTTTAGGTATTTTCGACTTTTGTATTCCTGACTGAACTTCTCGAATTTTGCTGCTTTTATACTTAAGGAACAAAATCGAAATTTTCTTGTATTAAAAACCCTTTTTAAAGTCCTTCTTATTTTGGAAACAAGTAAATATTTTACGAAGCAATCGGTATTCTTCATAAATTTCACCAATTTCTTATTTTCTCCAGATTTAAAATTCATTATATCGTGAATTTTTAAGAGCTCCTGGGTTTTTTCAGAAAACAACTATTGGGGGTTGTTGCAATTTTTTTTATTGTAAGGGCACGTATTTATTAAAAATTTAAATTTTTTTTTGTTTGTAGAAGGTATCTTTGATTATTTACCACAGGGAAACACTAAACGCAATATTTACTTATAGTAGATCATGTTAAGAGAAACGAATTGCTGGGGGGTAGGCTGTACCTAAAGCAAAATTATATGTTTATCGGACCCTTAAATGACACCAACATTTCAGAGATGGTTAAATGAGTGTGAATGACTTCATGTTTTTCAAAAATTTAATCCAATTCATTTGTTACGTTATTGAGAAGGTCGTTTAGGATGATGTCAGCTATTGTGGGGGATAACGGATTTCCCATGGGCATTCGAAAAGTTTGGTTATATAATTTATCGCCATGTTGAAAGTAGTTATTTTCCTTTAGACAAAATTCTATAATTCTTAGAAATTCCTTTTTTGGAATTTTTATAAAAGTTTGTATTTTATTCCACTGTTTCATTATTATTTCTATCGCTAAATATGTTGGAATGTTTTTGAACAGTGAAACCACGTCAAATGATACCAATTTGACATCTGTTTCTGTTTCTATGTATTTATTTTTGTATAGATTGTTGACGATATCATTATTCACTGTTTGAAGTTTATTAGTCGGGTCTGTTCGTAAAGTTTTGTAAGTAGTTCTGTGGTCTAGTAATTTATACAATTTTTTAATATAATCGTTTTTGTACATGATAACTGTTTTCTTACCGTTGTCTGCTTTTGTAATGATTATTTGATTTTTATATGTGTGTAAAAAGTTTTTTTGTTTTTTGGTGTATTTTTTATTATAAACTTTTCTACTGTACTGTTTTTCAATGTTCTCTTATGTAAAATGATTTTGTTGGATATAGTTTATAGCACATAAAGCAAACCAAACACCTAATTTTGAGAACACCAAAATACTAGACAAAGAAAAGAGAGCCAACGCAAGATACACTTTAGAAAGCTTGCGAATACAACAAAACCTCGTTTTTGAAGTCTGTCTAGTCTCAGTTTTTTAATTTATTTAGTATTGTTTTCTATATTAATTTATTATGTGTATCAATTGCACAACCAAAAATATTTATAAGTAAGTCTAAAAACCGAAATTGTAATAACAATAAATTTAAACAATATACATTAAAGATTAAACCCCTGAAGAAGTCGCGAAAATCGACGAAACGTTGGGAAAGATGAAATAATTTGTTTTTATTTGCATCCGAAACAATTTGACCAAAAAAGACTACTTCAACATCATAATTTAAATAATGTAAATAATTTGTCACATAAAACATTCATAAATAAAATGAACTAAGTTGCAAGAATGGCACTTAGTTTGTTATAGAACTAAGTAAAACCCAAATGAACTTACATACTCTCAATTTTTTGAGAATAAAAAAAAATTAAAAATTCTGATAAAAAATTATGTCCCAAAATACTCATCGAGCATATTTTTTAGGTTAAATTATCAATAATTATGAAAATGTGCTGGTTCACATCTAAAATCCTTTACATTTACTAAAAATCAAAAAGATCTATTTTATGACAATTCTAACTAACTCCTACTTATGTACACTCACTTTGTTGCTCCACCGAAAAAAATGACCGACAAAATCCCAGTTGAACTAACTGCCAAATTTATGAAATATTTATTAGAAAACCCTTGTCCGACTTGCCTATACAATTTTGAACCTCAGCATATTGCGTGCATACCACTCCAAATCCAACATGACCACAGCCAATACTGTCACTTCCAACTGAGTAATAACCATATAGCCTTCTTGTTTTTAAATTTCACTCGATATACCTCTGAACGAAACCACACGTTTCAGAGACGCAGAAAACATTTACTTTTGAATTTACGAAAAAAATATCTTGATTCGTCAATTGTAATTCTATAAGGCTTTGATCATTCAAAAGACAAATTGAAAGACTTTCCTGATGTCCCTAAAGAACACAAACCAAACTACGTAGATACCCAACAGCACCATTAACCGTGGAATAAACTTCACCTATGTACACTTCCCATTACCAAACATGATTTGAAATTGCCGCCATTTCTATAGAGAATGTTGGCAATCATACAAAAAAACAATTTGACAGCTGACATTTTAGAGTTAGTTAAAATGGAGTATTATAAGAGAGAACATGCGTATTTTCATTGTTGAGAAATAGAAGACAGTGCTCGGGGAAGAGAATATGTAAATAGCGAAAGCAAAATATTCAAAATAAAGTTTTTATGACTTCAATTTAAATGCGTTTTGCCTTCTTTACACTAAAGTTTGTACTCCCTATCGACTAGAGAGCTGTCTGTTGTCATTATTGGGCTCATCATGCATTGGACTAGAGGTCATAAAAACTTTATCGTGAATTTCATTCAATACAGTCCAGAAAAACAAACAAAAATAATAATTCTCTTATTATTTGTGTATCTTTTCTTCTTATTCGAAAGAAAAAAATGACAGTATGCATCACAAAACTGTGATTATTGTACACAATCGGCGATACAGCACACCACACAAGATAGGTGTGGATCCGGCTTAAGAGGGCAAAACCAACGAAATTCCGTGTTATCGGAATATTTTCAAAGTTTGGCCGTTTGTAGTCTTATTTTCCTTAGATAGCTGTTGAAGCCATCAAACAAATGACCCGGACTGTACATTATGTCATGTTAGTGCGCTTATCATGAAAATTTGTCACACATACTCTCAACACAACACACCCTGTTTTGTTCAAACAATCGTATTACCCTAAGTAGACTTTGTATGTAAAAAAAAAAACACAAACAAAAATAACAAAAGAAAAGAAGAATATTTTAATTATTATTATTATACTGGTTGAAGTATTTTAATTAATTATTTTGTCCAAGTATTTGTATTGTATTAGAATGATTGTTATATACATACTTCTCTTATTTTTAACACTAAACAAAGAAAAGAATAAACAGACTTTGGACCAGTCAGTAGACTCATTTAAAAACGAGAGCTGAAAATAAATCGATAAAATTTAACCTTGTTGACATCGATTATCGCTTCAAATTGAGGTGACAAAACTGAGAATATTTCAGACTAAAACGCCAATTATTTTGTGGTCAAAAATTTTTTTTTGTATTTTATAACAACAGATTTGATTTTACGACTTTGATCTAAATTTAGAAATCTTTGTTTTCGTTTTTTTTTTAAGAATTCAATCTTTGCACAGTGTTTTGTATTCTATTTAAAAAAAATACTGTGATTTAGAATAATCAAAAAAATAAGTTTAAGTTACAGTTTAGGTTTAAAAATCTTAATCAATTAATTAATTTTCAAATTAGGGATGGATAAAATCTTACCAAAAAATATTTTTGCTGTTATGTTTACACGAAATCAATACTTGCTAGAGCTAATAAAAACTATTTAATTTTATTTATTTAGAACCTGTTTCACAACGTCTAAGTAAGTTCTAATTAGTTAATCGACACATAATATGGGAACAGGTCATAGGTCCAAAATCCCAAACAAAATTTATATTTTCTTTTAATAATCTATTCAAGTTGGTCAAAGGACATATGTATATATGTATGTTATTTTTGCACCTGTAGCACTTATGACTCTGTGCCAATATTTATGTGTCGAGTAACTAATCAGAATTTTACTAAGATATTGTGAAACATACCATTAATATTTTAAAAACGGATTAACCCTAAGAGGAACATTTGCTACAATTTTTTCTAAATGGTGGGCGTTCTATAAATTCAAGACTTTACTTAGTATCACATATTCCATCAAAACAGCGCACTCTAACCCTAATTGGATCACTGAGCTAGTTTGGTGGCCACTATTTCTACCATGTCGTATTCCTATTTTCTCTAAAAAAAAAACAATGATTAAACATTGGTAGGTACACTCGGGCGTATACGTATTTTTTATATTTTATTTTTTAATAATTATTTTCCTCCATTTTTGTTTGTTTACGTAACGTATTGTTTATTTGATGTTAATTGAAAAACCTCAGAGTTGTTTAATTCAGGTTCTTATTTTTCATCACACCATTATTTTTTTCTAAAAAGTGGTCAGATTTTATATGTAAAATTGGCACGAACACTTCTTTTTAAACCTGCAAACAAATGACCAGCCTTAAATAAAGTACAAGCTACCTGTAAAAATGACTAACAAAAAAACAAAATGCCGAAATGTGGCGCAGTGCTAAAATTATTAATAAATAAATAAAAACATAGAAATCTAATAAACATTACGGATAAAAACCAACTAGAAAATGCGGAATGATGGGTAGTCAACTCGGATTCGACATAAATACGGAATAATGTTAGTGCGAATTCTGCATGCGGAGCTGGTGCGAGTCAGCTATGATCTAGTTGAGTAATAGAACAAAATTTAAACAATAAGAAGTTTATGACGTTATCGGTACTGAAGCTAGAGTTGGATCGAAAATGGATTGGGTTCAACAATTACAAACAAAATGATTAAAAAAAAATAGGTGCCGGGAAATTTAAAATTTCTTGAAGTAGGTACCTACTTTTAGAATTTCAAGAATTAGGTAAGAAATATTGCTGATGATCCTATTTATATATTTTTGTATTTTCTTGACACAATAAAATTATAGATTTCCTAAATTTTAAACAGAACGGGTGTTCCTTTTTAAAAATTAACCCCTACTTTCACACAACATGGTTCATCTTTAAAATGAATATACAGGGTGATTGGTATAAGGTGTACCAAAAAGCTAGAGCGAGTAGGTTGGGTTAAGACAAGAAAAAAAAATCGTATTGTAGGGAGGTCTGTTTCCCCCCGTTTAGGTGGAAGGGGCAATTTTCTAAAAAAAATTGACTTAAAACGGAAAAAAAAATTATTTGAAATCATTGGTAAAACTTACAATGCCATGCTATACCTTTTTGGTATATCAAACTCAAAGTTTAAAAAAAATTTTTTTTTGAAATTTTCAAACTAATTTTTTTTCCTAGTGTAATTAAGTATAATTTTTGTTTTTAAAATTCAAAGCTCTTTTAAATTTTCAATAAAAAACAGAAAACCGGATGCTAAAATGTATTAGTTTTTGAGAAATTAAAAAAAATGAAAAGTACTTTTTTCCAAGAAAAACACTTTTTTTGTTTGTTCTATCTTTGCGTAAAATACCATTAGTTTTATAAGCAAGTAATAAAAAAATAACTTAATTTACTAATAGTAATATTTTTAATTTCTGTTACATTTTAGCCTATTCTAATAAAAATTAATGATATTATAAGAAATTTTCGATATGATCCCCACTTTTCGACAATTTAATAAAAAGTACTAAAATTTTCAGAAAAAAGTTCAAAGTCAAAAAAAATGTTATTTAAATTATATCGATAACGATACAACTCACTTCCTTTCCTGATAGCTAATTTTAGCTCAGACTTCCTTTGAACGAACCAAAAATTTGGTCCCCTTAAAAAGTTAAGGAAGTTAGTTTTGGGCCCATTTTTGTACTTTTTTGTATTTTGACTTGTAACCCTTAGGGGAGGCAATGCAACACAATACAATTAATTTATTTTTTATTTATTTAATTAATTAAATTGATATTTATTTATGCATTGACGGATTAATTTATTTGTTTATTCATTAATTTGTTAAATTATTTATTTGTTTAATCGTGTATTTATTTATTTATTTTTGTTACTAATTTTGTAAATTTATTTAACTTGTTTATTTATTCATTAATTTGTTAATTTATTTATTTATCTAATTTTGTTATTTATACATATTAAAAATATTTTTGTAAAAAGTCAGTGATTTGACTGATGTTCCTTTTTTTCATTTCCTCCTCTTTTCTCTATCTTAACTTTTTTTTCTGTAGCTTTTCCTCGAATCCATTATAATTATATGTAATATTTAAAACATTGTTATAAATTTTGCAGTTGTAAGGTAGTTCTATTTGAAAATTGTGCAATATAGGTTTCATGAATAAATGTATAATAATTCTGCTACAATAAATAAATATCTACATATTTTATAATTTAAAGAAATAGGCACAAAAACATAGAAAACATTGCAAGAAATTTTTTTATTACCATAACTAATTAACGACTTATGAACTGCAAATTACTATGCAATAAATATTTTAATATAACAATTTTAAATCCTACCATCATTTGAATTTAACACGAATTATTAATTTTAAACCATTAAATATTGAGGTTTTATCCCTTTTAGTTAGCATAGTCCCCAACTTCATACAAATTTAGGAAACAATTAAAAAAAAAAAACATTGAGAACATTGCACAACGAAATTGAAATTTTCACTTAATTTTAATTAAAGGCTTAAAAATAGAAAATTATTAATCAATAAATTATTCACTATAACAAGCTTTTTATCACTTTTTGAGGGGTGCTAAGCTTACTTGATATATGTAAGCAAAGCAGTAAAAAAAATACATAGAAAATTAATTGGAAGACAAATTCCAAATCCTCACAACAAATTAACGACTATATAATTACCGGCGAATTATCCACCTAACCATTTTTTGATCCACGATTGTTGCTTCGATAATTTTACATTCATGAAAACTTTAGTGATAGTAAATTAATTATTAAGGTTTAGCTAAATTGAATGAATTCGCCTTAATTTTATTTAATTGTGTGTTATTTGGTTGGTATATAATTCGAAATTGTAATGAAAATTAACACTTTGATGATGGAGAAGCCCGAAAAAGTGAATTTCTGATACACCCTCAGTCAGCCTGTGCATCTGTGCGTCAATTGTTGCTTGAGCTATAGAGCCTATTTCTTTTTTTTAATCAAATTTTTTATACAAAATTTTTAAATCGTCAATTTCGCTAGAAAATTTAGTTTTGTTAAAAATTGTCAAATTGAAATTAGTTTTTGAGTTATAACAAAAATATTTTGAAATAACAATTAAAGTTATTAGGGGAGGAGTGTAACTTGGTAATATTCATAGTTTTCATGCAAAATCTCCTTTGAAAACTATCAGTTTTTTTGAAAAAAAAAATTTAAGGTAAGTGTTTTAGCTTATGCAATTCTTTATGCAAATGATAATGATTTTTTTTATTCATAAATCCATAAGAAAAAACTTTCAACAACGTTATCGGTATGTCAAAATAATTTAATCAAGTTTGGATAACAAAATATTTTGCATTATATGTATTTACTTGGGTGTATTTACTCCTCTTCATAATAAAACAATGTTAGGGTGAAAAAAGTTGCTATTTTATAAAAGGTGGTGGTTTGGTTTTTCTTTTAGTTTCATCTTGGTTAAAAATTTTTAAAATATGAAAATACATACATATCTAAAAAACGAAATATTTTTGAGCTCTGTAATATGACTCATCTTTAAGTTGAGTCATAATGTCAAAAATCACCTGTGCCTTTTGTGTATACGCGTGGAATAATAAGTCAAGTCAAAACGAAATAAGTACTTACATAAATATCTACGGATGAATAAAAATAGAATAAAACGTCGTATTTTTGTAGTAATTTGTAAAATACAAGCTATTGGAGAGTCTTAATTTAAATATTCCAACAGATAAATGTCTGAGTTGTCCGCCATTTTGAAAATTTGAAGTATTTCATTTTGAAGTATTTTTACTTGTAAATGCGATTTTATCGACTCCTATTTGTTATAGAACATTTTTGTTTCTCTCAGTTTTATAATTTAAATTTTTTTTTCTGACAAAAATTTTTGACAACTTTACGTTGGAGGGGTCGAAAATTGTATGAGTTTTGTTCCTATAAAAAGAGTGTAGTGCCAGAACTTGGGTGGGCACTACCATGCTCTTTGATTTATTGTATTTTTTTGGTGATTCTAAAGATACTATAAATTTAATCACTTTATAATGATTTGTTTAAGAATTTTTTTTCCGTTAATGTTGTTAGCAGTGTATAATTAATGACTTACATTTTAACAATTTCCAGAAATTAACGCGATCATTTGTTGACCAGTTTATTGTTTGACTGCTGCTGGTTGTTGAATCAATCTTACTCAGAGTTATATCATGATTTTTTAAGATTTTTGTTGCGAACATATATTACACATAAAACATAAATGTCAGAAAACAATGATGGTGAATCAGACTTACGAGTTGAACAAAGTTTTTCAAGAATGGCCGAGATATCATCGAAGACATATGGTTCCTTCTGGAAGACCATTCGACCATCTTCAATGGATTAATAAAAGTATTGATTGAGATTTAATAAACTACCCCTGATGAAGTCGAGAAATTACGACGAAACGTAGGGAAAAAGTATGAAATAAAGTTTTATTTGCATATAAAAGGAAGTGACCAAAAAGCCCGATTGAACATAAACATATACGAAAACAAATTTAATTATTTGATTTTTGTTTTCTCTACAGGTATCTTCAGAAGACACTTGGTAATATTCGGTTCCAAGTAGTGTGGGACTTGTACCGCACTAAAACCACCGGGTAATCAGGAACAATCTATGAAAGATCCACTAAAGATTTTTATTTCTTAAATTCAAAATTGCATTGGGGGAATTTTAAACTTTTAATACTTTCCCATCGCTTTTAGACCATCAGCTCATGAGGCTTGGTTCTTCTTAGTCTTAGTTTTGCGATTTGATTTCAGGGATATAATTTGACAAGTTTTGTTTTAACTAAAGAAAAACTCCATATCTGCGTTAGAAATTCAACAATAGTTGAACTAATTAAAAATAATATTTCAAGAAATTAAAAATAAAACAAACAAAATTAAAAACCACCCTGTATTGTAGACTGAGATCTTCATTTTGTTAAATAGAGATTCTATTGAAAATCCAGAACTTGCCATATGATTGTTTTCTATACTAAATCAAAGTCCATAATAAATATAAATTAGAACACAAAAATGAGGTCAATGGATTAAAAACTAAGTATATAGAACATTTTTTCTGTCGCAATACTATAATGCTTCTAGGGCAATAGGTTTTATTTTTCCCTAATCGCAATTTATTTTATTTTGACAGACGATAAGTTAAATAATTTTTTAATTGCTCCATAAAAACATTGCAGTTGTTAAAAAAATTTACTTTAAATTTTAATAAAAACAAATATGAAATTATGATAGGAAATACGAAGATAGTGCTGGTCTTGTAATTGTGTCCATTTGTCTGTCTGTAGATTAAATTTAGATTAATAATGACTTTATTTAATATAATTATTAATTTCTTATTGCAATATTTTAAAAAATCATAGATAAGCATGGCCTATGTCACCGTCTGCCAGAGTGACAACTACATATATGTTTAAATAAGTAAATTTTGAAAAAACATATATGCCAGTAAGACCTAGGGTCTTATAAATTAGGCAATGTTAGAAGGAATAGAAGGATAGGATAGATTTTTGTTGGCACAGTGGATTGCGAAATTAGGTTTTGATTATCTTATTAAATTCCAGAGGTGGCGTTCAGTTGAGGGAATATAGAAAAGAATGCTGCCTAGACTGGGGATCGAACCCACACATCGAAGTTAGCAGTCAAGCACTACTTCCACTGCGCCGGGGCCACCCCCGTACATAAAAACGAAATTTAATAAAATATATTGTTTTGTTGTTTAATAATTCTTTTTCCGTGACCTTTTAAATATATATTTGTATCCTAATTTTGTGGGCTTGTTGATCTTTGTTCATTAGAATAGTTCATCAATAATATTCTTTCTGTATTTCAATCCCCATTCAACGTATTTAAACAGCTATTTTCAATTTGAACCATTTAACGAATTGTTCAACTCGCCATTTGTAAGGAAATTTTTACCAAAAATTGCTCTTCAGATTTCCGCTGGAATAGGACATTTACCCAGAAAGTCATACACATCATCTTTCTTTCATGTTACACATATATCCGGAAGATCGTTTCTGTTGGGAATAAAATTCAATGGAATAATCTCTGATCTTGTTTAAATGATGCATGATATTTCTTCTGTTGAGTATTTACAACTAAAGTAGTTCCTATTAATGAAGTTACAATTATGTATAAACAAGCTGGGCATAGATAATCCTTTGCAAAGATGACCTGGCCTTTAGTTCGCAATCCAGTCTCTTTTTCGCATCTACCGACTTTATTAGTTCCTATACCTCGGATTTCCAAACACCAATATTGTTACCCTGTAAGTTTAATGTGTAATAGGCTTTTGACGTTTTTTCACTGTGAATCCACCACAAATTGTCAAAATCGGTGTTGCATGAGTGTCGGAAAGTGAGTCTAGACTATAGAAATAATAGGTCTGTTCGCGTACTTGCTCAAAACTGCCAGATTCTACCAGATTTATTTTATATGAAATTTGACAGTCTTTCGGGTTAAAAATGGTAGAAATGGGTAGGATTGGGAAGTAAACGAACAAGATTAATTTATAAAATACCTTTATACACCGTAATAAATGGAATATAGATTCACTGTGTAGATACATATAAGGTCTGTTCACAACATTTCTCGCACAAAAAGTCAAATGTCAAATTTGAGGAGTGGGGATGAAATTCTCTCAAAGAGAAAGAAAACCGAAAAAAAATCTGGAACGGTTTTCGCACTAACCAATTTTTAAACGTCATAAAAGCGCTTCCACATTATCCCACTGAGTATTAATACATGTCAAATTGAAACTGGGAAAGAATTCCATGCTAATGCCAAAATTGTGGGAGAGAAATGACTTTTCATTTTTTGACCACACACAATAGTTTAATTTAATTTTAACCTCAATTAAAATGTAATGAAATATGTGATTGGAACCATTTCTAAAAATTCTCATGTATTAACACGTCATGTCAAATCGTGTAAGCTGGAATATCAAGCTGTGTAAGATGGGTTGTCATATTTTGTTTCCACACTAAATACATGATTTGTTTCCCACTTTTTGACATGTGTTAATACTCAGTGGGATAGTGTGGAAGTGCTTCAAAATTTATTCGACTAGAGTTGCCGTAGATCAGTGATATATCTTAATCAACATTTTCAAGTATCACATCCCAAGAAAATAAAATGTTAACAGAGAATAAACGTACCAGCTTTCATCAAGTATATTAATATACAAACAAACAAATCTTTAATTATACATACAATAAAGCTATGCGCAAACCGATGTATTGTAATTAGTTGACAAATTAAATGATTAATAAAATAATAAAAAATATGCTTATCTTTCAAAACTATAGCCTTTTCACACCAAGCCCAAAACGCGGTTTTCGCGAAATTATCGGTTTTGCCGAAAAATCTAATCGAAAACTCAAGTTTTACCATACATTTTTGGTAAACCACAAGTTTTATATAAAACCTCACGAAAACTAGTTAAAATCCAAAGTTTAAATAAACAAACAAACCTTACGAAACATCCAGCGCTCAATCAAATGTAAACAAAAACTGCTGAATTCTGCTGACAAAAGAAATTGTGAGTGTGTTTTGTAAATGAGATGTCTTGTTATTGTTTTTTTTGCAGGAGATGAGTTGGTATTTGTGAAATGTCAAACGAAAACTTGTAAATGATCAGTGTGAACGTTTTTCGGGTTTTTGAAAACTTTTTGCCGAAAACCCGGTTTTGGGTTTGGTGTGAAAAGCCTATTAGGTAACGTGAAATTTCTTGCGAATTTGCACAAAATTTCACAATTTGCTGTCAAAACTCATAGAAAAAAAACACAGTTTTCGGGAAATTTGTTGAAAAAAAAGTTACCAAACAGGCCTTAAATGTAAAAAAAAGTGCTGAATTCTGCTGACAAAAGAAATTGTGAGTGTGTTATGTAAATGAGATGTTTTGTTATTGTTTTTTTTTTTTGCAGGAGATGTGTTGGTGTTTGTGAAATGTCAAACGAAAACTTGTAAATGTTCAGTTTGAACGCTTTTCGGGTTTTTGAAAACCCGAAAATCCGGTTTTGGGTTTGGTGTGAATAGCCTATAGGTAAAAAATCAAAATAAAATTAACCTTGTTCGACATTGATATTTGTACTAATCTGACATAAGTCAACCAGGCATTTCACAGCGAATCTAGTCTATAGAAATAATAAATAAGATATTTGGATTATTTAAGTATCTTCTCTTTGAAGAAGACATATCAAAGACTTTAATTTAAATCGATTAAAATACAAGAAATTAAATAATTGACAAAAAAAAAACTCGGTTAAATTATGCGACAAAAATTTAAACGAGGGTTTAAAAACACTAAATGCAGCTTTAACTTCAAAATACCGTTGTCCGTACTCAGTAACAGATGGACAAAAACAAATTATATTTTTTTATTTCGGCACCAATTTTTTTTTTATTTTGTAGTCCTGTGCTATGTAGTATGTATATTTGAATGTATAACACTAATTTAAAGAAAATACGTGAAAAAAGTCAGGAATGCTTAGAATTATTTTAAAGAAACATTTTTTTTAACATTTTAGTATGTAAATTTACGTACACTTAACTTATTGAAAACCTTTATGCTCTATAACTGGGTTTAATGTTATAAATTTGAAAAGCCTTTATGCTCTAAAACTGGGTTTAATGTTATAAATTTGGCTTCAGTTAAATCCTTCCTAAGTCCAAGAATGATATTTTTAATATATTTAAGGTAAGCAAAATCACTGTTCATTGAATGGTTCATTCTTTTATGCATTTTGTCATAAAGCAGTTTTTCTTTTTCATTCAGTGCTGCAGAGATCTGAACAAGCAGAAGGGGTGATTTTGTAAAAAAAAATCGACTTGAAATAGAAAAAAAATCATCAAAAATCATCATTTCATGTTATAACTTTTTTTAAAGTTAAAAATCCAGTTTTTGAGTGATTGGTGCTTTATGACAATTTTTTTGTTTTTTTCTTAAGATTTTGTGAAATAAAAAAAAATTTGTGACATGTAAATCTAGTTTGACTTTACTATACGTATCTAAGTTGAATAAAAAAATTCATAACCAAAAATTAATTTAAACAAAAAAAAAACAAACAAAGAAGTTACAGAAAGGACATTTCTAAATGTTTTTTTAAAAGAACCCTTCTATACATCCTTTCAAATATTAGAAAACTGAATGAAATAACTTCATTTGCTATATTATTATGTCATACCTACTTGAAATTTTCTCAAGAAAACCTTTTTCATTATTTATTCCAGATTAAAGAGTGATCCCCATTAGGAATTCCTTAACTGTATGTATGTATATCCTAAAAATAAATATTGTTGGGAGTTGAGTGTATACACTACAATAAACTACAAAGTTAAAATGACATAAGTTGTGCGACAAGTTAAAACAAAAAGTTTTTCGCTTAAAAGAATTGCCATTAGGACGACGACGACGACGACGACGACGACGACGACGACAAAAAACGACGAAACAAAAAGTGAGTTATTAATAGATAAAGATATACTTAAATACATAAATAAAATGAGTTTAAGATTTGAGTGTAATACAGTTAAAATGTCAAAGTACTATATGTAGGAGTAAAGTTAAGTAGAAAGTTGTTGTTGATGTGTGACGACATTCCTGTTCAGGTTCAAATAATTTAAAAAGGTCTTATGTCATGTATCCAATGTAATAATTCTTATTTTAATAGTTATGTGTACTTAACTGTTTTATCGACTTTTTTAAGTTTTTTTATGTTGTTTTTATGTATATTGAAATTTTGACTATTAAAGCTTTGATATTCCTTACAATGACTTTTGGTTTTATTTATTTGTCGATATTAACACATTGACAAAATGGTTTTTAGGAACATTGTCGCCCTCTATCCTTTTGGACAGAGAGTCAGATATCTATGACCAGAATTGTTTAAAATTTCAAGCTGGATATATTCACATTAATTTTTTAATTGTTTATACCACTTAAAAGGCAAGTATTGGTTTTGTTTTTTTTTATAAATAAAATCTAAAGTAAAAAAGTGGTTGCATGTTAAATCTTGGAGTAGAACTTCAAATTTTTGTATTATAAGTTAGCTAGAAGCTGTATCTACCTCAATGATGTTTGACGTGACTCAAGGCAACAACGCTTTGAAAAACTGCACTGTCAAAGTTAAAATGCATGCTTCGACGCTTTATATTTTGGTTCACTTATTTAATTATCGGGAGTGTCTTTTTTATTGGATGGCAAAAAATAGAAACAAAAAAACTCAACAAAGAAATTCAAAGTATCTCATTTCCTATATACAAATTTTTTTTTTTTTTTGAAAATTGACAAAATATTTGAGAAATTTGTAAGCATTATTTTCGATAAGGCAGTTTGCTAAAGTTATAATAGCTGCATTTTATTATCCATATGATCTGACCTTAATCAGATCCCCATAATAAAACAAACAGGATCACAGTGACAGTGGGTATATATCCGTCTCTTTTTGCATTGTGTTTGTATATTTTTCATGTTTTTGTTGAATTTTTTCTTTACACTACAGTTTACACTACCTTACCATAATAATAATAAAAAAGTTAAATTTTGGATCATGAAATAGATCCAGAAAAAAAGCAGGATTACATGTTGTTTTTGTATTTACGTGTAAAAATTTGATTATGATCAGATCATGTGGATAATAAAATGCAGATAATGTTCGATAACATCATTTACGATGCAATTCTGCAGTTAAAAAATTGAGTTTATACAACAAAAATATTGAGCGTCTTCGTAAACTTCGAATGCGTTTTCAAACAAGCAGGATGGTTGCTGATTTGACGATAGTAATATCTTTGTTAAAAAATTACGATAAAACTGACGTTGACAATTTACATTTTTGAAAACGACTGGCGCGTTCAGAAAAATAAGACCTCAGAGATTTTTCTCACTCAAAGAGAGAGCAAGCGAATCCAAGATTTTTTTTCTTAGATTTTTGACAGTAAAGCTGAAAAATTTTGCTGAGGAATCGTGTTTAGGTAATTGAGATTGCTGAGATCTCCAAGATCTCATTTTCCTGAACATGAACTTAAAAATGAAGCACTTATATACGTAGGTCTGTTTGGTATCTTTTTTTGAAAGCCAAGAAGAAAATATTCTCAGAGAGGGGAAAACTTGTCAAAAAGTTAACAAAATACTTTTTGTATAAAATTTCACTTTTGTGTACAAGACGTCAAATGGTGAAAAATCATTTTGAATCGTGTAATTTTTTCAATTTTAAAATTATATTTTATACTAAAAAATGTCGGACGAAAATATAGCACCGGTTTTGATGGAGTAATCTGAGTCTTCAGCAAGTGAATGTGAAAACAATCTGAATTGGCCAGTTTATATTTCAGAGCGTTCAGTAATTTGTCTCCGTCTCTTTGACAGAGCAGGAGAATGAAATATAAACACATATTGCATTTGTGTTCCAAAGAGTTTAAGAAATCGAGTGACGAATCCAAGAAATTTCAGTCTCACTTTTTGACAGCTAAAGTGAGGAATTTTTGTGAGGAATCGTGTTTATATTTGTAAGGAAACGGAGATCTCTGAAATATAAACTGGCCAAATGAATATTTTGTAAATTCCTAGCTGACCGACCGATGTCAAGTGACTGACACTGACAGCTGTGTATTTGACAGTTTTTAAATTCCATGCTCACAGAAATTTGTGTATCAGAAATTTGCAAGTTATCTAATGGAGAGGGGAAATTATTTGCTTTCTCGATGAAACTTTTTTGTGTTAACAAACATGAATTTGAGACAACTTGTGAAATTTTTTGCAATTTTGGAAACAATTTCAGGTAACCAAACAGAGCTTTATATCACATAACAAAAGACAAAAGTCATACCACTTCTCATATTATCTGTCAAAAATCGTATCAAATCGATGACTACTCCAGAAGGAAAAGTCTCCTATCATACGAGGAAATTAATTTTATTTTCTTTGATGTTTCTTTTAATTTCCTTAAAAATTCCTACCTTTCACGCACGGGACACACAGAAAGACAAAATGCCAATTTCAATTTTGAAAAGAATATCAAAAACCTTTCTTCTTACTAGGGTGCGATAACGTTCAACTTTATTTTATCAAAAGATTGAAAAGAATAATTTTAAATTATTATTTAAGGACTTGGGGCAAAATTTTAAATGAAAAAAATAAAACGAAAAATTATTCAATTTAATTCTTATGAAATGACCTTCTAAGAATAAAAACCATTTTCATGAAAATTATATACTCTCCGATTACGGTGATTATATGACTCAAAATATAAGTAAATGATTTTTTTTTCATTTTACTTAGAGCGAACAATTATTTTGCATACAAAATGGACCTGTTAAATAAGTTATGACATAATTTAAATGTAAAATATATTTTTTTTTCATGATAAAATTCCAATGGGTGGGGAAGCAAAAATGTCTATTTTTAGATGAAGAGAGGTCAACATGTCATTGTTCTAAAAAGGGTTCTATAACTTTTATATTTCTTATTCACCCAAATATAGCTTTGTATTATATACATTATACATATGTAGGCTATATTTTCTACTTGTTTAAGTTTTTAAATAATGACAGGATGTGTTTACGTAAAAAACAAGCACAATTTTATAAAGAATATAGTAAGTGCTATTTTGTTATACGTAATCGGAATCAAATAGAACAAATTGTGATTAGAATGAAATTTTAATTATTACATTTATGGAATTCAAAAACTATTAAAAGTGGTGACCCATTGCACTCTTAAATATTATTTGAGATAAATTAAATAAAATACTGACATGAATAAGTTTTAATAAAATAAACATAAAGGTACCTTTTGACAGATGCGAAATTGCAAAAGAAGTTTAAATTTGTGTGCACTTTTCGCCTGTAAGTTATTAAGGCTCATAACTTTGGGGTATTCACCGACCACACATAAATATGTTTCGAATTTCAAAAAATAGAGCCACTTTCTGTTGTCCAGGCACTTCCAAACTTTAAAATCAAACTTTTTTCGAAAATTATTGAAAGCTGACTAATCACCTGTTCGTCAAACATCAAATCGATAGATACTTTTTGTTGGTTGCTGGGTCGGTGTTTTATTATTAAATAGAAAATATTACATTAATATTTTTAATTGTTCATAGTGCTCATAATATTCACTAAATTTTTGCTTCGATCCGAAGAATCATACGGGCGAATTAAATAACGTACCAGCTGCTGATTGTGATATAGATGGTGTGATAGCGATGGAGATGTTTGTGTTGATGACAGTTACGAAAATTCCGGAAAATTTTCGAAGAGAGCGCTCATAAGTTATGAGTGGTCAGGACTCGGGAGCACACATATCTTTTATTAGCGCTCATTAATATCGACATATTATCATTTGGTGAATAGGTTTATAAGGCTCATAAGTTATGAGTGCTCGGTGAATACCGGCCTTAAATTCTTATTTTTCTTTAAATGTTTTTTTTTGTATTTAAATAACTTTTTATTATTGAAACACTTCTCATCAAATACCAGTATTTTTTTTCAATTAGCTAAAAAAATGTCGGTTTCATCAAAGTGAATATTGAAGTGAATCAACGAAAGAGAAATATATTGCTTTAAGGTAAAAAGTACTATATGGGCTTTTCCAAAAACTATCTTTGTCTTTTATCTTTCTAATTTGACATTTCTAACAAGAGATGTCAAAATTCTGTTTATTTTTTATTTTTTTTCACACTGACAATTCGTTTTGGTAACGAAATTTTCACAATTTGCTGTCAAAATTCATATACATGGGAAAAAAAACTCAATTTCAGGTAATTTTTTTGATAAAAAAAAGTTACCAAACAGGCATAATATATTAGGCATGTTAAGGAAAATGAAATCTCCGAAATCTCAGTTACCCGAACAGGATTCTTCAGCAAAATTTCTCAGTTTTGCTTGCTCAATTTTTAAGTGAAAAAATTCTATGAGATCTCGGTTTTCTGAACGCGCCAATTCCTAAAGTTTTTTCACAAACGTCAAAATTAGCACTTTCTGGCAACAGGACAATTGTTTATTTATTTTTGAAAGCAAAAACTTACATTGAGGATATTTAAATAATAAGTACCCGTTAACATAAGCATTTCACTGAAAGTCGTTTTACTGAAAGCGTGTCTACACATAAAAAAAAATCCTTTCAGTTCAATCTACCTTTCCCTATCTCACTTCACTTCATGAATATCTCACTCACACAAAAAAAAGACTTTCATGTTTCATCCTTGAATCTGGCGCATAGGTGAATTTTGGGTGAAACTTACCCTTCTCTCACTGGATACACCCTTCAATAAAATGCCTATGCACAAACACTTTTTCGTTTTGGAATTTCACATCTGTCAGTTGCAACAAAATGATTTTTGTTTTTTTTGACGTTGACAGCTTCGGACACTTCGCTATTTATCAGGCATGTTCAGAAAAATGTGATCTCAGAGATCTCAGCAGTTACCTGAACAGGATTCCTCAGCCAAATTTCTCAGATTTGCTGTCAAAACTCTGAGGAAAAAATCTTGGATTCGCTTGCTCACTTTTTGAGTGAGAAAAATTTTTGAGATCTCATTTTTCTGAATACGCCAATTGTTCCGATTAATATTTTCGTCCGTTAGTTGCGATAAAATCATTGTTGTCTTTTTTGACGTTGACAGATTCAGACACTTCGCTATTTATTGTTCCGATTAATATTTTCTGTTTCCAATTTCAAATATTTCATCGGATTCTTCTCAAATGTGGTTAATTTTTGAAGAAGCCGATTGAATTAAAATTAAAAAGGAGTAGAACAGTACGAAAATCTAATTGAAAACGACATCAAACCGTATAGTTATATTTTTCAATCAACTATGAACATAATTTGGTGGCACGACAGCTCGCATAGAAACAGAGCCTATAGTAACTTACAAGTTGGCAGGAATGGTATGGACCTAAAATTTGCATCAAATTCGAACAGATAAGGTAAGTGGAAATTTTTCATGTCAAAAGATAATCTTAGGGGATTTTTCAATGCCGTGTAATTTTCTATTTGCTATATCATTTAAAAAATAACTCGAAAGCTGCGGAGACTTCCATACCTAGTCACCAAATTGGCTGGAGATGCCTATTGGCTGAGGCCTTGGGTTATGGCGGGTACCACCCTAAATAAGTGTATGAAAAGTTATCAATTATGTCTGTTATAAACTTGTGGGTTTAATCGGCATTATTTCTTCATCTGCAAAAAAGTACGTATACGCCACAGTGTACCCGTATATCATGAATAGTCAGAAAAACACCAAGTGGTACTATATTTAAACAATATTTTATTAGCTTATTTTATGGCTTATTAGGCTGTCAAGAATTTTGTGCTCATACGTATATGATTCATTGAAGTTTATATATTTTCATATTAAATCAATAAAATCCAATAAATCAAATGTGATTCAATGAAAAATATGATGATCTGATACCAACAATTTGATCCATAGGACGTGATAATACAAATTATTTCAAATTTCGATACTTCTATATAACCTCACTATTGATGTTGCAAGTTTAAGAAATGCTCTTGAGAAAATTCTTGTGTCGGGTGTGTGCATCAGCAATCAATATTTTAAAGTTTATTCTACCTGTATTTGTAATACGTCCAACATCTGAAACCAACACTTTCGTACAGAACGACCACGTACCATTTGTTTGAAAAATTATCAGGAAGCATAAAGCACCTGAATAAGTATAGGTATATTTACCAATTTGAGGAGAAATGGTCATGCAACTGCTTGAAAGAAAAAAAGCATGTTCAGATAGAGTTCAAACAATGTAGCAAGACATTCTACTTGACATGCTTCAATTTGTATCATAAACATACAAATATCTATCAAATATATTAAGTGGACATTTCTAAACCTTCCCGCGAAGAAACTTGTTTATAATATTCACATTGTTTTCGATCGTATATGATACAAACAAAAATTAACAATGAATTATTAAGAATATTTTTGCAAAAATCAAGTGCACCACCCTGTTACTCAGTTTCAAATAATCTTGTTAATAATACAAACAAAAATTAATGCTAACGCCCATGTTCTGAATTTTGAACGAAATCGAATTGAAATCGTTTTTGAACTTCATTCGAAATGAAATTCTATAATTCACAACTCGTTCGTTTTCGAAAATTTGGCAATTACTTTGAACTGTCAAAATGCAAAGAATGAAAATACAAATTTTAGTCAGTAATCTTTATATAATAAATTTCTCTCATATCATGATGTTGTTTCAATATTACTATTCTTAAAATATTTGATATTAAACCTTCATAAGGTTAGAATTTGGCATACTTTTAGATCTTATTCCTTTTCACGGCTGAGTTGTTACACATACAGATTTTTATATAGAAGAACTTGGTTATTTTTTAACATTTATGTTTTTGTTGTGATCTCACTCCTTTTTGCAAAGATATTTATTTGTTGCCAATCAAAAACCTCGTAAGTTACCTACTAATATCATTCTACAACAATCAGAAGTGATTTATATAATTGATAAAAATTCTGTGAAAGTGGGCGGATACCACGCCCCTGAATAGAAAACCTCAAGTATTCTATTTTTTTTTTTTGAATGCAATTCATGCCCTATCGCCCTACCAAATTTCATAATTCTACAGGAATCGGACGAGCTCCATTTAATTGATCGCAATTCTGAGAAAGTAGGCGGATACCTCACCCGCTTAATGGAAAATCTCAGATATTTAATTTTTTATTTCTTATTTATTTCAAACCCTACCGCTCTACTAAATTAAGTCATTCTACGGCAATCGGACGTGCTCAATATAATTGATAACAATTCTGGAAAAGTGGGCGGATACCACGCCCCCTGAATCGAAATCCTCAAATATTCGATTTTTTCCTTTGTATGTACCACAAAACCTACTGCTGTACGAAATTACAAGATTCTGCGATGTCGGGAAGTTCTTCATAATTTTGATGGTCTGTCAGTTAGTTACGGTTTTTGCGATTTTTGAAGACTTACATATGTATATCTCAGGAACCATTTATGCTAGGTGGTTGAAATTTGATGAGACGCCTGTGCTTAGTCAGCCTAAAAATATTCTGACTTTGTTGGTACTGAATTTAGAGGGGTGTCGAAAATCACCTGAGTTTGTTCCTGTGAAAAGAGTGTAGTGCTAAAACTTGGCTGGGCATTACCGTGCCATTTTGATATGTGGTTAATTGTCGTCCGTTTGAATGTCTATGTCAGTGAAGCTCATTATTGTTTTGTGGCCGCAGAGGCCTCTTTTCCAATTATTACACTGTCATAGAACACTTTTGGTTACCAATTCCCTCATATAAACATTATTATGAAGCCTAATTGTTAAAAATCTGGAAAATTCTGTGTTTAACCTAGCGTCATACTAAAAATGCTTTAACATCGTTCTAAATCGTTCTAATTCGTTCATCTTTCTTGTAAAAATAATACTGTTATTTTTTTATTGTTATACATAATTAAATTCAAGAAGTTAAAGTTTCATATTTTTTGTCTTGCAATTCAGGACAAACTTTGTGTTATGAGGAAAAGAATTTGCTCAAGGCAACACATTTTAAAAAAAAGTTTCATTTGTATTCTCTTTTACGTTTACTATATTAACTTTTAAAATGTCCAGCGGTTACATAATTATTTGTTTGAATCCTGAGTTTAATTTTGGTGTAGGATTCTCTTTTGAGCATGAGTAATAATTTAATTATAAACTAACTATTACACTTAGATATAATTTAAATGAAAATCTATGGTAACCCAAGCACGTGCAAACTATTAAACTATTCATATATAATGTAAGCTATTAAATATAATTGAATCACATTTTCATATACAAGTCATTAAACTAATACATATGTATATGTAAAAGCTAAAGTGTGGTTGGAGAGGTTACAAATAATAAAGCATATCTCAACTCATATCAAGCTATTTCGTATATTCGTACCCTTTATCTATACCTTTACATGAAAAGAATGTCTGTTTCCTGTTGAAATCGGTTATATCTATAATTCTGTATCCTTCTTCATATACATACACATATAACAAAAAAAAATATACCTACCTCTTTTCTCCAACAATGTCAACTCTTTCGAATATTCCCCTCATTCCCATCCCCACTGTCTATATATATTCTACAAAAACTTATGTTTTAGAGTGGTGGGGGGGGTGGGGGGGTAGGAAAAAAGATACCTCCTCTAAATGTCTCTTCACGGTAACCCATTCATTACAAGCGCCATCACCTAGCTCATAGTCATAATTATTGTCACGTTCGCTATCATTTCCTACTTTTTATTCACTTTATTGCCAATAAAATCCATTAAAATACTTAAAAGCACTCCACTGACAAATTGTGTTCGAGAAGTGAATGTTTGACATTTATGAGGTAGGTAAAAAGAAGGTAAACTATCTATGGTGTGTTGTGTTGTGTGTAAGTCTATATAATATTCAACTCAAGTGTATTAATAGTCTGTGAGGTTCTGTTGAAAATTAGTGTTAAATTGTTTTTTTTTTTATATATTCTTTCAAAATAATATAGTGAAGGTATTTTTTTAAGGAACATCAATTGTTAAGCTGAATGCACTAATATATGTATGTATTTCCAAATTTGTTAAAAGATAAAATAAATGACACCGGACTGAATTCCTGAAAAACTGTCAAACTTTAAAAAAAAAAGGCCGAAATACAAAAAAATTACAAAAACGTTACTTTTGGCAGAGAATTTAATTTGTATATGTTTGGTAAGTATTTTCTTACAAGTACCCTATATTTATAAATATTTGAACCAGGGCTAATGTTTTTATAGGGTAAAAGGGGGTCAAATTTATTTTTTTTTTTGGAAAAATGCCTAAACAAAAAAATTGTAGCATATGCTATATTACACACAAAAAATTATAACACTTTTTTCACATATGCAACTGTTATAATCCCAATTTTTGGTTGTAATATGCAATTATTTGGCACCAACCGCTAATGGTGTAAATTATTTTGCGCAAGAATACAAAAAATAGTTACCTACTTGACATTTCTTCCAAAAAATTGATGGTTTTTGAGCAATTTTAAACAAAAAATCGATATTTCTAAATTTAGGGTAATTAAAAAAAAAATGCTAAAGGTTCCCTCAAACCAACGTTGTGATTATTGTTTTCGTCGTTGCCGCAACAGTTTTGCGTTGGTTTGGGAGAGCCTTAATACAAAAATTCGACTTTCTTGAAATTTTTTTCTGAAATAAAAGTAATAGGATAAAGTTATATCATCAATTTGTTTCATTTACTTTATTTAAAGTGCTTAAATAAACATCTGACAATTATCTTAACATATCTGGTCCTTCGAGCTGGATTAAAGTATTTTATTGGAATCTTTATATATCACTACGTGATGGCCAAATTTTGTCTTTTTTTAAACATTTTGTCTCATTAAAAATTTGTGTGGATATGTGCAGAAAAAGGTTTAACGCAGATAAAACTAAGGTAGAAACTGTGTTCGAATTACAATAATAATTTCGCAACACTCTATGCAATTTTTTCGTCGTTTTCTGTGGCTGTGGTTGGTAGATAGTAACTGGATTGAACGTCGCGCCGCACTGTGGTCAAAATTGACTTTTTTAGTTGCAAAAATCATTACTTTTGAACGCATGCATGAAGATATCGCTATAACTTTTCTTTTCAAGCAAATTTCCAAGGCTATACAAATAGTGATATTTAAGAAAATTGCTTCACAGAGTGTTTCTAAATCTTAGACTTAAATAAGATTTTCTTTGAAAAAGGAATCAACAGAGAAAGGAATTAAAGAAAGACTTTAAGAACATTTAAAATTTTACGAATTTTGTAAAAATAAGTCGGCGGCTATTCAACTATTCACAGGGTGTACAAATAATTTTTTTTACAACAGTGGATGCATAAAATTATCGCACCAATTTTTGAAGTTTTTATCTTGTCTTAAGTATTTAAACAGTATTTTTTCTATTTTGTGGCTCATCGACATATCTTATAAACTGTTTAAATGACCAATTTTATATGAGACAGTCTAAGAAAAAAGTAAATGGACCAAAATTTTAGTAAGAAATAATATTTTACTTTTTTTATTTGTTTATAAAATAAAATAGAATACATTAAACTTCTTTTTTTTTAATAATTATAGATTTTAAATTTCAGTAAGAAAATAATTGGCATCATCATCATTTTCAACATTTTATAGATAGATTATTTTGGGCAAAAACTTTTTTTCAGTTCTTTTTGAGATATCACGTGCCTTAAAGATGAAATTATAACCAGCATATTATATAAATCTTCATTTTGACGTTGCCGTGAAATCTTGCAGGTATGTTGGTATCAATGTCATTTTCTTTATTGGGGCAATAAAAAAATTAATCTTTAACTTTTGTCAGGTTTCAAAAAACAAAAAGGATTTAAGATTATAATTTTCTTTATTGTCAACATTAATTCCTTCTTTAGTTTCAAAAACTCTTTTAGTTTAGGAGGAATTTATTCAAAAAGGGGCGTAAAAGTGGACGAATTACAAAAATTGAATCTTCAATATAACAATCAGTAGATTGTTCAAAAGATTGTATGTTAATTTTTTTAACAATTTCCATTAAAATTAAATATAAAGGGGCGTGGAAGTGGGCGGACTTTTTTCAGATCAAAATAACAACAAAACGTATTTTTATTGAAATAGGGAGAAAATTTCAAGTTCTAAGGTCTTTTGAGAAAAAACAAATAACTTAAAACATTCTTTTTTAAACAAATTACATTTTCTCAAAACATTGAAAAAAATTGCAGCTGCAATTTTGCATACGGTTTATCAAATAGTCAGGCTAAAATATACTTTTTTTTTGTCAGCTGTTGTTTGCCTCATCGACATGCATTCTAGGTTCTAGTGTGAATTAAAATGGTCGATTTGAAGCCACTAGACAGTACTAGTAAAAATAAAACTATAGGTATGTATCTAAGTTAATTTAAAATTCGTCAGTCTGCGAACACAATCCCGCAACACAGGTCTTTCTTAAAAATGGAACTCTTGCTTAAGTCCAAATATTTTGAAGTATAAAATAAGCACTGCTCTATATAATTTCTTCTTTGGTTGTACATACAAAAAAATAAAACAATACTCTTTTCTAAGCCATGTTAATGAAGCCTGCTTTTGAGTTGTGAAAAAATTGTACAGGTGAAAGATCGTTTGTTAATTCTTCTACAAGTTTTATTTTTTCATACATTTAAGATTACTTTGCGTAGAAGGCACAGCCAGTGGCGACAGCAGAGATTCTGAAGTGGTTTTCATCGTTCAGAAAAAAGTTTATCGCCCCTGTATTAATTATAATTTGAACAATTATTTAAATTTTAATGAACGATTTCGGCTAAGTAATTCTAGAAAAAATAATAAGCACAATAATTGGACCCCAAACCGAAAGGAATTGCGCATTAACTCCAAAGCAGCAGCTTCTAATAACTTTACAGTGATTTGGAAACGGAGGGCAATACCATGGATACAACGGTCTTTCTAAACCAAAGTTCTGAATTAGTTTTTATTTAAGAATTGAATATAATAAAAATATGGTTTGACTGAACAAACCTCAATTAAAGCCAAGGCGAAAATGTCGCACATCTGAGAAACCCTTCGTCTCGGATTATTTTTTTTTGTCAGTTAATGAATTTTGGTTGAACATAATAAATAATATTATATAAAGATAAATATCAAAAACGATTTTCCGAACAAAAACTCACGCAACATTAGAAACAAAAATTCTGTGCAAAATCGCTATTGAAAATGCAACATACACATCGCACTCTATAAGCTAAAAACACTGGGAGCGTTTTGTTTTATTTTTTTTTTGTTTATTATGATGATTTGTAAAGTCTTGTCTATTCCATTGCTGAAACTATTTTTAAAACAATTTTTTCGATTTTCAGTGAATAGTCATTAAAACTCTTCTTCTCCCACATTGCCTCCCTCTAAAGCAAGCTACCATAAGAAAAGGAGAACACTATACCTACAACTATATTTTATGCACGCACACATTTCTGTGCGACAGAAAAAAATATATCTGTGTACGAACGGAAGAACCCAAACAATATAATGAAGGACGAATACCTGTGTAGAATCCTTGAAAAAAAAAAGTTTTTAGCAATTTACCTTCATTGTGTAGGTATAGTCAAGTCAGTCAGTCAGTCATCTTTCAATGTCAAGTTTAAAGGAATCCAACTCAATTAAATTTCATCACCAAGACTTTTATGTGTTGCATAATATTAATGCAGGTGAATAGAGAATAATGTTTTTTTTTTTTTTAACCTAACGGTCTGAACTTATGAACTAGAACCATGTACATTGATATGCAAAGAATGTAGAAAAAGATCTGTGTCAAACATTCTCTTTTTGATTCAAGTGGGAGTTCCAGAAATTTATGAGAGAAGAAAATCCAGGCATTGTTCGTAAGCTGAATTGCTTGCGTTTGAATAAAATATTTGTGTATGTAAGACCATACGCGTCGCAATGATTTTGATGCCACATCAGTTACAGCCATTTTTTAATTTCAACAATAATAGGTTTTGAAGGTTTGAATGAACAACAACACTTGAGTGAGCTACCACCAAGTTTTTATAAGCTTTTAGTGGTCTTGGTCTTTGTTCAATTTTAATTGAAAAAACTTTCTATGCCCAGCTAGGACTCGAACTCGGACCAAGCTCCCTCCAAACCTTATGCATACGCATTGCGCTACCGAGGTCACTTGATCAAGTCGATCCCAATTTTAGGTTTTATTGTTTTGGCAATTACATTTGAAACCAGCTTTGACAATCTTTTGGACTAAAAATGGTAGAAATGGGCAGTTTTGCGAAGTTAACGAACAAAGTTAATGCTTAATTTGATAGCTCAAAATATTTTGACGTTTACATTATAAACTATCGATAGCAAAACGATATTTCGCAACGGGGAAATAGTTCTTACTACCCAACACAATGAAAACGGAGCTCCAAATGGAAATGGGGCCGAAATTGGACGAGTTCGATAACTATTAACTTTTCATGCACGTACAGCACTTTTGACTTTTAAAATTGTTAGAGGAAAAAAAAAAACAATCGACCGCAGTGGCAAAAATATCGTAGCTCTTAGTGCTTATTATTGAAAAAATATTAGTACGTAAACTCCGCAAAATTTAACTTTCATAAAAAAAAAATCGGACCAAAATTTTGATTTAGGTCTGATTAAAAAAAATATTTTTGGAAATAACGGACACCCTTATGGCTGATATACATAAAACTAAGGTACACGAAGTGCAAAATTAAAAACCGACCGACACAAAAGACAGCTAGCTTTCAAAGATCAATATGAAATCCATGCACGTATGTAGTCGGTACCTATAACCCGCAGAGTTTTTATATTTGCTGATGAATTTTGTTTTAAACAAACAAAATTATCGGAAGTACATACGTAAATTACCCTATTTGTTGTTTGCAAAAAAATACCTCCTGGTGTGATAGTTTGTGCATTTGATTGATTTTTGATTGATTTTATCATATCCGCGGTAAAATTTTTAAAAATCAATAAGATTATAAATATTTGAACTTGGATATTATGGATCAAGATATAAATGAGTATGCTTAAAATATCGATATAAAATTAATTACAGTACAACCTCCTTATAACAACATGAAGATGGCAGCCACAAAATGTTACATGTGAATATAAGGGGTTGGTGTTCGCCGATAAACTAGAAACAATTGAGCCCAACCGTGCCATTTGATAACAGATTGCAATTCGTGACGACCAAATTATTTTCTCAAATTTGTCTTATTTTAGTAATTAAAACGCAAATTTAAGTATTATTTTTATTAATTTAAATAAGTTTTCTACCATTTTTTCTAGTTTTTGTGAAGAAATTAGGCTTATTAAATGTTTTAAATCCCTTTTGTTCTTTTATTCGTCGGTCGTTGGTCGCTTTCGTCTTAACGAAAATCTACTACATTCAACAAAAACTCTGCTGTCACCAAAGACTTTTATTTAAGGTCTGTTTGGTGACTTAAAATTTCATTTTGATATGACATTTTGCTGTCAAATTATATCTGAAAAAAATACCGTTTTTGTGTAATTTGTTGTAAAAAAAAAATTACCAAACAGGATTTTGTGTGCACACATGCACTTTCTCAAAAAATAGTACTGGATTAAATACCAGAAAAAATGACAGTTATATAGCTCGCTTTCAAAAGTAAATAATTAATAAAAGCCTTGAATCACGCAGTTGGTAAATCCCAGAATTTTGTATTTTCTAGGAAAGATTATTCTTAAACAAACAAAATTATCGTAAATATACGTATAAATAACACATTTGTTGTTTGCAAACAAGCACCTGCTTGTGTGATGATGATTTGTGTTTTTGATTGATTTTATCATTTACGTTAAAAGTTTTGAAAATCAATAAGTTTATATTTGATCTACCTACTACGTTATATGCATCAAGCAATAAATGAGTTAGCTAAAAATATACGCATAGATATAAAAGTAATTAGCGTTTCGAGTTAGACATTAAATCAATTTTTGTTGTTCATTTGTACACTTATCGCTGAAAATACTGATTAGTTCAATAGAGGATTGTCTTATCAATCCTTTTTTCAAGTTGTATTTATAATGAGTTCTTTGAGAAAAATGCATTTATATTTTAAAATCTATGAAATCTATATTTCACTATCTACATAAAATATTTCATACATGTAATGTAGCATATTTTATAATCATACTTTAAACTAGCTGCACTGGAATCTTAACAGAAAACACAGGTTAGAAACAACTGCAGTTGATAAAGAATTAGGCAGCTATGTTAAGTTAGAAAGATAGAAAAGAAATTTAAGTAAATTGCGCAGGTTATCAAAGTTGCAATGTCAGAAATTAAAACTGGCTGTTCCAGAGCCCAAAGGAACTACTCGTCGCATTATTAGAAAATATTGAAATAACCCAAAGTAAAGGGGCACTGGATCCACCATTTTCTTGGATTTTGACAGATGCATAGAACTGAACAAAAATGAAAACGCTAATGATATATATTATGCCTGTTTGGTAACTTTTTTTCAACAAATTTCCCGAAAACTGAGTTTTTTTTCTATGGGTTTTGACAGCAAATTGTGAAATTTTGTGACAATTTGTGCAAATTCGCAAGAAATTTCACGTTACCAAACAGACCTATTTCTTTATTAATGTGTGTATTGTGTAGGTACTGTGAGTTAGAAAAAGGACTAAAGTATATTCTACTACAATTTCCTGTCGATTCAATGGAAAATACAGCTAGTGTCGTTCTTTTCTTTATTAAGCCTAGTACGCTGCTGATGCGAAACGAAAATTTCCTGTGATCTCCAAACAGACAACGAAACGCTTGCGAAGACACAACGGAAAATATCCTTGGAGAGTTTCATTAATTGCAAAAACAAAATCAATCAATTAATTCCAAAAACAAAATCAATCATAAACGCAAAAAATCAGAGAAACCCATGAAGTAATAAAATGATAAACAAAAAAAAAACACAAATAAAACTCAAATGTCATTTTTCCGCACACAATAAATAGTCCGTATAAAAAAACGAAAAGCAGAACGAAATTTTCCGTTTAAGATTTCGTTGTGTCATTTTTGTATGGGATTTTTCGTTTCGCATCAGCACTCAGCAGCGTACTAGGCTTTATTTAGTATTATTTTAATTTCTTATTAACTGAAAAGGTAAGAATTATAGTTTATATCTAAACATGTTTTTGTTTTAAACAAGTACAATTTATTAAATATATTGTGAATAAAAATTGCACATGAGTGGAAAGTAAAATCAGAAAAAAGGAAGATTTAATTTAATAAAGAAATGGTTTACGGATTGTCGTGCAGCTTCTGGGTTTTGTTTGATTTGTAATTGATATTCAATTTTTAGCAAATAAATAGTAAAATGTTCCAGTTTCTTTGTTGAATTGATAAGTTTTATAAAAATCATGGTCGTCCATTTAAAAAGGCTTATGCTTTCTAGTGGGGTCTATCAAAATCTTCATGAATATTTTTAAATAATGAAAAATTTTCTTTAAAAACACTCAAATCATACTACGCGCGCAGAAAAAATATATTTTTGATGTGTTAACATATATCATGCCGGGCGGTGCACCGCGCCGGTAGAGTGAACTGAAAACGTGAGCCTTACGAGTAATACGTCCCGTCAATACGTAAAATTCATCGTTGTAATTGATGTTTACACATTTTAACTATGAGCCCCGGCACTCAAACATTTTGTTTTCTTTACGTGTTTATTTTTGACGTTTGACAGAGGCAAAAAGAACTTAAACATCTACCATGTTTAATGTTTATGCTCCAGTTAATCGTTTATACATGAGTTTAGCAAAGGCAAAATAAGAACTTATTAGAGGACTATAAATGTCTATTCGTCCGTTTACTTGTCTTATGTGATAGGAGAAGCGGTAGCCGGTAGGAGCACTTTATTGTAATTTTCAACAAAAAATAATCAATTTTGATTTAACATAATATTGACTTTTGACCTAAGCGTAGCAGTTGAGGGTCCAAAAAGGGAGTTTAAATCCTTTGGACCCGCAAGACGAGCCACTCAAGGCAATGTTTTCCAAGAAAATACGTCGGGTGAATTTCTTTTAAAATTATTTTATACAAATAAAAAATAAAATTTGAATTTTTCTAAATAATTTTTCAAATACAAAATTCTAGTAAATAGTTGTAGACTTATGACGCACTTCCTTAGGGAATATTGACCCACTTATGATCTTGATTTGTGAACTTGTAAGGTGTAACTCAACCAAGTGTCACTAAAGTCCATTAAGGAAGCGGGATTTTGTATAATGTAACTTCAATATTATAAAAAGCAGGTTCATTAATTTGTGAGATTTTGTTTTTCGATATTTTGATTTGCGCTTCCTAAAAAGAAATTTAAGTGAAAATCAATTCGAATTTAAGAAAAACATTTCAACAAATTCATGTTTTTTTTGATACACTTAGGCCCATTTGCTGATACGAAACTTAACTGTTTATGTTCAACATAAACGCTCAAGTGACACATATTGCTTTGCACCAAACTCAAACTTAAAATTAAAAGTCGTTAAGTCGAACATAAATTATGTGTAAGATGAAGTGTCACATAAGATATTTAAGTAAGACATATCTGAGTGAAGCACGCCTTAAAGCAATTTTGGGTGTTAATTGTTGTTAACTAATTTATAGTGATTTAAACAAAATCAATATAAAAACAAAATAAAAATGGATTTCGAAATCCTGGATGAGTTTTGATGATGACGTTGAAATCCTTGAAATTGTAGAATTTGGAGTTCCTCGTCAAATATACGATAGAAACGAATACTTTACTTCGTTTGATGAGCTCTCGTTTTACAAAAGGTTTCGCTTGACAAAAGAAATAACTATTGTTGCTTTAGAGAAAATAGAAATATTATTAGAATGTCCTTAAAACAGGTGTAGTGTTAATTTGATTATAAATTATTTAACTATAGAATTAAAATTCTATTTTCGCTCGCAGAAACAACTACATAGCTCCTATGAATAAACTTTTGGTGTCCCGGTTTTTTACAACTGGTCTCGACAGTTTCAAGGATAGTTTTGAAAGTTTCCAAAGCAATAGCTAGTCTCTCTTCATAAATTGAAGAAGTAAAGATTTTTATTTAAGGAAAAGTTCGGATTTCTTTTCTTATTTTTTCCGACATTTTTATGTAATCAAACTAAAACTAACAATTTAACAAAAAAATAACACAATAATAACCCACAAATAACAAAACCGTATCGTAACCGTAAAAAATTCCACGAATTTTAAATTTTGACATTTAGTGAACTTAGATGTGTTTTAAATCTGCTTCTTTGCTAAGTTTAACATAAAATTTTATGTGCAACATAAATAAATTTGTGTATCACTTAAAAGTAAGGTGGAACTTAGCTATTGACAAGATTTATGATTCATATCAGCAAACGGGCCTTATATACTTAAATTAAAAAAGGTTTACAGATTTTTGTTTAGACCAAAAATAACGATCACTTTCCAGAAAAAATGTTCAGCCATTAATTGTTTCTCTCTTTAAGGCACATAATACTTTTTGGAAAATATATTTTGTTGTAAACGTATTATTATAACTGTACCTACTTTACTCGATTTTTTTAATTTTCAGGTTTCTCGAGAATGGAATTAATGAAATTTCATTGAATTTTTAATGCAAATGGTTCTAGAAAGTTGAAAAAGTAATTTTCAAAAAAAAATTTTCTTAAACTAAACATTTTTCTTTTGAAACTCAATATTTCCAAAACGATTAAACCAATTATTAAAACTTGCCAGTTTTTTTAAAGTATTCAGATAATTTGAAAAAAAAACAACTTCTTAGGACCAAAAAAACGTACCAGCTATAGAAAATGTCAAAAACCGTTAAAGAATTTTTTAATTTTTACCAAAAATCGTTCCTAACGATTTTGATAAAAACTTGTTTGTCAGTTAATTTTTAAACAGCCAACTGCATAGTTTTTCATATAAAACATTTTTACCAAAAACAGAATGTAACTATAACCAGTGTTGTTCAAATCCATGTAAAAAACTATTTTTTACCTTTTCTACGTTAAAATAGGTACAAAACGCGTTAATAAGTGTAAAAAACATAAAATCCCATAAAAAACTCGAAAAAGGTAAAGAAGGGGTAAAAAAAAAAGTAAATACCTGAGAAAAAAGAGAGAAAATGAGAGGCATCTGTCAAAATTTTCATAAATAAAGAAAATTTGGCAGACGTTAAAAAATTTCGAAAAAAAAAATAATTGACGCATTTTATAATGAAAAACTAGGACTGAAATAGATTAGAGAATCTGTGTTTTAATCATTTTGTCGAAAATAAAATAGAAACCCAATAGTTTTTGATGTGTAAACATCTATACTGGCGGTAGGGTGAAAATAAAACGTAACGTAACGTTGTAATCGTGATCGTGATCGTGGTCGTGATCGTGATTCTGAGCTTTACGAAAATTGAGTGCGTTCAACAATATGTACGTTCAGTAACTAAACGTTGAGTATTTATATACGAAATCAAAAGGTCGAGTTCACTTCGGGTTGAAATTTGGTTGGCTGCTTAGAGGATATATTAAGCCCCTATTACACGATTCCCCTATTACATGATTCTTTGCGTCTGACTATATTCGAACATAATGAGTGCGAAAGAGAAAAAAGATAAGACGGAAGACCAGTTGCCCTGTGAGTCGTGGGCCAAGTTTTACGAGACTCTTTTTGACGCTTCTTTAGCATTATCCGTAATTGCATTACTTTTTTTCAATTACATGACTGCTTTGAGACCAGAGCGGTTTTTCTATTTTGTTTTCCTTTCAGTTCCAGAGATTTTTGATGTGTAAACATCTATACTGGCGGTAGGGTGAAAAAAAACGTAACATATCTTGTAGTCGTGATTCTTATCTTGTAGCCGTGGTCGTGATTTTGATTCTGAGCCAGAGATAAGTCTGCTATTACACAATGCATCTAGACACATGCGACTTTTCGAACTACGTAAGTGCAAAAGAAAAAAAAAATCGAAAAGATGAGACGGAAAAAAAGTGACCGGTGTCGCGTGGGTAAAATTTTCGGTGCATCTATTTGACGTTTCTCTTTTCTCTTGTCCGTTTTTTACTATTCTGCTTCATATGGTTTTGTTGTTCAAAGAGTAAATTTCGATGCAACGCACTGTTATTGATAACCTTATAGGCTTTCCAGAAATGAGAAATTCATCTTTAAAAACAACATAAATAAAATAAATTATTGCTTTTCTTGACTGATATTCATTTAAAGGCACACAAACCTTTCTTTCTTCAATGTATCTAATAATGAAAACAAAAATAAAAACAGAAAAAGTTTTTTTATTGCTTGAGCACAGCCCAACACAAAAATGAAAAATAAAGAGAACTGTCAAATTAGATTCATGACTTTGGTTTCAACGTGTAATAGCGCTTGAAACAGCGGACGAAATAACAAAGAAGAATTCGAAGAAGGCGCATGCAACTAGATTCATCGTGTTATAGCAGACTTATGAATTATCCATAACCTCTGTTCTGAGCTTCACGAAAATTGAGTGCGTTCAACGCTATGTATGCTCAGTAACTAAACGCTGAGTGTTTATATACGAAATCCAAAAGTCAAGTTCAGTTTGGGTTGAAATGTGGTTGGTTGCTTAGACCATATTGTACATGGACCTCGCTTTCAACATGGCTGCAGGGTTTCAACATAGAAGGCCGCCTTTTTTGGCAAATTGGACGGAATAAGGTCATTGAATGGAAAATATTTGTAAATATAATTTTAATGATTGGCTAAGAGCCCACTGCTGTTTGTGGGTGTGAGTGATCGCAAAAATTCACTGGTATGTTTAGATAGATCTTAACTTTTTTATAAGCGTGGTTGGGGCCTTTGTCGGTAAACTACAAAACGCATTTTCCAGGCATCGTTACCGATTTTCAAATTTGCTTATGAAAAGTTAAGATCTATATAAAAATACCAGTAAATTTTTGCTATCATCCACACCCTAAATTTGATGTAGGCTCTCGGTCTATGAGGCATTCGGGCGAGTTGATGTTTACACATCTCAACCGTGAGTCCCGGCACTCACACTTTTTTTTATCCAACTGTCATCTTCAATCTTGATGGTTACCAATTTTGATTATTTTTGCGTTTTTTTTTAACTCTTTTACCTTTTCTACGTTTTTTACATAAAAATAATTGAAATACAGCAAGTAAAAAATTAATGTAAAAAACCTAAAAAACTATGTAAAAAACGTAAAGTAAAGTAAAATAAAGTAAGTCGATTTTCTCAATAACTGCTGAACCGATCTCAATCAATATTTTTATTTGTATTCATTTTAATTCATTTACCTACCTTACAAAAATAGGGTTGCAAAAATGCATTTTTTGTGATGGTTTGGTTTGGTTGCATTTCTTATTAAAAATAAAATTTTAATGCATAAAAAAAATTTAATGCAAGTTTAAATTATTTTGCATTAAACAAAAATTTAATGCAAGTTGAAAATATTTTGCATTTAAAAAAATGCAATGTTTATTCGAAAATTGTTGGCAGTAAAAGAAAAGTGCTAATTTTGTTGGAATATTTTTTGTATTAAAAAAAATTCAAATTTAGTTGGAACATTTTTTGCATACAAAAATGCAAATTTTATCCCAAAATTATTTACATTAAAAAAAATGCAAGTTTTATTCGAAAATTGTTTGCATTAATAAAAATGAAAAAATTAAAATTAAATGCATTTGATGTTATAATAACTAAGTATATAAGTAATGGAAGCCTATATTTTGTGCCACCTGACAAAAACGTAGTTAAGTTTAAGGTAGTATTATGTGACATTAGGGTGGTCGTTATGGTAGGCGTTAAAAAAAAATCATCTTGAGTCTAAATCAGCTCCAAATGATGAACAATAGTTCCCTAATTTTCCCAGATAATTATTTTTATCCCCTATACTGGCACTGTAAGCGGTTAATTAATTAATCTACCTATAGTCATTAAATTCAATACAGGGTGGTACCATCAGAATCTAACAAAAAGAAAGGGCATGGAAGTTTGAAATTAGACAAAAAAAATTGTATGATAGGGGGGTAATATTTGCCCTCGTTTAGATGGGTGGGGCAGTTTTAAAAAAAGTTCTTTAAAATGGATACAAATTTATTTAAAATCAACAAAAAAAAAACCCTTACAACAATAAGTTATAGCTTTTACAAAAGCCAAAAATCCATTTTAATACATATTTGCTTCTTAAATTAAGTTATATTTTGATGAATAGTTTTGTCCAAAAAAAAATTTATATTTGTGGTTCGCAAATGCGTGTTAGCCAATTGTGTTTATTTATAATTATATTGAGTGTCATTATGCTAAAAATGTTTAAAAAGGCCAAAAGACCAAAAATCTACGAATGTCATGAAAGTTCATTTTTAACAAGAAGAGCTCTAAAAATGTCAACTATAAAAAAACAGAAAGTAAACCTAATTAATTGTACCAGAGTTTATTCTCTTTATCGAATTCAACTAATAGCTAAAGAATTTTCTTATATTTTTATATAGAGTTCAACTACGGCAGCGTAGTTCAATTATAAGTCACAGCTGCTTATCGTTGAAATGTCGTGATTTCTGGTGTAAGCAATCATCTCGATATTACAAACATCATTATTATAAATTTTACAAAAAAAAAACAAAAAAAAGCAACATCAGACAATCACCATTTAAGTTGAATGTAAACAAACTCGATTTGACTAATGCGGTTATTTTGTATGCATCATTTACACAATTGATGTTGTTTCATTTTAAATTAGCAATTCAAATTTGTTTCTTTTTTAAGCATATTAGAACAAGATCTTGGATTATTTTATTTTTTGTTTAATTCATATTGTCCAAAAAAAAACGAGCTTGGTCAAAATTTTCCGGATTGTCCCACCAGTTGCTTATTTTTCAAAGTTAAATCCACTGGTTAAATGAAGTAAATAAATAATTTAAGCTTGACAAAATATATAAACTTGAATCGAAAGGTTCAAGGTTCGTTGATACTTGTTTAAGGTAAACAAATTATAGGTTTTATTTTTTTTGTGTGTTTTCTGTTTAAGTTATGGATAGGTAAATAAAATGAAAACAATCTTAGTTTTGGTGTAGGGAAACAAATTGTTTGCTTATACACACCTTTTAACACAATTGCTTAATAATTGTGGAATCGTTTACATGAGACATAGATATTAAGTTAAATTAAAATGACAAAAAAAACACATTTCGCAATAAATTTAAGTTGAGTCAATAAAGACAAAACAGAAGAAACTTCTACGGAAGGTTATGTAACATTTTTGGAAAAAAAAATCTCTTACAAAAAAAAAATCTCCTACAAAATGTATATACATCCATAATATTATTTTAGTGGGCCCTGTTCATAGTCGTTTTTAAACTGTTGCTAAGTTAAATACAATTTCAATTGAATTTTCTAAGATTAATATTAATTTAAAAGACTTTTCACATTAATATTTGAAATAGAAAATTCAATAAACTTATAATTTAATGAATACAGAAGACTAATTAATTTATGAATTGGACTAACATCAATGGTGGATCCTCGGGAGGGGGGACATTCAGATAGAGACCCTCCGACATGTTAACATTAGGACGAAAAAATTTACATTGGTTTACTGTCAATATAATCAGCTTTTTTTAAGTGATTATTTATTTGTCTTCTTTGGTCAGTTATTATAGTTTCACCTTTATCTAACTATCTACCAGAGACGTCATTTAGGCATGTGCATGGTTCATTCCCTTATGGCGTTTTCTATTGGTCGCCCAGAAGACTTCTGAATCCCAAAAATGATAGTTCGTCTTCTCGATAAAAGAGAAAATGCTTCTGGATTTGAATTCTGAATCGCAACCAGAAGCACTTACCAACACTTCAGAATCGATAAAAGCGTTCGATTGGCATTTCTCTTTCGGATTATCAATCAAAGACGCCATTAGAACGAACGCAAATCCAACTGACGTAATGGTGTTCGCTTTGAATTTTACTTTCTAAATTACTGGTTCCGTTAGTTTCTTTAATTTTTATTAGTCTCCGCGATGTTAAAAATTTGGAAAATCCTGCTTTTAACCTAGAATCATACTAAAAATTATGATACTAATTTAAAAACAGTTTTTTTCAAATTTAAAGCAAATAGGTAAGCATTATAATATTATTATTTTCATATTTTATGAAAAATAAAACCATCAAATGTCAGTTTAATCTTTTTAGTATCATGCTAACTTCAAATGTCACTTTGACAATTTCATATGTGAAAATGGATGTTTGATTACTTTTTTAGGGGTTGGGTTCGATATCCCGCTTTTTATAATCCCGTTTTTTTAAATCCCGGTTTTAAAATCCCGCTTATTATAATCCTGTTTTTTTATAATCCCGCTTTCTATAATCCCGTCTCTTATAATCCCGTTTTTTATTATCCCGTTTCTTATTATCCCGCTTTTGCAATTAAAACTACTTGTCTTAACTCCCACCAAAATTTCGTTGGGGTTTAGTTCATAAATTTGGGAATTAGTTCATTTGGGACTTAGTTCATTATGAAATAAGTCCCAACGATTTTAATAAACAGTGAGGGGGGCATGCTGCCCCCCTGCAACCCCCCTACTTGAGCAACCTATAGGATTTGGGGTAGGTGCGAGGTTGAGTGTACGCAAAGTTTCTTTTTATCATTTGGTAGTTTTATTTAATGGGACATAACCCTTCATATGCATTTTGTGACGTAGTTCATTTATGTTGGGAGTTAATTCCAAAAATAATGGGAATGAGTTCATAATGAACCAAGTCCCAATGTTAGTGGGAGTTAGTGCATTGGGAATTAGTTCATTTGGGAGTTAGTTCTAGGGGCAATTTTTTCAATGAGTAAATATATGTACATATATAATTTTGATTTTGTGAACAAAAACCAATTTGTACAGTGAAAATCAAAAACACCTCCACATATTTTCTTTTATTCGAATAATTTTTATTTTTTGAAATTTACAAACACGTTATAATTTTTCGTTTAATACCAAAATGAATTGCGAAAAACGGGAGTGGTGGTATTTGGCGGGATTTTAAAAAGCGGTATTTTAATACATTGGGATTATAATACGCGCGATTTAAGAAGACGGGATTTTAAAAAAACAATATTTTAGTAGACTGTATTTAAAAACTTTTTTTTCTGGATTTTTGAAAAATCGGAATTTTAAAAAGCGTGATTCCGATACGCTTCCGATTTTGTAACATTGCCAGAAAGAAAAGTGTCAACTTATAAAATACTTATTATGGATGTAATCTTTAATTTTTATTTTGTATCATTTTGTATCATCGCGTGAGTAGCCCTGTCTTAGAGACTTCGAAAAAATACGCTATATCTACCTCCAACGATACAATTGTATTATGATTTTAATACATACCTATACATACATATGTACGTACTTTTTCTGTGACAGCCGATTTGACATTTCTCGATTGTTTTGTTTGATTTGGCAAATTGTTCAAATTTATTTCGAAAAAAAATGGTTCAAATCAAGAAACTCATCGAGCATAACGTTACGATGCGTTTTATAGTTTATAATTTAATTAAATATTTTAAATGATTAAAACAGTTGCCTAGCTTAGAGTAAATATTAAAATTCAATTTTCTAGCTTCATTCTTTAATTAATTACCATGTTTTATACTTTTGCAACTTTAAAGATTTAACGATCTAATGTAAAAGATTTGAAGTACAATAAAATGAAATAAAAAAAAGACTATTTCAAAAAACAGAATTCCCGTATTTGGAGTGATGATAATCTTCAAGCCAGCTATAGAAAGGTACGACACCGTATCTAACTGGTGAGATCACTGTCGTACCAGCGCGGCGGCGGTGTCGTAAAATCAATAAATTATTTTGCAATTTTTTCAAATGAAAAAATAATCAAAATCATCTTTTTGACAGATCTTTGTAAATAAAAAATAAATTGATTTTTTATCAATTGACAACCCCATTAGATGCATTAACACTTTAGAGAGACAAACGTGTATAAACTTCTAATTTTTTAAATTTATTTCAGAAATCTAAGATGTGAGATTTCTGAAATAAATTAGTAAGCACATCACACCATTTCTTGGGATTATATTACAAATAAATACCGTATTTTGGAAAAAGTGTACAAAGCAACTAAGCAAAATTTTTACACGTAAACAAAAATCAATCATTTTGTATTGCTTGTGCACAAACAAAACAAAATATTTATAATTAAGTACATTTTTTTGTTTGATATTTTTTACGTTTAAAAAATTTTACTAATCTGGCTACACACTCTCTCTAAAAAACTAGTAAATTAATTTCAGTGTCAAAAATTTAGCAACTATGGAACAAAATTATATTTTCTCAGTATTTTTGAAGTAAAACTGAATTTTTTTGTAGCATTTACCGTTACAAAAAACGTATGCGAAAAAAACAATAATTTTGAAATTTAGTTGTTTGCAATAAACTTTTTATACAGTATTTTCAATTTTGTATGTCAAAATAAATATAAATCTATAAATCCGTTTAAAAATCTTCATTTTAATTTTTTCCGCTTTTTGTAAATTTTTTTCTGTACTAAAAGAATACTTCTAGAAGTTGACAAGTAGATTATCAGAAATAAAAGGAAATAATAGCCTAGTTCCTTTACTTTGAAAGTCTGTGCATTTCTGTGAATTTCTACACCAAAGTCTGTCAAAGTTCATATAAAAAAAATAGAAAGAAATTAAAAGAAGCTTATAATAGGCATGTTCAGGAAAATGAGATCTCGGAGATCTCAGATATCTCAGTTACCTGAACAGGAATCCTCACCCAAATTTCTCAGTTTTGCTGTCGCTTGCTCACTTTTTGAGTGAGAAAAATCTCTGAGATCTCATTTATCTGAACACACCAAATTTTTATAGTAATAATTTCATTTCGTATGCGTAAAATAAATTTTATATTTTCTTTACGACTAGACAGTCAATGCAAATGGTCTGCACGTTGACTCCCTAACGTCATATTCTGTCTCAAAGTTGTCAAGTCAAGTATGATTGTCATACGAATACTGTAAATGTGTTGACAGCTGCCTAGAAACTCGTGTTGACCCGATTTTAGAGTTAACGCATTGGTAATATTGTGTGACCGTTTAATCACCCTGTTAACGGAGTAAGGACTCATTGGCATCTGTCAAAATCGATGAAAATGGTGGATCCAGTGCCCCTTTAAATGTCTAATATCAATATTTTGTTGTTGTTTCTAATGATGCTGTGAGTATAGTTTATCGTTTATCGAACAACCATTTTTAATTTCTGACACTTTAAAAACTTTGACAATATATAACCATAGATTTGTTTACTGTGGCACTGAACTTCATTTCAATTTAAAAAAAAAAAAATGTTATTTGTCTTTCAATCCATCGACATCGTAGTCATCAATTGATTTAACAGCTTATATAGCACATCATATACATAGGTAACTAACTTCATTTTACGGTGTGTAGAATATTTCGTTCCAAATGTCACACAAAATCCCTAAAATAACATTTTTGAGGAATTAAACGAAATTTAAAAAATCTGAATTTTTAGAGAATATGTATCTCAACGTTGACACAGTAGAATTAACTTCTGCTTCAATTCGTAGCCTGCGTTGAGCTTCATCTCAATCTTAAACATTTCTGATTTCTTATATGTGTTTTAATATACGCTTTCAGAAAAATGAGATTTCACAAATTTTTCTCAGTCAAAAAGTGAGCATGCTGAGATATTTTGCTGAGGAATCCTGTTCAGGTAACTGAGATTGCAGCAGAGATCTCCGAGATCTCATTTTCCTGAACATGCCCTTTTGAACTATTGGCGTCATTCATTTGATTATATCAACGTTTTATGACACAGCCGACGCACGTTGACAGTAATTTAACAATATTTTTGGTGAGGGACTTCAAAAAATTAACGTATTGACAATTTACAGCGTTGACTCCGTCTAATCGTAGCATGAATATATTGTGTTTTTTATCATTTTTGACTTGAAAACAAAATCCAATTATAAAGCCTAGTACGCTGTTGATGCGAAACGAAAAATCCCATACAAAAATGACACAACGAAATCATAAACGGAAAATTTCGTTCTGCTTTTCGTTTTGCAGTATGCTGTTCGAAGAGCGAAATTCATAATTGTAGCAGATTATTTGGAGAAGTCTCCGCTCCTTTTTCGCACTGAATTAATTATACAGACTATTAATTGTGTGCGGAAAAATGACATTTAAGTTTTATTTGTGTTTTTTTTTTGTTTATCATTTTCTTACTTCATGGGTTTCTCTGATTTTTTGCGTTTATGTTTGATTTTGTTTTTGGAATTAATGAAACTCTCCAAGGATATTTTTCGTTGTGTCTTCGCAAGCGTTTCGTTGTCTGTTTGGAGACCATAGAAAATTTTCGTTTCGCATCAGCAGCGTACTAGGCTTAAATACTGAATATAGTACAGTAAAACCCAGTTAAGAGAAACTTGCTTGAGAGAAAAATCCGCTTATCTGAAACAATTTTTTATCCCAGAGTATTTGTCGAACAATAACCTTTAGAACACTCCGCTTGAGCGAAACTTGCTTACTTTTTTATTTTTCACCTCCATCAAATTTTCACCACAAAATGACATTTGAATTTCCGATAAGTCACAACCGTTTATTTTCGTTTTGTATCCGAACTCTGCTTAAGTGAAATTTTTTTTTGTCACTTAAGCTGCTGATGCGAAACGAATTTTTTTGTGATCTCCATAACAGACAACGAAACGCTTGCGAAAACACAACGGAAAATATCCTTGGAGAGTTTCACTAATTCCGAAAACAAAATAAAACATAAACGCAAAAAATCAGAGAAACTCATGATAGGCGTTTTTCTTTTTTAGATCAGAATAGAGTTCTGAACAGAGTCCGAGCATATCGAGCATGCTCTGAACATGCTCTGAATAAAGCGTGTTCTGAGCGCTCTGAACTATTTTTGAAACACACCTGAACACTTAGTTTTTTTTTTCAATTTCACCTGTCAAATGCTGGTGTTCAGCATTCAATTCGGTCTGCTCAGTTATTTTATTCTGAGCTCATAGAGCGCGCTCTGAACAAGCTCAGAACATGTTCAGAACGAAAAAAGAAACACAAATTTGAAGCTCTGAACGTTCAGAGGTAAAAAAGAAACACAATTTTTTGTTTGACAGTTCAGGCTCTGCTCTGAACTAAAAAAGAAAAACGCCTGATGTAAGAAAATAATGAACAAAAAAAAAACACAAATAAAACTCAAATGTCATTTTTCCGCACACAATAAATAGTCTGTATAATTAATTCAGTGCGAAAAAGGAGTGGAGACTTCTCCAAATAATCTACTACAATTATAAATTTCGCTTTTCGAACAGCGTACTGCAAAACGAAAAGTAGAACGAAATTTTCCGTTATGATTTCGTGTTGTCATTTTTGTATGGGATTTTTCGTTTCGCATCAGCAGCGTACTAGGCTTTAGGTGAAAATGAAAGACAAACTGTGACATTTTGCCGTTTCTCTTAAGCGGATTTTACTGTATAAAAATTTCAGCATAATTGGGCCAGTATCTCTGAGAAAAACGCATGTAAAAGCTTAAACTACTGTGTGAATCTTATTTGTATCTGTATACTATATGTAATCCAACAATGACTGCGAAATATATATACATATATGTTTATATACTTTTTTTTACAGTCATCACATGAGACAACAGTGCTATTATGACTCCTTTGTTAATTGTCTATTACTCGCTGGAACAATTTCAGTAATTTGTTTCCATAAACATAAATCCACATTAATTCAAGAAATCATTTTGTCATAATTCGTTCTGAGCTTAAACCTATTTAAGGAGTTGATTTAGCAATAAAAAGAAAATTAACAAATTTAATTCGTTCCTTCATTTTACTGTTATTGTACTTAATGTTTTAATCTTTAAAACTATTTAGCTTCTTGAACTATAAAAGCTAATAAGCGCCTCCATCAATACGTGTTATACCCAGTCGTGCATTTTATTTAAATAACCTTTAAACCTTTACTTGCACGAAACATTCAAGAGTGATTTCGTGCAACCCATTATTTTGTGTTATGTTTACTTCTCTCTTATTTCTATAAATATATCTAACTACCTACTACAAGTTGGTTTAGCAGCCGAGTAAACTATTTAGATAATCAAGAGCTAAGTAAAATATCTTATAGGTTAGGTAGGTACTAGTCATACGAAATACATACACACAAACATGAATACAAAAACCTGACTATTCCGAGTTGGCTTTAATGGTTCAGTGATTAAATAAAAAGCCATAAACTTTTTATTTTTATTATATAAACAGAATTGAAGAAATATTGACAAACTGACACAATATATTGTGAATTGTGCACAGCAGCCGGATTCTTTCTACTGCAAAATAAGGTATTCAATTTGAACGCTTAACCATTAGGTATGTTCGTTTAGTTCATAACTTTCATGTTGACTTGGGTCTGATACACAACAACAACATACACTCTCTCTCTCTCTCTTTGCTTTATTTAACTTTTGGCCTAAAACAAAATTTATAAATTGCTTGATAAACATTGACATTATGTAGCATAGCAATTCTTAAATGATTGATGACGGATGATTAGCTCGCAAACTAAATGCAGACAACAACCGACGACGCGACGACGACAACGCCGCCGCCGGCCGCCGCAAGCCACCGGCCGACTATACCAACAGTTAAGAAAGGCGAGAGTGCTACCAGTTGTCACGATGTTATTTATGTTTGTGGATAAACTGATGAAAGGATATTTATTCTATGAAGGTAAGTATATAAATTAAGTTGGTAAACAATGGTTATTGTTTAGAGAGATGATGATAAAGTTTTAGTGCTCTCGAAAGTTTTGATGAATTTCATTATGGAATCGAAGTTTATTTTTATTGATTTATCATTATTTATGGAAATTTTAATTATTATGTCTTGTCAACTAAAAGTTATCTCTTGGTACAAGCAAACTACGAGTACCTGCCTACGTCGTGATCAGGTCATAAGATTATATTAGATTATTGGGGGGCATAATTTTATTAACTGCTTGAAGTTATTAAAAGAGGTTGTTGATGTTATAAATGGGGAAAATTAATTTATTGCGTTCATTGAACTTTTGTGATATTCTTGAGAATTAAATCATAAACTTTAATAATGTGGCTTAGAATCGAAAGCAGAGTTTTTCAGTAAACAAGAGTTAGTTCTGGAAACATATGTAGGTATGTATGTAGTTTTCAATCAATTTAGATCTCAAGAAAACTTACAGAATTTTGAAGAAATATTTTTGACATATCTTCGCTGTAGTTCTAATACCTTGTAAAACTGAAATGTAAATTTTTGAGGAAGCAAAAAAACACTCGAAAGAAGGACGAATACCTTTTTTGATGATAGTGACCTTTACTGTTAGATATTTAACCAACAAAAACTTCATCTCGCTTAGGAGATATTGTGATTTGATTTATGGGTTCCAAGTATAGTGTAAATACCGGGACCTGGTCTTCTAGAAATTTCAGAAAAAAATCGTCTTGCTATTTTATCGACTTACGAGATATTTTTCTGCATTCCGATTCCAAGATATTTTCTGATCATAATTTTCATAGAAGGTCAAATATCTTTTTTACGAGATACTAGAAACCAAAAGCATTATTCTGGAGATATGAGGTATTAAATTTTCGGTTATAGCTATACATACAATTTATTCAACAAGGCTTACAGGATATTGTCCATCAGATCTAGAAAATTGTTTATTATAAAACTGAATCAAAATCCGTTTTTTTTTTCTGGGTTATGAGGATAAGGATTGGAACTACAACGACGATATCCTGAAATAACAATTAATACAAATTTATAAATAAGTTGTTATCCAATGCGCTCAACTGCACAGAAATTAAATTTGTCACAAAAAAGATGTATGTGTAAATTTTGCAATCCTTAATTGTGCAACATCGTCTTTGTGAATTTTGTATTTATTTTACATGTGTCTATATATTTATTTTTTTTGTTTATGTTCAGCGTCGCATCTGTCAGAAAAAATTAAAACTTTTGATTTATGTGAACTTCTCCACTTCATTACTATTCATGGTTTCAGCCAAATCGCGGTTCATAAATCGAGTTCATAAATGAAAAGCTAATTTGTATAGTATTACATATTTTCAATAGTGACATAACAACTTTGTATTTTAATACAAAGGCACCCAAAAACTTTTTTATAATCTATTAATGTCAAAAGGTAGATCAAGATCAACGAACAAACTCATTAGGCATCTTCAGGAAAATGAGATCTCGGAGATCTCAGCAATCTCGATTAAAGCCCTTCCACACTACCCCACTGAGTATTAATACATGTCAAGTTAAAAGTGGGAAAGAATTCCATGCTATTGCCAAATTTGTGGGAGAGAAACCAATTTTCATTTTTTGACCACACACAACAGTTTAATTTAACCTCAATAAAAATGTGATAGAATTAGAACCACTTCTAAAAATGTTCATGTATTAACATACATACCTATGTCAAATCGTGTAGGATGGAATATTATGCTGTGTAAGATGGGCTGTCATATTTTGTTTCCACACTATTATACACGATTTATTTCCCACTTTTTTGGCGATATGTTAATACTCAGTGGGATAGTGTGGAAGGGCTTTTACATGAACAGGATTCCTCAGCAAAATTTCTAAACTTTACTGTCAAAGACGCTGATTACACGACTCATTTTTTTCGGTCGTTTCGTCTTTTTGACAGCTTGTAGAAATGTATGCTTTCGTTACTTCATTCCCCCTACATTTCTACACCCCTCACCGGCACCCAAGCTGCAAAAAAGACGAAAAGCGTCAAAATGCTGAGGAAAAAATATCTTGGATGAACGCACCAATTATGAAAAGGAATTTTCAAAAAGTAGTGGCGTGCTGAAAGTATATTTTTCAAACAACATTGTTACATTTCTACATTTTCTACTTGATAAGATAAAATTGTCATGACAAATTTGTGGTTGTATTTAACTATGTCACTTGTCGATATTTTATGAATTGGAAATTTGTCTGTCATTTTTTATGAAATTAGGACAATACATTGAAATTCTTTTTTATTAGACAAGTTCAGGAAAATGAGATTTATGGTGTGGGTCGTTAGACATTAGAAGTGTTCCTTTACTTTGAAACTCTGTATATTGTTTGAATTTCTACACAAAAGTCTGTCAAATATGCAGTTTTGAAAAAAAATCACAGAATTTAAAAGTAAAGGAACGCACCTATTTTTTTGACTTTAAGGCGATCTGTCATAGTTTCATATTGACAAAATTAGTCTATACTGAAAACTGGAAAGATACTCTTGAAAATTCTTGAATAACGTCTGGCAGGGAGATGGCTCAAAAAAATTGGTCTGAGACTTACATGTCCTTAAAAACGAAGAAGAGCAGAGTATTTTGATGTGCCCATCATACGGTTATACCCGAAAACAAAAAAGTTATTAACGTTTTCAGTTAGAAAATGCATTTAAGAATTCTTTAGTGACGTCTGGCGGGGGGTTGACCAATACAAAAATGACGTCTTAACATAACGACGCAATATGGATGTGGTACACTTTTTGTTTTATTTAACTCATTATGGTTATGGTAAAATAAATTCAATGTTTTTAAAAAAATTTATTTGCATACCTACTTTATATTTAAAAAGTGTCAATATATTTTAACTTAACTTAACATCTAGTACAATTTTACTTTGTCAAATGCTCTATTCTAAGTAATAGGTGTGTTCTTTTACTTTAAAACTCTGTGCATTTGTGTGAATTTCTACGTCATTTTATTTTTTTTATATGAACTTTAACAGACTTTGGTGTAAAAATTCACAAAAATGCACAGAGTTTCAAAGTAAAGGAACTAGGCTAATATTTGGGCAAATGAAAAAAACCCAAATGATGGTCGAAACTATGTAAAATCTATTTTTATAACTAAATACAATTATGAACTCAGTTGTTTAGAGTTCAAAGAATATTTAAAAAAAATGGTACTTAGTGAAGGAAATTTACTTTTCAGAAAAATATCAAAATCCTTAAAAATGAACTACGTTAATTTAGATTTTAATTTTATTTTGTAACAATTTTTTGCTTTAGAGTTATTTTGTTTTTCAGTTTAAGTTTCATGCAAACAAAGACTGAATTTCTGTACATTCTCTCTTTTTTCAATTAATTCATTTTTATGTAGATCTTTTTTTAATTAAATGAAATACATAATTTAAAATTGAATTGAATTTTGTTTCTTTTTTTACATGTTCATTATTTGCAATTCTAAAATATTGTCACCGTATGTATAACTCATGTGGTATACCTTCAACACCAAAAGTGCATTTTCGCCCACTTTGGGGAATATTTGGGCAAGGCTAAGGCTGAAAGTAAAACGTCTGGGGACCTATATGTATTTGAAATCAGTGCCCAACCAATTCAAGTGGTTATATTTACCTTCTACACAAAAATCGGAAAAATTACCGTCTTTGAACGCCCACCCCAACCATGGTTGAAAAAAAAACCTGCCAGACGGTTTTTTTTGGTATAATGTTGCCTATACTACACGTACATGTGCTTGAATTTGGGTTATACCTACACTCCCAAAATTTGCTTCTGGCTCTTGGTCTTAATTGCTTGTATAGATACTTTAAACTAATATAACAGTTTTTTTTTTTAATTTAAGTTATATTAAAAAGTACTAAGAAATTAAAAGATAATTAGGTTTATCTGCTTGGTGCCATAATACCCGACATTAACCTAATTTAATTAGCTTTTTTATTGTTTAATGAAATTTGAAGTTTCAAAAATATAAAATAGAAACATGATTTGTTTCTAATGAATTTATCATTATTATTCTTCTGATTCCAAATAAAAAATTTACTATACATAAATTAAATTTTATTTTCTCAATCAAATTAGAACTGTTTCTGAGAAAAAGAATTAAATATAAAATCCTTCTTCACTGACTCGACTATTAATCAAATATTCAACTCGATGACAGATGTGAGAAACGAGGTATAACAGAAGAAAAGAAACAACTTATAGAAATTTAATAAATAAAACATTATTTTTATGATAAATTGAAAATGTGTGATACCTACTTACTTAAAAATAAATTGAAACAAGTGAGAAAAGTCAATCGTTTAATTTATGGAATTTTATCTTTCTGTTTTATTTCATTAGAAATACCGTAGAAAAAAAAAGATTCATCAGATATAAGTACCTATACCTACCTTTCGCACAATTAAGAAAATTATTATGTATCTTTTGTAATCTCATATTGCACCTCTCCAAACAAAAAATTACTATTCAATTTAAAATATGGACATCAGTATTTTTTTTAGATTTTTTTATGCACCTAACCTATTTGCATAAGATCTTTGAACTTTTTGTTGCTTTTTGTATTCAACAATTTTAGTCTTAACATTCAGTCTTACCTCTCCTACTTTTTGTATAATGTCTCTAACACTAAAGACCGTATTTAATAGCATGCATAGCTTAAAGGTTAATAGAAGCACTAAGTGATTATACTTATAATAAAGAATCTTTCAGCAGTAATGATTTATAATATCAAAAATCAGGGCTTGATTTCTTTAGCCTTTGTGGCGAAAACAATTGTTTCTCAAAACGCCCACTTTCTTTGGGATTGTATTCTCGAATATTTATGTATGTAGGTATATTACAAACAATAGAACATATAGGTAAGGTACATTCGTGTTGAATTAAAAAAAAATCTAATTTTGTATGCAGAGATTGGTACCTATTTAGATTGAATTTATAGGTCGAGAGCTACAACATTTTTTAAACGAAGAAAAGATATTAATGTTACAAGTCAAGCTCAAACTAAATTTGCAAGCACATATTCCTATAGCAATGGCGTATATATGTATATTGGGGATGGTCAAGGGGATCAATACCCCATGAGTCTTCAACATAATCAGTTATAAGCACAAAATTAAATGAATGGCAGAGATTCTATAACATTATAGCAGAGCGTACACACAGTGGCTTCAACTATGTATGTTGTATCTCAAATTACTGCCTTTATTCTATACCTGCCCTCGATAGACATGAGGATTTTAACCATTTAAACTAGTGCCCATATTAAAGAACTTTTCGAGTTTTTTTGAGAAAGAAAAAAAACCATAGCAATAAACCATAATAATTATAGAAAAATCTGATGTTATTGAATCTGACTCATAGGTGTAAAATTATGAAAAGTTTTTGGTAATTTTCATGAATTATTCACGGTTTATTTTGCTTAACTCATGGGATGAAATAGAACCTTGGAAGTATCACCTATGAATTTGAAAAACCCTATGGATTTTAATTAGTTTAAAGGTTAGCATTCGGTTTCCCAAATTCCTTGTTAATATTTGGTATGAAGCTTCAAAAAATTGCTGAATATGTTGACATTGAGACCGTACAAAGAAAAACAGAAGAATCGTCCGAATCATAAAGTTAGAAGATTACTTTAGTATGATGGTGTTCAATCCATTTCTGGACTTCTATGTGTCATGGATCTTGGATAGAGATTTACCAATCATAAAAATGATCTTCAAGCATGTTTCATTCGAAATTGACAAAGCAGCTGAAAAAATTTACTAAAGTCGTCGAGTTTTATCAAAAATTTCTAGTTGCCGCCTGCCGGGTCATCTGCTGGTCTCGTCGAGTTGAAGAGCAAAAGACATATCTAATCCATAGAAGCAATATCAAGCCTAAAAATTCAATTAAAGTGGTGGATGATTGTGCAGAAGAAAATTTCTCGAATTTCTACGAACAGAGCCATTTTTATATAATTTTCCGCCTGACACATTTATTTCTGCTGCCCTTAAAAAATTTATTTTGATCACCGTTAAAAATAAAATGCACGACTGGGTCACACGAGCTTGCTTTTATGTATGTGCGCGACCACACGGTACTTTTAAAGTATGAATAATAAGATCTATAAGTCTGATTTTGAAACAAATAAATTAGTTATGGGAGCCGTATTTTAATAGAATTTAGTATTATATGTGAGAATACAAAAATTTACAATAAAGCACGACACCGCGGTGCACGCTGCACATATGCATGCATGAAACTTACAATTTTAACTTTTAATTGGAAAATTGGTAAGAAATTAATAAATGTAAAGGGTATTTTTTTTAGAGGTATAGAACTTTAAGTTGACAACACTATTTTAACTGGCGGCCATTTTGTCAGCTGTCAATTGATTTATTTGATCAGTTTATATTTCCTCACGAATTTTCCTCTGTACAAAAATTGAGCAGACGAATCCAAAATTTTGTTTCCTCGGTATTTGATCTCTTTATTTTGAAAATCATGGTTCTGTTGATCCCAATTTTCATAAGCGAATTTTGTTTAGCGATGAAGCTCACTTTTGGTTGAATGGATACATCAATAAACAAAACTGCCGTATTTGGAGTGATGATAATCCTGAAGTGTATGTTGAGACACCATAAATCCAAAAAAACTGACTGTTTGGTGTGCTTAATGGGTTGGTGGAATAATTGGTCCGTACTTCTTTAAAAACGATGCTGGTCAGAACGTTACAGTCAATGGTGACCGCTGTAGAGCCATGATTACTGACTTTTTCGCCAAAAAAATTTCAGAAATCGTTGAAGCAGTTTAAAAAAAAAAAACAATTTTTTATATATAAAATTTTGAAAACATTTTTGAAAAAAAAAAATTTGTACTCCAATTTTTATTATTTATTAATGAGAAGTTTAAAAAACAAATTTAAAAAAAAAACCATAATATACACATTTTCGAAATATCGAATTTCCAAAAAATAGTTATTTCCAATTTTTATTTTTTTTGTAAAGGAAAGAACGCCCAAAATAAAAATTTAAAAAGTCAAATGGGAAATAACGCACAAAATTGGAAATACCAGAAAAAGGAAATAACGCCCAAATCTTAGGAAATAACTCCCAAATAATAATAAAACTCAATACATTTACAATTTTTAAGATTATCTTATCATTGAAATTTCACTTTGGAAATATCGCCTTAAATTTAGGAAAGAGCGCTCCAATTTTTAAGAAGTGTTTGGAAATATCGTCCAAAATTGAGGAAATATAAAACTATTTGGGCAATATTTCCAACTTAAGATTTGGAAAAATATAAATTTGGGCGATATTTCCAATTCTTTTTTTTGGGTGATAAAAAAAATTTGAGCGATATTTCCAAATCGATTTGGGCCCATTTTTAATTGATAGATAAAATGTTTGTTCCAATAATATGGTATAGGTAGATCACATAGAAATTGAGCCGAGTGAGTGAGTGAAAATTTTCAATAACTTGATTTTCTTCTATATTTTTGGTGAGATTTCTTATACTTACATGATATACTTAAGGTTGTAAATGATTTTAGGACTTGCTTTTGTTAAACAAAATAAAAATATAACGTTATAAAAAACTGTTTAGAATTTAATACTAAGTATGCACCCCCCTCATCGTAAAAAAGCTATCTACGCCACTGGCACATAGTAGTAAAGATATTGCGAAAAAGTGGTCCAAAAGTTGCATTTTTATGAAAACACAATAAGATTCGATAGCAATTATTGTGACAGATGTTCAAACTTCAAGACACACACACTTGGGTGCAAATGAACAAAATTGATATTTGTAAATATTTGATTTTATTTTATTTAAGATTACAAATTTGATCCCATGTTAGAACTATAATTGACGAATTGGTACGTACTTTTACATTTCAGTTCTGTGTTCCATGACATTTGATTACTGTTTTTAAAATTCATAGTAAATTTATATTTTCGAGACCGGGAATCGTGAATTTTGTCCACAATTTAAAAAAAAAACGAATCAGAGAGGGCGTCATTATGCGGAAGTATGGAAAGTGTCGCCATCTCTATTTGTTTTGACACGCCTTTGTCAGAAATATCTACTGAGTTAATCTAGAATTAACACGGGTTCTTAATTGACAGAAAAAAATATTTTTCAGGGGTTAACTCTTTTTAGCATTTTTCAGGAAAACAATTATTTTATTAAAAACGATAATTTTAATATGCAGTTTTTTTTAATTGTGATTTAATTAGGTCGTTTTAACAAAAAGAACTCCTGTTTTAATTTCGAAATTGTAATGATCTGGCACTGAAAAACTGGGTTAATGTACCAAAGCATGATCCATCGGATTGAAGTGCAAAGTGTGATCTAACATTTTGTTTGTCACTATAAATGTGCACCCGAAATAAAGTTTGAAATTAGAAAATCATAAATATTTACTTTTACCGAGACATTCTAGACCGCCGAGACACTAGCGGTCGTATTTATAAAATTTGTCTAACTTTGGACAGCCGTCAATCATTAACCGATTTTCTGTGGTTTTTTGAGTATTGTGAAGGAGGTGGATGGGGCTTAGTTGTAGAAATTTGGTTTTTTCAATTACCAACTATACTAAACGTATTTGGAAACACCCGACCTTTTGTAGGGTAACCCCCTTTTGGGCCTCTATTTACTGGACTACAAACGGCTTTCCAAAAAATACTTTTCTTTCACCGGTATAATGTATAAAGGTAAAATATTTGCAAAGGTATAGTTGGACCCCTCCCACACGATCAAATCCTGGATCCGCCACTGATCAGCACTCAACAAAAAAATTCAATACGATGAAGTCGTGTGCCCTTTTATTTAATCAAAAATTCAAATAAACGAAATAACAATTCAAATATTCCAGATTTAACTACTTTTTTATAATTTTTCAAAAAAGAAATTTTATTTATCAAAAAAAAAACTCTTTTGTATTTTATTTTGCTAAACCATTCTCACAACTTCCATACAAAAAAGCTGCATATAGTATGATGCATTGCAGGAAACTCATTAAGAATTCAAAATAAATGACAACGCAGCACATACAAATTCTGATTGTAAAGACTATAAACATACGTTGAAAGCTAATAGTGATGACAATGTGTCTTTGTAACAAACAATATAAGACTTAAAGAAATTCCTCTTTATATGAAGGTACATAAGAGGTAAACAAAAAAAAAAAAACTTACCTTAATTTTACAATAAAATAACAGCAGCTTTTACGATAAGAATTTTTTTGCAAAGAGCTCCTTTAAGTTCCAATTCATGCCTTGCTTCCTGGTGGATGCCAAATTAGTACTAGATGCTTTTTCATTCAAACAGAACAAACACAATTAATAATATTTTTATAATCCCAAGTGGATGCGAATTACTAATTTTTCTTTTCTGTTTGATTTTATTTTTTTTTATTTTTTATCTGTATTTTTATTTTTATTTTGTTTTAATTCAAAAATCATTAAAAAACACGCTTGAAGATTCTACTCTGTGAAACATAAAAGACAAATATTTACATTCGACCCTTCACTTCCGTTTCGAACGCGCGCACTCCTCACTCTCTCACTACCAATATATCTTTTATACAACAACAACACAAACGCTGATGGAATCCTTTAAATCTCTAAGGCGCACAAACACAAACAATGGGATAGGGATAACGAACGAGGGATGTTCTTTCATTATTTAGTTTTCTTCCTTAAGGAAATGACAATATTTTATAATATTAAGCTTCAGGAGCAATACAAGACAATAATATTATAAGAGTAGGGAAGAATGCCCGATGGTGTTTTTCAAATTAAATCAATAGCTTTATAAAACATATTATTTCAAACTACTATCGGAAGCAATTTAAAACACCTCCCCCCATAATATAAACACATCAGGCCAGGCAGGGCAGAGCAGAGAGACAAAAAAGCAAAGGTATATGCAGAAGGTCGAAGGATTAAAATGATTTTAATAGTAAAAAATTTATTACAGAAAAAAAAAAAAACAAAAATATAGAAATCAAATATTTTTTGTATTTATATATTGACAAAGGCAAATTTTTTTGTAATTGATTCTCGAAATGACAAGACAAGAGAAAGTTGAAAGAAATCCCGGATTTTTCAATAGATAGGTACCTCAACAAAAAAAAAAAAACAGAAAATAACAAAAACTTCACTTTTTTTATCACAACAATATATTCTCTATCTCTGAACAACAAGAGTCCATCGAGAGAATGCGGAGCAAAACCCACCGAGCACCGTACAACTGTGGTCGCTGAAGCTGCTGCTGATAATAATATACTACACAAAAATACAAAAAAAAAAGTAAATCAAATGAAACAAACCAGAGCTGTCGCAGTGAGTATAATAAGGGAGTATAAATATATTATTATAGTCACATAGTGCTTCTTAATTCATAAAATCTAACTGAAAATAAATCAATATTTATGACTAAATATTTTCTCAATATTTATGACTAAATTTGTATGCATATATGAAATTGGTCATAACCTAATAAAATGGTCATAAACATAGTTGCGGTCATAACTCATAAAATATAAAATAATAAAAATGAAATTCACGACTGTTTCGCGAGTAATATAATTGGAATGTTTTTTAAAACGGTCAAAATTTTGAAAAAAATATTAAGCGTGTGCTGATAAATACTTAGAATTATTCAAACTGTCGCTATATAACGTTTCATAAAAATCACTTAAGTAGCCAAGGCATACATACAAGTCGTATGAACAGATTTATAATAATAATTCCTTTTTCTTGACCTTTTGAGTTTAAATATAATTGATCCTACTTGACCTGAAGCCCACGAAAGTAGGATAAATTATATTTGAACAGATTTAGGGCCAGTTTCACAGTGAAGTAAGTGACACTTAAGTGCCAAATATGGAAAACTAATTCCCAATTTCACAGTGTAAACTTATCGGAATAAGTGACACTTAAGTCTCCCATGTTGGCCACTTAAGTTCCACTTACTCAGGTAATAAAACTGCGGCTAAAGTGCCAAAATGTCATAATTAAGTGCCACTTATTTTGTTATGTGTGCACTGTGAAACTGGCCCTTATTATTTTCTTGATAAATAATAAAATAGACTACATTTCTGGATTGTATGAACTTGCTCTTGTGGTTCAAAGCTATAACGTGGCTTAATATTGAAGATGTATGAAAATGGTTTATTAGTAAGAGGAAATTTTAAAGAGAAATTGGAAAAAGTTCAAAATAATAAAGAAACAAATTTTTTTGTTTAATTTTTAAATGCTTTATTTTTTGTTAACTATTAAGGAGCATTGTTTTAGGTTGCAAAATTAAAATAGAATTGGTCCAACCGTGAAAGCCCTATTTTCGAAATGGTTAAACCTAAAACGCAGTATCATTGAAATTACCTTAAATGCAATCGCACCCCTATTAATAAACTCAAATTAAACATGAATTATTTGTAACCATTGAAGTAAGTGTCAAATTATTATCAATAAAACAAAATTAAAATTAGTTCATGTTAATTAAGCTTATTCACCCAAGAATGTCCGTTGATTAACAAGTAATTAACAAGTAATTAAGTTAGAAATACCTAACATATTTTTTTCAACATCTAGTAATAAAAAGAAAATCAACTAATGACTCATATATTATTGACAAGCTGAAATGAAAATAATTATAATATAATGATTTAGTTGTTATACTTTTTATCTGGGCTCTAAAAAAAACGCATTTTTAATGCACCATTACCGACAAAGGCCCCAATCATGAAATGCAAGACTTTTATATTTTCTTGTGAAAAGTTGAGATGGATATAAAAATACCTGTGAATTCTTGCTACACCCAAAATTAGCTGTGGTAACTTAATTACTTGTTAATCAACCTACATTCTTGGGTGAATTAACTAATTAACATGAACTAATTTCAACTTTGTTTTATTGATAATAATTTGACACTTACTTCAATGGTCAAAAGTAATTCATGTTTAATTTGAGTTTATTAATATTTGTATTTCCCAACTAAAAATGAATGTTCAACGTTATTTCTATAGCAATTGCAAGAAATATTCCATTTTATTTCCAAATACAGAAATGGTTTTTACATAATAATTAAGAACACATAATGTACTTTATTTTATATCTAGAAATACAAATTTAAAAAATAAAACACACCAAAAATGTTTGTTATCAATTTTTCAACTGGTGATAAAATAGAAAATCCATAAGAACGATATATTTTCTGGTTTGCGCGGTCCCGGCTTTGTTTCCCAAATTTGTTCCTCATTGTTACCAAACAACTTTCAACTTTTGCTTTTATTTCCAAATTGCATTTCTACATTATTGTCACTTCATATTTGTCCACATTATTGTCAGATGTTTTCGACATAATCACCCTTATTGCGAAGATCAACTATGAACCGATTGACGGTTGATAGAATTTATCAATTCAATTAAATCGGTATTGTTAAAATGAATTGATAAAATATTGTGCTTTTGTGAATGCCTTCAATATATTTCTATTATTGTGAATGGGAATGTGCGTCTGACAGATGTTTGTTTTTTTTTTTTTTTTTGAGGAAAGTAGAAAGAAAATCATTTATCAGAAAATCAATAAAATTAAAAACAAAATTATGTTGACAAAAAAAGGTAACGTAAAAGGAATTAAATTAAAAACAAAATGACTTCAACTGAACTTTTTTTTAATGAAGATGAGGAGTTGGATGATCCTGCTTCACAAGAATGCGAAGAAGTTGAGTGGCTGACTTCTATTTTGTTTTCTGTTTTCTTCTTTTTTATTTTGCATTTTAGATCGATCCATATTCTCTGCCACTTTTCTGAAGTTCGTTCTGGCTGGAGGCCCTAGGCTATTTAGCTCTACAGCAATTATTTCCCACTTTGTATTTGCTGCAGCTTTGGAACAAAATCCCTTGGCGAGTTCCACGTTCTCTTCCATCAACTGCACCAATCTGAAAAATTGTTTTTTGTTACTAACTACTTTTTAAGACCTTTGGAAATTAAAAAATTAAAAATTTTACCTGCACTTATTTAATTCTAAACTCACATTTTGTTTAGTTATTTTTCTAACCAGCACGAACAAATCAACTGCAAACTTACGATTGAAAGAAAAATTGACAACTTACAAGAAAATCGATGAAAATTGTTGTTCACAATACCGATTTTTTTCATTCACAATTGATTATTAAAAAAATCACAATCGATCAATAATGTTGACAGTCACAATACCATTTAATAAAATTGATTGATAAATGTCAATTATTAATTGATAGTTGATCTTCACAATAAGGGACAATTACTCATCCATTAAGGAAATAAAGTCGAGCATAGAAAAAGGCGGATTTCGACTTTATTTCCATTATTTATGGAAATAAATTCGATCCGTCATTATTTTTATCTGCCTTATTTCACAGCAGCCTCACAGAGTTCTTCTTGAATGTAATAGATTTTCGTTAAAATTTACTACTTACGCATTAATTACCAGTTAATTATTAATTAATATCAGATATTTATTTATTTCGTAAATTAATTTTTTATCAACGTTTTAGTTTATTTGTTAATTAGAAGATAGCTAACTATTTTTTTTTATTAATAAGGGTGTATATTTTCGAAGTTTGATCGAAAGCTTTAGTGTAGAAGAAATTTAATAAAACGGAAGTCGTTTTACGGCAGTTATCCCTACAATTAGTTGTTATAACTGCTGTCAAATTAAGAGTGCAGTTAGTTGAAGACTTCAGTCCGTAAAGTCAAGGTAAATTCACTAAAACCTTTGTATAATAGTGAAACTTTAACTTAGAGACTAGAGTCATTAGCAGTTTTAAGAACGTAGACAATAGACTAGCAATTAATTGACTGTAATACTTTTTGAATGTTTCCAATCTTTTAGTCACTTAAAAGACAACTTTAAGTCTTAGTCGATTTTGACTGTCAGTAAATCATTTGCCTGTAGTATTTTAATTGCAATAAATCGATTAAATTAATAATTAAATGAAACTAATAAACAGAAATTGAACTTTTTTTTATTGTTCGCTTGTTATTAGGCGTAATGTGTGTTTCTAATTGATTGATGGTGACAATTAAAATAATCTAATGCTATACACAAAAATAAATAGTTTAATTCAAAAAAGTTATAAAAGTAGTCAAATTACTAAAAAAAATAAATTGATCTTCAGTTAAAAGACTGCAGTCAATTGACTTACTGGCTGATGTCTAAAATGTGCTAAAGATGACTTGGTAACCGGAAACAGTCAAAAAGTACTGTAGTCAATTGACTGCTATTCTATTTGTTAGTGTTAAATAAAACTGCCGATGGCTCTAAGTTTCGGGGTTTAAGTTTTCACTATTATTCAAAAGTTTTATTGTTATTTTGAAGTTAAAGGTATTTATAAAATACATATTATTTTTAGTCAATTTAATTTAGTCGCCATACTATATGTTATATGAGTTAAAACAAAAAAAATGGTATGTGTTCTTTTTAGGTATAGTGACATAAAGATCCTCTATATACATTTAGCAAGAAATCGATTTAGAAATTATGCCAATATAGTACAAGTGGACCGAAGGAACAGCAATAATTAAGAAATTTGGAAATTTGGAAATTTCAATCTAATTACTAAGTACAATTTCATCATTTTTCACTCGTTTGTTTCTTACACTTAAGATCACAGTTCTTCAAATTTATTAGAATGAATTTTGATGAGTTTTATTCTTTTATTTTATACAAAATAAGTTTTCAGTATAATAATGCATAACTGTAAAAACAAAAATTAGGTATAATAAATAATAAAATAAATTAAAACATTTCAACCGCCTGACTTACTATTGAAAAAAAAATGTTCCGCATACGCCACCCCACACCTAGCTACATTTTTCATCAAAAAAATTTTAATGCAAGTTGAAAATTGTTTGCATTAAAAAAAACTTTTAATGCAAATTGAACATATTTTGCATTAAAAAAAATTTAATGCAAGTTGAAAATATTTCGCATTAAAAAAAATTTTAATACAAGCTGAAAATATTTTACATTAAAAAAATGCAAATTTAGTTAAAAAATTATTTGCATTAAAAAAAATGCAAATTTTACTGGAAAATTTCTTGCATTAAAAACAATGCAAATTTTGTTCGAACATTTCTTGCATTAAAAAAAAATACAAATTTTAATCGAAAATTTCTTGAATTAGAAAAAAAAGCAAATTTTGTTCGAATATTTTTGCAATAAAAAAAATTGCAAAATTTTCTTCCAACATTTCTTGCATTAGAAAAAAACGCAAATTTTATTCAAACATTTTTTGCATAAAAAAAAGACAATTTTTTTCGAAATTTGTTTGCATAAAAAAAATTAAATTCGCGACTGGGTGATACGAACTTGCTGTTATGTGGGATTACATCGTGGTTTTATTTTCTAAATATTATAAAACTATTCATTTGATTTTAAAAGAACTAAATTAGGCTTCCATATTTTATGGCACCTGGTTTAGTTTAAGGTAGTATTATGTGACATTAAAAAAAATGGCCGTCTAAATCAGCTCCAAAAGTAAAATTTTCAGATCATTATTTGTATCCCCTACTGGCGCTGTAAAAGTTCAATTTATTAAGCTATATTAAATTGAATACGCAGTGATTCCAGCAGAATCTCACAAATAGCTAGGACATGATAGGTTGAAACCAGACAAGAACAAAATTTTATGGGAGGGGGGTAGTTGTTCCTCCCGTTTAGATGGGAGGGGCAGTTGTTTAAAAAAAATTACTTAAAAAGGATAATAATTTTATTTCAATCCAACAAAAAAAACTTACAACAATAAGTTGTAGCTTTTTAAAAGCCAAAAATCCATTTTAATATTTTTTTTAAGGGGTCAGTTATAGCTATCCTTGAAAACCATCATTGGAATTTTTGTTTTTATGTTTTCAGGCGAAATTAGTTATTATTTTGATGCCAATATAAAGCTCTTGACTTACTTATTAATCCTTGTCAAAAAAAATTTCATTTTGGCCCAATCTTCCACATAAAATAAATTTCTTAATTTCAATGACTGAACTACCTTACCATTGATCATTAAAATTATAGTAAAATCATTTTATGTGAAAGGTTGGGCCAAAATGAAATATTTTTTTGATTAGAAATAATAATTTAGTCATCAGCTTTATATTGGCACCAAAAGAATCACTAATTTCGCTTTTTATGTGCCTTAAAACTTAAAATAAAAATTTCCAATGATGGTTTCCAATGAAAATTATAACTGGCACCTAATTCTTAAATTAAGTTATTTTGATGAATATTTTTTGCAAAAATATTGGCAAACTCCTGGATAATGGTATTTGAATAATAAGCTAACCCACAAAAACACGTTGTTAAACAGACCACTTCAATATATTTTTCATCATCATATTTCTGCAAAAACTATTCATCAATTAATTTTAATTTAAGAATTAGCAAATATTTAAATGGATTTTTGGCTTTTAAAAAGCTACAACTTATTGTTGTAAGATTTTTTGTATGCAAAAAAATTTCAACTTGCATTAAAAAAATGTTTTTAATGCAAAATGCATTTTTTTGCATTAAAATTTTTACAAGGCTGCCTCAAACCAATACGACGAAATTTTCGGCTGACAATATATTTTTCAGATTTCCTTAATCGCATCGGTGTGGTTACTCTCATTTATCGCTCTGTAAATATATTTTGACAGGAAAAAGTTTTGTCGTTATTCCCAATGTTTCGTGTTGGTTTTGACACAGTTACGAGATAATGAAAAGGTTAAAAAAGGTTTAGCATTGGTTTGGGAGGATCTTAATTATCGTAAATTTGTCCAGAAAAAAAAATTATCGCGTTTATTTTTTTCAAAAATAACCCTTGGTAATGGTAACTTCATATAGTCAGGTTAGCGTTATCACCCCTCCAAAAAGTGGTAAAATGAACACCAAAAAGAAAAAGGAATATGTAAAAATCTACGTTAATTTGTTCAAAAAAATTTCAGAAAGAATAAAATAGTGGTGATTTTTTTTAAATACCAAAATACATAACATTGCATCAATGATTTCAACATTACAACAGCTGTTTTTTACTTCCCAAAACTGACAATTTCTTCAATTTGATTTATTTATATATTATTGTTATCTTTGTGAGTATGTGAGAAAATTTCATTATTTTCCAAATTAACATTCATTATTTTATACTCCTATGTGTACGACAGCCCTGACACAATCTCATACAATTCGCGCGCAAACTCTCCAATAAAATTCTCCAGCATGAATTATAAATACGGAACCGGACGAGTTTCAAGTTTTGTATTTAACAAAAAAAAAAAAAAAACACAAAATAAGAGAAGATGGAATTATATGGTCTACGTCTGATACTTGATGTTGGCTTGGCTGGCCGAGGGATACCTAATACCATACCACAACCACTGATTCATGCTAACACTCTGCTTTGTGACGTATACAAACCAACCGATTAACCAGAGAAAACTCTCATCTCATCACGTTCCATCTTACAATGTCCCACATAATATCTCTTCTATGTGTAAATACACACATATCTATATACCTTACCTTTACTCTCACTACCCAACCCACTAACTCACCGGCTGGCTGGGCAGCAGAAGGCAGCTCAGCTGTTGAGAGTTGTGTTATGAATGTGATGATAAACATGATTCATGGTAGGGCGACAAATTTCGGTGGCTTATACGTAACAAAAAAAAAACTGATTCAAAACTAACTTTACACTCATAGTCAGTGATGTTATAAAATTGATTGTAATGGTGGAGTAATACGACTGGCAAATTAATGCAATTTATTTTCATTAATTTTGATTATAGTTAAGGTTAGTTAGTTATCAGTCATCTTGGGAATTTAATATTTCGTTGGGTAAGATATTTGCTTGGCATCTTTAGAGTAGATACCTCATAGGGAGCATTAATTATATCTAAGTTTTTGTACATACATCATTTCAAGGTTTTCCTTTCACTATCTTCAATTAAAGATCGAGCTCTTTTATGGGAGGTAGAGACATTTTTTTTTTTTTTATCGATAGATTTTTGAAATATTAGAAAATTGTAGATAATCACCCTGATTTTATACAGAATCCGATAAATGAGCTGCGGAGGAAGTCAATTTCAATTTTGACATTTTTACTTTTAACGGAATTTTAAAATTGAGCTCATTCATCCGATTCTGTAATTGCGATAAATATAACAAAAAAATCGGAAAAACCGAAGAATGGAGTTTGGAAGTATAAAAAGTCCGGGAGGCGACCGTTGGATTACCTATCTCATCGGGATTACGAAAATGATGAGTAACAATTGAAAGTACTTTTTAAAAACATTCTCAAAACCACTGGTCAAGCAAACTTTTTCAGGGAAGTTTTGGCGAGACAGGGTCTCTTCCGGTACCGATTTTTGATGAGAACCTATCTCATAAGAATTGTGAAAACACTTACTACTAATAGAAAGAGTTTTGCATGCAGATTTTAAAATTATTGGTCGGGGAATAAATGTTCCTCAAAAAACCGTTTTTCTGATGAAAACCTACCTCATTGGGATTATGGATAAAATGGGTATCAAACGAAAAGTAAGACTGCCCTCTTCATAAATCCAGTGTTCAGGCAAACTTTTTAGGGAATAACCTGCTGCCCGACCGCTTCGAAGACAAACATTTTTTATTTTTCGTTTAACTTTAGAAGTCAAAAAATATCATTATCGTTGTCGAATAAATGTGAAATTAGTATAGAACGATAACTTTTATTAGGTTAGAGTACTTGAAAATACCACAACACAAAAACATAAGGAATTTACACTTTTAATAAAGTTATAAAATAGTTTTTTTTTGAAAAATCCATTTTTTTGAGTGCAAAAACAATCATGCCCAACAAGTATGCAGTTTAAAAAAGTGTTGTTAACTGAACTTATTTCTACGTTATAAAGGACAAAGCAGGCTATCCTTCTATATTAATTTTACATTTGTTTGACAACGATAGTGATATTTTTTGACTTAAGTTAAACGAAAAAATAAACAATTTTTGTCTTCGAAGTGGTCGGATGGCAGGTTATTCCCTAAAAAAGTTTGCCTGCCCACTGGATTTATGAAGAGGACAGTCTTACCTTTCTTTTGATACTCATGTTACCCATAATCCCCGATGAGATAGTTTCTCATAAAAAAAAATGTTTTTTGAGATGGTCGGGGAAGCATTTATTCCCTGATTTTTTTTTGCCCGACCAATACTTTTAGAATCTGCATGCAAAACTCTTTCTATTAGTAGAAGGTGTTTTCACAATTCCTATGAGATAGGTAATCCGACGACAAAAATCGGTACTGGAAATGACCCTGTCCCGCCAAAACTTAATTAAAAAAGTTTGGCCGACCAGTGTTTTTGAGAATGTTTTCAAAAGAACAATCAATTGGTACTCATCGTTTTCGTAATCCCGATGAGATAGGTAATCCGACGGACGGTCGCCTCCATTACTAAAAACTCGAATACGGGAACGTATAGATGCTTAAGAAATTAATCCGAACGATATTTGATGATGGTGAATTTTATATTTTTGGGAAGGTAAACAAATATTTTAACCACGTTTGAAGAACTTTTGATTTTTAAGTTTTTTTTTCTTACGGAGATAATTTATGAAAAACACTAATTTTTCGAGTTCATATATTCATCTTAAATTATGGTTTCCAGAACATCTCTTTTATAGAAAATATGTTCTCTTTTTCGATTGCGATCTTTTTTATACGCTCTTTTTTCATAAAATTCTTTTTTTGTTCTCTTTTTAGTTTCTTTTTTTATTTTCCACCATAGCTTTTCCACAAGTTAACAATTAACTTCATATAAAATTATATTTATACATTATTATTTACATTAATATATGTATGTTTGGTGATTATTTATTTTTATAAAATCATTTTTGTTTTATACTTCTAGTACCACACTTATTGCGAATAGAAACTGGTTAAAAAGTTTTTGTTTAGAAAAAGTCGTCGCTACAATGCAGAACTAGAAAATTTGAAAATGAGTTTTTTTTTAAGGAAATTTGTTGTGTTCCGCGCATTTTCTACATATTCCTACGTGCAGTAGTTTCTTCAGAATTGTAATAATACATAGAATATAATTATAATAATATAATTATAAAGTCAGCATTTTACGGACTAAGATTCTTTTTGAAAAATTTTGTAAATGTGACTTAGACTAGTTCTGCATTGTAGCGACGAAGTGTTATATGTATGCCTTATCACAGTAAGTTTTCAAATTTATATACATACATACATAAATCAAACGTTCAGTTTTTATTAATGAGATACTCTCTCTGTTTCTTTTTTCTCCCCGTTTTGAATTCATGATTGAAAATATTTTTTCTGAGAATGCACATCCAAAGACCAAAGGTCAGAAATAACAATAACTGTTATTTTCGATTGGTTTCTCTCTGAGAGTTACTGCATTCCTTTATAAAAAGATTTCGGTTTCGATTTGTGATTTATTTAAAAAACAATTATATTTTCGGTTGAGAATTGAGATATATTTTTTATTTTTAAAAGTATCTCTCAATGGTTGGAAAAAATAAATGGAAAAGTTCAACCTTTAACCTGTGTATGTGAAAATAATTTAAAAGTGGCTAATGCAAAGGAAAATGTCGAAAATTTCGAATATGTAAGGAATGTATTTATTTTTCGAAAACAAATATTAAATTTGTACATTCTTGATTTTGACGTTTGACAGCAAAAAGGCATAAAATCGAACCTTAAGGTACAATTTGATACTCGATTCTATGATTAATTAATCCAACTGGAATATAGTACTTTTAGGCCCTGGGCTAAAAACAAAAACAAAAACTTCCAATTTAATGATTAGGAATTCTAGTCTTGTTGGATATAGTTCACACTAGGTATTCATCACAAAATCTATGTTAGATGAACTGAACTTAGCAAAAATTGCGTATTGACAAAGGCCCTCACTATAGTCAACTGATGAGTCCAAGTGAGATCACCGGGACTTAAAGGCCGTTAAAAGCTATTTTGAATCAATAATTTCTTTAACAGTTTAATAAAGTACGCAGACCCGAAATATAATACAATACTATAATATTATAGTACGCTTGGGAATTCTAGCACTAGATGATGTGGAACTAAAAAATGAAGACTTTCGGAATAAAATGTTTGTTGATTTGTTTCTTCCTCAAATAATCCTGAATATCATTCCGAACTTATTATTAATTTTATTACCTACTAGCTGGCCCGCCCCGGCTTCGCACGAGTCGGCAAACCCAGGTATCCCAAGAAATTCTCAAATTTTGTTAAACAGGTAAATCATATGTATATTCAGAACTCTAGAATCTGTGAATCCAAACTCTACATACATTTATTTTCCTTTTATATCCGCACCAAAAATGTTGCGGTTCAAAAACAAAAAATAAATTTAGTATATGTATTCAATACTCCGGTAGTTAAATATTGCGGATTTCATAATCGGCATGAGTCGAAATTTTTAATATATGTATGTATGTACATATGTGTTTCTTACAGCTGTTACCCATCTGCTTATCATGAGTTGCCAGAGCCCGCAACCCCTGTTGGCGTAATAAAATAGTATCTTATAACCTTATCAATCCAAACATCCAAAATGTTTGAAATATTTATTAACTCTATAATGCTTTTCATAATTTTGACAGCAATACTGAGAATGTTTTCTGATTAAACCTATTTATATAACTGATATTGTTGAATTCTCAGTATAGCGGGTGTTGCCCCAAATTACGCTGTTTTTCTAAGAAAAATAGTATATAAAAACGCGCTTATTCGAATGCAATGTTGTGTTAAAATTCCAAAGAAGGCGGTAAACTTTCGGAGATTTGAGTTAAGTAAAAAATGAACATTAATTACATTTTTATTTATATAGAAATTAATATATAAAATTACTAATAATTTTTCTGATTTTGTTTGTATTATATATTTTTTTTGTTAATCTGTTTACAGTGGACCAAAGAAAGGAACCGTTTAAAAAGTTGGAACTGTTAAGTCAATTTTAATAGTGGATTACAATTTGAAGTATTTAAAGTGTCAACATTTGTACAGTATTCCAGTTAAAAATAAAGTTTTTAAAGTGTCAACATTTGTACAGTATTGAAAATAAATGCCTATCATAAATAAGAAGTTTTCGAAAATGTGAAACTTAAAATGAAGAAGAGAAATCATAATACCTATGTATATGTATTAGTTTTGAATTTTTTACTATTGTTTTCTAAACTGTCTAATAATAAAAGTCTTCCGTCTTCTACATATATCTGAAACTAACTGTTTTAATAAATTATTATGTAAACGAATTGTTATTTAAATTCTTTTTTTCATTTTTATTTGAGGTTTTTTTTTGAAGGGGGTGTTTCAAAATTGGAAAAGTCCTCTTTCTTTCAATTTACATTATGGACACCCTATCTTAAATGGTTTTTTTGTTTAATATTTTAAGAGAAATCTGAAATTTCTGATGATGGAAATTATTTTTTGTGATTTTTAGTGTTAAATTGGGATTTAACACCAACTATTGGACACAGAAATTCATATTAAAGTTTTTTTTTCAGGTATAAGCTTTTTTTTAAGTCATGAGAAGTAGACTAAGTAACAATAAATTATACCTACCTGTAAGTTCACAAACACATCGTTGCAGAGATGATGCACAATCACTTGCGTCAAATATTCGTAAAAGCCCTTCCACACTATCCCACTGAGTATTAATACATGTCAAAAAAGTGTGAAACAAATCATGTATAATAGTGTGCAAAGAAAATATGATATTCCCAGCCTACACGATTTGACATGTGTTAATACATGAGAATTTTTAGAAATTGTTCTAATTCTGTCACACATTTCATCACATTTTTATTGAGGTTAAATTAAACTGTTGTGTGTGGTCAAAAAATGAAAAGAAATTTCTCTCTCACAAATTTGGCAGTAGCATGGAATTCTTTTCCACTTTGTATTAATACTCAGTGGGTTAGTGTGGAAGGGCTTTAAAGCCATCAAACCAACATCAGTTTTAATGTAAAGTGTTCAATATTGCAAACTTGCATCAAATAATGCGCAAACTTAAAGCAAAACCAGAATCAAGAAAACGCATGATGCGTAGTTGCTGATGTATTGCAACAGCATCTGCTGCGTTGCGCATCAGCATCGCAACAAAGCAAATGTTTGATGTTTATGAATTTACACTACGTTACCGTACTAGTTATACCTAGGATTTGATTATTGTATCTACGAGCCTTACAAATTGCCTTGTCCCGTAAAGATAGGTACATATAGGTATAGGTACTTATATTATAAGGAGCTAAAATGCAAATTTTATACCATCAACCTCTTGCTTAATTTGTAGAAGGTTCAAAGCAGCCCATAGACATTACACTTGTGTTTGCACCGGTGTCGGTGTACGAACGGATATGTGTGTTGTGTGTAGACGATGCGAGTAATTCAAAAGTTTTTGATTTTTGGTGTCGGTGTCTCGATTGGTGTGGCGGAATGCCACACCGGTGTCAGTAACCGGTGTAAAAGTCTATGGGCTGCAGTGCTTAAGAAAGAAAAATTTTAAAAATTTGCGCAGAAAATTGGATAATTTCCGAAAACTGAAGGACTATTTCAACTTCGCGCGTATACCTACATATATGAATTCGTTTTTTTTTGTTTGTGCACTCATTGTCCATCTGTCTGTCTGTCATTTCGGCTGTAGCCTGAATGGGTTGGTCGATTTGCTTCAAAGTTTGTACCTTGCGTTTTTTGGGTATTGCCCCCATCCGTTTTTTCATTTTTTTTAAGACCAAAAATAACGGTACCTGCCGTACAAATTTTTTTAGCCAAAAATGAAAATTTTATTTTTCTCAAAAACTTGCCCGCAACTTTAAAACAAAAATTCAGTAATTTTGTTTCCAAAAAAGCAACCATCTTATAAAAAAAATGTCCGAAAAATGGTTAAAAATGGTACCTCCCATAGAACAATTTTTTTGATTTTCGATATTCTCAAAAACAGTTAAACTGATATTTATCAATTTTTTATGGAGAATGTTTAAAAAAATTTTAAAAGTTTTGTATACTAAAATTTTCCAAAACATTTTTTTTTGATTTTTAAAAAAAAGTTTCAAAATTTTTTTTTTGAGAACTTATTAATTCGAAAACGACTCGGTCCATTTTCATTAAACTTGCCACCCAGCAGTTTTTTAACATTATCTAGCAGATTTTAAATGAAAATTATTCTTATAACCAAAAATAACGATACCTCCCATACAAATGTTTAAAAACCGGTATTGAAAATCTCATTTTTCTCAAAAACGGCCCATACGATTTTGATTACAATTTTTGTGTGAACTAATATCTGTACGATCTACCAAATTACTGGAAAAAAATTGTCTATGATTTAAAAATGGTATCTCTCATAGAACTATTTTTTTGATTTTCGACTATCTCATCATCAGTTGAACTGATTTTAATGAATTTTTTTGCACAAAAGCTTCAAATAAGTTCGAATAATATTGCATACCAACATTTTTAAAGAATAATTTATTGATTTTTAAAAAATATTTCAAAATTATTTTTTAAAAATTCCATATTTCGAAAATGGGTAGATGATTTTTTTTAATTAATTTAATTTTTTAACTCCGAATTAATAAAGGCTAAAAAATTGCGTACCATTTTTTTTTTCCTTTTAATTTTTTCAAAATTTTATATATACAAAATTATTTTTTTAAAGAACCGCTCCAACGATTTTCAATTTTTTTTCCCATAAATTGAGATTTCCTTAAGAAATCGGATGATGTACATCGATAAGTGTCAAAACAATTTCAGAGGTTGTTTAATCAATTTATGTTTAATTCACATTTTTTTTACAATTTTTCAGTCTAAACTGTAAGTTCCATGCATATTTGGAACACGGTGCTATATTGTTCATAAATAAATGTACCTAATACCTACTCACATAATACTACCTACTAGGCTCCCATAACTAATATATTTCCTTCATAAGATAAATATTATAGTTTTGAATTATTAAAACTTTAAAAACACAGTGTGATCGCACATAAGAGCAAGTCGACTTAGTCGATTTTTATTACCATTATCTAGAAGATTTTAAATGACAATTATTCTTATAACCAAAAATAACGGTATGAGTAACATACAAGTGTTTAAAAGTCTGTAGAGAAAATCTCAATTTTCTAAAAACGACTTCTACGATTCTGTATTCAGCCCTATCGCGAAAGGGAAATTTGCTATCACCAAACATCTTGGGAAAATATGTACCTTCAGCAAAAAAGCTATCGTGAATAATTTTTCCATCAGGGATCTTTTTTCTTCTTATGTCAATGCAAAAATTTACCCAAGTAAGTTCTTGGAGATTATTTCGTGGAAGATTCGCGATTGGAAATATTCTTTCCCCGGTATTCTTTGTTTTTTGAAAAAAAAAAGTTCCCATTAAGTTGGCGATAAGGCTGATTATCATATTATTGTGAAAGAAATGTATTATATCGATTAAAATTTGTACCTCTGATAGAACCATTTAAATAAATAAATATTTATTAAAGAAATCAGCTGTTTAACATCACATTTCGGTCAAAACAATTTCAGAAGTTTTTAAATCAATTTATTACTAATTATATTACATATATTTCAAACAATTGTGTGATACTGTGATCACATATAAAAGCAAGTGTTCGTGCGACCCACTCGTTTTCGCTTTATTACCAAAGTCAACTCATTTCTGGGCTTCGTAAAATGCTGGTCAACAGATCCATTTTTTTTAATTCCGTTAGACCACTCCTAGAATATGCGTCTCACAGGTCTGGTCACCCAATCATCTCTTCCACATTGATCGAATTGAAGGTTTCCAGCGCTGATTTGTATCCTGACATTCTTATTGTTCATGAACCCTTGACCCGAATGCAACGTAAAGCTAATAACTTTCAACATCAGAATAAGTAAGATCGCTTTCAGACAAGCCATCCTTAACTCTACCTTTTACTCCTCATCTAACTTTTAAGCAATGAATATTAAATTCAAATTCTCTTGAATGAATTACAGTTACAATTAACATGCAAATTATTTATACCGAATCGTTTTTTTTTTCATCCAATTCCGTCTGGGCCTAGAAAAAAACACGCCTGGTGTCTAAGGGCCAGTTTGTTCACAGTGGGTTAAATCTGCACCATCACTTTAACAGGTTCTAATTAATTGGTGCTAATGAATGAAAATCGGCTGATTAGCGATTTCCATGATTAACAACTTACTCAAATTTTGATTTCCCTAATAAAAATTTTAGTTAACATGCAGATTCTATGATTTACCAGTTGGATTAAAATTGATTTTGAATTTCACTCGAAATGAAATTCGCAATTACTTCGAAATGTCAAAATTTAAGGTGCATACATTTTAATTATTTTGAAGAGTAAAATTGCGTATGAAAATGGATGCGTTAATTACATACCTATTGGCATTTTTAAAGGAAAAAAGAGGAAATTTGTCTGCAATAGAGTGAGTACTTAAATCTGAATTATTCTGATGAATTGTTTCATTCTTATACATATTCGTATGTTTTTATGTTTTATACTAAAATATAAAAATAATAAATTTGTATAATATAATAGTATTTCGAAGGAATTCACTTTCCTGATGTAGATTCACAATAAGTGGAATGCAGAACATTGGCGTTAGAATGGGATTATAAATACACAGAAAAATTTAAAAAATCAATTTCAAAAAAGAATTTTGTGAACTTTTCAGTCATACAAAAAAAAATGATTATTTTTTTGCGATATTGTTAACAAAACCGTACTTATAGAATGTGATAATTGATTTGTTTTCTGGTTTTATACACACAAGTGGTTCAATGAATTTCTTAACTTTCTTGTTGTTTCATTGTTTCATTCTAACCTTCAATATTAATAAGCTTTGCAGCCTAACGGCGAGTGCGGTACCACACATTTCAACTTTTTTGTACGTTTTTTTTTTTTCAAATCTCTCTCAAGTAGCTGTTTTGAAAATTTTTACTGAAAAAGATGCCAAACCGATCTCTTTTTTCTCAGTCCACTGTGCCACAAAAATTATTCTTATTCCATTCCTTCTTATGAGTGCTATGCAATTCAGGTTGCATTTTTGCTTAATTTCTAGAATTTGTCCTAGTTCTAGATTAAACATAATTTATACATTCAATATAATAAAAACAAAGAACATTTTTATATTTTACCAAAGTTAAAATTGCATTTTATTTTCTATGAAAAAATACATATTTTTTTTACTACAATTGCAAACTTGTATGTGTGTTGCGGTTGTGTAAATTGGTATATTAATAATTTTAAGTTTAAAACTTCTATCAATATCAAAGTTTTTTTCTTTTCTTTTAAATTTCATTTTCCATAAAAAAGGTTTTTTTTTTCAAAAAAATAAATCTTTCTTTTTCAATCTACGTTGCGTTGGAATAAACGAAACTAAAGGGCACATGCAGTTTTTCTTATAACAAAAACAAAAAACTTAGATTAAGCAAATGTGATGTAGAAAAAGAATACGAAAACAGCAAAAAAAAATAAAAACAGAATGAAAAACTTCAGTTTATATCACAAAAAATAAATGAAAACAGATTAATAATAATAATAATAATAAAATGTAAACACTACGAAAGAAAAATAAAAACTTAACATGATCGGCGCATAACATCAATTCATTCTCACATTATATACTAAAGCTATGAGTTACTCGTTTCTTAACTGCAAAAATTAATTATTATTAATAAGCTCTCTCTCGAAGTAGAAACCAAATTTTAGTTGATTTGAGGTGATGTAAGTTTAAAGTAAAAATTAAAAAAAAAAAACTATCATAACTAAAGAAACGTTGACGATATTGTGTGCATTTAGAAATTAGTTTCTTGAAACTCTTTCGACTGTAGACCAGATCCAATTGTATAAGCCACGACTGTGGCATGATCTAGCTTGCCTGGGAGCGATGAAAATGCACTACTATCGACTACACGTTTTCTGGCAGCACGATGTTGCATTCGGTTTAACTCAACTTCACGTTTGATTCCATCTGGACTGGTTGCCAACTTGTAGAAGAGTTCACGCTGTTCCAAAGTCTTTCTTCGGGCAGTGGTTATCATACGAACAAAATCTATCAACAGATGGCACAATCGACGTGCTGAAGAACATGGACAGAAAGTACCACTTGTGCCATAGCTGAGTAAGTCTTCTAGACGATACAAAGTTAGAGCATGTCGCTGTGGCCCAGTAACCAGGGGTAATCCAAGTATTGACTTTGGTACTTTTATAATCGGCTGTGTCTGTTGGGCACGTGATTCGATAACGGTGTGCGAACGCATGTATTTGGGGCGACTTGGCACACTAGAGACACTGGAAGATTTCTCAAGTTGCCCTCGGGGCGCTACATTTTCCGGTGAGGAGCTTTTCTTTGAACGTGGTGGACGAGACGGAATAGAAGATTGACCAGCATTCATGCTGCATGTCATTTTATTAGAAGTCGGTTCCCCGCGATGCAAGCGAGAATAAATTGCCGATGCGCTCTTATTCTGACGCTTCGGAGCAAGTACACCAAATGAACGTTGACTTTCATATTTGGAAATTTTACTCTCTGGTGTCCATGCTTCGGCGAATTTTCCAACAACAGGATCAAAATTGTCACTTATTCCATCGGAAGTAAGAAAAACTATATCCCCAGCATCGACAATGGTCATAGAAAATGTGAGATTACTAAGTTCTGGTTTAGTGCCATCGGCAGGACCAAGAGCACCCAATGCATCACGCATATCACGCATGGAATGAATATCATGGCAAGCTTTAATTATAGAAAAATTTCAAATTAGATAGTATTACAACAACAAAAAATAATAAATCAATTTACCTTGTGTAAATTCACGAACACCGTGCTTCTTTGAGTATACATAACCCAGAGAATCTCCAACATTACACGAACATACAACATATTTGCCGAGATTTGGTTCAGCTAATGGCAAAACAACAGCTATTGTTAATGTACTTAAGGCCCCACCAACTTCTAAAATGCACCCGTGTCCTTCCCAAAGACTTCTTAAAAGCGATACAAAAACTTCACTGGTATTGGTAGCTATACACTCTTGAGCCATACCAAATACAGCTCGATCCAAATAGTCAAGGCATCCATGAACTGCAGAACGAGCTGCTAAACGAGCACCATCACCTGTAAAGAGAATGTTAATAAAGTAATTAATAAATTTGTAGCGCCAGGACTTGTTCGTTATTCAAAAAAAAATCGTAACGGCAAGTAGCCTAGTTTGTTTGTTTGGGTAAGTTCATCTTGCTTAGCTAAGAAAGGGATTACCATTTCAATACACACGCTACTACTACTCTTAACATGAAATGAGCATTACCAAAATAGGATGGGGTGTTCTTCAATGCAATCGGGAGAGGACTTAGAACAAACGAACATTTATATTTTTATTAATTAAGAAGAAAATAGAATAACTTTACGACAAAGAAACAAAAACAATAATTAATAAAAATGTTGCGTCCAAGGTTTTTTTTTTATATAGTTGGTCAAATTTTTAACAAGATGTCGAAGCTAAAGATGCTTAAATTTTTAAACAAATTTTAAGTTTTAAAAGAATAAAAATATGTTGTAAATTCAAAAGAAGCTCAGCGAAAATTATAGCTACAGCAATGAAGTATACCCAAATTCTCTTTTTTCTTTATTTTTTAATGTAGGCGGATCATTAGTTTGCGACGCAGAAAACTAACAGACGAGGAACTTATCGTTTAATCTGATATATACCAAGAAACAACATTGGACTTCAAAGACTATTAATTATAATTTATGCCCGTAGGGTGAAAAACCAACAACCACATACGAGAATAATGAAATTCAATAGGAATAATTTTATCATTTTCGACTCACTTTAATTAAATAATTCAATCTAACAATTCTAAGCAAATACATACTTTCAAGGTTAAAAATGCCATAATCAGTGGCTATTCATGAATAGTTTAAGGTGGAGAATTTGATGTTTGGTATTATTGCTTTGGCTGCCTTTCATTTCATATTTTCCAATGCCAAGCTACGCCCTCGTAGAGTAATTGCATGGTGCTGCCATATTGGGCCATATTTCTTTGAGGATGCTAGTCGCAAAGCTGCAGCTGTAACTGCTATGGGGACATGTTGGAAAACTTTCTTGATCCAAAATTGAATAAATTAGACATACAGAACATGTGATTTTACCAAGAAGGAACCACATCCACACACAGGTCGTGCTAAAATTTAAATTATGCGAGAAAAAAAAGAATAGAGGCGAATTGAAAATGAGATCTAGAAATGAAAATGATTTGCTTCGTATTCCATGATCCGGATATAGGTCTTAATTATTTTTTTTTTAAACAGGGTGGCTAATTAATAACTTTTTATCTGTGTATCTGTATTTGTGTGATTAATCAGTTCAATTTTGTTATTCTACAGATTGTTAATTGATATGACCAATGAAAGCTAGAGACGATGAAACAGGATTTGGATAGGGTCTCATTATCATGATTTGCAGTCGGTTAGAGTACAGGCGGACGTTTTCAGACACTCAGGAACAGGAAAAGATAGCTGCTGTGCCACACAAACAACTTAAACCGTTTCGTAATAAGCAAACATTCAATCTAGACAATTCAGTACACAAATTGCATATAAAGTAAAAATTTCATATAAAGTTCAATATGAAAGTGGGTGGGGCAGTTTAACAAACTGCTTTATATTTAGGAAGATTTGACCCGCCTTTAATAAATCTTGAACAACTGACTTGATTTTCAAACGCAGGCAAGCCATAGCCAAGGTGGCAAATTGGCGAAGCTGAGCATTCCTCACAGTACTTGCTGTCGTAGCTGTACGCTGTGCAAATTCCGCATCCTGGCCAGAATAAGAGTATAATCATATCAACTCTTTTCTTAACTCAACGAAATGGGTCTAAGACGAACTTTGGTAGCTACTGTATCGTGTCCTCCGTTAGACTCATAGCACCGCGAGCAAGCAAACTTCTGGGGCCTCATCACGTAAAATAAAAACGATCGGACGATATCGTGCACCATTGCTATCTCTATCATATCTGTAATGAAAATTAAAGACAGCTATCTTAAAAACGATATCGTTCGATCGTTTTCGTTTTACGTGATGAGGCCTCTGATTTCTGAGGGGAGTTCAGAGTGCATATTGGCCGGATGGATGATCACAAGATTGCATTGTTTTCGATTCAATAGCAGTCAACAAGCTACCTAGTATAGCACAGTGTAGATGGTTCAGGTGCGGATAGTTGTTCAACTGAGTGAGTGCCCTATGATCCGCCCACAATACCATGACCATAATGGTTGTACCTACTTGTTTTGAATATAACCAAAGATTGAGGTCAGTTTTCACGGGAGATAGCGACCTTAATTCCAGACCTCACGTCATGCATTTGGAGTGTCGCATCCAAACTTGCGATTGGGCGATCCTCATGAGGGATCAAATTGTATGCTTCACCCAGCCAACAAATTTCTAGCTTTGCATAATGCTGTCAAACTCAGAGCGTGGAATGACGATCCGCTGGTGGTCAAAAATCCCTCTTATCAATTCATTTTTCATCCACAGGTCAAACGAGTTATGGTACGCAAACGCGGGACTGCGGCGCTAACTAGGTCACTGATCTAGGACAAAACAAGAGGTGGAGAACAATATAACAGGTTGAGCATCGGACTTCCCAATATTGGAACATTGAAACCGCACTTCCATTCTGTACACTGCTATTTAATTTAAACAAATTAAAAACGGGTGGTATCTATGTACATATTTGTGTTTTGTCAGTATCAATATTTGCTTTTCTCCTCCTACTTGAACTTTGACTGAGAAACAGAATAAAATTCATAAAACATTCATGAGCAAAAACTAAAAAACAAAAATTAGAATAAAATTACATAAATAACCTTACCCCAATTAACACCATCAGCTAAGGCCATTGCAGCAGCATTTCCACGCACTACCATGCCATAACAATCGGCAATTGGATTACCCATTGGTTCCTTAGTCAACATATTATTTTCATACAAAGACACAGATATTCCATAGGCACTCTCCGATTCCATCTTCCAATTTGTGACTCCTGCAATTGGCTCACCCAGCGAGCCATTTTCTGTTATTAAAGCCTGATTCGAGACTGCTTCACGTAATAAACGTGATGCATCATCGATCTTCTTCTCAGCAATTATTGGTTTTGAATCATCAACCGACGAGATCGTTGGTGTTTTAATCATACCATTATGGCCATTTGAGATTTCTTTAAAATCAGTCTTTGCGTTAACTATATTCTTGTTGTTGCTTTGCTCATCGGTGGTATGGAGAGCGTTGGTGGATTTTGTTGTTGTACTGACCATACTAACAACAATTGTTGTTCCTCCTCCTTTGGTATTTTCAGAGCCGGTTGTGTTGGATTGTTCTACTTTAGAATTTCTTCTTGAACGCGTATTGGGTATCCCACCACCACCAACGCTCATCTTATTAGCATTTTGATCCGATCGATACTTTGAAGCGTTAAACTTAAATTTATTATGATTGCTTATGCTTTTGCGCACCTCCATGGCATCATTATCCTGAATTGTGTCAATGAAGTCAATATCGGAGCCAGCACTTAAATGCAATTTGGAACGTTTAATTCCAGTTAGTCCATCATCGGGACCGGTACAAGCTGATGTTATGGTATTCGCACCGGTTGGATATACCGACAATGGAAGTTCAGGCATATCGGACGGATTTTGACCACTGCTAACATCTGGGCCAGGTACAAAAATCCTTTCCATTCGACTTGAAGAGAAAAAAATTCATATTTAATTGTTTTTTAGAATTTGTTATATATGGATTTACTCACCCCTCCAAGTACTTCGTAATAAATCCACCTTCATCTTCTTCGGTCTTACGAGGACTCCGCGGGCCATCTCTCGAGTCGGCAATGAAGCTCAATTGACGAAAGTATGTTGTGACCTTTTGTCTGAGTGATGGCATCGCTAGGCGGTCGGTCTTGGTTTATGATTTCTTTGCAGCAGCCCTCTGATGATTGATCAAACACTTGGATTAGAGTTCATTCACATGACCGGCATCATGGTATACTATAATAAATTGATTGGTTGCGCGTTGAATCTAAAGCGGGACAAAGAGCAAAAAAAAAACTTCGATTAAAACAAATACTCGAAATTAAATTGTTTATATAGAGACAATTTATGAGAATAGTTCTTTCTTGTAAAGCTTTTAATAATTGCCGAATGGAGGATGAGTAAATTTTAGTCACTGCTTAGGGCAGGGGGTTTCTCTTTCTTTTCAAATGTGTTTCAAAGTTCAAAAAAACAATACAAAGGAAAAGACATTCACAGAGTTGAAGAATTCTATAGAGTCTAATTAAAAATGAGCAGCAGTTGGAAGTAATTGGGATGTGGGTGATGCACATTAACTTACAATAGAAGGAGATGTGTATTGTTTAGTCGTCGTTGGTTGGTCTCTTCAATTATATGGTCTTATTTTCTTGTTTAAGCATTCAATTTAAATTTACGTTCCAATTATAGGGTTTTTTTTTTGTTTTTTGTTTAATATTGAGGCAAAATTTAATTGTTTGTTCGCATGATAATTACATATAGTAGGTATATGCAGTCTCAAATTTAATTTTTACCTTGCGTGCCATTTCGAGTGGAATTCTGAGGGTAATTATTATTTTTCAAAGTGTGCCATGAATTTGCATGGAAATGTTAACATCAACAGTAGGTACATATACTGGTTTGCGACGTTAAATTTTTTTTATTGATATTATTAAAATTACCTACGAGGTAAATTTAATTTTTGTTCTAGATAAAATTTGAAGTAGACTTCGCCCAGAATTTTTGACCAAGTATGGGAAGTTGGAAATTAAGTTCATGAAATTTATTACTGATAAAACCAAGATAATTATTGAATATAACCTTGAAGTTGAACTGAACAAAGGCTTTTATGGGAATCAATTTATCTACGTGACTGGGAGTTAAAGGTTTTAAAAAAAAGCAAAATATACTGCTTATACCTACTGATCGTTGGTTTTTTACATTATAATCTCTCATTTTTATAAAAGATGTAATCATGCATGATGCATCTAAACGAGAATACTATTTGTATAAATGGGTACTTTTTTAATGAACGATGCCCATGAAGCTGCAGAGTAACCGGATCAAAAGTTTTGCTTGAAGGTTGGTTTAGAGCATTTTAATGCGATTCTCTAACCGAGAAGAAACTACGTCAAACGCGTTCGAGGGGAGACCGTGTTTTTTGGACTGAGATTTGCTGAAAGTCTAGGGGCTTGGTAATTTGGAAGAAAAATGGAAAATACAAATATTTCATGTTTTAACATTACAATTTTTAGCATTTTAAAATTTTTAGAATTAGATTCACACTCTAGTTCAATATTTCACCCAGAAGAACACATACAAATGCAGCAAGACGATACCGAAACGAGATTCTGTTATGTACAAGACCGAGACAAGACTTATTAAAGCTCGTCAGGTCTCGTCTCATGGCCAGCCCTAAGGGGTTTTAAAGTTAATTTTGCAGAAAATTGTCTTTTTTTGGGTTAATCATGTATTTTTTTTTTGAATACTGGGCTTCTTTTTAATTCGACACAGTTTAAAGAGTTTACAAATAAGTCTAACGAGATTGCATGAATAATCTTATAGTTTTTCATCATAAAATCTGAGGGGATTATTATTATCGTTTAATATTGACCAGCCTACACCTTTCGGTTGATTTGAGAGATTTTACTATACACGCCACTTGTGAAGAATTAAGATACATAAAGTGTATATGAGTAGACGGTTCAGCTGTGCTGTGTTTTATTCTTCGATTTGCAGTATAGAATATTTAGTTCAACTTATTTTCATTTTAAATTGCTATTATGTGCAAATTTTATATCAAAGCAACCAAATTTATTCTACTAGAGTAAACTTTAAGTCTATAAGATCTCAAAAGAATACTTGACAATGTGGGTTGGTAGGTATGGCCCACACATGCAATTTTATGGATTACAAGTTCTGCTTAAAAATGTACATTGGCATATGAATTTATTTTTGTTTACAAGTTTATATGAACTGAATTTGCACTTAAATATTTTCTGATTTACAACAAGCAACCTACGACAATCTATTTGCAACACGAAAAAAAAAACAAAATAGAACCTTTACTTTAACACGATATTTAGTTCACGCCTAAGTAATAATTAATTATTGTTGCAACGTGTTTAGTTGGTAAAATGCTGTGAGTATAGAGATCACAGTAAACAGTGATCTAAAATTTTAAAGTCGAATATATAAATAAACAAAATTTCATGTAAAATTTTATTGCAGTAGTTAACATGTGCTACCGGGCAGAGTTGAAATTTTCCATAGAAAATACAAATATTTCTCACAGTCTCTTACTAAAAATTAAGGTAAAAGTCTGTGGAAATGTTTTTAACTTGCACAAATCGCACGCGTGGAGAATAATAAAGTATAACCACGTTCACTTGCTGTCTTGAATGTTTAATTCGACCATTTTCGAGAAACAACTGATTTTTATTCTTTCATCATCAAAGATATTAGCTCAAAGCATTTTTCAAGAGTTTGGAAATAACTGCTGTCACGCTCTTACTTTACTTCTCTTATATCTCCAAAAGTTTTTGTTTTAGCAAAATAGTTGCCAAGACCAAAGTTGTAGAGCTACAAAATTTAAAAAAGAGGCTGGGTACGACCCACACTTCCCAATGGTGCCCTTATAGAAACTGGATACCCGATGTTATTTTGTTATAATAAAATTCCGAATTCAAAATCTTTCAAGTTCATTGGAATGTAAAAAGGTGTTTGGCCGAACCTCGCATTTAGTATAAGACGACTTTATTTTTAACGTGTGGTAGCGTCAGTGTGAGTTTACGAAATGATTTTCGGGGCTGTAACCCCTTCCCATTAAGCGGGTGGGGGTGTAAAAGGGTATTCGCCATATCTAGAGAACCATTAGTTCCATAAACAAAATTCTACCTCATAATAACTTTTTTATTTTTGATTTCTCGATAAAAAAAAATTATAACAAAATAAACTTTAATTTTCTACAAAACGGAGCTGGAATATTGTTTGTGCACACACAAAATTCCACCTCAGTTTTGTATGAAATTAAATTCTTTACAATTTTGGCATAAATAACACAAGTCAACGTGAGTTTTGTCTTTGAAAAAAAAGGTATTAAATTTATAAAGCTGTACCTATAGTCACTCGAAAAACAAATATATTTGATAGAAAAGTTTGCTTTTGTAGCCAGGATAACGTTTTAAAACTATGATTTAATTTTTTTATATTTTTAAATCAAAACAAATAGATTTTTGATTATTTTGTGTATCTTTAGTTATTGAAATAAAACTATTATTAAACAAAAATATTACTTAATAATGCAAAATTTTGAAAAAAAGCAAACTTTTAAATAAATATTGAAATTATTTATTCATTTTGGTGGATAATGAATATACATAAAAACGGAAAATGAATGTTCGGACAAAAATTTTTTTTTCTTTTGTTGAGTTGTGTAACTTTTACCGAGAAATCAAAAATAAATCATTTATAACTAAAAATCAAGTGTTCAATATGCGATCAAGTGAAAATCAAAATTGATTTTTTACAAAACCGATCAATTCTTAGTTACAACCAATATTGCCGCTGTGCGACTTTAGTCGCATTTTGACCCCTTTTTTGACTCGTGCGACCATGACAATTCTTTTAAAAACTGGCTTTTTTACCCTTTTTAGAAATATTGCAACTTTTCTGACCACCCCATTTCTAGACAATCACATAAACTAGATGAATTGTTTTATTTCCAACCAATTTTCAATCTTCCGTTAAAATATCTATTTTGTTAATTTCTATTACCGTTCAAGAAGCGAAGCGGATACAGTCCATTGAAATGTTAGAAACATTTGGCCAGACCTTGCAAAGATTTTTTGTATGTTTTACCAGTGAAATTGAAAATTAAAAAATTCATAATTCAAAATAGATGAAAAGTTTTTAGAAAAATGTGATAAAATAGTTATTATTTTTCGTCTATTCATTTTATAACTCTTTACTAATATTTAATGGAATTTATTTATTTTGAATTTTAACAACAACCAAAATTGTAGAGAAAACAATTATATACAAAAATGTGATGACATTTATTTATAACTTTTTGCACCCCCTACTGTGTGGCAGTTTCTTATCGTTATTTTCAACTGATTAAAAAAAAGTTAAAAAATAAATTTATTGTTCAGTTTTTTTTATTAGAAAAAGCTAAGGGCTTGTTTCACAATATCTGAGTAAAGTTCTGATTAATTTCTTGACACATAAATATCGGAGAACAAGGTCAAAAGTCCACAAAACCAAAAAAAAAATTAATTTTGCATTTATAACCTAGTCAGTCGTCAAAAGACAATTTGTTAGTTTTTCTCTTGTGAAATTATGACCCTGTTACAATATTGAATATCTCGAGTAACTTATCAGAAATTACTAACACATTTTGAAACAGACCCTAAGGATAATATTTTTTTTTTAATTTCCTTAAATTTTTTACGGATTTTGCTATTTATTATGAAATTTTGTTAATGCGACTTTTTTCCCTCGTGACCCTATTTTATATACGACCTTTTCAAATTCTTCAGCGACAACACTGGTTACAATATTGTGTATAAAATAAAATTATACCGGAGTCGATAGCATTATTTGATTTCGAGATATTCGAGCCGAAGAATATTTTTGAACAATTTTTAATAGTTTTGTTTTGCAATTTCGTTGATTAAAAAAAAAACTTCAATTGAATTATTTTTATAAACGTATTTAAATTGAAATTATTTTTATAAACGTAATTAGTTATAGAATACGTCATTTTGTATATAATAAAACTATCCCGGCTTCGAAATCAGTGTTTGTTCTCAAGATATTGGAAACGAAAAGGTATTTCAACAATTTTTAGTATGTATTTTCAAGCCGTTTTATTTTTTTTTTTGCTTAAAAAAAAACTGATACTTGAGTTTTTTAAAAAGACAAAAATTAGTCAAAATATTAGAATCGAAAAACATTTATCAACAAATTTTAGCAAGGTTTTGGTTTGAAGGAAAAAACTATTTGTTGATTTTTGTTTAATTCTTTTCAATTCTTCATCACGCTATTGTGCGTAGAATAAAATTAATCCCAAGTCGATGGTATTTCTTGTTACTGAAATATTCGAGAAAATTTATTCAAAATCGATATCTCTATACGTTCTCGAGATACAGTTAACGAAAAAATTAATCACGAACATAAAAACGTACGTAAAACACACATACATATAGACATCTCTTTAAAAACAGTGGATTCGGATTCTTGGGATCTCGAAACGTGGAGATATGTCAAAATGTTCGATTCGACAAATCTGACCAATTTAAATAACTTCCAATGAGAATTTAAATTTCTAATGGTAGAAAGGTTCTATCCGTTTAGACAAGAGGGAGGGTCATTTTCTTTAAAAAAAAATTAACTTAAAATAGAAACAAAATTAACTTAAAATAGAAAAAAAATTACATAAAATAGAAAAAAAAAAATAACAAAACGACGGCACTTACTGTATAAAATAAACCCGCCTTCCATACGATTTTTTCCATATTTCTATAGTCATATAGTCTTTTGTTGCATCTTTTGCAAAACACCCTGTATATAATATCTTTGGAAATTTCCTTCAGCACACAAAAAATAGACGTGAATGCGTGTGCATTTACGACCTTCGAGCGACATAAAAAAAAATCTGTTTGCATGAAGTACCTATGCGGAGGTACTGGTTTGAAATTGGAATGAGTTGAATCAGAACAGTTTTTTTTTTCCGTATTGCAAAACATTGAAAATTTGAGCTATAAGACAAGTTTTAGTCACAAAAATGAAGTGGTTAGTTGAGAAACGCAGCAGCAGAAGTCAAAAAATGCTTCCCGCATTGCCTTAGAACGGTAGCGGATTTTTTTTCTCTGACGAACCTCAGTGAATGTGTTAACAAACAGAATATTATGCGTTATTAGACCTCATCATTCTTAATGAGTGCAGACTTAAATTAAATTTTTGGGGGGGAAATTATCGAGGCACCACGGTGACCTTAGCATTTTAACTAACCTTGGTCCAGATGCATTGCAAGAAATGGAGCTCGAAAACTTGTGGTTCCAAGTGGTTCCAACAAGAAAGGACCACAGCCCACCCACCTAGGTTAAAGAGTATGCATGCCCTTTTGTCTCAAAGATTTCCCGGTCCACTCATTTCGCAAAACTGTGATCTCAGCCGACCCCCACGTTGTCCTGATTTGACCCCGTTTGGGGCTACATGATATCTATTCTTTTAAAAAAATGTTCCAAGACCCTGCATTTCTAAAAATTAATATTGAGATCGCAAAATCGAAAAAAAGCCTTCGACAGTTTATGAACTCTAGAGGGCGCCATTTAACCGATACGTTACCCTATAATCTATACAAAAAATTAAAAACAAAATCAGAATCAATCTAATATTGAGTTTTATTCCAATTCAAAACCAATGAGTCTGCTCCGGTTTCCACTCTGTATTATGTTTATAAAATAATTAAATTAAATGTTATCCAATAAATAACAGTAAATTCTAGGATATCCTTAATTTTGTATCGTTGTTTTTTCTTTGAAAATTGAAACTGATCACCCCAATTTCTCGTTCCATATTTCACTAAATCTTCAGGACAAATGGCGCTATATGCCATAATCTATAGCTATGAATGAAAGCAAAAAATAATCCGGAAATCGAGCCAAAACCTTAATTGTAATTTAAAAGTTCTTTTTTTTTTGTTCTGATTCTTCAATGAAAAGGAAAATTCCAAATAACACAAAAAAGTATCCTATTTCGTGTAAACAACAACAACAAAAAGACCTCTAAGAGCTCTCCAATAGCTCCAATTTCACCAATAACTTTAAGTTTTTGTTTTATTTTCATTTTCTTTCAAGCTATGTATGTATAGAGTTACTGACAATTTTATGAAGAATAACAAGAAGTATATGTAAATATACTTTCTGAAAACCCTACAAAAAGTAAAGAAACCCACTTGACAAACAAAAAACACCACAAACCCCCTCAACCACAAGAACGTAGGAAAAACTGGTACTACCTTCGTCGTTCGTACATTAACTTTGTGAATTGTAGACGAATAAAGAAATAAATACTTTGTAAGCGTAAACATCAGCCCAAGGTTCGCTAAAAAAACAAAAAAAAAAAACATTGCGAAGGAAATTTGTGAGAAAAACAAAATAAAATTTACAATCCCATTGCATGTTTACGGAAGTTTCTCAAAATAAAAAAAAAACCTATTTATAGAATCACACAGGAGAATCGCCACTAAACAAAATAAAATATAGACCTAGATGCATTTAAATTAAAATTAAATCTTTTGAAACATCAACTATGTATAGTAACCTAGATAAGATAAGCGACCTGGCACACAGACTGCCGGCTGGCGCAATCGATGGCCGTCGGTCGGAGAAGCACATTTTTACGGGATTTACTCAAAAACAAAAAAAAATTAAATTCATATTGCAACGTTAGTGCGAACTATAAATAGCACCGGCGACGAGCCACTATGTTATAGATATAAATTGTAATATGTAAGTAAAAAGCATGGCGCTATATATCTTAAAGCCGGTATATGTAGCTATGACTTTCAGCATGCAACGCACATAAAATTTTTCTCGTAGAATTTGATTAAATTAAATTTCACTTTTATTAGACGGTTAATTGACTATATAAGATCGGCATTTTAACGAATCAATTAAGTATCCCATAAAAGGTTTTACTGATGATGTTAAATGAATTGGAATTGGAATCATATACTTGTATAGTGTCACAGAGGAACTTGCTCTGTTTAGGTGTCGATAATAATTATTATAATAAACGCAAATATTTAGCGTTGGAAAAAAAAAGTAATTTAAGGAAACAATTGTTGATCAATTTAAGGTGGTTTCCCTTTAGCCAAGGAAAATTAGATAACAAAACTGAATTTTGGAGCAGAGCTTCATTTTTATGTCTTACAACATTTTTTTAAAAGTACTCCAAATTTGGACCCTCAGATAAAGTTTTTTAGAGTGGAAGGAAAGGAATTGTAAAAACTTCAGTATTGTGTCGAAAGTTTTTCTAATTTTTTTTTTTTTTTGAAAGGTAGGTATAAGTCAAAAATTGTATAGAGTAATAGATTTTGAAATACTTGTTGTCATCTATAACATTTCTTCCAAAAAACTGATAGTTTTGGAATTTTCACTACCTAAAATCAAAATTTCGTGGTCCAAATTAATGGTGGGTACCACTTTGGTGGTATTCTCTTTATTTGACAAGAGAATCAAAATATTTTTTTATTGGTAACTTGGAACGTTGTACGACGCACAGTGGGCTAAGAGCGCAAAAAAGGGCTTTAGAGAAAGTCATAGGTAGCCTTTTTATTTGTATGTCTAACTACTCTTAGATAACCCGAGCGTATATGATTTCAAAGTATTTTTTAATATGTATAAATATATACGGTGCCGAAGCTGCCTGTAGCCAAAACAGGAAATTGACTAGGGTGGCACTTAACTAGGGCGGCAAAATCAGTACAATAATTTCAAAGCTTAAAAGGTCTACTTCAATAACTTCTTCGTTCATCGCATGTTGTTGGAAGCGCTGGATCATTCTTCAAAAACATGCTGAATATTCTAAACAAATTGCTTTGAAAAATTTATCCGATACTCGCGGTGGTCAAACAGAGCAAAAGCGGCTACGTGTCTTTCGGAAAATTTGTCAGAAATTTATGATTGGTTATGGAAATTGCAGAAAGTTTGGAATTCACGTTTTAAAGCAACTCAACTTGGTAAACGCATACAAAAATTCAATTTTGTATTGTCAACAGGAATTTGGAATGAAATTTTAGGTATGCAAATAAATATCCTTTCGAAAATGATTCAATCAAAATTAATGGACCTGTTTGGAGGATTTTGATAAATTGCGACAGTATAAGGTACTTTCAGCTAAACCGTTCTTAGGAATCTTTGTTTCAAAAATTATGCAAGGACGCTAAAAACATTGCTGCGAAAATGAACAATAAAGTGGATTTCTTTGTGTCCAATCTGTGGTACCAAAATATCAGATTTCTTTGCGACATTTCAAAAAGGTGGAATTAAAAGGCTGCGAACAACTTGAAGCAACATTAACAGCAACAATTGACAACGAAGTTTGAAAGGATATTACAGCTAAATATTTCTTAAGTGAAAATAATATATTTAATCAAACTTCTTCTGTTCTTAATTTCAAACCTTTGTCAATTTTAAACTAAATATTTAGCTTCACACTTCTTACTTGAATTGTGTGCATGCATCAGATGAAGCTAGCTTTTCGAAGCTTAAACTTATAAAACCCTATCTTCGCTGAACAATGACCCAAGAGCGATTAACCGGTCTTGCAACTATTTCATTCAAAGACATGCTTAATCGCATTTAAGAAAAAGAAATCACTACAAAAAAAAAATGAAAAACCACAGATCAGCATTTTATGTAGTTTCAAAATTTTGTAGACATATTAAATAAAACCCTATTTTAATGTTAATGTTGTCGTTAACTTTCTTTTTTATTTGGGGCGGCAAAATATCAATTTGCCTAGTGCGGTACAATTTCCAGGTTCGGCACCGCATATATTATATTTTATACTTAGTTACAAGCTCTCAAAGTTAAAAAAATATTTTATTCAAGTCGCGAACCATATTTTTACTTGCAGATACTTGCAGGCTGGGAGTTATGTTAAAATTTGTCTCACTGAATCGGGTTTCAAAAAACACCGTTTTGACGATGATATAATCAAAAAGTTATAATTTCTTCGGCACTAACCGTCAGAATGAACAGGTTAAGCCCATTATTTGTAGAAAAAATGTGTACATTTATTTTAAAAATAAAATTAAATTAATAAATTTTTTTTATTTCACGCAAAAAGTACAAGCAGGGGCCTATTTCACCAAACACTTTTCACTTTGCAACTTTGCAAAAAAATAATTTCCTGCAAAGTAAAAGTGCAAAGTGTTTCACAAAATTTGCAAAGTGCAAAGACTTTACAAAGAGGAAAACTTTTCAATTCAATAATTTCCTCTTTGCAAATTTGCGTTTGGTGAAACAAAATTTGCAAAGATCGAAAAAATCGAATTTTCAAAAAATTATTTTTAAAAATCCAAATTATAATATTATTCAAACTTAAAAAGCTCTTGTGTAAAAAATTGCATAAAAATCGATTGAACAGGTAATGAGATAGTCGAAAACTAAGAAAATGTTCTATGAGATACCATTTTTAAACGAAAAATAAAATTTGTTTCCAATAATATAGTAGACGTACTGATATAGGTCACATAAAAATTTTAATCAAAATCGAAGGAGCCGTTTTTAAGAAATATGAGATTTTCCTTACTGGTTTTTAAACACTTGTATGGGATGTACCATTATATTTTGTGAAACGAATAATTTTTAGTTTAAACCTGCTAAATAATGTTAAAAACGAAATTATTAAGTTCTCAAACAAAAATTTTGAAGCTTTTTTTAAAATCCAAAAAAAAATTTTTTTTTTTTAATTCTGGTATACAAAACTTTTAAAACATTCGTCATAAAAAATTGATCAAAATCAGTTGAACCGTTTTTGAGAAAATCGAAAATAAAGAAAAAATTGTTATAATTGGTTATAAATGGAACTTACCTCTTACCTCCATAGAACAATTTTTTTTTTAATTTAAAATCAAAAGAAAAAAGATTTCTGGGCGCAAATAAAAAACTAATCGTTAATAGCTGATTGTTGAATGGTTTAAGAACTCGATAAATCTAGTAGACATTATATTATTTTTATTCAAAATTTAATTTTCAATCTTCCCTTTTATTTTGTAATTTTATTTTATTAATAACATTTTGCACTTAGTCCACGGAACAAGGGCTAACCTTTCGCTATTCCGCATGTTTATTAATTTGACTTTAAATGATTAGTTAAAATATCCTTTAAAAATAGAACAATCATACAATTCATTAGCAATGACTTAAAATCTTCTGCCTGAGTGAACAAAATTTTAATAAAACTAGAATAAAAGTTTGAGTACTATTTTAAAGTTTTTTTTTAATATTTTAAAAGCCATTGAAATATTAAATTAAATCATTTTCTGTGCACAGTTTGGTCAAATTTGAAAATTTTTGTATTCCAGTCGGCAGTCATAAGCTTTGTTTCTGCATCAAAATGAGCTGCCATATAGTAACGATTGACATAATGTCTAGTCATTAATAATTCATAGATAGGCATATGCTTCCATAAATGTTTGCCCATTATCGTTAAGATTTATTCAAGAAATCAGATGGTAAATCTATACATCGCGTAGGTGTCAAAATAGCTTTCGAAGTTGTTTCATCCAATAAAAAATCTTTTTTAATATTCTTTTACAAAAATTTATTTATTTTATATATTTTATACAGAATGTTTATTTAGAGCCGATTTTTCAATCATCAATTTAACATTCAGTTATAACTTTCAGAAGAATAAGTAGGAACAAATGATTGATTTATGTGAAGAAATAAATTATAGCAATTTTTTACTGGGAATTCTATAGACAGTACAGTAAAATTTTACACAGAAAACAACAAGAAATGGATAGTGTCGATAACTTAGTCAGTAAAAATAGTGAATATTATAATAGTTGAGACAAAATTATGGATTGTCTGGAATAGTTTAACAATCAATTTAATTGCAGAAAAATATTTTTCATTGATGTATGGCATTTAAGGATGCGTTCGTTGATATTTTTCAATGTTTATGCTTTGTTGTTAGAACAAAAATGTGTTGGTTTGGAAATTTAAGCTACGGTTAGACGGTCATCGTAAATAATCAAAACATTTACTCCTTATTAGGTACATCACAAAAAATCATCAGTACAGACAATGATGTTCCTAGATGCGTTGACATGTAATCTGTAAAAACGTTTCTAGATTCGGTTCCTAAATAAGATGCATATCGAAAAAGCTATATTTGAACTTTCTGGTGACAGTTTGCATTGAATATGTACTGAAAAAAAAGTAAGACAATTATGCATATCGTTCCCTATCTGTCAAGTAAGAGATGTAATTACTATTTCAGGATGGCTATACAGTGTAAATGGAAAACCCAACAGAAATTGAATTTTTCGGCTCGGAAATTGAGCGGATCGTGGTGGCATTTGGTACGTCTCCTATCAGTTAAGTTAAAGTGTCAAATTCCATTGATCGATACTTAGATATTCTTCTTCTATTAAATGTCGAAATATGAAAGTTAAAAGTAAGAGAAACTTTAAGCAAAAATGACCAAAATGTTTTCCCAACGCAAAACACTAATAGCAGATTTAGACTACTGACAAGTTTTCGTAATTTCTTCCATTTTCTTAAGATTTATAACTGCGTCGCCTTAATGGTCTAAAATCTGTCATTTTAGCCGTCACATAAATATTGAGGGAATAATTTTCTTGATTCTTTTTTATCTTTGTGTAAATAAATGTTGTTCATTATTTTGGGACAGAAGTTTGGACATTCGTGTAAATCCAGCATAAACAAAAAACCATCTATTTACATTTTGATTGAGTTACGATTTTCGCATTTCTTTTTTTTTTTCAAATAATTAAAAAAAAAATTTTTCAGTTGTATTTATAACCGAAGCAACAAGAAGTTCTTAAAAATATTATTTTTCACTTCTAGACGCATGAGTTAGTCTTATTATTTTCTTTTCTTTCTTTCAACATTTACTCAACTCTAATCCAACTCAATTCCATATATAAATTAGAAGGAAAATTAAACTTCACATAAAAAAGGCAATATTTTTCCAACACATCCCTTAACTTTTTAAAAAGTGAATTAGTTATTAGGAGGTTAAGGGTTTTTTTTTTAGACGTGTGGTTTTCAAACTGGCAATACTTTTTTCGGAGTTGGTCTTTTTGACAGCTGTCATTTGAATTATGCTCAGTTTGGTTTGCCATTTTATTTGATGTGGATGACCTTTGGTTCCAACAAGACGGCGCTACGTGCCATACAGCCAACGAAACAATCAATTTATTGAAGGAAACTTTTGGTGAGCGCATTATCTCACGTGCGTCGTGGGCCTGTGGCATGGCGTGGTTTCCAAGATCGTGCGATTTAACACAGCTGGACTATTTTTTGTGGGGTTATCTGAAGTCGCTTGTCTACAGATAAGCCCGAGACCATTGACGCCTTGGAAGAGAATATTCGGCGCGTTATTGCTGACATACGGCCCCAATTTCTGCAAAAAGTGGTCGAAAATTGGGCCTCTCGGCTGGAATTTATTCGAGCCAGCCGCGGCGGCCACTTGCCCGAAATCATTTTTAAAGCATAATGGCATAACCCTTATCTTTATTATAAAGCTTAATTCTTGGCCATAACATTAAATTATATGCGTTTTATTTCTTCTTGAAAACCACACGTCTAAAAAATTGGAAAAAATGACACGCATACTAACTTTTCGACGATTTAAAAGTGGATTATAACATTTTATTCGGACTTGCATTACTGTGCTAGCTAAAGGTTCTCAATAAAAAACGCCGTATATCTAGTTTTTAACTGTCAATTGAAAAATCCTAAAACGTCAAAACTAGAAAGTAACTTGAATAAAATGAGCAAGTACGCTCGACCCAGTCGTGAATTTATGATGTGTAAACATCTATACTGGCGGTAGGGTGAAAAAAAAACGTAACTTGTGATCGTGATTGTGACTCTGTGATTGTGATTCACGTTACGTTACGTATGTTTACACATCTTAACCGTGAGCCACGGCACTCACACTTTTTTTTAATCTGTTAAACCTGCACCTAAATCAATGATCTAAATTGTTTCGTACTTGCTCTTGTTAATTTAAAAAAAAATCCCAATTATACAGTCGAGAATCATGCCAATACCCATTTTCATGCACACTTCGCAAATAATTGTCCATAATTCAATTATTTCCAATTTACACATCATCATCAATTTATTATAACACATCATCTGTTTACTGTTACGTCAATTTTCTAAATACGCTCGAATACGAATAAACATTATTCGTTTTAGTTAAAAATCAAGTCAAAACTCAAAAAGCAAAACATACATAAATTATGGAGAAGAGATGATGCTATGATACTGATGAGTTTTTAATGAAGAGAATCATTTCGCCTGGTATATCATGTATTTCAATATGGAGATATGTTAATATACACACCATAATATAGCATCACTCAATTGAATCTTGCGGCGCCAAAGCTCACACCACCTTAAACTCTTTTTAACATTAAAAAAAATTATTTAGAAAAATATATTAACTCAATTTGTTGTTTCTCAAAAGAATTAAAAATTATATTGTTCTATTTTTATGCATCACGGAAAATTAATGAAAGAAAGAGTCGTAAGAACTTGCTCATTTAGTTGGGGACTAACGAAACAGTAGCTTTAGAAAGGAAATTAGAATAATTTTTCAAGGTATTTAATAAAATCAAAATACATCCAGTTTGTTTCAATTAAATTTCTGTTAGAGCAGAAAGTTGTACGGGGTGTTCAGTAATTTGCGAAAAATAAAAAATTCAACATAGTTCAGGAGAAAAGTAAAAAAAAAAAAGTAAAATGGTGGATCCAGTGACCCTTTACTTGTCTAATTTCAATATTTTGTTGTTTCTATTGATGCGTATGTTGAGTTACTGTGGGCACTCGAACAGCCATTTTTAATTTGAGGACCTTTATAATAAGCATAACGGAAATTTATGCAACGTCGTAAACTTTCTATCGTCGAAAAATTGTAAAGTTAACAAGCACACGTTTCCAGATCGCCCCTATAAAAACTGCTTGCGTAAATACGCTATTTGATGTTGTTAACCAATCAGCTGATTTAGCCGACGCATGGCCTTTATTTTGTTTACTTTGTTCGAGGTTTAAAAAAAAAAATATTTTTAAATGTAAATTTCATTTGGATTGTATTGTTTGTTTTTATTTTTTTTTATTATTATTTATCTCACCTTAGCTATTTTAATAACAAACAATTCTGTTTTTGATGCTATTCTTACTTAAGTATTTTATAGGGCAAGTATTGGTTTCGTGTAAAAAAAATTAAGATTTTAATAAAATTTTAAATTTTTTATATATATATATGTAGTCCGTTTGTTTGTGCATTTTAATGTACATCGGAGCTAGAGCTTAAAAGAACGTTTTTTTTTTAGTTTATTTTTGGTGATCTGGATGTATTTATGTTTTGTTTTTATTATTTAAATAATTTAGGCTTACAGATTGTTATCTTTTGAATGCAAAGAAAAACACTTATTTCATCCTTTTCCTGTCGTTTAGTTGGTTTTTTGCAACTTCTTCAGGGTATTTGATTTATAAGGTTTTAGGATTTTACATTAATATATTTTATAAATTAAGGTTACCAATATTTTTTTTTAAATAAATAAAATAAAGAAAAAAAAATAAAGAAAAAAAAAATAAAAACAACATTAAAACTTTTTTCACTATTGACGACGGACGAGAACCTTAACTCTATATCACAGATTCTTTGGGAAAAGGATTAAATAAGTGTATTATTTGCATTTAAAAGATAACGATCTGTAAGCCCAAATTATTTAAATAATAAAAACAAAATATTTTGTTTTAATGTACGGAAGGAGAATTTCGAATTTTTGTTTTTGGTTATCTAGAACGGGTAGCCTCAGTACAACTATTGTTATTTTTTTTTCAAATTTCCTCGAAAACCAATCTGTCGATTTTTATTGAACTTTTTTTATTCTAATGCCCAAGTGTGATTGTTATAAAACTGCATTTGAAGTTATGGGAGAAAAATGCACATAAAAAAGGAAAGGTTTTGACGTTTTTTTTTAAATAAAAAAAGTCAACCTTTTAGTGGGTCATTTATCTTGCTAATGGCAAAAGCAAAGCTCTCATAATACTTTTTTCCTACACCTTTTACAGTTCGTTTATAATACTTCTGAATGTTTAGTTAGTTCCCATAAGGGAATGAACTTCTTTCCAAGTTTGCAAGGCAATTAAATTCACTTCAATATTATGCTTTGTTTAACTAAGTGAGAACAAAGTCTTTTAATGGACTTTTTTAGTAGAACACTTATTTCACTGAAACTGCAGCGACTTTTTTTCAAGACATTCTATAGTTGTTGTAAAATTCTAAACATACGTGACTTTTGATAGTTGGTACTTAAAATAAGGCCCTTTATTTTAAAAAGCTGAGGACGTTCAAATTTATATCCAAAGCTATCCCTTTAAATGTTGTTTACATTTTGCTTGGAAATATAGCTGAGACATCTGATCCAACAATAGCTTAAGATATTTTAAAGTACCCAACTATTATTTGACACATATTTTCTGTCTAAATGTCATGCCAAGTAGCCCGTGGCGTAATAATTATTGCGTAGGGCTTTTACGCCAAAGGTTTTGGGTTTGATTCCCAGCCTGTGCCTTTCTTAATTTTTCGTATTTTATTTTCAAAATTTTGAGTTTAAAAATGATTTATTCAAAAACTAAGCACTAAAATAACTTTATTAAATAATAATTAAAGAATAAATTACTGGCCTTAAAAAAAGCTATAACATGATATTGGCCCTTATTGCGAAGATTAACTATCAATTAATAATTGACATTTTTCAATCAATTTTATTAAATGGTATTGTGACTGTCAACTGTCAAAATCATTGATCCATTATGATTTTTTTTTTAATAATCTATTGTGAATGAAAAAAATCGGTATTGTCAACAACAATTTTTATCGATTTTCTTGTTAGTCGTCAATTTTTCGTAAATTTGCAGTTGATGAGTTCGGTTAGAAAATGTGAGTTTCGAATTAAATAAATGAAAAAATTTAAAATTTTTGTACTTCCAAAGGTTTCAAAAAGGAGTAAGTAACAAAAAACAGTTTTGCAGATTGGTCCAGTTGATAGAAATGTACGTGGAACTCGCCAAAGGATTTTGTTCCAAAGCTGCAGCAAATACAAAGTGGGAAAAAATGCTGTAGAGCTAAATAGCCTAGGGCCTCCAGAACGAACTTCAAAAAAGTGGCAGAGGATCGATATAAATTGCAAGATAAAAAAGAAGAAAACGGAAAACAAAATATAAGACACAGCCACTCAACTTCTTCGCATTCTTGCAAAGCAGGATCATCCAACTTCTCATCTTCATTAAAAAAAAAGTTCAGTTTAAAGGCTCTCCCAAACCAACGCGAAATCGTAGCGAATCATTCACAATAACACAAAATATGACAAATACACAACGCTAAACAGCAACAAAAATCTGTCGTCGGCGAATGTTTCGCGTTGGTTTGGGAGAACCTTAATTCATTTTGTTTTTAATTTATTTCCTTTTACGTGACTTTTTTTTGTCAACATAATTTTGTTTTTAACTTTATTGATTTTCTGATAAATGATTTTTTTTTTGTACGTTCCTCAAAAACAAAAAAAATAAAAACATCTGCCAGACGCATATTTCCATTCACAATAATTACAATATTTTGAAGACATTCGCAAAAGCACAATATTTTATCAATTAATTTTTAATTCAATTGATAAGTTCTATCAACCGTCAATCGGTTGATAGTAGATCCTCGCAATAAGGGTGATTGTAAGTGTTGCAGTTGTGTTTTTCTATTCATTTTCTATTTTTAATTTATTTTTTTTAATTTGCCCCTCCCACCTTAAGAGTAGTGTGGGCCAATATCTTAATATCATGTTCATACAATAACAATACCAACGCCCTACTATATAGAAAAAGTATAACCCTTAACTCTTCCGATTGGTTTATTTCGAAAACGGTTATTTTTATGAAAAAAAGTATGTTTATGTTTTTTGTAGGAAATTTCTTAAGGTACAAATTAGTACTGTTGAATTTTTTTGTACAGCTTACCATTTGGGAGTTATTCCTGAAAAAAAAAATTTTGGGGGCCTTCAACCAACTCCCTAAAATTGTTAGCGGCCCTCATATCGATGGGGACTTCTGACAGTTTCTTAAGAACACCATGAGGAGGCTATATACCACAATCCAGCTTTCCGGCGGATCATTTCTAATTTATGGCTTTATTGACTGGGCTATAAGGCAGAAGTTTCCTGTAAAAATTATTCACGATATTTTTTTCGCTTAAATCCGAGTATACAATTCTTTTGAACAAAAAAATACATAAGTGGTAAGAATTTTTTTTTTCGGAAGAAAAAAAATCTGAGTTGAAATAAAAAATTTGTATTCGTTGTCCTCTTTTTTTCCACAAAACAATGTCACCAACATTGTTTTGCGCGAAAAATTTTCCGTGGTGAATATAAATTTTTTTCAACAGGTTTGGTTAACAGTTCGATAGTAAAATTTTAAACGTCAAAAATTTTTTTTTGCGATAAAATCACTCCCATAAGAAATACATGTATTTTTTTTCGAGGAGGAAGTGTATACTAGGCTTATAAAGGAAAAAAACTTTCTCAAGACGATTCGTGATAACAAATTTCCCAAAATCAGAAAAAACTGTGGGGAAGCGATAGAGCTGAATACGCATTAAACTTTATTTATTTCTAGCTTTTTTATCAAAATTTTTTTTCAAAATTTTTAGTTTGATTTTATTGTTTTTTTAAACATATCTTTTTTCATCGAAACATTTATTAAAAAAAAAAATAAAAGAATTTATTTTGGGCCAAAAAGTTATAAAATGATTTTGTACACCTATACATATGTATGTATGTTAAAGTTTTATTCACAATTTTGAAAAAAAAATGGGTCTAAACTCAAAATTTTGATAAAAAAAAATGGTAAAAAACTTTTTTTTATCAAAATTTTGAGTTTGCATGCGAATTTTTTAAAAACTATTGACATAACTAATTTAATTTAAATTTATGATTAAAGAATAGATTTCTGGCTTCAAAACCGGTATAGTACTTCATTGTTAGTGTTGCCGCTGTTTTTTAATAATTATTTTTTCATTTTAAGTAATTTTTTTCTAAAATTGCCCCTACCTCCTAAACGGGGCGAGATAGACCCCTGCTATAGAAAAAAATGCTTGTTTTTGAAAGCAGTTATCAATTTTTGGCGCCAAAGTTATCGTACTCTCCCCTAAATGAAAAATTCAGCTGCTCTACCTATTGAATGCGTTTGCCAACCTCCGATCAAGTATAACGCCCGCTAGATTTATGATTTTTCTTTTTTGACAGTTTTAAAACGTTGCATTGCATGAATATCTACCCTTCTTAATGTTTCATTCAAGTTCACAACTCAACTTTTGTATGAGTTCATTGCTTAATCTTAATTTAAGTATAAAAGAACTTTTATCACATATTTTAAAATTGAAGGTAAGATTCACGGCTTTAAGGTTAAATGTGAACCTCCCCCGAAAGTATTACAAACAAACAAACAAAAAAAACAACCTGTGTTTACACTATTTTTTTTCTAAATGCATCTCTAACAAGAAACTCATGTCATGTGCTGATGTGCAGTGAAGCTAGAAAACATTTTTGTTTTATTTTTGTAGTCGTTTTTACTTCTTTTTTTTTTCTTTCTTAAATTTTATAAACACACATCTGATATATTATTTCTATCTAAACGATGCATGCATGCAGCAGAGCTACATGGTGTGTCATGTTGTAGTAGAGTAGGCTGTGTGGTGTTTGTACATGCTAGTTTTATCAAGCTAGTAAGTCAACAATGTTTAGATTATGCAAAAACGGAAAGGTATGTAGTTTGTGAACATCGCAAAGGTATAGAGAGTTGAAGTCTAGTTTTCTATTTATTTTGACACTCTCTGCGATGTACAGGTTAGGTACGAGTATTAATAATCAAATAGGAATCACTAATAAATGTGGTTAAGATTGTCAATAAGAAAAGATATGTTATTTACTGTTTGGGAGGGGTGATGCATCGTTGTTGTTTTGTGGTTTTGTTAGTTGTATTTATTAGCTGTTTAAATTTATTGTTCCAGTTCATGTTTTTTTTTTTTTTGTCAAAACGATGTTAGGTGACTTAAGTAGGCTCAAATTTTGAACACAATTACTTTGTTATAAAAAAAGGCAAAAACTACTTCAACTGAGATTTCAATGATGAAAAGAAAATTGATACTTTCAAGGTCGTCCCCAAGATCTAGACACCAAATCATGTGGAAATTATATTTATAACAAACATGCGAAAAGAAAGAAGCGGAGTCAATGCTTTTTCTTGATAAATCTGTACAAAAAGAAATATGTGAGCAAATTTGACAAAAATTCGTTCTATCTGTAAAAGAGGTGAACGATTTAATGACCACGACTTGTTGACAAAAATCATTTTCCACGCCAATTTTTGACGAAAATTACTGAAATTGGAATTATGGTGTTGAAGTGGGCTTTTAAGGTCATAAATTTGAAATGAAATTGGGTCCAATTATAGCATTTTCACATCAAGCTCAAAACGCAGTTTTCGCGAAATTATCGGTTTTGGCCTAAAACCTACATCGAAAACTCAAGTTCTACCATACATTTTTGTTTCACAAGTTTTCGTAAACCGAAAGTTTTATATAAAACATACATCTCGAAAACTGCAATTTAAAGTTGAACTAAACAAACAAACCTTTCGAAACATTCAGCACTCAATCCAATGTAAAAAAAAAACTGCTGAAGACTGCTGACAAAAGAAATTTTATGTATGTTATATAAATGAGATATTTTGGTATTGTTTGTTTTTTTTTGCAGGAGACGAGTGATTGTTTGTGAAAAATCAAACGAAAACGTGAAAATGTTCAGAAAACTTTTTGCCGGAAACCCGGTTTTGGGTTTGGTGTGAGAAGGCTTTTGGTGTCAGCATAAAGTAAACCGAATTTCAAACCCGCAACTCTTGACGAAAATTTGTACACTTGTTGATTAGGGGACGGTAAATTCGATGATATTGCCTAACTTATGTACACGAAATTGGAATTCCACACAATGTTCAAAATATGGTACGAAATCTTAAAATTAAAAAAAAAAAAAACATTTTCAAAGTCATGAATTTATATCGGAAATATCTTAAAATTTTTATTTGAATGTGTATACTTCTAATGCAGATATGAACCAAATTAGGGCAAGTTCAAAATGTTGCGCCAAGTTTTTTAAGGAATACGAACAAATTTGTGTGCTACAGCTTCGATATTCTTTTGTTGAAAATTACTTTTCGAATAAATGTGAACGATTTTAATATAATTTGCCAATTTTAAAAATTAAAAGTAAGCAACGAAATTTTAGGCCAACGACTCAAAAAAAAGTAGAAGTAATCTAACATAATGGTTTTAAAGAGGAGTTATTTTTGTTTATTGCTATGTATTCAAATCTGAGCTAATATTAAAATTTCTGACCCCTTGGAAATTTTGCGCAACATTTTGGACTTGTTTTATTAAAGCCGATATTTTAAGACATTTTAATAATAAATTTGATTAAGTTTCTGACTTTGCAATGTTTTTTATGGTTTTGACATTTCGTAGCATAACCTGATGTAACTTTGTAAGCCCTCATTTTGTGTTTAAAAAAAATGCAGTCCCACTGATTTCAACGTCCCCAAGAAATATCAATCAATTGACAAAAATCTCAGGGTTGCACGGGTTTTTATTTTACATCGAACGCTTCAGTGCTACAATTTTTTTAGTTAATTTCCCCTTTTTCATAGACTATTTTATGCTATGGGATTTCGTCTATAATTATATGTAACAAAAAAATAACAAAATTAACAACAAAATTTCTCATATTTACCAAGAAATTTGTCATCAACACTTGTTTTTGCCTGAATGCAAACAGCTGATATGAATTTTGATAGCTCTAAATTCTTTCCCCAAGTAACAACCTGGTCTCGTGAGTCATTCAGAGCTCGCCCCGAACAAACATCGAACACAGTGCATAATAACCTATAGGGCGAATAAAGTTCTACACAAAACACCTTAGAGCGACTTCAGGGCGACCCAGTGCTCCCAGGCGACTCAGTGCTCCCAGGCGACCCAGTGCTCCCCAGGGTTGACATCGAACTAGATAATATGGTTGAATTATATGGTTGAACCTCAGTTAATCCACCGAAATCTGTGGGTTTAAATCTCGAGACTGGACCACGTTTGTACAACTGGCCCTAAGAATAGGTACCAAATTTCATTATTTTTCGACAAAAGCAGGGGAATGATTTTTGACACCAAAATTCAACAGATGGACCACTATAACACAAAGAACCACTTAATCGATTTTGATGAAAACTTTCAGGCATAATAATGAATGAGTTGAGAATCAAAACATTTAATTTCAGTCCACAATATTTGGCCGAATTTCTTAATAAAAAATATCTATAAGTTTTAACTTAGACCGCAGCCCGAGTTTTCGGCAATTTTTACGCGGATGTTGGATTTTTTTAAAAAATAGGCATATAACTATTTTAAAAAAAAATCCAACATCGTCGTCAAAATTGACGAAAACCCGGGCTGCGGTCTAAATTAAAACTTATATAAATATTTGTTATTAAGAAATTCGGCCAAACATTTTTTTTCCATCGCCATTTTTGAGGCATTTTTGGTTTTTTATGTATGGCAGTTTTAGTTCTGCAGAAACGTCCCTTTCTTTGGCGGACAAAATTAGCTAATTAAATGTTAGTTTTTAAGCTCACATAGTTTCTGACTTATTAAAGTTTCCGCTAAAATATGTCTGAAGTTAGCATTAAAACTCTAAAATAAAACGAATTTTTAAGTTTTATTAACACCTAAATTTGTAGCTTTTTAAATGCTCTTAAGTTCCGAAAACATCGGTTTATTTTATATTCAAGTTTTCACTAAAATAAATCTGAAACTAGCGAACGAAAATACGAAAACAAAAATTCTCTTTGTGCCTTTTAAATGCTTTTTTTAGTTTTATTGGAGTTTTTGTATATTTACATTTAAGGTTCAAAAATCGCATTTCCAATCAGTTTAAATATTACGAAAGTTGGCAGACGAAATCTAAAAAAAAAATGAGTTTTTCAAAAAATTTGTTTTGCCAAAAATTGTAGCTTTTAAATGCTATTTTCTATGTCAAGTAGAAATTTGTAGCTCTAACGGTTTTTTTTTTCATATTCAAATTTTGAAGTTAGCTCAGAAATCTGCCAAAATCTAAGAAAAAAACATAAAATCGTATTATTTTAAGTCTTTACTTCAAAATACAGAAACTATGCTAGCTACAAATGTTTGGTTTGCGCAACAAATTAGGTCCAAGTTCAGATATCCAAATTTTTTTGATTCCGCCTAAAAGTGTCCTCCAAAGTAAGGGACGTTGTTGAGAGAGTTATTGAAAAATTATGGAAGACTGGATCAATCGGTGATTCTTAAAACACAAGCCATTCAAATGTCAATATCAAAGCTGTGAAAGAGTGTTGGTGAAAGTCCAGCAACATCGAAATTTTCGAACTGTGGCAGCCAAACTTTCATTATTTTTTTAAATATTGTTCAACAGTGAAAATAAGTTGTTCTCTCGTATAATGCTTCATTTTTACGTACGCTTGTTTTTTTTTTAAGGGTTGCCAACACTTTAATACACAAATTGTGAAAAATTCAAATCTTGCGTTAGTTTTGCGAATTATTTTAAATTTTGAATAACTTTTGTGATGTGCATTTTTTTGTAAAAAATTGAAAATGAACATAGTTATTTAACAAAAACAAATTTAACTCAAATTCAAGATGGCGGCCAATGTCATAGTGCTACAGGCTAGGCGGTCGAAAAGAACACATATTCGACTACTAATGAACCTCTCGAATTACAATACCTACAAGAAATTTTATTTATTTGTTTTCATTTTAGATTTGTGTTTTTATGTACACCAATGTATGTGCAACCAAAAGTAACTGACAGTTTATACTGAACGCAAAAGGAACACACCTAATTACATTGTAGTAGTTTCCTGAACTTTGCCGTTTTCCTCCATGTTGAATATGAATAATTACTGAGGCTTAACAAATATTGTGACAGCTATATAGCCCTAGGAAATATGAACTTATGTTTCACAGTAAAAGATAAAATCTATTTTCATGCATCCATGACGCAGATATCCGCAAAGATTTGGTAATTTACAAAATTCTTTAAAATGTGCTACCATTGAAATTAAAAAAAAAAAAAAAACAGCACTGCTTGGAATTTCGATATAATAAAAAGGTAAACCACATCATCAACCAAACCCCAATCCCAATGCCATAAAAAAAAATGTAAATATAGAAAAGAATCTCTCTATTAACGATGATTTAGGTTGATATTCTTTTTTAATTTAAGGTTCGCATAATATATTATTTATTATACACACGAGTACTTAGGGAATCGAGTGGAAGGGCCGGCCGGTACGGTAGTGTGAAGTCTGATGTTGCGTGAAAGAGCTTCCACAAGCGGTTGTTCCATAAATAATATACAAATTTGCGGTAGAAGTTTTATATTGCAAAATAAGGGAAAATTTTAGATTTTGAGTTATGTATGTATGTGTATTTGCAGATAGGTAGGTAGGTAGGTACAGTACATACCTACAAGTATGTATGTATGTTTTTTTTTTCAAGAAGAAGAAAGGGTTATTCTTTTTTTTGTATATTCCCCCCTTTATTTTAATTTGGCTCTTGAGCTATAGCAATGCATTAACTGTTTTTTTGAAAATAATATACAGTGTATCTACGAGTAGGTATGATGCAAATGGAGCATCAGGAGGAAAACTTTTCATTGCTGATGTTTTTGATGTTGATGATGATGATAATGATGATGGACTCTCTTCCTCTCATTAATCATTAATGTATTGTAGTATTGCAGAGCAATGGCATGGTTTTAAAATCTAAATAGGGTGTAGCAGCAACAACAACAAAAAAAATCCAGGCAAATTAATTCAATCAAATGCATTTCATATGGATGCACTTAAGAGTTTTTGCATTATACATTTCATTTTGTGTATTCTACGTTTGACTAGATTTATTAGGGGTGCCTTTACAAAGTCAACATATGATTTTTTGTATATACCTACTCAGAAATAGAGCAGGGGAGTACAATTAAGGCTAAAATAAAGGACAAAGAATGCACGAATGGAACGCAGAACTTGCTCTTGTAGTTGAAGGCGATATGAATGACATATGTATCTAAGGATTGAAGATTTGAGTCTTGCAAAAAAGTCGAAAGTCCAAACGAAAATAAAACATTTCATATTTTAAAATATTTCTCGGTATAGATGAAATGCAACTATTGATTTCCATCAATGACGTTTCAACTTTTTCAAAATGGTTTCTCCGCGATTTTGAATGACATTTGGTTGGTTTTTAATTTCAAGTTGAATATATGAGAAATTTTACTCACAAAATTTCTCATATATTCAGAAATTTTGTGAGTTAAAAATGTTTTACTATCAAGAATAGTAAATTCACTATTCTTGATAGTAAAACATTTTTAACTCACAAAATTTCTCATATATTCAGCATATAGCAAAAAAAAAAACATTTGACAATGGTCGCGATTTTATATACTGACATTTTACAACTAAAATCGCCTGGCAATCAAATGCCCACCCATAGGCAAAACAGTTAACCGCAATTTTTGCAGAGAATGTGTCACAGAAAACAGCAGTTCACTGAGAATAAATTATATCCAACCATTTCAAAGATGTTTTCATTATCTCAAATTAATTTAATTAAAAAATCATTTTGTTTGGTTGAAATAAATTTATGGTTCCCAAATATTCCTCCATTTCGATTTTTATATTTACAAAAGTTCACACAAAATTCAGGAATTACATAATCTAATCTGCCAAAATTAATTTCATAAGTGATTTAAAACAAGCAACAAAGATCTGATTTTCTAGCTGGAACTGCGTATCACTCGGCTAAAATGGTTAGCTTGGCTAAATTTTGGAGAATTGTTTATCGAAGCTAAAGATGTACGTTCTATAGGCTTCACAATGAGCGTTCATCTCTGAATGTATTCATTACAACCAACATGGAGGTTATCGCTGTTCTTAAATTTATAAGTAAATATGAGTGATTCTCTGCAAACTGTGATTTTTTAAGTCAAAACTTTGCTAAATTAAAAATCATGTTATTAAATCTGTTTGAGCAATTTATTACAAATTTTAAGGAACAAAAAAAAAAATATCGTGAAAAGTACTAAATCTGGAAGACATGGTGCTGACACTGATTTTTTGATTTTGAATTTTCCCAAAAATTTTTCACTTTTTTTCAAAATACATATGTATGTATGTACATATTTGACTTTTTTGTATAATTTTCAATTTTTTTCAGAATTATTGACTTGTTTCAAAATGTTTGCAATTTTTTTTTTTTAAAATTTTTGACTTTTTTCAAAATTTTGAATTTTCTCAAAACTGTTCACTTTTTCAAAAATTTTCATATTTCTTCAAAAAATTTTTTAATTTTCAATATTCCAATTTTTTACTTTTTTCAAAATTTTGAATTTTCCTAAAATATTTCACTTTGTTCAAGTTTTTTTGTATTTTTTAAATTTTTGACTTTTTTCTTAAATTTTGTCTTTTTCAAAATTATTGACCTTTTTCAAAATTTTTCCCTTTTTCAAATTTTTCGAATTTTTTCAAAATTTAAAAATTTGGGACTTTTTCAAAATTTTGAATTTTCTCAAAACTTTATTCAAAATGTTCACTTTTTTCAAAATTTGTGGATTTTTGAAAATTTTTCACTATTTTCAAAATGTTTCCTTTTTTCAAAATTTTTGATTTTTTTTTTTAGTTTTCCAATCTTTTTAAAAATTTTCAATTTATTTTTATTTTTTTCAAAATTTTCCATTTTCACTGAATGGATACGCGATGAAGAATAATTGGTTTTAAGGATATTTTCAGATCCGATCGCGAGCGAACCATATTCTACCTGAATTTCATATTTCCGATCTCTAACGAACGAGAGACACAGAAAAAACAATAGATTTTATCTTTTTCGTGAGAGAAATATAAATTTTTATAGATCGAAAATTTTATCTTTCGCGAACTATATTTTTTTATGGTTCGTGAGAAGATCAATAAAGAATGATAAAGATCCGTATTTTATGATTCGCGAGTGATATTTTACGAACCCTGCTAAAAACGCTCTCCTGAAAAATTTTGTAAATGTGAATTAGACTAAATACCGACTTAGACTTAATACCGAACTGTATTGTATCGACGAAATATTGTCACAATGACTGTTTTCTTTACCCCGTGGATTGGAAGTTTAAATCACATCCGAATTAAGATTTCGATCCAGGTACAAGATCACACCACCGCGACCGGATCTAAGATTGAATCGAAGTGTATTTGAAATGACAGTTGACAATTTGTGTATGTACATATCTTGTTTGATTTCTTCGTTTTCCCAAACATTCCTTCAAGACATTGCACAAAATCTGTTTGGATTCAATTTTCTATATGTAAACGGAGTATTTATTAATATTCAGAATATTCGGAATAAGCATTTTGTGTTTCATTATCATTTCATTATCATTTTTGTTCAATTTGGGATAGGTTGGTACCTATTTGATAGATACCCGAAAGCGACAATTGACAGATGCAAGTTGGTGATATTGATATTTGTAATACTTGTTCGTTTTATTTAAATTAAAACAATAACTTTTACAAAATGCCAAAATATTTAAATACTTAATTGAATTATTCTCAAAAAAAATATAAAGCTGACAAAAACATTTTTTTTAAATGTGGCCATCTGAGATTTTCGAAAAATTTGGTCGTTTTTGATTTATAAATATTCTTTTGTTTTTTATTTTTATTTTTTAGTCTTAAGAATAACTCAATTGTCGTATTCCCTCTCCCAGCAATTTCTCCTATTTTATTATAAATAAAAATCTATTTATTAAATGAAGTGTATTTCACATTTAATGGCAAAGTCCAACCAATCAATTGAAAAATAAATGTTTCAAACAAATCACTTCCAAGAAAAATGACACTTCAATGTTAATTGCAATTAAAACGCAATCTATGAAGTTAATAATCACTGATTAGGAACTACTTCTAAACCATAAAATGACAAGGGTTGTTTGTTCATTTGAATTTTTAGCTGTAAGCAAATACTGCCAGCTCGATATGACAGGATAATTATTCTAACAACAATAGCTGCATTTTACTATCCACATGATCTGATCTGGATCAAATCATCATAATAAAACAAACAGAATCACAGTGACAGTCAATGGTATATAACCGTCTCTTTTTTTCATTGCACTACCTTACCATAACAATAATTAAAAAGTACTATGTATTTGGATCTTGAAATGGATCCAGATAAAAAGCAGGATTACGTGTTTTTTATAATAGTTGTTAATTCTAAGAGCTTATATTCACAAAAAAGAAAGTTCACATTTCTTTTTTGTGAATATAAGCTCTTTAATGCTTATATTCGTGTTGTTCTTGTATTTAAAATTTGATCTGGATCAGATCATGTGCATAATAAAATGCATATGATCTGTTACTGTACCACAATGTCATAATCAAGTTTATAACTACTAAGGGCCTGGACACATGTCTGTGAAAATCAGACAGTGTTGCCAAATTAAAAACCAAACCTCTAAAAAAACACACTTTCCTTAAATTTATTCATATTGGGCTTTTCCAAAAACTATCTTTGTCTTTTCTCTTTCTAATTTTGACAGTTCAAAACAACAAAAACAAAACATGTGATATCGAACTTGGAGAAATGTAAACAAATGCTTTTTCAGTGCAATTTGGATTTTTAATATTTTCCGTGATTTTTGTTTATATAAATAAGCTTGATAAGTTATTGAAGTTGATTTTTTGTTAAATTTGCGTTATAACCATCGTTTTATACGTTTTTATTGGAAAACAAACAAGCACTATATTATAAAAATATTTGTCGTTTGTTTACCTTTCTCCAAGTTCAGACCAGCTGTTTCCTATTTTTTGTTGCTTGTTTAAAACTGACGGCTGGTGGAAAAGCCCAATTGTGAATGAAAAAAGTATTGATTCAAATTCTTTTAGCTAAGAAAATTTTAAATTCTCATTTATCTTACGAACTTGCAACACAATTATATGCTCTCATGTCATGAATGAAATACTTAAAAATAAGGAAACCAAACTGATTTTCTTTCAAGTGAAACAAATCTTTGCCTATTAACCTTAGCTAGATAAATTACAAATGCAATATAAATTAAGATTGCATAACAAATTCTTATAATTGCCTCTTGTCACTGAACTATTTAATGCGAATATCATATAAATTGCCGTCAGTCGGTTGGTCGTCAAAACTTTTATAGTTTGCCATCAACGATCATCACTTCAGTATTGCTTAATATAAACTTATGAGATTGCATGGTATCAGAAAACCACTTGACACAATATCCAATGACGACCGCATGAGGAGCATTCGTTTTTACTGAAGCAATTGGCTTAACGAAATCTTTTCATCTGGTCATTCAAATTCAATAGGATTGTAGCAGGGATTTGTAAAGTAGGTACCTACAAACAACCAAAGTGGGTTACTGATGTGAGCAGAGTGTCGTGAGTTTATGATGACATAAAAGGTTTCATCCGCACCTGGATTGAAAATAATTTATCTGGAGCAGCAGCAGCAGCAGCAGCAGCAGCAGCAGCAGGAGTGGTGTCATTGATGTGAAGGAGGTTGCGGACTTGTAGTAGATACGTATACGCCTTGATTTAAATTGATTCGTATTGTCATCATCGTCGTCACTATATGACAGCAGAATCTAGTACTACACAATTCACTTTTTGGTGCTTTATAAGGACAAATACAGCAAGCGTGTTCAAAGAGAATATTATATAATGTAGCTGCTGTATGCCTTGTCGTCGACATTGTTGATTTAAATTTGTGTTATTAATATAAACTTCTTGCCTCACAGACAAATATTTTTCTTCGGATAAACACGTCTCTGATGATATGTAGTTAATGAGCAGATGTGATGATAAGATTGCTTTATTAGTGTATATAACAACAACAACAAATGAAGTACAAACAATATGCGTATATAATATCAATATGTATATTATTTGTGCATTTTCAAGTGCTCTTATAATCTCAGGGGCTATAATAACAAGACATGTTTAGTTAAGTTGAGAAAAAGTAGTGATTTTAATTACTTCCTTATATAGACAAAACCGACATAAAAGAAAACTCTTTATTATCTGTAAATTGTTTATTTATTTGATTACTTGAGGTTTTGAATGTTAATATTGTGTTGCAATTTTGTTGTATTTACTTTTAAATTAAGGAAACAGAAGCTTATTTCGTTTTTGATTGGATTTCTATTCTTGTACTTTTTGATTCCAATCGAACATGAAAATATCGACTTTCCAAATTTACACATACATACACTTTTTTACATTTTTGACAAGTAATTCGACGAAAAGTTTATATGCATGTGTGTAGGTATTCCTCGTATAAACCTTTATGAAATTGGTAACAAAAAAAACACTCCGAAAACATCGAACGCTTTGGAATAGTAGCAAGGGTAAAAACGGAGTGCTTAAGGTGTTATCTGAACCTCCTAACAAAATCCGCATAATGTCGAATTTCTTTCAACAAAAGAATCGAATTTTTTTCTAAAAGAATCGATTTTTTTTTCTGAACAATTCGAATTTTTTCTGTCAAAACAAATCTTGCTAATTTTGCAATGAAAGATATAACACCGATTTGCACACACACTAGCAAGATTTGACATTTCTAAAATGTCAAATTGAATGTCGCGGTGTTTTAAGAAAATAAATTGTGTTTTTGGTTGCAAGGAATTTTCGGTGAATTTTATATTAAATATTTGTGCGTTGTTTTTCAATTAATATTAACAAATAAATCTCAGACAATAATAAGTTTCGTTTCATTTAACAAATAAGGTAAATAATTACTTTCTTCTGTGTATTTTTAAGCCGTTCTCGGTGAAGTGAAATTCAAAAATGCAATAAAAGATAGTGGAAATGATTTTCTCGAAATTCAATCAACGTGAGAGATTCTGCTGTTCATGGGCAAAGAATATTGTTTTGAAAGAGAACTCCATTTCATAGGAAATCTCACTTGCGTCGCGATGTAGACAAATAGGCCAACCGATTTTTTAAAAAATATTAAAATATTAATATTTCCATTTTTCCTCCACAAAGTCTTGCAATTGATCGTCTATTGCGGGAAATTCTCATCTCAGAATACCTACCAGTCAAAGCACTCATCTTGATATTTTGTTGATGGAATTATTAAAGACGAAATGCCAAAATAAAAAATAGTTTATGATAAAGGGAAATTAACCAAAAAGTTAGGATGGTGAAACTTGTAGCACTAAAGCGTTCGATGTAAAATAAAAACCCGAGCAGCCCTGAGTTTTTTGACAATTGATTGACATTCCCCCGGTAGCCTGGGAGCGGAGAACATCGAACAAAGCTAATCTAGGTGGTGTTGTTTGGATTCCGACTTTGGAAGCTGAAATTTCCCTTGGTGCGCAGAGATTCAGTTTGGAGGTTATTTTTTAAAGAGTTAAGTGAAGACGTTTTTTCTTGAATTTGTTAACTTTAAAAATAATACCCTCAGATTCCCCCCTCCCCCTTCAAACGAAGAACCTCTACATTTGGAAGAAAAACCCTTATCTGGCAACCCTGCCTCAAAACCTAATTTTACTTGTTTTTATTTTCATGTAAAACTGGGCTTTTTTAGTCATTTACTTCTTTAAGCAAATAAAATAATTTTACTTGTTTTATAACAATTCGCAATTTTAAGTTATAACAAAGGGTGAATATGAAATGTCAAAATTCACAGTTCGCTGGTTGTGTCTCACGAAGTGCAAGGCACTTTGTATAGCTTTCTCAAATTTCCAGTCATTTAAATTCCAATAAAAGGCATTTATAGCGCTTTTAGTTTCTACGGCTGTGTTCACAAAGTTATTTTTTTATTCCAGTGTTCTGCACAAATCATAGTTTTCTTTCTGGAAATTCCCATTACTACGTCAATGGTGAGTATGATACTTTGACTTTTATCCTTTCAAACTTTTTCTTATTCTCTCTTAATGGTAATTTTAAAAAATTAAGTCAACCAATTTATGTACATATTTTGAGAAAATCCAAAAAAAAGTCATGTATCTCAAAACAAAAATAACGAATGACGACTATAATATAATCTTTTACACAGAAGTTATTATTGGCATTGTTAAACAACAACAACAACAAAAGAAGAAAGCTCTTTAATTTAAGAAAAAGGCAAATTGTCCTCTCTCAGAGCTTTTTTTTTTCTTTATAAATAAAATTAATATCTGGTAATCTTCCAAACCAATTCAAATGTATGTACTACTATGTAGTTAACTTCTTGTCTGTCGTTGACAAAATGTTACTTAATATATATACATACATATATGTACATACATAATAGGTATAGCATTCTAAACGTCATCACAAACCAGGGTCTTGTTGAAGATTTGGTTTTATTTTGCACGCAATTGAATTATGAAGAGTTACCCAGGCTTTTATTAATCTAACTGGAGGTCTTATGTCTCAGTTTTCTTGAATCAAGTTTGGTTTTTCCCAAAAAAAATAAATACACTACTTGGTCTCACTTACTGGCTCTAGTCACTGAAAAACATTTTTGCTCAATGTCAACAAATTATAAAGTTTATTAAAAAAATAAAAAGTCCTGATCGCGTACTTCCCCGAAACTGCCAGATTCTACCAGTTTTATTTTTTTTATATAAACTTTGACAGTCTTTCTGGCTAAAAATGGTAGAAATGGGTAAGTTTGGAATGGAAGCGAACAAGGTTAACATGTTATTGCTTATTCCTAAATAGTGCTGATGCGAAAATTACATAGAAAAAGACATCACTAAATCATAAACCAAAAGTTTTTTCGTTTTGCAGTACGCTGTGGATTCCGTAAGCAATTCGCTGCCGGTTTGGAGACCTCAAAAAAATTTTGTTTGGTTCAAGCAGCGAACTAGGCTTTAATGTTGCGTAACTTGAAATAAAACAAATATGTAGTACAAATAGTAAAAATTAAATGGCAATACTTACAAAAGAGAGCACGCGCGAGATAGTAAATTTTTTGAAAAATTGCAAAAATTTTCACAATTTTCCACAAATTGTATTAATTTCCTGTTTGTTAACTCAAAAAAGTTGCAACGAGAGAGCAAATCATATCCCCTCCATTGGATAACTTGCAAATTTCTTCTACACAAATTTCTGTGTACAAGGAGTGTAAAAACTGTCAAATACAAAGCTGCCAATGCCTGTCACTTGAAATCGCTAGTAATTTACAAAATATTCATTTCGGTATTCACCATCTTAATTGAAAATCGCCTACGGCCGAACTGGACATATTGCAATCGGTAGTGACTCATGGCAGGAAAACCACACAAAATCACCGCTAAGTGTTTTCGTCCCCAGAAGCGCTTATCCGGACGGAGATAATCGTATCAAATAACCAGTGCTACATTTTTGTTCTGCATTTTTCAGTATAAAAAATAATTTTACAATTTAAAAAAAACAAGATTCAAAATTGTTTGTCACCGTTTGAAGTACACTAAATTCATATGTTATACAAAAAGTGGTTCAATGCGTTTGTTTACTTCTTGACAAGTTTTCCCCTCACTGACAGTAATTTCTCCTTCTTTCAAATGTTTACAGGTTTTACACTTTTTTCTTAAAAAAGATACCAAACAGACCTAGTAAAACATTTCCCCTTCTTACAAGTTTTCGTCCAGGCATGTTTTCTTGGGTTGTGATTCTTGAAAATGTTAATTAAGATTTATCACTGATCTACGGCAACTCTAGTCGAATATACTTTTTGGCGTTTAAAAAGTACTCCAAATTAGTGCGAAAACCGTTCCAGACATTTTTCAGTTTTATTTCTCTTTGAGAGCATTTCATCCCCACTCCTTAAATTTGACATTAGACCAAGATTAGACCAAGCACTCAGCTGATGCCACAATTGACATTCTGCACGTGCAGTTTCAGGACATGCCTACCTGACGCAGAGGCGACATGAACTGGCCAGCGAAATCTTGTGAGGTTTCCCTAAGTCAAAGGTCTATACCATGTTAATAAACCGCAAACGACCGGTGCCCTCAAAGTCAAAATAATCCTAGCTTTCACCCGAATTCAGTCTGATTTAAGCACCAGAGTAATCGAAAATTCTACTTCTCGAAGGCGCGGCACCCAGCGAAGCCACAGCGACCGTTTGAACGAGATGTCAGTTTAGCGAAACAACTCTCTCAAAATATAGAGCGATAGAGAATGGGTACACATTTGTTACTAATCAATGGGTAATTAATTACGTCGGTATTTATTTTATTTTTAAGTTGACGTCAACTTAGCGAAACAAAACCCTTTTTCGCAAAAAACAATGAAAATTATTATTTTGTACGGAACTAATTAGGAAATATATTTATGATTATGACAGATAAATGTCGTCGTAGCTAATTAGCAATTAATTAGTAAGTCTTTCCATTGTCGGCAGTAGCCCGTGGTGTACCCTCAATTCCTGCAAATAAAACGCACATAGGAATGGTTGAGAGTTGTAAGTCACTATAGGCCCTGATTCTACATAAGCTATCGCGCCAATAGAATTACGTTTTTATTTTACTATTTTAGGATCGTTTATGCTTATGAAGAAATCGTTTTGCTTAAATGACATCAACTTAGCGAAACGCAATTTTTCGTAAACACAAAAAGTAATTTGTAACTTTAATGCTTTACTAATTAACAATTAATTATATTAGATACTTTTTAATCTGAATTCACGAAAGTGTTTCGCTGAGTTGATATAGGTAAGTACATACTTCAAAAAATTAATTTGCTGATAAGAAAAGTTGTTCACAATAAAATTGATAAACTATGTATATTGTTTCTTCCTCATTATACCAACAAATGTTATTGACTTGTAAGACGGTTCCTTGACCAGCCCACAAAACCTAAGACAAATTATTATTATTATATTTTAGAATCAAAAAATTTCGAACGATAAAAATAATGACTCCCCTTTGCTTTCCACTCCCTCCTTCTATATTCTAAATGGCCCAGCCTCAATCTTAATTTATTTTTACTTTCAATTTCATTGCAGAACGTGAAAGAACCTGAAATGTGTAATTCAATTCATTCAAAAGGGTTAAAGAACTTTCGCTTGAGCAAACATAGGTACATATTATATTGTCTGTCATGAAAAATGCAGACATCTGCTCCACCATTAGATAATTAAGAGATAACGCGAATAGTGTGAAGACAATAGACAAATTTAGAGAAGAATATATTGCTCATATATTTACATATGTATATGTAATATGTACATATATGTATATAAATACTTGGAATTTTTAGTTTCATTCAGAATTCTGTTTTTACACCCAAACTTTAATCCAAAGTCATGTTCTGTTCTGGCGTTTCTGGTCAACGCACGCACGCACGCGACGACCGACGATGTCAACTTATTTCAAGACATCCGATTAAGTAGTTGACTGCGTCGCGTCTTCATTACTTATTGCATTACACATCGACATCGTAAGGCATATTTAATTTCTTTGTTGGTCGTTATTTTCTTAGTCATTACTCACAAAGTTGAATAAGCCAGCATGCAGCAAAAAAAAGTGGTTTGTTTTCTACATTTTTCAGGAGCCAGCCATAAATAGAAGTCTTGGTGTAGCTTGGAGGGGGAAAAAAGGATTCCTTTGTCCTTCCTTGGAACAACATCAAGTATCGATTTATTATATTGAGTCACATTTAATCTTTAAGTATATGCTAGAGACTTTTGACCTTTTTTTATATCCATTAGGTTCATCTTGTGAGAACACGGAATCTTTGAAGCTTTCACATCAGACATATGTATGTATATAGGTATGTATGTAAGAAGAAAAGAAAAGTGTGATTTGATTTTCATAATCCACTTTGACTTTACAATCCTCCTTGATATATATTTGCTTTACCAAGGACAAAAATAGACCATAAATGATAAACTAATGATCCAAGCATTTTAAAAAATTTACATACTTTAGTCCTAGAATTTTAATCAATAAATGATATTTATGGAGATGCTGATAGAGAATATTATTTCTTTGACTATAAATAAAACATAATAAAGTCAACTACCGTCATTTAAACTTAAGAGAATCGACAATTGTTACATTGTCTTTGAGGCAAAACACGATGTGTCAAAAAAAAACGATTTTTTTATTTATCCCACATTAAGTCGAAGAATTTTGCAAAATTCTTTTTTTGAGGTATTTTTCTCTTAATATCCAGTCAATAAAGCATTTGACTCGTAAAAAAATCGCCGGAAAGCTGGATTTTGTTATATAGCCTCCTCATGGCGTTATTAAGAAACTGTCAAAATTCCAAGGGTTCAACGCACATCTGAAAATTCAGATTTCCGAATTTTTCAAGCTTCTGATTGATCAGATGACTTTAAAAGTCATATAACTTTTTATGACAACTGCCCAATCAGAAGCCAGAAAAATTCAGCAATCAGAATTTTCAGATGTGCGTTGAACCCGCGGATTCCCCATCGATATGGCGCCATTAACAATTTTACGGGGGTTGAAGCCCCTAAAATGCCCATGAAAATGAATTTTATTTTTTAAACATTTTTTTTTTAATTTGCCAACCCCGGGCCTTCAACCCCCCGTAAAATTGTTAGCGGCGCTCATATCGATGGGGACTTTTGACAGTTTCTAAAGAACTTCATGAGGAGGGTATATACCAAAAACCAGCTTTCCGGTGATTATTTCTTAATAAGGCTGTTTTTATTGACTTTATTGACTGGACTATATACATAAATCCTGCCGATGAGACATTTCATTTAAAGCAAAAGTGTAAACATTGTATCTTATTGCGGTTGTCAGCTGTTTATCGATAAACAACTTTTATAGTCAGGTAGAAATAATGCCTCATTTAAATATATTTTATAACCAAAAAATTGGTACCCTGCGTCCCTTGCTACGCTTTATAAAACAAATTTAGTTAAAAATAATTAATTAATAATTTATAATTTTGAATTTTGTTTTAAATAGATAATTTATCAGTCATAATAAGTTAAGCACGGTAATTTTCTTTGCTCTGTTTATGGGTTGTGGAAAATCATTTGTTTAATTCAAGCTTACATTATTCTACATATAAGTAGATTATTCAATTTAAAAGTGAAAATTGGCCAACATAGGCAAATTTAAATGGAAATTTACAAATGTTCCTATTTAGACAAAAAAAAACCAATGTGCATCGATGTCTCATTTTAAATCAGTTTATTTTCTTAACGCTCACTCTTTGTTCAGTCAAAACTCTTTTAGTGTACATAATTAAAAAAAACCCTTCGTTTAGAGTAGTGAACATCCTAATTTATTTTATGAATGTGAAAGTTTGTTTGTCTTTCTGTCTGTTTGTTCCCTTTAATCTCTGAAAATACTTAATTGATTAAAATGAGAATTTGTAGATCGAGAGATTGGTAGTTGACGATGGACATAGTCTATTTTTTTTTTTTTTTTTAGACAAAATTAAAAACTAACAGTTAGTTTGTCTGTATATATGTTTGTTTACTCAATCGCTCAAAATACATAAGTGATTGGGCGGGTTCAATAAAAATAGCTTAACATCTGAATTTTTAGATTTCTGAATTTATGTCGTTGAACGCAAAAAAAATCTGAAATTTCAGTCGAAAGTCATTGTGTCAAATTCCTGCATTTACCTAAAGGATTTACATTGAAGCGAAATAAAATAGAACTTTAATTACATTTGTAAATTAAACATTGAGAGTGAGTAGTTGTGAGGATGAAAATATATGTAACTAAATCAGCAACAGGTTTCATTACCTTCATTAAAATCCTTTTATTGATATGTATGACTTACAAAAACATAGAAAAACTTTCCAAACATCAATTAAAAAATTTGTTGATTTAAAAATTCACCAAGAAATAGACAAAAAATTCGTTCATTTGAATAAGTATTAAATTTTCATGACAAAAACTAAAAAAATCAACCACCAACAAGACGAAAATTATAAAGTTCAGCTTTTATGTGTGCTTTTGGCACTTCCCCCACCACAAACAACTTTCATCTGAATTTTCAGATGAGAATTTCTTGTCTGAAAATTCAGATGAAACGTAACTAAACGTAACTAAAAGTCAGTAAAAGTCATCTAACTTTTTATGACAGCTGGCCAATCAGAAGCTCCAAAAATTCAGAAATCTGAAAATTCAGATGTAAAACGTAGTCGATTGAACGCACCCATTGTAATGAGAATTGGTGAAGTGAGAGCATGGAACATGACTATAGACAGCGCTTATTTTTTTTTTTCAAACATAGCAGTTTACCAAAAAATAATCTACATATATAAATAAAAATGTAAATATTCGTTTGTTCCTAATAGTCGAAAGTTCTTCACCGATTGCTTTGAAATTTTGATACAACATTGCATTCGATTACGAGCGTTTTTATATATTTAAAAAAAAACACCATCTTGACGCGATATTAAAGTACATAAAAGCTTTCTAAGAGCAGGTTTTCTCAGTTTTGTTGTAAAAATTCTGAGGACAACAAATATTTTAACCGCTTGCTCAAAATTTGACTATTTCAGGGTTCGTAAAATATCGCTCGCGAATCATAATATAATTTTGATTGATCTTCTCACGAACCATAAAAAATATAGTTCGCGAACCATAAAATGTTCTATCTATAAAAATGTATTATTGTTTTCTCACGAACAAACTAAATCCATTATTGTTCTGTATCTCTCGTTCGTCAGATCGGGAATTTAAAAAAATTCAGGTAGAATTTGATTCGCTCGCGATCGGATTCGAAAAGATCCTTAAAAAAAATCATTCTTCATCAGGTATCCATCAGGTTCGGTTGCAAAACCTAGTACGTAGCTGAAGCGAAACGAAAATTTCCATACAAAAATTGAAGCAACGAAATCATAAACGAAAAATTTCGCTTAAAGTGAAAATTTTTGAAAAAATTTGAAAATTATGAAAAATTTAGAAAAAAGTTAAAAACTTGGAGATAGTTAAAAAAAATTTGAAAAATATGAAAAAGTAAAAATTTTGATTATATTCCAAAATTTTTAAATAAAATCAAAAATAATAACCTGTTTATTTAATGTAATATAATGATACGTAAAATTGCATTTTTTGAACGGTTCGTGAATGGATCTTCAATAGTTCCCATGTGATAAATTCGCGAACAAACCTATTTTATACATCCCAACAGATTTAATTCGATCGTGAAAACGAATTTTATTTTAAAGGTACCAAAAAATAAGATTCGCGATCAAATCAAAAATAAAATTCCCTTTGAATTTTTCACGAGAACCCTGCTATTTATAAGCTAAAAAAAGGGTCTGGATTTCAAAGTAAAGCCATTTATAGGGTGAAATTGAGTAAAACTGAAAAATTCCGTTATATTTTAAACATTCTTTTTTTCTGAAGTTTATAGTTAGTATATTAACAGCAAAAAATAAATTATGGACTTTGAGAATTACTTCAGAATTTTATATTTTAAAAATTGTTCTTTTTATAGGGTGAGATGAGGGAAAAACAACAAAAATAACAAACGATCTTAAAAGTCTCTTTTTATAGGGTGAAGTGAGGTAAAAACAACAAAAATAGCAAACGATCTTAAACGTCATTTTTTAAGGTTATATTTAGAGTATAGACTTCGGGAGCGGGGTGGGTCAGCTAGTACATACAGGGTGTCCCATAAATGATGGTCCAAACTGAAACTGGTGATATACCAGGTCATGACCACTCAGAATATAGTAACTTGTCCATACCGCATCATAACGGTTTTCGAGTAACGGCAATTTTTTTGAAATTTCGAAAAACCCCTACTGTGACCCAGTTTTTTGGTCACCCTGTCTATATTTGATTTTTGTTTTTTTTAATTTTTACACTAAAATATTGCCTAATAATGAAATCATTATGCATTAAATATTTAAAATTGTCTGTACCATTTTGCTAAAAATTCATAAATTGCATGACGCTTTGATCAAATCTATTTTTTTACTTCATTTTTCAAAAAAAAAACACACTGAAAAAAAATCGTATGAGTTGGAACTGGTTTTTGTTTCTAAAAATTGGCCATGTCTTTGAAATTTCTTAAAAGGTATAAAACTTGACAATATAAGACTTAGATCAAAAGTTATAACCATACTTACCATATAACCATGGTCCGATCTATCATTTAAGGTAAACATTGTTTAAGAAGCGTTTTGTAATACTACTTTGCTGAGCACCCGCCGGCCGTGTTGAAGCCACATTGACTGATTAACGACGAGGGGCATTTCTGAGGGAAGATGTCCAGTAGAAAAAACCGGCTTTTTTCCAGAAAGTTCAAGTAAGTTCTTGGTAATGTTAAATGTTGCTGATGGTTCATAGAGTCCTATAACTTGGCATTCAGAATGACTGTCCATAAGTTGATTTTGAATTGGTATAGGATATACCATCACGTTTAAAATGTGGGTTTTCCAATTTTCAACTGTGAAGTTATGATTTATGAACATTTACGTATCATTTTATCCTGAAACTCATCAATCCGTAAATTTTTTTTTTGAAAAAACCTGAATCTTATTGATTTGTATCAAGCATAATTCATAAGATAATTCTTTGGAACTAAAGTCCGGAGGTGCTGCAGATGAAAAGAATGCAAGTTTTCCCGTTATAAGTATCCTCTGAATTTCCAATTTTGGTATTCAATGTTGTCCTTTCGAAACAATGGATCGAAGTTCGGGAAGCACAAAACACGACAGTTTTTTAGACATTGTCGGGCTTGTACAAGTGTAGGAGAGGACCATTCTGAACAATTTTTGTAAATTAAGTAAGAAAAAATTTAAGCTCACCGTAAAAATAAAAATTAATAAATCAGCTATTATTTAAAAAGAGATTTATTTTAATTTATTTTAGAACACTGTTTTATTGAGTTAAAATGGTTATAACTTTTGATCTAAGTCTTATATTGTCAAGTTTTATACCTTTTAAGAAATTTCAAAAACATCGCCAATTTTAACAAACAAAAACCAGTTCCAAGTCATACGATTTTTTTTCAGTCTGCTCTTTTGAAAAATTTAGTAAAAAAATAGATTTGATCAAAGCATCATGAAATTTATGAATTTTTAGCAAAATGGTGCAGACAATTTTAAATAATTTAATGCAAAAAGTTGATTTCATTATTAGGCAATATTTTAGTGTAAAAATTAAAAAAAAGACAAAAATCAATTATAGACAGGGTGACCAAAAAACTGGGTCAAAGTAGGGGTTTTTCGAAATTTAAAAAAAAATCGCCGTTACTCGAAAACCGTTATGATGCATTAAGGACAAGTTACTAAATTCTGAGTTTTCATGACCTGGTATATCACCAGTTTTAATTTGGACCATCATTTATGGGACACCCTGTATATATAAAAATAGAGTAAAGGCTCAGCAACAAATTAGAGTAATTTTTATTTAATTTCAATTATATTAATGCAATCACAAAGAAGTTAGTATATTATTAGAGGCACAAGTTTTACTTGTTTCCATTTAAATGTTATTTTTAAAAATTGATATGAAACTAAAAACACCATTTTGTAAACTGCTCGAAATGTAATAAAGAAGACTTCTATTTAATGTGTATTTATTTTAAACTTCCCATTGGAAGTTATTGTAATTGGTCGGATTTTTCGAATAAAAAATTTGGACATATTTCGACGTTTCGAGGTCCCAAGAATCCAAATCCATCGTTTTTAGGGAGATGTCTGTATGTGTGTGTGTACGTACGTTCGTTATACATTTTATCGTTTACAGCTGTATCTCAAGAACCAATAAAGACATTGACTTCAAATAAATTTTATTTTACAGATAATAATGTCATGAAGTGCAGAAAGGAGTTCAACTAGCAGTTTTCTTACTAGGTATAGTAATTTGAAAAAAAAAGTTGTAAAATGTCATTCGTCTCGAATATCTTAAAAAAAATCACCAGACAGTTTTTTTTTGTTAATGAAAAAACATGCAAAAATTTGTAAAAAATCGTTTTTCGGCTCGAGTATCTTTAGAACAAATAATGATATTGACCGTGGTAATTTTATTCTATAAATAAAGCCATATTCGATTACTAGTATGATTTAAAAAAAATTAAATTGAGTTTTTTTAAAGCAAAAAAAAACTACAAAAAAACTTAAAAAAAATGTTGAAAAAAACACTGATTTCTAAGCCGTACTAATTTAATTCTACACAGAATAACGTAGGTAGTCAATAACTAATAAAGTTTGTAGAAAAATTCAATTGATAGTTGTTTTTTAAAGCAACCCAATTGAAGGGCAAAACTACTAAAAAATTATTCAAAAATTGTTTCGAATCAAATATCTCGAAAACAAACAATGTTGCCGACTATGGGATAATTTTATTTTACACAAAATTCTGTAACTGAGAATTGATGGAGTTTATAAAAAAATTCAATTGACAGATTTTTTTAAACAAACAAAATAAACTAAAATTAGCCTTCACTTGATTGCATATTGAACACCCTGATAAGGTCTTCGAAGATCTTAAATTGTGAATTTTTTTATTACAAAATAACTTTGGGTCTCTAGTTTCCAAGGGCACCAATGGGAAATAACCAGTATGGGTCGCACCCAGCCTCTTTTTTTCTACTTGTTCTATTCTTATATTCTTTTATCCTTTATTGGAAACCATTTTAACCTTGAAGTCAAAAAATGCAATAGAAATTATAGATATCAGACAACATAAGAGCAAATTTTGCTTAAACTTGCGTAGGTATCTCTTGGGTATCTCATCGAGTGACATTCGCATCTTTAACCTCATGAGTTGAATCATGTGATAGTCGGCTCTTCGCCTGTTAAAACTTGTACTCTCATGTTTCAAAAAGTACTTTGTTTTTTAAATTATACTATGTATTTTCCTAATTTTTTGCATTTATATAAGTTGATATATTGCCTACCTGCCAGCTACCTACCTTAGGAATGGTAAATAAGTTAATCGACTTATATAATTTCTTTTTTTTTAATTCTAGTTTTGTTTTTTTTTTGCTTACATCTAACATTTCTTTGTCGTATTTACATCATGTATCATGTAATTTACCCAGGAGCTAGGACTCGTCGCCGTTGCTTGTTTTGTTCATACGATTCCTTTGTTCTTTCAAGGTTTCTTAATTTGTACGCAGCACTTTTATCGATCCATGTCCCCCCATACTCCAAGGGACCAAGGAAAAAGGCCGTCACAAGCTTGTAATAACATACACTGGTGGCAATCATGGGGTGGGGTGGAAAACTTTATTATAAAAGTTTCTTTCCTGTTCGTTCATTTACAAAAAAAAACAACCGGCGACGAATGTTATGAAAAAAAGGACATTTTAATGTGTATCCAAATTAAAATAAAGATAACTTAACAAATACAAAATATAATCGAAGGTAGACAACAATCAACAAAGGCAAACATCACCAATTAACAATAGAGATAACAACCATAGGTATGTATGACTATGAGTAACAAACCACCAACAATAACCATTTGGAAAAAGAGCAAGTAAACAAAAACAACAACGTCAGACCTCAGACGAAGAGGAAGCTAACCAGATTTTCTGCTAAAGCTTCGTATAATTGGTATAGGAGTGAAGTAGGTGTGTATGATTTAAGACTAATACACAATTTAACATATTTATTTTAATAAAATAATAATAAAATACCTTGAATATTTTATTTGATGATGAATCACTTGGTATCTGAAGAAGAACAACAGCACACTTTTATGAAACAATAAATATCTTCCACTTGCACTTTTTCTTTGGAGTCGATTAAAATAAAAATCGCGACGATAATTCCACTCCAGACGAAATGAGAACTTTTGACAATCTAATAGAATTTTTTGTTTTGCTTTTTGAATGCGCGACGGGTGGAATTTTTGTTTGCAGATAATCATGACATTTGCTGGATAAATTGCTGAATCTGTTATGTACTAGATGTGAAATCTTTTACTTTTAACTTTTAAGACAGTCGACAATTGAGAACAGACTGTGGGGGACATTTAAAGCACATTAGAATTTTATTTTAATTTTCTAAAAACCAGTTAAGGCTTAACTACATAAGCCAAAAAGTACTGAAGTACAAAAGTAAAAATATTTTTTTTACCGCTAGCGCCGTTGTTTGGTGAAAAAGAATACACAAATTTGTTTTTAAACCAAAATTTAAGCTTTCTGCATCATTTTTATAAGTTTTCTATTCAGAAAAACTATCACAAAATCAATTTAAAAATTTTCACTTTTTCACTTTTTTGGCTTACGTAGTTGAGGCTTTAGAAAGAATTTTTTGAAGTTATTGCAACCAAATTTGCACGAAATTTGGTTGGAAATTAAGACTATACTACGTTTTCATTGGTCCAAATGAAGCAATTTCGCTGAAAATTTCCAAATTCGATTCCAAATTATCTCATTTCCCATACAAGTTCACATTTCGAAATGAGGTAATTTCAACCAAATTTGCACGAAATTTGGTTTGAAATTACGTAAAAACTTTATCAACACACACAACTAGAATGCATCCGTAGTGGAAACCCATCGGAAACCTTAGGAAATTTCAAAATTTGATGTATAGAACAAAGAAACAGATAGAGAAAACAACAAAAAGAAGCTATTAACTGCCAAATCAAATTCAAAATGAAATTATCTGTCAAACGAAATTAGCAAATTTACAATGAAAATACTTTTTCTGTAATTTACGAAATTAACTCAATTCGGCTCCAATGAAAACGTAGTATTAATTTTAGCTGAGCTAAATTTTGTGAAGGGAATTTTGTATGGAAGCTAAAATTTAGCGCGATCTGCGTATAACATACCCAAGTGGATTGTATCCATTGGGGAAATCCATTGGAAAAAATTAAAAATGTCAACATTCCATGTATAAAAAACAAAAAGAGAACACAACAAAAAGAAGCTATTATAACGGCAAAGTCAAAATGAAAACACTTTTTCTATAATTTACGAAATCAACTGATTTCGGCTCCAGAGAAAACGTACGTCTTATTTTAAACCCATTCCAAGTATGTCTAACTTTGGACAGCTGTCCAACTCCAAAACCTTATTTATAATCATGTTCCATCGAGTGTCTAACTACACTGCAATTAGTTGTCTATTGGCCAGTTGTACAAGAGTGGTTCAGCTTCGGTTGAAGATTTTAACTCACCGATTTCGGCGGATTAAGGGCCAGTTGTACAAATATTTAAACCGTGGTTCAGCAATTTGTATCCATCGATTTCGGCGGGTTAATTGAGTTTCAAAAGTGGATTACTGTTCAAGTGTGTTATAATAACCAATTACATAAGGGGTATTCCCGATTCGAAGCAAACTGGTCTTGCATCATTGCATCAGTGCAAAGTTTTTTTTTTACAATGGGGTTAGGGTATAGCAATTTTACACTTTTGAATTTTTGCAATGATACAAGACCAGTTGCATCGGATCGGGAATACCCCTATTGTATTTATATCTTTTTCTTTGAACACACCTACTTATTCAGTGAACAAACTATTACATTTTCTGCACATCTCTAACTAAATAACGTTTTATATTTGACACAAAACCAGCATTCTCCAAACTGTAAATGTCAGTTGTTTTTTTTTTAATTTTGTACATCTGTTCAAGAGCCGGTTTTTCTTGATTTTTTGTTAACAAATCATCCCAAATGACTGCTCTTTCAAAACTAGTAACTCCTCCTAAAACATCACATTTTTCCCACATAATCATCTTCATTATTTATTATTTCACAGAAAAACAAAATGCGCTCACTCTTTCTTGTGACAACAGGAGCTGGTGTTTTCTTTGCCGGATTCAATTTACTCAAAGGAAAGGATAAGTTCTATGATGATTTTCTCATGCCACTTGCACGAAAGGTTCCACCAGAAACATCCCATCGTTTAGCAGTATTAGGTTGCAAATATAAACTTTTTACTGGCCCAGGAAAGGAAGATCCCGCAATTTTGGTAACCAAACAGTTTTTTTTTGCTATAATGATCACATTTTTAATTTGTTTTCTTTTTTTTTTTTTTTCAAGTCCACTCCTTTTTTTAATACTCATCTTAAAAATCCTATTGGGATTGCCGCGGGCTTTGATAAGCAAGGCGAAGCTATTGAAGGTCTAGACAAAATTGGTTTTGGTTTTGTAGAGATCGGTTCTGTGACCCCGGAAGCACAACCTGGCAATCCAACACCCAGAATATTTCTGCTTAACTCTGATCAAGCAATAATCAATCGTTATGGATTCAATAGCGACGGCCATCAGGTTGTGTTTGACCGTATCAATGAGATAAGAAAAGACAATAACTTCAAGGGGATTCTTGGAATAAATTTAGGAAAGAACAAAACTTCACCAAGTGCTTTGGACGATTACGTCAAGGGAGTAAACATTTTTGGACCACTCGCAGATTATTTAGTTATAAATGTGAGTAGTCCGAATACACCTGGCTTGAGGGATCTACAGGGTAAACAAGACCTCGAAAACTTGCTCACAGGAGTCCTAGAAGCACGCAATAAACTTCCTACAAACAATAATGTTCCAGTTTTTGTGAAAATCGCTCCAGATCTAACCAAAAAAGATATCGAAGATATATCTTCTGTGGTGTTGAAAAATAAATGCAAAATAGATGGCCTCATTGTGTCCAATACAACAATTGACAAATCTCAAGTGAGTGATCAGGAACTCGCCAAAGAAGCTGGCGGTTTGAGTGGTGCTCCCCTTAAATCCAAGTCCACTCAGCTTATTGCCCAGATGTATGCACAGACAAAAGGCAAAATTCCAATTATTGGAGTTGGAGGTGTATTTAGCGGTGATGACGCTTTTGAAAAGATCGAAGCGGGAGCTTCCTATGTGCAATTGTACACGGCCTTTGTATATCATGGTCCGCCAATTGTAACAAAAATTAAAAATGAACTTGCCGATAAATTAGAAGAACAAGGTTGTAAAAGTGTTTCAGAGCTTGTTGGCAAGAATTACAAAAAGTACCTTAGTAATTAGCAATATTATTCCTTCGAGAAGCTGTTTTTTTGTTCTAGTTCAGTACTATCCACGCCATTTTTTGAATCTAACGTCCTCAGTTTAAGCATTTTTTGTAAATTGTTAAAAATAAAGTTGAAAAGTTATAAGGTTAATAGAATTTTAAAGCCATTGTTTTATCAGTAGTGTATACAGCGTGTTTCCAAATAAATGTTAATACCTACTTCTTTTTATTAATTCTTGAGTACCTATGATCTAACTTTTCTTAAAATTGAATTAGTGAGGGAAACCACTTTAAATATCGCATCCCAACCCCCTCGACTCCCTAATTATATATATGGTTAGAAGTCTAGGTGACGGCCACTTAAATTTAGGGAGTCGAGGGCTTTCGGATGCAACCAATTTCAAGTGGTTTCCCAAAAAACAGATAATTTACTACTGAAATAACAGTACCCAGCTTTTGTAACTTTTTAGAATCACCTTTTGATGGACCCAAACAGTTTAATTCAACAGTAATTTCTGTCCACTTTTTATAAAATAATGAATCAAATTGAAATGCCAATCGAAATATTACTATTCAAAATATTTTATACTAGCGACATTAAACATAGGTACTATACAAGTTATGCATCCGTAAAAAAAAAGTCGAACACGAGATTTTGCTCAAAATTGACATTAGGTTGATAGCGAAGTCGTAAAAAGTGGGTCCCGCAATTCTGTCCGTCTGTCCTGGGGTTATTCTGTATGGCAAAAGCGAATAATCATTTTCATATGTGCGAATCTCACTATTTCTTTTGTTTATGAAAAACGAAAGATTTTCGTTTCGCTTATTACATAATCTGGCCCCTGTCCTTTCGGCTGCGCAGCCTAAACGGGTGGGTTGATTTTCTTTAAACTCGGTACATACCATTTCTTAGGCATTCTCCGACAGTTTTTTTTTCCATTTTTTTTAGCAAAAAATGAAAATCTTATAGGTATTTCTCACAAATTAAAAAAAAAAACCGAAAAATGGTTTTAAATCGTAGGTACCTCCCATAGAACCATTTTTTTTATTTTCGATTTTCTCAAAAATAGTTCAACTGATTTTGATCATTCTTTTTCTGGAGAATGTTTCAAAACGTTTTAAGAGAATTTTTAATTAAAAATTTTTTTTTTGATTTTTAAAAAAAGTTTCAAAAATTTTTTTTGAGAACTTAATAATTCGAAAACGACTTGATCGATTTTTATTAAACTTGGGATTCAGCAGTTTTTTAAGATTATTAGTAGATTTTAAATGAATATTATATTCTTATACCCAAAAATAATTCGCTAACTCCCATATACAATCAGGGAAAATCTCATTTTTCTCAAAAACGGCTCCTACGATTTTGATTAAAATTTTTAAGTGAAGTTATATGAGAACGATGAGATCGATTGAAAGTGGTACAGCTCTCATAGAACCATTTCTTTGGTTTTCGACCAAATATCAAAATTTAAAAAAAAAAAAACAAATTTTGGATTTAAAAAAAATCCTAATTATTTTTTTGAAAATGGGTAGATAATTTTTTTTTTAATCAATTTTTTAACTCCGCATTAATAAACACTAAAAAAACATTTTTTTTTTCTTAAAAATGTTTAACAAATTGTATATACAAAAAATTATTTTTTAAAAAACCGCGCTTCAACGATTTTAAAATTTTGTTTAAGAAATCAGATGGTATACACGCGTTGGTTTCAAATCAATTTCAATTACTTTATTTCTAATTATATTAGGGGTATTCCCGATCCGATGCAAACTGGTCTTGCAATCATTGCAAAAGTGCAAAGTTTTTTTTTCAATGGGGTTAGGGTATAGCAATTTTACACTTTTGCATTTTTGCAATGATACAAGACCAGTTGCATCGGATCGGTTTTGATTTTTTAACAATTTTTCAGTACAAATTGTAAGTTTCATACATATACATATACAGTACATTCTCGATTATCGCAACTAATTAAAACAAGGGTGGTTGCAATGACCGAGGTTGTTGCAATAACCGAGTAAATATTTGTTTAGGCTCAATTCGAAATGCAAAGCGAAAATCAGAAAACCAGCACTTATATAATATATTTAATGCAACAAATTTGTATTCAATAACATATAAATAATAAGAAACAAAACAAAAATAAGTTCATTCATATACAAGTACATAAATATATACGTTTAGTTCTCTATAGCTATAATTATTTTCTTTGGAAAAAATTGGACATTTTTGATTTGACTTTTTGGATTTTTAGATTTTTTAAATCGCCATTTCTCGCAGTTTTTGAAGACTCAACATTTGTTCAATCGGGGCTGAACTAAAAAGAAAATCTTGCATTGTATAGATACATATGATGCACATTCATACAACTTAATCGTACCATCACTCAAAAGTAGCGGTAAAATAACTGCCGAGAAAAAATGAAAAGCAACGGACAAAAACATACATAGCTAAGAACCTGAGTAAATAAAGATATGCATATAAAAACAAAAGTTGCACTTATCGAGTCAATTTTTGTTGAAGAGTTGCGATTACTGCGTCAACAATGGTATAAATTCAGCTGTTGCGTGAATCGAGAGTTGCGTTAATCGAGAACGTACTGTATGTATGTGCAAAACGTATTTATTTACTATCATAATACTACCTTTAACTAAACTAAATTTTTCGCAGGTGGCACAGAATATAGGCTGCCAGATAAATAGTTTTTAAAATATTCACGGTGTTATTTATAAACGTTGTCTAACTTTAGAGAGCCGTCCAAGCTATAGACAAACATTTTTATTTGATGACTTAAGAGCTATCTAACGACAAAGGACTCGGTTGTTTAAACCTTCGTTAATGTGACATTTTATTTAATCAAATAAAGCATATTTGTAACTACATATTTTGAACTACATAGACACTGTCTAACTAGCAAAAAATCTAATAAATACGACTTTGAAGTCACAATGCGATTGCTCTTAAGAGCAAGTTCGTGCAACCCAGTCGTGCATTTTATATTCTTTGTTTTTCACAAATTTATCAATTGTTATTCATAATACCGAATAATCAATTGATTGACAAAAACTATCAATCGTCAACTAATTGATGTTTGACAATCGTAATTAGGGTGGATAGACATAAAATTAAAGAAAAATTCTACCCATTGAGTGCCTCACGACTCACGAGAGTCTTCCACCAATTCTCTTGCCTACGAACTGCCGTGATACCCCACTCAATCTTCTTAATCTAAACAGCAGCGTCCTGTACCTAAACTTAAATCGTAGTCGCAGCTTTGTATATACAAAGGTCGCAGGGCATATTTTCTGTTCTTTTCCTTTTAAAGATTCTTGGTGGAACGCACACCCCGTGCAATGTGAAAAGGAATCGTTGACCGGGTGATTTCGATCGAAACTTACTGGAAACCAGTTTCCTCATGTGAAAGTGTTCTGAGTCGCGGCTGGTGGTGGCAGCAACTATGACGCGCGTTTATTGCGTCCAAGCAGTCATCCGAATTGACGATGAACGTTCCCAATTGTCACAAAAATTCCCAATCAGCTGTTTTTATGTTCTGCCACGAAAATTGCATATTTTCATTTTACTTTCGCAATTTGCAGTGAAAATAAACTTATTTTTTTGTAACAAATGTTTTAACAAGTGCAATATTTGTATATAAATATTTAAATGGAGCGCTCAAAGCGTGACCTTGAGTCACTGGTCACATCCCAAAAGGAACAACTAATTCGCTATGAAACCAGATTAAAGGGTAAACTTTTTTTGTTATTAGTATAAATACCTACATTAGCCTTATTTTTGTGAAAATTCAATTCAAAACAGATGTAGTTACTGCCTACAAGGGTTTATTGAAAGAAAAGGAAGCCCTAGAATCTAGTTTATCGGCAGTAACATCAGCAAAAGAAGAATCAACTGAAAAATCCACAGTCAAAGGTGACGATAACGACCAACCCAAGGCCGCGAAGTCGTCCACCGACAATGAAAATACAAATAATGAAAATGCTACTCAAAGTCAAGTTATGACTTTGATGAACTCATTGGCCACTCTTTCTGCCGAAAAATCTCGCATGGAAGCATCCTTCCAAGCTGACAAAAAGCAAATACGTTCTCAATTAACACTAAAAGACAGCCAAATTAATGAGCTGCAGGAAAAAATCAAGGCGACAGCTAATCAAGCTGCACTTGATCTGGAAAACTACAAAGCCAAACTCATTATAGAGCGGCAAGAACATGAAAAGGAAACAAACAATCAAATGCTTATGATAAGAGAGCTACAGAAGTTGTATGCCGACGAACGCCATTTAAAAGAAAACATCGAAATGCAATTGAACAATCTAAAAACTCAATTTGCAACCAACGACAATTCTAATGGTCGAATAAAAGAACTTCAATCGCAGCTTAAAGAAGCCAAAACAAAATTGAAACAATTCGAAACACAGAAGGAGTCAAATGTCGAATACGATAACACATCAATTCTTCATCAGTTGCAAAATGAAATGTCACAGCTTAAAGAGCAGCATGCTGTGGCTATTAAATGCGAGCAAAAGCGCGCTTATATTGCCGAGGAACGAAACAAAAAACTGGCAGCTATTCATGAAGATCGTGTGGCCAATTTGGAAGCCCGACTTGCCGAACTCTCAGCAACTGTTGGTACATACGACCGATTACGGCATCAAGACCAAGAAAGTATTCAAGCTCTTAAGAGAAAACTTCAAAATCTCATTCCGCCCAGTGGAGTTGTGGCTGATAGGTCATATGATGTAAGACGTCTCTCCAAATCCTCTTTAAGTGATATGTCTTCAATGGTCGATGAGATAATCCGCCTGAAGAAATTGCTTCTAGCCGAAAATGCCAATTCTTCTAACCCAATTGATATATCCAAAATATTTACTGTCGGTTCGAATCATAGGCAATGCGAGGAGGATGCTAGCAAGCAACAAACGCTTCTCGACGCAGCCAGAAATGATTGTTCTAAGCTCCACGAAGTCATTCAAGTCCAAAAATCCCACATTGCCACTCTGCAAGAGAAAGTTAAGGTCCTTAATCGAAACATAGAAGAACAAGAAGCGGAGCTCAAGCAACAAGAAGAGCGTCAACGACAGGCTGTCAAAGAGGAGAGAGCCAAATGGAAAAATACATTGAGTGACATGGAAAATGAATGCCGTTTCAAATTGAACGAAATGGAACAACAGTTGCAAAAGCAACGGGTTCGATCCCTACAGCTGCTTGATGAAAAAGAAAACGAAATCAAAACATTACAGACATCCTTCGATGTTTTTGCTCAACCAAGGGTTGCCACGAATGAAAACAACAATACAGAAGAATACACTTCGACCAACCCTGGTGAGGCACCGAAAAGTTCCGAAAGGAAAATATCCTCATCAAATGCCAAAACTTTGGGAATGGGTGAAAATTGCCACATGCTTCACTATGCCAATGAAATCGCACGTAAAGACATAGAAATCGCTGGGCTAAGAAAGACAAAGTATGCTGCGGAAACAGCTCTTCGTAAGGCTTTGCAGGACAAAGCTACATGTGAAGAAGATTTAAGAGATGAGATTGTGCAGCTTAAGCAAGAAGTTGATCGGTAAGTAGATCGAACAAAATATACTCAAGAGATTTATATTTATTTATTTTTTGTTTTCGTTTTAAAAGCTTGGAGCGCTGCAAGACACGAGAAGGTGCTAACTTGGAGTATTTGAAAAATGTTTTCATTAGCTTTTTATCCACTAAAAGTATTGAAGGCAAACGTCACATGATAAATGCTATCGGTGCAGTTTTGCAGTTTACTCCTGCAGAAATTCAAATTATTAATAGTGCATTCCATAAGAAATAAGGTGGATTGACGCATGTATCTTATACAGTGTGGGCTTTCACGTGATGACCGAATTGAAATAAACAAAAATAAACCCAAATTACATGTTTCCATATTGTTTTAATAAATATTTTATTTATCTATCGTAGACAATATAAGTGTTTTGTTTCTTATCTAATTAAACCCTGAAACGGGATATTTTTCTAGATGATCTTTAAGAACAGCGGGGAAGATCGACAGGAACTTAAATCTAGAACCCATTTGATTTGGATCGGTGAGCTTATCGTAGCCAGATTTAATGTTTGCCTTATTCTCAGGTAGTGCGTTTTCTAAGAGATGCTGCGAAGAAAAAAATTTTTTCAAATTCGATTTTTCAATAAATGATTTTTAAACTATGTATATTTAAAAAAAAGCATATCACCTCAAGTCTAGTATCTCCTTCCATTCTCTTGAGAAAAGTGCCCTGTTCAACCGGACCTATCGTAATGGCCTGGCCATTCTTTTCTGCTATGTACTTAATTCTCTTGAAATCAACGTCAGCGGTGAGATCTGCAGTTCCTGGTTCAATCAATGGATCATGTAATTTATGCTTTTTAAACGCCTTTTTATCAATATAAAAAAAGTTATTAAACATATAGGTAATTCATATTATTATTTTTCTAACCCTGAATGTATCAGTTTTCTCTCCAAAGTGCCCATAATCCATTATTAAACTAATTCCTCCATCAGTTTTTGTTCTCTCAGCCAATGACTCAATTAGTGTATCTGTTTCTGTCGAATATTCCAAACACTCTCGGTTGTCGTCTTTTGTCACTTGGAAAATCTTCGATATTGGAGTTTCATTTTTTGATAAAACATACCTAAAATGGTTATCGCTGTTTGTATCGACATCTATAAGAACTTCTTTCCATATTCCAGCTTCTTTTTGCAGTTTATGAACTGGCAAAGCATCGAAGAATTCATGTGCCAGAACAATAGAAAAGCCTCTGGGTACATCTTCGAAGCGCTTATACCAAAACACCTTTGTCCCCGTTATGGTTTCACCTTTCAAATAACAAGGTTCATCATCGACTTGATTATGCTTAAAACATAATTTCGATGCTTGCATCTTGCTAAGATGTGGACTCACTTCAACCAAGTGCAATGAAAACTGCCCGCCTAGGTTGAAGTGTGTTAAAATTTTAAGTACGTCTACTGAAAGAGTTCCTCGTCCCGGTCCGAGTTCAACTACTTGAAATGGTGATGGGGAAGAAACTTTGCGCCATTCATTTAAGCACCAAACTGCAACAAGCTATAAAATTGATAGACAAGTCTTAACAAACAACAAATGATTTGAAAGTTTCTTACCTCGCCAAAAATTTGTGAAATTTCGGGCGATGTTATGAAGTCACCTTCTCTACCAAAAACATCTCGGTTCATGTAGTAACCGGCATATGGATTTGTTAAAACTTCTTTCATGTAGTCGGCCACGGTTATAGGTCCACCGGTAAGGATTCTTGATCGAATCTGGGCAGTAAGATTAAGATGATTCCTCTTACCATCCGCATCGGTGGGTTCCTGTGGAGATGTAAGTTTCCTCGAAGATGAGAAGTCGGGTCTTTTAACTGGTTTATATGAAAAAGCACGAATTGGCAACTGACTACGAAAGCCACTAAGTATAGTTTTATTCATTATAAATCTTTTTTTTTATAAATCTAAAAAGAAAAAAGCGCAATTTAGTTTTTAAAATTAACAAATAAATACGAATTTGAGAATTGTGATGAAATTTATTTGTTTGACATTTCGTCTTTGAACAATATGGTTCACGATAATATTGGTGCTGCCACTTAAATAAAGTAGTGTTTTTATGTTATTTAATTAATTCGTCTTAAAAGAAGTGTAGTGAAACCATAATAGTTTTGTAACGTGAATTTTCTTACGAATTTGAAAAAATTTTCAGAATTTGCTGTAAAAACTCATAGGAAAAAAACCAAACAGACATAATAACAAAAATAAGATGATGTTAGATGTTAGATTTTTGACTTGTCAATACAGTACACACCACATGGCGATGGTTTCGTTGCAGAAATCAGTGGGAGAAATAAACTGTTGCCGATCTCATCCGAAGTAACTTTTTACAGTGCCTACGTTCTGTAAGTCTCGCATCAGTAAAATTAGTTGAAAAACGTTGCAAAATGGCACAGAACTCGTGTGATTTGTTTTAATTCTCATCGTTTCTCGACAAATTTTAAAAGTTTTGTTTACCAAAATTTTCAAAAAAAATTTTTTTGGATTAAAGAAAAGTTTCAAAATTTTTGTTTGAGAACTTAATAGTTCGAAAACTACTTGTTCAATTATTATTAAACTTGGCACCCAGCAGTTTTTTTTAACATTATCTAGCAGATTTTAAATGAAAATTATTTTTATAACCAAAAATAACGGTACCTCCCATACAAATGTTTAAAGACCAGTATTGAAAATCTCATTTTTCTCAAAAACGGCTCCTAAGATTTTGATTAAAATTTTTTCGTGGACTAATATCTGTACGATCTACCATTTTAATGAAAATAAATTTTTTTCTATCGTTTAAAAATGGTATCTCTTATAGAACCATTTTTTTAATTTTCGACTATCTCATTATCAGTTGAATTGATTTTAATGAATTTTTTACACAAAAGTTTCCAATAAGTTCTGATAATATTGCATACAAAAATTTTCAAAAAAATAAATTCTTGATTTAAAAAAAAAATTTCAAAATAATTTTTTGAAAATTCCATATTTCGAAAATGGCTAGATGATATTTTTTTTAATAAATTTTTTAACTCCGCATTAATAAAGGGTAAAAAATTGCGTTAAATTTTTTTTTATCAATTTTTTCAAAATGTTATATATAAAAAATTATTAAAAAAAAGACGCTCCAACTGAGAATTGATGGGGTTTATATTCAATTCAATTGGCAGTTTTTTTAAACGTCAGGTTTAGTCTCGAATATCTCGACAGTGAAAACTTATTTCGACGATGCGCCGCTGGGCTAATTTTATACTAAACTCAATGACGTTGTCAACAACTGATAAAGTTTGTAAAATATTCAATTGACGGTTTTTTTAAACCAAAAAAAATGCACAACAAATCTACTAAAAATTGTTCAAAACTTTTTTCGTCTCGAATATGTATCTCGACAACAAACGGCCTATTTTTGGCCCCCATTGATTGCATATTGAACACCCTGATAAGGTCTTCGAAGAATTTGAACTGGGAATTTTCTCATTACAAAATGACTTTGGGTCACTAGTTCCCAAGGGCACCAATGGGAAGTTACCAGTGTGGGTCGCACCCAGGCTTTTTTTTGTTTGGTATTGAAAGACGATCACATCGATCACCGAATCCGCCGGAAAATAGTATCATATCGAAGATGTTTAATCTCTCTCTGAATCTTTGTCTGAAAAACATTGATTAATTGGGTTTTGCCTTACACATACACATATACACATAAACACAAACATTTTAGAAATTAAATCATCAAAATTAAAATTGCATTCCGCTCCATTGGCTCGACTTTATATTATACTCCAAAATAATGTACCTACATATGTTTAAAAATAATTTGTAGCGTATCGCATTAATTTTGTCTTTAAGTTTTGTCTTTAAGTTTTTGTACCAATTTCTGTTTATTTTTTCATTTTTGCATGCCATGCAAATGGTATATAGAAATTTGTTTTATTTTAAGTTTTATATACAAACAAATCGAAAACAATTGTTTGTTTTGTTTTGTTTTATCTTCGCGGAGAATGTCTTTTTCTCGAAATTGAATGATATAGGCCTAAAATAGATTACATCAATTAATTGGGATGGATAAATCGCTCCACATCGATTAAGATTTTACACTTTATTTACTATAAATTTAGTCCACAGGTTTTAGTTATTCATTTTTTAAACTTTTCAATTTTTAATTTGATCGAAAAAAAATGTCCGATATTTATTTGGAAACATGCCGGCTATGTAAAGTAGTGGTGCCTGTTGAAAATAATATTTTTCAAATCTATGATAACACTTGCGTAAGATTCTTGGAAGAAATTAAGGAAATTTCTGGTGTAGATGTAAGCTTAATGGTGCAAAGTGTAAAAAAAAATTGTTTTTAGTTAATTTAATTTAATCACAAGTTCAATGGAGTTTTCGAACAACCATGGTATATTTGTATGAATTGCTACACAGCTCTTTTAACAGCACAAGTATTTCGAAAAAGATGTATTGAGTCATATGAAATTTTCAAAAACAATGAACGAACGACGGATAACGGAGATCTTTTAGATAAGGTATGTTTAATAGCATAATAATGAAACACATTTCTTAAACAAAACTAGGACATATTTTTTGTTTTCAGATATTGAACTATAACCCAAACGTGTCGCAACTAGAGATTAGCGAGTCAAATGAAAATGAGGTTTTATAAATTAAATACATATAAGCTTACGATATACAGAAATATTTACTTCATAATATAAATATTTACTTTTCTTTTACAGTCCACAACCAACACCAATCAACCAGTAATTGAAAAGAGTGTGGAAAATGTTCAAATGACCGAAAAAGTTGTGAAGATATCAAGAATTTGTGAGATTTGTGGTAACGTGTTTGAAAAAAAGCGAAACTTCAAAGTACATCTGCAACGACATAGTAACAAGCGATATGAATGCGAGTACGGAAATATTTGTACACTTATTTGCGTGTTTATGTCCTGTCCATAAGCATAAAGGGCAAAAGTTTCAAGAATTCAGAAATAAGAGTATACTAGATAGATAATAGCAAACATTTTGTTGTATGCCCTCACTAGTAAGGTCTTCGGTAGTAGCTAAAATTTCGAAACCAAAAGAGTGATGTTAGAATTACTCTAATGAGCAATATAGTAGTCCGTGGCGTAATGGTTAGTGCGTAGGACTGTTAGGCCGAAGGTCTTGGGTTGAATTCCCAGTCTATGCCACCTAAAAAAAAAACGGAATTGTTTTTCACGGGCTACTGCTTCTTACAAGGAATTGACAAATCCTCCAAGAGTATCTCTTGTCATGAAGAAGTGCTTCTCACTTTAGCCGTTCGGATTCGGCAGAAAATTGTAATTGTTGCGAGTTTTAAGTCACTAGACCCTGGTTCTATACTGTCGTGCCACCCAATTTATTTATTTATTCTAATGAGCATTTTTTCCTTTCTAGGAAAAATTTTGAATTACTCCTTTCGCTTAATATTAACTACAGTTATTTATTTTTTTTATTTACAGATTAATTCAACTTATAAGTTCAAATGACCTCAACTCCAAAAATGCGTTTCGCCCAGGTACAACAAAACAATTGGGCTCATCAGGTAGATGTCGTAGCCTTTTAAGACGCAAATTATGGTCGATGCTTACCGACTTTTATAAAACTCACAGCATGAATATACTGTGAATTTTATATTTCTAAACATCGATCATAATTTGCGTCTTAGAAAAGTACGACAGCATCTAACTGATGAGCCCAACTGTCGCACCTGGACGAAACGCATTGTTGGAGTTGAGGTCATTTGAACTTATAAAATGAATTATATTCAATCGCTCCACCTAAACAGAAGTAGTTTTCTAATTTTCTTCGTTATTATTTACAGATTATGTTTCGCCAAATTTCATACGACTTCGGAACTTAAATGCCATATGAGAAAGCATACTGGAGAAAAACCCTATGAATGTAAATATTGTCATCGTAAATTTTCTGACTATGGGACAAATAAGAACCACGAAAGGTATTTTAGATTTTAAGCTTTGATGTTGGCGATTGTTAATCATTTTATATATTTTTTTTTATTTTTTTTCGGACTTACCGCGTTTATTTATTTATTCAAATTGATTGAACGTGTTTTGCTCGACGTTGCGACTTGCGAAACACTGCATCGGTACAATCTCTACAGAAAAGAATAGAAAATATTATTTAAACCAACTACATAACTATATCTGCTGAAAAAATGATTTTTTGTTTTGTTTTGTTTTTCTTTTTGTAGAACGCACACAAACGATCGTCCGTTTTGCTGTAATTTATGTGATAAATCGTTTACAAATCAATTTATGCTGAAAAACCACATATTGATTCACACTGGCAAAAGAAACTATAAGTATGCTCCTTTTAGATAATTATTTTTATACCGAAGTATATTTTTTTAAATTTACAGGTGCCATGTTTGTAATAGGGCTTTCATCTATCCAGGACATCTTACAACTCATTTAAAATCCATGTTTCATAAACGAAATTCTAAAATTGCGGAATTAGAAGAAAAATAACAGGACATTAGTTTAAAATGTATTGCAAAATTTGTATCGACTAAACTGACACAGAAGAAAACAATTTAATAAAACGTAAAAACGAAGGAAGGAATATTTAATTCTCTCAAGGAAAAATGTAAGCACGAGGGTTGCTATGGCAGGGGTATCTGTGGGTGAAATGTTCTAAATTTAAGTCCCACAAGCTGCTGCTGCAGCAAAACTATTTGAAAGCCCCCCATATTCACCCTGCTCTGATTTCCTTTTTGAATCAAATCAACGAAATTTATTTGCGCACGGTTTCAAATAAAGTATTCTGATTTTCACTTTCAGGTTAGCCAGTATTCAAACTTTTCAAATTTGTTGAAAAAAATTTCACAAATAAAAAAAAAATAAAAATCTAATACATATTACCATAAATTTTAAGCTGGCAAGAATATTTTTTAATTTTTTAAATTTTGTCAATTCCAATTAGAATATGAAAATTTCAAACGTCTTGAGTTTTCAATCCGATCAAAAATCAAAGCACACTCATTAGCGAGTATTGAAAGCGAAAAGTATTTTAAAATAGTTGTGAATATGTAGATTTATAAGTAATTAACATATTTTTAGTTTTAGTTAAACGTTTTTTAATTGTTCCAAAATGGATTTTGACAATTATTTAGCGTGCAATCCCTGTGGCCGTCGCGCACTGGAGTAGACAAAATCCGAGGGTTCAACGCACATCTGAAAATTCAGATTTCTGAATTTTTCTGGCTTCTGATTGGGCAGCTGTCATAAAAAGTTAGATGAATTTTAAAATCATGTGACAGCTGACCAATCAGAAGCTTGAAAAATTCAGAAATCTGAATTTTCAGATCTGCGTTGAACCCGCGGAATGTTCTGCTAGCGATTGAATCCAAAATAACCCAGGGTTTAGCCTCGTTCAAAATTGCCCAGTGGAAAATTGACAGGTTTTATGGTGAACGGGCTTCGTACGACCGGAGATCCGTTGAGATTTTTAAATTTTCTTGCAACTATCCTTCTCAAGGTGAATGGCCCCTTTAAAACAGGATTATAAGGGAACCTATCAAATCATTCAAACATTTCTAACTTTTTGTTTAAATTTATTGATTTATTTTTAAAATTAAAAATTGACATGACTTCAATTACTATTACGAATCTACCTTGTCGCCATTTTCTTTTTTAAGAAGATTATTTTGATGGTAAATAGATTTTTCATGTGTTGTCAGGTTGTGTTGGCGACCAAAAGACTTATTGCATACCGTACATCTTAAAAAAAAGAATATAAAGATTATAATAAAATTAATTAATAAAATACAAGCAACAGTATTTTGATTTTCATAACTCACTTGTAATTACGTTCACCTGTATGGGTCAGCATATGATTTTTTAAAACGAAACCACACGAAAAAGCCTTGCCGCAATGTTGACAAGAAAACGGACGGTCATTTGTGTGAGTTCTGTAATATTTAAAATGATATTTAAATACCTTTGAGTAGTGAGCATGTAATGAAAATGATTCATAAAGGCGTTAACCATATCTTTGTAGAACAGAGAATCATGAAATTTAACCAGTTACAATCGCTCACTAACTAATTGAATGTCATTAATATAAATTAAAAATCACCAATGAACTTACAGAGATATAACATATTATGTCGTGCACATAAAAACCGCTTAGGAAAATGAAAAACTTCCAGAGAAGAAGTTATTGGCTTATAATTGGGTATACGCTTGGAAAATGAAATACATAATTGTACATATATTTCAAGAAAAGATGTCAGAAAGTTGAGGGTTGGTTTTAACGAAAAACACCAGATGATGAAAAATTAGTAAAATTGGTTAAAGTATGATGAATTGAGCTGCTAAAATGCTTAATTATTACGCTTTTTAAACCCGAGACAGTACGGACAAATACTGATAAGCAAGTTGGATAAATACACTGCCTTTCAAAATTCCCTATTTGATGTGAAGAAGGCGGCAGGTCATTTGTCAAGCAAAGTGCTCCCAAATTTATTTTCTTTTTTTTTATTGTAGTTTTTTTTACATTTAATAAGCTTTTTTTTTAATTTCGATTTCTAAACGATTCCTAAGTTTTTATTTTATAATTTTTCTAACTTTTTTAAGTTTTATTATACTCGCTTCTCAATTTGTTTCTCTACTGGTTCCGGAAAAAAGTAAAAAAAAACACAATTTTGAAGCCTATTTCATATGCGATTAGAAAACGAGACTTCAGAGTGAAGAGTTTTCTTCGTAGTTGTCCTCTTTTAAAAAACATTTTCAAACAGTGGATTATATAAACTATAAAGCTTTTCTCGTCTGACGTATGGTTTACCAGCCGCATTGTGAGTAAGACTTGAGGCCAGTACAACTTACAGTTTGAGATTTAACTTCAAGTGCAATATCTAGTAGCAAGTTGAGCGATTTTTCGTGGGGAAATTGGAAATACTGAACTTGTAGCTTTTTACAAATTTCGATGCTTCGGACGCTTATTTTTTTTTGCAACAAGAGCTTCCAGTTAGTTCAAAATTAAAACACCTATTGCAGAACTCAATTTAAAGGCTTGTGCTTTTAAAAAGTTAGATAGGTTGTTTGTTGCATCGCAGTTTTCTTTGAGGATTAAACTTTTTTTCGATGATGAAAAGATGAGTTATTATTTAATATAAATATTACCTTTCGTGTTTTACATGAGTTCCATAATCAGAAAATTTTCGATGACAATATTGGCACTCATATGGTTTTTCGCCAGTATGCCGTCTCATATGACGTTTTAACTCAGAGTTTGTAAAGAATTTACTCGGACATAATCTGAGGAGAAAACTTCTTATAGCAAGATTCAAAAATTATTTATATAAAAATACTCACTCGCAGACATAAGGTTTATCATTGCTATGTCTTCTTTTGTGCAAGGCAAAGATATGTCTAGCTTTGAATACATTTCCGCAGATATCACATACAAGTGCATGATGTTCCTTCTGTTTGCGATTCATTAAGTCTCGGCTTTTTGTTTGTTTTTTCTTTACACGCTTGACAGATTTGTTTTCTACTTTTTTGTGTTTGGCTGAACTTTTGTTTGGTATATCCTCATCTTCTTCGTTTTCGTTATCGTTATCAGGAGGTAATGTAAAATCTGGGTCATGATCATTTCCTGAGTCCTCTTGCTGCAAATGGTCATCATCATCTCTGTAAATTGAGCCCTCTGACACTGGTGCTGGTGAAAGGGGCTTAAACATTTTCAAAAGTTTATTTCAAACTTTTGTATGTGTATTTTATATTTTTATTTATAATTATTAACTTACGATATCTTCTTCCTTGGGGACCACCTCAAATCTGAGTAGGTTGTTCTCACATTTCATTTCATAAAATTCATTTGATTCAATGCATTTTCGTCTGAAATCTTGAGCAGTTTCAAAGTCGGTATTGCATTGTTTACAAATAGATGTTGGTATATCAACACCTTTTATTAGCTTTTAAGTTAATTGAAAAAGATTTATCAGATAGTTAATGAAAGTGTATTTTATGTATTTTGTAGTTCATACTTCCACGCCAATCAGAAGTCTAATTTGCAATTCCATTGTACCCAAGTCTAATAACTTAGAAGGCGCAAAATGTTGATTACAAATTCTACATGGTTGTAATTTAGTGTCTGCCATTTAAATGTTTTTATTTTATAAAATAAATAAACTATTTATTTATTGAGAATTGTAAACAAAAATTACTTTTAAAGAAGTTGAGAAGAAAATGTCACTTAACAGGGATGCTTCATGCTACTGAGAAATTACAATTCGCTTTGAAAAGATCCGTTTACGAAAATTATTCGCTTTGGATTTTAAATTGAGATAGGTAAAAAAAAAACTTGTCCTGTCCAAAATGCAAGGCGGAACTGCACCGCCCACACTTTCGTACGAAACTGAACGAAACTTCATGTCGCGACAAAATTAGTCAGATTATCAACTTTGTCGCATAGTGTCGCACCGTGAAGTGCAGTTGTCGCTTAGTGCGATATAGCTCATAGAATTTCCTACAAATAAAGGTAGAACCTCACCAGGTGGAACTGCACTTCTGCGACACCGTGCTCACTTTCGCATGAAACTGAACGAAACTCCACGTCGCGACACAGTTGGTCAGATTATCAACTTTGTCGCATAGTGTCGCGCCATGAAGTGCAGTTGTCGGTGCGATGTAGCTCATACAATTTCCTACATTAAAGGTAGAACCGCACTAGGCGGAACTGCACTTCAGCGACACCGTGCGCACTTTCGCACGAAACTGAACGAAACTTCACGTCGCGACACAGTTGGTCAGATTACCAACTTTGTCGCATAGTGTCGCGCCGTGAAGTGCAGTTGTCGCTTAGTGCGATATAGCTCATACAATTTCCTACAAATAAGTCGTGAAGTTCAGTTCCTCTGAAGTGCAGTTCCGCTGAGTGCAGTCCTAGCTTAAGTCGTGAAATTCCGCGATCGAAGTGGAGTCACACGCCACGAAAGGTGAATTTAATTTTGAAAGCGACATAATATTTATTGCATATTTATTTTGTTGTTATTTTCAGAACTCGTACAAATGAAAGGCTGTATGGTTGTACAATATGTGGAGCTCACTTTTCCTATTCAGCTACATTGAAAAAACACGAACGTGTACACACGGGAGAAAAACCTTTTAGGTGTTTAATTTGTGACAAAGGTTTCTCAGAGGCACATCAAATGAAGGCTCATTTTGGAACAATAAGACACGCAGAAATGGCAAAAGAAAGAAGTAAAGTTGACATTTTGGAATGAAGAAAAGATTTTTTTATTATTTTATAGTTAATCGATTAAATTCGAAGATAGAGGGGTCAAAATTGGTATTGCGACCATAGAAACTGAACAGTTAAATCCATTCCATGAATATTTACATAGATTAATAAGTCGTGAAGTTCAGTTTCGATGAATGGCAGTTCCACCGAGTGTGGTCTTAGCTAAGTCGTGAAGTTCAGTTCCGCTGAGGTGCGGTTCCACCGAATGTGGTCTTACCATTATTCCGCAATAATTTTCGGTGTAAACTTCAAGCTCAAAATACGGTGTAAATTCAAGCTCAAAATATGCGTGATTCAATTTGGTTATCCGTGAACACATCAAAAATTTTCCACCTCAATCTTGTGGAAAAATCCCGCCTGCTGAATTGAACCCGAGTTTTAAAAACAAATCTGAACGCGTCTAATTGCCATTAACATTAGGTCCGTTCGCTTACACGCCAGAAACTACCCAAAACTACCTGATTTTACCAAGTCCGAAGGCGTTCGCGTACGTAAATTTTGGGTAGTTTCTGGCAGGAGAGAGCGCTCATGAGAGAGAAAATAATTTCCCCTTCTTGCCAGTTTTTACCCGAGAAATTTCTTCGGGCAAAAACTGGTAAGTGCTGTGTTGTGTCAGGAGCCAGTTTGAAAGACAAAGAACAACAACAATATTACAAAATGGCTTTTGTTTACTTTTTGTTTTATCTTAGTAAAAGTGTTCGTTCATTTACAAAAATGAATTATTTTAATAAAAGAAGTGACTTTGATAAAACAAATTAATAAATTATTTAAGAAACTTTGTTTGAGAAGTGTACCTACTTTAATTCAGTGTTTTTTTTTTAATTCTTTCTTATGTAGTTCTGATTTCTTCATAGAATAGGATTAATAAAAAAAAAATTAAGTGATGTTCCTGTTTAGTGTCGTTTTTCCATTTGTAAATAATTACAACGTTCATTTTAATTTGCTCATCATCAAATTTAATAAAGAATATGAAATTATAATGAAAATTTCAATATGTTGCTCTGTTTACTTTTTTACTTTTGTTTACTTTTTGTTGACGTTTAAAAACTGGAAAATATTTTGGTTTAAGGCGTTCGTGTATTTTCGGACAGTTTCGCTTCTCTTTGAGAGAATTTCACCCCCACTACTCCAAATTTGACAGTTTGCCAGATTTAGTCCGAGAAGTACACGAACAAACTTATTTTAAGGCAACAAACTTCGAGCCTCGAAACAATGACAGGCGTCAAAAGTTTTTGACAAGTTATTTATGAAAATAAAAATAATTATTTATGATCTCTGTATGATATTGGAATATTCCACTTATTTTTGCTTTAAAAATGGAAATCGAAACAAGCAATCAATGCAGAGTATGCTTAGAATCTGCCTTCGCTATGATAGATTTATATGAAGACTCTAAAACCCTTTATAAGTTGGAACTCTGCTGTGGCGTGCAGGTAGGCACAAACATAACTGCATTCAAATTCTATACATGCACCACTAAGCCAGCATCATTTCATTAAACAAAATTTTTGTTTACAGATCCCAAACATTCCCTCCCTGCCATCAAACATTTGTAAAAAATGTTCAGACATTCTCAATGTTGCGTATGGTTTTCGAGTTCTGTGCCAAAGATCACAGGAGTACCTAAGTGACCCACAAAACACACAAGACTTAGTTGAAGGTAAAACAAGTCAGTCTGAGGAAAATGTCCCTACTTCACCCAAGTTAAAGCTGGAAATAGATTTTGCACAAAAAGAAGAGAATTACAATGAAATCGAGGAAGATCACCACGAAGAAGATCATCATGACAATTACGAATTGGTTGCAGATGACCAGTGCGAAGAGATTATCAAAGAAGTCGAAGTCGAAGAGGACGAAGACCAAGACGACGACAAACCACTAATAAAATTCTTCCCAGCCAGAGCTGCCAGAAAGCCCAAGCCACCGATTACTCTTATGTGTAATATATGCGGTAATTTGTTTAGAAACAAAGCAACCTTTGGCTATCACATGAAACTACATAGAAACGATAAGAAATACGAATGCGAGTAAGTTTAAGCGGTAACTTAATGAAATTATATAAACTTATTTAAATAATTTTTGCTCTAGAATATGTTCGAAACGTTTCATGCAAACGTGTGAACTTCGTGCACACATTCGAGTGCACACAGGAGAAAAGCCATATGCTTGCTCCTACTGCGATCGCAAATTCCGCGATCGAAGTGGAGTCACACGCCACGAAAGGTGAATTTAATTTTGAAAGCGACATAATATTTATTGCATATTTATTTTGTTGTTATTTTCAGAACTCATACAAATGAAAGGCCGTATGGTTGTACAATATGTGGAGCTCACTTTTCCTATTCAGCTACATTGAAAAAACACGAACGTGTACACACGGGAGAAAAACCTTTTAGGTGTTTAATTTGTGACAAAGGTTTCTCAGAGGCACATCAAATGAAGGCTCATTTTGGAACAATAAGACACGCAGAAATGGCAAAAGAAAGAAGTAAAGTTGACATTTTGGAATAAAGAAAAGATTTTTTTTATTATTTTATAGTTAATCGATTAAATTCGAAGATAGAGGGGTCAAAATTGATATTACGGCCATAGAAACTGAACAGGTAAATCCATTCCATGAATATTTACATAGATTAGAAAGACATTTATTGAGGGTGTGCTTTATGGTATGTACCTACTACATTTAAAGCTAGCACCTCAAGACGAAAACAATTTCGATGTAACTTCACAATTCTAACGAATTATTTGCTTAGAATTGAAATTCAATATAGAGTCCAAAAAAAAAATTCTTGTCAAATTCCATAATCGGTAAATAACGGCACTGACAAATCGTACATCCCAAATCGGCGTAGATCTAAATCTTAGTTCAATAAGCTTTTGAAGCTCACGAGCAACGACCTAACTGCCGTGCCGTAATTAGTATGAATCAACTCGTGCGCCAAGTATGGTACGGCAACACCAACCTACACAAAAGAGTAAAAATCCAATAACCGAGGTGGTGGGATCACGTAGAGAAGGGACGACACATTAAAGGAAGAGTTCGACTTGGTCACTTGCTGAGTTTTTATTCCTGAATTTTAAATTATGTTCAGAAATTATTCGTTTTTCTGCAATAACCAAAAGCAGTCAGTTTAATATAATTTTCTTTTTTAAATATGATCAGCCTTATTGTGATTTTCATCCGAAAAATATTTCACCTTAATTTTTTCTGTTCGCCTGAAATTTTAAAAACTATTCAGCCTTATTGTGAGTTTAACCCGAAAAATAATTCACATTAAAATGTTTTGTTCCCTCGAAATTTAAAAGCTGCTGTGAGTTTCGCCCGAACGAAATTTCATTCTCCTACTAAAAATAAGTGAACATTTAGACTGTCAATCAGCCTTATTGTGAGTTTCGCCCGAACAATATTCCACCCGTAAAATTTGATATTTCACTTTTCGCCTACTGGGAGTTTCACCCGAAATTTTGTGTTAAAAAATTCCCCTTATTGTGAACATTCATTTTGGGCGGAAAGTAATGTTATTGGCAGCCTAAATGTTCACTTATTTTTAGTAGGCGAACGAAATTTCGTTCGGGCGAAACTCACAATCACCCTTATTGCGTCAGGCGTTTTAATAAAACGCCAGTAAAACCACACGGCTCCAAAAGCGTTAATCGGCGTTTAAGTAAAACAAAACCTTTACTGTTCTATTCTTTCTTCACCCCTCTAACCAATAAAACAATAGTCGTTTTACTAAAACTCCCACTGCCGCTTCTAGGGCCTTGTCGTTTTACTGGCGTTTTACTAAAACGCCTAACGCAATATGGGTAAATATCAAAATTTCGGGTGAAACACACAATAGGCGAAAAGTGAAATTTCAAATTTTCCGGGTGAAATGTTGTTCGGGTGAAACTCACAATAAGGCTGAGTGAAAATTTAGGATGTCGGAATTACATTCCGAATCAATTATTGTTTTTGTGCTGAATTTCTGGTAAAACCAGCGACTGGACAAACTTGATTTTCATAAAAAGACGCTCACTCTTTAAGAAGGTTTTGCCCTAACCTCGAATTATTCCAGTATTGTATATATTGTATAATCTCTAAGCTACCTGAGAAAAAAAATATTTCAAAGAGGTAAGTACCTACCCAGATGTTTTTAAATAGAGCTTTCAAAAACTTGTAATTTTTAAACCATTAATATATTTTTCACACATTTAACTGTGTGCTATATTCTTAATTTAAACATTTGTTTTTCTTACATTAATTACTCATATTTATACAATTATTACTAAATTTGTGTTATAATACGATGCATATTCGTCTGCAGATGAGCCTTTAATTGATGTGGTAGTGTAAAGGCTTTCGAACAAGGTTCACATCTAGAAAATTTGTAAAGTTTTTTGTTTTTTAATGTATATCTTTTAATATAAATTGTAATTTCATACTTGTAAGGTCTTTCTCCTGTGTGCATTTTTTCGTGAGCCTTAAGTGATGTTGTAAGGGAGAATGCTTTTCCACACGTTGAACAGTTGTACGGTTTCTCATTGGTGTGTATTCTAATATAATAATTGTTTTTGTTTGTTTTATATTATGATGAATTCGTTAAAAAAAATTAAGAAAAATTACCTTTCATGTTTTATTTGCGTGCTGCGGTCTGCAAATCTTCTGTCACAGTACTGACAATGAAACGGTTTTTCTCCAGTGTGAACTCGAATGTGGGCTCTAAGATTGCAAGGTGAATTAAAGCGCTTGGAGCATATTCTGAAATTAAAAACAAATCATAACCATGAAACAGAAAATAGAATTTGTAAATTTCCAAGATTAAGTCAAATTAGGGTGAAACAGAAATAAGAAATAAGAAGTTAAGTTTTGTGTATTCAATTAAATACATAGATATAATTTAAAAAATCATATAAGCAAAGTCGGAAGTATTGGCAGAATTTCATTTTTTTAATCTTGTGCCTACGTTCTCAGTTCCTATAACTCTCTCATCGATAAAGTTCGTCGAGACATCATAAAAATTGAAACAAAACCTATGAGTTTCGCTCCATTTTTCAACGTTTATCGACTAATTCTATTGAGAGTTACAAAACATTGGCACTGATGGGCAAAAGTATTGCCAATTTTTTTAGTACCAGTACCAGATAAGGGAATATAAAATAAAACTGTGGTTTTAAAGTCTGAATAGTTTAGATCTATTCATCAGATTTTAAATTAAATAAATAAGGGAGCCTATATTTTATGCCACATGCCAAAAACTTAGTTTAGTATAAGGTAGTATTTTTGAGAACATACATATGTATGAACAACCTCAACATATAATACATATATAACAAGCAATGTCCATCACCGCAATGACTGCATCCGCTCCACCTAATTTCATATTCGGAACTCTAAAATGTGAATGCCCAACGCTGTTTTTTTTAAGGAATGAAAAGTATATAAAAACGCGCGTATAGGAATTAGGAATGCAATGTTGTGTCAAAATTTCAAAGAAATCGATGATGAACTTTTGGGAAAAACGAACATTTTTATTTATATAGATCTGCCAGATAATGTTAAAAAACTGCTGGGTGACAATTTTGTTAAAAATCGAAGTCGTTTTCGAATTATTAAGTTCTCAAAAAAAAAATTTAACGTAAATCAAAAAAAAAATTTGAATATTTTGGCACATAAAACTTCTAAAACATTCTTCATAAAAAAATTTATCAAAATCGATTGAACCGTTTGAAAAAATATCTAAAATCAAAAAAATGGTACTGCAGGTACCGTCATTTTTGGTCCTAAAACAATGAAAAAAACCTGTTGGGGTAGTACCCAAAAAAAACTAGGTACCATGTTTAAAAAAAATCGACCCACCCGTTTAAGCTGCAGCCGAAAGGACAGGACAGAAAGACATAGAATTGCGAGACCAACTTCGACTTCGCTATCATCGTAATATCAAGTTTGATCAAAATCTCGAGTTAGATTTTTTTTCACGAATCCATAACTTGCCATTTATTATATCGTCCCTCATCTCACGGAGTAGCGTAACTGCTTTTTTCATATTTTACAGAAACAAGGTTTTTGCTCTTCTTTAAACCATTATATGATGTTTTATATTTTTTTTGCATTAAATGAGCTATAAAATATCTCCCAATAATATAAAAATACTGCTACATTAAGGCTTCAACTCATTCTTCTGTAAATTAACCGTTAAGTAGTTGCGTCACTTTGTGAGAAACAAATGGTTCAGTTTTGAATTTAAATTTAACTTAAGTCGCCTTTTGCTTTTTTGAAAATTTTAAATACGCGAATCAATTTATGATTTCAAACTGTTGCCTTTATCAGAACGAATGCCCATAAATGTTTTAATATGAATTTTGAAGTTAAATTAGTTTTTACCATCTAAAAAGGGCCGTCTCTCGTGATGAGGCAGAAAAATTGCATCACACTGCAGGATTTCTACGAAGCAGGAGGTAAATTCTATGAACCACAGATATAGTGATCAATAAAATAATGCCGTTTTGGGTAATAGGACTGTCAAATCGAGTGCCACGCCACTATGAATCAAAAACTACATAACAAATTGAATTACAATTTTGATGGTATATTCAATTTGTAGATACTATTGCTCTATACGCAAGCAGTTTTAGGTATTTATCAAGTCGAAAAATTAATTAGTTGTGCCAAACATGCATTTCTCAATATTTTGACCTGATTCAAGTTCAGAACTTATGTATTAAATCTTTTGATATTCCAATTATTATTCTTATTATTATTAATCTAGATCACTCCAGGACTGAATTTCATCAACAATTATACGCCTCACCTGTTTATAATAATACAATCTTGATAAAATAATGTTGATTAATTGAATGCTGATTAAAGGCTTAAAGACACAGAATCCAAGGCTTGAAAATATGTATATCATATCGTTTTCAAAATGTGAAAAGAGAATTATATTTCAAAAAGTATTGTATAGGTATTAAACTGTTTTATGGACAAAAATCCTATCACTTCAAACACTTTAGATCTTGACAAAACCAATTAGTATATATAGACATAAGTAATATATATTATTAATTATTATATTTCTCCCGACTATATTGCTCATTTTTGTAAAAAGAAGATCCTACATCCTATCGATTCTTTTCGAATCAACAATCCGTTCGTGAGAAACTTTTTACCAAAAAATTTAGTTATGTCAGTGTCATAATGTTTGAATTCAGGATGTTCCAACAGGAATAATATTTTGTGACAGTGAAGATTAGGGTAACCTCAACCTAAAACAAAGCTTATCTCTGCGTGAGATAGGGGACGATATTTACATATGTATGTATGTATATAATGCAAGTAAAAAAGTATACGATTATTGTTCGCAGAATGATCTTTTAAAATTTTGAAAATCTGCCATTGATAGCCGGGTTATAAAATACTAATAAATAACCAATTAATTAATAAAGATCTTCAAAATAAATTTACAGTTTAATTATAAAGATCTTCAAAATAAATTTTCAGTGTACCTTGTCATAAAAAGGTCATCTACTTCAATTCAATTCAGAATTTGTCTATATACTTTTCGTTATCAAAAATGTGGTCAGTTCTTCCCTTTCAGGTGGTTAGGTTATCAGCAGAACTTAACTAAATGCACCTAATTTATTAAGAATTTCATTTCAACTTACTCGCATGCATAGTTCTTTTCATTTCGATGGATTTTCATATGAAAACTGAGGAGACATTTTTTGTTGAAGTGATTGCCACATATATCGCATATGAATTCGTAAGGCTTGCTGGGTGGTTTCGTTCTTCGAAGATACTTCCGAATGGGGGATGGTTTTGGTTCTTCCTTAATGGATTCTAAGGTTTTGTCTTCGGCTTGAATGATTTCATCAATTTGCCTTATTGTTTCCACGAGGCTTCGAGTTTCATCATCGTCTTCCTCTTCTTCTGGTACCTCAACTATTTCTTGTTTTATTTCTTCTTCAGATATGTAAGCCATTTCATATTCTTGATCGTATTGATCTATTTCGCTACCCTTAACAGAAACATCATCAGCCGGGAAGTCATTTGTTTGACTGTTTTCATCAAAGACTGTATCTTCCGCTGGAGTTCCATCTGTGTCGCTGGCTTTAGAAGAAGCACCAGTGTCCGGTGCCGGCGAAGGAGCAACTTCAACGTCTTGGATAACATATTGGATGTCATTTTCAACAAATTGAGTCTCATTACCTTCGATGATCAATCCATCGACTTCAATGGATTGATCTTCTTCAAGAAAATCAATATTTTCAAATGCCACTTCTGTTTCTGGGGCGGTTTTATTTGATTTAAATATATTTGATGCTGTTTGAGTTTTCAGAATAATTTGATTTAGGTACTCGGTAGTCCTCTGACAAGTTATGCGGAATTTGGTAGCATTTCTTAAAATAGAAAGGCATCTTTGGCATATTTTGTCTGGTAAATTGTCAGTTTTTTTAAGCTGTTTTTAAAAAGGGTTTTTTGATATTTTATTTAAATATTTAAATTTAATATAAAAATTTGTTTACCTCAATTCCTGAACACAAAAAGATTTCGTTTGGTAGCGTAGATTCTTCAAAGATAGGACGCAACACAACGCGTTTACTTTCTTCCTCCATGCAAATGCGGCAAACATTCCATTTGATACTTATTTCCATTTTAATGTTTTTTAAATTGTTTTCTTCTCGTCTTTAACTCTTATTAATTTTACGCTGTTCCAATTGTTAAATTACAAATTAAATTTAAATCTGTTTCGAAAAAAATTATTTGTATGTTTACCAAAATTGAGGGCTGTGAGTTTTGACTTTTAAATGTGACATCTTCGAGTATCGAATTTTGATAGCTTTGTGCATTTTTTGGTCTGTTAAACAACTTGAAAATTCTTAAAATACACATACTGGTTCTTTTTGCACAGAAAATTCTGAAATTTTTTTAAGAATTTTCAAGTTACCAAACAGAGCTATTAGGTCATTGGTGCTCCGTAGCTTATTGCAACAGCGAATAGGTGACCAGCACCAGAAAGAATACAAGATTACGCCATTTCATTTTGTTTCTTCTTTTTCTGACGTCATATGAGAAGCATAAATTTTACAGCCATTGCGCACCTGGCCTTAGCGTAGGGACTTCGGGATTTTTCTTAAGCAGTACGCAGTTCAAATGCAAAATCCAAACTTTTTTTTTTCAAACTGTACATGCAAAAGTCTCCACATAATTTTTCCAAGACAAATAAATATTCGAAGCATTATTTTGCTAGACAAATGTTGATGTTTCATGAATATCACGGTTTTTATCAACCAAAACATATTTTCGTTTTTGAGCCAGTTTCACAGTGAAGTAAGTGTCACTTAAGTGCCGAATATGGAGAAATTCAAATATTTAAACCGTGGTTCAGCAATTTGTATCCACCGATTCCGGCGGATTAATTGAGTTTCAACAGTGGTTTACTGTTCAAGTGTGTGATAATAACCAATTACAAACTTGAACCAGCGTTGAACCTTAGTTAATCCGCCGAAATCGGTGAGTTAAAATCTTGAACCGAGGCTGAACCACTATTGTACAACTGGCCCTAAGTGACACTTAAGTCTGCCATGTTGGCCACTTAAGCCAAGTACGCAGTTCGGGAAAAATTTTATTTCTCATACAATTTTTTTCCGAAGACAAATTTTGTCTCGGATTTTTCTTAAGCATTAAATTTGTTTTGAGAAAAAGAATGTAGAGATAAAATTTAGTTTGTCTCGATCTGCGTACTAGGCTTTAAGTTCCACTTTCAGGTAGTAAAACTGCGGCTTAAGTGCCAAAATGAAGAAATTAAGTGCCACTTATTTTGTTAAGTGTGCACTGTGAAACTGGCCCTTAGAACTGCGAATTTTCAAAGGTATTATGCGAATGATGACAAAAAAAAAACAAAATAAAACATGAAAGAAAATTATACTACGTTTTCACCGACCGCTAATCCGAGATTTAAGTAGATTTAGGGCCAGTTTGTTCACAGCTGATCATCTTTAATCAAGAATTATTGCAACTGGTAAATCATCGAATGTGCAAGGTAATCAAATTTTTTTCAAGGAATCGATAATTCAAGTTATTAATCATAGAAATCGCTAATCAGCCAATTTTGGTTGATTAGCGCCATTTAGTTAGAAGCTGTGAAAGTCAGTCAGTTCAGATTTAACCCATTGTGAACAAACTGGCCCTTAGGCCAGGTGCGCACCTGCAACTAAACAGTTGGTTCCAATTTGAGCACAACGGGCTTATATGAGGTGTTTTCCTTTTTTAGCCCCGAGAGTGGCACTGAGCTGTCAAAAAGAAAACTTATGTTACTTTTTAACTCGGAGCGCTCCGAGCTCTCAACTTGCATTTCTTTTTTAGCTCAGAGCTCGACCGGGGCTCGCTTGATGAGCTCGGAAAAAAATGACCGAGCACATCGAGCACAAAGCTGAGCGCGGCTAACTTCATACAATTTTCATGTATTTTGACAGATATGAGAGTTCAGTGCTCAATTGAGTTTCTTAAATAGATCGGTGCGCTCAGGTCACGCTCTGTTTGGAGTGAGCTCTATTCGCTCAGAGCCCCCTCTCTGCCCCGCTCGGGGCTAAAAAAGAAAAATGCCTATGGAAGTGCGCGCACATAAACTTCCGCGGGGTCTCATATAATCCTATGGTACTCAAGATCGAAACCAAATAGTCACGATCAAATTGCGGATGCCACACAATATAAAACAGCTGTGTTCACTCAGTCAGTGGCGTAGATAATATGAAAGGGTTCAATAGGGCCAAATACTAGTGCGGCAACATTTTTAAATCATGAAAATAGACTAAATTTTCATAGAAATAATTTTTCTGAATTTTTGAATTTTATTTTTATCTTTGCACCTTCAAAATTTATCATGAGAAAAAAAAATGTAGAGATAAAATTTAGTTTTGCTCGATCTGCGAACTAGGCTTTAACCAACAAACCTAGTGCAACTACAGCTTTGGACAAAAACCATTAAGGAACTACACTACCGACTTCATATTATAAATTTTCAATCAGACAGTCCAAATTACAAACATTGAAGTACCTCCATGCCAGCCCTGCAGCCTGCTGTACAGTGTACTCCTTCGTTGTCGTTTGGCGTAGTGACAGCTTTTTATTTGTTGTTAACAAGAAGAAAGAAAAATTATTTCTCAATTAAAAAGTTTTGAAATTTTTTAACGCAGTCCACAACCCAATCAGTGATTGAAATGAAAAAAAAAACAATGTTCTCCTAAATAATTAAATATTTTATGAAAATTTAGTATTAATATAAGGTTCACACAGCGATTTTTAAGTCCTTCTATAACGCGGAAACAAAAAAAATACTACATCGCACACAAGTTATTATAAGTAATAAAGTGAGCCACTAACCAGCCCACCAAAAAAAGTAATGAGTAATTATCGTCACGGCTACTGTGGAATTGAAGTACGCGATATGCATCCGAGAATCTCCCACAACTTCACCTATGTTAGTTCGTGTGTCAAATATATGATATTCATGTTGAATTTTATATTTTGGCTATTCGGGGGGCTCCTTATGGGCATTGGTCTATACGCTTTCAAAGAGAAATGGGAATCCACTGGGTGGGTGCGCCTTGAAAGCTTCTACGATGTTGTGCTAAACATTTCTCTTGTCATGATGATTGCTGGCATCGTTATCTTTGTTGTTAGCTTTGCTGGCTGTCTCGGTGCTTTGCGGGAGAATACTTGTTTGCTAAAATTTTATTCGATGTGTTTGCTTCTGTTTTTCCTCTTCGAGATGGCAATTGCCATTATGGGCTTTGTCTTTCCGCACAACATGAATTCTTTTCTTGAGGATTCATTTACCGATAAGATAATACACACCTATCGCGATGATCCAGACCTGCAAAATTTCATTGACTTCGCTCAGCAGGAGTTCAAGTGCTGTGGCTTGAGCAATGCAGGCTACCAGGACTGGAGCAAGAACGAATACTTCAATTGTTCATCACCCAGCGTAGAAAAGTGCGGTGTGCCGTATAGTTGCTGCATCAATGCTACCGATATAAGCTCCGGCCTGGTCAACATAATGTGCGGCTATGACGTGCAAGGCCAATCGGTTGCAGCAGCTAGCAAACGGATATGGACCAGCGGATGCATTGAAATCGTTCGCGTCTGGGCCGAAAGGAATCTCTATACAATTGCTGGGGTCGCTCTCGGCATAGCCCTCATTCAGCTGTTCGTCATCTATCTGGCCAAGACTCTCGAGGGACAAATTGATTTGCAGAAGTCCCGTTGGGCGGCGTGAGTAAAAACCTAGCAATACATCGCACATACTGGTGACAAATAATGAACGAGCTCGGCAAATCCATATAAAAAGTCCCATACCGAAACGACTGCTAACAAAATAGAGGGCTATTTTTTGTTTTTCTCTTTTTTCTAATTTATGTTTTGTTAGATCGAAATTTTGTTTCTTTATATTGAAATTTTTATTTATGTATATTCAAATTAAGACTAGAAAATATATTCAAAACAACAAAACGAACATTGCCATTTACAATGAGATACACAACAACTACAACAACATTGTATTGTTTGTAATTTTATTTTTTCGAATTTATGGTGTGAGCGCTTTAGTTTGAAATTTTAATTTTTGAGTGCTATGGACACAAAAAAGTTCTCTCTCTCTCTATATATATTATGTATTTACTCGATACCCTATTTATATCTATAATCAAAATATTAAGACAAAAAATGCTACAAAAACATTACTCAAAAATAATAGATATTTTTGTGATTTTATACACAATTATTATTATACTCATTTATATGTATGTAATATATGAAAAAAGAACAAAATATTCATCACATAACATAATGCATACATAGAATAAAAAAATAAATATACGTATAACCATTTAATAAATAAGAACATTATAACAATACAGTGAATAGCCAGCTCAGCAAATTTTTACACTCTTCCAATAATGAATCAATTTTTGTTTTATTTATGAACAATAACAAAGTGTTTTGTAATCACTTTTTCTTTTTTTATTATTTGCGTGTAAACATTTGTTGAGCTGACTAATCATTTTTTCAAAAAACACGACTTTTTTTTACATAGTTGAGAAAAATAGATATACCTACCTACAAAAATCTCCGCAACTTTATATATGAAAATTAGAATTATATCATCCTATTAAAAAAATAAAGAATAAAATATTTAGGTCCCAAACTTTATAACGAGTTTTTGTTTTATTTTAAAATCTCGATAGCAAATCAGAGCATATAGCGACAAGGGTCAAATCAGTTCGCCCAAATATAATGAGGGCCAGCCTTTATTATTCCGTAGAAATGGTAACAAAAATAAAAATGTATAGTTTAATAGCTGGCTCTGTCGATGGTTGTTTATTATTCTGGATTTTTAGATGTGCAAAACGGTTGATTTCTAATCTTTCTTGGTGAAATTCCTCAAACCCTGTCGATGTTGGAGTTGGGATCATAAACCTTTTATCGATTTTCTTTAAATTTAAATACACAGTTAAAAGTTTTGAAAGAAAAATAAAAACTTTAAAAAAAATATATTATAAAAATAATTTAAATTTTTTAATAATAAATTCATAATATTTATATTTAAAAATAAATCGTGAATTAATTATTAAATTAAATAAATTTAAATTATTTTTAAAATAATTAAATAATATTTTTTAAAGTTTTTATTTTTCTCTTTCTTCCAAAACTTTAACACAGTTAAATCTCGTGAGTGAACAAGTTGTTTTCATTATAAAACTTATGTAACATAAGTTGTTTAAAAGTTGGAAGAAAATTTCGTTCAAAATAAAGTAGAGAAAAAATTCTAACATGTGCGTTATTTTCGTTGAATCTTTCGAAAATACAAAAATCGGTAAAGTTATTGGTTTCTGTCGACCTAAGGGAATTTAAGGGAAAAGTGCTTCGCATTTTAGCCGTTCGGACTCGGCAGAAAATTTTAGGTGCCCTCTATTCCTGCCAAGTGCCAATGGGCAGGTTCAATTAAAATCGCTTAGCATCTGAATTTTCAGATTTCTGAATTTATGTCGTTGAACGCAAAAAAAAATCTGAAATTTCAGCCAAAAGTCATTGTGTCAAATTCCTGCATTTACCTGTAGGATTTACATTTAAGCGAAATAAAACAGAACTTTAATTACATTCGTATATAAAACATTGAGCGTGAATAGTTGTTAGGATGAAATTATATGTAACTAAATCAGCAACAGGTATTATTATTTTCATTAAAAGACTTTTTATTGATATGTATGGCCTAAAAAAATTATAGAAAAACTTTCCAAACATCAATATAAAATATTGTTGATTTAAAAATTCACTAAACAATAAACAAAAAGTTCGTTCATTTAAATAAGTATTGAATTTTCAGGACGAAAACTAAAAAAATCAACCACCAACAAGACGAAAATTATAAAGTTCAGCTTTTATGTGCGCTTTTGGCACTTCCCTCACCACAAACAACTTTCATCTGAATTTTCAGATGAGAATTTCTTGTCTGAAAATTCAGATGAAACGTAACTAAACGTAACTGAAAGTCATGCTAAAAGTCATGCTAAAAGTCATCTAACTTTTTATGACAGCTGGCCAATCAGAAGCTCCAAAAATTCAGAAATCTGAAAATTCAGATGTAAAACGTAATCGATTTTACGCACCCAGTTATATGTCAGTAAGCCCTGGTTCTACACGTTGCACCACCCAATTTATTTATGTATATCAGTTTGTCGACAGTAAAAGTTTGAGTTCATTAATGCGTTTTACGTTCCTGGAAAAAACCACTGGGTGCGCAAAGAATGACCACCTTCGCCCTGGCCCCGCGTTGCCGCATAAACAGAACTTTTATAAAAAAAACTGTTTTAAATTGTGCCTAGAATCACTTTCATTTAATAAATATAATAAAATATTCTTGTACGCTTCCGGGCAAGGGAGTCTCCGTGCCTAAGGGAAAGTAAAATGTAGGCAATTTGGAATATAAAAGCTTGGTTACAAAAATTTGTCCTAAGGGATTTGTCCGCCCAAGGAAGTTGTCCGGTAAAGGGAGATTTCACTGTATAGAGAAGTTTTTTTTTTTTTTTAGTACCAAAAATAACGGAACCTGCTATAAAATTTTTGTAGCTTTAAAGAAAGACGGTTCCTCAGATTGAATTTGATCAAATTTATCCCATAAAACCATTTTTTATTTTCGATTTTTTAGAAAACGGTTCAACTGATTGTCATCAGGTTTAAATATATTAACATTACTTTCTATAAAATTTGTTTTATTTCTTATTGTGGGCTAGAGTGATTTTCTAATTTATTTATCAAATGGTAGGTATTTAATATTTATGTTCCTAATTTTAGCAAATTCGTTCCATTTTTGTGGGGCAGCTTCATTCAAATTCGTTGGCTAAACGCTTTCAAATAATAATGCTTGCATTACTCCATTCCAAAAGTGAAACATATTCAGCCCTATCACGAATTTCATCGTAATCGGAAACTTGTTACGAATACCGAAAAAAACTATCACAGATTTCATCGTATAGTGGAAAATCTCATACAAATAGTCATTACGAACGGATTCGGTGAAATTCGGACAAATTTCTCAAAAAATGCAACCCAACAAGTCTAAATCCCCGATTGGGAAAGGAGCCTTATGGACAAAATCTCCAATAAATAATTTACTTTTTTCCAAAATCTCCAAATCTGAAAATCTTCAAAAAATCCCTTATAGTTCCCAACATATTTAGTAGCCTACTACCACACCCACTTTTCTTATGGTTGAATTTTCTCAATAATCAACGACTCTATAAAGCTGGAAATTTGTAAATAAACTCTTTGAAGGTAAAACATGATGAATGTATGTATGTATATTAAAGTACGGGAGAAGACCGTAAGATTACCTACATATCTTATCGCGTCTTTTGACGATAGTTTTAGTTCAAATATTAACAAAACCAAAACAAATATATACACAAAAATAATTAAAGTTTTTCATTTATCTTTCAAATTTAAGCACAACAGAAAAAGTTGAAATTTTGAAAGGAAAATTTCATTTTTTTTTTTTGGTCCGTACTTGCTGAGAATTTTTCAAAACAAGTTACTTTTTAAACTAGGTCTAACAGCCATTTTCTATAGTGTCATCTTCTTTCCGTTTCAATTCCGATCCGATGAGCTTCGAACTTTTTATTACAATAAATTGACGTCTTTAAAAAATTACAAGAACACATAAATTTTTTATTATAAAACTGATAGGTAAACAAAACTATAAATTTGTTTTTTATTTTAATACAAATTAACCTTCTTGCTTTATAATAGTGTTTAGCAATTTGATATCATAATTTATATGCCCATTTACCGTATAAGCATTTTATAATTCTTCGTGATGTGAAGGAAACTTTTTTAAAATCGCATTATATAAGTTGTAGAATGCATAAACGGAAACTGTGACAATCACTAGCAAAGCACCTCCGAATGCTACACTTAGAAAATTGCCATCAATTATTCCAGTCGATGTTCGACGAGTTCTGGACCAAATTTCTTCGGTACTCGCTGGTGATGATTGTTGACTATTTCGTTCTGCCATTAGTCGTTTCATAGAACTAAGACGTTCACGAAGGACTTCTACGGATTCTGAATTAATATCTTCTGGAAAAAAAAGAAAAGATTTTCTTTATATTTATTGTTATTTTGGAAAATAATATTAATAATGATGCACACCTGCAGATTCAGACATTATCTTCTCTAGATTTTCTTTCTGGGATGCAGAAATTCCAGTATCACAACTATGTACTTTATTTGATATGATAAAATCAGTTCCTTTAGGAGTTGGGAGTGTATGCAACATCAACATCCATTGCGCAGGAATTGAATCAATAATTTTTGGAGCTGTTCACAATTTATTTAATAACTGTTTCCAGTTCACAATTATATATTAAGAGAGTTAGCACTTCCAAGACTCCCAAAGACGAGGAATTAAGAATATACAATTCGCGAGTTTACGCCTAGTTTACAATTTGCGTGCGAAAAAAAAGTAAATTTTTAAAACAATTTTCCACCTATTGTTGGTATATATTTTATAATATAATATATACGTTCAAAAATATTTTTTTTTGGCACAGGCAACCCTCATAGTCCTTTATTTCCCTTGCTCAAATAAACATAAAGGACTATTATAGACATGAAAATTAATTTTTTTTCGCATGCAAAAACCTTTTGAATTCGCCATACTTTATTACATGAAAAACAACAAAAACCGGTCCACTCAAATTGAATTATTTAGACTGAATATGTCAGTGTGAGCAGTGAGCACATGCGAGTACAATATATGTATTTCGCACGGGAACTGTAAACTAGGCTTTATCCACACCAAAGCGGGAGTGTTGAGCTCGATTATAACGATGTAAACAGCGTTTCCTTATAAAGATACAAAAGTAGTTTTTTTTATTGGAATTCTTTATATAATATTAGCCGTGTTTTTTTGCAAGCCCGGGGGGAATCGGATGAAAAAAACGACGTCGGTGCTAAACAATTAACATGTTAAATGCAACAACAACTAATCCCGGAGAATTCTCGGGGTTTAACTTAAGCGTACCGAAAAACTGTGTTACCAGCATGAATTGCATACATTTTATCGATAGTTTGTATGAAAACTCCATGTTTTTTACTGTCATGGCGTCTCTAATCCCCGCTGTCGTTTTTTTCAACCAATTCCCCCCAAGCTAGCAAAAAAACACGCCTATTGATATCTTTTGCACATAAAAATAAAAAATTAGGGCCCGTTTGCTGATACTACACATAACGATTTAAGTAGAACTTAAATTCTTAAGGGGTACTTTTTCCATGTCATAAAGTGATACCTAAGAAATTAAGTTCAACTTAAATCGTTATGTGTAGTATCAGCAAACATCCCTAAATAATATAAAATATATTAAAATAAAATAAACTTCAAATTTGTTTCTATTAAATAAATAAAATTTACTCTTTTTATATTTTTTGTTTACAAATAATAAATTAAACATGTGAAAAGTGACAAGCAATTCAAACCTTATAACAATAATTATTGGTTTTGCAGATATTTATGACAAATTTAAATATCTCAGTTTCTTTATGTCTTCGCAGGCAAATCAAAATCTAAAAAACTATAAAAATTTCTCTAAATTATTCGCCCACACCTGCAATGCCGCCATCCAGTGGCAATTCAAAGAAGCTGTTGCAATTCTTTTTCAAATTGATCATTGACCATGCGCTCTTCGCTCGATTTTGTTTCGAATTTTCGTTCAAGTCAAAATCAGGAAAAGCTGTGATGTCATGAAAAACAAATGAGTATTGTTAATTGTGTTAATTTAGATTAAAGTTATGCTACTTAAATAATCTAAATTAATTTTCATCAAAAATGTCCTCGTTCTCAATAGAATAAGGGAATATTTCTTTAAAAATACTCAGGTCATCAAAAGTTTTAGATACCATTGTTGAAACATTTCCATCGACGAAATTTTCAAAAATTTCCTTAGGATGATTCTTTTGATGTGCTGCAATGTTTGTTGAAGAAGAATTATATTTAAAAATCCATTCTAAAATATCTTCTATTGTTTTTGAATCTGTAACTGTAAATTTTTGTTATAATTTGCTTTAAGAATACGTCATTTTGTATGTATATTCACGACTCACATGGATTACTTAGTTGAGGATCCCCATTTACAATTGTAGTTATGTCATTTGAATTATTTATTTCAAAATCTTTCGAAGAAGGTTTAGTATAGAGTGATGCTTTGAGAACCTAAAATACATACATATATTGAAATATTTTGTATATAAAAACAAAGATAAGTTTCAGTTTAATTTAACAAAAAATGGGGCGTAAACCACAAAAATTTGTTACAGACTGGACTTTGATTTTATTGTTATTCAAAGTCTAAAGCATACTTAAATAAAGTGCACTCTTATGTATGAAAACGTCACCGGTCACGGTGGTTTTAAAGCCTGAGTAAAAAGATATGTACTCATCTGATTAAAATCCTCCGATAGTTGAATGATTGGTTGCCACTGTAATTTGATATATTGTGTTGTTATCTGTTGCATTGACAAATTGAATTTGAAATGTTTTGGAGAAAGCAATTTTCTTATTGTAGAAAGTTAAAATGAAAAAATACAACGTATACGCATGCAACGACAATTGAGAGATAAATTAAATCGCTTATCTCTTCCAATTCTTCGCTGTGGAAATTCCACTATTCCCCGCAATACCTCCTCTAAATCATCTACTTCCTCTTTTTTATTTGAGCACGACGGAGCACCAAAAACTTCAGAAGAAATCCCAAAAACCGCAGACTGGATTAAAGTTAATGCAATTATTTTTTCTTCTTCTTGTGTTATAGGTATTTCTTCATAAAGTTTGTTTAGACAACTATGTATATAATATATATATCTTAAGAAATTTATGTTTTTTTAATAAACAATTACTACTACTACTACTACTACTACTACTACTACTACTACTACTGCTCCTCATCTGGTTACTCGATGAGGGTAGTTTGTCCTAGGGCTATGAGAAGATCTTCTACTATGAGAAGAGTAAATTCCGATGATATATTATTTTTTTTTTAATACATCATTTTAAGATTAATACGTTTTTTCAAAAAAACTACATAATGTATGTATGTACATACAAAACTTTTTTTTCAGTTACATATTTGAAATTGTATCAAAATGTTTTGCCATTTCTGCACTTAAGCGGGTTTGACTGTTTATAGTTTTAAATGAGAAATGTTTAAAATCAACAAAAGAGATAAATAAATTTAACAACTTCTGATTTTTTTTTTCACCCTGCATATATATGTACCTACATATGCGTATTGAATGTGTTCCTTTACTTTGAAACTGTGCATTTATGTGAATTTCTTCACATTTTATTTTGTTTTATATAAATTTTGACAGACTTTTGTGTAGAAATTCACACAAATGCACAGAGTTTGAAAGTTAAGGAACAAGGCTATTATATATATAGCATTTTAAAGCTAGAAATCAACAGTCGCATTTATTAGATTTTTTCTACTTAGACACTGTCTAACTATTTTCAAATTGGTGGAAATATGCTTTATTTAATAAAAAATAAATATAACATTTTTCACGGTTGAGACAATTTACTCTTGTGTCTAAGTTAGGCAGCTATAACACAACAATAAACAAGGTTTTTGAATACATTTTCCAAAGTTGGACAGTTGTCTAAAGTTAGACAACGTTTATAAATAAGACCACTATTCTTTTATTTTCTTAAATGAAGTTGTTTTAATCAATAGGTTTAAAAAAAAATTAATTTTCAAAAGGTGTCGGGAAGTGCTCTATAGTTTAAGTTACGGTGCTATTTTTGAATTCCTAAATCTTTAATGATAAGAAGTTGAAATTTGGCGTGGTGCCAGTGCTTTTTCAGATCATTGCGAATTTTAAGTTTCTGCCTTTAAACGTTCTGAACTTACAGGGGTAAAAAAGCTCCTGAGTTTGTTCCTGTAAAAAGGGTTAAGCGAGAAACAGATTGGCACAGCAACTTCAACTCCAACTTTGACAACCTTTTAGAGCCAGTGGTTTTAAATGGCTTTGAATACTTTCGCACAGCAACAGCGACATCGAATTTAGGGTTATTTCTAACGTTGATGTCGATGTTTTGCTGTGCCAATCTGTTTCTCGCTTTAATGCTGAGAACTTGGCTATAGGCACTACCCTGTTTTATTAACATACATATTTGTCAAAACCTAGATTGACTTTACTTGTATATGTGAACCTCTTCTATATTTACGTATCTTTAAAAAAGAAATAAAGAAATAAATAGCAAATGATTTACCTTTTTTGGTTGTTTACCGCCACGAGTGATTGTTTTAAGAAGCTTTTGCAATTCTTTTTCAAATTGACTATTTTTACTACTTGAATCATAAGATCGACGACTATTAGTTCGCGTTTGTTCCAACGTTTCGTTGAGTCCCAAATAAGGTGAAGCTACCATTTTACGATTCTGGGTTCTTTTAATTTTGAAACACGAATTTTTCTGTAATGTTGGTTTTGAAAAGATTGGTGCCTCGGGAACCTCATATAGAAAATAGAATAGAAAATAAATAAAAAAAAATAAGAACTCAATTTAAAGAATTTACTATAGGGTAAACTGCCACCTAGTTTGTATAAGCTGGAGTTATAGCTAATTCACAAATGCCAGGTTGATCATCAGAGTTTTTAAGTGGTGCTTAGTCTATTATATTCATTTTAATTTCATAAATTGTTTGGCTCAAATGAGTATTGACGTCTTTAGTAGGGCCATAACTACTACCTACGCATTCCACTCTGAAGCACTGTTTTCTGTGACAGGCGATATGACAGTTCTCGATTTTTAAAGGTTAGTGTATAGTTTGGCAATAAAAATAAACGTCTAATTATAAAAGCGTCACTTTTCTGTAACTGACCGAGGTGAAGCGATTTTAAGATATTTGTACAGTGTATGTATATACTACTTGATATTATTTCGACAAAAAAAAAATTATTTTCGAAAAAATTAGTTACGGCATTGTATCAATTTTTTTCAACGTCTTTTGAATCACAAAACATAATATTATGATAAGTACGATTTAAGTAATTTAACGTGTATTGTTTTAATACACGTGTTATAATAAATACACGTGGAAATATAAAAACATATAGCCGGTCATACACGAATAATTTAATTACACATGTAACACGGGTATACATACGTGTACACGTGCACAAATAATCCAGTTTCATGGATTATAAAAACATTTTTATTTTTATTTTTATTTTTTGTTTTATTTTATTTTGTTTTATTTTATTTTATTTTATTTTATTTTATTTTATTTTATTTTATTTTATTTTATTTTATTTTATGTTAATTTAAAAAAACACCCTGTTGGTAATGCCCAGAGGGAATTGGACACAAAACGACATCAGAGCTAAAGAATTTATATGTTAAACAATAACAGCAAATTCCCCACGGAATTATATAAGCGCAAAAATGTCCGAGGTTTAACTCTTATTCCGAAAAAACGCCATATTATCGATAGATTGTATGGAAAGGTCAAATTTCTACGATGGAGTCGTTATATCCGATGTCCTTTTTTTGTCCAATTGCCTTTGGGCTAGCAAAAAAACACCCTACAAATAATATGTATACATACCTTAAATGATGCAAAATTTTTCGAAGATAACATCAATTCATCATTTTTAACAAAAACTTCCTCTATCTCAATAGATTCAGGGAATATTTCTTTAAAAATACAAAAATCATCAATGGTTTTAGGAAATTTCGTTATGCACATTTTTGAATCTACGAAATTTTCAAAATTTTTAAGAACTTCGTCCGGCTGGTTTTTCTGATGTTTATTATTTTTTGGAGAAGTATTCACTTCCAAACTAGGGTCCAAGATGTCTTCTGGTGTTATATTAGAATCTGTAGTTGTATAAGTTCAAAATGTTTTTAAAAAAATGTCAACTTTCTTTTTAAAATATTTCCACGATTTACATGAAATGATGTTGGGTTGAGTACATCTATTGACAGTAGTTGTTGTTAAGTCATTTTCAATAATAGTTTCAGAAACATTTGAAATAGGTTTAGCAGCAGGTTTAGAAAAAAATGTTACTTGATCAGGATCCTTATAGAAAATAGAATAGAAATGTTACAACATACAAAACAAAAAATATAGTTTAAGTAGGTACATTTCATGTATTGTTCACTATATGAACTGTAAAATGTACATACAAATATGTATATCTTACCTTAAATGATCCAACATTATTCGTAGATGTCACAGATTGGCTGTTTTTATTATGATCTTCTTCGTTCTCGGTATTCTCGGTATTATCTAAGAATTTTTCCTCAGATTTATTCCAATCATCAAAAATTTGAGTTGCTTTAATTAAAGCTTTTATTTTAACGTAGTCTTTATAATTTTTTAAATTTTCATCATGATAATACTCATGACTTTCCTTCTCATTCGAAAGTGAATTAAATTGTAAAATCAATTTTAGAATTTTTTCTGTGGTATTTAAATCTTTATCTGTGTAATTTAAAATTTTTTCTAATTGCTTTTGGAAAGAATCCCATGATTGACATGAAGTACTACGTTGACGTTTCACATGTACTTCATTGGTTGTTATGTCATTATTTGCAATAGATTGTGTTTCAAATCTTTTCGAAGCAGGTTTAACAAAACTTATATTTTTTGGCATATTCGGCGATCTAATATTTCGATTTGATTTATCAGCAGAATAAGGAATCTCACCAATAAAGTGTGACATTTTGAGACGAGGTGCAGGTGATAATTTAGTCCCTGTCACTGGTTTGTCAATAATTTCAAATGGTTTACGGGATCTCTTTGGAGTCGATGAAGATAATGGCTTAAAACCAGGTGGTAAGTTAGGTTTCTAATAAGATAAGTTATCACAAAGATAAAAGAAAAAGAAATATAAAAACAAAAACATCTTACCTCAGGCACAAAAGAAGCTTTGGACTCATTTACCAAAATCATTTTGAATTTATTCTCACCAATTCCATATTGAAGAAACTGTTGTGGATCTTTTTTTTTCTTTAACGATCTCTGAGTTATTTTAAACATTTTTTTTTGGTTTTATTAATTGAGTACATATGCATTTTTAACTTAAATTTTGTTTAAAGGTTAGTAAAGCCAGCTAAACCACTCTTTTGGGAAAAGAGTAACAACAAGACTAGATAAAGATTGTGACGTCATTCCATTGAGCTAATCATTGTGAAACAAGTGCATACATACAACGAGCCCTGATGGCTCTGTAGTAAAATTTTAATTCACCGCTAGTTGTGTTGTTGTTACATTCCACATCTATACACAAACACGGGATTAAATTTCAGAAACAACAAATTAGAGAATATGAGTAAGAGGGCAAGAAATGCAATGATTTGTTTCTTTTGATATAGTATGAATATTGAAGATATTTCTGTGGCAGTACGACAGAATAGCTCAGTGGCGGATTCAGGATTTGGTCATGGAAGGGGGTCCAACTACAAATAGAAAACTTAAAGATAAATAAAACTTGCGTGGGCTTTGTGCTTCATTATTTATTTGCGTGAATTTAGCACAACCATTTCCGATTGGAAAAAAAAACACAAACAAGCACAAACTGAGCTTAAAACAGCGGAAGAACTCTTTAAAAGATCGTAATTTTGAAAAAAAAAAAAATCAAATTTGCGAATTTAACAAAAAAAATTACGGCACAATGGCAACACAAGTTGAGCACAATACAGCGCAGCTTTATTTTTTTTGAAAATCGAAAATAGCGCTACTTACTTCATGCTTCCCAACATTTATTTTTGGCCCTAATGGCTATAAATATGCGAATCATTTTTTGAGCAAAATAAAGCATAACTTTCATGTTTTTTATAAATTGTAATTTTGAAAAAAAAAACAAATTCATCCCTAAAATTTCCAAATTTGCGAATTTAAAAAAATTTACGGCACATGGAGACACAAGTTGAGCACAATACTTTTTTTTTTGAAAATCGAAAATGATGGTGCTAATTTGACGCTAAATTCCTTCCTAACATTTGCGTTCGGTCCTAAAAGTTGCAAATATGCGACTTTTTTTATCTCTTCGGTTGTATTATTTTTTGAGCACAAAACAGCACAACTTTTTGGAAAAAATTCCATTCTCAAAATTTGCGAAGAAATTTTCAAAAATACTTATGGTACAAGTTGAGCACAATACAGCAAATTTTTTTTGTCTAAATCGAATATGGCGTCGCTAACTTCACGCTAAGCTAAAAATATGGCTAGTCTCTAAAAACCATTTACGGCACATGGCAGCACAACCGATTTTTACGAAAATTAAAAATGGCGCTAACTTCTTTTTGTCCTTACAATATTGAATAGTATTTTAATATGTTGTTTTGGAGAAGTATGATAAATTGACTTAGGGCTTGTTTCATTGTTGAGAGTTCTGATTAGTTACTTTACACATTAATATTGGAACAGGGTCATGAGGCCAAAAAACCGAATAATAATATTTTTGCATTTATAACCTATTCAAGTCGTGCCAAGATAATTATTATATTATTTATGTGTCGAGTAACTAATCAGAACTTTACTCAGACATTGTGAAACAGACCCTAAGCTCTTGAACTAAGTTTCCCACATAAAACTGTTACGCAGTCTAATGTAAGTAGGTATGTAGTATACTCGTTTTTCCACTAAGATGCATTTGAAGTTTTGGAAATATGTAGGTATACCTAGTCATTACACTTGAAGAAATTTTTAGTGGAAATTTTTAAGTAGGTCAAATGTAGACCAAATTAGGTCGAAGAGAAATAAATATTTAATAAATTAATATAAAAATGTTTGGTTTAAATGCTCATGGGGGGGTCCGGACCCGAAAATCACCCCCCCCCCCCCCCCGTGGATCCGATACTGGAGTCTAGCTTATGTTAAAAAAGGAGTTTTCGATAAAAACGCATTTTTGTCAATCTGTAATAGCAATTATTGTAAATTTTGTTTATATGGTAGCAAGTCGCTTTATTTATTTTCGTGTAATTATGTTTATTCGTACATGTATATATGAACCTGTACATGATTAGTTATTGCTTAAAAAAAACATTGAGAATTTCAAACACCCAAACAAAATAGGTACTATAAAAGAGAACTGTCAAATTTGAGTCAGTTAATAAAATGATCGTGGAAAAAAGAATTCGAAGAAGGGCCACAACGCAAGTCATTTTGTAAAAATAGACTTTTCGATCAATAAATATAGAATTTATTGTTGGAAATTTAAGGGTGGTCATAAGTCATCCTTGACTTAAAGAAAATGGGAGTATATGTAGTCACATTGAAAAATGATGATGTGAGAAAAAAATAACATATCTGAATATAGCAACTCTGATAATAATAAATAAATTATTTGAAATAAACTAAAGCCATTGCAGTCAACATGGCTCGTGAATTTCCATCTTCCAGAAAATGATGCTCGTAAATGGCCAGCTATAATCGTAACGTGCACAAACAAAAATGAAGGTAAATTTGTTAAAAATGTAAAAAAAGCACGTATACGTCAGAGTGTACCACTGCTCTATTTCGTTTTCTTTTTTTATAAAACTACGGCATGTTTACGGGATAATGTTATATTGGTAATATGTAAAATCTTTAACAAAAATTAGAATTACCACCATTTTTGAAAAATGTGAAATTGTGAACTTTGCGCGAAAATGGGTAGAAAGTGGCAGTTTTGGGAAGTAAAAAAAAAGAATCTTAGACCCTTATAACGGGTGTCAATTATCAATTGATAGTTGATAAATTTGGAAAATCGATGATAAAAACCCAATTAATACAACTTTTGATCATTGAGAATGGTGCAGAACGTTGTGAATTACAAGAATATTGATAATTATCACAGAATAGTTGATCAGATTTTTAATAAATTGAGTTTTAATGTACCAAATTTCAATATTTATCAACTATCAATTGATAATTGACATCCGTAATAGTGGTGATAAGCAAACCGCTCTGAAAGAAATGAAAACTGATTCCATAAATGGGACAATTTTTACTTGCGATATATATGTAGGAACTATGGCAAGTTATGGATTCTTAAAAAAAATCGAACTCGGGATTTTGATCAAAGTTGACATTACGATGTTAGCGAAGTCGAAAAAGGTGGGTATCGCAATTCTGTTCGTCTGTCTGTCTGTCCCTTCGGATGCAGCCTAAACGGGTCGGTCGATTTTCTTCAAAGTTGTAACCTAGCGTTTTTTGGGCATTATCCCCACCCGTTTTTTTCATTTTTTTTAAGACCAAAAACAAAGGTACCTTCCATACAAATTTTTTTACCAAAAAATGAAAATCTTATTTTTCTCAAAAACGTGCCCACAACTTTTTTTTACAAAAAATTCAGTAATTTTTTTTACAAAAAGGTACCTTACCATTTTGTAAAAAAAAATGTCCGAAAAATGGTTAGAAATGGTACCTCCCATAGAACCATTTTTTTGATTTTCTCAAAAACGGTTGAACTGATATTCACCATTTTTTTTGGAGAATTTTTGAAAAACTTTTAAAAGTTTGGATAGCAACCAAAATTTACAAAAAATTTTGTTTGAGATTTTTAAAAAAAAGTTTCAACATTTTTTTTGGGAACTTAAAACGACTCGGTCAATTTTTATTAAACTTAGTACCATTTTTTTATCTTTAATTTTTAAAAAAATTTATATATGTATAAAAAACTATTAAAAAAAACCGCTCCAACGATTTAAAATTTTTTTTTCTCATAAATTGAGATTTTCTTAAGAAATCGGATGATGTACATCGCATTGGTGTCAAAACAATTTCAGAGGTTGTTTAATCAATTTATGTTGAATTATATATTTTTTTTTACAATTTTTCAGTCTAAACTGTAAGTTCTATGCATATTTGCAACACGGTGCTAGGTTTATTGTTCATAAATAAATGTACCTACTTGCATAATATAACCTTAAACTTAACTACGTTAATAATATGGGGCCTATAGCTAAATTATTTCTTTTATAAGATAAAATATAGTTTTTGAGATATTTAAACTTTAAAAACACAGTGTGATCGCACATGTAGGAGCAAGTTCGTGCGACAGTCGTGCACATATTTCATTATGAATTAAATGCTCCTAATTTTTCAAAATGAAAATTTCGACTCAAATCGAATATAAAGGCCCAAAAATTAGTTTTAAATTAAAAAAAGCCTCAAACCAAAAATATTACGATTATTCTCTGATCATTCTTTGAATAATAGTATAAAAATCGTATGTTTTTTTATGTAAGATATTTAGCCTGGATTCTTTCGGAAAATCTTATTAAATAATCAATCACAAAAATCGCGCGATTTTCAATCATACACAGAATGATATACTTTAAAATTTTGTGAAATGAAAGAAAAGAAACTTTTTATTGTGAATTTCGTTTCTGCGCAATAGATGTTGCATACTTTTTTATATTGTTTATATTGTTTTCTTCATATTCGAGAAACCTTTGAGTACAGCATTCTATTTTTTTGCATCAAATTAAGAAAAAAAAAGTTATTTTTTAATAAAAATGCCTGAACCTGTATCAGGTAAGTTAAATTAATTTTATTGTTTTTAATAAATAACACCCACAAAAAACTTTTTATTATAGAAGATTTGGACTCGGAATCTGTTGAAGTTCTGCGAGAGCGGTTAAGTTCAATGAAACGTTTAATGGCAGAACAGCGCAACAGCCAGAAGTCATCTTCATCTGCAAGTACTGAAGAAATTTGGTCAAGGGCTCGCCGAACATCGACCGGGATAATTGATGGAAATTTTCTTAGTTTTGCATTTGGAGCTACATTGATTGGAATTATTAGTGTAGCTGTTTATATATTTTATAGCTTGTATCAAGCAGTTTTGAAGAAATTTCCATCGCAGCATACCGAGTTGTAAAGTGGTTGGTTTTGATGCTAGTTTGGTACTGCCAATTTTGCTTATATATTTAACTAAATCAATGGAGTTATATACAATTATTATATACTAAATCTAGAGTTTCATGCCTTTATACTCGAGTCTTGGTCTATATCTATAGTTAAATTTCTTAAATAAAATTTGGTAATACATGTTTATAGTGCTCTAAATGTGGTTTTATGTATGTTTTGACGACAATTTTAGAAATATGGTATTGTATCTATGTATATCTCACTATGTACATATATATCCATATCACTTTCAAGCTGCACGATTTCTTCTATTCAGTCTATAAAAATATAGGTAACCTACTTACACAACTGTTTTAAATAAAGGTAGGTACTTTCGCATAATATGTATTTATGTATACATCTTTCAGTATTTTTGCCATTTAAAATAATAAGGCCATTTCAGACATCTACTAATGTTTGCATGTACCAGCATCATGGAAAGGTGTAAATATTGTGTTGACAAAGTTTTGAAAATTTTCAAAATTTCGAAAACGGGCTGTTCATATTTCCGACCGAATTATAAATCGGTGACGAACATTGAATCCGTACGGATTGAAAAAGGTTGTTCTGACTCACAGTACACATATTAAAGGTAATATCATTAGCGTTTTCATTTTTGTTCAGTTCTGCGCATCTGTCAAAATTGAGGTATTATGGTGGTAAAATGGTGGATCCAGTGTCCCTTTACTTGTCTTATTTCAATATTTTGTTGTTGTTTCTAATGATGCGTGCTGAGTTCCTGTGAGCACTGGGACAGCCATTTTTGATTTTTTGACACTTTCAACTTTGACAACCTGCGCAATATAATACCTTTGATTTGTGTACTGTGGTTCTGACTTGCGACCGGATTCAATGTGCAATGCAAGCAACTTGAAATGAAAAAAAAAAAAAACATTTTCGAAATCAGCTGTGTCTGTTCTTATGAACTGTCAAACAAGTTTTGATTTAAATTTTGCTGACTTCAAAAGTTATTTTTATATAATCATATACATAAATCATTTTAAAGCTTATTGTTTTCTTTCGCATCGGCATATGGTTTTAAACGGTTTATATGGTTTTGTCTTAAACCAAGTTACTAGTTGAACGGGTTAGGTTTGTTGGTTGTTGTATTGGCGCTCTGTTTAGTTTCTTGGCTTCGTAAAAGCCCTTCCACACTATCCCACTGAGTATTAATACATGTTAAAAAAGTGTGAAACAAATCATGTATAATAGTGTGGAAACAAAATATGATATTCCCAGCCTACACGATTTGACATGTGTTAATACATGAGAATTTTTAGAAATGGTTCTAATTCTGTCACACATTTCATCACATTTTTATTGAGGTTAAATTAAACTGTTGTGTGTGGTCAAAAAATGAAAAGAAATTTCTCTCTCACAAATTTGGCAGTAGCATGGAATTCTTTTCCACTTTGTATTAATACTCAGTGGGATAGTGTGGAAGGGCTTTAAGACGGCAAGTGCGAAGTTTGTTCACGGTTCTTAGGTTGGTAAATTGTGCGTTGGTTTGCATTAAAGGCAGTGGTAACCCCAAATGATATTTTTTTTTGCCGTAAGTCTGACCACAGTTTCTTTCAAGGGCGATAGATATAATTGCTGACATATTTCACCATCAGTTGTAGCATTTCTTTTTTGTGTTTTTATTAAAAACTTTGTAATCCGACGCCGACTACACATGTAAATAACATAATTAAAGTCAATGTCATGGCCAATTGCTTAATTTTTTCTATCCAGAAGCGTCTCTTCATTGTATTCCTAAGGCATTTAAATCATTCTTAAGTTCTCCCCACAATCTATTGATATGTTCTGGCGTCTAGCCTGTTGTCAGTATTAACCTAAGGTCGGAATGCTTTCCATAAAAGCAACCAATAAGACAAGTGGTTGTTGTGAGCACAGTACACAATATATTAAAGGTAATATCATTAGCGTTTTTATTTTGTTCAGTTCTGCGCATCTGTAAAAATGAAGGTATTATGGTGGTAAATCCAGTGGCCGTTTTCTTGTCTAATTTCAATATTTTGTTGTTGTTTCTAATGATGCGTGCTGGGTTCCTGTGGGCACTGGAACAGCCATTTTTAATTTTTTGACAACCTGCGCAATATTTATTACCTTTGATTTGTGTACTGTGGTTGTGTGATAGGCTTCCCCCTATTTACTATTGTTAAATGTAATATTTTTTATTAAGAAACAATAATATATATATATTTATTCATTAACCGAATCTACAATCCGCCAACAAAAAGATAACCGAATTAAAAATTTGGCGGATTGCAGATCCGTTCGTTTCATAGAACACTCTTCAATCCTTAAAATTTAAAACAATACATACATAATGACAAGTAGTAGTTCGCCGAAGATGGAGTAACACTCCGAAACGCGTCGCTAATAGCAATTAAATTAAAGTTTTGAAATTAAGTTATTTCAAAATATTAAAATCAAAATAAAAAACAAAATAAAATTGTTTTTTTAAATTTATTTATTAAGATTAACCATCTTCTTAAATCAATACGGAACACAAAACTGCGAAAATTCGAAAACAGGCCGTTTCGGTATTCAAACGAAAATCAGAGCAGCCGTGATTTATAAATGGTATAAATGATACCCCCATAATACAAATGGTGTCTACCATACACATGTTAAAAAAAAACAGGTAATGAAAACCTCATTTTTCTCAAAAACGACTCCTGCGATTTTGATTAAAATTTGTATGTGAGCTTTGCAATATTTATTGAAAACATATGGTCTTATTTATAAACGTTGTCTAACTTTAGAAAATGTGTTCAAAAACCTTGTTTATTGTTGTCTTATAGCTGCCTAATTTAGACACAAGAGTAGATTGTCTTAACCTTGAATAATGTTATATTTATTTTTATTAAAAGAAGCATATTTCCACCCATTTGAAAATTGTTAGACAGTGTCTAAGTAGACAAAATCTAATAACCACGACTGATAGAGTCTAGCCATACTTAATACAAAAGTTCGTTTTTTTGTGGAAAATAGAAAGGGAAAAAATTGGACTTTTTGAAAATTTAAAGGGATTTTTGTTTTTAAAAGCTCCAAGTATTACATAGAACGGCTGATTTCGAAATTCAGAATTAATTTTTTTAATGAGGCATTGCTTTTTTCGATTCTATTCGGATTTTGTGAATCCTTTTTTTCGGGGTTCGTAGTGCAATAATCCATTCGGAGATTTTCCACGATGGATTCTGTGATAGGCCTGATTATCTACATGATCTGGTCTGTATCAGATCCTGAATTTTTGAATAGAATTTTTATTGAGACTTTTAAGAAAATTTTACAAAGAGTGCAATTCAGAATTTAATTAGCAAAGCTATGTTTAGGTACTGCGGCTATAATGTATTGCCAGCTCTATCTAGTTACATTTTTGGGAAGCCTCGTGGCTGTCACTTATAATATATAAAGATATGTAGTCATTCTGATCTTGCTCAGGAGCAGTATTACGGTTACGTGTTGGCTGTTGCAACGGATAAAAAATATACATATTATATACAATACCTACAAATACCTTTCAAACTAATATGCCAAAGAATACATTTATATACATAAAATTTCGTGTTATAGAGCGAAAACGATCTATTTATTTTGCATGAATAGGGTCTATCAGATCCTGATAATAAAACAAAAAAGATCACAATGACATCATTTGTTGTATTTTTTCTTTACGCTTCCTTACCATAATATGGCAAACTAAAATATGCCAAGAAAAATTTTTAGGATTACGATTAATGTTGAAAATTGATCAAGATCTAGATCATGTGGATAGTAAAACGCATATAATTATATAAACTGGGTCAAAAGTCATGTCATACAAAATCTTCATCGTTGCCCAAGTTGTGTGAGCGGTTGCTGGAGATAACAATGCTCGAGAACCAATTCAGCAACTTGCGGCAAAAAAAAAAAACATTTGACGCCATTTACAAAAATTATGGCACATATTTATTATAACATTACTTTTGCCCCTCCTTGAAGTTAAAAAAAATTATTCTTAAAACTTTGAGAAGCAACGCACACATGGGCCTGCTAGTTCAATTTGAAGAAAAAAAAAACAAAATTTCATATTTTATTTTAATTTATTTTTTTATTTATCACTTAGGTTAGGACAGAGTAGGAAAGAAGAAAAAAATATCTATCAGCTTACAATACTTACATTAGTTTGTGTATGTTCTTAAGACATCATTTAATTTTAATATAATAATAATAAATATAACAAAAAAAAGCAAAAAAAAATTAAAATTAATAACAATATAATTGAGTGTGAACAAGTATTTCTCTTTCTATTCATAAATTCCTTAAACGTTTTAACTTTTTGCTTAAGCAAATATAAATTAAACGCTTTTCATAGTATAAACTTCATAATTGGTATTTTAGTATATAGGATAGGTATAGCAAACACGTGTGAGGATACGTTAGTATTTAGTTAAATTTATGATATTAAACAAAAACGCAGCACTCAACTCATTTCAGATTTCAAAATTCATTCATAAAAAAAATGTACAATGAGAAAGTTGTTAGGAATACAGAAAATAAATACTGAAATCTCATCAGGCCCTCTCATTTTAACAAATAATTACGATAATTATACAAAACACATCATACGACTTAAACTTAGGTTTTCACATTGTAAATTATTAGAGCTTTGTTTTTATAATAAGTATATATAAGTTTAAGATTACGAGAAATATTAATTGTTTTTATTTTTTAAATTAATTTATCAAAAGCTACTTTCAATTGCGACAATCACATTCTTCTTATCGCATCGCAACGTCCTTCTGGAGTGCACTTTTCTCTTTCCTTATCATCATTATTTTCATTCTTACATTTAAATTTCTCGATATAAAAATATATATTATACTTTTGTAGAAAATGTGTTATTTAAATGTATAAATTGTTTATCAAAAAAAAAAAGTTTAAGCTTCAATGTACGAGTAAAAAAGAACAAAAAAAAACCTTAAGGCATTGGTATGTTTTCGGGTATGTATTCAAGAAAATTCGCCGGAAATTGTCCCTGCCTTCCATCAAGGGTTTCTCCATACAGCCAGTCTTCGTTTATTCTATATAAAACAGTTATGTAATCGTTTTCCTGTAATTAAAGACAAAACAAAATTATTTTTATAAGAACTTATTTTTTATAGAAAGATTTGTTTGCATCTTACTTGAAATACTAAATCACCAGGTTCACCTGCATCGAAGGTATAAAGACACCGTACTTGATTTGAATTATTATTTGCATTCGTTAATGGTGCTCTAGCACTGCTGCTAAAGCTATTGACTACTTGTTTCTCCTCGTGATTGTAACTCTGAGTATATGATGAGGAACTGCTTAGTGTAACAGCAGCAGTTGAAAGAGAAGAAGATGTCGTTGTCCTTGAAATGTCAGTATAATCTTTAAGGGGTACTTTGATTTCAATGTAGTTTGATGGAAATATTCCTTCACAACCGCTTCGGTTACGACCTCTCAACCATTCGTCGTTGAGTTTTTCCAAAATGTAGATTTTTTCGTTTTCCTATTAAATAAAATGAAAAAAAAAGAAGTTAAATAAAGTTAAATAGCCTTAATTTCTTATGCTACCATGACATGTCAATATCTCTTAATAATAAATCTTCAAAGTGTACCCTTTAACCCAGTCCATAAAACACAAAAAAAAAAAACATTTTACGAATACAAGCAGTAATCTACTTGATTTCTTTCTCATTAACAAAGTCATAAACAAAGTAGAAAACGTTATGCCACGATCTCATTTTTGCTAAGTTCTGAGTAGTAAATAAAATAATGCGGCTGTAAGTTTTGTTCATCTTTCCGATTTTGAAAAATGCCTTTTAATAATCGTATACTAAATTTACTGATCTTTGGAAAATTATATTACCCAATTGGAATTCAAAGTGCATACTTAACAAAATAAGTGGCACTTCAGGCGCAGTTTTTCTGATTGAGTAAGTAGCAGGGTCAACATAGAATACTTAAAGTGTCACTTATTCAGTTGAGCTTGCACTGTGAAATTGCGTTAAGTTTAGTTTTCCAAATTAGCCACTTAAGTAGCACTTACTGTGAAACTAGGCCATAATAAGCTTTGAAAATCTCTGAAATATCATAATAAAAGTAACCACAGCTGGCGGTTTGGGTGGGCAGTCCCGCTTTCGCGCTACATACAAAAAGCGGTTCTTTATTATCATATTCCAGTGGCTCGAATGAACGTTGCATATTTTGTTGACTTAAGTCACTCTCCCTAAAATAATACATTAAGGCTTATTTTTGCATTGCTAGACCGTCACATATTAGTGGTTAAATTCAAGTTAATCTGCTTAAACATGTTTTTCAATTTATTTAAATCTCGATTTAATTTGGAGTTTACCCACCAAAATTAATGATTTGACTCTGAATTAACTGAAGATATGTATATGTTTGAGATACTTATGCTCACATATAAATGAGCTCTGAACTTACTTTTTGATTTTCTATATTGTTCGAATAACTTGTTTTTTTCAAATTAATTGGAGGCCATTTTAGTCACCTATATAATATGTATGTATGTAAATGAATTGCAGGATTCGAGAAATAGAAATGATATGCATTGAGGAAACCATTCTCGGTATGTGTGTTACCAACCACCTTCTATTGAATGACCACATATTCGACGTTGCGAAAAACGCTGCGAAGTGTTTAGGTTTTCTTCGGCGTTGTAAGAAATTTTCCTCCCCATCTGATTTGGCTGTTATTTACAAGGCGTACATCCGACCAAAGCTCGAGTACAACTCGCACATTTGGACAGGTGCTCCTTCAACGCAATTGAGTCTTCTAGACAGAATACAGAAAAGAGCTTTAAAAATGATAGGTGATAGAACCATAATGCAAACTTTTGCTTCACTCCAACATCGTCGAAATGTAACATGCATATCCTTATTTTACCGCTACTTCTATAATCAGTGTTCCAATGAAATAGCTAGATGCATTCCTCCTCTGAAACAATTTAACCGAAATACTCGCGCTTCTAGGAATGTCCACCAGTTTACCCTTGAGCCCAACTTCGGGCGTACTGTTAAGTACAGAGATTCTTTCTTCAGCCGTACAACACGTATGTGGAATGCTTTACTCTACTCTATTTTTCCTCCTCATTGTGATATTCATAAATTCAAAACCAATGTGCATCGGTATCTCCTTTCAAACCCTGTCCTCTTTTCCTAACGCTCGCACTGTGTTTTACATGTTAAGGGTAGTAATAACCCCTTGAGTGCGCGTGAATTATAAAAAAAAAAAGGCCAGCTAGGGAAAAATCGCGTACTCGGGAAAAGCAGGCATAATATGATTATATTATTAATATTGATTTAAATAGGAGTTTGATAGTTTGTTGTTGATTACCAATCGAATAGACAATTTTCAATTGCTTCGATTGCATCGGTTATGTTTGATAAAACCTCTGTTCGTTTACATATATAAAAAAAATACATTGGACTAAAAATTGACAGTATTGGGAAATGAACGAAAAGACTGCCAATTTCTACCCATTTTAGTCAAAAGTTATGTCAAATTCCATATAAAAAAAATTGTGTGTGTAAACATCTTGGTCGTTCAGTGCCGGAGTTTTGTTATTGAACGTATCCAGTTACAACGAAATGTGTGACACGAAATGTGTGACACGCAATGTGTGACAAGTAATGTGTGATACCTAATGTGTGACATGTAAAGTATTACTCGAAAAATGCTCGTTTTTAGTTTAACATACCGCATAGATGTTTACACATCAAAAATAGGGTGCCAAGCTTTCACACCCATATAAATATTGAAGGTTTGAATGCCCAGGCTCAACACATGAAAATTTAGATTTGAAATTTTAGATTTTTGAATTTTCCAAGCTTCTGATTGGTCAGCTATCAGACTCTGTCTAAAAGTTATCTAACTTTTTATAACAGCTGCCCAATCAGAAGCCAGAAATCTGAATTTTGAATTGTGATATGTTCAAAATTTTTAATTTTGATTAACTTTTTAATTTTTCAAATAATTTTTACAATTTTATAATATATGTATATATTTTATTTTATTAAAATTCGTGACGCATTTTGGAGTGTACCTAAATCTTCCGGCGAAATACTCAATTTGACATGATGAAGTGTTGTCAAAGCCAGTCGGTACTTGTTTTTTTGCTGTCGAATTTTTTTTTTTGTTGATTTGAGCTTGAAGGTTAGGTTGTCTTTTTTCATCTTCCTTGATATGTGATGGCAGTGTCGTATAGTGGGTTCAAAATCCACATTCGCCCAACATCTGACTGACAACAACCACAACTATACGGCGTTCGAAACGACACAAACCCAATACCATTTCAATTTTAAAGAAAAGGAAAAATATTAAACGCGACAGAACAGGGGTGAATGTGAAGGTTCTGAGTTCTGACAAGACTGACTAATAATTCTTTTAAAAGGACGCTCGTTTCAGCATTTCGTCGCTGTAGATCGAATACCTCGTAACCCAGAAAAGTTCACTTTTTAGGTAATGATGCACTTTTATTGTAAACAACTTTCCGGATCTAATGAAAAATACCTTGTTAGCCTAAGAACGATAGTTTCAAAGCTAAACGCATAAATAGCAGGTCAATGTTATTGGTCCTCAATACTTTTACAAAAAGTTTTTTGTTTCTCCTGAAAAATTAACTTTTATGGGTTACAAGGTATTCGATCTACAGCGACGATTTGTCTTCTTTCTCGCACCTATATTCATCAAAGTTATTTATTACTAATACAAACATTATGTACACCGGTCTACCATTAACGACAATCACAATAGGTGTGTTCCTTTACTTTGAAACTCTGTATGTTAGTGTGAATTTCTACACAAAAGACTGTCAAAGTTCATATGAAAACAAACATTGTCCATTGAAATAAGCGTGATCTACATTTGTACACTCTGCAGACAAGTCGCAAATAATCGAAGTACGCGTCTATGACGAGACGCTTCGTGTGCAGAAGGCCACAGGCTTTTATTTCCAATATTATTTGTTTATCGACTAAGAGCATGTCGAAAGTCTATTATCGAAAATGATACGTTCGGCTTTTATCGCATCGAATGTCGAACGACACTCCTTACCAGTTTTTGAGAAAGCATTTCGAGATTTTTGGGCACAAAACTGAAGGTATTAAAAAGCACATATGCGGGGGAGGTATGTGTGGTAGCCGGCGTAAACAAAGTTGCATAGGTTGAACAATTGCAGGGTAACGAATGTGGAGATTTCCCTTTTCTTTAAAAATTGCAGTCGTCTTAAAGCTGTATAATAGCGAGTTTTATTCAAATTTTAAAGAATTGCTCTCAAAATCAATAAATGGAACATCAATGAAGCTTTTTTCAGTAGTTTCACATGCTTTTCATTTGCTTTTTGACAAAAACTTCAACAAATTTATGAAATCCAAATTATGAACTTCCTCTATAATAATTTTTTTAAATTTAGCACTATCCGACACAACACAACAAAATATTTTTCATTTGACGGAAAAAGCTGTGTATTCAGATCGAATCTCTCACCCTATGAGAGAGCTCTTCTTTCGTGTTGAGAATTGACCTAGAATTGCTCTTTTTCTTGCAATGAAACTCTTAAAATATGAAAAGGGCACATCTTTTGACAAAAAGTGCAAATCTTTTCGTGAATGAATCTCGCTATAAGTGTTGCTTCGGCAGAGCAAATGCTCGAAATTCTATGAAAAGGTGAAACAAACTGTCGATATGACGATATGACAACATAAAACAATTTAATTTTTTGTGCAAACGCAGGTTCCTTAGTAATAATATGGACCATAAAAATAGAACAAAATACAATTATTACAACATATTAAATAGAAACACTTACCCTAAAACTAAGATCACCTTCGACTGCACCATCGAATTCATAAAGAGCAATGCCATATGCTTGTTCGTTCGCACTATCATCACAGTAAGTGCCTAAGCTCAATGCATCTGCTCCACCTTTGATCACATCCAGAATACTAACTCCACCTGGTGGGGGTGGTGGCGGTGGACAATTTGGCATTGGTGGTGAAGGGGGTGTACAAAGATCCCCATTTAATGACTGTTTTACACCTACAGCGAGATTATAACGTGCCTGCTCCAACGTTGGTGGTTTTGGTGCTTTGGGTTTTTGAGAGATTTTCGGTTTGATAATAGTAGGCATATGCATCGCCGCAGGTGGCGGCAGCAAACTCTTTCCATTACACAATTGATTATCCGTATTTTGTTGTATTCTATTTGTGGCCACACTGTAGTTTCTAACTGGTGCACTGCCTATTGTGGTGGAATGACAACTAATCTCACTACTACCACCACTAAAGGCATCCCATGGGTCCAGGGGACTTGTTGTGGCACGACTGCTGCTAAAATCATCCTCGAATCCTGACTCCGGTTGCGACACACTTCCATTGTTTGGAGAACTGAAATTCGAATCTGAACTGAAACTATCAACAGAAACGCAGTCACTGTTGGACTTTTGTGTGAATGTTGGAGAACTGGGAGGCGAATCGAAACTGATCAATTGGACGTTTGTCTCAGAAGATGGTTGCGTTGTTGGTGGAAAAGAATACAAAGAATTTGAGTGCGATTGTCCTGAGCCGATACCGTAATAAGAATTAGAATGTGAGGAAGCGATGATACCACCTGGTCTCTGAGATGGCCGTTTGGGTGCTTTGGTTGACTTTTTACGCCCAAAAATGTTCGATAGAATGTTCACCGATTGTGTTGGTGGCGTTGTATGACCATTGTTGATTTTCGGTGGTGGTGGTCGTTTAGGAGGTGGCGGCCTCGGTGGAGGTGCTTTTTTTCCATTGACCATCGGTTCAAAGGGTGATCCATCCCAATTTGTTGTAGGTGCATATCGAACATTGGCCGCTGGGAATTTCCTCGTAATTGACGATGAATTTGCTGTGCCATTAGACGTTAGGGAATTGATACTATTGCTGCGATATATTGATGAGGTGGATGATGGGAAATTTTGTACTCCACCTCTGACGACGCCTTTTGTAGGCGGAGGTGGGAGTTTTATTGTTAACTTAGGTACGACGCCCCCATTTTGCTGTTGTCGTTGGTATTGTGATAAATTATTATTGTTATTGCCGACGTTCGATGGTGGAGGAGGTGCGGGACGTGATGGAATTGTCATGCTATAGTGTTCCTGAAATAAAACAAAGAAATATTTTTAATTATAAATAACATTGCGAAGTACATAGTTTGTAGCTGCATTATCAAAGGCATTTTTATCGCTAGTTGTTTTTTTTTTTTTGCGGAAATATGCACGATCTTCTTAACCTGCTTGGCATGCTTCTTGATCAATTTGAAAAAAAATATTAAACATTTTTCTATATAAGCTACAGCCATTAAATTTGACACAATGTTTAACCCAGAGATTAAGAATTTAAAAAAATGAAAATTAAAATATAATCCATAGGAAATAAACAATGATGACAATATGAATCATTACGTAGATAGTAAATCGTATTGATAAACCAAAGCAAATGCTATTAAAGGGGTACATAGTTATAATAAATTTGGTGGCGCGACAGCTCGTGAGTGGCATAAGCCGTGGACAAAATTTAGTTTTAAGGTTAAAAATGGAATTCGACCTCATTTCCATTTCAAAGGGTTAAGGAACAAACCGTTGCCTTTGTATAATTGCACATCGTATGCATAAAATTAGATTCAGCATTTTGTAATATTATGGGGAGTTCATTAATATTCAGCAAAAAGAGAAAAGGTTCTTATAACAGGCTCCTCGATTAATCAGAAGGAAATTTTAAATTGCATTGCCATTGACTGTCAATCTTTGCTCTCCATCCCGAAGAAAGGATGATAACAAATGCAGTGCTAAGGATGAAAAACCGTAATATGGGGAGTTTCTTTTTTTTTTAGAGAAGTCAAGAAGAACAAGGAAAGTAACATGGTCATCATCCAGGCCAAACCTGATTACTTCAACGATGTTTTAAAATGGCGGTGGTCCAACTATGTATGTATGTCCTTTCCGGAAATCTAATTGAATAAGGGAAAGGATGTTATGTGCTCTAAGGATGACATTTTAACTAATTTTAAATAACCACGAATACTTAAAATAGCCCTGAAATCACGTTTACCACTTGGACAAAGAATTGTTGCCTAAATTAAAGAAAAAAATTAACGTAGTAAAAAGTTACCAAAATATATACCTACTATTAAACTTACAACGTTGATAGAACACCAACAATAAATTATATTTATAAAATATACGAAAGATTTATTTATTTATCACTAACCTATTTACTTTTGATTTAAAATTTTGATCAATCAACAGTCACATTAAACAAAACCTAATTTTAAATTTTCCAGTGACTAGATTCCATTCATCTGTCAATTGTCAAAATATGAAAATGGATCCATTCAGTAATTTTTGCAATTGATAATGTTTGGTAACGTGAAATTTCTTGCCAATTTGCACAAATTTTAGATTTCTCCAATCTCATTTGGAAACTTAACAATCATATAATATGCATGAGCGTTGGTTGGAAAGGACGATGCAGTACAATTACGTACATTTTTTGCAAATGACTAAACATATCTATTTATTTATTTATTCAAATCTACGATAATTAATCCACAAACAAAATTTCAAAATTTGCTGTCAAAACCCATAGAAAAAACTCAATTGGGAAATTTGTTGAAAAATGTCGGATTCCTTTAAAAAAAGAATCGATTTTTTTCGCAAAGAATCGAATTTTTTCTGTCAAAACGAATCTTGCTACACTAGTTTTTCCAAGCAGTATTTGCCTGAATTCATCACCAGCGTTGAAGGCGAGTTAGTGGAATCTAATGCCTTTTTTTTGTTTCTTGACTGCAACCATTTCGAAATTAGCTTTTAAAAATTACGAAACAAATCTCCAGCGACGGATACTTGAAATATCAACTTTTTGGTCAACAAATTTTCCAAAATGACATTTTTTCGTATGAGTTATGGCTTTGAACAAGCGTTGTTGGAATACAACAAACTCTCATACGTATATTTTGATTATTGGAAAAGCCATTAAAGCAAAAATTGGCTTCCTGGTTGAAGACGACCGAAAATTGTCAAATTTAAAAACAAACACACGCTTTCTTATGAGAACTGATACCTCGTTGCTAGAGGCCTCAGTATGAGAGCTCTCATAAGAACAGATTTGTTTGTTTTCGTCGCTCTGCTCACTTCTCGCATCACCGCTCTGCTCGCAGCTCCAGTGATAATTTCCAAACGTGGCTTATTTCGTCGCAACAATGCAGAACGAGTCTAAATGCAAAATTTCAAAAAAGTGTGAGTGCCGGGACTCACGGTTAAGATGTGTAAACATACGTAACGTAACGTGAATCACAATCAAATAAACACAATCACGATCACAAGATACGTAACGTTTTTTATGTGTAAACCTCTATACTGGCGGTAGGGTAAAAAAACGTAACGTATCTTGTGATCGTGATTCTGTGATTGTGATTCACGTTACGTTACGTATGTTTACATATCTTAACCGGGCACTTACACTTTTTTTTCACCCTACCGCCAGTATAGCTGTTTACACATCAATAAGTTTTTTCTACGTAATAAGGAAATTTGTTGTGTTCCGCGCATTTCCTACATATTCCGCGTATTCTTACGTGCAGTAGTTCTTTCAGAATTTTAACAATGGAATATAACCATAATTTTGAAAGTAAGTATTTTATACGGACTTGAGGTTCTTATTGAAAAGTTTTTGCAAGTGTGAATTAGAATAGTTCTGCATCGTAGCGACGATTTGCGAAATTCTTCATGATAAAAATGTAAACTTTGACTGAAGTTTTGAAATTGGCAGATCATAAAAAAAGTGTGTTTTGGATTTGTTTAGTTTTTTGTGTGACGAAGTCAAATCCAAAAAAAAAAAATTCTCTCAGCCTTTTAACTCAATTGCACAGTTTTTCTGACAGTTCATGGGCATAGTCATTAGTTTTTTTGACACTTAATGTTGTGTATGATACATAATATGGCGTTTTCGATTGCTCGCCCAAAAGCCCTCTGAACCCCACAAAATGACAGTTCTTCTTCTCGATAGAAGAGAAAATGCTTCTGGATTTGAGTTCAGAATAGAAACCAGAGCTGACGCGGCTCACCCATAGCTTTATATTCATTATACATGTAACTAAAGAAAAACGAAAATGTTAAATAAATGAATTTCTTACTTCTTTCTAGAAACCAGAAGCACTGACACTTCAGAGTCGATAAAAGCGTTCGATTAGCATTTCTCTTCCGGATTGCCAATTAAAAACGCCATTGTACTGAACGATAAGGTTCTACACGTCAATGTGTTTCAGTAGAACTTGTCTGCGATGGAAAAATGAAATAATTTCGCAAAGAACTAAAATTTAAACAACGTCATCGTTCCGCATGATTCGCGTTAGTTTGGGAGAGCCTTAAACTAAATTTGACGAGCAATATTTCGTTGTCCAGCCAGCCGCTAGTCTAAATATTCCGACATGCTTCAACCATCTCCCTTTTTATATTCACATTGCACAGTTGTTTAAACATTTTTTAAGTGCAGTACTTTACTTCAAGCTATAAACGGAAATGTTTACTTAAAAAAAACTTACTCAGAAATTAAGTATACAATTTTTTTTTCAATTATCATTTGTTTTTCATTGGAACCAATATAAATGAAAAATAAATTAGGTACATTCTTTAGCTTAAAAAAAAAAATAGGTCGGGAGTACAGAGTTGAAAATGATCCTATAAACTGATTATATTGACGAATGACAATGATTAGGATACATATTGTCCTCAAAATTCGAAAAATACAAATCTTTTCTTTTGAAACTAGTCAACAATTTCGCTGCTCTTCTTCGAAAGAGCCTACAGGGTGTGTTAGAACGCATTCAGTATGTCCAGTGTCCACCCCGTACACTCATCAAACATAGTGCAAATAAACTAGAGCGAATAAAATGTCACATAAAACATCTTACAGTTGTATTTATTAGATTTTTCACTACTTAGACACTGTCTAACTATTTTCAAATTGGTGGAGATATGCTTTATTAAATAAAAATACATATCACATTATTCACGGTTAAGACAATCTACTCTTGTGTCTAAATTAGGCATCTATAAGACAACAATAAACAAGGTTTTTAAACACATTTTCCAAAGTTGGACAGTTATCTAAAGTTAGACAACGTTTATAAATAAGACCATTAGAGTTCAGGGGAAAACGGTGCACCCCAGTGGGGATGCCGAACATACCTAATAATTTTTGTTTGACCAACAAACAGGTGGCAAAGCAATCATCCACTGTAATTATAAATTATTATTTATAAATATGATATATTTTTTTTTCAACAAACAAACAAATTTAAAATACGTCATAAATTTGTTCAAACATTCAGTATGATTTTTTATTTACTAGGTAATGCAAAACGCTCCGTAAAGTATATGGTAAATTGAAATGAAGTTCTTTAATTTAATTTAAAAATATATCTATCATTTAAAAAGAAAGTTTTTTTTTATAATTTGATTCATATAAATACATACACATGCCTCTCAACGGAAAAGCTCTCTTCAGAGAAAACAATTTATGAATTGCAAATAACTACCTACCTGTGCTATCAACAATAAATATTTTATAACAACAAAAAAAAATATCAACAATCGACGACACGAAATTGAATTAAAAAGAATATAATAAATAAACAACACACTTGTTTTTATTAAAAATAAAAAACGAAGGTCGTCAGCTGCTTACGTATAATGTAGAACCTACATACATACATTTATTTAGCTAAACAAATACATACATATGCCAATTTTTTTTTTAATAAAAACGTGCTACATTTAAGATTCTTCATATAATTTTGTTCAAAATGTATTATCGTTAGTTTGCAATGCGTTACATTAGACACATAAGTATAATTTTTTTCTACCTTCATTGACGCCAAACGCCCATTTATGGGTTCTGATGCCGGTGTATGACTGAGTTTATACTTTATCAAATAAAATTTGTCATTCTTTTTTTGTTTGCACATACATATAGGTACCACATACATACATACATAGGTAAGTACGATGTACTTGATATTTATATAGTAAATATGTTTTAATGGCAAGTATTGTATTTGTTAAAATATATAAAATAATTAAATAAGAGAACCTCAATAAAAAAATAACAGCTTAGAATTTCGGGTAGTGGTCGGTTTGTTAAATGTTTCAAAAGGTACGATTTTTTTGACGTGCCCAGCACGTCACATTTTTAAGTTATGATGATAAATGTATTTCATGTATCTTTATTTTGGTACAAAACAAATGTTTAGCAGAAATACAGTTAGCAATTTACAGTTAAAATTTAATAAAATTCATTAAACAATGGTAGTTCCGTAGCGTAGGTTTTTGCCGCCCGGGGCAGAACCATTTTTTACCTCATTTTTCACCCTGGGCATTTTTTTTTATCTGGTTAACCAACGCAATAGAAAACCAAGTGATGTTATTGATGTTTTTTGGTTGAATAAAAGATGAAGTATCTAATGACACAATTTGAAACATCGTTATATACATATGTAGTTATAATTTAGTACCTACATAAGAGTATTCACGCAATGATGTAAAATACTGGATAAGTTTGGTTGAAGTTATCATTTGGTTTATGAGAAATGATTTACACAATTCGGTTAAAATTCTCCAAGGATTTTGCTGCGGAAAGTTAGCCAAATCTTTGAATAAAGCAGCCCATAAACACTACATTTTTGTCTGCACCGGTGTCGGTGTATGGAAATGTGTGCTGTGTGTGGGGTGGTTCGAACACCGATTTCGGTGTCAGACACGGTGCGAGTAAAAATCAAAAGTTTTTGATTTTTGGTGTCGGTGTCTCGATCGGTCTGGCGTGTGGCGGAATGCACCGGTGTGCAGGCACAAGTGTAGTATCTGTGGGCTGCTTAAGAAGGTAAGGAAGAGGTGTATATCACATATACAGTGTAAGTGCAGAGTTATTTTACTTACTTTATGTGAAATATGAGACACAGCTTAACTTTGAAATTAACAAAAATTATACTGCTTATTATAGGTGTTTTTACAGGATTTAATGCAGAACCGCATTTCAATGAAGTATGGCATGTATACACTTTATTTACTTTTATTTTATTTACTAAGCTTTTTAACGATTTAAAATCTCAAAACACATTCCTCAAAAAACAGCTAAAATTCCCCCAGGACTTATCTGTCTAACTACACGCCTTCCCTGTGTGAATGCATTTGTGTTTGCGTAACTCACACTATTTTGAAAAATGCTTCACTTTTTCCCCGATATGCACGTTCCTCTATTTCTTCTTCTAATGTCGAATTCCTTTCAACAAAAGAATCGAATTTTTTTCTGAACAATTCGATTTTTTTCTGTCAAAACAAATCTTGCTAATTTTACAAGATTCAAGGAAGATACCGATTTGTACACACTTGCAAGATTTGAAATTTCTAAAAATGTCAAATTCAATGCCGGGGTGTTTTAAGAAAACAAATTTTTTTTATGAAGACAAATTCTGTTTTTGGTTGCAACGAATTTTCGGTGAATTTTATAGTAAATATTTGTGCGTTGTTTTTCAATTAATAATAATAATAATAATTTCCAAATTGAATATTTTCTGGACATTTTACTTCAAAATTTCTTGCTGTCAAGTGCTACACACACAATCACAAAAAAAATCGATTCTTTTCGTATTCCTTTCAACGACAATAAAAATTCGCATTGAGATTAGTTGGCGATAAATTTGTGAATAAAGGATCCCCCACACCAAAGAGAATCTGTCGCGGCGACAACGAAAACCACGAAAGATTCGCGTTGGTGTGGGGGATCCTTAAAAACGTAGTTTATAGACAAAAAAAAATAATTAGGACGTCTACATTTTCTGACTATTATTGTTCAGCCTTGTTTATTGACACAAATCCATATAATGGGCCATATGGATAAACAAAAGTAAATGCTTTTACTTGTATTTGTTATGCTTTCAGAATTGTCATCGAAATGAAAGGAACCATTTATTTTGTTGATTCCTCTTTCCCGAAATTTCAGAGGAGTTGAGCTCGGGACAAATTTTACTACCGAAAACGAAAGTGAACTAAACTGAAGGAAAAGTAGATATCCACCATTATGGGCGCGCAATATGATTCGATCACTGCCGTGAGTTTGCGACTATTACAGTTCTATACCTTTACCTTTTGAAGTTTATTATTTGACGTTTAGCGAATAGCTGATTCAATTACACCTCATTTAACCAAAAGAATTAAAAAGAGCGTTCATGCAAACTTTTTTGTAAACTTATCATTTTGCACAATTTGTAAACTTACGACGCCCGTTGCATATGAATACCATCATCCTGCGAAAATAAAACAGCCTTTCAGTGGCGAGAACCAGAAGCCTGTTTTCGGATCACAAAACGTGAAGAGCAGGTTCTTGTGTTGTTGTTGTCATGTATTTTACTTTATGATCCATATGGATCAGTTCTGATAACAAAAAACGGTTAGTGTAGCAAGTTACGAGTTTACACCACACAATCGCAAGATTATTTTCTGATCAAAATAAAAAAATTGTTAATTTTGTAAAAATCGGTCTTTTGACATAAGTGTCACTTAAGAGCTTGTGTTAAACTTAAATATCTATAAGGGCCAGTTTCACAGTGCACACTTAACTAAATAAGTGGCACCTAATTTTCCCATTTTTGCACTTAAGCCGCAGTTTTACTACCTGAGTAAATGGAACTTAAGTGGCCAACATGGGAGACTTAAGTGTCACTTATTCCGATAAGTTTACACTGTGAAATTGGGAATTAGTTTTCCAAATTTGGCACTTAAGTGACACTTACTTCACTGTGAAACTGGCCCTAAGGGTATTCTTGCAAAGTCGGAAAAGCTTCGTAAACGTGGTAAATGTCTTAAAGTTTTCAACGTCGTTAACGAACTGTCAAAATTTGTTCTATTTTTTAATGCAAATCTTGCAAAATAAAACCAATTTTACACAATTAAAAACAGAATAATCAAATATGCAAATTTAAACCAGCGTCAATATAATAACTTTTTGGTCGAGTTCTTTATTTCTTATAAACATGATTTTCAATCAACACTTTCTTTAATGTAAACTGCTTTCTGCGGGCTTTAAGATATTCTATATTAGGTCACAATATGAATTAGGATATTTTATTAACATTTTTAACATTGATAAACTTGCAAATCTAAATATTTTTTTAAATTGTCTTACTCTCACCAATCCCATCACTGTGAATCGTTTGATAAAATTTAACAAAATTATATTTTTTTGTACTGTATAATTTAATAAGCGAACATTGATATGAATTCGATTACAGACGGTTGTTACCCCGACGACGCACAATGAGCTGAATATATGATCGTCTTTCGTCTCTGTTTCGATTTGATTACGTAGTATGCAAGTTAAATGACCTACGCTTATTTAAGTTAAGACTTCACAGTCTTCACAATCTATTATGCAAATAAGCCTACCAGAAGAATTTTGTTTGCTCCTTCAAAAAAATAAAAATAAAAATAAAAATAAAAATAAAAAAAACAATATAGCTTTTATAACTGTGTTGTGGGCTCGATTAAAAAAACAAAAAGTTTTAATGCACGTATTTATGATGAGTATATTTTTATTTTGGGCACATAATTGTGATAAACGTATAATTTTGATAGCCATCAATATAAATAATTTAAACTAAATAAATTTAAATTGTTAGTATCTTAAAAATTTCTGGTTTTAATCCCAATATCAATTATACACATCTATCACATCGACATTTTTGTTAAAATATTCAGAATGCACAACGCTGTTATCTGTGAATTATCATCGTTATGTAATACATTTCTACAGTGGTCGATGTTTTTACTAAAAAAAACCAAACAAGTGATTAACTAAATTAATTAATTAGTCGGTTCACTTTGACAGATAAATCTGAATATAGAATAGAATTTTTCAACAAGAAGTCAAAGAACTCGGTTTCTCTTTTTTCTATAAATTTCATTTCATACCCAGAAGAATAATTAAGAAGTTTTCAAGATTTAAACAGCAATAGTGAGGTATTTAGCTGAAAAGTTGTTCTACACAGAGGGGAATGACTGTTTTAAAAAAAATTAATAAATATTCTGTTTTTTTTTTTTTTTAAGTAGATACGCTATGAAGTTTTGTAACGGAAATAAGGAGAAATTTTTTTGTTGCAAAAAAGGGGAAAAAAATTTGTTAACATTTTTGTGTGCCATATGAAGAAACCCCATGAATAAAGTAAGAAAGAGAATAATGAAAAATGAAAAAGGTAAAAGGTAAAAGTCATACGCATAACGCATGTGGATTTCGCTTGGACATTGGGAGTACTCCTTTTGTACTACGTTTTCATTCCACCTATACCCCAAAAGCCTGCGATTGAGTGTTCCGAGTAATTTTTTCGGAGTGTAGTTTTTCTGTTCCCAATTTCATAAAAAGGAGTAAAAGGAGAATATACACACATACATATAAAGTATTTCGTCGCAATACTTGTTAAAAGTGATAAATGCCTGAAAAAGCCATTTTGTTAATATTCCGTTGTGTTTTTAAATTTGGGAAATCGACTGTTCTACTACTTTTTGAAGAAGAACTTCTTCATTTAATCTAATCTTTATTATATGTTCGGAAAACTTAACTAGCCTTCGGAAAATCTCAATCTCAAATTTTTCCACCCCGGCCCACTGTGCGCCATTGCCACCTGTCCGAGAGCTGAAAGGCGGTGATCAGCGTTTCCCAAAAAAAGTCACTAGGTACGTACAATCGCAAAATATTTTTAAAATTTCTGAAATTAAAAATCTAGAATTAAGGTTCCTCCACACAACGCGTGTTGCTTTCATTGAAAACCACGTGTTGTTATTGTTGTTTTCGTCGTCGCCACCGAAAATTCGCGTTGGTGTGGGGGAACCTTTAAAAATTATATCGCACATTGCGTTTCCCCCTTAAATACGCCAGTAGCACTTTTTGTGTAGCTCCAAAATCAATTCAAAAATGATAGTTTTTATTTAATTTTTTTTAATATTCTATACTTTTTTCTTTTTCTAGGAATTGTACCATTAACTTTGGTATTTTGAATTGTATTGTTATTCTCGCGTTTCATCGTTGCAATAAATTTATTATTTCCTGTTTTTAGTTTATAAAAAAATTAAGAGATTTTTTCAAACGCTTCCAAAGCAGAAGTACTACACATGAATCTCTATTAAATAGTATACACTAGCAGTCGTATTTATTAGATTTTTGTCTACTTAGAAACTGTCTTAACTATTTTCAAATTGGTGGAAATATGCTTTATTTAATAAAAATAAATATCACATTATTCACGGTTAAGACAATCTACTCTTGTGTCTATGAGTTAGGCAGCGAAAACAATAAACAAGGTTTTTGAACAGACTTTCCAAAGTTGGACAGTTGTCTAAAGTTAGACAACGTTTATAAATAAGACCATAGCTGTATTTTATTTTTTCCCAGATAAAATCCCGATCAGATCATGAAAATAAAACAACCCAGGATCTCAGTGAAACAAATTTATATACCCAACTCTTTTTTCCCTTTGTTTTTCTTATTTGTATAAACCCGTTGTCTTTTTTCTTTACACTACTGATGACATTTAAAAATTAAGGGTGTGTGTTCAAAATGGATTTGGAAATCCAAATTCGAAACAAAGTTGGATCTTGTGTTGTTTTTGTAATACATGTATTTTCGTTAGTAATCTGGTTCGGATTTGGGAGAAAATAAAAGACAGCTACTATTAACAAGAAAGATTTATGTTTTTAAAAAATAAATTAAGAAGCTATACAAATTGGCAATAATTATGAAGCCATTTCACTTTAAGGATATTTTTATTTTATTAAACTATTCATTTTCGCTTAAACTTTTGATTGAAAAGATAAAGTTATTTTTAAATAATTTATTTTCTTGAAATTCTTGAATTAGTAGTTTAAATTATCGTTATCATTTTTTATGTTTTTTGTATTTAAACAAGTTACGAGTCATTTTTAAGTAATCGATCATTTTAAATCCTTGACACTACATTTTGAACCAATTAGGAGGGCAACACTGGCGGTGATCATTTAATGAGCAAACAAATTTCCATGAATATATTTTACTAAACAAAAATACAAAAATTAAAAAAAATTAATGTTATTATATCATTCTTACATCAGTCAGAGATTTTTGGGACACCCTGTATGTTTTAATATTTCTGAGAATGTGAGGATTTCTGATACCTATCTCAGATACTATCTATAATTAATAAATTCTCTTTGGAGTATTCACAACAAATACGAGTATAAACTACGTTTCATTTATTGTGTCAAAGAAAGGTCAGTGTTCCATATAATTTATTTAACACAAAAAAAGCTTAGAACATTGATTATTGGGATTCTCGAAAAAGAAGTACGTTTGGTGTTTTCTTTTATTTTTATTTTCAGTTTTTTTTTTTTTTTTTATTCTTTTTGGAGTGATTTTTCTTGTGTAGATTGTTATGTATGTTTATTTTTTGTATATATGTATGTATGTTGTGAGTTTTATAAGAGTCGGTAAGCATCGACCATAATTCGTGTCTTAGAAGGGTACGACAGCATCTAACTGATGAGCCCAACTGTCGTACCTGGGCGAAACGCAATTTTTGGGAGTTGAGGTCACTTGAACTTATAAATTCAAAGTTTTATCAAAAATTTGTGTGAATATCTACAAGTTTTATTTTTTTATATAAACTTTGAGAGACTGATTACAGAATGCGATGAATAGCTGCGGAGCGAATCACATCCTTTTTTGACGTTTCGCATGTCAAAATTGAGCCTGAGCCCCTCCGCATCGGATTCTGTAATCAGTCTGCCAAAGTTAATAAAAAAAAATAAAATTTGTAGAAGTTCACACAAATGTACAAAGTTTTATGGAAAAGGAATACACCTTATATACCTCAAAAATATGTTGACACCTGAGAACTTAAAACAATCAATCAAGAATTGAAAACATAAAAAAAAAAACATTAAAAAACAGCAAAATTCAACACATATACCAACAGATGTTATGCAACAAAATTGTTAATTTATTTCAAAGAATGTTTACCCAAAGACGTGACAAAACTGGCGATTTTGATATTAAAGTGCCACTCAAAACGTGTCGCAAGTGAATATTCCTACTCTGGAGTACCGAGATTCGACCATATTTATAAAATTGAAGAGTTGAGATGTTTGGGCTGCATTTGGAATGATTTCCCTTACTTTTTAAAAAGAATATCGTAATTATTAGTTTTAATTAACGGAGTATGATAGTCTAGTCACTAGTGCATTTATAACTTAATATGACCCAGCAGTTTTTACTCCTCCCCCAAATTTTTTTGTCAATAAATCGAAAGGGTCGTATACCGGAGATCATAATTCTGAGTTTTCACTCTCGTGAAGAAGCCTTTTCAAACCAAACTCAAAATGCGGTTTTCGCGATATTATCGGTTTTGGCGAAAAAACCTACATCGAAAACCCCAGTTTTACCATACATTTTTGTTAAACCAAGTTTTAGATAAAAACTCTCAAAAACTAGTTAAAATTCAAAGTTGAACTTAAACAAACAAACCTATCAAACATTCAGCACCCAATCAAACGTAAAAAAACAGCTGAAGGCTGCTGCCAAAAGAAATTTTATTTTGAAATCATAAATGCATTTTTTCGGTCGTTGCGTCTTTCGTGCTTCGATGAGGGGTATATAAATGAAGGGGGAATGAAGTTACGAAAGCATACATTTCTACAAGCTATCAAAAAGACGAAAAAAAGGGTAGTGTAATCAGCGTCATATTTGGTCGTGTAAATTATTTATACAGATTCCTCACAAAATAAGAATTATTGTTTTTTGTTTTCATTTCCAGACCATGGAAGAGAATATAAATAACAAAAATAGACATTTTTGTGGGAGCCAGGATGGTGAATATTTTCTGGAACTATGCGCCGACAAGGAGAAGGACTTTCGTGGCAGCCATTTTTTTAAAGAAATATCTGCGGAATTTGTAGGGAAAAAGATGACAAATCTTTAGAGTTGGAACACCGAAAAGTGTTAATATGAAGAGTTAATCAAAAAAACAAAAAACTTCAATGAAAACTTTTTTAAAATGTTTAATTCCCAATATATTATGTAAATATGTAAATGAGATGTTTTTTTAGTGCTTTGTTTGCAGGAGAGGAATGGCCGTTTGTGAAATTTCAAAAAAAACGTGAAATGTTCGGTGTGAACGCTTTTCGAGTTTTTCAAGACTAATTGCCGAAAACCCGGTTTTGGGTTTAGTCTGAAAAGGCTATCGTTTGGCAGCCATCTTGTAAGTTTTTATTCACTATCTCTGTTCGTGTTGTAGATCTGAAGAAAAGTTTGTAAGATGCACTCACTTGACAGTTGATTATGCAAAATTGCAATAACAATTATTTTTGATTCAAAGGGATTTTTGTTTCGTTAACCGATTTTGTTTAAAGTGCTATTTGTCGATATGTATTTAAAATTGTTCGTCACAATTCACACGTATAAAATACTGTTTAAGAAATCGTTGTTTCCAGACTTCCAGACTTTTGGTCACATCTTTGCATATAAATGTTTGTATACAAAGGTCACATTAAAGTTTTTCTCTTATACAAATTCGTTATATTTTTGTTAACTAATAATAATAAAAAACTAAGTGAACACATTATTTGAACAAAATAATAGATAAACACATATAAACAAACAACATAATTATTCAAATGTATTAATTAAGAAATAATTACTACTTTTCAAGGTTCATTTAATAATTTTGGTGTCAGTTTCTAAATTTAGCGCCTTTAATCAACTTTACTTGCAAATCGTCGAATGCACAAATTGCTTGTGTAAGATTTTACATAAATTAATTTTGTTTGTTTTTTTTTTATAATATTAACACTTGCCTCTTTTTAAGCGCAAATTATAAACGACACGAGAAAGAAACGAGAAAAGAGGAAAACTTATTTTTAAAGCCTAAATGGAACATAAACATGAAATCGAGAGTAGTTATGTACTTAAAGAAAGTGGATGAACATGAGGAACCCACTTTTAAGCGAAATTGCTTCCTGTTTATAGAGAAGAAGATTGAAAAAATGTATAGGTAACGATCAATTTTTGCTGCAAGACTAAAAAAAAAAAAAACAAACAAATTTAAGATTTACAAATGGAATTATCAGCAGTATGTAAGAGGTCTGTTATGTATTTTTATAAACTAAAATTAAGTTTTATTTCTTTGTGCAGTGAATCGGCAAAATTTTCACAAAAGTTTTGCCAGCAAAATTGATTTGTTTTATTTTAAATCAGGTACTGAACTCTATCAATAAAGGGTCATATTCTTGAAAAGGAATTTAGAAGCAAATTTTGTCTTCTGTTCGATTCAATTTTAGAGATTTTTTTCTATAAAAAATTTAAAATTTAACTGAAAATTTGTTTCAGATATCCGGGTTTTTCACTCAAGCAAGTTTCGCATAAGCTGAGTGTTTTACAGCTAGTTGATCGACAAATACTCAAGGATGAAAAAGGTATTTCAGATAAGCGGGCATTTTTCTCAAGCAGGTTTTACTGTATAAAATTATTCACGACAATGGGCCATCACACACCGGCTTAATTTTGAGCGAGACTAAACCCAGAGTTACTTTTGCTTTAATCGCACACAGAATATACTAAGCTAGAGGAAAATTGTGTGTACATGTAGCGGCTTTGATTGTATCTGGACAACAAAAAATTATTTGCTTTAGAAAACTAACAATTGAAGAGTTCAGACAACAGATTATTTTTTCGCCTAGAAACATACAACTTGTGTTTTATTAGTAATTAAACTTTGTTATTCTACTCAGAACAAGGCGGAACATTTTGTTCGTTTCAACTTCGATTTCCCCAGGTAGAATTGCTCTCGTGTGTGAACAGTGTGTTATTATGTTGCCTGACAGAAATTACATTTGGTATAAATACAATTCTTGAACACTTGTATTCTATGAGCAATTGGTAAGTTTTTTATGCTTAACAGAATTTCAAAAACACCAAACCCTAATTCTTTTCGCTAAGCGATCAATACGCTTTATCTTTTAACTGAATTAAATTTGATCGCTTCATTTAAACATGATAAATTTCAAAACTTAGAATAACTTGGTATATGAGTAATTATAGTTTCGATTATGCAATCACCCAAAGAATCATTCTTTTTTTCTTTTTAGATGAGGAATTGTCTTTCCGAATGCCACTGAAACACTTTCAGCATGGTTTCCACACAATCCGAACACTTCCGGATCATCAATCGAATTGTTCGCACCACCAGTCATAACCAGAGGTAAAATTATAAACTAAAAATATAATGTCAAAATTTCAAACTCATGTTTTTAATTTTAAGATTGAAGTTGGGTTAGATTGAATACTGGAATATGTTAAAAACTGCTATTGGTCTTCTAAGGAAATTTTACTGTGGTTTTTTTTATTTTGGAATTATCATTTTACTTTTTCTTGTCTTCAATTTTAATTATTTTCCATTTAATTATTTGGTAATTTTTTTTTTTCTTTCGTGATCAAATTAAATTAGACATGTTCAGTAAAATGAGAACTCCGAGATCTCAGCAATCTCAGTTACATGAACAAGATTCCTCAGAAAAATGTATCATGGCTTTGCTGTCAAAACTCTGAGGAAGAAAAATCTTAGATTCGCTTGCTCATTGCTCACTTTTGAGTGTGAAAAATCTCTGAGATCTTATTTTTCTAAACGCGTCAATTAAAATATCCAAATGGTGAACACAGGGCCATCGATTTTCTATCTGATATAACGGACAGATGAACAAATTGACTTCTGGGGGTAACTAAAACAGCAAATTTCATGTTCATTCATTTTTTTCACCAATTGATCACCTTTTGGACTATCGTTGTACTAGGAAACCATTTTTTTAATTTATATAAATGTTGTGCCAAAAGGAATCTTTTGAAATGATTTAAATGTTTGTATTTAACATTAATCAATTTATATTGGAAATTTCTATATGTAGAAATTCTATAGTTTACCATTAAAACTTTGAATTTTTTAGCAGCATTGGTAAAAAATTAAAATGTTTTTGTTTTCATAAATCATTCCGGAATTTTATTAATCTTTTTCTAGGACAACAATAACTTGGCTTGTTAAAACTACATATTTTCAAAATTTAGATGGAAATTTATTTTGTATTTTTAGAATTTTTGACCCAACAGTTTTATAATTGCAATTACATTCTTTTAAATAAAGACCCGGAAGTTTCTATTTGTGTTTGTTTTTTGTACTAAAAATAATATTTCGGTTCTTGTTTTCATTCACTTCGTTTTTTTTGTTATGTAGAGATTACGGAATTGTGTCTTGTGTGAGCAAGAGTAAGGGGCGTGATAACACCATTGAACTTAGCTCTGCAAGCGAAGACAAATTACATTATAGTAGCAATGCCTATGAGTTGAAATTACAGTGAAGCGTGACTTGGCAGCAAGTTCTATAGAAAACGTGCTACGATCTGTACATTTTACAAGTCGTAGCTGACATTTTTATTTATGTTGGCTTCAAGAAAAAGCATTGCACTTGAAAAGAAACAAAGCTTTTTTTTATAAGAAGTTTTTTTTTAATAATACAAATTCCATACCTAAACTACTGAAATACATCAGCTAAGTAGAAGACTTAGCACTATTTTATTTGGACTTGTTGAATTGGTGATTCAAAATAGCTTTTAACGGGATTTAGTGCTATCAAAATTGGCGTTTAGTCCCGGCATTGATAAGGCCTTCACTCATGAGTCCAAGTGAGATCGCCGGGACGAAACGCCACTGTACATACAAATATTATTAGGTAGCGTTTTCATTTTTGTTCATTTCTGCGCATAAGTAAAAATGTTCATTGAGGGAAAAGTAAGAACAGGACAGAAGAGCATAGTACAGCACTTATTCGTGAAAAACGCAAGAACAAGTTAGAACAGGAAATGGCTACCTATGCTGTCAGTACAAAAACAACAACAACTTTTCCGAGCATATATTTTTGTTTCAAATTCACAAATATACTTAAATTACTTCAATATAATAGAATCAGAATTTATCAAAATGCACTTTTAAAAGCGTTAGGCAGAGATTCAGATAAAATACATCAAAAAAAAAAATCACAACAGTTGATTTTGAAAGTTTTCACAAATCTGTTCTAACTTGTTCTTCCTCAAAAGTAAGTGCAGAAAATCCTGTTCTTAAGTGTTCCAAAAAGACTCATTGAACATCATTCCAGAACAGTTTAGAACAGAAAATTTCTTATTGAACAGCGCAAACTTGTTCTTTTCTATTCTAAAGTGTTCCGAACAGCCTCATTGAACAATAAACATTTGAATGATGATAATTTTCATATGATTTTATAATTCCATTCATAATGGCAAGATCCAAACAATATATTTAAATCACAATTTGATCTAAATTATAAATTTATTTTATTTTAATTTATTTTCCTGGTCGTATTAAAAATTGCCCTTCCAAGAAGAGCTATCTAGACCACAGAAATTTTGTCCGTCGATTTTACTCAACAGGAAAACCTGTAGAAATAAAATCAATTAAATGAAAATTTAATGAAAAATTCCGAAAGATTCAAGTGAATCGAAAGTTTAGATCGAAAAGAACAGTGCTACATGTGAAGTTACTGATAACAAATAAACGATGTATCACTCTTGGAATTCCAGAGAGTTATATTAACTTTCATTTTGTTTTGAAAAACTGTTTAGGGCATTTGAAAATTGAAAGTAATTATAAAATAAATAAATACATTTGTAGTGCGACAGCTCGTGAAGAACCAGGGTGACTACTTAGAACTCTCAATTGTACCTGTGTGCGTGTCTGCAGGAATGGAATGGAGGGGACCTATAGTTTATTGCCGAATCTGAACAGCTAAGGTGAGAAGCACTTTCTTCATGACAAGAGACAGGTACTCCTGAAGAAAAATTAACTTAATTTATTAGGGTCGTGTTACAATTGCGTTAAAATTTCAGTTAAACTTCCAAGAGTAAATTTCTACCTAATTACATTCAAAAATTAACAAAATGCCTTAAAGTACATTAATTATTAGTCTTAAAAGCAGAATTAATTTATTTAGTTTTGTTCATATTTTCAATTATTGCGAGTTAAATTTTAAAGCAAGCACTGCATCAAATAGAATGTGAGCCACTGTACATACAATTAATCAATTAAAACAACACTTTTCTTTGTTTAAGTCACTCATACTTCAACTTTATTTAATTCGCATGAATAGGTATTTTTTTTTTTTTTAATTTTTCCCATATGATCTAGTGGTGAGAATATCTTTGAATTCTCAATACTAATTTCAAATTTGTATAACTCTGTGATAAATATACATACTATCAACAATTAATAATCATATAGGTTTCTCCAATCAAAACACTTTTCTTATACCTACATGTTTGTTAAAAATGATTCATTTTCAGAGAAGAACTATTAGATAGAGTTAAAGGTGTTTAACTTATTCAAAAAAAAATCAATAGGTCTGTTACATTGACGTGGTCATTAAGAAACAGAAAACAAGATTCTTAATTGATTTTTAGTGAATCTGAACAAGGAATCTCATTTTTTATTTGCAACTCAAAAAAAAAAAAAAATAAACACCTGCCTGAACTGTTCAACAAAACAGTCCATGTAGGTATATAGATTGCCGTGTTCTGGATGTTTCATTCTTCATCGAGTGAATCTGTTTGCTTTAAAATTTATAATTTTTAACAATATCTTTAACTAAATAACCAGTTTGACCTTGTTACTCAGTTTCTTCAACTTTAACCAACAAACATAAAAATAAGAAAACAAAACGAGATAATATTATGTATCTAAATATTTTATTCGGTCCACTGATCTTAGAATTTATATACACAGACAGATATACATATGTAAATAATGTCGATTTCATTGCATTTTCTTGGTTTTATAGAATATATATGAATATACATATATAATATGAAGGTATTTTTTGTAATTTCTTTTAATACTAACCTGTGATTGCTGCAAACTGCAATTGTGCAATGAACAAAATTATTAATTGCTTAGAATTTTTAGAGAAAAAAGTTACGAAATAACAGGAAGTGGCGATTGGCGAGACAAGAAAAAAACTTCAATCAACGGGCTTTTTGACTCACTTATTTATGGCGTTTTAATCTTTTTTTTTTTCTTCTTTACACAAGAAATCTATTCAACTTCAAGAATTTTCCTCGAGCAAAACAATGGATAACTTGTATAAAATGGCAACGAATTTAATATTTATATTAGATAAGGAAAGTATTATGCAGTAAGGAGTTTATTTTCAATTTTTCACAGCAGGAGAATATAATAGAAAAAAAAAAAACAATTTTACTAGACAAACGAGAGACAGTCAACCGTCATTGGTGCAATTTTTTATAAAACTTGCAAAGCGGAACAAAAAAAACAGATCGGAGTTCAAAGATTTCCCTTCTTGAGTACAGTAGGGAACAAAAATATGACAGTTAAATGAGTCAGGGGTTCAGGCGTTGTGCAGCTGTTCAGAAGCGTTCAGTGAGACACTATGTAAAGGTAGGTAGTAAGTATTTTGGAATTCAATTTTCATTTTCAAAAAAACACAAATTAGATACCTACAGGCGTATTTATTAGATTTTTACTATTCAGACAGTGTCTAGATAGATCAAAATAGTTGGAAATATGCGTTATTTGATTAAATAAAATGTCACATTAGCCAAGATTTAAACAACCAAGTCCTTTGTCTAATAAACCGTTTTCATTGGAACCGAAATGATGTAATTTCGTTAATTATTATAGAAAATGTGTTTTCATTGCAAATTTTCTAATTTCGTTTGACGAAAAATTTCATTTTGAATATGATTTGGCAGTTAATAGCTACGTTTTGTGTGTTCTCTTTCTGTATCTGTTTTCTATACACCAAATTTTGACATTTTTAATGGTTTCCAATGGGTTTAAACTATATGACCCTGTTTAGATTGGGAAGATTGAGTCCGGACTGGTGAGTGTCATCGTGTTCACATTTGAAACTTTCAGACGCCTCAAAATACATTGAAACAACAATTTCAATATTCCACACATTGAAGCAACAACAAAGTAGATTCATGAGTCCGGTTTTTATGTTTTCATCGTGCCTCACGAGAGTCCTCACCCCACCGTTCTCTTGCCTGCGAACTGCCGTTATACCGGCCTCAATCTTCCCAATCTAAACAGTGTCTATAGATGCATTGCATTTAAGTTTTTACGTAATTTCCTACCTAATTTCATGCAAATTTGGTTTTGTGAATTTCGAAATGTGAATTTGTATGGGAAATTAAATAATTTGGAATCGAATTTGGAAATTTTCAACGAAATTACCTCATTTGCCCCAATGAAAACGTAGTATAAGTTAGGTAGCTCTAAAACATCAGATAAAAATGTTTATCTTACTTGGACGTTTGTCCAAAATCATATTGTTTGTCCAAAGATATACAACTTTTATAAATACTACCGCTAGTTTATATGCAATGTTGAATCGATCTTCTAAAAGCCCTTCCACACTATCCCACTGAGTATTAAAATTGAAAGTGGGAAAGAATTCCATGGTACTGCTTTGAATGGTGGCGATGATAAAATAAGAAAAAAAAAGAATAGATCCAGCATCAAAAAAGAGATCGATTGAGAAGAGAAAGAGAAGAAGACGAAGACGACATTTTATAGAGAAGAACATTTTTATAGAAAATAAAAGTTTAGTTTGAAAATATATTGAATATAATAATTATGGGTTTTTCGTCTTTTATATATTAATACTTGTCAAATCGTGTAGGTTGGAATATCATGCTGTATAGGTTTTCATATTTTATTTGCACGCTATTATACATACATATTTTGTTTCCCACATTTTGACATGTGTTAATACTCAGTGGGATAATGTGGAAGGGCTTTAAGTTCAAATGTTTCGACGACGTTGTTTCCCACGTCACAATCGGTGGATTCGATACATGCTGAGGAGCTGTTTTGACAAATCCTGTCAGGAATTTCAATTTTTTTTGGTTTCTAGAATTTGGAAAACATTTTGAATAATTTTGAAAACCATTTTCAGAATTTGGAAAAGCATAATTTGTTAAATAATTAACAAATGTACAAAAAATACAGTTCTTTAAACAATTAAACAAAACGGGTGTACGTTCAATGCATTACATTCTACATCTAAATTTTTTAGAATTCTGAATTTTTAGAGCTAAAAGCATAGTACGCAGATCGATACAAAATAAATTTTATCTCTACATTCTTTTCCTCGAGACAAATTTGGAAGGTGTAGAGATAAAAATAAAATTCGAATGAGGACAATAAACGTAGCTAAAAATATTTTTGTTGGGTTTTGTAAATTTATGCTGCAATATTAAAATAATAAAAAAAAAATCAGTACAAAAAACCGTTTGCAGCCTTTACAGCGAGTTTATGTAATTAAAATTATTTCTACGAAAATTAAACATATTTTCATGCATTTTTTTTTCGTATTAGCTAAGGCACTGACTGAGTGAGAACAGATGTTTTAAGTAATCTACTCTCGTAACTTTCCTTCATGTTTTTTTGGTCAAGCCTAGTACGCAGTTCGGGAAAAATTTTATTTCTCATACAAATTTTTTCCCAGGAAAAAAACGCAGTTTGAACGCAAAATTCAAAAATTTTTTTAAACTGTACAGGCAGAAGTCATCCACTTAATTTTTCCCAGACGAGTTCGAAGCATTATTTTGCTAGGCAAAATGTTGACGTTTCATCAACCAAAAACATATTTTCGTTTTAACATTTCCAATTTTGAAAGGTATTATGTGAATGATGACCAAAGAAACATAAAATAAAAAATGAAAGAAAGTTACGGGAATAAATTATACAAAACAGCTGTTTTCACACAGTCAGTGGCGTATAGCTAATAGGAAAGGGTTCAAGAGGGCCAAAAACTAGCGCAGCAGCATTTTTTAAAGCATGAAAATACACTAAATTTTCATCGAAATGATTTTTGAATGACAGAATAAACTCGCTGTAACGGTTGCAAACCCTTTTTTGTTAAGATTTGTTTGTTATTTTAATATTGCAGTGCAGATTTACAAAATCCAACAAAATATTTTTAGCTACGTAACTGTTTTCATTTCAATTTTATTTTTATCTCTACACCATCAAAGTTTGTTTTGAAAAAAATAATGTAGAGCTAAAATTTAGTTTGTCTAGTACGCAGACTAGGCTTCATCATTCACATAATACCTTTCAATATTGGAAATACATTATTTGTCTTAGAAAAATTAAGTGGAGACTTTTGCATGTACAGTTTGAAAAGATGTTTGGTTTTTGCGTTTGAACTGCGTACTGCTCAAGGAAATCCGAAACGAAATTTGTCTTGGGAAAAATTTGTATGAAGGCTTAACTACATAAGCCAAAAAGTACTGAAGTACAAAAGTAAAAATATTTTTTTTACCGCTAGCGCCGTTGTTTTGTGAAAAAGAATACACAAATTTGTTTTTAAACCAAAATTTAAGCTTTCTGCATCATTTTTATAAGTTCTCTAGTCAGAAAAACTATCACAAAATCAATTTAAAAATTTTCACTTTTGCACTTTTCCACTTTTTTGGCTTATGTAGTTGAGGCTTGAGAAATAATATTTTTGCCGAACTGCGTACTGGCCGGCTGTCATAAAAAGTAAGATGACTTTCAGGTTTTTCAAATTCTTCCAAATGTTTTCCAAATTCTGGGAAATTCTTTTTTCCTCCTTGATGAGAAAAAAAAGCTAGACGTTTAATAGGAAATAATATTTTTTTATTTCAGAATTTACATTTTGAACAAAACAAATTGAATTAACGAATTTCACAATTTTCCACACCACCTTAGTTTTTTTGCTAGTGGTCGCACGTTAGGAAATGAAAATTCTGCTTGAAATTGGTTGAAGAACCGGTTATATTCCACTTCCATATCTACTATTTTATGGCTTATTAAGGCAAGACCGCACTCAGCAGAACTGCACTTCAGCGGAACTGAAATTCACGACTTATTTGTAGGAAATTGTATGAGCTAAATCGGAATAAGCGACAACTGCAATTCACGCCGCGGCACTATGCGACAAAGTTGATAATTTGACCAACTTTGTCGCGACGTTAAGTTTCGTTCAGTTTCATGCCGAGAGATTCTTTACTGCGATAGATATAAAATTCACCAATAAAATGCGCCTATAATGTGTTAGCAATTTATATAAAAAAAATATACTGGCAGAAATCTACTGTGAAGTTATATTTGTAACTCGTGTAAAATCGCATTGTACTGGGAATAGCCTTTACAAAAAAAAATCGATTATTATTTCTATCTTTATAGTAGTTTTTAACATGCTCAATGGAATCCTACGAGAGTGTGCATCTAAAACCACATACCTTCATTATTTCACTGAATGCAGCCACTCTTAGAGAAATTCGAATTCGATGTATGGAATGGATATATAAAAACAACATGCCGGCTGGTACCTTTTCAATAAAATAAACTCAGAAAATCAAAATGAAGACAAAATTTATTTTAATGAATATTGATATTTCTTTATTTTTATTGAGAATAATTGTGTTATACAATGCCAACTAAAAATAAAATATCGAATATCGATACCTACATTTTTACCAAAAAGTACAATTTTTTTCGAACATGGCCATGCCTTACCTTTAACTCTATCTCTTTCTTTGACTTCGAATTTACTTGTAAAAGAAGAAAAGCAACGAATACACAATCATTCCTGCTAAAGCAGGCACGCTGTATTCGTGACACGATGCCGCTAAACACATTCTCCTAAGGAAAGGAGTACACTATATAATGTTATGTAAATATTCGCACCCTCAAACATCCTCTCACATAAACACGAGCACACTATATTTACAAAAATAACCTCTACTTCTCCTGCTCACACAATTTTCGCAACTCATTTTTAAATGGCTTAAAGAATAGACGGGCCGTCGAAAAATCCGTGTGTGTATAAAATCGTGTAAATTAATTAAAATAAATTCATTTTTAGCATTTTAATAAATATAAATAATCAAACAAAATATCCATTTACCATCTACTATTGTCTTTGTAAATATATATCAATTAAAATACATCTCTGTGTACAGTTTTTTTTTTTAAGTATAAAATATATATTGAGAAGGAAAAGAATCAAACAAAAGAGCTCTACGCCACAGCCAAGAATTGGAAAAAAATTGCAAGAGAAATAACGTAACGACGGGAAAAGAAGTTGGTTTTACTTGCAAAAAAAAAAAACGATATCCTCCCTTCGAGAAGACAAAACCTTCCAAAAAAGAATTTTCTGCGAAATTTTAATCGAGAAGGAAAAAAAATTGAATATTCAATTTTTCCTTCTTTTTGTTTGTGTGAAGATTAAAAATAAATTGCGGCAGTCGTCTTCGTATTCGTCTTCTACATCGTGTTATCCAACAACAAAAAAAAAAAACAGCAAAAGGAAAAGCACAAAAGAAAAATTCGTAAAACGACAAGCAAAAACGATTGGAGCAAAAAGAGTCCCTGGACAGTGCCAGTGGTGTAAAAGAATAACGAAAGAAGAACACAGGAAGCAAACATCATCATTATCGTCTTCATTAAAGAGCAAAAGAAAAAAGTGAAAAGAAAACTTCTTTAAATTTTTTAAAAGAAACAAAAATAAACCTGAACCGCAAATAAAATAAAAACATTTGTGACTAAAAAAAAAGAAAAAAAAATAAACAAAAAAAATCTGTTTTCTGCCACTCCTCAGTTCTCTGTTCTCATGACAGTCGTGGAAAAACCGTGAAAATTTTGTCCAAAAGAAAAACAAAATTAGTCCTTTTTGTCTTCTCTTTTCGGTAAATCCAGAGAAACATTTTCCTCGTTCGGTCGTTCGCTCAGTACTTTGCTCTCTCAGCTAGACCACACATTTATTTTCTTGTGTAGTTGTGCAGCAGTTTGTTTGAAAAAGCCCGCAAAGAACAAAATTGCTTTGGAGCTCTTCTAACACATAGCTCATTTAAAGTGAGTTCTCCTCGCACTAATTAATTCCGAAAAATAACAACCCGCGAAGAACTAATCGTTGTTTCAAAAAAAACGAAACGAAAAGAGAAGGACAAACAAAATCGTTTGTATAGTGTCGTATATATGTGTGCGAGAAAAAATCGCCATCGCCGTTGTCGCCGCTGAGGAAAAGAAAAACAATTTTTGCTTGTAATTGTAATCCCACAGTTAATTTTTTTGACATTTCTTACTAAATTTTTGTAACTTTTCGAACCCCCGTTGTGTATAGTTGTAAATAGAAGTTTAGTTAAAAAAAAATTAAAACTACAATTTGATCGTGTAAATTATACAAAAGAATATTCTATTAGTTTTGTTAATTATAATATTAAAAAGAGAATTGATTGTTATATTGAACGTTATTATCATCGTCGTGTATTTAGATTAGTATTGCATGTGAAAACCGAGGAAAAATCAATTTTGTCTCCTGTCAAAAAATATAACAAAATCTTAAATAATTGCCGAAAATTTTCAAATATTATTACTGTGTATTAGTGTGTATTGTGCGCGGTAGTTTTTCCATTTTGTACAAATTATAATATTATATCTATGAGAATTTGCTGCTGAGTGCGTCGTTAAAGAAATTACAAGAAAAGTGCAAGTGAATCGAAAGAGAATTATTAAAAAAAAAATAATTTGCAAAATATTATTAAATTTGCCGCATATAAATTTTAAGTATACACTGATTAGCTGCAATTTAAGGAGAGAAAGCCAAATTAAGGGGATCAGATCAATTTATTTTGAGAGCTTAACCCCCGGTGGAGCTTAGAGAGACAACAAGCATAATAAAAAAGGTAAGTAAAAAACGCCGTATGTGTATAGGTTTTCTGTCAGGGGGAGTGAAGAAGAGCTAAATAAACCATTTATTTATTTATTTAGTTTTATTTTACTCTAAAATATTTTCTTTTTATCTTTTCTTCTTGTTTTTATTATTGATTGAATTATGTAGGAAGGTACTTCTGTTATTTGTTTTCGCTAGGTAGTGTTTTTATTGTTTTCTTACGTTTACTACTGCGAACATAAATTAATTTTCACTGAAAACTATAATTTGATATTCAACCAACAATATTATCCAATATAACTAAAACTTAAATTTTTTTTTTCTCCAGTCAAATCTTACTAGATTAATGTTGTCTCTCCTACTCAAAATCAGTGGGAACTGTGGATCGTTTTCTTGATTTTTTTTGACTTCACTGTGCTATATTATCACCAAAACACGGCTAATTTCATTCTTCCGGAAAAGAATAATGTGCAACTGTTTTTAGAGCATTAAGTGACTGTAACCTTGAAAGTTAGGTACACACAATGTGCTGTGACAGAACAGTAGCTAATACTGGACACTTCAAGGCTGTGCTTTGGGAACAGAGATTTGAAAGGGAGTTGTTAATTTTTTGATGTCGACGAATATATTTACTGCTATCCTATTTTAAATCAAGCAAGCAGGAAAAGCTAGGTCTTGAAGATGTTTGTTTTTTCATTGCTAAGACTTACGTTTAACCATGGCTTCAGTGTAATTTGGCTGTATAGGCGCCCTATCAAGACTTGGGTTTTATAAAAACGTTAAAAAACTATCGTATCGTACGTATCGATTTGTCAATTTTATGTCCAGCCTTAAATAAAAGTTGCCAGCATTTATACCATTTTACCGAAAAAGTAATAGATATTCTCCATTTTCGATTATGTTGTTGACGTCGAAACGAAAACAAAAATGGTAAACAATATACCGAAATTTAGTTGTTTAAATAGCTCCTTCAAATGATGAAATTCGATTTTCCTTTAAGTATGTAGGTACCTACTTAAGAATGGTTCATATGAATTTTCTTTACTATCTTTGACGTCATGTCGGTTCCTATAGGTCTACGAAGCTAATATTTTGCATATGATCAGGTCTAAGAGGTACTAAAAAAAGAGGGGTTATGCGTAAAAAAAAATTAATTAATTAATATAAGGGACACCCTAATGTATGTATTTTTTAACTTGACAAATACTATAAATAATAATTTAATTGATAGTAAATTAAAATAAAATATAATGCTGAGTAAAACGCACTTTAAAGTTGAGGTCATTTAACTTATAACTGAATAAGAGCCTTTCTGTTGACAGATGAGGTTGGCATAAATAACTATCCAACTATTAAAAGTTATTTTTTTTAATAATTTTTATCAAGAAACATTACTTTGTAGGGTAGAGTCGCCTAATACCTGCCTTCTTTAGTGGCCGGTCACTTAACAAGAAAACCTTTGGAAAAAGTGAAACTGTAGCCCTACTTGTCTGTTTATAGTCTAAACAAAAACTGTCATCAATGCTTTATGATCTTTCAAAAGTTTTCTCAGATTTGACCAGTACATATAAGCCATTGCCAAAATAATAGCAACGCTCCTTACTTTTAAGTAGTAGGTAGGTACTGTAACTTGCACTTTAGTTAGGCGAACATGTGAACAAATTTGCTGTGTTATTGTAACGGTTATTATACTGTCAATTTATTCAATACATAATCTTGTGAGTAAACAAAAGGTATTTTTAATATTATGCACTCAGTAGATTGCAACTACAAAATTTGCTTGTCAAAAAAATAGCATCACTTGAATAGAAGCTCAAAATTTTGGTGAGATTTTTTATTTGAGAATAATTTCGAATAATAAAGCACAAAGTAATGGGAAGAGCGAAGCACTGCACTAAAGATCAACGCAAAGCCATTTTAGCTCTGTATAACTGGTGGATCTATGAGAGAGATTGCAAAAGTCATTCGACGCTCTGCAAGAATGGTGTGGAATGCTATAAATTCCAAATTTTTTGAAGAAACCAGAGGGCGTCCGTCGAATATGACTGCAAGAGACAAAGCTACGTTGGTGAGAAAAGCTAAAACGAGTCCGTTTATGTCCTCAAAAGATCTGCAGCGAGAAATAGGGACGCCAGCCAGTTCTAGAACTGTTCGTCGTATCTTGCATGATGCTGAACTTAACGCACGATCTCCAAGGAAAGTGCCCTTACTAAAAAAAATACACACCCAGAAGCGGATCTGTTTTGCCAAAATGCACCAAATGAGAGACCACCCTCTTCAGGCTTTGGTGCGACGAAACGAAAATAAATTTATTCGGAATGGATGATAAACAGTTTGTTCGTCACCCAAAGTGCCAGGCCTACAATTCGCGGTATACAAAACCGACCGTGAAGCATGCAGGTGGCAGGATAATGTGGGGTTGTTTTTCTTGGTGGGCCGTTGGTCCAATATTCGTTATAGATGGCATATGACAAAGGTGTCGCATGTGGACACACTGCAAAATGTTTGCTTCCGTGGGCTGACGAAAATATGTCACATAATAATGGCGTTTCCAGCAAGACAACGAGCCCAAGCATACGGCAAAGTCAACAAAGCTCTCGTTTCAACGAAACGAGTTGGACGTTATGGAGTGGTCTTTTCAATCACCAGATCTTAATCCTATTGAGAACCTCTGGAATGAGCTGAAGATTGAAGTTAGTAAGCACAAACCTTCCAACAAAGCGGATTTATGGAGAATTGTCCAAGAAGTGTGTTACCTATTCGATTTCACAAGAAAAGTGCCAGAATTTGGTGGACTCTATGCCAAATCGAATTGATAGAAATGAATCGTGTTGAAAAATAAAGGTTTTTTTAACGAAATATTAGATATTCGTTTAAAATAATATACAAAAAAATCATTTCAAAATATCTTGTTTTTTGTTAAATTTATTAAGTGTTGCTATTTTTATGATCAGCTTGTTGTGAAGCCTAAAGCAAACGGACTGCGAAATTTTGCAATCTCCTTTAAGTTCCTATTCAAAAAAATTTAATAGACAATGGGCCCTACTAATAATCAAATTTAGCGACGACTTAAATATTTCAGTAAAATTAACCTTAATTCTGGTGATCCCAAATAATGTACCATTCATGGAATGTTTAATTTTTTGAAGTCTACTCCATATATGATTCATTATTAAGAGTCCACTTGAATATTAAGGTCATACTATATATGGTTTATTAGCTAGAACCCATTCTATTATGGTCCATTTTACTGAAATATTTAAGTCGTCACTAAATTTGATTATTGGTAGGGCCCAATAGGTATTAGGTTATTAACACTAAAATTTTTTAATATTTGCTTAGTATAAGTACTACACTCAATAGGTATTACCAAAAACTAGAGAGTGTCGCTATTATATTGGCCATAGCTGTTATGTAGGTACTTTCCAAGTTATGCGTTAATTAATTGCACCTTGCAGGGAATAGTTTTGAGTAGTAAGTTTTTATATTAAAAAACATTACAGGTAGGTATTTAAATGAAATGTGCTTTTAAATACGAACAAATGTTGTAATTGTAGCTATTTTAAAGAGACAGGGGAACCGAATTTATGGCCGAATGTAGCAGTACACTAATTTAAAAATATGAATGGCTGTGTTCAACGTATTACAAAAGGTTCGTTCATTTAAATAAGTATTGAATTCTCATGATGAAAAGTTAACAAATCAACAACCAACCAGAAAAAATTATAAAGTTCCAATTTGTATGTGTAGTACTTCAGCTAGTTTGACATTTCGCCCACCACAAATAACTGTCATCTGAATTTTCAGATGAAAATTCTAGTCTGAAAATTCAGATGAAACTTAACTAAAAGTCATTAAACTTTTTATGATAGCTGGCCACAGAAGCTCTAAACATTCAGAATTTCTGCAATTTAGGATAAAAACGTAATGCATTCAACTACAAAAACAACATTAAAGCAAAAAATTAGGTTGAAAATCCATGTTCGTCCTAACTTCAGCCGTCACATGTCAACAAAATAATTCTTGTTAAGATTGTGTTGGCCGAGATCAGGAGCATGGGTGGCCGAATTTAAGATAATAGGTGCTAGCCACTGGGAGAAATTGCCTTTTTCATTTAAACTTATGTTAATATCATAACCGGCGAAAAGTAAGTAAGACGAAATAATGTATCTCAGTCACTAAGGTGTTGTTACTTCTCAAATAAAAAATTTAGACTTTTTTTATTTCATTTCCTTTTGAATAGGTAATAGGTACATTTCACACTTGCAACTCTAATTTGAAAGTTAAGACTAAACGGGGGGAAAGAGTTATTTTGCGTTTTTGCAGCTTTATGTCCACTTTTTCATGAAAATACCTAAAAGGAAAAAGGTGTCCTGTACGTTATTGAAATCACCTCTATTATTTGTATTCGTACTACTTAAAAAATTAATTATACATACCTATCTACATACATATCTCACTAATTATTTTTTGTGTTTTATCATTTCAGATTTAAATTAAAATATCAATAGAAAGAATACAATAAGCAAAAAGGATAAATTAAAATCCTATACGATATAATACAAAAATCACTTGTAAACACGTGCGTTAAATTTTTCTTATTCTGAAAAATTCGGTTTTGTGAATTCGATTTCTCGCAGTTTCTTTTTAAATTCGTCGAAAATTACGTCGTCGTGCGTCGTCCGTGCATTCGTTAATACAATATTTGTTTACTTAAAGTGATTCAACAACAACAAAAAAAGATAACCTAATACCTATTGTCTATTGGACAGTACAACAAATACAAGTAAAATAAAAAAAAAATAAAAAACAAGATCTTTTAAATTATTTCTTGAGACAAGCGTTCTAAATAAAGCCGTCAAAATAGAGCTGTTAAGCAGTACCAACAATTACCCCTCGATCTCAATTTCGACCCACCATCACAATCATCCACAACAGCAACACATGAAGTTACTGGGCGGTAATGATGACCGGATTGTACGGGAACAGCCTGGACGTTCCCAAGACGATGCCGCTGTTGGGTATGTTTTCCAGCGACAACCCCAACATGAAGCAGAATATGCTGCACAATTTGCCCAGAAACAAGCTAGATGGGCTTGTGGGGATGAGCATTCCATTGATGTAAGTATTTAATAAAAATTTAATATTTTTTTTTAATTTTTTTTATTAATTTTTTTATTTAATTCGCACAAACTAAGTTCCAAGATCAAAACTTAATCGAATTGGCAGCATTCATATCTAAAGAGAATATAAAAGCTCGAAAATACCGTGGAAAGCGTAATTTGTTTGTCAGTTTGAACATAACTTTATAGTGAATAGTTTTAGTCAACCCAAAAGAACACATACGTATTTAAAATTCAACTTCTCATTATTATATTATTTAAATTAAATAATGTTTGATATAATGATAGAATCTTTTGTACATTATATGAGCATAACAAAGATGACATGAAATTGAATTTAATTTGTAAAGAATCGGAAAGTTATGTCACTTAAATGAGATGAAGATGATGATACTTAAAACTTAAATAAATGAAAAATTTGCGCTTGAAGTAAAAGCAATAGTTTTGGAAAATGTTTTATATATGGGGATTTTATTTGACTCGTGTAATTTATCACTTATCGTAATGCTCAATTTATGGTAAAGGTCAAAGTTTAAAATAAAAATTGTGGAAATATCCGAGTCAAGTCAAATACCGCATATATGTACATGCATACATAATGTAAAAGTTCGTATAAAAATAGATTACTTCCTTTGTAAATTTTTCAGTGTTAATAATATATAATCATAACCAGAAAGATTAATAGTACCCTCAATTAAACACTTAAGAAAATTCATACTAAGATGTATTTTACTATTACACAAATGTTTAACAAAAATTTGTTTATGTTAATTTTATGTTAGTTTCTGTTTTCTTATACATAAGTCAAGCAATACCTTTTTGAGTAGGTATTTATTCGTTCGTTTTAACAGTTAGCCTTACAGTAACTGCTTCTCGAAATGTGTTGGATGCAGGATGTCATTTAAGCTATTCACTCTCAATTAAATTCAACTTAAAACAGGAAGAATATCACATGGCTGTTCTGCTATTCTATTCGCTCAGAAATTTCATTTAAGTGAATGTTTCATTCAATTTGCTTCAAATTAACAGTATTTTGTGGCAATTTTGAAACGTTTCATTTGATTTAAGAAAATATATTTCTGTCGCAGGGATAGTACAATATAAATTTTAATGGGAAAAATTAGCAGATTAAGGCTGTTAAGCTGAAACAGACCACAATTATATTGATTTATACAGTCCGTACCATTTGGATAGCCTCACACATAGTTTATTTTAAAATTAACTAATTTTAATACTCCTTTGAGGTCTAATAAGAAAATTTGTATTGAATAGCAAGGTAGAATATGGTTACTAGTATTAAGAGAAGTTTTGACTAATTTCTAAAAGCTAAAGCAATTTTCTCAATTAGTTTCACAAAATTGTTTATTATTTGCTGTAACATTAGAATAGCCTCACAGTATTTATTTAGGTAGTAGAAATGAAAACCAAATGATTAATTTTTTTAAAGAAAATAATTTGTTTTTATTTTCTGTGGTTAACACAATATTTAAGAACTTTTTAGAGCCCTCCTTGTTTTGAATTACTTCAAAAAAGCGCTCGTTTAAGGAATCATACAAAATCAATATTCGATTTCTTAAACTCCCCCAAACGATTACTTAAAAATCTGACGAAATGTTGATCCTGCCCACTCTGATAGCTACGATGAACTTTACTTTTCTTGTGTACATCCTTCCATTTCCATAAACCTTGCGTGTTTGACAACTCCACACATAAACAAAAAATCGGCTCATTGTCTTGCTGCAAAAAAAAAATCGGCAGCAGTTTTAAAATACACTGAAACTGAAGCAAGACTGTTTCCAATAAGGTATTATATTATTTCGATGTCATTTTACAGTCTAAAAAATCTAAATCAACAGTGCCATAAAATGATACTGCATCCCCATACCATAATTCATCCCTCACGGCTCTGATATCGATCAAAACACACATTTTCTTTTCTTAAAACATGGAAGTAGTATTTATATCCATCCGGTCTGTCTGTTTAAGTTGAACTCTCTTCAACTAAAAAGATCATTTTTTGCCAATTGCTTGAATGGATGCTGCCTTTAGCATTCCATGGCATTCCGCATCTTGCTAAATTAAGCTAGTATAGTTTACGCGCCTCTGTTTTGGCAATCTCTGTAGATGTTAATGACTTTTGTCTGCCCATTTAAACTTTTAAATTGAAAAAATCACAAAACATAACTGTTTTATCACTTCCTTATAACTTTTCGAGACCTACGCTGCCAAATTATATAGCTTACAATGTCGAATAAAATCAATTGAGGCTATTAAAATGTTACAAACAAAAATGATCGTTTTAATGACTGCAAACAAAGAAGCACCAAAAATTTAGTTAACTTGAAAATTGTTAAAAAATTGTCTTAATCTCAGAGACCGTCGTCTTACCTTGTCGTTGAATATAAATTGTCTTATATGTACAAATCAAAGAAGTATCAAAAACAGTTGAATATAAGAAAGTTAAATTGTGAGGCTTTTCAAATGTTACGTACTGTACGACCCATGAAACACCAAATAGGCAAATTTAAACATGTAAAGGGTCCAGGGAAAACCTTGCACAGTTCTTTTTTTACAAGATTTAAATAATGATGACATCTTAAAGTTTTTTCTGAGTACTTACTATATGAAATGTAACTCTCTCCAAAAATGACTTGAACACTTTTTTTCAATTTTTGTTTTGGCTGCAAAAATTAAACAAAATATCAATCTTGAAGAAATTGATGATGAAATATTTGCTTTGAGTAAATCGATAATGGTCGAAACTCGTATCTACAAAACTATAGCTTTTGGATGATACCTAAATAGATAGGTATCGTTTAGCATTGGGTTTCATGATAGTATGTAAGTTCGTAAGCGGCGGTATTTGAATGATTGAGTACCCATTGTAATTTTATATCCTATTTTCTTAACAAAATGATATCAAAATATTTTTAGTTTGCAAAGTAAAAGTGAATATGAAAACTCGATAAAAATACAAGTAATACGAATGCGAATATAAATAAGAGGCAAATTAAATCCTTTATCTCTTCTCCAACTCATATGTAATTACTCTGTTTTTATATATATAGATAAACAGCTGCCCATCTGTAAAATTCGATACTATTCCAAATTGAATTTATGTAACAGAGGCGTTAAACATATCTGTGGCAATAAGACAGAGTAGCTTATGTCGACATAAGCGTTGAAAAGTTATCTTATAGTTCCTAACCCAAATAAACATTAATTACCATTACAGATGTCAGACAAAAATGCGATTTTTTTGAAAATTCTTTTTTTAACATAAGCTATTACTGCCACAGAATATTAACATAATATGCGTTTGTATTAATTAAAAGAAATAACAGATATAATTAACTTATAGTTTGCTTTCCTTCCGGCACAAAACAACGTAAATTGTCATTATGACGTTTCAACCAAAATTTGAGAATCTTTGAAAGGGTAACTTGTTCGACCTGAGGATTAAAATGTTTTAATATGAGGATTTTTGTGAATATATCTCTAGTGGATTGTAGTCACCCTTGACATAATGCTTAGTGCGTAAGACTGTTACGTTGAAGGTATTGGGTACGATTCCCAGCGTATGCCACCTAAAAATAGAAATGTTTTTCACGGTTTACTGCATCTTGCGTAGAATTGACAAATCCTCCAAGAGTATCTCTTGTCATGAAAAAGTGCATTTCACCTTAGATGTTTGAATTCTGCAGAAAATTGTAGGTCGCCTCCATTACTGCCAATAACACGTATATAGGAATGGTTGAGTGTTGTAAGAATGTAAGGATTTGGTTCTATACGAGCTGTCGCTCCACCCAATTTATTTATTTAACCATTAGCGGATTATAACCCATGCCCTAAGTTTGACAGCAATATGCCGAGCTTGGTTATTTTTTCACAGTTTCAGAGAATTACACTATTTCGTAAGGGAATTGATAACAGAATTTCGTTTCAGAACAATTTCCTCGCATTAAGGCAAAAGATCAAGTTTTCGATCTTTCTTCAGTCCGTTAAGGTCGTCAAAAAATAGGTACCTTTTCAAAAGATAATTCTCTCAATTCGGCCAAAGTAGGGCATTTAAATGGATTACTGTTTCCTTTTCCTGTTGGTCCCACAAAAATCCAAAGAAAATTTAATATTTTTAAAATGAGCAGACATGTAGGTACCAAGAATTCCTTTTCCTGTTGGCCCCATAGAAATCCATACTTGGATCAAGTTCTGAAGCAAAAGCTTATACATTTTTAAAAAGAAAATTTAGTATTTTCAAAATTAGCAGACATGTAAGTACCAAGAATAAACAATTGCATATGCAAAGTGCAGTTTTATTACCCAGTATTGTGAGTAAAAATTTAACCTGGAAGCAGGGAGACAAACGCGATGAAATAAAAATGTTAAAAAAATTAGGGAAGACATCGTCCACCCGCTTTGGATGACGTTTGGATTATATTCTTTTTGAGCAATTGTGCTTGAACGTCACTTCTGATCAAGGCGCCATCGCAACAAGACCCTTTATATAAGATATATTTTATAATTATAAAAGTAATTGGAGTATTATACACAGTTTAGAAGTGATTGGATTATTTATTATTTTTTTTACGACATAATAAAAATTTTCACTGATTTTGGCAGACGATTTTTGTATTTCAATTGATTCTTTAAAGTTATTCTACAACGGGGTGAGAGAATCTCCAAAACACAATATTCCGAAAACGCAAAATCTCGAAACCGCAAAATCCCGAAAATGAAAAACTCCAAAACACAAAATCCCTTACATCTAATATCCAGACGAAAAAAATGTAACCCAATGGTATGGATTTTTTTTTGTTTTATTCCAAGAATGAGACGCTATAATCATTAATTACATATATCCTTTCAAGATCTTGACAAAATGAAGTTTAAAAAAATTATTAAAAAATAATGAGTCTAAATAACCTTTTATGGCAGTCTTAGCAACGGGATATGCTAAGAATTTTCATTTTGGGAAAAGTCCCGCTCCAAATTTTGACGTCGGTCGTAAATAAAAAAGAGAATTTGTACTTCAACGCTAATTTCACTGTGAAGTTAATATGACATTCCATACATACAAAACAGTAAATTTAAAGTAAGGATATAAAGGATTTAAGATTCGTAAATGGTAAAAATGTCTTAATGTGGGTGGCCCCGGCGCAGTGGAAGTAGTGCTTGACTGTTAACTTTGATATGTGGGTTCGATTCCCAGTCTAGGCAGCATTCTTGTCTATATTCGCTCAACTGTGGCGTTCAGTTTAATGAGATTCAAAACCTAATTTCTGAATCCACTGTGCCAACAAAAATCTATCCTATTCTTCTATTCCTTCTAACATTGCCTAATTTACTGGCATGTTTGTGTTCTTTTTTTCTTTTTTTCTTTTTTTTAATACAAAAATACTAAAAAAAAAAAAATGAAAAAAAACCTTCTTCTAAAAAACTACTAAAAAATAACCTTGGTGTGTTTGTCCCTGTGCCCGATAACAAAACAAATGGCAAAACCTCAAAACCATGTGTGGATATAGATAAGGTTGATTCTTTTTTTCTTGAGTTGGTAAAATATGTACACATACTTTACTTATGTACCTACATACTTTTTTTTAGGATGCGGTTGGGTCTAAAACAACCTAGCGGGCTAGTTATTAAAATTTGTCTCTAGACTTAAAGACCTGGAAAGAACTCGAATCTTGTAAAATTTCAATTGGCTTAAGGACTTGAAATTCCATTCAAGCTCATTTGAAGAAAACCTTTGGACTCCGAAATTAATTTTACAGCTTTTGCTTTCCTTTTGAATTCCACTGACATGTCCATGTCACGACAATAAAAAAAGAGCAATATCAAAGTTTGGGTTTGCGTCAAAGAAAAGATTCTGAGAGTCAATTTCATTTTTTTTTGCTAATACTCCTCAGACATTTTGTATCAATTTTGTTGTCTTTTGGTCTATTCAACCACCGGGACAGGACGCACTGCCGTTAAAACCAACATAAAATCACAAAATCATCCAATCCAACACCACAAAAACAATAACTTTTTTAATAGTCTATGTTAAAACTACATTTTAGTAAAAATTCATTTGAGGGGTTAACAAAAAAAGAAAAAAAAAAAACAAATTGTCAGTCTACGTTGTTTTTGCATGTACGAATACGTTCATACGAGTATATGTTACTCTATATACACACTCTTCGTTGATGATGAAAGATGGAGCAAGATAAAAAGAGTACAAAACGAAATTGAAAATCAAATTTCTGGCACAGTTCCAATCGAAATAAAACAAAAAAAATGAAAAACAGCACAGGACATGGTCAGGAGAACTGCCAGTACCCCTCTTTTAGCCATAAAGAAAAAAAGTGAAACTCTTGTACAAACAAAAATTGTAAAAAAAAAAAATAGTTCGCTGTTGCAGGGGTGGAGGCTTTTGTTGTTGGGGGTGGGTATTAGAATGATGGACTTCATGTAATATCCTCTGCAGATATTTCGTAATTTGTGTAGCTGTACATGTTGTCTGCTGTTGTATTCACAAATTCCACATTAAACATTTATCTTTGTCATTTTTTTTCCTAATAAATAAATTTATGTATGTTTTCATTTGTTTATTTCAGAATCCCGATAAATGGAAATACAATCCGCCAAATCCCATGAACTCGTCAAATGCCGTACCCGGAGGTGGTGGTATTGGACCAGTTGGCCCCATTGGAATGGGTGGCGGTATGGGTGGTGGAATGGGTGGTGGTGGCAACATGGGTAATATGGGCAACATGGGTAACATGGGCACTAACGGTGGCCTCCATCAAATGCCCAATATTGGTGGTGGTAATAGTGGCATGAATGTTGCAATGCAACAAGCTGCAGCTGCAGCTGCAAAACATCAACAAATGATGAACCAACATCAGCATCAGCAACAACAACAGCAGCAGCAGCAGCAACAACAACAACAACAACAACAACAACAACAGCAACAACAGCAGCAACAGCAACAACCACCTCATCCATCACATCAACAAATGCAGAATCATTTAGGCGGCCCAAATCATCTCAATTCGAATATATTGAATCATGCACTAAATAATCAAGCAGCAGCTGCTGCTGCTGCCGCCGCTGCAGCAGGTATGCAATTGCAGATGCCACCTGCTATGCAAGGCAATATCTACGATCATGTTCATCCGGGTGTAAATATGAATGGTGTTGGAGTGCCCAAACCGCCTCAGGGTGCCGAACAATTAGTCTATTTGGGCGGACAGCCACATATGGGAATGATGCCGCAAAATCAGTATATGACAGCAGCTAATCGCAATGCAGCAGCCGTAAGTGTTATCTTTTGTTTTTTTGTTTATCTACTTTTATAAGATATAAGATTTAAGTAAGTACACCTTAATTGTGTTTTGTTTCAAGTTAAATTTAATTCAAACCAGTTGAAGGGTCCAGAGAAAAATAGTTTCAAGTCCACTATGATAGATTTCGAGAAAAACGAAAATATAAATTAGATAAAAAAACTTTACAATCAAAGGAAAATTAATAAAAAACATTTTGTCATGCAAATGTTGGATATGTGTGTGAATCTTAATCACAGGAAGAGTGACCATCGATTGCGTGGCTCAAAAATACATTAAAACTTGTTTTAAAGCTTAAAGGAACATTTATGTAGATAGTTAAAGCCGGGTAGTGTACATAAGCTATGGTATCCTATTCATAGATTTTTTGTCATAATAAAAAACTTATAAAAAAGGAAAATAACTGAAGACCTTTGAATAATTTCGAATTTATCGATTAGATGAAAGTATAAAAGGTTTATCGAAGGGCATTATTGTTAAGGATTATGTAAAGAGACATATAAATATTAAATATAAATATTTAAAATATAAATATTTAAAATATAAATATTTAAAAGAAGGGAAGATTAGGTCTATTTTTTTTTGAGAAAGTGCGAATTATAATATTCAACAATATAATTCGCCAACAAGTTTTTTTTTGTTTCTTCAAACATGTACGCTTAAGATAAAGATGAGCCAAAAATATTTCATAATTATAACAAAGGGTAAATGGATAAAATTGAAGAATAAATTTGTTCTTTAACTATAAATACAATATGGATTTCAAATTGTTAACTTTTAAGTTTAGACCTTAACTGCCATATTATATACATTTTTTAAACCCCACCCAACTTATGTCCATAATATTCACTAAAAAAAACGCATTTTACCAAGTGGGTTAAAATTTAGTTACAATTGCATGTAAAATAGATTTGAGATCTACGTAAAGTCAATAATGTTAATAATAACGACGAGGACGTTTATTCACCATTTTGTGCTGAAATTTACCTTCTGACGACGAAGACATCAAAATTTCATTTATTTCCTGAAAATTTCATTTATTTTTTTTTCGTAAATTTATGTTCAGTTACGCACAAGAAAATTTGAAATGCAAATGATACTTTCGGACAAAATTGTTCATAACGAGTGAATATTATGCTTTTGGGTTTAACTTTTGGGCTTAACATACTTTTAACCCAGGTGTAAATTTACCTTGCCTAAATTTTAAACTGCGAACATATCGACTTGATTTGCAGTTTTTAATCAACATTGCTTTTCTTCTGTCAAAAAATCTTTACAAATTCCCTTCCGAATATCCTGTTGCGTTGACTGTTAAACAAGTGCTTATATATTTGTAGAGGACAGTTGCTACAAGAACTTTGTATAGGTACTATATATTGTTTTTTCAACATTTTGAATTTTGTCTCCAACTTTTCCATGAAGATGAACAATGCTGAACGCATTGATGGTTTCAAAATGAAGTGATAAAAGTGCTTGCAGCTATGGGTGGTTAGTCGAAAAATTTATTTAAGAAACGTTCCCTGTAGGAATTAAATAAAAATACAGCAATTTCACCAAAATATCTCCCAGTGGAGAGAGTGAAACTGTTTTTTTTTCTGTATGAGGAAACTAAAACATAAGATATGAAATTCCCAACACCCTACTTGTTCCTAACCTTTTCATCCGAAAAATATACTAGTGAGTGTATTACCTAACCCAGAATCTGGTCTGGTCTTCATCACTTTCCCTGTACTTATATAACTGATCGATTTGTTTTTTGGATTGGGATTTGAGACGTTGATTCTTGTGCAGTATATTCATGGTAACTAATATCTTAAATGGTTTGACATCGTTAGTTCCTCACAGAACAAAGATTATAAAACCTAAAGAAAATTTTTTGCTTGACTCTGCCTGTAATTAAGGTGGCAGGCTTCGATAATTGTGTTTCCGGTCATACGAAGCCTTCTCTTCAGAGCTTCAGAGTAAAATCGAGTAAAATTTAAACAAACCAGAAATATGTGCAACTTTTAGATTCAATGAACTAAACTCTTATGTCAACAAAAAATTATACAAAAACTCCTGCAGTGTCCTAAACGCCTTAAAGACTTTTAGTTATACTTAAAAAATAATAGAAATTCAATATCCTCAACCCACGTTCATCTTCAATGATAACCCTGTTCGTTTGAAGAACAATTATCATGGCACCAATTCATTTTCAAACTCGTAGAGTAGATAGAGTACTCAAAGATTTACTTCCATATTATTCACTCGATTTATACAGTTTAAAACTTAAATCCAGATGTACCTATTTACATTGAATTTATATTAATGTACATCCTTCCTTCTTGAACGTATGTAAAAAAAAACAATTACAATTACAATTACAATTACAATTGCAATTACAATTACAATTACCAAGAAATATAAACAAATTATTTGATTTTGTTGATAAAAATTATATCTTAATATATTATTGTAAATATTAAATTATTTTAGTAGGATAATTATCGTCGGCTAAATACGTAAAACTACAAATTTTACAGGAGAGCAAAAAAAAAACAATTGTATAATTTTTAAATTGCATAATATAAAAACTGATTTTCTCTTCAAGAAAGCAATTTGTGCAGAATGTGTTTCTTAATAAAATGGCATCAAAATCTCAATTTCGGCCAAAAGTGGACTTAGCAGCTTTACGCATTTAGCCGACATGATTTTGTGTCCTTTCATTTTCATATCGTTAGCTTAATGTACAACGACAGATTTCGTGACTTAAAAATGAAATTGAGTGTTTATAAACGGAAAACGGAGTGCATATTTCGTCTTGTCGTATTTTTTTAAGTGGTTTTTGACATCGATAATAGAGATGATCATTAAACTCTATTCCCATCGGGATAAATCGTTTAGTTTCCAACAAGGCTTAGGAAAGTTTTACGTCAATACTCGCAAAAGGGTATTCTTTAGGTCAGCTCAACTTTAAGGCCTCGCTAAACTTACCTCAGCCTTAGGTAAATTTTGTCGTAAGTTCTTTTGGACTTGGTGCCTAGAAGTAACTAGATTTTTTTAAATTTTGTAAATGCTTATTTAACATAAGATAACAACTTTACTGACCACAAGCCATTCAACTTAAATTCATTTATGATGTAATTCAATATTTAATTTTGTTGATTGAATGAGGTAGATACATATCCACTTGTAAAAATCGATCAATCAACGAATTAATCACTTTCAATTTTTTTCTTCTTTTTTTAAAATATGAATTAGCCTTCTTCTCAAGTTCTCTTAACTAAATCATTTAATTTTTTTTTGTTTTATAAATACATAATTTAAGATCGTCCTCTATTATACATTAACAACTACTTTTATCCAATTCAAAGTCAAGTGAGAGAAGGTTATAATATTGTTATTCATAATGCTCTTTAAAACTAACCACAATGCGAGCTACTTCTGTTAAGTACTAGTTGTAGTAGAGTACGTCAAACCTGCTCGATATTATACTGCTTGTTTTGTGCAGTGTCTGCATTTTGATTCTTCTTCCTTGTGATTTTTTTTTAAATTTTATTTCTATCTTTTTGATGATTATTCTTGGAGTTCCTATCACTTTTCTTTTCTAGTAGGATATCTTTTGCTTTTTCTTCTTCGTTGTGGTTCGTTTTAATTTTGTTTTTTTTTGTGTACTTGTATAATTCGCTCTCACTGTCATTTTCGTGCATGAGAGCTGCGCTAGAGGGATTCTCCATCTTCATCTCCATCTCCAGCCTCCACTTCAGAAGAACTAAACTGCATTGCACAGTACAGAGAGACTGACAAGTTTTCCCCATAATGATGACTATGAGTTGTGTCTGAGATTTTTATAGTAGGTACATACATAGTTTTTTTTTCTGTATAGATATTACTCTATCTGATGATGACAGTATAAACGGCCGTTGAGCGTTAGTAGCTAGTTGTAGCACACAATAAATAAAAGAAAAGAAGAAAAATGCCGGCAAAAATAGGAAGACAAGAAAAAAATGGAAGCAAAATTATAAATAACGAGAACGAGGAGAGCCTTGGTGGTGTGGTGTGGTTTGGTGGTGGAACTATCAAAGTAACAAAGAAAAAAATATGCTTGGTCTCGATGAAGAGAAGTGTCATGGTTTTCTGTAATATTTTTTTCGTATTTGTTGTTGTTGTTGTTGTTTCTGTTCTCGTTTTGTCCCTGCTATATAAATTTTTCCTCGTTTGGTATCTACAATTTGAAATCTTTTTGCGCGTCTCTTTTCCCTGGGTAAAATTTATATTGTCTTCGTCGTTGTGTCGTTGTCGTCTCATCAGAGAAAAACTTCATCATAGAAATTCATCTGCCTTATCGGGTGGAAATAAACTTTTACTTAAGGGGCAGAGGGTAGTTGCAAAAATAAATAAATAAAAAAAAAAAAAAAAAAAACAAAATAAAATGGAAGTAGGAAGGAAAAATGTAACAAAAAAGGACTAAAATATATGTATATGTAGGTATATGTATACACAACAATGCTTGTGCTTGTGTGATGCGGTAGATTTACTGATTATATACAGATAACATAAACAATTCAAATATTTTTGGATTGATTGATAGATATTACATATACAAAGATAGATAGGAAAATATTCAATAGTTACGACGCTTAAGCAAAACGTGCCATCTTTCTTGAAAAAATCTCTTTGATCCCATAACGATTTACCATGTTAGATTATATTTGAAGAGATAAATTTAGGTGAACGAATATATGGTTATGTATGTAAATACCTACATAGGTTAAAAATACCTTCTTACATATTTATAATTTACATATAGAAAAGCTGGAAGAAAGGTTTGTTTACCGAAGGCTGTTTAAATGGCTAGACTTAAAATTTATCTTTGGAGTTTATTTGACTAAAATAAATGATAAACAACTCAATTAAATACCTTGAAGGACTCTCATAAAATGTGTGGAACTTAAATTCATGATCCACGGTGGTGAGAATTCGTCTGCACAAGGAGATTGTTCGCTTAAGAGAGTTGTCCGTAATGGGAAGTTTCACTGTATTATATAGTGAACTAGGTATCGATGTCAACGGTGTCAACGAACTCATCAATTAATTGACATAAGATTTTGACATATGAGTGTTTCCATTGTTACTGCGATGTGACAGATGATACATAGATACTTATGATTTTATAAATTTTGTACATATTTTTCTTAGTTAATAAATTTAAACACGAGTAATCTATTAGACACATCATGATGTCCATAAAAATAAATTAATTTACTGAATTAAGAAAAAAGTGTAGTTTGGTCTTATAGGATACATTTTATTTGCAATATTGGTTGTGTGTGACTTAAGAAATTGATGTTTTCTAAATGCAACATTTATAATGTTCATATGTTGTAAAATATTGCAATCGCAAAATTGACAATTTCTACCAATTTTACTTCTAAGTTTTGGCAAAGTTGATGGAAAATAAAATACAATTTGACTAAAATTGATTGATGACAATTTTGGGAATATAAACAAACAGATCTTATGCATAAATTTTTTTTACAAATACTTGATAAACAGGGTCTTTCTTAAAAGCTTCCTATCTTTAAATTTAAATAAAACAAAGGGTATGTTAGATATAATCGAAATTTTTTATAAATCTGAAAGACCTATTGATGTCATTATGCATAGAATATAACATCGTTGAAACGTCCGCCGCGATTTCTCTAGGTGGTGCGCATACAAAATATTCAATTTCCCTGGCTGTGGGGCATAAATCAGGCTGAATTTGACCGATGGCATGGGTTATGTTGGCTCTGAGGGACGCTGTGGTTTGGAGCTTAGTCGTATAGACCTACAACTTAGAAACCCCCACAAGAAAAAGTGTAACGGGGTCAAATCGAACGATCTCGATGGCCAATTCACATCACCAAATCCAACTCAGGCCAAAAGAATTTGGTAATCATCGACCTATAGCGCTCGGCGTTGACGGTGATGGCCGAGGCCGTCCAATGTCGTTCTCAAAGAAATAGGGACCTATCCAGTATCCACACCAAACAGTGAGTTTTTCGGGATGCATTTGAAGCTCTTGGATATCATATGGATGGGTATCGTCCCAAATTCTACAATTTTATTTGTTGACGTAACCATTCATCCAGAAATGGGCCTCATCGCTGAAGTCCGTAAAATGACAGAAGTTAATAGGCCATTTTTATATAAACTTGTATCAACTAATGAAAAATCCAATAATAGATCTAGCACTTTTGCCAAATTCACACACAGATTCCACTACTTCGACTTTGGATTTACCTCTATTTAGGAGTTTTTATTTGTGTTTCGGCCCAAATCGTTCACTGAGAAAAAAAAAACAATTTAAACTCCTGAACAAACAACTTTAAAACTAAAAGTAAACATGTATGAAAGACAACCGCATTGAAACGTATTCAATTTGAAAGTTACAATTAAATTTTATTTTAACTTCAACATGAATCAAATAAAGTGAAAACGTTTAAAATTTAAAGTTTTTCAATTTTAAGCTACAAAGAAAAGTTTTAATATTAAATTCAAAGTAAACACTTAAAATTTAACGACACACGCTTTAAAAAACATTTAAAGTGTTTGTATCAGGACTAAAAAGGAACACTTTTAAATTGAAAGTGGCATTTTTAAAAGTCATTTGAAAGCATTCAATGTAAAATTTGAAGTGTTTTGAAAGGAAACACTTTTAAAACACGTTTTAAATAACTAACATTAAAATTAAAAATGATACACTTTTAAAATTTATTTGAAAACGTTCACTATAAAATTCAAAGTGTATTCAAAGCTAATATTTTTCAAAATTTCTAATTTGCCATTTCTCAAAAATTTTATGAAACATATACCTACTTACTATTCATCTAAACCATTGTTACATGTCTATATCTTCATAAGCTGAAAGGCAAATTTTCACTTAATGTTCACAAAAATTGGCGTTTTGTCCCGCCGATCTCACTTCGACTCATCAATGAATATCCTCAGGGCTTGTGAATATCCAATTTTTGTTGTTTTGCCTGATAAGCTGCTTATAGTAGAAAAGAAGCTTGGTCTTCTGGTTGAGTCCAAATCATGGTATTAATTTTTCTTTTCAAAGCTTTTGTATCAAAAGACATTTAAATTGAAATTGTTGGAATGTTCAATTCAATGGCTTTTTTTTGCCAAATTTAAATGAACGCTTTCAAATTAAATGTAATTTTTGTTTGAAATTAAATGATATCCTTTTAATTTTAAATCTCTAAATTATAAAATTAAATGTTTTTATATTATATTCGAAATTGTTGTGTTTAAAAACATATTAATTTAAAAGCTAAACGTTTTAAAACGAAAACATTTTTTTTTTACTTTGGATTTTTTTTATTTTTCTTATGAAACACTTTATATCTGCGCTTTTTAAATTTAAAAATGCGAGCTATTAATTTTAAAGAGCACTCCTCGGTGAATTGGTTTTCCTAAATTTTCTGGTGAATATACTGTAAGAAACATGAATCAGCTAATGAAATAAGAATTTTTGGAGAAGCGACTTTCATCACACAGTGACTTAAGCGGGACCTTTACTAATGAACCAGTTGGGTTTCTAACTATAACTGTCTCCACTTTTCCTCTACTGTTATACGCGTCCTTGAAATCGATGAAAAGGTGAGGGTTTTGGATTTGAAGTTTTTCTTAAGCCACACTGATATGGGTTTATCAAATTGTTGACAATAGGTTTCAGGCGCTGGTACACAATTCAGCAGAAAAGATCATGTAGTTGATGTTAAGGAAACTGGTGTCTCTGATGTGTAGTTGTACTTGGTGCAGGTCAGACGGTCTCTTTTTTTACATTCCATTCTTCATAGGTCGATAGTTGGAGAAAGATCTTTTAACTTACATACATGGATAAAAACTTTGGTCATGACAGATTTATGGACATTAAATCAAAGAACGAAGATTTTACTCTCCGGTTCAGAGGCGTAGGTCTTATTTATTAAAAATAAATAAAGACAATTACGCAATTGGAGTAAAATGTTGTTAACGTATTTGGAAGCCATAAATACATATTTCTGCCCTTAAAGTTTCAATCTTTTATGAAAAGGGGTAATATTATGTAAGTTAATCAGTAATTAGCTTCCTGATTAGGTCATGATCGAATGACGAATTTACCTTCGTCACAATGATGAAACTTTGATTAAAAAAAGATTTATGGCCGCCAAATACAAAAATAACAGTCTCCAATTTCGGTTGGGTCGATTAGGTCCTTATTATTTTTTGTTGTCAAAAATGAAGTTTTAAATAAATAAATCCTAAACTTTTAAACTAGAATGTAAGTTTGTCATTATTACATTTGATAACCATAAATCTGTCTGTGAACATGGTTTCATCCATGTACTACCAATGAGGTAAAAACTCCTTAAATATAGCTCTCGGCCTTTAACTAGAAGGACTACGCCTTTTACCTTACTTTAAAAACGGGAAGCCGGCTTAATAGTTCCTTAATAGGCGTCAGCGAATGTCTGGTAATAGTGGTGGTAGGTGTGGTAATATGTGTCTTAGCAGGACCACTCTTGCTCCCCTCCCCCTCACCACCTTTATCAACAAGTTTCCAAATTGGTTAAAACCCGATCTCCAGTTGGAGTCCGAGGCACCCGATGTTCACTGCAGGAAGATGAGAGTTAAGCTACGATTAGACGGTCAACGCAAATGGTCATCGCGTTGACTCTCTGACGTAAAAATGACGTCAAATTTTGTCCTAAAGTTGTCAAGGCGTGTGATGGTCAACGCATTGACTTTCTGACGTAAAAATGACGTCAAATTTTGTCCCAAAGTTGTCAAGGCGTGTGATCGTCAACGCAGAACACTTGTCAATGCTTGACGGCTGCATTACCATGAATTTTGGGGTCAATATATTGACTATTTTGTGTGACCGTGTAATCGCCCTGTCAACGCAATTAGGACACATTGGCAGAAAACTCGTCAGCGCGTTGACTGTATTTCAACGATGACAGAGCAGAATTTTTTACCGGGTCAACGTAGCCTGCGTTGACCTACATCTCAATTTAGAAAATTTATGATTTTGTAGAGGTTTTTTAATCCATCGACATCGAAGCTATTCTTCAATAGAATTAGAAACTTTATAGCTTGACAGATAGATAACAAGGTAAATTTTGTGATATGTCAAATATTTCGTTCCAAATGTGACTTAAAATCACATTTTTCAAGAGTACAAAGTAAAATCTCATAAATTTATGATTTTTTAGAGGTTTTTTAATTCATCGACATCGTAGCCATCCTTAAATAGAATGTTACAATTTATAGCTTGACAGATAGGCAACAAACTATGGACGCATATTTAATATTTCGATCCAAATGTCATCCTAAAGCTCTAAAAAATCCTTCTTCCGGAGCAAAAAATGTAATCTTAAAATTTCAATTTTGAGTGGTTTTCTAATCTTTCAACATCGTAGACATCTTTTAACTGAATTTGACAGTTTGTAGCTTAATTGATTTAATATTTTAACGTCGTGTGATCGTGACGCCAAAAATTTTTCCTTGTGTCAACTCACGTCAACGCTCAAAGTTTTCGAATGTGGTGAAGTCGTTTGATCCTCATAGTTTAACATGCTAACGCGTTGACGCCTGGGGGCCGATTCTGGTTCTGTGAAAAAGTAAATCGAATGAATTGTTTTCACATTCGTTCTCATGCATTGCTTTCACTTTTTCGATTCACTTTGTGCAAATAAGCCATTCTGGTTCAGTGAATATAATTCTCCGACGAACTTTATTACCAATACCAAACCTCCTTATCATTTCTCCTGAAGCGCATGCGCAGTCAGTCCAATTCTCTCATTTTTCTTATTTTTTTAAGAAGAGAAGCGCATGAGATAGAAAGATTTTTTCTCCATGAATAGGACAGAGAAGGGGAGATGTGGTTGAATTGAGCATTGTTTGTTCGTATTCACCCTTTCTATTCATATAGATTCACTTCCAAATATCGTCGTGAAAGCAAATTATTCATATGAATGTTTTTGACGGTTGGTTTCATTTACATTTTGGCACAACATTGACCGACTGCTGTGAACGTTAACGTTTCATGCATTGACACGGTCTACGTTGACAGTAAAATGATGATATTTTTGGTGACGTCAAGTAGTGAACGCATTTACCATTTACGTTGACCGTCTAATCATAGCTTTAGGAGTTGAGAAAGAGAGGTCCACGCGAGGTCTACGATTTGCGGAATCATCGATATTTAGAATATTTTAACTTTTATCGAAGGAGGTGCTGTAAGTGACCTTGAACTTGATTCGGCTGATTTATATCCCACTCAGGCGTAAATCAATATGGTTTGCAGTCAAAGTGATATTATTTGTCATCCATGAAACTCATACATATATAAAGATATTAAATAACTAATTAAATTAAATTATATATTGAAAGTGTCAACAATTTCATTTATTTAATGAACCAACTTAATTTCTCAATTTTTGCTCGACGAAAAAATCAATTATTTGTGTGTTTTAATTAACTCAAATGTAACGCCACTACCGTTGCGTCGGTCGGTCGTCGCTCGTCGACCAAAGTATTTTATTTATTTTTTTTTTGTTTCAACATATTCATCCAATAAAAATAAATTAGTCATACTGCGAATGTTAGCTAGTTTTATGCTATTGCAACAGAAAAAATAGGATTAACCTAAACCTCTTAGTAGTTCTGGCGCTTCTTATTTATCATCGTCGTCGTCGCCGTCGCGCCACCCGCCTTCAATCCCGCGCCTGTCACATGCTACCTTATTCAGCGAATTCTCCAATAATGAAGAGGATTAACTTTAACGTTTCGTTTAATTTACTTTTATACATTTTTATATATTTTTTTTTTCTTCTTTTGGTCTTTTTCTATCTTGTTGGTTCACACAGTTTTTTTTTCATTTCTGTCAAACAAATGTGGCGATAAATTGATGCAAAACAAAACTGAACTTGCTACATTGACGGTATAACCGCATGTATAACTATTCCGGATATCTAAATAATTCAAGGAACAAAAAAAAAACAGAAAATAAACATTAAACAAAAGTAAATAAAAATGCATTACGATAACGACCATACCTACATTATACTTTACTTATAGTTCCAATCCAATCCAATGTTCCTGTCCTGGAGTGTTGCCATGATATTTGCTATTTTTTTTTCGGGACAAATCCCTAGCGTGTAAGCATAGAACCTTCTTCTACTTGTTCCTACATACATACTGTGCTCTTATATAGCTCCTACATCATCCCCCATATTTGTACTTTACTCACATTCATATGTGTGATTGTCATCGATTTACCTTATACTGCGCCAGAAACGATGATAATAATGATGATGGCCAACACCGTAGGTATATATGCATGTGTATATATAACATGGTATGTGCGAGTTGTTGCCTTTGCCTGTATACATATTCTATACTGTTCAGGTCATTGATTTGCCTGCAGCAGTGTTAGCTTCTAGTTTCGCATTTGATCACTGATGGACTGCATGCTGTCAGCTATATACCTACATAGCTAAAGCAAGTCGTCCCATGATAGTGAGTGCCAGAGCGTTATACAATTTATGTTCTGCCCAAAGATGGAATATCGTTCTGATTACGAAGATGAAATAAAAAAAATCATGAGAAGTGATGGACAGACGGACGAACGAACGGTTGACTAGGAGACTAGGAGGACGAGAAGAAACGCGCACTGTAAAATAAATTAAAAAGAATCGAATAATTCGCTTTAGTTTCTATATACGCACATAATTGTTTTGATTGAAGAGCTGCCATTTTAGTAGAACTTATATAGATGCTACATAGCAGACGTAGACAAGCGGCTATTCCAGCAGTTAGCAAGTAGAAGAGAAGACATACGGGAGCTCTAATCGTATATATGTATGTTTGTAGTTTGCTTGTTGTGCCATTTGATGATGACCACCCAGGAATTTGGTGCGTTGTTAGGCTATAATTTAATATCCGGTTATTGGGAGATGGCAATTATTTAAAAGGATTTCACAGTGCTGTGAAATTCCAGAGATTTTTGATATATGTATATATTTATGTATGTGTAATGGAATATGGAATTTGTTACTATACGCATTTATACTTTTTTGCCCCACAATATTTGGATAGCATATTAAAGGTTTTTCTCTTATACATACATATCTGTGAACTTAACTAATGGTTAAGAAATTTATAATAAATAAACAAAGTAGTGCCGTTATTGACTACAGAGGTTTGGGTTTTTTAAATTGGCAACACTATTTTTGGTGACAGTACCTACATATATTTGATATCTGAAACCAGAAATTGATTTATAGATTAGAAAAACGCTTGTAAATTAAGAACGTTCAGAAAAATGAGATGTGAGAGATTTCGCTCCTTTCAAAAGTGAGAAAGCGAATCCAATATTTGTTCATATTCATGTAAATGAGATTTTTGAGGTCTCCGTGATATCATTTTCTTGAACTTGTCTATTTTAATTTACAATTATTGAATTTTGGCTCTAGCTGCTTTATAAAATGGTCCCAAATTGAACTTCGGCATTGCGTTACATTTGAGAGCACACTGGCCGATTTAGTACTATAGTATGTAGTATGTTTTATTGTTATTGAAATACCGTTTGGTTAAAGCCGAAAACACACCTATTTCGTGTGGTGTATTGTATAGTGCTGTGATGTGGAGCCGACTGTGCACAATAATCAGAGTTTTCTGTTGTAAACTGTTAAGTTTTACTTTTTAGTTATTCTATTCGCCAAGCACTGTCTTCTCTTACCCATAGAAAAATATGTCTCCGGCACAGCGTGGTATAGCGCAACGAGAAAAATATTGATTCCGACACAACCCACCACATCACAACACATCACAACACATCACAAATCATCACAACACATCACAACACATCACAACACATCACAACACATCACAACACATCACAACACATCACAACACATCACAACACATCACAACGCATCACAACACATCACAACACATCATAACACATCACATCGCAACACATCACAATACATCACACGAGACAAATATGGCTCTACGCATATGAAATACATTGAAGCGATAGCGCGCACCACTCCAGAACACACAACATGAGCAGTGTTGCCGCCTACGTGTTCCAAAAAAACAGTGCCATATGAAAAAAACTCAAATTTGTATTTGTATTACAAAAAAATATAATTCAATTCTGAGGTGAAATATAATAAAAAATTAGAAGAAATAATTTGCTCTATTCGTGTATTGTCAAAAATAAGAGTTTCTGCCTCCATTTTAAGCAATTTTCCTAATTTTTTGTTTTAGTAAAGGCACATATTCCCCTTTCACACAAGGAAACAAGTTGCTGGAAATTTTTTGACGTTTTCTTTTAATTTCCAATCTCCACTAATCGTAGATCGCTCAATCCTCTTACTTATTGCCCTTCTCACATAAAAACTGAAAGTTGCTGAAAACTTAGTTTTCTCGTGTGAAATGAGACATACAGAATAAAAATTTGTTAGAATTGAAAAAAATACAAATTTCTCTCGACTAGAAGACACCATCTTCATATACAGAATATTACTTTTTCTTAAATAAGAATCAGAAATATATGTAGGTACAATCTTTGAAGATTGACATTTTTTTGTCTCGGTTGAAAATGGTCACAATCAAGACAAACAAAATGATTGATAGGTAAAATGATTGATTGAAAAGAACGAATTGCTACGTACATAAGACAAATTGACGGCTTCGACAACCTTCAAGTCTTGAATAAACTTGTAAGATTTCATTAGCTACATATATCTACTATTGAAATAATTTTTCTACATTATTCTTGTACAAGTTCCAATCGAATGGTTATGACGTTTTATAGAAATAAAAAAAAAAACAAAAAACAAATACAAACGTATAGGTATGGTGGGTGGATAAACCGGGTTTAGTTACTTAAGCTACAATTAGATGGGTCAACGTAGTCGCGAAAAAAGATTCTATACAACGTTGGATACAGTCAACCCACTTTAATATTTTACTAAATCGTTTAAAATTTTGCGCCAATATCATTAGAGTTTTCATTTTTGTTCAGTTCTGCGCATCTGTCAAAATCGAGGAAAATGGTGCATCCAGTGCCCCTTTACTTGTCTAATTTCAATATTATGTTGTTGTTTCTAACTAATTTTTCTCCGACAAAAATTGAGCAGACGAATCCAAAATTTTTTTTCCTCAGTATTTGACACAAAAACTGAGAAATTTGGCCGAGGAATCCTGTTTATATTAATTGTGAGATTGCTGAGATCTCAGAAATATAAACTGACCAAATGTTGCGGTGACTAGTTATGGGCCGCGTTCAGGTTGCACTATAGGACATCCTATCTAAGATACTCGAGTATCTATGTATGTTTCTGAACGCAAATCAACAATTGCTGGCATTTCTCATAGGATAGATGAGTATTCTTGAATTTTTAGGATAGCTTAAGATATATTTTTTAGCAACAGCTGCTTTGACATCAACTGTGATTTTACAAGGGATTACAATAACACAAATCTAGCCAGATCGTTTTGGATACAAACCTGAAAGCGGACATTGTGGGTACTCGACCAGCCGTTTTTAATTTCAACTTGAGACAATTTGCGCAATATATTACCTTAGATTTGTGTACTGTGTACCTTTTTGACTTCATTTTAACATTAGAACCAGAACCAAAGCGTTGACCTCGTAGCTTTAAATTCTCAATAATTCCTGTGTAAGTCGACAGGAATGGTGGAACCTTCAATTTTGTATGTACTGCATCGCTGAAAGCGCCGTTCAGTCCATTTTAACTTAGTGGATGACATTAGGAACAATTCATTCCTCAAGCAGCTTTCCAGTTTCCAGGACTGCAGTGCATGATTAAATGGAACAAGTGTGTGAATATCTAGGTACCTATAGCAGGAAAGTTTCTTTGTACCTACAAAGATACATACCTATAATAAAAATTTCTTTGACGTTGACAACAGAAGTTGATCGGCTAAGTATACCTACCTACCTACATTAATTTCATTGAAAACATTCACATTAATAAAAAATGATCATTAAAAATGTTAAATGCAAGCACGTGTTCATTTTTATTTAAGCCATTTGTAAAACCAATTAATTAACCAACTTTGTTGAACGTTAACATGTCATTTGTTTGTTTAATTGTACGATTAGATCAATATCAACTTGTTTTGTTTATATTTATTTTTGTTTCTTTCTCTTTCAATGTCTCAGTTTTTTTTTTTATATAAATTTTGTTCACATAAAAAAAAGGCAAACAAAAAAGGCTTCCGAAACCAAACAATAAAAAAAACTTCGCACAAGCAATAAAGCATAACTTTTTATAGCAAATTCCATATAGGTAGGTAATAGGTATAATACTCTCTCATAACATGTATACATATACCTACAACACACAAATATAATATTATAGAATCACCATCATCACATCACATTCACAGTGACAGTGGTGCTGTTTTGGCTGATGCAGTGTAGAAAATGACAACAAAAACGAAGAGAACGCAGAGACAGAGAGAATCATAACAAAAACAGACGTAAAAAAGCCGGCTATTTTTCTTGGATGAGTGTGGGATTCTGATTATGATTACGATTAGTCTTTAGATTTTTTTGTATTTTTTTTTTAATTTTCGTTTGTTTTTCTCTATTATTTTCTATTTCTTCATTATACGCCTTTTCGTGGCTGCTTTTTTTTAATATTAATTTTGTTTATAGCTTATAAAAAGTATAGGTACACCTACCATTTGTGTTTGAATCAGCGGTATGACGCTATTGCTTGAATATAGACGATGAGAAAAACGATGATGGCAACGGTTCGGGTTTAGTTCTTTGATTTGGATTTTTTTTTTTTCCAAAATGTGAATGTGACATCACTATTATAGAGAAGGTGCAAAAAAAAGTCTGATGGGATATTATGTCTGGTTCTGCTGTCTGTACAATATGATTTTCTTCAAAATTAACACGTCGGTCGTGGGGAATTGCAATTTTGAAAGACATCGTTTATATTTGATCTTGATTTCTTTTGCTTTAAGATTTAAAAATGACAGCTCCGGCTTTCAGTCTAGTGCTTTAACACTGTAGGTTGAAAAACCTCATTCAAATTTTGGTATGTTAGATATTTTAAAGTACCTTCTCATGTAGGTACATTTTCATTGATTTATAGGTAGGTACTAGTACCTACCTATTCTCCTTAATAAAAAGCTTATGCTAACTACAGAGAAACGGAACGCCACCGAATTTAAGTTGAACAAGCCCAAGATTGACAGATGAAGAAATCAAACATACCTAACTAAACACCAAAACAAAATAAAAAAATATTTTATTCGAGAAACAGAATGGCACAGCAACTTCAACAGCAATTTTGACAACCTTTTAGAGCAAGTGCTTTTTAATGGCTTTGAATACATTAAAACAGCAACAGCGACATCGAATTTAAGGCAATTTCTAACGTTGATTTCGATGTTTTGCTGTGGCAATCTTTAAAAAAATCACTTTCGGCTGAAAAAGGTACAATTGATTAAATATAATGTGATTGTTTAATTTATTTTCCTTTTTTTTTAGATAGGGAAGAAGTCTCATCTTTTCCTGACACTAAAAAAAAAAGATCTGACCAGTCAGTGGTGAAACATTAAAGATTTGTCTGTTCATCGCCTCGCAATTTCAAAAAATTAAATATCGTGGTCCGTGGAATTCTTTAAATAGATTTAATAATGTTTCCTTTTTACAAACATTGCATAAAATCTTCAAACAAATTTAATTTCATTTGACAAAAACAAATCGATTAAGTTTAGAAGAAAAATCGAGTTTTTCGCACATGTTCTGCATTCCACTTATTGTGAATCCATATGAAATTGAATTGAATTTGGGTGTTCCACAATTCGTTCGAAATGCCAATGGGCGTTTTTCTTTTTTAGTTTAGAGCAGAGCCTGAACTGTCAAACAAAAAAAATGTGTTTCTTTTTTTACCCTGAACGTTCAGAGCTTAAAATTTGTGTTTTTTTTTTCTTTATGAGCTTGTTCAGAGCGCGCTCTATGAGCTCAGAATAAAATAACTGAGCAGACCGAGTTGAATACTGAACACAAGCTGAACAAGTGTACACTGTACAGGTGTGTTTCAAAAATAATTCTCAGCGCTCAGAACACGCTTTGTTAAGAGGATGTTCAGAGCATGCTCGATATGCTCGGACTCAGTTCAGAACTCTATTCTGAGTTAAAAAAGAAAAAAGGCGTTTTTCTTTTTTAGCCCCGAGCGGGGCACAGAGCGGGTTCTGAGCGAATAGAGCTCACTCCGAACAGAGCGTGACCTGAGCGTGACCTGAGCGTGACCTGAGCGCACCGATCTATTTAAGAAACTCAATTGAGCACTGAACTCTCATCTGTCAAATTACATGAAAATTTTATGATTAGCCGAGCTCAGCTTTTTGTTCGATGTGCTCGGTCATTTTTTTCGGAGCTCATTGAGCGAGCCCCGGTCGAGCTCTGTGCAAAAAAAGAAATGCAAGTTGAGAGCTCGGAGCGCTCCGAGTTAAAAAGTAACATAGTTTTCTTTTTGACAGCTCAGTGCCACGTTGGGGGCTAAAAAAGAAAAACGCCTATAGTGAATTGGAATTTCGAAAATCAAAATTGGTATTTCTGCATTTCGTTTCATTCCGTTTTCTGAACGAATTCCATCCACTTTGTTTATGCTTTGTGAAATTGGAAATTGGTTTTTTTTAGTACCTATTTTTTTTATTATTATTTCAGAAGATAAGAATACAAATATAAGAATACCTACACAATAAATCAAAACAATTCATAATAAATTACTCAAGCTATGTCAGACAATTATTAGATTTTCTTGCAAAATTGTTTGTCTAATTTTTTTTTCTCATATTTTCGCTTCCTTTTTTTTTCCTTAGAAATGCAAATAATTATTATTAAATGCGAATTATAAAAATTACAAATCGATGCACCTTCAATTTTGACAGTTCGAAGTAATTGCGAAATTTTCGAAAACGATAAATTTGGTGTTTTTCTTTTTTACCTCAGAACAGATCACTGAGCTGTCAGATATAAATTCTATGGTTCTTTTTTACCTCAGACAAATCAGAGCACATTAGACGTGTTTCTTTTTTCCATCGAAGCTAGCTCGGAGGATGCTCTGTATGCTCGAAATAAAATGACCGAGCAAACGGAGCAAAACGCTGACCGAAGCCAATTTCATACAATTTTTATGTAATTTGACAGATTAATAAGCATATGACAGTTCAGTGCTCAAGTGTGTTTTATATAATTTAATCTGATAGGGCTCTGAGATTTGCTCTGATCGATCAGCCACTGCTCAGAGCTTTGCTCAGAGCAAAAAAAGAAAAACGCCAATTGTAGAACATGCGGAATTTCATTTCGAGTGAAATATAAAATTGATTTCAATTCGATTTCGTTCGAAATGCAGAACATGGTCTTTAGTAAAACTGTAGACAATTTTAGAGGATACAGTTATATTTGAATGCATCTACAGTTAATTTTCTTTGATTTTTGTGTCAGAAAATAACCATTAAATGCTTAAAATAACTTAGGTCCATTTGGCAGCTTATGTGACAGTTTATGCAAAGGAAACGGAACACATTGAATTGTTTAAGAAGAATTTAAAAATTTTATTTCAGCAAATGGGTCTAAGTCTTAAAAATGACTTTTTAATTTTAATTTTTGTGAGGGCAAAATCCCCATTTATTTGACTTAATTCAAGTTAATTGTCTTAAAAACTAAGAACTTATTGATCAGGATGAGGGAGGGAGTTTAAGAAGGTGGAGGTTTAGGCAAGGTGTACCTAAGTTAAAGACGAAACAGTTCAAATTCGAATTAACACACCGTAGCATGCGAGAAATAGGTTCGTTGGGGCTATAAGCAGTACGATGAGTAGGAAGATAGAACACACGATTTTTTCGTATATTACGACGGTTAGTATTAAAAAAATAGGGTTGTAGAGCGAACTGCAGTCAAGTCAACAGATCCGTAAAGTAATCGATGAATGAAGAGAATATCGGAAATTGCTCTTCGATCTTCCAGCGAATTCAGGTTAATTAGTTTAAGGCGTTATAAATAGGGAGATAGGATCAATAGATTGTTCCAAGATAGATAACGAAGATCAAAACGAAGAAAACGATGTTCTATGCCCTCGTAGGGGTTGGTGAATTCTTTGGACCATCGTTTCACGAAGCCAATTGCTGAATTAGCTTTAAGAATTATTTCGTCTATATGAGTGACGAACTTGAGTTCCTGGTCAAATAAAATGACAAGGTTTCGAATATTTTGAACTGTGGGTTTGGGTTGATAATGAAGGAAATAGACACGGGGAGCAGATTTAATACGTTTGCATGAAAAAGTGCGTTGGCATTGGGAAATGTTAAGCTCCAAGCTGTTTTTGAGGCACTAGACTGAAAAACTTTCAAGATCGTTTTGAATAGACAGAGGAAGAGTCATCTGATGAAGAAATTGTTTAGAACAATTTGATATCGTCGGCGTACATTGATATAGAAGAATGTTTGATGATAATTTTAATATCATTAATAGTAAGAATGAAAAGAAGAGGACCTCAGTGGCTGCCTTGAGGAACACCGGAGGTAGCTAAGTAAGAAAGGATTTCAAAGGGCAGATCTGAAACGAACTCTATAATAACGGTTTTCAAGGTAAGAGAAAATCCATTTTAACACAAAGGGCGAATATAAGATTGGAAACAGTCAAAAGAGATCAACAAACTTCTAGTCAATTGTCTGCTTCAGTTAAACTAAATTCATATAAGAATATTAAAAATGACAATTGACTTGAAATGACCTCAGAAACTCATGGTTTTCTTCTGAGGTGGTGATTTCGGGACAACCTCTATACTACGGACCATGAACTCCAATATGCTTCATAGTTAAACGGTTACAAATCAGGACTAATAGCTCTGATGAACTCGGGAATGTGCTGTACCAACTATGCCTGAGTTGACCTCGCTAACTCGTCCTCCGAATAGGCTGAAATGTCTGTTTGTAAAAGGAACAAGTTGAGAGGTCGGCCTAGACTATCTTTACTAAAAGTTCTTACAACGAACAAGAAAGCTTACAATATTCTTTACATTTATACATACATCATAGGCTTTTATTAAAGGGCTTCACTTACTTTTCTGCGGGACGTTTTCTAGTTCTTAGTCTGAACAGTTCTTAGCCCTTGGTTTGTTAGAATATAATTGGAGCTTTGTTGAACCTTCAAAGCTGTTACCCCACCTTTCCTTAGACTTTATCACTTATTTTTTCCCTCAATCGTGAACATTTTTCATGGGAAAACAATATTTTTCGAAAGGGAAAGCTATTGATCTTTCATTTGTAATTTTTTTTTAAAGAGTAGAATTTCAAAATTGTCCTGTTGTAAGGCGATAGGCTCTCATCTCTTCAAGGCCATTTCTAGTTAGTCGTCACATCGATCTTTTGCTCATTCCCATCTCCCTGATGATCATTTTTTACTGCTTCCGTAAGGATTTTCTCCGAATATTAGGAGTGTGACTTTTAATGCTTCCCATGAACTCACATTCCAAGGTATTCCTGATCGAGCGTTGTCTGCCGCCGAGAAGGTTTCCCTGAGCCATTTTATTGTGCACCACACGAACATACGATTCATGCTTAGTTGTTAAAGAGCTTTAAAAATTAACTAAATCGATATATTGACAACCATGTTATTTTTGAAAATCAAACTTGAGACATTTTTTAAAGCTATCTGTTTATTATTTAAAAAAAATCTTATATGTTGTAATTACAATCAAGATGAAAGGAAATATTATGCCCTCTGAAATATTCTTATCAGAATCTATAGCAGAACGACTTAGTAGGTACGTATTTAACATAATATACAACATTGAATTTAATTGTTAAAAATGGCAACGCTGTATTTTAATACATTGTTTTAATCTCGCTCTATATCGTCCGTCGTCGGTGTATCCTTATTTTTCATCATAGCCATTACTTATTTTACTACCATGGTAGATATTCCTCCATATACAATATGCATACATATCTATTTCTCTTCTTCTCCTATAAAACATTATCTGTAACTTTTTCTTGTATCATCGCTGTGTTTTTTTTTTTTAATTTTTTTTTTTCGTTTTGTATTCATTTTCTTTTTTGTTTTGTATCGTTTTTGTGTTGCAGCACAATCGGGATGTCGTGACAGTTGTAGTAGCTCTGTGGCTGGGTTGGTATAGAAGCTTACCTCTTTAATCGACCGGTTTGCCAGTGTGTCTCTCTCTTGCTTGTACTTAGTTTATACTCACTCACTACTCAGTTCTGTACTGTATTCTGTATGTACTGTGTGTTCTATTCTTAAGTCAATATAGGAAAAGAATGAAATAGTGTTGTCGGGCTTTGGTGTAAGCGGATTGTTGTCAACTCAAATAAAATTCAATTGCCAAGTTGTGTGTCCTTTTTGTGGTTTCTATATCAATTTAAAGTGCTTCTACATTTTTTTTTGTAATTATCCCAGTGCAAAAAATAAATAAATAAAAAAACACGACTACATACGCGACTTATAACCATTCCCATATATACCCTGTACCCAACCCGACCTCAATCAGCTGTTTTGTGAACAAGTTTTTTTTTTTTTTTTGTGGGTGTGTGTGTCTTTTTTTTTCTGCTGCAATCTGTCATTCGTCCTTCGTCATAAATCAGCTGCTCAGTGATCGGTTGAAGGGCAACAACCATAGGGAACAACTTTCTTTTGCGATTCTTTTTTTTCCAGTGTTGTCAAGTGAAAATGTTTTAAGTATTTCGTTAAAAAAAGTCATTATTTCTAATAAAGTGTTCTATCTATATAACCAATACGGCGGCTACTACATGATGAAACTCCTTCAGGAATTTATATTCTCATCTACAAGGAATGTCGAGGATATTGCCCTTACACAGGAAATGGTAAAATATTAATACATAACATAGCTATTATATGATTCCTGTAATTTTTGTCAGGAAAACAACCGACACCTTTAAGTGGAGGATAATGAGGTCTCTATGTACATACATTTAGTTGGAACTCGTTTTTTACATCATAACCCAGAATGAATCACATGTCATAAACACATGACTCTTGGTTTTTGTTGGGTGATCCCATATGTCCTTTTTTGACATTTATTTTGTTGTTTTTCTGTATGGACTTCTGATTTATTCATTTCATAGAATTATTATTTTTATGTTTTTTTTTAAATATTAACTACCTACGGGCAACGAGATTAAAGTTTTTGAAAATAAGGTTTTTTGTGATGTGGTTGTTAATCAATTTGTGAGATTTATTTTTGTTTCTTTTTTTGTTTGTCTCGATTTAAATGATTAGGTGTAAAATGTGTGTGTGTGGGAAGTGTTGGATTGAAAAATTATTGTTATGAAAGGAGTGTGTAGTAGGAAGTAGGAAGCAATACAAAAAATAATAAATGGTTTATTTTTTTTTTATTTGAGAAAGAGGATTGGAGGTATGACATTTATTTGTGAATGAATTGGATTTTTTACGCACGATTCATTAAAATACTAACACACTGATTTTCATGAAAAAAAAAACTTTGCATTGTTTTATACCTTCCTAGTTTTTCTTATTGGATTTTGAATGCCAAGGTCTTAAAACACAGCACAAAAATTAGAGTAGTGAGGGGAGAGAAGTGAAATCAAAGAATTCAATTCGATTTTTGTTATTTTAAATTCAAATATTAATGACAAATTTTTAAGAATTTTGAAAACAAACGTAGAAAGATACTACACATTTGTTCCCCCCAACCCTCTCCTACAAAAAAATTTATGTGATAGTTAAAAAAAAATGAAAGCTTCTACTAACAAAAATTTTCAAGTTCATGGAAAATAATAAATCAACAATCGATATTAAATTCTAAATTGTAAAAAAAAGAAGATATACCTATACACTACGGTTCACTTGAATAATAAAGGCATTAATTTTATTGAACTAAAAGGAAAATTATTTCCCTATGACTCATTATACATGACTCTATAATATGTGAGTGAAAAAATAGTTTCAGAATCTCTCAAAAGAATACACCAATAAAAATCACTTTACTGGACAAAGTAAGGGGGCTTCAACGAAATTTGTAAACGTTCTGTAACTCGCATCGAAAAAATTAGTCGAGAAACGATGAAAATTGCAACAAATCTTATGAGTTTTGTTCCATTTTCCACCGTTTCTCAACCAATTTTATCGATGCGAGAGTTACAGAACGTAGAAACAGTCGGAAATTGAAGCAATAAGATTGGTTCACTTGAATAAAGGCAGTTTCGAAAAATGAAGTGCATTCCTGAATATTTGGTAGGTAATGAAATAAAGTAAATCAATTTTGTGCGGTTTTATTTACCAAAAATGGGCAAGGGAAAGGCTCTAAATGCATCCGAGAAAGCTTAAATAAATGTTTACCATTCTGAAGGTTATTTCAAACGCAATATCGCACCAAAAAAAAAGATGGAAGAAGCACATTTTTTGTTGAAAATTATTTAAGATATCCTGTTCTTTCGGACAAAAAAAATACAAAGGAAGAACATCTGCAGTGGTTGCAACTGCTGATAGACACAAAACCATTCGCTGTTCTTCGAATTAAAGTCATTTTATACCAACAATTAATTTCGAGGCAGGAGTAAACGCGTGTTATTCTTTGTGCTAAGTACCTAAAGCTGTTAAAGCTGGTCAAAAACCCTCCTCCTATGGACGCGCATTTTTTGTTGACAATTATTTTAAGAGATCCAGGTTCTTCTGAACAAAAAAAATATAAAGGAAGAACATCTACAGTGGTTTCAACAGCTGATAGACGAAAAACCATTCGCTGTGCTTCGAATTAAAGTCATTTTATACCAAAAAACAATTTCGAGGCCGGAGTAAACGCGTGTTATTCTTTGTAACCGCTTTAGGTACTTAAAGCGGTTAAAGGTGGTCAAAAACCCTCCTATTGAGCGTGAGCGTTCGTAATAGGGTGGAGTGAACCCTAAGTTTTTAAGTTTTAGTTTTTTTTTTTTCTTATGCATAGCGGGGATTGGTGCCATTAGGAATAAAAAAAAATGCAAACCAAATTTCAGTTTGATCAAAAAATAGCTTGAGGGTTCACAACGCTCTTGAAAATTTATATAACTGTCCATTGAAAATATTAAGAGAATAATAGTCATTTTGCAAAGTTTCACTTTTTTTTTTTAACAAAATCACCCAGAACTCAACGTGGAGGTAGCTGCTTTTGAGTTCCGCCCAACACCCTTCCCAACCAACCAACTAACCAACCAACCAACCAACCGAGTGCTCTTTTAACCAGTTGCTGTTTCTATTTCGAAACTCTTTTTAATGCTAAACTTAGGGATTACTTTCCTATATAGGCTATTCTAGCTCTTATAAGTCCATTACATATTTTGTAACCAAAAACTTCAGCAGAAGCTTCAGTAACCAGCTTCAAACATCGCTCCACGCTTTGAGTATAGGGATATGACATAAGAATCAAGGGTAAGTTATACTTTCGATATCTCCGCTACTTACAAAACTTGATATTTCTTCATTTGTGAGGAATTTGGTTACAGGAGGATCAGATCCTGCCAGTCGATTAAATTTTCATAATCATTGGCTTTTAAGTTTAGTGTATAGGAACTAAAAACTTCCGAGTGTTAAGCAGATTTTTATCTGCTAGCGATTTCATCAATCTTAGCTAGCACTTATAAGCTAAGAGCAAGTTTTCTGGATGGGCCTAAAATGAATTTCGTTGTATAACAGGGTCAATATTTTTTTTGATTTTGGATCCAAATATCGAGGTAACGATATTATTTCCATAAGTGGCTTGTAGAATCTTTGCAAGAAGGATGAATCTTGATTGAAAACCACACTGGATCATAAACTCGACCAACAAAATTAACCAAAATCACAAAATTCTCCTATGGATTTTTAGTTCCTACATAAAGTCTCATAATCCTGTTTGCAGCAGTCAGCCAACAAGCATGTGATAACTTTCCAGAATTTCGTAACAATAAAGATACTGGACAGTTTCCCATGGCTAAGACTTGACATATCGTCGCTGTTGATCGAATACCTCGTAACCTAGAAAAGTTCACTTTTTAGGTAGGTAATGACGCACTTTTATTGTAAACAACTTTCCGGATGAAAAATAACTTGTTAGCCTAAGAACGATAGTTTCAAAGCTAAACGCATAAAAAGCAGGTCAATGTTATTGGTCCTCAATACTTTTATATCAAGTTTTTTGTTTATCCTGAAAAATTAACTTTTCTGGGTTACAAGGTATTCGATCTACAGCGACCATAAATTATTGTTAGTCACAGTTCGTTACAATAAGCCAGTATTTGCCACCGTTCCGTCGCATCCAACAGCAACAAGATTATTCAATGAAATCTTATTGGCTTCCAAACCGCCTCTTCGGGGTCAATTCAAAAAATGTTGGTCATACGCATTACTGTTTTGTTAAATAATTATTAAAATGAATAAACAAAAACAAAAAATACACATTTTCCTTATTTATTGTCTTTGCCTTTATTCAAGTGAACCGATTTTATTGCTTAAATTTCCGACTCGTTAATTCCAAATTTCGTTAAAGCCCCGTTACTTTGTACAATAAAGTGATTTTTGTTGGTCTCTTGAATAATTCTGAAACTATTTTTCCACTCACTTATTAAAGTCATATAACGAGTTCAACAAAAGTGTTGCCTTTATTCAAGTGAACCATAGTGTATATTTATGTTCAGAAAATTTCAAATTTTAAGCATATTTGAAACAGACCTGCAATACCGACACACAAACACAACAAAGACCTTAAAGCAGAGTCTCGAGGAATACCTAGGCTTACAGGCAGAGCAGTGGAAAATTTATTTTCACAAATCACAGCCCAAGTCTTGTATTTTCATTAAAAAAAATTGAAATGAAGATACAATCATGCAAAATTCAGAACTAAAAACCAGCTAAAGATTCACATTTGCAATTTTGTATAATAACTTAGCCTTATGACCAAAAGTTCCCTTTTGTTCGTGAATCAAATTTAAATCTATATTTGATTTAAACTTAAAGTGTCATGGATTTTGTCCAAAATTGCACAAATGCTAACCTGTAAATTTGAATTAATTTTTTTTTAACCAAACCTCAATTATTATTATATTTTTCTCTTAAAAAATAAATCTATACTGAAGTATTGCTCTAGAATATGATTTGAAGATGTGCTAAAAACATACAAATCCATTTCTCATTCGATAGTTTTTTTTTTTTTTTTTTACCTACTATCCACCTATAATAAAATATTTTTCCCAAAGTGGTTTGGATCCTTGAATCTTTTGTCACACTCAGCAAAAATAATAATAATAAAAAAAAATCAAGACCTCTGTATATACCTTATTTTCATATAACCAACAAAATAAAAAAAAAATAAAACGTAACAGAAAAAAAAAAAAAAAACTATAAAACCAATGATCTATTAATGTCGCCCAGTTCTTTGTTTCTCCACGTGAACACATCAGAAGCAGCAGCACCAAAACCAGAATCAATATCTGCTATAGTGCTATTGCTGTACGATAAATAACCAACCACCCACCTACCCACCCTTCCATACCGTTCCCGACCCGGTTGCATATTTGAGAACATTTTTCTGACCCAGAATAAAATCACAGAACACAGAATAAGACATTCATTCATTGGAGTCACTTTAAGTTCCGTTTTTTTTTTTTTTTGTAGGTACTTTGTATGAAGGGTGTTAAGACAGAAAAAAAAAGCAGCGGGTGGTAGGTCCATATTGATTGGTATAAGAAATGGCGCACGAATTTTATTCTTCCAATTAAAGATTTTCATTGTTTATTAAAAGTTTTAAAATTTTTTTCTTAAAAAAAAAAAAAAAAAATGTATTCATTTGGGCTCGTTGATGCTATTTGAACTATTTTTTTTTGTCAACAAGTTTTCTCTTTTCTTTAAAATTCAATAGAAAAATAAAGAAGGATCAAACACTTTGAAATTCAAATCGGTGAAGCCAATAGCTTTAAATTTAAAAAAAAAAAAAAAAAAAAAATTTATGACATGAAACCTTTTTTTTTTATTCCAACTTTTTTATTTATTTTTTTTGTTTCAAAAACCCTATAAATATTGTTTTTCAAGAATGGATAAAAAGGTTTAAGTTAATCGACCCAGCCGTTAAAGAAAAATAAAAAGAGGAATTATTATTTTTTTTAAATGATAGGTTCTTAAATTGGGAACACTGTTTTTGATGACAATAAATTTGACAGATGAGTATAGTTTTTGATATTTTCATAAGTAACAATGAAATTAATTTTTTTTTAAATACGTATGAAACCACCCGAAGATGGATTTTTACATTTCTAATCTCAAATAATTGTTTAGCTAAGATGAGACCATCAAAGCAAATGGTCAAAGCGTTGAATCTCTGACGTTGAAGTCAAATTCTGTCAAGTCGTGCTATCCTTAATGCATAATAGTGGCAATGCGTTAACGGCTCGTGTTGTAACGGCTTGTGTTGTGACGGCTTGTGTTGTGACGACTTGTGTTATAACGGCTTGTGTTGTGACGGCTTGTGTTGTGACGGCTTATGTTGTGACGGCTCGTGTTTTGACGGCTCGTGTTGTGACGGCTCGTATTGGCACTACCGTTGAGACTAGCGTTGACACTAGCGTTGACAATAGCGTTGACATTAGCGTTGACATCTTAAGCCGGCCGTCATCGCAAAATAAAAAAATTCTGGATTCCATTGAACCATCCTTCAATGAAATTTGTAGGCAAAAAACTATATTTTGACGTATTTATATCGAATATTACGATCTCAATGTCCCTTAAAACGCCTTTTTACTGTAAACAAATTAATTTAAAAAAAATCGATTTTTTTTATCCACGCCGCGGTCGTAACCACCCGTCAATGAAATTTGACGTAGCATGTTAACGGTAATTGATGATTGATTTTTACTCTTGTCAACTCCGCTCGAACACTTAAAGTGTTAGGATGAGGTCAAGTCGTGTAAACGTCAAAGTTTTACATGTCAACGCGTTGACAGCAAATGGTTTCATTCGCTCATATATGGACGATATTTTTTAAGAATACAGCTGCATTATTTGTTGACCTATCAGGAGCCTTTCACACTATAAACCACTGAAAAATATTTAGTTACGAGATTGTTAAAAATTCATATTTTTCATATCAGCAGTGATATACATAATAAAATTAATAAATATTATGGAATTCCACAGGGTTCGGCCTTGGGACCTTTACTTTTTGGTCTACTTTAATTCTGTAGTTTATATTGCTTTTCAAAGATTTACTGACAACTTTTGAAGATGATATGGATTTTACATATGGAACAGCTAGTTTTCTTAACCTCCTATCTGATATGGATTTGGATCTGAGCTTGATAATAGTCATAACAGTTTGCTGAGCGCAAATTGATTATAAATTTCAAAACATAGAAACAAATGCAACTTCAAAACATGTTTTTTAAATTTTTTTTAAGAAGATATATGATTCGTTTGAGCGAATAGGAATCAAAAAAACTTTTTTTGTATAAGGAATGATTTTCGAAATGATTTTCTTAATTATAACAAGTTTTAATTCGAAATATCTTTTCTGACGGATCAATTGAAGAAACATGGTCTCTATAGCAAATTGTGCAGCATTTTGTGAGATGGAAATGCCTTCCTTTCACTAAAAATACTCAAAATCTCGATTTATTGTCTCTTTTAAAATTTAAATTGACAGAAAAAACAAAAAACAACCCAAACAATTTATTATTTTTCTCTGAAATTTCATACTCTACCTACAATCATAGGTAAAATTGAAGGCTTTTCAGGAATAAACTTTTCATAAATATTATTCTCACCCTAACTATCCTCATATCTATATGCATTGTATATGTATTTACGTGACATTTACGTGATATTATTTCACTTCTTCTAATTAACCTCTCTTGGTATACTTGTGAAATTATACCAAGCCAAGCCCAGCCAACATGTGTTTCTACATATAATACATTTATAAATGTTTTCATTGAAAGTGTTTGTCTGTCTCCTATCTGCAGAGAATCGGGCGGCAACACTTTAACTCAACTCAACCCTAATAGTCATACTCAGATGGACAAGGGTAATTTTCCAATTTTATTCCTAAGTTCCGGTAGACGACAGAAATATTTACTTTATGCATATAGAGATATGTAGACTAAAATTATACAGTACTGTGTGATTGTTTAAGTTTTTATTTACCAAAAATGTCGTTGTTTATATGAGTTGTAAAAAACAAAGACAAGGATTTTATTTCCTCGACAGGAAATTTAGACTTTCATGAAAGGGAATGTACCTATGAAGGCTGATTTGTGTTAATATTTGAAAGGGGGCTTTTAGAAAAGCTTCTGTTTAGGTTTTCGGGACTCTCGCAATGGCCTTGGAAAAATTCTCCCTTTCTGAAATTGAGATCAATAGCCATTGATCTCAATACGTCTCCGAAATGGTAATGACATCACATGAAAAATGTGAAAAAGTAAAACAAAAAATAAAATGACGTTCGACCGTACAAATGCACAAAGTTTTCGATGTTACTTCATTTCATTTTTCTTTTTAATTTTTTCCCATTGTTCTCGTGATGACATTCCTTCAAATGTTTTTCAAATGTTGTTCAAATGTTGTTTAAATGTTGTTCAAATGTTGTTCAAATGTTGTTCAAATGTTGTTCAAATGTTGTTCAAATGTTGTTCAAATGTTGTTCAAATGTTGTTCAAATGTTGTTCAAATGTTGTTCAAATGTTGTTCAAATGTTCTTCAAATGTTGTTCAAATGTTCTTCAAATGTTCTTCAAATGTTCTTCAAATGTTCTCGAGGTTAGGTAATTTTTGTTTCTTTCGCATTTTTCTCTTTCCTTAAGAATTTAAAGTGAATTTTTCTTATAATTTGTTTGCAACAATCATCATGTTCTAGGGTCAAAATAGAAACTTCGAAGACAGCTTAAACGCTTTGAGCATTTACTTATTCTTCGGTAAAGCACTCTTCAGCTACGCAAAATTATGTCATAGCAAACTCGTACTTAAACTTGTCTTTTATTGGTATATTTTTAACATCAGGCTTTTGGACTGTAGTGAGATGTTTTTAGTTCAATTTTTACTCTAAATAAAATCTTTAGAAATACGGCATTGATTTTTCATTTGAATATTTAATTTTATTCCTTTCTGTATTTTTTTTAAATTTTTGTATTTTTTCTTAATTTTTGTATTTTTTGTTACTTTTGTTTTTTTTTTAATTTTTGTATTTTTTTTTAATTTTTGTATTTTTTTTTATATTTGTATTTTTTTTTATATATGTATTTTTTTTTATATTTGTATTTTTTTTTTATTTTTTTACTTTTTTTTTTTAATGTTTGTAATTTTTTTTAATGTTTGTATTTTTTTTTGTATTTTTTTATTTTTTTAATTTTTGTATTTTTTTTTTAATTTTTGTATTTTTTTTTTAATTTTTGTATTTTTTTTTATTTTTTAATTTTTGTATTTTTTTTAATTTTTGTATTTTTTTAATTTTTGTTTTTTTTTAAATTTTGTATTTTTTTTTTAATTTTTGTATTTTTTTTTTTAATCTTAGTGTTTTTTTTTAATTTTTTGTTTTGAATTTGTTTTTTAATTTTTCAAACGTTTTTATTTTATTTTTTTTTTGTTTTAAGTATTTGTATTTCTTTTAAAATTATATTCTTTAATGTTTGTATTTTAATTTCAATTTTTATTACATTTTTTTTTAATTTTTGTACATATTTTTATTTTAATTTTTGTATTTGTATTTTAATTTTTAAAATTTTTGTATTTATATTTGTTTAATTGTTATATATTTATTTTAATTTTTATATTTCTTTTTATCTTAATTTTTAAGTATCTTTTAAATAAAAGAAAATTTAATTTTTAATTAAAAAATATTTTAATTTTTAATAAAAAAATATTTTAATTTTTAATAAAAAAAATATTTTAATTTTTAATAAAAAAATATTTTAATTTAAAAAAAAAAATATTTTAATTTAAAAAAAAATAATATTTTAATTTTAAAAATTTTTATTTAAATTTTCTTTACTTAAACATTTTTATTTTAATTTTCTTTACTAAAACTTTTTTATTTCATTTTTTAAAATAATGTTTAGATACATATTTGTACCTGTAATTAATTTTTGTTTTATTTGATTTTTTTTTAATTTTTGTTTTATTTGATTTTTTTTTAATTTTTGTTTTATTTGATTTTTTTTTAATTTTTGTTTTATTTGATTTTTTTTTAATTTTTGTTTTATTTGATTTTTTTTTAATTTTTGTTTTATTTGATTTTTTTTTAATTTTATTTGTTTAAATTTTATTTTTATTTTTTAAATTGTTATTAAAAAAAATATTTTTTTGAATTTTAATTTTAATCCATTTTTTTTAAATTTTATTCTAAACCATAAAATTGTCAGTTTATAACAGTTTTGTTCACAAAAATACTATTTTTGCGGCCCCTCAAGTCCCGACCCCAGCCGCGACTTTGGGCACACTTCCAGTACACCCACTGATTTTTTTAAATCGCGCGAAGCGTACTGGCGCATTTCTCCCTCTCACAAAAATAAATTAAATGTAATAAATTTTACAAATTGCCATGACTAGATGGATTATGTGCCTGTTTCTTAACTTTTTTTCGTATGGATTTTGACAGAAAATTGCAAAAATTTGTGCAAATTCGCAAGAAATTTCACATTACCGAACAGACCTATATTAAATTTATATTCTATTTTGTTTGCATCCTTTCATTTAAGTCATCTACTTGTATATAAGCTATAAAACACAAAAACTTCAAGACTTTGACACATTTTATTTTGCACAGTACTGTTTATGTTTCAACATTTAAGTAATTTATATTCAGTAGAACTTCCTTGCCTTTTGCAGGTTCAAATAAAAGAACGTGTCTCTGTGGTATGCTGCTGTTGTACATAGAAGTTGTTAATGTTGTTGTTATATCTGTTTGGTGCTTCTGTTGAAATGTTTCCCTTCTTCCGCATTTATTTATTCATCTGCCCTGTCAATAAATCCGATTGTTTAAAATTCATTGTTTATATGCAAAGCAAATTATTTAGTGTTTTTTGTTGTCTTATTTTATTTTATTTTTTTCAAATTTCATTATGTTACTTTTCCATTCATCTTTCTTGTTGGTTGGATTTTACGCAGAAGGGGCATATACCTACATTTAAATGATCATTTAACAAATTTTTTTATTTTTATTTTTTCCTACATAATGTATATTTAACCTAAAATAATAGTTTGTGTATAGATACCCCCTTATACAATGACCGTCGCGGTCGTCGTCCCGTCTATTGAAGCATGAAATGTATCTAAATGGTTGGTAATAGTTCATATAAAAGTTGAATAATTGAAACCGGAAAATATTTATTTGAGTTTAAATTTTCAGTTCCCATTGGAATTTACTTGTACATTTGTACATATTTTATGATTCTCATTAAATTAGGTAAAAAAATATTTTAAGCAGGAATTTGACTACCAGATTGCATTTACGATATGGTCCTATTCAACTAGTAAAACCACTTCTACTTTTTCACGAGTTTTGACATTCAATCGTGTTTTGAAAAAAAAAGAAGAAAAAGATAATGAAGATGTGACTCTCCAATATTCTACTCTACAAAGTACAAGTACAGGCTTCATTAAAAAAAGAAAATGATGAAATAAAAGTAAAAAATATTTAAATTACAAAATTAATTTATTTTAAATAAAATAAAATTGAATAAACAATGTTTTATCATTCTAAAATCTCAGTAGCTCACGAGTCATTAAAATTAACTCATTTTCGACTGACGCACTCTTGTGCAATGTGCATGAGCAAAAGTAAAAAATACAAGCAGTAAATAAGGTTCTTATAAATTTAATTATTCTTCATAATAACCAAAATAATTTAAATCTGATGAAGAAAATGAAATCTGATCCAACAATGTGCAATGTTTTGTAACATATTTAATTTTAATGAATAATTTGGGCGTGATAACAGTGTTTAAAAGAAAAAAAAAGAAGCATTTCTTTACATTTTAGTTTATCTGTGCCAATTTTCATAATAGAATGTGTAACCACTTCAAATACGAACACATCTTGAGAATTGATGGTTTACTGACATGATATTAAAAATTAAAAGGTCATTTCATGGATAAATAATTATACCCAAATTAAGACCTCAAATTTTGATAACCGTCAAGTTAAAATTTTCAAAAATTTGAGCGCCCAATAATTTATTTAATTTTTGTAAACTTGTCGTTAATTTGTTGTCAATTTGTCGTTAATTTGTTGTCAATTTGTCGTTAATTTGTTGTCAATTTGTCGTTAATTTGTTGTAAATTTGTCGTAAATTTTTAGTAAATTTGTCGCAAGTTTGTAGTAAATTGGTCGAAAAATTTGTAGTAAATTTGCCGTAAATTTGTAGTAAATTTGTCTTAAATTGTAAAATTGTCAAAATTTGGAAAATTGTGAAAAATGTTTAGTAATTTTGTCATAAAGTTGACGTAATTTTGCTGTGTTAAAGTTGTCATAAATATTTAGTAAAGTTGTCATAAATGTATCTTAAAGTTGCCATAAAGCTTTCGTTAAGTTATCGTAAATTTGTCGAAAAGTTGTCGTAAATTTGTCGAAAAGTTGTCGTAAATTTGTCTTAAAGTTGTCGTAAATTTGTCTTAAAGTTGTCATAAAGTCGTCATAAAGTTGTCTTTGTTTGTAAAATAAAATAAATTTCGTGCTATTTTTTAATTTCTTGAATAACAAAAAAAAAAAAAATTTAAACATTATTTTGCGTCATATAAAAAATTTTGTTGCACTTTTTTCTTTGTTGTCATGTTAAAAATTTGAAAAATTCTATTTTTTTTTGGCTTTTTAAAAAAGTTAAAAAATTTTTTTGAGGTCTTAATAATTCAAAAACGACTCGATCGATTTTTATTAAACTTAGTACCCAGAACTTTTTAAAATATAAGATAAAAACAGATTTTAAATAGCCAAAAATAACGGTAACTCTCATACAAGTGTTTAAAAACGGAAAATCTTATTTTTCTCAAATACAGCTTCTAGGTACTCTTTTTTTCTTCAAAAAAGTTATTTTGATAAATTTATTTTTTCAATGCTGAAAAACGCTACGTATCCCATCAGCCAAACTTTCGAAATTTCATTAGACTTAGTAAGGACGACAACATATTAAAAAATCATACCTTTTGAAATGAATTTTTTTTTCGACGTTGTTAGCTCTCGTACTATAAATACATACATACATACATATACATACATACATACATACATACATACACATACATACATACATATACATATGTATAAGTTCTCACTCAGTTAGTCGATTGCAGATGTTTGTCCAAAAGTTTCTAAATGATATGAAAACTTACTTCATTTATTAAATCAAGATGGCGGAAAACCTGCAAGAGGTTGATGTTTGAAAACTTGAATTTAAGCTTCTTGGAAGATATAATTTCGATGGCGCACAAAAATTTTCCGGACTACAAATTAAATAAATGATTTTAAATTGAATGTCAATAAATTGACATTTTTTCTTAAATTATTAAATGTGATAACTTTTCGTGTTTAGTATTTTCGTATTTAACGGAATATGAATGACATTCCCCAAAGATTTTGATTTCAATTCTCATTGTTGTCTTTGATGTATAAACTAAACTTTAATCTGAAAAAAATTCTAAACTGCTTGACCGAACCACACCAACGTGTGTAACCCAATCTGCATTTTATTTTATAACTTCATGCGAACGATTTAAATAAATGACAACTGTCGATATGTTAATTACAATTTTGTTATAGCTCAAAAAACTACAAAACGCCAACTGTTGTTTCTATAATGACCAAATATAATATTGTAAAACATTTCACTTTCTGTTATACCTATCTACCTACATACATACACATCGTCTATATACATATGTATATAAAAGCGACAAATTATATTCGTTACGAAACGTTTGAATAATTTGATCTCAAAAAAGTGTTGCGCGCCAAATAATAAAATATTCTAATTGAAAGTGATTTATTTCCAGAATTCTGTATATATAAATTATATAACTGGGTGACTCCATAGCAGATTCTTTGTTTAACATAATCCCGCACAAAATCGAGTCACAAATGATTGGAATAAATGTTTTATTTTAAATCAGATTTATACATACATAACCTAGATCTCATTGCATTTTACTGCTGCTTCAGTTGCTCCACCATAAAAAAAAAAAAAAAAAAAAAAAAAAAAAAAAAAACAAAAAACGAGTAAGAACATGAATTTTTTTCACAAGCTTTCTTACCTCATACCACATACAAATTTCCTTTTCGTAAGTTTCTTTTAATATTTTTATCTATTTGTACATTATTTAGGCAATCTGTCAAGGAAGCTTAGGAAATTATTCAAATTAATTTATTTATGTGTCTCGATTTAAATCTTTTTCTTAACACGAATACAAAACAAAAAAAGACAAGACAAGACAAGAAAAAAAGATTACGCATATACACCCGTGATGATGATGTCTGGTACATACTAATAGAATATAATATAGCCTTAGGTCAGTTAACTTAGCTACATATTTATGTGTGTGGTCATGTTTTATATGCGCACACACAAAAAAAGTAATGTTTGAAAGATATTTTTTCTGTTTTGTAACTACAAACACGATCAACACGAGATACTAACAAGATAATAGGTATAATAACTTGTTTATCTTTGACTGACGAGGCCCAATGTCCACGAAGCGGGTTTTCATGAAAAATTCGCACAATCTCTGTCATTTTTTTTTTTAATAAAAGACAAGGTCGACTATTAATTAAAAAAAAAAAAAAATCACAACCATTACGCATGATTTTTCTTTCGTAATTCGTTAGCGTTTTTAATGAAAATCTTTGAGCACAGCGTTTAAAAAAAAAAAAGAAATAAAAATGAACGAGCAAGCGCACGAACTTGATCTTATGGTTCAAGGCCGAAATTTTGCTAACTGTTGAATACACTTATTTTAAGTATTTGGTTTATAAAAATAAAAAATAATACAAGTAATATGTTTTCAAGGAGAAAATGTGAAAAAAAATATCTACCATGTAGACATAACTTCGTTAAGGCTAAATAAACGAAGAAAATGCTTCCCGGATGATGATAACGATAATACATATATTAAAGTACATATGCTTGCATCCAGCTTGTATTTAAAAAGCTTATCGATAAACTAACACGAAATGGCAAAAAAAAAAAAAAAGAATTAAAAGAAAAAAAGGAACCTATTACTTTGCTAAGACAAAATTACCGAAAATAGTGCTTCCCTTCTGACAGTAAATATAATTTTGGTTGTATCGGGGTTGTTATCACAGATTTTATACAAATAAAATTAGTTAAAATTATGTGCTTCCCCAAAACTTCACTTAAACAAACTTATCGAAACAAATGCTTTCCCGAGGAAAATAAGGAAATTTGATTCTTGTGTTCACAGGATTTTTTACAAATTTAATTAACATCACTCTGTTGAAACAAAATTATGAAATTAAATGTTTCTTGAGTATTGGCGTGAAAGTAACTACACAAAACACAGGGATTATACAAGGTGACGTAAAAGTTGTCATCGTCGCGCTGGCAAAAGTTGTCACTAGTAAGAAATGGCGGCATATGTCAATTCTACTTTGACATTTGTGAAGCCAACAGATACAAAATACACGTCAACAAGACATTAATCTTTATAATCCTAAAATTTGCAAAAATAAAAGCATCTTTTGATAGCGTGACACAACATTTATTTGACATTACTTCCCTAAGACTTCCCTGAGATAAATTCCTCAAAATTAATGATTCTCACGCATGTGCTTGGCAGTAAGTAGAGATATTTACGGTTAATACCCCCCCCACCAGGCTTTCATACACAAGCTTAATCAAATCTGTAGCTTCTAGCATTTAATTTAAAAACAAATACAAATTGACATTACTTGGCTAAGACTTCCTTAAGAAAAAATGATCGAAATAAATATTTCTCGTGCAGGTGTTTGACAATACCCACACAAAATTAAGCTTATTATGATTCTGTTAGGTTTTCTGATAAGAGGCTTATCGATTCTGTTAATTCTTATATTACTTGATTTCGAAACAAATACAATCTTTTATAAGCAAATTAACTATTTGGCATAGCTTCATAATTAAATCTTCTTTGCTTACATTTGCCGTGCTTTTTAAACAAATTTCCAAGAAGTCATATTGAAAAATTATAAAATTCTCTGAACACATTTTAGGTTAACAAATTTCACTTTTATTAGGCTTTAAAGAAACTTATAGGAAAATTTAACTTCGAAAATTTTCAACTTCGGTGGCCAAACTCAATACAACTTTATAGAAGTAATTAATTTCAAGAAAATGAAAAAATTATACAAAATATGTAGTGTTGTTTCTGGGTTTATTCTATAGTTTTATTTTTTCCATATATAGCCACGTACAGGGTTACCAGCTCTAAAATCAGCAAAGCCTGACAGTAAAGAAAGAAAAGCCTGATTTTTGAAAAAAAAAAGCCTGACAAATAAAAAAACATTTTTTTCCTTTTTGAAACTTCATTTTTTTAAAAAAAAAATTTAAAAAAACATTCATAGATAACTTACCTTGTTTTGGATGCCATCTGCAGCAGACACAAATAAAAGTACACACAAAAATACGTCATAAAAGGAAGTATCATATCTTTCACAATAGGGTGATTCAAAATAACACCTTTCTCGACATTCAACCTGGCGAAATTATGAAGCTTAGATTGAAAACAAAAAATTAAGACCAACAAATTCAAAATCGAACAGCATTTATCGGTCGCTAGTACCGCTTTTTTGAAAATTTAGCTTGAAAATCTTTGAAAATCGAAATTTTTCTCAAATGTTAAAAGCTGAATAACTTTTCGAGTTTTGGTGCTAAAGGCATGAAATTTTCAGGGATTTCATAATTTCGCCCGGTCCCGATTGAATTTCGAGAAAGCTGTTTTTCCGAATCACCCTATTGCACAACTCTTTGTCTCTTTCTAAAAAGCGACAACTAAATGAAAAAAATGAATGAGTTGCGTGTTCACTGCGATTTACAAGCATTCAGTAAACGTTTTTCTTCTAACGATTATATTTTCTGTGATAATTATAAGAAATCCTGACAAAGGACGAAACCTGGCCAAAGTCTGATTGGAAATTAAAAGCCTGACGCGTCAGGCGAAATCCTGACGGATGGTAAGCCTAGCCACGTAGAGGATAATTTTATGTCTAAATTATCGACAAAAACGTCAAATATCCCTCGAAGACTGTGACGATGTTCACACTGATCTCCCTGTTTCGACTTCATTTGAAGTCTATGAGTTATATGTATCGCTCTTCGCTTCATGGTGAGATCTTTCACTTTCTATTTGCTGTTCACATCAACACTTTTCTGTATCATTTTAACACAATTAAAATAATTTTTGGCATAATAAACATATTGACGCAGATTTTAAGTCGATTTAGTACTATGTTAAAGTAACATCATGTAAAATGAAACAAAAATTAAGCAATTTTTTTTTCAACAAGGTTGATCATGTTGAATATTAATCGAGCTCACGTCGTTTTAAACCGACAAAAGTTACTTAAAAAAAAAAAATAATAATAACTACATAATATATGATAGCTAACACTATCTTAAATACGTATACCTGTTAAACTAACAATGTAATCTTAATAAATTAACTTGAATCACTGTTGAAGTGACAGTTATGTAAGTCGAGTCATTAGTCAATAAAGGTTTTTGCTTTGATATTTTAAGTACATATATAGTTTGATTTTTCATATTCTGATGTTCAGTTTACTTTTTATTCAAATTTAGTCTGAACACTAATTAAACCCTTTAAGGAGATTCCAAAAACATGCTTTTTTTGGAGATCATATTAAATTTGGTTTTTTTTTCATTTTCTGAGAAATGAAAAGATTTTCTTTTTAAATGTTTCTATTTTTATCAAAATTAATCAATTTGCAAACCTTACAAAAAAGAATTGAATTCGCTACCATTCTTTTTGTGCACCAGCTCCTCGCTTCGATTCTTCCTTCCTTTGAAATGGTAAGTGCAAACCCACTTTACTTCAGATCCACTCATCTCTTCCATCTTTCTCATTACTGTACACACTACGGCCTCTTTGAACAAATCTCAAGAATGTTACGTTAAGCCAATAACTCAGTATCATTTTTGCCTTCCATATCAGTTCTTACCACTGATCTCTATATACACTGGATAGTGTATTCATACAAAATTTTTGAGGCAAAAATATAGTCGTGGCCGGTACCCTCTTATAACAGTATAACAGCGGCGCCAGCGGAATGGACGCTACTGGACCTGCATTTTCTTATATTTTTTTCAATATTTACAGCCGCAATGCTTGTTGACATCAACTGATATCAAATAAATGCTCAATTTCGGCAAATATCTTCAATCACTTTCTTCGTTTGTATAGAGCGAGATATGAGGTCGTGGCCGGTACCCTTTAAAAAACTTGCCTCACAAAAACTGTTATACACTATAGGCTATTCACTATCCAGTGTATTATAGAGATCAGTGGTTTTTACTCACTCCGAAATTCTCTTTAGAACTCGCCCTAATCCAAGGTCCCCTGTTTTTTTCTTCTGTAAAAATAAATTTCTGCTAGAAAAATAAATTTCTGCTAGAAAAATAAATTTCTGCTAGAAAAATAAATTTCTTCTGGAAAAAAAGAATTTCTTCTGGGAAAATAAATTTCTTCTGGAAAAAAAGAATTTCTTCTGGGAAAATAAATTTCTTCTGGAAAAATAAATTTCTTCTGGAAAAACGAATTTCTTCTGGAAACACGAATTTCTCCTGGAAAAACAATTTCTTCTGGAAAATGAATTTCATCTGGAAAAAAGAATTTCTTCTGCAAAAAAGAATTTCTTCTGCAAACAAGAATTTCTCCTGGAAAAAGATATTTTAGCCCAATTCCGTGGAAAATATTTTTTAAAATGAAGTTTAAAAAAACAAACCTTATATTTAGAATATAAATTCACAGGCATCCCATTTCCCATATATATACCTAACGAGAAACGACCAAGTTAAATAATAAATTTTCTATTCATAAAATAACTCTTTCTATCTCTTTCTCCACCCAGAACTTTCCTGCAAGCTTTTAGTCTAATTATAATCGCGAAATGTTAAAATCAATAGAATTATTAATTTTTTTTTTCTGATTCATTTCATTTCACTGAAAAATCACAAAAAAAAAATCGTTTTCTATTTCATATGCACGCCCCAATCCAATGAAATTTAGTCGGAAGCATCAATGAGACGATGATATTATGTACAAAGATTTTTTTTTTTTTTGTCACACATCCTGTATTTGTTTTATGCTTCCATTTGCCGCCGCGCCGACATGTCGCTAATTCATCATCATTCATTAAACAAGTGCAGTCAGTGTTCCCCCAATATCATCACATCACTATCAGAATTTCCAGTGCTGCTGGATAATGTTGATGAAATCTGTCACCATCAGCATATTACCATCACCACCACCACCATCCGACATTATTGTCACTTAATCTGCGTCGTCGACGTCGTCGTATGTATCATCAATGGCTTTGCTGGCACTCACTATATTCACGCCTTTGCAACTGGAATAATGTATACCCCCCTCAATGGTTTCATAATGAACAAAATATACATTTAACACTTACTTGCAGCTTGCAGTCCAAAACTGGACTGGATATGAACGACGACGACGACGCGACGGACTGTAAGGTGGGGTTGTACCTATATGTAGATATAACTTGATGGCCTCTTTTTTTTTGCGAATCTGTAGAAAGTCAAAATATGTACGTACTCACCTGCTAGTGTTATTGAAGTTAACAGAAAATTAATTTTAAGCCTCCTTGGCGTTTGGCGCTTGGCGTTGGTGCTGCACTTTTGAAATTGATTGTGATGATTAGCTGTCGATACTCCAAGTGCATAAAAGATTAAATTGAAAAAGAGAATCATGTCAGAGCCGAGAAATTGAAGCAAACTCACGTCATCACAGCTAAATTTTTATGTATCTTTGGAAATAAAATATTACTACTGCACTGCATAACGAAATTACAGTTTGACATTTGTTCTATGTCAAGTTTCGTTAAGTTGATGCTTCATGACATTTATTGTCATTTGTCAATACTAATTTAGGAATTAATTATAAAATGGATATGAGATGATGAGCTATGCATTGTGAAACCTACAAATGGTAAAATCAGTTGAGATTTTCATTGCAAAATCGATTTTATATAAAGTTAAAGAAGAATGATTTTTCAAAATGGAGAAATTATATTATTAGCTTTGCGAATTTTCGGCAATTAATCAAACATAAAAGAATCAATTTGAATTATAAATAATATAAGAACTAATATAATGATTTGAGAAATTGGATTTCTTTTGATTTGTTGGATCGAAAGAGATTATATATAGATTTTTATTTTTTTTTGTAAACTCATTGTTATGAGAAGAAAGTCTTAGCAAAACCTACGGTTGATTGCTTTTATATTAAATATATATATATATATATGAGAACCTTGAAGAAAGCCAATCAAGCAAGAAGTTGCGAAATATTGTGATGCTGGTTCTTATGGATTCAATGTCAGAAATAAGGAAGAGGTTGTATGGAGAATTCTGCAACTACAATAACGTTCGAAAAAATGTTGCTAAATTTATGTTTTTTCTTTTAAATTGCTCTATATGAGTAGGTATATGCGTTGCCATCTATACCTACTCTTTTGGGCCTATTTGGCGAACATCCGGTATAGTTTTTTCATAATTTTCCGGGATTGTCCTCTATAATTAATCGGGGACTACTCAAATTAGAGAAACGAACAGAATCAATACAATTGTGAAAAAGAAATTCAAAACGAACAGAATTTTTGAGCTGTCAAATGTCAAAATAATCTTTACGTCACACTATGAAGTGAATGTTTGCAAAAACGAGACAAAAGTCGATTTTTAAAATTATAAAGTTAAGAAGTAAAATTTACTTTTTTTTAACAAAATTAACAGGTGGAAAAGGAAGCGAAATAGCGAGGGAATGTTTAGAAGAGATGCGTGATAGAGAGAGGGGAGGATGGAAGCGAGAGAGGATCACGATGGGAACAATGGAGAATGGGAACGAGGGGAAGAGAAGGAAGAGAGGACAGTATGACAGGATACGAGAGAGTAGAATGGGAAGACAGAAGAGAGTAGGAGAAGGAAAGACGGGAACTATTAAAGGAAGCCAGATATAACAGGTGGTATAAAGAAGTAATGACCGAGGGGATCCCGCAATATTTGAAAGCGGGGTGGAAGGCAGACAGAACAAAGAGAATGAGCCGAGAGAAAGATGATCCTGGAAACAAGAAGAAGAGAGAATGTGCGGAGTGTGTGAAAGTGAGCAAGAGACGTGGGAACATGTGATAGAAAGATGGCATGTCATTCGTCGAATGCGTTAATTTTCTAATGCAAACATCTCACTTCGAACGTTTGATTCGCCAACCCTAATAGGGGGTTAAATATTATGGAATAACCCAAAGACAAGTTTTTATTATAATATTCTAGTTTAAGATATTTTTATTCAAACAAATCGAAGCTTAGGTTGAGAAAATAAGCCAAAACTAAATCAATTTAGTATTGGCTATTTAAAAATAGCTATAACTAGAAAACGTCTTTAACTATCTAGCTTAAGCTTATTTTTATTCACCAAAAACCTAGCTTTTACTTAAAAATCTAAGTTTTAGCTTTAGATTTTTTTTCACAAGGCCCATTGTTCAACTGATATATCACGAGCGTTGTGAGAAAAATTTTATTTTATCGAAAAACTCCCAACAAAATGCAACCATTGTGCATGGAAAAAACTCAGAGAGGTAATACTCTACCACCATTTTTAGGATTTTAATTTAATTTTTAATTTCTCTTTTTTATGCCAGCCTTTAAATAAATCCATTACACCAAATTTATTACGTCCATCAGTATTTTTTGACGTTTAATTGATTGTAAGTGAAGCTAATTTTATTTAAAATTTAAATTTTCTAAATGCTTTAATTTCATAACGGAAAATACTCAAGGGCAAAAGATGTATTTTTTTTTATCGATAATATCAGTTTATTTTATCCTTCATCATTTTGATACATCAATCAAGGAACATATGTACATAAATTTGACTTAATTGCCCAAAGCCACTTAAAATCAAAACACCATATACAAAAAAAAATTAAATCATTTATATCTGGGTCAAGTTGGATGACATTTCCAACGCACTGACAATTTTAATAATAAATATAATATTGATACTTTTTATAGGTAAAAAAATAAATAACAAATACATATAAAATCTATGTTCATATTAATTTTTTTTTTATCGTTTTTTTTAACTTTATTTCAATTCAAACTTTAACATGTGTAGCGTATGTTAACGTCAAGCACTTGTTTATGCTTCAATTTAGAACACAAATGGTCATGTCAATCACCTTCAATTGTTTAAAAATTTTTGAAGTATTTAAGCACGTCAAACTCAAAATGTGGTGAAAATGTGAAATTGTGATTGACAAAAATATAAAAATTTTTGGTGGATTTTAACAATTTTTTAAATCAAATCCGCTTTTTCATAAATGCGAAATTATAGTGAAAAAAATAGTTTCACAGCGCTTTCAATCGTGCTGTATTTTATTTACTCTCATTTAAAAGGCCCGTTTTTTTCAAATCAAAGTTTTCTGTACTTAATTACATACTTTTAAATGTAATAGCTTAATTTTTATAAAATATACTAGCGGAACCCGACGAACGTTGTAACGCTTTACCACAGTAATGTCTGTTTTAATAAATGTGTGTTTCAGGACAAAAAAAAAAACAGGTTTTTCTAAAAAAATATTCAAGTCGTGTTTAAAGTTCAAGTTATGTACCTACATTACAAAATCTCAACAACCTAGGGATTTTAAATAAAGACAAATCTCATATATGAAAAATTAGGCTTGGCTGAAGGTGGATTTACAATAAATTCAAGTTTAAAATGGCTTGATGACAAGTTTACAATTTTTTAATGATGTTAAATAATAAATATAATTGAAAAGTTTAGAAAAAAGAATAGTGGGCGTGACAGTGGGTGGAAAAAATTACACGTGTCATGCCTTAGATTAGTTTAATTAAAATTTTTACTTTTTAAAGTTCGTAAATATGAAAAAACCGAAATTAAACTACTTTCTTGATCTTCATAACAATAAGGGGGGGCGGGAGATGCAAGATGGAGGACCGAAGATCGATTATGAAAGAAGGACGATGGGAGATGGAAAATGAAAAATGAAATATGCAAGATGGAAAATGAGAGATTAAAGATCAGAGTTGCAAAAGGGAAGATGGATATTGAAGATAGAATATGGAAGATGAAAATCGCAAAATGCAAGACGGAAGATGAGAGATTGAAGATGGAAGACACTAGACGGATACTGGTAAATTGAAGATGTAAATAAGAGAATGGAAGATGCAAGTCGGAAGATGGGGGAATGAAGATGAAAGAATGAAGATGAAAGATTGAAAAATCATAATAAATAGTTTCGAGGGCTAGTATTTGCCGTAAAACACGTGTAAATAAATTAAACATGTCTAAAAGTTGTTGACATGTTTTAAATTATCTTACCATATCCCAAAAATCATCATCAGAGCGTTATTACGACTCAAAAAATGGCTAGGTTCATAACTCCATAAGCTGAATTCTGAAATTATGGATTTGTGGATTTAAAACTTCATTAAGGTGACTCAAAATTAAAAAATATTATTGTGAATTTTTGTCTAATTTACTTATGACATTGCGTTAATTTGTATGCGTAGATATATCGAATAATTTATCATCTGAACTTAACTTTGACTTCGTGAGACAAGCTCTAAGTGAATATGAATGAATATGAATTGCTTTAAATTTTTTTTTATGTAAGAAAAATAACATTGTTTAAGAAACAAAAAAAATATCTAACATACGACCAATGTACAATACGTGTATCGGTATATTAATTGCAATCATGTTGTACAAGAGCAATAGAGTGAAACTCGAATTTAAATCACAATGAAAATCAAACGTCAAAATTTGTTTGTTATCAACAAGTTGATGAATGAATGTTTTTTTTTTAATTATTAAAAAAAAAAAACTTTAGTTTACATAATTACAACTCTTCTCTTATGAATTCATTAAATAAAATAAATAAGACGAAAAAGAAAGAATTTCTTCTATAAAAAATAAATGACTTATTTTTTTTCTTCGGAATTCCAATTAAAACTACGAGTACTCGCATCTACTCCCACTAGATTCCAAATAAAACACAAGTAAACACAAACAATCCTAAAGATGATTCGTTTATTATGCTTCGATTTTTGCTTCGTCGTTTTTTTTAGGACAAGAAACTTCAATTAAGGACACCGTTACATGAAATAACGTTTTAAATCAAGTGTTTGTAAAAAAAAAAAAAACTGACTTCTGCCTGCCTCCAACGTATATATATTTACATTGTCGTCGCTCTTCTTAATTCACAATCAGTGTTGTTATATGATATTTTATTCAATATTGATAATTGAAAATCCTAATAGTGGCCTGAAATTTCCAAAACTATAATGTATGTACTGTAGATATATGGGAAAATTCATCTTGTAAATTTAACAAGAGACTTGTTTAATTTTAACTGACGATTTTTTCTGAGTTTATAGTATTAGTATTATATGCTTTTATATTATTATATTTTTTTTTTCATACAATTTTTTAATAGGAGCTTAGGATTTTGAAAACTTTCTACCTGTTATGTCTAAAGGAATTAAAATAAAACTGCGTTTTAGATTTTAAAGTCAGTCGAGGTGCTAAAAGTCTTATACTAGTGACCTTGAATTTTTTTTTATTCATAAAAAAACATCCATAGCTGCCCAATTTCCGAAACTAGCTGACCTTTTATGAGAATTGAGTTACCCTTCAAATGATATATATTTTTTTCGAATATCCCATAAATGAGGTGCCAAAAATCGCTTATGACCTTGAAAAAGTTCAAGCTTGGATTACAAGTTTTCTAAGTCTGACCAATTTCTGAAAATATCTGACCTTTTATGACCAATTACTGACCTTTTAGATGGCATACTTTTTTTTTGCGAATATCCCATATATGAGGTGGTTAGATCCCGGAGCCCAAAACAAGTACACAAATTTCTTTTTTTCTCTCGCTTTCTGTTGAAAATATGCGCAAAACGGAATGAAATCCCACTATCTCAGTGCACTTCACTCAATAAATGAAATAAACTCTATTTTCATCATCTCTTTTTTGTTATGACTGAACTGTTATACTGAAGAGAAAATTGATTAATCAAGTGTGTTATTTCACATTCATACCGTTCCAAGAAGATTTTGAGGAGATTTCGTAGTAATCTACTACATTACGAAATCTGAAAATGTATGAGAAATCTTGTTGATTTTGATGAGATTTGGTGATTTTTGCTCGAAATCTAGATTTTCATTCGGTGTGTATTCTATTAAACTCCTTGATATGTTTTTTTTTCTCCAAACTTTTGTTCTAATTGTTTTGCGCTCTTCAATTATGATATAACAACGCTGTCTTCACTTCAAATTTGTTAAACTAATAATTTGTTTAGCGTTTTTTTTTTCAACTTTTTTTTTGTTTTACTTTAATCCATTTAAAGTTTAGGTACGTAGAATATCAAACTTTAATTTCAGAGAGAGAGAGAGAGAGAGAGAGAGAAAAAAAAAATACTACTACCTACGACAAAAAGTTGTAAGTAAGTGCTAATCCCTATTTTTTTTTTTTAATTCTTTTTGCTTTGGAAAAGTTTCATATCAGTGGGAAAAAAAAATTATTGATTACACATGTGCATATATGGAACGCTTTTTTTTTTCTATTTTGCTGTGCATGTGCATTCTCTTCTTTATATTTTGCTCCTCCGGAAGAGCGAAGTTCGATCTCAATATACTGTATAGGTTGGGTGCAATATACTTTAAACGCCATGGCTCTAATTTTATTCAATGACTGGTCTAGTGTTTCTTCCTCATTTTTGTTTGTGGTGGTCTCCTATGGTCTGATTCGAATTTATGTTCATTGATTCTTTACATATAATGAAAGAAAGTATAAAGTCTCGATTCTTGAAGCTAAATAAAGAGGAAGACGGACTGTATATGTAATACCTAGACCAATATACTACTTATGCAAAGTTGCAAAATATATTCTTATCGGCTACCTACATACATGTACGTATGTATATATAAAAAATGTGCCAACAAATTATTCATATATAGATACCTACAATATGTGTTGTATTTTCTTGTAATCGATACTTTAATTAGATGAGAAGTAGGCTTATTGGAAAGAGAATATAAGAATGATGTCTATATTGGATATAGAGTGGTGGTGGTGGTGGTGGTGGTGGTAGTAGTTTTGTGGCGATGGCTATGGCTATGACATCGGACTTCATTGAAAAAAGTTATGAGTATGTAAGTTCAAAGAACCTGTCATAAAGCAGCAGAAGCCGCGTTGTGAGTGATTCATGAATTTTTATTTTTATTCAGATACTTTTTTGTTTTTTTTTGTAAACTATGTAATGAATCTAAAACAATGGTAACCAATAAAAACCAATCTAATCTAATCTAAATCTATTTTAATTCAAAACCACCTAAGCTTTAGGTCCTAATTTTGATATTCGTTTTTACTTGCAATATATACATAGGTACTATATGGCAAGTTATGGATTTGTACAAAAAATCAAACTCGACATTTTGATCAGACTTGTCATTACGATGATATTGAAGTCGAAAAAATGGGTCTCACAATTCTGTCTGTCTGTCATTTCAGCTGCAGCATTTCATTTAATCAATCATTAATTCACTAAATTGAATTCAACTAGATTGCAAAGTGCATAATATATGTATAACTGAGCTAGTATAGATAGAAATGTGGACTAAAGGACTCAAGCACCGTATTATAGATTTGAACTGTTCCAAGTCAAAAGCTTGTTGTCAGACACATAGGACAAATAGGTATTTGATATTTTACTCACGTCTTCATTTCATAATATACGAATTAATGCATTTGCTTCATTTTTCAAATAATTTGTTCGATATTGAACTCTATATAGGTTGGACATTGATGAGTCATCAGGATTTGATTGAAACATGGCTGCCCGGAAGGTAGTATTTTTTTTTGAAATTTTATTTTTGTATCAGAGAGTTTAGGTATTTATATACATCGTTAGTTGAAATATAAATAAAAATTAAATTTAAAATATTTTGAAACAATATTATGTATTATAATTGATAAATAATTATAATTTATGAAAAAAGACTTATCATGTTGTTCGAAAATTTGGTTTTAAAAAGAGAAAGAAGAACACAAAAAGTGGATTTTCCTCTTTTAGTTCATTCATGCAAAAAAAAATAATAACAAATATGTATTTTAGTTAAATTCTAAGACTTCGTCAATATGTTATAAAACAAAAGAAAAAATATTAACAAAAACTACAAATAAGGAGGAGCGACAAAAAAATGACAACAGACAGAGTGCTACCATTTTAATAGAAGAGCGGGGTCGCACTTAGTCTTTCTAAGCCCTTAGGTAGTTCTTGACTTGAATTTCGTACACATTGGGTTTGTAATTCTATTTTCAATTGAACTGCAATTAAGTTTGTGAAGTTTGTATAATAGAGCGAAGTGCGGTTGTATGAAAAAAGACAAAGTTGTTAAAATGAAAATTATATAGCCTTCAAAAAAGTTGCGTTGGGTTCTAAAATTAATTTTAAGATTTATTTTTAAATTTTTAAAATGACCCCTAGGGATTACGTATTATTAGCATTAAAATTTAAAAAAAAAAAACGAAAAATGACCCAATCACACAGATCCGTTGCAGGTGCTCTGTAAATTATTTTGTACTCGTTTAAGGATCTAGTGTTTCCTTATTGCTATTTAAGCCTAGTACGCTGCTGATGCGAAACAAAAAATCCCATACAAAAATGACACAACGAAATCAGAAACGGAAGATTTCGTTTTGCTTTTCGTTTTGCAGTAGGTACGCTGTTCGAAGAGCGAAATTTATAATTGTAGCAGATTATTTGGAGAAGTTACCGCTCCTTTTTCGCACCTAATTAATTATATACAGACTATTTATTGTGTGCGGAAAAATGACATTTGTGTTTTTTTTTGTTTATCATTTTTTTACATCATGGGTTTCTCTGATTTTTTGCGTTTATGTTTGATTTTGTTTTTGGAATTAGTGAAACTCTCCATGGATATTTTCCGTTGTGTTTTCGCAAGCGTTGTGTTGTTTGTTTGAAGATCACAGAAAAATTTTGATTCGCATCAGGAGCGTACTAGGCTTTAAAGTTAAAAAAGAACCAATACCATACATTAAAAAAGTATAGGTAAACACATTGAATAGATCCTCGTATATAACAAAGATTTTTTCATCAAACAAAAATTTAAAATATTTGTGCATGTTGCAAAATAAAAAAAAAAAAAAAAATTTGGACTTATGTCACTTTGCTTTTCAAGCAACGAAATATTCTTTTTTGGTTTCAACATTTGATAGTTTGTTTCGCGAAATTGATGTTATTTTTAAAAACCCATCACTGTTGGTGAATCCGGTAACAGTTTGCGATCCCTACGTGACCAATTTGACTGCTCTATCTACAACTTCACTGTGACCTGGGAAACTTGTCAACAGATTTGATTTGTTATTGTCGTTTTGGCTGACAATAATCCTAAATTGAATTTATTGACGGTCAACTTCAAATTATCTTGCATCTACTTAGGAAAAATGTTAATTTCCCCGATATGGGTTCAAAAGCTATAAGGAATTTTTTTTTTTAGCAAAAATGCTACCGTAAATTTGTGCATAGAATAAATAAAAGCTGTGGATATTGAACACAGCAAAATCAAGAAATCGTAAGTTTTTATTCTGCGTGCGTGATCCCTAGCGGTGGAAATAAAAATAAAAATAAATAAATAATTAGTTTAAAGACCATAATATGCAACCATATGTATGTAATTTAGATTTTGCAAAATTTTGGAAATCGCTCTGGTCTAGTATATTGTATGTAAGTACATATGTTCATTATAAATCATTATGTACCTTTAAGTAAAGTTACCAACTTATTTGTCAGGAAAAACCGAGTAAATTGTTGTTATTGATGAGACTAGAGAAATACTAATTTATAAAAGCTAAAAGTATAACAGTTATTATAGCAGAACAGTTTTTACAGTATAACAGTTATTATAGTATAACAGTTATTAGAATATAAAAAGTTATTGCAGTATAACAGTTATTACCGTATAAAGCTACGCGCAAACCAACGCGATGGCGGTCGCGATCACGATAAAAATGTGGATGTCTCATAAAAATCAAAGGAGAGGCACACTTCAAACGCGTAGATGTGTGCCTCTCCTTTGATTTATATGTGCGGCATCCACTTTTTTACCGTGAACGCCATCGTACCTTAACCGTTGTTACATTATAACAGTTACTGAAGTATAGAAGTTATTAAAGTATAACAGTTATTCCAGTTATAACAGTATAACAATTATATTAGTACAGCACTATAAGAGTAATAGCAGTATAACAATTATAGAAGTTTGGACAAAACAAGAGAAAAAGAATAAGAAGAAGAAAAACACAAATAATAAGAGAAATAATTTTTTTATGTTTTTGTTTTTATGGACTGTATTGAATGGAATTGAAAAAAAAACTTTAAAACAAGAGAAATACCAATTTTTAACAATTATAACAGTTTATCACCATTTAAAGTAGGTGCGCACTTCGCTACGTGAAAAAAAACTCGGTACCCAAAGTATGCTCTCTGGCGAGGGCCCTGGCCTTACGGTTAAACGCGTATGTACGTGTACCAAAAACACGGATTTTGAAGGTTACCTATTGCGTAGATATCTCAAGACTGTGAGTAATTTGAAAATATTTTTTTTTTTAAATAGGTAACACAACACAACCCATTGAGCCCCAAAATAACAAACGCGGTGCGGCGCCTATAGGCAGTTAGCTACTTTTTCATACTTAAAATCCAACACAGTGAAATCATAGAGGTGTTGCTATTTCATTTCTGTACTTACCTCTGCAATGGAAATCTTCAAGATACAATTTTATTATATTGCCATAGTCGTCGTCGTCATAGTTGCTGTCGTCTAGTTGTTCTCCACCGCACGGCTAGTCTTATACTTTTTGTAAGTGTTCCTATACCCTTCCCCTTAACCAAGCGGTGCATTTAACACTTGTACTCCTTTCAGATCATTGACTGCTTGGTTATGGATGCTTCTCAGCAACCGGCTGGTTTTTTTTTTTCTGCTGTCTTCTGCAAACGAGACCTTGCGCATTGTTAGTCCCTTTAACATGCATGTAAATATACCAACATACATGCAAAAATAAACAAAGTCAAACGAGAAAAAAAAAATAAAAAAAAAAACATACAGGTGTATAGTGCAGCAGCAGCACTTCTGACTGACGACGATGGCTTTTAGCTTCTCGCTATGCAGACTTTTGCTTTTGACTCAAGACTTCCTTGGCAACTAACTCTTGGCAAAAAAAAAAAAAATACACCAAGTACTCCTCTGAGTTCGTCGCATTCACTCTGTGTGTGATGTTTGTTGAGAAGTCCCTACAGCTCTACCTCCCTATTCAAGTTCGTGGTTCCTCTTAGAGCGTTGTTGTTTGGCAAAATGTTTTTCAAGTCGCTGGTTTTTTCGTCTTTGATTAAGGTCAGTCCTCCCTTGTGATGAGTCCTTCGGATTCTGATATATGTAGGTATGTTGTGTATTCATTTATTTCTTCTGTGTTGCCTTGGTTGGTTTTTCGCTTTGGCTTTGCATATAGGTCAAGTAAATCCGAGTAAATGATGATGTTGATGAAATCAACCACAGAAAAAAATTAGCAAAAAAAAAGAGAAACCGTCCGTCGTCAGTCGGTGGCGGCAGGGCACGGCCGGGCGTTGGGGTGAAAAAATTCAATTGAAAAAAAAGAAGAAAAATACGTTTTTCCTTTTTTTCTTTTAATCTCCGAATGGACAGGTGTACTTACTTATACTATTCTGTGCAATCAGCTTTATATATTAAAAAAATGTTTGCATATATTTTTCTTTCAACACGAGTTTTTTTATTTTTATTTTAAAACACCCTTTCTCCTTTGGCACACACAGATAACAACATCAACTGCAAAGAAACTATGGGAAAAGTCCGATGGTAAAGGGCCAAATGGTGGTGGTGTATCGGCGGGACCATTAAATCCATTACATATACCTGGAGTTGCTGATCATCCAGTGTGGAAAGATTCAACATGGTCGACACAGGGTGAAAATATTCTAGCACCGCCAAGACCGAGGACATTTCCTCAGGCTCCAGATTCGAATTCAACCGGAAATGCTGGAATATTGAGGTAAGACCTGGTTATATAAATGATTTTTTTTTTTTTTTTAATTTTTTTTTTATTTTTTTTTTATTTTTTTTTCATTTATAATTGAGTAAAGATTTTGTATATTTATGAAATACGTAATAATAATAATAAAGTGTATTAAAAGAGAATGAGGTTAATACGATTGTTTAAAAAAAATTAAATGTTTTGATAAGTGGTGCTAGAAGGTACCTACAAAACAAGGTGTTTCTTTATTTTTGCCTGCAATTTCGGTACAAAGTTTTAGATTCGATAAAAAAATCGACCTATTGATGTTAAGCACGACAAAATTGAGTCTAGCTGTTCTTACTATATATCTGTACACCTCGTCATGCAGCCTAATTAAATAACTATAACCAACTTAAGGAATTGGATTTTTTTTAACTCCAAAAATTTCGGTACCTACTTCTCACACAACCGTTAGCACTATTGCAGGTATTGGTCCACATTTTGGTTACAAAAAAAAATAACAAAAACTGCCGTAGAACCTTTTTTGTTTGTTTTATTGCATTTAAAAAATTTAAAAAAAAAGGAATTTTTATGAACTTAAAAATATTTGATTTTTTTTATCAGCTTTACGGGTGATTTTTTTTAAAGTGGTTTTTTTTAGAAAAATGTTAAAATAAATTGAATGTAAAGTAATAGCAATAACATTTTCTAAATAAAAATAATTTTAAATTTCTAATTTGTTTTTTTTATTTATATATAAAAATACTTGTTTTTTTTGTTTACACCACTTTTATAAAATAATTAAATTCCATCTTCTGATTGTTTGCAACTGATGTAAAATAGAATTTGTTTTTATATTTCTAATATTATTAATTATTAAATCTTGAATTGGCATATACCTTTTTTTTACTTGCTCTATAGGGCAAGTATGTACTTTAGACTGATAAAAAAAAATAACTTCGATTTTTAATGCCTCCAAGTTTTTTAGTTGAGTTTAGTGAAATAGTAAATCTGGTCCAAATTTCAGTCCTTTAAATTAATAACGGGTGATTTTTTAGCTGGTTTGGTTTTGGCAACACTGGTTTTGACAGCTAACGTGTGTTTAGTACCTTGTGTCACTGTCAAACAGCTTCAGTTTGGTTTGCAATTTAACCATGGATCGTCTTACAAATGAACAACGCTTGCAAATTATTGAATTTTACTATCAAAATTCGTGCTCGGTTCGAAATGTTCATCGCGCGCTGCTTCCATTTTATGGTCGGCATTCTCGACCTTCTGAGCAGTCTATTCGGAAGATTGTGACCAAATTTCGCACCAAATTTACTTTGTTGGACATTAAACCACCAACACGTTTACGTACTGTGCGTAGTGAAGAAAATATTGCGGCCGTATCAGCTAGTGTGACAGAGGACCGCGAAATGTCGATTCGGCGCCGTTCCCAGCAGTTAGGCCTTTGTTACAGCACTACGTGGAAAATTTTGCGGAAGGATTTGGGCGTAAAGCCTTTTAAGATACAGCTGGTGCAAGAACTAAAGCCAGCCGACCTACCACAACGCCGAATTTTTGGTGAATGGGCTCTTGGAAAGCTGGCCGAGGATCCGCTTTTTTATCGAAAAATTGTGTTCAGCGATGAGGCTCATTTTTGGTTGAATGGGTACGTAAATAAGCACAATTGCCGCATTTGGAGTGAAGATCAGCCAGAAGCATTGCAACAGCTACCAATGCATCCCGAAAAAGCCACTGTTTGGTGCGGTTTATGGGCCGGCGGCATTATTGGGCCATATTTCTTCAAAGATGATGCGAATCGCAGCGTTACTGTCAATGGTGAACGCTACCGAGCGATGATAACAAACTTTTTTTTGCCCGAAATGGAAGTTCTTGACTTGCATGATATGTGGTTTCAACAAGACGGTGCCACATGCCACACAGCACGCGAAACAATGGCGCAATTGCGAGGCGAGTTTGGTGAACAGTTAATTTCACGTTTCGGGCCGGTCAATTGGCCGCCTAGATCGTGCGATTTGACACCATTAGACTATTTTTTGTGGGGGTATGTCAAGGCTAATGTCTATAGGGACAAGCCCGCTTCGATTGACGCACTGGAAGCCAACATCCATGCATTCATTCGTGAGATACCGGCCGATATGTGTGAAAGAGTATGCCAAAATTGGACTCAGCGGATGGGCTACCTGAGACGCAGCCGCGGTCAACATTTGCATGAAATTATCTTTAAACATTAAATTGCAAGGTTCAAACTATCGATTCAAATAAATATTTCATTCATTTTTTCGAATTTTTTGTGTTTTTTTTTTTTTAAAGTTCTAAACCTCTTAAAAAATCACCCGTTATTACACAGTAGAAAAACAACAACAAAGAAATAGTGTCGATAACTTAGTCAGTAAAAATAGTGAATATAATAGTTGAGATAAAATTGCAGACAAATATTTTTTATTTAGATTCGGTTCCTTAATTAAATATAGGTGCATATGGAAAACGCTATTTGCACTTTCTGGTGATAGTTTGCATTAAATATGTACTGAACAAAAGGAAGATAATTATGCAGTTCATTCCTTATTTGTCAAGTAAGATTGATAATTACTATATTACAGGATGGCTAAGATGTAAATGGAAAACCCAACAAAATTGATATTTTATTTTTCGCATCGGAAATTGAGCGCATTACGATTGCATTTGGAACAAAAAACTTTATACACGTTGAAAGTTCGTTTCCTATCAGTCAAAACGCGCTAAATAAGCTAACAAACTGGGCCGATCGCTGTGGACTGGGTGTCAACCCTCACAAAACTGATCTTGTCCTCTTTTCTAGGAAATACAAAATTCCCCATATAGACCCTTCTACCATCAAAGGTGTACCTTTAACTTTCTCGAATGAAGCAAAATATTTGGGTCTTATTCTTGACAAGAAGTTAAGCTGGAAACCTAATATAAACGAAAGAATTAAAAAAGCCACGGTGGCACTCTTCTCATGTAAAAAGGCCATCGGCAATAAATGGGGTCTCCAACCCCGCATTGCTCACTGGCTATATACCTCGGTAGTAAGACCGATCTTAACATACGGTGTGTCAGTATGGTGGACCGCTCTAGATAAAACAACAAATGTTGGCAAACTAAGCAAGATCCAACTGTCAGCTTGTCGATGCAAGGGTGGAGTACTCCGTACGACCCCTGCCGCTGCATTGGATATTCTGTTCCATCTCACACCTCTCGATATATTTTGCAAACAAACGGCGGCGAGCACAGCTATACGTCTTGAAGCCTCCTCACATAACTATGATATTGGCCACTCGATCATTCTGAACTCGTTCAGATCACTCCCAAGTATCACAGATTACACCACCCCACATCTACAGTTCCATAAAAACTTTCAGGTTACCATTCCTTCCAGACCTCTCTGGGAGGACCTGACCTTCCTGGAAGATGAATCGATCAACTTCTATACTGACGGTTTTAAAACTGAGAACGGGGTTGGTGGAGGTGTATACTCAGATAGGCAGAAACTAAGTCTCTCCTTCCGTCTTCCCAATCACTGTGGCGTGTTCCAGGTGGAACTTTTGGCGATAAAAGAAGTCCTGTCTTGGCTCAAAGAAAACGTGATATCAACTACAGATATCCGTATTCTCTGATAGCCAAGCAGCCATTAAATCTCCGGATTCTGTCTCTACAAATTCAAAAACTGCCCTTAATTGCCGATCATCTCTCTTGGAGATGGCACAGCAGTTCAACATTCACCTTTGCTGGGTGCCGGGTCATAGGGACATTCCAGGCAATTGCAAAGCAGACGAACTCGCCAAATGTGGAACTTTACTACCTATACCGTCAAATCGGACAAATATTGGTATACCCATCGCTACCTGTAAACTTTTGCTAAAGCAAGATGCAATAGAGAGAACAAACCTTAGGTGGAGTAATATTGCCACATGTCAGGCGACAAAACAGATTTGGCCTGTGCTGGATCTGAAGCGCTCTAGGAACTTCTTATCTCTAAGCAGACTGCACATTAGCTCTGTCATAGGTGTAATTACTGGACACTGTTTAATAGGCAAGCATGCAACAAGGCTTGGTGTATTTTCTAACGACCAGCGTTCTGCTTGACAACCACATAAACCTAACCTAACCTATCAGTCAAGTAAAAGTGTCGAATTATGTTGAAGGTTACGATGTTCTTGTATTAAATTACGAATTTTTTTTCGAATTTTGTTACAAAAAATGTGGATTATCTGAACCTTTATAAAAAAAGCATTAACATATTTTTTTTAAGTACACCTGCATTATTAAAAAAAAAAAAAAAGTAAAAAATACCGATAGGTATCCTTTTTACTCTTATATTTTATTACTCAATAACTACTCATGTTTTTTCTCAATTTATATCTGCAAAATAGAAACAATAGAAACAGCACTGAGCACTTCGAATTGTTGTTTTTATTTATCGTGTTAAAAATGAAAAATTTATTGCTTATACTATGTACCAAATAAAACACGGCTTAAGTTGTTGAAAAATAATTTTACCCACTTTATAGACTAAAATATTTACTACAGTATAAAATATTGGGAAAAGACGGTCAAATGGTGAACTTATATTATGCGACAAATCGATATTTTCGGCATTTGAACTTGAATAAAGTTGTATGAGCATACGAAAAAGTATGTATTATGCTTAATTAATATAATTGCGTTCAAAAATCTTCACTTAAATTTTGTTCGCCGTAAAAGTACATATTGCTTGTGCCAAGAATGTTGACAGTTCAACACAAAATGGCAAGATTCATAAAACAATAAAACGAATAAAAGTTGCTTAAAGTAGCTCAGTGGGTGAGGACAAGCAAAAAGCGTTGGTAGCATTTTAGTTCTTAGGCCTGTGAAGATTATATGATTCCTAAATGGTTAATTTAATACAAAATAACTAGATTTAGGTTTGTTTGTTTTGTTTTTCTTTCACGAACTGTCATTGTTTGGACGAGTTCAGATGCACCGTTTTTAATAAAAAGGAATTAGTATTTTACAAGTTAGTAAAACGAAAAAAAAAGGATGAGCATTTTCAAAGAGCTAGTAAATAACTAAATGTTTAGCAAATTCCTAACTTAAGTAATATGCTAAGCCCTTTACAATAAAATTATTTAAAATTTTGCGCCTTTATTTTTGATTACATCATTTGCATGGGCAACTCTGTAGTAAAAAAAATCAAGTCAAGTGAAAATTCTAACATTATAAATTAGAAATCTAACAGCAGAAATTTCGGAGTTTAACAAAATTGTCCTATTTTTATTTTTTTTTTAACAATTTCTTTTGTGATAATAATTATTACTTAAATTTCGATAACTAATTTCAACCATATTTTTTTGCGCATTAATTTGGATCTATTTTATTAATTTTAGATTGTTCGTATATGTACATAAACTTCAAAATGCGTTTGCAAGTAAATTGACTGACGTTGATCAAACAGATTTTGTGCAAGCAGGACGATTGCATATTTGACGATCATTTGAAGATCTAATTGACATTGATTTGACGTTTTTATAAATGGCTATAATTATTCTGGAAAAATAATTCATTCCCAATTCAAGACCAAATTCCACCAAAAAGATCCCTTCGAGGTCAAAAGTTAAAATAAATTTTTTTTTCTCTTTTTGTATAAATAGAATTATAATTAAAGTATGCTCTATTGTTCTCTTTGTTGAGTTAAATATTATATTTTGACAATTCGGTTCAAGTTGTATGATGACTTCTAACCTTATCTTCCAAATTCACATCCATAATCTTCAGTGACGTCGAACTGCAAAGCAAGTTAGTTTATAAGTTTTTTTTTTTATTGCGTTATTATCCTATTGGCAGCTTAGCATGAAAGTTTTTTTTTTCATCTTCAGTCATACCTGTCTTTTGTATAGAAACTAAATTATTTTTGTGTTACAAAAATCGATTTAATGTTTTTTACTTTTTTTTCAAATGATATATCTAAAATAATTAATACAAATAAAATGGAAAATAAATAAAATAATAATATATTTTTTTTTCTTTTCAGTCCCCGAGATTCAACAAGCGGCTTAGGTGTAAAAATGGTTGAATACGTACTTGGTGGTTCTCCTACAAATAAAGAGAGCCCATTGTCAGGTTTGGAGCCTCGATTGCGAGCATTAAAATTTGATGACAATGATAAAGTGAGTAAAAATTTATAAAATTGTGTAACAAACATTTTTGTCATGCTATTAAAAGTTTTGAGGGATTATGATTTGTATTTTTAAAAATAAAGATGCTAAAGCACCCACTTCCTTACTATATGGTTGACAAAGGACCAGTTTTTCAATGCGAGATTAACGCCCATGTTCTACATTCCACTTGTTGTGAATTCACATGGCGAAATTGAATTTAGGTGTTCCACAATTCGTTCGAAATGCTAATAGTGAATTCTAATTTCGAACATGAAAATTGATGTTCTCCATTTCGGTTCATTCCGTTTTCTAAACGTTTTCAATCCACATTTTTATGCGTTGTGAAATCGGTGCATTTGTATTTCTTGGTACAAAATGTAAGCAAACTTTATGTTTTTGTTTATTTATTTATTATTTTCGTATTATTTTCATTAGAAGATACGAATAAAAAAATATAAAAATCATCAGAACCATTCATATTTAGGTAGGTATAATCACGCCGTGCGTGAGCAGGTTTTTTCTTACAAAATTGTTCGGCTTATTTTTTCTTTCGAGTTCCGCTTTCTTTTTTCCCTTATAAATGCCAATAATATAGAATTAATTTTCATCTTCAGTGTAATTTCACTTTAAAACACAATTCAAAATGGAGGCACCTTGCATTTTGACATTTCGAACTAATTGCGAAATTTTCGAAAACGAACGAATTGTAGAACATGGAATTTCAATTCATGTGAAATTGAAATGCGATTTCAATTCGATTTCATTCGAAATGCAGAACATGGGCGTAAATGTTAAACATGAATTAAATCACCAAATTTTGTGAATTTTGTATTGTACCTATATCCTGCTCGTTTCACAAAATAAAATCACTCCAGAAATGTTTGAACATCTTTTGTATTATTATTTTGTACGAGAGTGCAAAATTATTCAGAATAATAAGGATTAAGATATGACTAAGTAGTACCTTTTTAGTCATAATGGTTAGTTCGTTGAACTCCTTCATTAAAAAAAAAAATATTTCTCAGAGGTATTTTCTTTTGGGAAGAACTAACAAATCCTCCCCGAGTATGTCTTTGCATAATTTAGTTCCTCCCCCCGCAACCCTTTTGGTTTATAAAAAGTATCTTATATTCCATCCCATAATTGTATTCTATGCCAAATTTACTTATAGAATCCATCCAGCAGAAGGAAAAACATTCAGATTCCAAATCATCATACCTTGCTTCACCTTTTAAGGAAAAAAAAAATTAAGATTTCTATTTTTAAACCTTTTAAAATATGTAAATACCTACGCTTCCCTAAAAGAAAACAAAATACTTTAAATATTTCCTAGAGTGCAAGCATGTAAAAGCATTAAATGAAATTGGGATTGGCAATAAATTTCACTGGAAATCAACTTTCTTTCCTTATAGGCTCTTTCCAAAAATTTCATCTCGATATACCTATATTCGGATTCCATCCTTCATATTTATTTAAGGAACATACTTCATTATTATGTCTCGTCGCCTCCGCAAGTCTGCTGTATACGAACTATACGAGTACCTATGTGCATGTAAATATTTATCTGACCTCGAAATAAGCAAAGACACAAAAATTCTCTGTCCCGAATCCCGATCGATATTTATTCACATCGACATCCTCTCCCAAAAAAAAAAAAAAAATGGAAACACCCGTGATTCTGTTTATTGGCATAAACAAACACACACATACTTCCATGTAATAATATACTCTCACTTCATTCATAAAAAAATAAAAAAAACAATCTTTTTATCTTGTCGAAGAATTTCATTTTGTAAAAAAAAAAAATTGAAATGAAATAAAACTATTTATCATTTTTTGTGTTTCGTTTTTTTTTTTATAATATTCTAGAATCATGATGATAAAGAAAAGGCTAATTCTCCGTTTGATACAAATGGCTTAAAGAAGGACGACCAAGTTACCACGACAAATGGTGTTGTTGTCAACGGAATCGATGATGACAAAGGATTCAAGTGAGCTTTTTAAATTTATTTATTTTTTATTTGTCTCGGAAGACAATAATACAATTTTGTGTTTTGGATGATTGTTTGCCAACAAAATTTGTCGGTTTTTAAATTTTTTTTTAAAGACAGGTGTGGTATTTGTTATTTTTATATTTGTATGCGTTTTAATATTCGTTTTCGCGGAAAAGCTATTAAAAACCGATGTCAATGCAACAAATAAGATGCTCGTATATGAAATTCGAGAAGAGATTCAGTATGATGTATTAATAAAAACTTAAAAATTTACTTAATTTACCCATCTTATTAGTGGATCTCAAAATAAAAATTTCAAGCGAATATGATTTTTTTGGATTTTGGATTTTATTCAAAGTAAAAAAAATTGAAAAAATCGTCCGGCAAGTTACCTGCTTCTGTAAGAAAAAATAGTGCAGACTTCTCCAAATAATTAATTCTGCAAAACAAATAATCTAGTAACTTTGTCGTCTCACATGAGAAAGATCCGGTAGTTCTGATTTCTGGCTGAGTTGTTTATGATATTGGCCTAGTGAATTACCAAATTTTCGACCTCGAGCGCCGAACGCAACATTGTGAACAATTGTCAGTTATTGAACTTTAAAACATGGACTTATTTTTGGTTATAACTTTGGTCTAAAATTTCAAGGTTACTACATTTTCTTCAATTTGGGATTTTTACTTGCGATACATACATAGGTTCTATATGGCAAGTTATGTACATAAATCGAACTCGAGATTATGATCAAACTTGAAATTACGATGATAGTGAAGTCGAAAATGTGGTTCTCGCAATTCTGTCCGTCTGTCTGTCTGTCTTGTCCTTTCGGCTGATGCCTAAACGGTAGAACGATTATAATTTTTGAACTTGGTTCATAGCGTTTTTTTGGCATTCCCCCGACACATTTTTTTCATATACAGTAGCTGTTGTACAAATTTTTTTAACAAAAAATGAAAATTTCGTTTTTCTCAAAAACGTGCTCACAACTTTTTTTTTTAATTCAGTAATTTTATAAAAAAAGAAAATTCCGAAAAATGGTTATAAATGGTACCTCCCATAAAACCATTTTTTTTTTGATTTTCGATTTTCTCGAAAACTGTTCAACTGATTGTGATCAATTTTTTTTGGGGAGAATGTTTCAAATGGTTTTAAAAGAGTTGTATGCCAAAATTTTCCAAAAACAATTTTTTTGTTGAGAACTTAATAATTGGATTTTTATTAAACTTGGAATACAGCAGTTTTTTAAAATTATCTAGCAGATTTCAACGCCGTAGCAACGTAGGGGCTAGGAGGAGGCTTAGCCCCCCCCCACCCCCTTTGGCGTTTCCATTTTTTTTTTTTTTTAATAATTGCACTTTGGGATTTTTTAGTGCACTGAATCTTAAAAGAACCATGTCCAGGTCTTACAAATCTCGAATGCCAGAAAAGATAAATTATTTAGTCTCTCAGTCGACATGCTAATACGTTGAGGCCGCATGGTTGTATTCGAGTCATTGACGTATTATATATGGATTGCATAGTTACTTGTCACTTCCATACATTTCTTGCGCAGAAAAATGTTCCAAGAAATCTCAACGCTTTTGGGACTGAGCGGCCACATTCGTTACTAAACAGACACCAAACACTAAAAAAAATCGTTAAAATTCAAATATTTAAGAAGAACCGAACCGACAGTAGATGGCATTCGGAAAAGTTTGTTTTTTATTTAAATTGAATAAAAGACATTTTTGTTTTAGTTTTTTTTTCGGTTTATTGGCCAACGCATTGAACAATTTTTGTAAACTTTGATCGAATTTACTTTTTCTGATCTTTCCCATTGTTTTTTTCAATGGAATACATCGCATTAGTGTGAAATCAATTTCAGAGATTGTTTAATTACTTTATATCTAATCATATTGATTTTTTGACAATTTTTAAGTCTAAACTGTAAGTTCCATGCATGTGTATATGTGCAGTACTGCTCATATTTATGTACTACATTTAATTAAATTAAATTTTTAGCAGTTAGCACAAATAATAAATTTATTTCTTCTATCAGATAAATATTTTTTTAAATATTCAGACTTTAAAACCACAGTGTGATCGCACGTAAGAGCAAGTTCGTGCGATCCAGTTGTGCATTTTATTCTTTTCGCATCAGTGCAGCGCCGCACATTGGCCCGTTTCCACTTTTTTGGTTTCTAAAAATCCCAACTCTTAAACGAATAAAGATGTCGTAACAATTTTGTTTATATTAGGCGTGTTTTTTTGGGATTCTATGCGAAGTACAGTATTAAATTAAAAAAAAAAACGCATCGGCAGTAACCTGTTTTTTTTTTTTTAATTCAAATTTTGTACTACCGAAGCACCTGTCAAAATAATTTGAAATTTAAAAAAATCTATCCACAGTAGAATTCTATTTTAGCTTTTTTCGGCCATAATCCTACTGGCGTTGTTGTATTTGTAATGCATGTAAAATTGTACTATACAACGGATAGCTTTTTCCAATAAAACACACCTATTAAATAAAATTTTAAAGGCTATCAAACTGGTGAGTTCCAAAAAAATATCTTTATACTGGGTGCTCCTGTATAGATATTGCAACTGTCATGTTACACTTTTTTTTGAAAGCCATTAATTCTGTTTTTAAATTAAATTTTTTTTTAGTGAACAAATTTGGAAAAATTGATTTCCAGACTAAAAATTTAAAAAAAAAAAAAAAAAATGGACTGACTTCTTCAAATTAAATCCCTCTACCACAGCTTTTTGCAACTTTTTTTTTTTTTGATAATGTAATTGTGATTATGTAATATGTATGTATTCACAGTAAACATCTATAAACAGTGCCAACGTTTAGTGTAGCTGTTTAGCTGTTTAGGTACAAATACTGAATTTCTACTTGTTCGGTATTATTTGTTATAATATTAAAAAAATTAAATTTTTTCAAATTGACAATGCGATTCTGTTTTTTTTTTTTGCACTTTATTAATTTCATCGGATGCGTTGAATGGCCGAACAGAAGTAGATATATTTTCGCTCAAATAGTTTTTTGTCAAAAAGTTCAAAAAGCTTAAAAATCTTTAAAGTAACGCTCTTGTTTATATTCTAAAATCTTGCAGGGTTGCCTCCTGGCATTATCGAAAAATAGCCTTAACAATTTTTGACAAGTTAAAGCTGAGAACGCGCTAAATTTTAACTCCCATATTTCTCTCCAAACATCAGCTAAAACCCTAGCTAAATTTTGCGATAAGAACTTAGTGGAAAATGACACAAAAAAGAAGCGTTTGTCCGAGAATAAAATATATTCAACCATTTCAAAGAATTTCTTTTTATAATATTTTATTATATTTAATCAATTAAACTGTTTGTTTTTTTCTTTGGCTGAGATAAGTCGTTTGTTTCCTAATTTTCTTCCATTTTGATTTTTGTTTTCTCAAAGCAATATGTACACACTTCAAAAAATTACAAAATCTTTTAAAATTTAGCTGGAGAAATAATGTGCCGAAAAATTATTTCGTATGTTAAATTTTGACTTTAGAATTTATTGTTTTGTGTTATTTTTGAAAATTCAGTTAAGACGTTAAAAATCCGAGTTAAAAATCGCAATATTTTCTAAAAAAATTCAATTTTTTAGACCCACTTCCCAAAGAGTAAATTAAAATCCCGACACGTTGCACCATTATATCCTTACGGTGCCTTGTGATAAATTTTCGTAACATTTCTTCCTGATAGTTCTTGATATTTATTGTTCCATTCTATGTCTAACTTTTAATGTCAAAAATAGGTCAGAACTCGTCGTTGGGTTATTTAAAAAAAAAAAAAAAAAAAATATCCACTTCCTTTGTTCATATACGTCATCATAGAATATCTATATCTGATGCTTTATCAACCATCATAAAACCTCAAATCTTTTTTTTGTTTCTTCTATTCCCACTTGTATCTCCCCTGGCATGGCGCAGCAAGTAAGTGAGTGCATTCCTAAGTCACCTTGCACAAAAAAAAAAAAAAAAAAAAAATAGAAATTACTTGGCAGCCATATTCATGTACGAATATCCTTCTTCTCCTTTTCGCCTTGAAAGTGTTTGTAGTTAGACATTGTTTAAAAAAAAAACTCAGCGCAAGTGTATAAGTGACAATTACATTGCAACTTGCGCAATTTGTCCATTTATTCATTAAGAAAATATGATAAAACACACATGACGATCTGGGACTAATCCCTAATGTGTATTTTACTTTTATTGTTGCTAAATAACTGTAGGCCTCCTTCGAATTCTTGGTTTTTTTTGAGTCATAATGATTGCCAAAAACTGAAAGCCCAAATGGCTGACTGGCTGAGTGGGGGTCATTAAAATGGGGCATTATGTAATGCACATGAATGTAACTTGTCCTTACGTCATTGATTGAATCTGTTTTTTTTAAGAAGAGAGCATTAGACGCTTAGGATGTGAAGAAAAAAAAATTAAAAATATTATTTTTTACAATAAAAGACACTAAAATGTAATCGATGGTGGGTCGGGGTTGGAGTTTACTTTATTTTGCCCTCGGTAATGTTTTGTTTTTCATTCATAGGAATAAATTGTAAGTTACTTTTGCATTCAGTCTTGGTGCTGGTTTTTTGTATTTTGTAAAGTTGTACGTATGTTAATAGCTTGGCGCCGGATATTACGCCTATGTTTTTTATTTTAACTTAAGTTCTCTACTTTTGTGTCTCCTTTTTTTTGGTTTTTGTTTTATTTTGTTCAACAAAAAGTCTTGGTTTTATTGTTTATTTTTTTTTTTATCTTTATCATTCATTCTTTTGTTGACACTCATTTGTATAAGTAGGCACTGAAACTGATTTGTATTGAATGAGATTTGTATTGTGTAAATAAGGCCACAACCTAGACTTCAATTTGGAAACAAAAGCTACTTGGGGTAGTTCAGATAAAAAATAATGCCATATTCAGAATTGAATAAACAGCAAGATATAATGGTTAAAAAAAAAAAAAATATGGATCAGATGAAGTAGGCTATACAATTTCTTAGCAATAAAAGATTAAAAAAAATCAATTAACAAAATGTATGAAAAATTCACGCCTTTACCATTTTTGTCAAACTTTTTTTTAATTCTTGTTATTTTAACATTAAAAAAAATAAATTTATTGATTTAACAGGAACCATCATGTTATTTTGACATGACGGTCATTTTAGTTAATTCAATGGGAATCTTCATTTCATTTTAAATTGATGATCATTTTGATTTGACGGGGATATTCGTTATATATTTTAACTGGAAATCGAGTTATTTAAACGCTAGGGATATATTCTATGTAGTCTGTAGGAATCTTCATATTTTATTTAAAAGTGCGTATCATTTTGATTGAACAGGCATTAGTGTTATATCGATATGAGAATCATTTTGACTCCAGAAGAATTGTGTATTTTACATGACAATCAACATAATTTAAAAACTTAATTTAAAGTAGGAATAATATCGCAATGATGGTCGTATTCGTTTAAAAAGATTTCACGTTATTTTAACATGAACATAATTTTCGATTGTGTTAAAGAAAAAAAAAAAAAGACTTAAAGTAGCCCATTGACAACGCCCCTGCCACAGAAACAAACATCGTTTCAGATTTAGTGACTGAGCTAGCCGTTGAGTCGCACATTAAACAGGTCAGTTAATCAGCTATTGAGTAAGCCATTAAGTTAGTTAGTGGATCAGTCAGTGAGTCGGTCATTGAGTCAGTCATTGAGTTTTACAATAAATCAGTTATTGAGCCAGCCATTGAGCCAGTGAGTCAGTCAATGAATCAAAGATGAGAGTAAATATCAATAAGGAAACATTATTTAGGACAATCAGTCAATAAGATCGGCATCTGCTCCTGAAACCAATTTAAACAGTAGTTAACAGCTACCGAAGCGGATTTTATCCAATTGTGTGATCATTCTCCCACTGCACCATTATCTCCCTTCGGATTAGAATTGAATTTTTCTCCTGTGGAAACAACAATAGCGACTTTGGTGGAGCTCCAGGATCTTAATACCTCATATGTGGGATATTCGACAAAAAAATTAAGCGATCTTAAAGGTCACTTATTGGTCCTCTGTTACATTCAGTAGATAATTGGTGGTCATATGCGATTTTTATAAACAAAAATTTTTATTAAGGTCTTAACGAACGAAGGTTAGAATCTTATTTTTGGGATATTCGAAAAAAAATGTATGTTATCTAAAAGGCCATGGATTGATCATAAAAGGTCAGGTGATTTCGGTAACTGGTGAGGCATATTCGATTTTGAAAGAATTTTTAAGTTTGTTTAAGGCCAGAAGTCGTTAGTACCTCATTAAAGGGATATTCGAAAAAAAAGTATGCCATCTGAAAAGCCTTGAAAAAATAAAATTTCATTAAAAAATCGCCTATTACTGACCAATTACTGAAACCAACTGACCTTTTATAACCAACTACTGACTTTCTAATTTTTTTGAACATCCCACAAATCAGTAGATAATGTCCTCTAATGAGCGACCTTGAAAAAACAAAAATTTCAAACAAATCATAAAAAGTTGACCAATAACTGAAATCAATTCAGCTTTTGTGGTTTTTCAGTTGGCATATTTAGTTTTTTGAACATCCCGAAAATGAGATTCTAATATCTTCGTGAACAAAATTAAAAAAAAATCATTCAATAATCATTCAAGATCGACCAAATACTGAAACCAACTGAAATTTTATGACCAACTACTGAACCCTCAGATGGCATAATAATTTTTTGAATATCCAAAAAATGACAATGTTATCAATCTCTATTGTACGACCTTAAACAAAATTTTAAAAATTCATAAAAAATAACCTATGGTTGACCAATTACTGAAACCAACTGAAATTTTATGATCAACTACTGACTTTAATAATTTTTTTTAATATCCCAAAAATTCTGTTATAACATCCCCTAATAGGCGACCTTGAACAAAACTTCAAAAAATTCATAAAAAGTCATCTATGGCCGATCAATAACTGAAACCAATCGACGTTTTGAGGCCTTTCAGTTAGCATATTCAGTTTTTGAATATCCCGAAAATGAGATTCTAACATCTTTTTGAAATTAAAAAAAAAAAAAATCATTAATAATCATTCAGAACCGACCAATTACTGAAACCAACTGAAATTTCGTAACCAACCATTGAACCATCAGATGGCATATAAATTTTTTGAATATCCCACAAATTAGAATGTTATCATTCTCTAATGAGCGATCTTGAACAAATTTTTTAAAAATTTATGAAAAATCACATATGACTTACCAATTATTGAAATCAACTGAAATTTTATGAACAACTACTGAATTTAATAATTTTTTCAATATCCCACAAATGAGGCGATAACATCCTCCAACAGGCCTTCTTAAACAAAACTTCAAAAAAATCATAAAAAGTCAATTATGGCTTACCAATAATTGAAACCAACTGACATTTTATGACCAACTACTTAACAATCAGATGGCATACTAATTTTTTGAATATCCCATAAATGAGGTGAAAAATTTGCCTAATGGCCGACTGAACAAAACTTTAAAAGAAACCAAAAATCACCCATAATGAAGAATTACTAAAACAAGCGGACATTTTATGGCCAACTCACTTTTCAGATGGCATGCTAATTTTTTTGAATATCCCATGAATGAGGTGCTAGCGTTCTCTATGAAATTAAACTTTAAATTGATTAAAATTCGCCTATGCGTGACCAATTACTGAAATCAACTGATATTTTATGACCAACTACTGATTTTTCAGATGGTATACTATTTTTTTTTTTTTGAATATCCCAAAAATAAGGATGACTTTTAACAAAATTTAAAAAAAGTCATGAAAAATCACTTCTGGCTGATTAATTACTGAAACTAACTGACATGTTGTAGCCTTTTAGTTGTCATACTGATGTATTCAATATTTTAGAGATGAGGTTCTAACATCCTCTTATATAGTTTTGTTATGTAGTCTCCATGTTGTGTGTTTAATTTGAAAAATGAAAAATACAAATTTTGTGTTATAAAAAAATTTTATTTTTCATTTTTCAAATCTTCTTATAGGTGACCTTGAACAAAACCTTTAAAAAAATCATAGATAATAACTCATGGCTGTCCAATTACTAACCTATTGTTAACAATTACAATAGCGTTTCATATGACAATCTTTTTTTTTTGAATATCCCACAAATGGGGTTTTAGCATCTTCTAATCGGCGACCTTGAATAAAAATTAAAAAATTCATAAAAAATCACCTATGCTCACCAATTACTGAAACAAACTTAAATTTTGTGACCAATTAGTGATCTTTCAACTTTCATACTTACTTTTCGAATATCCCACCTGCATATGGGGTGCTTAGATTCCGCAGCCCTATATGCCAAAAGTTTGACAAAATCAAAACCATTTTTTGAATTGATTCCCCACTCAATTATATATATATTTTTTTTTTTTAGAAAAATGGTGCCAATGAATGCAGACAGACAAACTTACTCGATTTTATAACCTTACCTTGACCTAGACTACTTGTAACATTAACATATACATACATAGGTATCTTTTGACTCCTTTTACTACAACAATCAGTTGCAAGTTCTCTTAGGCTTTATTTTTAATTAAGTTAAAAACTAAGTTATCGTATCAACATAGCTCAATCGAATAATGTAATTGCAAAAATCCAAACACAACAAAAAACACGACTTACGCACTCTTATTAAAGACTCAATCCAATTCAAGGTTTAATGTGTTAACATTTTGCCAATAAATCCCAAAAATACAAAAAAAAAATAAATAAAAACAATTCATAATACATAGAGTCTCCTTATAACCAACCACCATTTGGCTCGAAATAATTGGCAACACTAGTAACACAAAAATACACTTTCAATCCATTTGGATGTGTATTTAGTCTTGTAAACGATAGAGAGAGAGAGAAAGAGCGAGAGGGTATTTTAAATAGCCAACGTGCGCCTAACTTATAGGTGTCTCCTCCATTGTGTAACTCTGTGGGTCTGCCTGCCTGCTTTTCTCTATATCTATCCTCTGACGTCTTTGTACTCGTTTAGTTTTTTTTTTTTATTTTTACTTTTCCGTCGTCGTCGTTGTTGTCTACCATAACCAGCCCCAACTAAACCCGTCTTCACCAAGTTGGGTCGTAAGTCGTAACTCGAAATGAGAATACAAAAAAAAAAAAAAAAAAAAAAAAAACACGAAACATGAATACATGACTGAGTGTTGGATGGAGTGGAGCGTATCTGCTGCTACACTTGACTCATAGATACATCACAACTATACAAACGGTTGTGTTATCTCATACCCTCTTTGGCTATAGTAGGTATCGCTATTGTGGTGGCTTTGATGATGTTAGTTAAGAGGAGCGCGAACTAGGCAAAAGCACGTTGTTGTTTGTCAGAAGCAGCAACAGCAAGCATGTTTTTTTTTTTTTTTTTTTGGTCTCGGTGTACCCAGTTGTATCTCCATTTCCCACCACTCCACTCTTGAGTTTTCCATTGCTTGCGCTCTCTTTTGGCCAGATATTCGCATGGCATTGACATTAGAATAGCTTAACTGGTTTCTTCAAGGTTCTCGGTGACCGTCAACCGTGCACCAGTACCAGCAGTCAGCACCGCCGCCACCAACCGTCCAGTCCGACCGCACCGAGCGAGCGAGTGAGGAAAATGTAATAATATAGGCGATGTGGTGTCGGTGTTATGTTAGCCTGTATAGTAGGTATGTTTGAGCTGATTGAATTGAATTATTTGCGTAATGAGAACCCGGCTTCATATTGCATTTTATAACATTAGTCTTCTTTTGCCTACAGCCATCGCATCACAGACCCAGAGAAGGGAGACGGGACCATCAGACCAGGCTTATAACATGTAACCAACCACACATGGCTTTGCCGTTTCCATTCCATGGTGCAGTGTGTATGCAATGTGCATTGTGCATGCTGGGTTAGGAGATTCAACTTATATACCTACTCGGCACATTTTTGCTCTGCCAAATCTAGTCACGGATTCATGTTTTTTTTCTTGTTGTTGTTATTGTAGGTATCAGAAATTCCTTCCTCATGGATGCGTGTGGAATTTTAGCTGCTGCAGCAGCAGCATGCAATTGTGATAATTTCTTGTGTGCACGCTTCTTATTTTTCTCTGACTGTGGTCAGAATCAGAAGTGAAGATAAAGTATCTCTTTAGACACAAAATACATTTGAAAAAAAAAGAAAAAAAAATTATGGAAGAAGAACAGGAATAATGCTCCCATTAGTCTTTGTTAAACGCAAGTGAGATGAATAGATCGCCATGGGACGTGGGAAAGGGTTGACGAGGACAACAAGAAGATACATACTTACAAGTTACAGGAAGGCAGTGCGGAACCAATGAGCAACTCAACTACTGGAAGTTTGTTTAGGGGGATTTGTATAAAGCGACCCGACCTATGATGGAAAAAGATACTGCTTATTTATTTTTTTTTTGTCTGGATTTTTTTTGCATTTCTTTGTTATAAATAAAAAATAAAGAAAAATAAAAGAATCTTTAGCCTGATTTTAACATGCCATACATCAATCTGTAATTAGGGTCTTAGAATACATTCAAAAGCAAAATACATTTTAAATGAATAAAATTTTGAATGCGATGAATGTTTTGATTTGCTTAACAATAAGAGTAAAAATGTAGAAATACAAAATAAAACATTCGAAGGATAACAGGAAATAATTTCACGTTATTGGTCGTCTAATTTTTAAATGTACAAAATTTTTCCGTGGGTGTTTTGAAATATTCAAAAAGCGTCAGGACCGAAAAACGCATGCTCATAGGAGAACGAGATTCATAGAATTTCTGATTTATGCTCACAAAAACTTCTGGAAATAAATTAAAAAAAAAAACAAACCTTTGAGGTTAGATTCGAATTTAAAACTTCAAAAACCTTTCGAAAATTGTATAGTCTGTTTTGTGTCCCAGAAACTAGTTAAATTTTGTTCCTTTATATAATCGACATATTCATCTTCAATGATCCGCAAGTCGCAATGTGGTCAAAAATGACTTTTTGGTTACAAAAATCATAATTTTTGAACGAATGAAGATATCGCTACAAAAGGAAATTTCCAAGGCTATTAAAATATTAATTTTTAAGAAAATTTTTTTTAATTTTTTGGTTCATCGAAAATATCTTATAAACTGTTTAAGTGACCAAAGTGACAGTGTAGGAAAAAAAATAAACGTACCAAAATTTTAATAAATAATTTTTTTTACTTTTTATAAAATAAAATAGAAAAGGGTAGGGCTGGGCTAGTTGGCTCACTTTTTACTTGAAATCTCATAATTATCAAAGTACTCATAGAACAACTATGGAGCTGGTATCAAAAGAAAGAATGGACTTCTGGCTTCTAAATGAAATCTAAAAAATTTGAAAATATGTAACCGCAGAAGAATAAAGCTACCTTAAATGAATCAAGTGCCCCGCTATAGGGGCAAGTTGGCCCAATGTGTGGAGTTAGTTTTTGTAATAAAACCCCCTGGGCCAACTAACCCCATACCTTGCTTGAGAAGCATATTTAGTCATAAATATAAAAATACTCAAAACTGATCAATTTAACTCACAAAATATGAAAATACAATATAGTATTCACTTATAAAAAAATTTTACCACAATCGTTAATCCTGGATTTTCACTAAGAAAATAAAAAACTATCTTATCCGCATTTTTTACTTTTACCCTCGAAAGAGACAAATCTGTGTGTGGTTTACCTTCTGAGGGTACAATGCAACATGGAACCGTTATGGCACGTGCTGGTAAGAGAGCACGCTTTGTTCGTAAATTATCATTTTCTTGTAGTACTTTCAGTTTGTGAATAATTCGCGTGGGCCAACTTGCCTCGTGGCCCAACTAGCCCCGCTCTACCCTACATTACTGTGTTTTTGTCTTTTTTTAAAAATAATTATAGATTTTAATTTTTTATTATTATCAGGATTTAATAGACTTACTATGACCTGGGCAATACCTCTTTCTCATTTCGCTGTGCCTTAAAGTTGAAATAAGTGGATCAGATGATATAGCCAGCATATTATAAAATTCTTTATTTTGACGTTTCCGTGAAACCTTGCTGGCATTTTGGTTTCTTTTTTGACTTCTTCTGAAAGCTCTCTTATTGGGAAAATTTGATGTTTAATAAGTTCTCCACCATGTACACAGAAGTGTTGGGGTCAGTAATCTTGTGACTGTATTTGGCTTTAAGTATTTTTTTTGTTGATAGTAATGACCTTTAAGTATTTTTATTAATATATATGTAGGTACTCCGGTTCAAGCTGATGTTACTTCTTTGTTTTCAAAAAATTTTGTATTTCTTATTCAAGCGTAAAATGGCGAAATTCCAAGTTCATAATGTCTGTCATCTACTTCGGCAGAATCGGCTTTTTTTCGGAAATTTTTCAGTGTCCTTTAGCAAATTTATTGTCAACGTGAATTCCTATTTACCAATTCTTATGTTTCAAAAACTCTTTTAGTTTAGGAGGAATTTATTAAAAAAAGGGGCGTAAAAGTGGGCGGATTACAAAAATTAAATTTTCAAATAACTATTAGTAGTTTGTTAAAAAGATGGTATTTTCATTTTTTTTTAACAATTGCCATTAAATAAAAAGAGGCGTGTTAGTGGGCGGATTTTTTTAAGATCAAGATAACAACAAGACTTATTTTTATTAGAATAAGGAAGAAAATTGCATGTTACCAGCTCTTTTGAGAAAGGAAAACCTCAAATATTCCAAAAGTAAATTTGCTTTTAAGACCAAAATGTTAGCACCGGGAACATGCTTTTTTTACAAATTACATTTTCTCAAAATATTGCAAAAAGTTGCAGCTGCAATTTTGCATATGATTTAACAAATAGTCAGGCCTAAATATCCTGGTAATTTTTCAGCGGGATGCAGCCAGTTTTTCTTTTTTGTAGCTTTATTGAAACTTTTAAAACTGAAAAGGGTTTTTTTGTTAAAAATATTAAACATTTTTTTTTTAAATTTGAAATTTTAGTTTACTTACGAAAAAAACAATCACGTAGCATTGAAGAAAAGTAAGATTTTCAATGAATATGTCATAATTGCAATAAAGAAAATAAATAAATTCGTTTTTATTATTTTTTGCACTCTAGAAGCAAATTGCCCAATTTTTAAGCTTTATAAACCAAACAATTAAAAAAAAAAATATTTTGTTTGCGGTTTTTTGAAGCACTGTCTATATTTCTATTAGAAATTAAAAACAAAAAATTAAAAAAAAAACAGGATTTTGTATTTTTGCCGTGACTTGTCTTTTTGGACCACAGTGTGGCACTGCATGGCAATTATCTAGATAAACTTGATATTAAGGTAAAATAGGTACAAATAAATAAATAAATAGGTACAAATTTCATCCATGCCTGCACATTAAAAAAAAAAAAAAAACTCGTACAGAAAATGGGAACGGGTCGTTATTCTGTATTACAAAATTCTGTATGACCAAAATTCTGTAAATGGATTGAAAATTCTGTATGATCATAATTCTGTATGATCATAATTCTGTATTTTATTATTCTGTAAATCTTTTATTCTGTATTCCGAAATTCTGTAAATCCAGAATTCTGTATATCAAAATTCTGTAAATCTAGAATTCTGCATATCAAAATTCTGTAAATCCAAAATTCTGAAAAATTATAAATACTGTTTGTTCTGAACTCCAAAATGCTGAATTTCAAAAATTCTGTAAATTATAAAAGAAAAATTGTTTTGATAATGAAAAAAAGTACGCACTTTTTTTCATTATCAAAACAATTTTTCTTTTATAATTTACAGAATTTTGAAATACAAAATTTTGGAATACAGAATTTTGAAATACAGAATAATGGTTTTACAGAATTTTAAAAAACAGAATTTTAGATTTTCAGAATTTTGAAATACAGAATTTCAGATTTACAGAATTTTAAATTACGGAATTTTGAAATACAGAATTTTGGAAATTGAATTTTGGCACTTACAGAATAATGACCCCAACCCACAGAAAATGATTCCGCTTATCAAAATAAAATTACAAACTTAGAACTTAATAATTTCAAGTCATGGATAAGCAAATAAACTAAATTCTATGACAATGATCAGCCACTTTATTTTCAGCCAAAAAATTGGTTCATTCGATGATTGTGATAATTTGACATTTCAATACAAATTATGTATAGCAATATGATAATTATTGTCGATAATACAGTTTTTATCGGAACTAGAATAAAAAAATGTCCGGCTAAGCCCATTTTTTTTTTTTGATGCCTAATTCTATAATGACTTGCAAAAAAAAACATGCCTATTAAAGCCATTGCGGCACCCAGCACTTCTTCCCATGTCCCTCTAGGCTACGACCCTGCATAACACCTATCTAGATAAATTTGGAATATAAAATATTACCTACGCATTTGATCCATGCCGTAGGAGCCATTTCCGAAAAAACCAAGAAATACGAAGAATGGGCGTGGTAGTGGGTGGATTTTACTTAAACTACTTTCTAAATTTTGTCTGGCTTAGAACAAATTCTGAAAATTTCATCGAAATCGCTATAGTCATTACCGAACACGCAAAAAAAATAAGAAAAGTGGGCGTGTCAGTGGTCGGATTTTACTAAAACTAATTTCTAAGCTTTTGTCTCGTTCATTCAAAGAAAATCTGGAAATTTTATCAAAATCGTTTGAGCCGTTTTTGAAAACCAAGAAATAATAAAAATGGGCGGATTTTCTAAATTTTGTTTTGTTTATCAAAACAATGAATTCCATCCAAATTGTTACATTTCGAAAAACCAAGAAACAATTCAAGTGGGCTAGGTAGGCAGTGGGCAGTTTCAATTTTTTTTTTACTCTCACCAGAACATCCTCAAAATTTCATCCAAATCTTTCGAGTCGTATCTGAAAAACTAAGAAACAATAAAAGTGGACGTGACAGTGAGCGGATTTTATTTAAACTACTTTGAAAATTTTATCCAAATCCTTTGAGCCGTTTTCGAAAAAAAAAAAAAACACGAAACATATAAAGCGGGCGTGACAGTGGGCGGGTTTAACTTAAACTACTTTCTTAATTTTTTTCTCGTTCATTCCAACAAACTTTGAAAATTTCATTCAAATCTTAAGAGCCGTTTCCGAAAACTCAAGAAACATTAGAAGTAGGTGTGGCAGTGGGTGAACTTTATTAAAACTGCTTTAATTTTTTTTTTGTAGTTGTTCAGAACAAATTGAAAATTTCACCTAAATCGCGTTATTCTTTTCTGAAAAAAAAAAAAAATAAAAAATAAAAGTGGGTGTGGCAGTAGGCGGATTTTACTTAAACTGCTTTAAAAATGTTTTTCTCGTTTATCAGAAGATATCTAAAAAAAATTTCATCCAAATCTTTTGTTCTGCATTTGAAAAACCAAGAAACAATGAAATGGGCGTGGCAGTGGGTGGATTTTACAAAAGCTATTTAATTTTTTTTTATTTGTTCGTCAGAACAAACCCTGAAAATTTTAGGTATTCAAATCGTTACAGCTTTTTCGGAAAAAAAAAAAAAACAATAAAAGAGGGCGTGACACTGGGTGGATTTTACATTCAAATTACTTTCTCTTTTAAATAGATATTGATGTTGAAAATGTTGCTATTAAGATTTTCTAAAGTACATTTTCGTTTCGTAAAGCAAAGAATTTCATAAATGTTGGTTTAAATTTATCAGCAACACATATCTAAGGACATACTACCCTCTACCTTCAACACTTTTGAATTCCTAATTTTGTCCCATTCAAGTTTTCATAACCACAAAGGCAAATTATGAAATACCTACTGCAGCATGAAAAATCTAATTCCAATTATGAAGCCATTCAAAACCTCATCCTAAAATATTATCCCAATGTTCTTTATAAATAAAATATAAAGATTGCATATGTGTATAATTTGTATTCAAAATATGACCCAATTTGCTCCTTCCATTTATTAGCCCCCTAAGTGTGAGAGAGAGAAGAGATTTGTTTGCGTTGCCATTCCCACTGCAATCTGCATAGCTTCTTCATAATGCAACATCAATATTATAGAAGGAGGAACACGTTGCCACATTTGACCCGAATTGTTTATTTAATTCAATTAATTTGTTGTTTTTTTTTTTTTTTTTGTTGCTTAGGTTATATTATGGTGTGAGAGGCATCAGTGGCATTGAGCTACATCCTTAATGCAACAACAAAAGGTTAGATATAGGTACATATCTTCCAAGAAGAAGGCTGCTGGTGATGATGATGATAATGATGATGGCGGGACCTGAAAAACAAAATCGCTCTTAAGTCTTAACTATACCTACAAACAACACAACCGCCACAACATGATGATGAAGACGCATCTCTTAGACTTCGCGCAATGTGAAATTCTTTCAAGTTCTTTCTCGTAATTTTTATGCACTGAATAGCTTTGCTAATTACCCCCAGGAATAATCGTCCAAACGATGTTGTTGATGATGATGATGATGATGATGATGATGATGAATAAACAATGCGAAATAAATTTATGCCTTACCTGATGACGGAGGACTGACGACGACCGACGACGACAAACAACGAGAACGTCATCGTTTGTCGTTTGACGACTCCCTGAGCTAAGTTTGCATTCTATAGGCTTTTCTTTGGCCAAGAGTTTTGTTTTTGTTTTTGTGTAATGCGTTGCCGGGATGACATCCATTGTTTATGTAGTCAAGGTGCATGCTGATGCACAACGTTAATTTCAGTCATCATCGTGGTTTTGTTATTTTTGGTGCCTCCTGGTGCCTCCTGGTGCCTCCTGGTTGTTCCCCTTCTTTTTTTTCTTATTTGTTGTTGTTAAGGTCTTTGTTTTTGGACTTCTTCTATTGTACCTACCTATAGGCAGCCGTGTTCTAGTATACAACTATTCTGCCACAATATACAACATGCGTTGCACGTAGAAGTTGCTTCCATCTCTTTGGGTAGACCATTTTGTTATAGTGGTGTGATTTCCTCGATGCTTCATGAGCCCGAGCACATACATACCAAGCACACTGCATTTTTTTTTGTTTACACAAAAAACCTCGATTAATTAGTTTTGTTTGATTTAGAAAAAAAAAATCGAATCCAATCTCTTATTTGCCCTTGAAATCTGCACAAAACTGAAAGCGTTAGCAAAACATAATTCTCAAAACAGGGAGGCAAATATAAAAACAAAAATATAAAACTAACACAAAAATCAGTATATTGAAAATGAAGTTAGTACGTATAGAGGAAGAAAATGAAGACAATAACAAGAAGATCATCACGTATAAGACGATGCGACGATGACTGCTGATGCGATGATATACTCTTTACGGTGTCGCTTGCTGTGCTGATGATACATAAATGTGTTAATGACCTGACTCTGGAGAATCAGACATTCTTTAAGTGAGTCATAAATTTGCTCTTATTGCATTATTATATCGAGGGACAAGTTATCAATTTTTTGTTGTTGTTGTTTAGCTGAATCTTATCTAATTCGCCGCACTCTGGCACATTTTGACGCAAAATTTTGTGAAATTCAATAAACTTGGGTCTGTAAATCCATTGTAATAATTACAAAAAATGGAATTAAAAACATTTATTTATTGGATAATTCAATGGGAGGATACCTACTGGCTACTGTTAAGCTAGGTGCAGACGATTGTCAGATCTTACAATTCTGTCAGATCTGTCAGTGAAAAAATTTTTCCAAATGTCTTACATGTGTCTGAACACACGATTTTGTCTGACAATATTGTCAGAAACGTAATTGTCAGACGACAATCTGACAAAAAATTGTCAGGTATTTTACAAACGTCTGAACACACAATTTTTATCATTGTCAGTCGATTAGGATATTGTCAGACTCATTGGTCATTGTCAGATGTTTTCATTGAAAACATCTTACAATTGCTGACAATTTCTTCATTTCTCACTCAAAAAGTGAGCAAGCGAATCCAAGATTTTTTTTCCTCAGAGTTTTGACAGCAAAGCTGAGAAATTTAGCTGAGGAATCCTGTTCAGGTAACTCATTCTCATTTTCCTGAACATGCCTATTGTCCGAAATGTCAATGAGTTGGTTAAAGCGAAATAAAAAAAGAGCTGACGATCAAATTATCAGACTTTGGAAAGAAATCTACCAACCGTGTGAACGGACAATTTTTCATTGCAAGAAATATGTCAATTGTCAGCTAATTGTTAGCTATTGTCATTGACCATTGACAGTTCTAACAATATTGTAAGATCTGACAATCGTCTGTACTTATAGCTTAAGCAACAAAATTGATCTTGATTACCTAGGTTTAACCAAAAATACATATCCATATTCCATACGTATTCCATTCCAAAATCCGACAAGTTAAATTTTTGTAAAATGCTATTTTTTTAAGTACATCATAATGTACTTACCATAAATTTAAACCACTTCTTTTGATTTTGTGGGGCTAAAAGAAAAAAAAGTTTCTTTTTGTAAAGATCTGGAAAAAATGTTAAGATACAAATTGTAACAATGCAATTCTACACAAAAAATATTTTAAAAAAATTGTAGGTAGGAAATAATTCATGAGTATGTAATAATTTTTCAATAAGGATATTCGCTATTCACGCAACGTTGAAAGTTTACAAATTCATCCCTGTCCTGATTTCCGATCGTCGCTTTTAAAACCCTTTCGGTTGTGTAAAATGATAAGTTAACACTAAAGTTTGCATGAACGCCCTTTTAATTCATTTGGTTAAATGCTGGTGTAATTAAATCTACTAGCTGTTCGTTAAACGTCAAATATTAAACTTCAAAATATGTATACAAATAAGCGTGTTCAGATTTCGAAGTTATTTTTCAAATGGAGAACCTCTCCCAAACCAACTTGAAATAGGAGCCGAATGTCTCGAAACGAAAAAAAATGTAAAATGCACAACAAGTAAGGTTTTTTTTTTAAGCCTGACGGGAATTAGATGAGAAAACGTTTTCGGGGTTAAGGAAGAGCTGTAAAAGTCGCAACTCACGGCAGTGATCGAACGAAAATATGGCGCGCCTATAATGGTGGATATCTTCAGTTTATTGTTTAGTTCGGTGATAAAAGTTGTGCCGAGCTCAACTCAACTGAAATTTGGTGAAAGAGAAATCAAAAATAAATGGTTCCTTTCATATCGATGACAATTCCAAAAGCACAACAAATGCAAGTAAACGCATTTACTTTTGTTTATCCATATGGCCCATTATATGGATTTGTGCAAATAAACAATGCTGATCAACAATAGTCAGAAAATATAGACTACTAATTATTTTTTTTCTATAAACTACGTTTTTATTCAAAACTTTTTTCGCTAACCTCAATGCGATAGTTACAGAACACGGGCAGAGTTTTTTTTTTAGTTCTCTAAGATACCTAATATATCATATTTCTGAACACGCCTGATTCTAAAAGTCACAATGACGTTTGGTTAAGTTTACCAAAAAAATTTGGTTAAATTTATTCAGCAAAACCCTTGGAGAATTTTAACCAAATTGTGTAAATCATTTCTCGTACAAAAATTGACAGTTCATTAAGCAGATGGTAAACTTATCCAGTGTTTTACATCATTGCGTGAATACCCTTTATGTAAAATCTGATACCTTGTTTTTGGGTTAGTTATGTTTGCCCAAAAGCCATTATTCCCAAAAAGAAAATACTCAAATCTAAAATCTCCAAGTTAAAACCAAAGTAAAGATAAAATCCCCAAGAGAAAATCTCTAAAAAAAAATACCTAAAAGAAAATCCAAAAAGAAGGTGTGTAAGTAGTAGTGAATCGAGCAATAAATTTGCAATTTATATAAATAATATTTATGAAAAATTTCTTAAACAAACACTAAAAGCACTTTTATCGAAAACCCTGTTAAATTATATCAGGCCCTTAAATATTTTTAGTTTCACCAATCTATAAAAGGGAAATTTTTGTTTAATCGAGTTATAATCGAGTTCTCTTCACATCCCTGAAAAAATAAATTGGTTTTTTTCTTTCTAATAAGCGAAATGTATGAGGAAAAAAGAGAAAGCATTATGTTTCGAAACAAATGCCAAGAATTGCAAAATAATAATTGGGTAAACTTCTTAAAAATAAAAACAAAACATTGGGCTGCTGGCGAATGCACATATAAAAAGAAGCGAAAGAGGCAAAAATTACACAAACAAAATGGTCTAATTGATATTGTATCTCTAAAAATTGAAAATTAAAATCTTTCAAATTTTCGTCTGCAAATGTCAGCTGATATATCCTCTTGTTAACTGCATCTCATGACATTTTAATGACACTTTTAAAACTTAATGAGTCAAAAATGGGCATTTAGTTTATAAGGTTGTTTAAAAGGTTGTTTAATTTAAAAGTGCTGGGTGAAACCAAAATATCCCATTTTAAGGTTTAGAAGCCTGTTAAATGTTTAAAAGTCCTTTGTGAAATCAGCCATTAAACTCCAAAATGTGGAAATATTTAGAATTTAAAGGCCCACCTTTTGTTTTTAGAAACATTTGAAACTGTGTCTGTAAAAAGCAGAAAATAATTTCTCTTAGCTCCATACAATTAAAAATGTCGTTCGAAATGTTTTTTGATTTTCATAATTCATTCTGCTTACTTACAAAACTCCGTTGCTCCGCGTAAGGTTCAACCACCAGGCAGGTACCAATGCCAACAATTTTCTTAGGCAACAGTACCTAGAGTAGCCCGCACACCGAAAAGTCCCGCACAGTAGTTAAAGTCCAGAATGAAGGTAGGTCCTATCATTTTTGTCATGAAATTTCTTCCATCTAACAATTTTTATTTTGCAATATTTCTCTTTGAATTAAAATTGTTGGGAATTATTGGGGATCTTTGGATATTTGCAAAATTTGGCAAACAAAAATATATATTGGGGATTTTGTCCATAAAGCGCCTTTCCCTTTGGTGGTTTTGTCTCTCTTGGATTTCATTTTCGTTCGATTGAGGGATTATGTTATCTATTTTTTTTTTTTTTTATTAAACTCGTTATACCGTTTTAAAACCGCGGTAAGAATTTTATTTTTATACAGACGTTCAATTTCAATGGGATGGTAGGTTTCTGTGTGTACATGACATACAAAACCACCATTCAGTAGTTTAAGAATTAATTTCCTGAAGGATTCTAAAATTAAAAACAAAAAATGGGAAGTGAAACAAGAACATCTTAGATCCTAGAATGCCTTGAAGTTATGGCAATAATCTTATAACAACAAAGAAAACAACGAGAAATGCAGAAGTTCATAGGTAATTCGTTATTAGTATTAAATATCCCTCATTAAAAAGAATACCTTCATAACTCAAAACATTTTGTTACACCATCGTACGTAAAATATTTTTCACTTTATTTGTGCAAGAAAAAAAAATCGATATTTTTACTCAATTTCAATCACGAGTGAGTTTTATAAGGCACTACTGCTGTTTTTCCATAGCTTTTTCACGAAACAGAAAATTTCAATCTCATTTATCTCGAAACAGCATTTTTTGAGTTATGATGGTGTTCTTTCTAATGAGCGAATTATAATGTTACTTTCTATGTACATATGTATGTATGTAATTATATTTCACAACTATGTATGTTCAATTTATGAACTCAAAATTTTCACATGTTATTATCGTATAAATGACAATATTGTTCTTGTTGAGCAATCATTATAGGCAAACCACAATTTATAGTGGTTGGTCACTTTTTTTTATATCTAGGTAAATATAAGTTGACTTTTAAATTGTATAAATTCATAGTTGAAATAAAAAAAACCTTTGTTCTGCATTCGAATACCGCAAATATAATATCTATGAATTAATAAAAAAAAAAACAAAAATAAAATAAAACAAACAACTTCATAATACAAAATTATGGTTTGTGTGTTTCATATTTTTACACTACACATTTTCTATAAATTTGTGGTCATCAAAAATGATAGCACCAAAGCCGCCGACAATGTTAAGATAAGGTTTTATTGTTTACATGTTTATATTATGAAATAATAATGTATGTATGTGACATATGTTAAGGGAATGGAGACCTAATAAAATCAAAAACAGGGTATTATACGACATTTGGAATTTTAATTTAAACGATTTTAAATAATTTGTTCAGTTGAGTTGAGATGAGATGACCGGGAAATCTCTGGGTCAACAAGTCTATTCATACCCTTGTTGTGTGGGCTGTTGACCCATAATATTTGCTAACTTGAACCGTTGTGTCGTTTGACGGCGCACAATTAACTGTCAAATCCCATTTTTTTTTGTATTGAAATTAGTAATAAAATAACTCATTTTTATTGTTAACACATCCACTAAGGTAAAATTTTGCCTCTTCAGAGAAAATGTTGATATCTTTTCGAGGAAACGCGAAAGACGGTTTCGACACAAAAGGTAGTTGCTCAACGGACCACTCCATTATTATAAAAACTTCTAGACAAATCAACTTTCTTATGAAGAACGAAAGCTTCTTCATTAAGAGAGTACGAATTTCATAAAAAATAAGTCCACTTGGTGGTCTGATGGCATATCTCATCGAAAAAATGTAGGTAACAAATCTTTCATCATTCACTTGGTATTCTAAAAGAACTTCTTGAAGTTTAATGGCACAAAGTTCTCCTACTTTAAATCCGTGTACATTTACCATCGATGAGTTAATTCTTTGTATGAGTAGAATTTACCTTTCACATCCCCACATTCAATTCGTGTTGTTTTGATGGATGCTTTTAAATATTCACGGAATTATTATGGTGGTGTGAGTGCCTGCCTGCCTATACGACATCGTTTTGTTCATTCAACACCAATCCTACAAAAAAACACCAAAGTTTTTCTAAACGAACTACTGTTCCGTTGAATGCTATCAGTCTACCCTTAAATGGGATATCAATAGGTGTGTTTTATTCATAGCCAGAAGGGCACATAAATCTGAATAAAACGATTACTCACTATATACTTTCATTTCAATAATTCAAAGTTCTATCGCCAGCACAGTCATCTTTTTTTACTGACTTCTTTTTCATAAGCAATCAAATTGTTTTTGTTTACCAAGGGAAATTTTGTTGCGCTGGCTATGCAGCAATAATAAAACACACTAATGTGTAAATAAAATCCCTTTTCATCCAATTGTCACAGGAAAAATGTGAAATTTCTTCCAACTCTCTTAATTTTCAGTTTTGACGGAGTTGGAATAAATTTAAACCAAACAGCCTTAAGCATTTTCCATAACAGAATGCGCTTAGGGTTTGACTTTTTAGAAATGTTAATCTGGTACACGAAGGCTATGCATGCATTCTCTGAATTAAAACAAAAGTCTATTTCCTAACCGCTCTTCAAGTATTTGCTATAAATTTGTTTATAGAAAACATTTTGAGTTGATTATTTATGCTAAAATGAGTCTAAAATTTTTTTGTTGGTTTGAATATCCAATATTTGTTGTTCTAAAATAAAATTCAAAATATTTAATGGTTCATGACTAAACTTTCTTTATTTTCCGATGCACAAACCACAAGTAAGTACTAAAAATAATAATAATTTCTTTTTCACAAACCATCATCCAAAGCACAAAATACCTGTGTGTCTCAAACTATTACCGGATGGTTTGAGTCCACAACTTAGTTTTAGTACTTATTCTAACAGAACATCTCAAACCACTTCCTCAGTTATAATAATCATTTAAATTATTATTACAGTCGCACTCCCGGCTCACGTCAACCATCACCAGCCGAAGAATCTCTACCAAGACCACCACCACTACTTGATCCTTCACAACATGGCTTTCCACCACATCCTCTACATCATATGCTCGGTTCAATGGATCATCAACAAGGTCCTGGACCTCAAATGAATTCGTATCCGCATCATCAGATGCCACCGATGAGTCAATTGCAACCACCAGTAATGAATGGTGTTGGTGGTATACAAATGGCACAGGTATGTAAATTAATAAATATTAATTACTCATAAGAAGAAGATCAATCATTATTTTTTAATTTTTTAATTTTCAGAGTCCAATGATGAATCATCAAGGTCAGCGTCCAAATCAGATTGAATCTCCAGCTAATTTACTTCAACAGCAGCCTCCAAACTTCGATGTACAGGTAAGTCCTTATAAAATATGAGCTTCTTTTTTTAGTTTTAAGGCATAAAGTAGTTATATAGGAGAAAGAAACATCAATTGCGGGTCGGATTTAAATGCCATTCCCTTGAAAATTGATTGCCTCTAGGAAAACAAAAAGGTAACTTAACTAGAGAAAATTGGGATAAAAGTCAATGCTTACCATGATTCGTATCTGCGTTAGAAATTTATTGAAACAGGTTGATGTTTGCTTTTACAATACTTCGCAAAGTATCGCTGCTCTTCTTGTGCAAGGCGGCTATTCGAATTTTGGAATCGAATCATTCGGCATTGTAGCTAAATTTGGTTTCTGGTATGGACTTATAACAAAAAAAAATATATATTTCTCTAAGAAGGATTGCTTAGTTTTGAGGATGTGCTAGTAGAATTTGTGCATAGTTCTCCTTATTGAAGCACAATGCAATTGGAATTATTGGAATATCCAAATGCAACAAAGTTCCTTCATCTAACTACGATTACGTATGTACATATTATGTACATATGTATGTATAACTATATTTGATTCTGTGTTATCCATTTTCCGATATATCCCCCATATAAGCTCCTTTGATAATAATTCGCAAAATTTTGTAAATACGAAGAGAAGTTTTAATTGTGTTTCATTGTTTTTAAGTTATCCTTATCCTAGATTACTCTCGAAAATGGGCTTTTGGAATTTTGCACAGAATTATTTTGATTTGAAATGTATATAAGAGTTAAATGATGTCGGAGAGTGGAATTGGAAATACGGGAAAGGAAAAGGTAATATCTTGAAATTTCCTTTAGAGAAATTGAGGTACTTGTGAATGTGAGAAGAGGAGTTGCTATTGATTGCTATTTTCTCATAGAAATTTCATCAGATTTTCTGATGTTTGCTAATTCTTAACGTAGATTTAAGAAACGATATAATTTTTTTAAAATTTTTCTTAATTGGTATTTTGTTCTTTTAAATAAATCACAACTTGTTAATATTTATGGAATTTATTAGTATCCATTCTTTCAAGGGCTAAGCGATATATCTGGATATGGAACAACTACAATTGGTTTTTTATCTAGTAGTCTTTTAACAAAAATAAAATAAAATAAATAAATCGATGAATCGATATTTCAAATACGGGTTAATGATTTTTCCAAAAAAAAAAAAAAAATTGGTCTAAAAATTACTTTTGGAACTTCTAAGAAGTTTTTAGTTTAAATAAAATGTCTATTAATTTTACCTTTGGATGTTTGGTTTCAAAATTCTGATCGAGCTTAAGCAAAACTCAAAGAAGAGTCTGACAAGCTATATTCTAGTTGATATCCATAATGGCTTTGAAATGTATGCATTTGAAATCATTTAATTTGGTATTGTCAAATTTACCCACAAATAATATAAATGACATTTTTTTATTTCAAAACATCAAATTTCTATCAAAATAAGATTTTTGTATGTTAAAGAAATTAAATTGTTGTAAACCGCACATGGATTCTCTATCATGTGCTTCCAAATTTATCTTAAGAGATCTTAACGCACTTGAGTTTTAGTTGTTAGAACTTTGTCGAGAAATCAGTCATACATTTCTTTTTGTATAGGTATACGAATGTTTGATTCATAATTTTGTTTATATAAAAAATCGCTTTAACGATTTTAAAATTTTCTTTAGAGCCCCGCACAGTACAGAATTTTTAACGATCGATAGTTTGGTCGGCTTGGGCTGCTAGTGCGCACACTGGACCGGTTAAATAGTCGGGTTGGCAATAATGTACGCTCACTAGACGACAGTCGGTCAACTTTTCTTAAACGATTTACTAGTCGCATAATGACAGCCAATACAAAAATTTGCCACGAATGTAATTATTGCTTATATACAGCGGTGGATAAGGAAGTGGATGATGAAAAGCCGTGAGTATTGGGTGCATCGTATCTACAGTGAAAGGTTATTAAATGAAAAATTTACAAATTGTTCGTCTTTTATCGGAAGAGCATAACCAGCTTAATCAGAGTGCTTTTTCAAATTTTTTTTGTTTTATAAAGGGCGGGTCTTTTTTCAACTTCTTATATCAGGTTTGAAGTTTCGACAAGAAGCGATGGACAACTAGGAAGTTCATGATGTAAAATATGTACTTAAAAATATCCAGAACTAAGAACAAACTTAATTAAAGTTCAGAACAAACTGAAATATCTACAAAGTCGGCCGACTTAAAAATCGGTAGTGCGCGCGAGTCGGCCGATAATTTGCCGATACTTTAGTTTGAAGGCAATCGTGTGTCACAGTCAGTTCATACGCTGTGCTGACACTAATTCTTTTCTATAGTCAAGTACAGTACGCAGCTGAAACTTAATTTATGCTCCCATAAAAAATTCTCCAAACTTTAGCCAAGCATTTAAGCCAAGTGGTACACAGCTCTAGCTAAAAAATAAATTTTCGTTAAATTACATTATTTATCTCTCAAAATTTAGGCTTCAAAAAAATTGTTTAGCACATTATTACTGAGCTAAATTCTGTTATTCATAAACTTTCTTAATGAAAGTGAAAGTAATACTGCAGCTAAAGTGCCAAAATTGGAAAATTAAGTGCCATTTATTTTGTTAAGTGTGCACTGTGAAAGTGTGCAAAGTGGTAAAAGAAGAGGATAATATTATTTTAGGTAAGAAATCTTTGAACAAAAAGTTAAATTGTTCTTAATCTTCAACATTTATAAAATTTTAAGTTCGTTTTTTTAAGAATTTTTTTTGTATTTAGACTTAGTTTCCATTTAGGGATTCTGGTGTTAATTCGTTTATTTCATTGGCGATGCATGAAAAAAGATTCTAGTCGTTTCGTTTATTTATTTCTATTTTTTTTTATATCAATAGTTGAAATTGATATATTCCTATGTATTCTAAGTCATAATTTAAACGAATTGGTTCATACGATTTGATTTGATTTATGTATTTATGTTTACTTTTTAGTAGGTACGTTTTCTTCCCAAATCATTTGAACGAGTTTATGGTCAAAATAGTGAAAATTGAGAATGGGCTATGTTTTGTTTGTGTATAATGTGCATTTGCATACAGGCATACAGCGGATACGTATACGATATATACTTTTCGCTTTCAAATTATTTGAATGAGTTGATGATGTTGAATGAGTGAGAAGTGTTGCTGTGTGTATTTTTTTTTTTTTAATTAATTTAAGTGAACAAAAGTTTTGTACGAGTTTGAAAAGGTTTGAAAATGGAAAATATAAATGTATACTGCGAAATTTGCTAAAATTAGGAAACAAATAAAAATATTTTTTGGGTTGTTAGGAAGTTAAGTTGATGTGAAAATAAATGAAATGAACAAAAGGACACCTCGTTACTGGTTGATTTTTTTAAATTTTTATATTCCAATACAAAATGTAAATGCTTATGTTTTGTTATCATATATCCTTGAGAAATTTGAAGTCGATGTGGAAATATGTAAAAATCAATGGCACAACATTTTAAACAGCCTGATGTTAAGGTTAATTAGCATGATACTTCTTAACAATTTTCTAACTTTAAAGCTCTTTACTTAAATATTTTGAGTTTTTAAACAATTTTTAACTATTATCAGCTGAAAACGTCTAAAATAGTGACAGTTCATGCAAAGAAGTAAGCAACCATGCAATTTTCGCATTTCTTATTGTCAAAGTGACATTTGGAGTTAGTAAGATACTGCAAAGATAAAATACGCATTTGTTGATTTAAATGTACACCCTTATTGCGATTGTCAATTTTAAATTGAAAGTTTACATATATCAACAATTATTTTTTTTAAACGCTTTTACGATTGTCAATTATTGGCAACATATTGTTGATGAACCTATTATGAATGAGCATCGAACAACCTTGTTAAACTAACCTCCGTATTTCGAGTGTCAATCGTTGTCAATTATATTTTCGTTTTTGTAAAGAATTTTATCAATCAAAAAATTTTGTTTTAATGCTGCGCAAAATGTAAATTAAATTCGATATTTTCAACAAAAGGGCTAAAATGTAAGCAAAGTGCAACTGGCAAAACTTGTGACGCTGATGGAAGAAAATTTTTGAGGTTACAAGGGACTTTGATCAAAAGTGTTAAAACAAAAAAAGTGGCAGCAGATTGCTGTAATTTTAAATGGCTTAGGACTTAAATGGCTTAGGACCTCCTGAGAATGGAATAAATGGAAACGCGTATAGGTTTTAAATTTCACTTCGTAAAAAATTGTAGATTTGGATAGATTTATAATGGAAAACTAAAAAGTTTTATATACACATGTTCCTAGCTCCATGCCTAGTGGTGAGTGGAAACAACATGTAAACGAACTCTGTGTTTACATACTTTTCTACAATTCTAGAGGATTATTAGCAAGAGAAATGTTTTTTTAGAATTTAACAATGTTTTATTTAGTCGTTGTTTGCTAGCCAGTTTAAAATAGTAAAATTGTTGAATAGCGGGTAATTGATACGGAAAGCTTTTAACAAAATTGTGTGTTTAGTCGAAATCCATAGAACGCTTCACGATACAAATTTGTATTTTATTTTATACTGAGGAATTGACAGTTTTAGTTTGAGTTTTAAAATTTCTAGTAATTTCCTAGAAATTTCTTATATCAGAAATAAATCGGTTCAGCCTACATTTTATAATAAAAGAAATATTCTTGAGAACCACCGAGCCACCCGACTGGAAAGTCAGGGCAAATCAGGGAAAGTCAGGGAACGCGAATTTGGTCAGGGAAAGTCAGTGATATTCAGGGAATTTCGAAAGTGGTAAGGGAAAATTTTTTGAGCACTGAATTTGTTTGTACAATGAAAAAAATTGAATATTTCGTTGAACTCAGGGACCCTTCTCTGTATTTTGTTCCGAAAGTCAGTTGTATTCGAAAGTGATTTTTCGTCCCGCTTTTGAATTGGAACTTTGTAAAACTTTCGAAGGGCAAACAATAGTATTTAATACTTCATTCACTTATGGATTATTTTTTTCAGATTGCGAATATTTTTGATTAATTTTTGTAAAACCTGGGAAATGTTTTTGAAAATGGGGTACTTAACTCGAGCTAGACGAGCTTTTAAATAATCAAAAAAATTTGGGCCGAAAAAAGTTAAATTGTTTAAGAATCGAATTTAAGTTATTGTACGAGAGCTAACAACGTCGACAGAAAAAAACATTTCAACAGTCATGATTTTTTTTTCACTATCTCGAGTGAAATTCAGAAAGTCTGGCTGGTGGGATGCGTTTTTCTGTACGCTTCACTTTTGAAACCGTAAAAATTGATTTTTAAAGTCATTTCAACAGTTTTGGCTTCTTTTTCATTCCGTTCTATAAACTATTTGCCATATGAATTACAGGTCATGTAGGTGTCAGACGTTGCAAAATACGTCTGGCAAGCTTTTTTTTTTTAAATAAAAAAAAAAAAAAATAGAATATGAAGATTTTAATTTGGAAAAAAATTATTAAAAAAATAACGGTAACATAATATTACTATAGCTTTTTAAAATCTAAAAAAAAACAAAACATGTTACACATATCTTTTTTTTTTTTTGTCTTAAAAAAGTGTAGGTACACGTGTTATTAAATTCCTGTTTATCTTTTAGTATATAATCCATTTTTTTTCGATCACTAAAAACTATAGCTGGTTACATGTCTTCTATTTTTTAAGAATTTTTGTTCGGATTAATAGAGCCCTTAAATAGCTCCAAAATATTTTCCTTACGTTTTAAACTTTTTCCGGTGATTGCTCTGCTAACTGCATTAATTTAAAAGAAAAGTACTCGAGCACTAAATTTTTTTGTTGGGTACTTAATTAGCATTTGATAAGCGCATAATGATGACGTCACAAAAATTAAGTTATATTTCTCAAAGAGTTACTATTTTAATTTTTTTTTAATTTGGTCAGGGAAAACTTTAAAATTGGTCAAAGAAAGTCAGGGAAATTTATTTTGAAAAATAGTGGCAACTATGTAATTCTACTTATGTATGCACATATGTATGCACATATGTATGCACATATGTATGCACATATGTATGCACATATGTATGCACATATGTATGCACATATGTATGCACATATGTATGTACATATGTATGCACATATGTATGCACACATTCTCCTTAAAAATGTTATTGTGTAATTATTAAAAAAAAAAAAGTAAAGTAAGTAAAAGCCTTTGATCATTTTTCGAAATTAATTTAATATTAAATCTCAATTTTTCCAATTAATATTTCAACGGTATATAACAGAGAAAAAACTGTTAAATTGTATTTAACGAATAACTTTTTCTCAAAAATGCAGCACTAAAAGAACAAAAAAAAAATAATAATAATAATACATATTATTAATTGTGTCCTTCCGCTGCAATTCCCAATGCAATTTCATAAGAAAATCCCAAAAAGAAAATTAATAAAAAAAAGAAAAAAATGTTCCGCATACGCCACCACCATTACCACAGTATTATGTATATTGTTACAGTGCTGCCGCCATCAGTATTCGCACATCCTGCATCACCCTGTTGCCGTTGCCATCGTCGTTGTCGTTGTTATTGTTGCTTCCCGTTGAACTTCCGCCCGACTGATGATATGATATGATTATTTAAAATTGTGTCCTTTAGTAGATATAATATGTACTACATACATACGTGCCCTGGTGGTTGTTTTTGTTTTAATTTAATCATACATATGATGAAATAATAAAAGCTTTTTCCCCACAACACAAAAAGTATGGGGGCGACATGACAGAGAGCAATAATGAGGATGATGAGACGACGACTACTACGACGACGACATATAGGGTAAGTGTGTATTTGTCCCAGGAGCCCTTATTATTGCGATATGGGTGATGGGATGTTTTTTAGGTTATATAACAATGTCTCCGCATGTCGGTCGTCGAAATAAGGACGACAACAAAATAGACAGAAAAAAAAAAAAATTGTATTTACATCGGACTTGTCCTTGTATGTCAAAGGAGGCGAGAATCCTTGTTTATTTTCTGTTTATTTTATTTTTTTTCGAGTTTGGTGTTTCCTCTACTCGAACTCAAACGACGACGACGCGACGAGGACACAACTCCTTTTGAAATTCAATTGACATTCCATGGAAACACTATAGGCAGGCAAGCAAGCAAGCAGGCGGACAGGCAGACAGCCAGCCAGCAACAAACAAAGGACCTTCAGCCACACGTCTACATAACAGTGCTATGTCAGTAATTATTACTTGCTCTCACTCTGCCGCCTCAAACCCCCTCCCATCAAAGCTGTCACCCATACTCATTCCTTAACTGATGGAATCGATATTCGCAGGAATAGCTACGTACAAATTTCGAAATATATAGCAGAAAAGGATACTTAATTTCAATTTGATGCTTTTGTGATAGTTTCCAGATGGTTAACAAACAAATAGACACACATCGACAATTTTTAACATTCATATTGGTACTCGTTTTTCTAAGTTTTTGTGTGTGTAAAAGTGATAAAATACTTTCGTTAAGAAAGGATAAAAAGGAATTATTTTCAAAAAGGTCTCTGCAAATGTTTGGATTTGAATCAAATGTAATTTCCATCCTTCGGCAACAAAGCATCACAAATGTAAGAAAATTGAGAAATTTCATCGAATTTGTCAAGTTCATTGGTTGAAGTTTCTATATTTTATATTTGTTCATTCATATGTAGATATGTAGGTTTGTCTGTGTGCATATAGTCTTTATTTAAGTGTCACTATTTTGAAATGACAAATCACTTATCAAACACAGTACGTTACATATAGAAAGTACTTAATAATAGAATATAATACCAGGCAAAGTATACATTCATATGTATACATAATATATCTATTTGTAACTGTGTTGATTCAGTTTTCGATTTAATTATTTGTTCATTACTTAAAGAAGGTATATGTATTCGATTTGTGTAGAGAAGAAAATGTCCTTCTGTATGACCAATGTAGGTACCTATATTTATTTATTTCATTTTTTTTTTTGAACAAAGGACACACTTCAGACAGTAAATTATCCGTGAATGAACAATTATTTTTATTAAATAGGTATTTTGTTGGATGATTAAACTCTGAATTTGAAAATAATTTGATTGATTTTTAAATTAAATTGGAAAATAATGTTATTTTGTGAAGTTCAATTTACTTATTCATTAATGAACATTACAAATCAAGGTAGATGAAATAAATGAAGCCATCTTGAAGCAAAATGTCAAAAAAAAATATTCAATTTGGAAATTATTGTTATTACCTAATTGAAAAACAACAATTTTATTATAAAATTTACCGTAAATTCGTTGCAACCAAAAACACAATAATTCTGTTTCTTAACTGTTTGGGAAAAAGTTCGGGAAAAAGTTTGGGCTTGTGTTTTTTTGGTGTTTTTGTTGTAATTTTTGACCAGAAATGAAAGGTAAGGAAACGCATTTGGGATGTTTCTGATTTGTTTCTGGGTAAACGTCACATTTGATAACAAAAATTATCAGTAGTTTGACAAGCAAGAAAAGGCAGTAGGTAAAATGTTCGGGTAGATTCTTGCTGGAGGGGAAATCAAATAAATTTTTAAAAAATCATTAGCTCATGACATTTTCGTGCCAGAAAAAAGTAAAGGAAAACATTTTGGGTAGATTTGGGATACCACGGGATCCTGCGGGCGAGTAAAGAAACAGACCTTTTTTGCTTTCTTAAAACACGGCAATATCTAATTTGACATTTTAGAAATTTCAAACAGTGTGTGTGCAAATCGGTGTAAAATTTTTCTTGCTAAATTAGCAAGATTTGATTTGACAGAAAAAATTCGATTCTTTTAGAATAAATTTCGATTCTTTTGTTGAAAGGAATTCGACATTAAACAAAGCGAATATAATAGTTGAGATAAAGTTTTGGAGTGTCTGGAATACATAGTTTGACACTCAATGGGATTGCAGAAAATGTTTTTTATTGAAGGTTGGCAGCTTTTTTTAAGGATGCGTTCTTTGATATTTTTCAATATTTATGGCTTGTTTTCATGTATTGGTTTAGAAATTTAAGCTACGGTTAGACAGTCGAACATTATATAATAATCAATGCGTCGACTCCTTGACGGCACATAGCGTGACATTTCGCTCATTTAGCGGGATTAAATTAATAACGCTCAGAAATAAATGTATTTGTTCAATTTTCGGTTCGTTGAGCCCTGAAGTCAACCTGGGGTCGCCCTAAAGCGTTTTTTTTTTTTTGAAAAACCTGAACTCACCCTGACAATCAAATTCTGTGTTTCTTGAGACCTGGACTCGCACTGAAATAGAACTAGGTTTTTTGCTGTGGCGAGTTGAGGTAAGGAATAAACTGCCAAAGTGACATGAGTTGTGAGGCAATTATTTTTTGTGGATTTGCTTGTTGCAGGTAATAGCTTAGTGTAAATTCATAAACATCAAATATTTGCTTTGTTGCGATGCTGATGCGCAACGCAGCTGATGCTGAAGCAATACATCAGCAACTACGCACCATGAATTTTCTCGATTCTGTTTTGCTTGAAGTTTGCGCATTATTTGATGCAAGTTTGCAATAGTGAACACTTTAAACTAAAACTGATGCTGGTTTGATGGCTTAATGAATGTTTGACGCAAGTGATTGTGCATCATCTCTGTAACGATGCTTTTTTGAATTTACACTTAGATATTTTTAAAATAGAAATTAAAAGAAAAATTGAAAGATAACAAATAGAAATAGAAAAGGAAATTGCTTGAATGTTATTTCAATTCATTTTTAAAACTAATTTGAAACACATTTTTGGTTTTAGTTATTGAGCACATAGCTTCTTGTTTCTTGTGTCTAATGTCAACAACACAATTTAAAGCCCTCTGGCGTTTTTTGAAAACCGAAAACCCAGGTTTTTTTGAAAATTCTTGGAGTTGTCACGAAAACGTGGGTCAACCCTGGGTAAAGTTCAACGAACGAAATTAATGGTGTTCCTAGATGAGTTGACATTTAATCTGTGTAAACGTGCGAACGATTCTCGCTTCGATTCCTTAATTAAAACTAGATGCATTTTCTATATTTTTTTTTTTCAAAAGAAAAAGGATGTCGAATAGAAAAGGTTATTTGCACTTTCTGATGACAGTTCACATTAAATATGTACTGAATAAAAGCAAAATAATTATGCAGTTCGTTTCCTATCTGTCAATTAAGAGGATTTTTTTTGACCTGTTGGAGGGAGGTGGAATGCTTTATGCACCATAAGGAGGTCTTTTAACCGTTGCCCATCCTCGTGTGTCCGACTTCCCTTTCCAAAGGGTATACGGGACTAAAACTCCAACCAAACCATCGATTTCTGACACGCCTCCCCGGGACCGATCTTCGCATTACTTCATACACATTTTTGAACACACTTTGTTTCGCGGTATTGGTGTTCTTCTCTTTTCTTTCTTTTGAGAATATGTTGGATGTGGTTTAAAATTTGGTTCCAATTTTGCTCACTGGTCAGCATCTTCCCGGCTATGTTGTCTGTGCCGATACTTCTATCCAGTCGCCATCTGCCAAGAAGACGACAGGATGGATACGATGTATGTAAATTGAAAACCCAACAAAATTGATATTTTATTTTTCGCCTCGGAAATTGAGCGCATGGCGGTGGCATTTGCAACAAAATACTCTATAGACGTTAAAAGTTCGCCCCCTATCAGTCAAGTAAAGTTGTCAAATTCCATCGAACACTAATTATGATATTTTTCTTCTATTAAATGTCGAAATATGAAAGTGTAGTTTAAGAAAAAACGAAGTTTCCTTCAGAAATTACCAAAATATGTCATTCCCAACGAAAACAATAATAAGGGAGATTTAGACGACTGAAGAGTTTTCATCATTTCTTCCATTTTCTTAAGATTTATGTCTTCATCGTGTTAATGGTCTAAAATCTGCCGTTTTGTTTGTCATAAAAACTGACAATTAAAACTTACGTTTAATCTATAGGCAGAAAACTAGCTTCGTTTTTCCAAATAATTTTGCATTTCAGTGACAGGTTACAAATAAAAAATGCCTATAATATCTTTGAATTTAAAGCAAAATCTTTGTTGATATTCACCAAGACTTAAAGAGAAATAATAAACAACCTTCACTGAATATTCAATTTAGATAGAAATTTGTTTTGAAATGCATACTTCTTTTTTTTTTTAATTAAATTTAAATTCAATTTGCAACAAAATCATAAATAATTTTCGTGTCTGATTTCACAAAAATCTTGTATCTGTCAAACTATTCAACTGAATGTGTTCAACTGACGATAAATATGTCCTTATTTTCTTTTTTTGGTTGGTATTATATTTAGTTTTTGTCGGTTTTTTTTCTCATGCAAATTCCAGAAAAAAAAAAATAACAAGCAATAATTTTCTGCTGCAAAACTAAAATAATATGACAGATATAAGGCCAACATCTCCCAATGTCAGTTGATGTGATGTGTTGAATTTTTTAAATGAATGCGTTCAGCTTAATTATCATAAAAGTAAAATAACAATAGTAGGTAAATATCGAAAAAACTCTTAAATGGAATTAATTATTTTTTTAAATTTTAGAAAAAGTCGATCATCCGATGTTTAAAATGTCGTAATCTGTTGTAACATCAGTGATGTCAACAGCCATATGTTTTCATAAGAGATTACAATTTACAACATGTATAAACCTGTCCAGATAGCTTTCGTGAACAATTTAAAAGAAGCTCAATTTTTTGATACGATCGATTTTTTTTGTGGTAGCTCACCCATAAGGCTAGGCGCGCACTGGCAACTTTGTCGAAACTAAATATGTAGTTTGATCGTTAGTTGCCCAGACATCGCGCACATAAGCAACTCCAAAAGCAACTAATGAAATAAACCAATACACAGAAAACATTTATTCAGTTTTTCTATCACACCACAGACAAAAAAAAAAACATCAGCTGTTAAATCAAATTATCAAGACAAACTTATGAGAAAGATATATTATTTTGTGCGTCAGTGAAGTATACTGCTAACCTCGTCACACTTAAAGAATCATTTGAATGAAATGCACATATCCGAGAAACTATTTAGTTGAATGTGCGCGAAGGTTCGTTTATCATGTAGGATACAGAAATTTTTTCTCGTTTTAAGCAACTAATAAATTTTCGCAATCAACGTGTGAAAGAGAAAACCAGTGAATTTTAGATGTAAGGCGGTTCTCTTCTCTCAGAATTTTTGGTGAAAGGAAAACATTGACTGCATTTTTTTTCTCTCGCATCTAAAGAGAATTATTCAACAATTTAGTTGAATGTCCGCACAGTTACCTATAATTCAAACTAATAAATTGCTCGAATGGGCGACTGAATAGTTTCTACGTGTGCGCGGACTCTCATATAGGTCCTCATATTAGAAACCAAACAGTTTCGAAACTAAAAATTGCAAGTGCGCGCCTAGCCTAAGTGTTATTGTTTCATTCAAACTTTCAAAAACTTAACGAATAAAGTGTTAAAGTCTATAATTACAAAATTAACAACTTAAATAAAAAAAAAAGACACAAAATAAACAAAAAATGCTTCCCAAAATAACTTCCACCTTTAGCAATTACACCAAAAACCCTTAAAGCTGCTTACTTTTCGTATGAGCTATAACCAAATCGCCAAGCGATGCAAAATTTTGTGAACATATAGAGGTACCTATAAAATATATACTTTACCTTTATCTCCCGCAGGGCCATTTGTTTGTTTCACCGGAAAATGTGTATCCGCTTGCTTCTTCGTCCGATGTGACGACAGCAACGTCGTCATCGTTCAAAACATTCATATTTAGGTATGTATGAACGAACATACATACCTATACCAACATCTATGGGAAACACAAGAGCCACAAGGACAATTTTTTTTTTTTTTGCAACATCCTTTTCTAGTTTACAGAATGACATAGCTACCGGAAATAGTTTTATTTTCCCATTGTATCTGGCTCATGGGTCGCATCCACAATATTAAAGCCAGTATACAATATGTATACATATTTCTGTGTTGAGAAGGGTGGGTTGGGGGTGTGTGGGAGGGTAGGGGGAGTGCGGTGGAATGGCAAATAACCCGCATGTTGCACTTGCACCTTTGATTTATTTCCAATTAGAAAAGTTTTTGTCGTTGAAAATTCGTTTTGCGCGCGGATATAATGTATGAGTTGAGTTTAGGATGCAACATTCTTACCACCACACACATATGAGACTTGAGGGAAAATTTTGCTGCTTATATTGGTTTTTCAAGTTTTTGTTGTTCTTTGCCAACAACAAAAAAAAGTAAAAAAAAAAATTGTGATGGACTTAACCTTAGGGGTTGAGTTGAGGTGTACCCATCAAACTGAAGACAATGTCTAACTAAAAGGGACAAAATGAGAAATTGCTTAAAAATATTCTAAAACGGACGACAAGTTATCATCAATCAAATGGACTTAATTCAGGAGATCTATACTTCCGAATTTCCTTCCTTTCGTCGTTCCTTAAAAAAAAAAGTTCGATATGTTTGTCTTCGTTTTCAGATGTTCTGCACATCGTCCGTTCGTCCTTGTCCCTTCTGTTTTTCTGTCAATTATTTCTGCTTGATAAATTATGCATTACAAAAGCAAAAAAAAAATCGAAAAGTAAACCGAGAACACAATAATCAAAATAAAATCAACGAACTGGTCGCATGAACTTGATACATCTATCTTGATATATCGAAATAAATTTTCCCAATCAGTACCACCGTTAAGAATATAAACAATTTCAGAATCATTTAGTTAACTATTTCTAGTGTCCGACCGAAGCTTCGGCTTCGGCCTTCGGCTTCGGTCGAATTCGGCCAAAAAAACAACATTCGGCCAAACCTTCGGCTTCGGCCATTTTAGGCCGAAGTTTTGGCCGAAGCCGAAGAATCTGTTTATTATATCGAGCAAACAAACTTTTGTTCTTAGCATACAACATTAGACTCTTTGATTTTAATTAATAATGTATTGAATTAATATTACTAAAAATTATTACTAAAAATAAATTATTTATTTCTTTTTTGTTTATAATTACTAATTAGTTATAAGTTATTTTTATTTTATTTGTCTTATGTTATTTAAGCAATAAATTTTAATAAAAATAATATTTTTATCCAATTGGAAAGGAGAATCCTTGACTTTTTTCAACCTTAGGCTTCGGCTTCGGCTTCGGCTTCGGCTGAAAATCGACCTTCGGTCGGACACTAACTATTTCCTTCTTCTAGTTTTAACAAGAATCGGGCATCTTCCCAGAAAGTGAAGTACGTCCTCTTTCTCTCTCAGGTTACATAATTCGCATGTTTCTCGTAGATCACTTCTGTGCGGTAAATAGTTCAGGGGAATTAACTCTCCTTGTGCTTTTAAAATAAGTGCCATGAAGTCGGTTGAGTACTCCACTCTGAAATAATTTTTTTCTGCCAAGTTGTAGTTGAGTTGCGCATATATGTATATGCTCCTATGAAGTAAGCTTCTGGCTTTTCAAACGTAATCTTTGCGTTTTTTTCGTCTACCAAACTTATTAAGTGATATAGAGTTCGCTTTTCCACGTGTCCATTCTGTCCTCTTGAAGTGACAGTGAAAGTCCACAGTTCTCGGCTAAATTACTCCAAGACTCAAACCATGATGTTTTCTTTCGGATCACCAACATTGTTATCTGTTTTGGTAAACGGCTATTTTCCATTTCAATTGTCCTTAGTATGTAGTCAATCTGCATTTTGAGGGTTGAAATGAACAAGGGCGTGAGCAGTCTCCTCTCCAGTATAAGAATGTGGTTAGCCGTACTATTTGGTAGAATTAAAGTTCGATGCATCAAAGCTGCTGCACTTTCCCAAACTTGAGCTGCATAGCACTTGATCGCTTTTGCTGTTGTTTTGAAAATGCGATATTTTTCATCATATTCGACATTTTTGCGTTGCATAACATTTCTCCAGGTGGCATTTAGAACACTTTTGGATATAGCTACCTTTTCTACCATATGGTTTTTCAAGTTTAAGGTTCTAGAAATCCTTACTCCGACGTAGTTGTACTCGTTTACCACCTCAATATTTTGTTCCGGCCTGGCGAAAGATTATTATTTTTGACTTGACGAGATTTACCTGGAGCCTCCATTTGGTGCAGTACTCGAACAATCTGTTGATCATCAATTGGAGACTCAGACAGAACATCGATGTAACCTGCGAACATAAGGACCTTGATTAAAAGTTCAGCTGAAACTCGTGCTCCACCTTGCAATACGTCTTCAATATCATCGATGAAAAAGAGCGAAAAGTATAGGACTTAAGCTGTAACTTTGTCTCAGTCCTATTTCTATTCGAAACTGTTAAGAAATTTTCTTTCCAAGGACAATTGCAGAAGTTGTTGAATCATATAACAGTTCTAAAATGTTCCCAAAATTCGTCGAAATTTCTTTGTTGTACAGCTTCAGTATAAGTGCTTTTCGATCTATATTATCGAATGCTGCCTTAAAGTCAATAAAGAAGGCGTAGAGCTTCTTTTGGTTAACTTTAAATATTTCAGTTATGTTGCGGTGAGCGAATAAGTCTATTGTGGAATAATTTTCCCGGAAGCCAGCTTGTGATTCACTCAACAAGTCGTTGAGCTGTACTGCCGTTTTGATAAAAGTTTAACGAAACGAAAGCGATCGTTCGTTTTTCATAAACGAACATAAGCAAACGCGAAAACGATTGTTCGCTTTTGCCATACAGAATGTCACCCCAGAATTTTCATTGTGGAGTTCAGCAATGATATCCCTCTATAGTTAGCTGGAACTCTGTTGTTATCTTTTTTGAAAATGGGACATGTAATAGCCTGTCTAAAATAGCCTGTGACACAGGTGCTATCATATGCTATGTTTAACCAAAGCCTTAAACATAGCATATGATAGCACCTGAAACTGAAACTTTCTACAAACAGGAAAGTGATGAATTTATAAAATTCTTTGAAAATGGAGCATCCAACTTGTCACGCCACCGCCAGGAGGAGTTGGGAGAAAAATCATTTTGAAGGCCTTCAACCCCCCGTAAAATTGTTAGCAGCACTTATATCGATGGGGACTTTTGACAGTTGTTTGAGGAGGCTATATATCAAAATCCAGCTCTCAATCAAATGCTTAATTGACTGGACTGACATAAGACAAAATGTCAGTGTTGCTTCAAACGGACAGAATTACCAGACACATTTTTTTTTTTTAATTTAATCAGTTATTTTTTTGTAAAATTTGTATGATATTTTAAATCTTGAGATCGAATTTATTTTACAAATGCATAACATGTCCTTATCTCAAAATAAAAAAAAAAAATACCATAGACAAAACCAAGTGCGATGAAGTAGATGTAGACAAAGATAAATATCAGAGACACAAAACTGGTCAACTGATATATAAATAGAAATAGAATGGATGTATGTAAGAAATTCGAACATGTATTCTCAAACGGAATAAAAGATGTTGTATCTTCTTTTTTTTTTTTTTATTGATGTCCAAGTCCAAGGTGATGGTGTGTTGTATCGGAAATCTATCCATCTGAACTCGAATAGAACAAGTTAAAGGACACTATTTTTTTTTTTATATATATTTTTTGTTTTCGTTTGTGCTGAGAAAATTGTTCAGAAAACTCAGGGTACAGTATCTATACTTATCTACCTATATCTACCTACAGATAGAAAATAACAAGATAGCTTTGAAAGAAGCCAATAGATACGGGTGAAATGAAAGCAATACAAAAAAAAATCGTCCTTTTTTTTTTCTTTTTTAAGAAGTGATGGAATGTAAAAGAAGAAAGCTTTTATGGGTTTGTAACTCTGTATTTTAAGGAGGATATGGACGAAAAAGACGACGAATCGTCATCATTCATCAATTCAAAAGTTTAATAGCATAAGAAACTTCATCTTGTATCCCCTTTATATATAGTAACTGTTTATTTTATTTTTTTTTTACTAGTAGTGTCAGAGGGACGAAATGAAGATGATCCAAGGGAGCACTCTTGCCATCCTTTCTAACTTCATAAAAGGGTAAAATTTCAAATTATTTTGATAGGTAAGTGGCTTTCAAAAGCTGCGAACATTTGTCTATATCGACTTTAGAATATATAGACTTCTAAAGTACGACTATAGATATTTTAAAAAGGAAGATTTTTTTTTGTTTTGAATTTTATGGATAATTTAAGAAAAAGGATAGAACGTCTATAGACTCTAGAGAGAAAGAGTATTTGAAAAAAAAAACTTTAACGAATTCGATACAAAAATAATAATAAAAAAAAAATGTTTTCACAAACTTTTAACAAAGTTTTAAAGTGATGATTCGATTTATTTAATTTGTTGAAATTGTGAATAAACTATGTCTATCGTTTGAATGAAAAAGTATCATTAATCGATCATTGGATTATCCGGAAGAAATGCTATCATTAAAACCCTTATCACATTTTGACTTATGTATATTGTATATACAGGGATATGAAATAAGTAATCTAATAAAGTTTTTGGGAATGAATTTTTTGTCTTGCTTTGACATTTTTCTTTTCTTTGTGTCGTAGGTATAGTAATTCGTCTTAAATAGGCGCAAATATATTCGGTTAAATCATTGTTTAAATGAATGTTGCATACATTGAGGAGTGCCGCGCCGCACAGTGGTTCACTTTGTATGCGAGAGTGGACAAATCTTCATAAAAAAGTGAACTACTCAATCGATTTTGAAATTTTCAGATGTGTTAAAGAATGGAAAATGGAGAAATCAACACAATTAATTTCCGCCCACTTACACACAAAAGTTCACCTAAACGGCTCTAGGTTAGACCTCAGTAGCTGTAAGTACTGTATCATGTCCTTCCTAGGATTAGACGATCCTCCTATGGGATCAAACCTCTTACGTCTCTGGGCCAACCGACAAATATACCAGCTTGTTGGTATATTGCTGCGAGACTCGGACTTTGCAAAATTATTTTTCACCCACAGGTTCAAGGAGTTGTGGTCTTAAAACGGGCGGCGCACTCTAGCTATGTTGCTCGCAGCTCCCTTTTCTACCTACCTACTTTATTTTCATTTAATTTTTCTATTTCAAATAGTTTGCTTTCCACGGGTAGAAATTTGCGTACAAAATTTACAAAAAAAAAAAATCCCACTCCTGAAAGTATGCAATTTTGAATTTCACCGGTCGAAATTTTCAATTTTCGAATGCGTAGTGTGCTCACCCGGTTCAATACGAATCCAATAAAAAATCTCCATCCAAATGGCATGATTTTTATTATATTTAAATTGAAGTTTCCTTTCAATTTGGAAGCGAAGTCCTCTGGGGGGGGGGGGGGGTTACCCCCCAGAGTAAGAACTTAATTCTGGTCTTTGTTTATTTGTTTGTTTTTGTATTACATGTTAAAAGATAACCCCGACCCAGATCCGCAGATAATAAAACGCGGCTATTGTTACAGTTGTGAAATGTTCGCCTATAAAATTACCATATGTTTAATTTTACATGGGATTATATTATATTCACAGATGGACATTGTCAAATTTACAATGCGCCCTCTATATTCATCCTTCTTCGCGTAATACTGAAGCACTGCCATAGATTTATTTTGACAAGGATTCATGTAAACTTAACAGTTGGACATTGTTAAATATTTACAGTCTGTCATGTTAAATCCTCTTGGTTCATCTCCAAGCACAACAATGCTATTGGGTTACTCTATAATTGAGTTATGTAGATTTCACAAACAAGTGCTGATAGTTAAGCTATAAACTAAGTTAATCTAATTAGATTGTCATGTTAATTGAACAGGATTACTTATTTAAGGGAGCATAAGTTTGTATCTAAACCAAGCCAACATTTCTTTATCGACTCAGTTTAATTTTTTTTTTCTTTTGTTATAAATAATGCAAGATCGATAAGTACTTATTATTCCGTTATAAATGTTAAATTAAAATTCATTAATTTCGAAAAAAATCATTAATTTCGTAAAAAATTCATTAATTGCGAAAAAAACCCGTTAATTTCGTAAAAATTCATTAATTTCGTAAAAAAATTAGTTAATTCGTTAAAATTCATTAATTTCTTAAAAATTCATGAATTTCGTAAAATTTAATTAGTTTCGTAAAAATTCATGAATTTCGCAAAATTCATTAATTTTGTAAAAATTCATTTATTTCATAAAAATTCATTAATTTCGTAAAAATTAGTGAAAAATTATATTTTGTAAAAAAATTCGTAAATAAATAATAAATGGATTTCAATCTATGGCTCATCGAACAAACCACCTTTCTATACCAATACGGTTGAAATAGAAATTTTATTTAATTTAGAAACTTTCAATCACTCCACAAGAAGTTAACTTAATTATTTTAGTTTCAGCAATGGATGGAAAATAATTTGGTTGTTCTTTTATTTCTTATAGGTTATGAAGCTTTAGAAGAGATGTTGTTTTTTTTTGTAGACTCTTTGGGAAGTTCACTTCATTTAGAATGATGAAGGGCGGATGACTCTATACATTTGCCTTGGCATACCCCTTACTAATTGCCAATTTCAAATTCTCTTTCAAAAGAACACTTCCACACATGCTTTCTGGCTGCTGATGTATATACTACCTTCAACCTTCATATATGTATGTATTATGTATACATATTTTATATGTCAATACATATCTTTATACAACAAAACTGTTAATAAAACAACAAAAACATCATCAAGTAACAAGATCTAAAAGTAAAAGAACGTTATTAATTGAAATTGCTAACTTATGACAGGAACTGGAAAATAATAGTTCCTTCCCACAATAAAGGGTAGGTTTATATACGAGTATATCATATAGTGTATTGGAATCAATATGGGATAGGGTATAGTGCATGCATCAAAGTTCGTATAACAAAATGAGGATGGGCGTGCAAAAAAACCCCCGAACCAATTTAACTTTACTCATGGTCAAAGAAATCTTTCGAAATTGAATCATCTCTTCCTTTTAAGGATTCTCCAGTCTTCTTCTAATAACCCACCCATCCCATTTTTTCCTTCTATGTTTTCCCCCGTGTCATCGTCGCCTGTCTATGCCACTTACAATAAGTTCAGTATTTCCTTTTATGAAAAAGCGAAACATTCGTAAACTAATTATATGAAGGTTTTGGGAAGGGGTGAATCGAAGAGGGACTAGGACTACGAATGAAGATGAAGGACCCATGAACAACGAACGTTTCAAGAAACTCAAACCATAAGTAAATAGAAAGAAATACATTAAAAGGGGTTGCTGGAGGGGGTGAGGGAAGGGGGGGATTGCTGAGTAGTAACGATGAACGATACAAAAATAAGTTTAAAAAAAAAAAAAAAAAATAATAAAATAACCTAGAACGTGGGTTCACCTTTCTCATCGAAACTGATTCCTGTTCCTTCTCCTGAGCCCCACTACCTTTTCATATATAGCCCCAGGTGTTTCAAGATCTGGTAGACTGGAAATTATAAATTGATTATGAACACTGACATTTAGCCAGCAGCACCCAACCAACAGCAAACAGTAGCAGCAGCAGGTGGAGTTCAAGCTAAAGAGTAACTCTATATAGAACAGATGATGCGGGGCAAAAGGTTATACTGATGGTAGCAACGAAGTTATCCTGGTGAAATTGTAAAGTTAACATGCGAAGGGATGAAAAAAAAATAATATTAAACCATGATGATTTCCTTCATATTGTATTTCACTTCTCTTTTTATTTATTTATTTATTTCTGTTCATAAGAATAAAGATCAAGATGAATTTTTAATAAGACAGTTTCAACTTAAAAATGGACAAAATTGTATTTTGATTCTGTCAAGGTTTTTTTAATTCGAAGAAATGATTTTTAAAAAATTTACTTTTTTTTTATGTTGCATCATCCCGACATGGTTGAGATTCCAAGAATTTATCCCGTACTTTTGTTAGATGTTAAAACTTTAGGACTTAACTTTTGTAGGATTCATTTTCAAACAATGGAAATAACACCTACGCTTTTTATATCTTGTTCGAATATAATAATTTATTCTCCTACACAATATAAGGGCTATGGTTTTAAACCATTACGTATTCTCGAAGGTGATGAGAAAACAACGCCCAATGACTCATCCGATATAACAAATTAATGTGTACATTCGTACCGTTATTCCTCGTACAGAAATCCCTCATAGCTTTAAAAGTCTTCGAAGTTGGCATAGCAAAAGTCAACTACATCAATTAAACCTTAAACATTAGGAATTCGATGTTGTTTTTTGTGTATATTTAGTAGTTTTTTTTCGTATTTTTACTTTAATTTTGGTTAAATTTTAATTTAACTTTGGTTAAGTTTTATTTTAATTTTGGTTAAATTTTAGTTTAATTTTGGTTAAATTTTAGTTTAATTTTGTTTAAATTTTATTTTTATTTTGGTTAAATTTTGTTTAAATTTTGGTTAAATTGGGGTTAAATTTTGGTTAAATTTGGGTTAAATTTTGGTTAAATTTGGGTTAAATTTTGGTTAAATTTGGGTTAAATTTTGGTTAAATTTTGGTTAAATTTTGGTTAAATTTTGGTTAAATTTGGGTTAAATTTTAGTTAAATTTGGGTTAAATTTGGGTTAAATTTGGGTTAAATTTGGGTTAAATTTTGGTTAAATTTGGGTTAAATTTTGGTTAAATTTGGGTTAAATTTTGGTTAAATTTGGGTTAAATTTTGGTTAAATTTGGGTTAAATTTTGGTTAAATTTGGGTTAAATTTTGGTTAAATTTTGGTTAAATTTTAGTTTAATTTTGGTTAAATTTTAGTTTAATTTTGGTTAAATATTGTTTTGATTTTGGTTGATTTTAATTTCAATTTTGGTTGAATTTAAGTTTAATTTTGGTTAAATTTATGTTTAAACTGAGTTAAATTTTATTTAAATTTCATTTAAGTTTTAGTTAAATTTTTGTTAAATTTTTGTTAAATTTTAGTCAAATTTCAGTTAAATTTTAGTTAAATTTCAGTTAAATTTTAGTTAAATTTTAGTTAAATTTTAATTAAATTTTAGTAAAATTTCAGTTAAATTTTAATTAAATTTTAGTAAAATTTCAATTAAATTTTAGTTAAATTTTACGTAAATTTTAGTTGAATTTTAGTTAAATTTCAGTAAAATTTTAATTTAATTTTAATTAAATTTTAGTTAAATTTCAGTTAAATTTTAATTAAATTTTAGTAAAATTTCAATTAAATTTTAGTTAAATTTTACGTAAATTTTAGTTGAATTTTAGTTAAATTTCAGTAAAATTTTAATTTAATTTTAATTAAATTTTAGTTAAATTTCAGTTAAATTTTAGTTCAATTTTAGTTAAAATTTAGTTCACTTTTAGTAAAATTTTAGTTCGATTTAAGTTTAATTTAAGGTAAATTATAGCTTAATTATAGTAAAATTTCATTTAAATTGAAATAGAATTTTAGTTCCTTTTTTTTTGCTGTGAAGTTAACCAGAAATGTCGCTAACAACAGCACTCGACGAATTTGTCTGTAAGGCTCATTTTTGTTTTGCATTCAATACTAATCTAGGTCTAAATTTTCAAGTTGTTATTGAAAACCTTCTTCCGATAGAGAATAGTTAAAATTTAAACGAGCCCAATTTTTTTTTTTTGTAAATGATCGACATGTTATGTCGCATCGAGCTTTCAACTAGAGATTGGTGTCAGAATACAGCGAACCAAAATCCCAAAAACCTAAAATCCCTAAAAATCAAAATACCTAAAATCTCAAAATCCCACAATCCAGACAATTCAAAATACTACAATCCAGACAATCCAAAATCCCACAACAATCCAAAATCCCAAAAACCCATTTTTCAAAAAATTTCTCCCGAAATCGAAAATCCCCACAAGTTAAATAAAACGAGAGTTTTTACATGAGAAACTAGTCGAAAATTTTACTACCTCTAATTACTAGAGGGTAATCGGAAAGAGCTAGTGACCTTTAAAACATATTTCAGAAAACCAAAACAGATTGTGGATAAATATTGTTGAGGGGTTGTAGAGGAACTAAGGCGTTTATATCTAGTGTCTTTGTTTTAAAGAGTCGGAGAGAATCCCGAAACTTAATATGTCAAAAAAAAAAAACAAAAGCCAGAATATCCAAAATCCCGAAAACCCGAAATCCTGAAAACTCAATATCCCAAAAACATAATACCCCAAAAACATAATATCCCAAAAACCAAACAACCTAAAGTTCCGAAATCCCACAATCAAAACAATCTAAATTCCCGAAAGCTAGTTATGTCAAAATTTTTTTTCCGAAATCGAAAATCCCCAAAAATTAAATATGGAGAGTTTTCACATGAGTATAAATATTAGAGGGTAATTGGAGAGAGCTGGATACCTTAAAAACATATTCAAAAAAGTTTGCTGATAAGTGTTGTTGAGGGATTGAAGAGGAACTGAGGCTAGTGTCTTCGTTTAAAAGAGTAGGATAGAATCCCGAAACCTAATATCCCAAAAAAAAAAACCAAAAGGCGGAATGTCCAAAATCTCGAAAACCCAAAATCCTGAAAACCCAAAATTTCAAAAACATAATATCCCAAAAAAACCAAACAACCAAAAAATCCGGAATCCCACAATCAAGACAATCCAAAATCCCAAAAACCACTGTCCCAAAAATGTTCTTCACAAAGAAACACGAAACTCAGTTAATACTAAATCCCGTTAAACCCTAAATTTGAAACACACAAAATTTAGAAAAACCTACAAAAAATCATTGATTAAAAGTTCTGTTGAAATATTCCTTCTCAAGTGTCAAGCATTTGATGTATTTTAGTTTTTTTTTTGTATCTCTTCAAATTCACCTCAATCTACCTATATGTATGTAGGTACGTGTAAATGTGGCTACTGTATATTATATTGTGTGCTTTTTTTTTAGCTTTCGAACGATTTCGTCTTGATAGTTCTTCAACACAAATTAAGTTTTATTAAGAAAATCATTGTTCGTCTCTTTTTTTTTTTTCTGGTTTGTGCATTATCCTGAGAGAGACGTCTACCATTGCTATAACTAGGAGTATTATACGTCGCTGTTACCTATTTAAAAGTTTCATTTTTCGCTATAGAAATACCGCAGAAAAGTTACGTCCTCTAACTAAAAAGAAGAATTCCATAGCACCACAACGCACTGCTTCTGCCACTATTATATTTATATGTAGGATGATGATGGTGTTGGTATAGAAAATAAGATTCTGTTTCTCTCTCTCTCTTTCTCACTGACAAGATGAAGAAGAAGAAGAAGTCCTTGTCCTTGCCCCGTTGAACTATGTTTGCTTTGTTATGATGTGCATAATATTAATAATAATGCTAACTTTAAATGAGATTTCATTTGTGTATAAGAGAAGAAGTTTTTGGAATTTCATCGCACAGGAGAAAGAGGCTGACTGGCTGTGCTATGTTGTGTTAGAGGTATGATATGGAATCTACAAGGATTTCTCTTTTACAACGTGGTATGGTTTTCGTTTAATTTTTTTTTTTGTTAATATTTATTTTTTTTTATCATTATTGTTATTTTGAAAGTGGTACTGCTGATGCTGCTGCTGCAATATTTTCTTGATGCTGTACTGCATAAGTTTCATTATTATCTCTGATGATATAGAGGTACTGGATCTTAGAATTAGTTTTGCATAAATGGTTTTATAAACCCGAAAATACCTGCACTATATAGAATTTTTGTTGTTGTTGTGAGTTGTGACCTTATTATTGAGACATTGTCTATTCTATAAATTATCTATGCGGAATAATGATTATTATTTTTTTTATTTTAAGATTTCTTATTGAGATTGTGGAAAAATCTTCTAAATCGAATTTTCGTTGCTATTAGATACAAGATTTCTTTTGAACTATTTTGATTTCATAGTGATTGGGAATAGCTTTCTACTATTTTTGCTGGTGATGCTTATAAACTTCAATTATTATGTTGATTTGTCTTCGGTTACTAAAGAAATATGTTGCATTAAAAGTTTGCTTATTTGGTTATGAGAAAAGTGAAGCTCTGAAATCAGGAACTCAAATAATGTTTGAACTTAAAAAAAAAGTTTCTAATTGTAGAAAATTAGCATTATAGCTTCCCCCGCCCTTCGAATTAAAATAAAATAAAATAAAATAAAATAAAATAAAATAAAATAAAATAAAATAAAATAAAATTAAAATAAAATAAAATAAAGTAAAATAAAATAAAATAAAATAAAATAAAATAAAATAAAATAAAATAAAATAAAATAAAATAAAACAAAATAAATTAAATTAAAATAAATTAAATTAAATTAAAATAAAATAAAATAAAATAAAATAAAATAAAATAAAATAAAATAAAATAAAATAAAATAAAATAAAATGAAATGAAATGAAATGAAATTAAAATAAAATAAAATAAAATAAAATAAAATAAAATAAAATAAAATAAAATAAAATAAAATAAAACAAAATAAATTAAATTAAAATAAAATAAAATAAAATAAAATGAAATGAAATTAAAATAAAATAAAATAAAATAAAATAAAATAAAATAAAATGAAATAAAATAAAATAAAATAAAATAAAATAAAATAAAATAAAATGAAATTAAATTAAAATAAAATGAAATGAAATGAAATGAAATGAAATGAAATGAAATGAAATGAAATTAAAATAAAATAAAATAAAATGAAATTAAAATAAAATAAAATAAAATAAAATAAAATAAAATAAAATAAAATAAAATAAAATAAAATAAAATAAAGTAAAGTAAAGTAAAGTAAAGTAAAGTAAAATAAAATAAAATAAAATAAAATAAAACGAAATGAAATAAAATAAAATAAAATAAAATAAAATAAAACAAAATAAATTAAAATAAAATAAAATAAAATAAAATAAAATAAAATGAAATGAAATGAAATTAAAATAAAATAAAATAAAATAAAATAAAATAAAATAAAATGAAATGAATGAAATGAAATGAAATGAAATGAAATAAAATAAAATTAAAATAAAATAAAATAAAATAAAATAAAATAAAATAAAATAAAATAAAATAAAAATAATGAAGATATTTTTGGCTCTTAATATTCGATACCTAATCATGATTCAAAGACTTTTTTGGGTTATTATTTTGTTCTGATCAATTTATTTATTTATTTGTTATTTCTTAATAATTTAAACTACATATATGTAACCTGAATTGCACGGTATTAGTTAGAAGGAATAGAAGAATAGGAAAGAATTTTTGTTGGCACAGTGGACTGAGATATTAGGTTTTAATTTATCTCATTAAATCCTACAGGTGGCGTTCAGTTGAAACTGAGGGATTAAATAAAAGAATGCTGCCTAGAGTAGGGCTCGAACCCACCCCTCTAAGTTAGCAATGAAGCACTACATCCACTGCGCCATTGTCACCCGCATTTGCACTCTCTTTAAAGTAGTTTCAGAAAAATACGCCCAATTTTATTAATTAAAGTTTTCCCCTTATTTACCTACCATAGAGGTTTGAAATTTTGTAATTGAACTCTTTTAAACCTAAAAGACAATATATTGTTGTTTTTTTTTTATTTTTTTGAAATTCCGCCTTCTACCACACCCACTTTTCTATTCGTAAAAAAGTCACTGGAATACTAATATTTTTTAATTGAGCTCTCTAGAAGCTAGAAGATACTATAATTTTGTTCTGATCTTTTTGTACTTTCTTTGAAGTAGTTTCAGTAAAATCCGCCCACTTTTAATACAATAAAGTTTTCTCCTTATTAAATAACAATAGAATTCTGAAAGTATGTAATTGAACTCTCTAGAACCTAGAAAATATTATAATTTTATCCACCTACTGCCAGGCCCATCTCTGCATATATGTACATATGTATGTATGTACCATATGTACATATGTTAAAAGGAAAACCCATTCGTTTAACTAATAGTCTTGAAAATCACTTCACCGATTTTTGTGAAATTTTCAAAATTTGTGATTATAAGTAAAAGTGAGGTTTAAAAAGTGAATTTAATAAAAAAATGTTTCATTGTCACGCCTATTTTTTTTTTTCATATTTTAGTTTCTCTTAACTAAACCTTCATACAAAGTAAAACAAGTTTTGCAAAAAAAAAGAAGTTATCTTTAATTTAGACGTGCTTTGCGTAGTTTTTTCCATTTTTTTTTTACCACGCCCACTTTCCTTATATTTTAATTTTCTCCTTACTTAACGTCTTTAGGAATATAAAAATTTTTTATTTAAATTTACTTTTATTTTAAGTCCAATGTGTATTTTGTTTGAAAAACCACCTTACGAATTCCTTTCAAGTTAAACGGTAAGCGACCTTTATTTAATTCCGCAGTTTTTCCCCCAAACATTTCCGTTTTAATAAAATTTTAAAATATTTGATTGGTAATTGTTAAGATTGTGCCACATGATTTTAAGGAATTTGCTATCGAAAATTAAAAAAAAAAAGTAGTTTTCGTCATAGTCTGCGTCAATATGGTCGGCCACTGCATAGAATGTGGGTAGGGCCTTTAAGAAGTGAATTGATTTGTTTTAAATAATTTACAGCATTTTTATGAAATTCCCTTAGGGTGAAATTCTAATAAAATATTTTTTTTTTATTTTCTTAGAATCGACTGTTACGATTTTGATTGAACTTTATGTGGGTACAGTTTTTATAGTGATTGTAATAAAACCCGGCTCAGGTTTCATTATCTCATGACGAAAAAAAAATAAAATCGTACCAAGTTACATCAAAGGAAACATAATTTTGCCCCTCCCCGTTTCTCTCTCTACCAATACTCTTTCAGCTGATATTTTAATTTACTATTTTATTTCATAATTATTGTGGTTTATACAACGTTTTTACCAAAGTTTATGACAGGAAAAGCTTTCTAACTCTGTTATTTAATATTGTCATCTTTTTTTAGGCAATTTTATAAGATACAAATTAGCTTCGAAAATTTTTGTGTAAAACAAACCATTAGGCATATATCCGTTAAAAAACTGTTTTGGGGGTCTTTGACCCCCGTATAATTTTGTTTGCTGTCTGGCTCTTATTTCGATGGATGCTTTTTACTGGTTTTTAAGACCATCAAAAGTAAGGACCTATATACTCCAAAATTTTAGCTCCCCCCTTACTTTTCTAAAATAAAATGTCTTAAATCACATATTGTGTTAAATTTTTTTGAAAATTTTCCAAATCGGGTAACGAAAGTTTAAAATTCTCAAAAACATTACCACATATAGATTTATAATATTTAAGATTATTATATTTAAGAAAACATCAAAACATAAATAATAATTGAAACTTACAAGTTTACAAAATTTTTTTTCTCTCAACAATTTTACTTTGGTTTCTTGACTCTTAAAAAACTTTGTAAAACCATATTATTATATATATGTAAAAAAAAAAAATAAAAATGCAATGAAGAACCTTGAAGAAAAAGAAATTAATTTAAACACACATCCTCTTTAAAAAAAAAAAAAAAAAAAAAAAAACGATGCTAAAACACAAGGATTGCAATAATCCTTTGTGCTTTTTTATTGATCCAATATTTTTTTTTCACGTCTTCATTTCACATACATATATGTATGAGTATATATAAAGAGTATAAAGGGACTGTGAATATTCATGTATCGCTTCTAGCAATATAATTTTCTTTTGGTCACCCTCTGGCCTCTGAGCGATTGGACAAGCCTTTGCTTTTATTTTTTCATAGCCCCTATGGATGACATAGACAGGCATGTTGGTGACAGTAAAAACGTTTTCCTCTCTCTCTCTCTGTTTCTAGTTTAATATCTTTTGAACAAACGCATAATCTTAGAAATCCACTGTGTGAACTTAAGAGTCTTATATAGACATTCTGTGATTAATATGTTATAAAGGCCACGAATAAGTTGCAAGTTTTTGATCTTGCTTCTTGTTAAGTTTCAATTTTTTAATTTTTTTTTTTAATGGAAACACCTCTACTTTTCTTCTGCTTCGCGTTGGGAGTACCTCAAGGTTCTAACATAGGATCACTGCTTTTTATCATAGTTTTTAATTTTATTTTTGGATGCGTTTTCTCAAAAACTCCTCAATTAAAAGAACACCACCAGGAACTTAGCTGTCACTTTGTGACTTTTTGGTAAGAGGTAGTAGGTGGACTGAACATTGCGTCATTTTTGCCGAATTTAACCGAGCACAACTGAGTTCAGCCAAGTCCAACTGAATTCAACCGAGTCCAGCTGAATTCAGCTGAGTCCCACCCAGTCCAACTGGGTCCGACCGAGTCCAAACGAGGCAGTAACCCTGAGAAAATATTAATTTAAAAATGACGTAACGTTCAGTGCCAGCTGAGCCAGCTGAATTCAGCAGAGTCCAGCTACATTCAGCCGAGTCCCGCTAAATTCAGCCGAATCCAGATAAATTTCAGCTGAATTCATCCGAGTCCCGCTAAATTCAGCCGAGTCCAGCTAAATTCAGCCGATTCCAGCTGAATTCAGCCGATTCCAGCTAAATTCCATCAAGTCCAGCTAAATTTCAGCCAAGTCCAGCCAAATTCAGCTGAGGCCAGCTGAATTCAGCCGAGTCTAGCTGAATTCAGCCGAATCCAGCTAAATTTCAGTCGATTCCAGGTGAATTCAGCCGAGTCCAGCCGAATTCTACCGATTCCATCTAAGATGATTTCTACTCGCTTGTTTGTAATGAACTGTCAAATTCTCCCCGAGTATCTCTTCTCATAACAAAGTGGCTCTGATCTTAACCGTTCGTATTCGACAAAATCTCCTCCAACTAACAAAACGCCCACACTTATGTTTGAGAGCGTAAATCAGAAGGACCTGCTTTTCCACTACTAATTTATTTATTGGAATCTAAACAAACAAGCTTATAGAAGAAGCAAAGAAAAAAAAAGGATAAACCAACTTACTCTTTCGAATGTACAACAATGATGACCCCCCGAGACCAAGACATAGAGTTTACGTGCTGATTTTAAATTACCCTCCCTCCACCCTTTATCAAAGGGACCTTTAGCTAACAAGACATGCATCCTAAACAAAAAAGGAAGAATATAGGTACCTTGAATTCCTTTTAATATGTGCTGTGGTGTTCAGAGCACATCCTTCCATATGGCTTGTAATCACCACTATCAACCAATAAACCAATGTATGCTTTGCCTGCACATCATCGCATTTTGTTAAAAGGGTATTTCTGTGATTTTGTGTCTTTGGGATTCTTGAAGAGAATTTGTGCTTAGAGATTTTAAGGAAACTTAAGGTTTTAAAAGGACAAACTTTTCGGGGAATAGTTAAATCTTATTTTAATATTTTTTTCAAGGGAAACTTTAAAACAAAACTATAAAAAAAAAAAAAAAAACTGACAGACATGCTCTTAGAGCGATCGCACATCCTGGCAAAAGTTACATAATTTCTTTATTGAAAACTTCTGGTGGCGATTAACTTTAGTGGCTTTGCCCATTATATTTTACACTCAATATAGTTGCTAACCGGAAATCCAGTCTCCAAGCTATGTCGTTTTATATTTTTTTTATTTTTATTTTTTTTTTTTTACAAAATACTGGCACAAATTAAAAATTATCACAGACATATTGTTGAGAGAAGAGGGTGGATGTGTTGGTGTGCTATAGAGAGTAGCACAGGGTGCTGTACACAGGAAATGCAAAACATGCAATTCCTTTTTAGCTCTGTTTTTTTTTCTTCTTATTTTCTAAAGATGGTCACCATTCTCTAGCTAACGCTGCTGCTGTGGAAAAATATCACTTACAAAAGTAGGTATACCTACTACACAACTACTACTCTAGTATACACCCCGTTTCCTGCATAGCGATTTTTAACAATAGCTGCCGCTAAAAGGGAAGAACTAATAAACGACAGTAATACGAAGGATATTGCTGCGCCAAGGCATTTGGTTCTATATGAATTCTTTTCTTGTTTTTAGTGTTTTTTTTTCTTTCTATTTTGTGATTTTTGCTTTTTTGCTATTTGCAACTATTGTCACTTAGATATATCTTGACAAAAGTCGCCTGGAGAGGGGGAGGGAGTATTATATTTAAGTTGTAAATAGGAGCAGAGAGAATTTGCACGTCTTTATTTTCATTTGCATTTTTAGTATAACTGTAGTTTGGGGCAACAATAGAATTGTAAAGAAAGAAACAGAGAAATATTTTTTTTGTTTCTATGTTTTACAGTGGACTTGTTTGGATGAAAAGTTTGGAATAAATTAATAAAAAATTATTTATTGAATGATAACAATATGGGCGGATGCCCCGCCCACTTAATGAAAAAATCTCTTTTTTTAGTATTATGTACTTACAGCCCTACCACTTTGACAATTTTCATCTTTCAGAAGTACTCCATACAAAACTTAAGAATTAAAAGTGAGTGGATGTCACGCCTCCTGAATGAAAAATTTTCATTTTCAAGACCTGTAGTTGTGCTACCAAATTGCAGTTACGGTTACGGTTTTATGTTAATAGTGACGTTTTTTGACCAAGTTGAACTTTATATGAATTTTTCGAGAATTTGTTAAGTTAGTTCTCTTCGGCTCGTATTGTTGTTTAAATAAAAAAAATGTTTCATTATATTTTTCTCATTTTTTCGACGGTGGTTGCCGTCTTCTTCAGGGGAGCTTTATTTACAAAAAAGAAATTTAAAATTTTGTCATTTAATCAACAATACGACGAACACAGCCGAAGAGAACTTACTTAACAAATTCTCGAAAAGGTTACGGTTTTAGTATTTTTTTTTTAATTCTATTTTAAAACCATCATCAAATACAAAACTTACACTTCGATTCGGAGGCTTATGTCATTTTTATACATATATACAAAAAAAAAAATAAGGATATAAATGACTGAACCGGGAGATCAGACTGTTGGTTTTTGTATTTGATAGTGATAGACATTCTATGAACAAAGTTTCATTCAATCTTGTATGAAATGGGGTATGTCAGGTAATGTGTCGCTAAGCTTTCTGACTAGACCAAGGGCTATATTTATGTCTCAAAATTATGAAATTTTGACCAAAAAAAGATTTATGACCATAAAAAAAAAAAAAAAAAAAAAACACTGCCACTTCGGTTCAGTCGATTAGGTCCTATTTGAAATTGTTTTAATAAATAAGATCTACGCATTTGAACTGGTTTAAGATTGGGATTTTTTTTTTTGTAATAAATGGGCATAAATCTTACTTTGACAAAGTTTCATCCATGTAAAGATGAGGTCGACAAATATTCGTTTAATTATTAAGACTATATACCACGGGGTATTCACAATTAGAACCTAAAAAAAACAATTTTAGTTTAGAAAAAAAAACGTAAATAAATAAGAGGGTAGAAAAAGTATTTCAGCTTCAAGAGTAATTTTGAAATTTTTTACATTTAATCGATAAAATTCCAATTTTTGACAATTTAACCCCACAGTCTGTTGGTATAAGTGAAATTCTTCTGTCACAAGAATAGTTTTTTTTTGTTTTTGTTTTTTTTTTTAAGGACGAAGAAGTATTTCAAAACGAAATCTCTTTTCTATTCTTTCTGGCAATGCATTTTTCTTCTTCTGGTTAGATATGTGTATCTAGTTCTCTCACTGTGAATGCGGTTGCGGTGGCTGTGAGAAGACGTTAGGAGAATTTTTTTTTCTAAAGAAATTGTATTATCTATTCATTTTTTCTTATCTAGTTCTGTAGTTATGGTGTTGGGATTTTTTGGTGTTTGGGTGAGAATTAAAGCCAAGAGCCGATCAGGGATGCAGACATTATTATTGTATCTTCTTTTATTTTTCGTGATTATGACATGCGAGGCAAATTATATGAATCGTGTTTTTTTTTTTTTTTTTTTAAAGTGACAGGTCAGAGAATTCAATAACAATATTTGCTTTTAGTCCAATCAATAAAGATCCCGGGTAGAATTTGCAACTCGGTATTGCCTAGACCCCAGCTAGTATTGCCTGGTTCGTACCATGGGCCTATCGAGAAGTATCTAGCTTGTCCCTCGCTAATTTGTTAATGCTCTGTATGTTGTGGGCCTTGCTAGTGGTTGCCATATGGGCTCTAGATATAGGTCTTCCACGTCAGGCTTTGGATAGCTTTTTATTGAGACATTTTTAGGCACTAGATCAGCATGTTAAGCTAGGGCCGCTTTTCTCTTTATCTGAAATGTATAGAATTTAATTTAATTTAATTTAAATAAAACAAAAACCCTTTTTTTTATGAGTTTTTTAGGTTTGAGTTTTTTCAGGATATTTTAACCTGACTATTTGTTAAACCATATGCAAAATTGCAGCCAATGTTTTGAGAAAATGTAATTGCTTAAAAAAAAGCATGCTCTCGGTGCTAACATTTATTAGTCCTAAAGACAAATTTACTTTTGGAATGTTTGAGTTGTTTCCTTTCTCAAAAGAGCTGAGAACTTGAAATTTTGTGCCAATTTAAATAAGAATGCGTTTTGTTGTTATCTTGATTCTAAAAAAATCCGCCCACTTCCACGCCCCTTTTTATTTAAATGGCAATTGTTAACAAAAACAAACTTACAATATTTTGAACAAACTACTAATAGTTATATTGAACATTCAATTTTTCTAATCCGCCCACTTTTACGCCCCTTTTTTTAATAAAATCCTCCTAAACTAAAAGAGTTTTTGAAATTAAATTAGGTAAATAGGAATAAACTTTGACAATGAAGAAAATTATAATCCTAAATCCTTTTTGTTTTTTTTTTGTTATACTTGCCAAAAGTGGGGAATTAATTTTTGTATTGCCTTAATAAAGACTACAAGAGATATCGATACCAAACTACCAGCAAGGTTATATCATCGGATCCACTTATTTCATCTTTAAAGCACGTGAGATCTCAAAAAGAACTGAAAAAGGGTTATTGCTAAGAACTGTAGTAATGGCCAGTTACACCAAACGCTTTTAAATATTTATACTGTTTCGTTAAATTTTAAAATGACATTTATCGGTTGCACCAAACAATTTTAGTTTTAAAATGCCGATAGACAAGCCAATAAACTAAAATGCCATTTTCCTCCAGTTAAATTTTAAAAGAGAGTTTTAACGAAAATATCTTCAAAAAAAATATTTCACTTTTGATAGGACATTTGAAAGTTACAAAAAATATTCAACATTAATAGATCGTTGGAGATTAAAAATAAATAAAAACAAAAATGAACAAATAAAATCCATTATTTTTCTTTTTAATTATTTCCTATTCAAGCCTAGTATACTATTATTCTTTTCAACGGAAAAAAATGCTGATGAAAATTTTTTTTCCGCAAGAAAAATGTGTGTGTTGAATTTTTTTAACTGAAAATTAAAATCTATAATTATTTAAAAAAATGACCTATTATGTATTCTATTGTATTTTAGAAAAAAAAATTAAAACAAATTATTTAGATATTAAAATTTTGGTCCGTTTACTCTTTGAGAACACTGTCTCACATAAAATTGGTCACTTAAACGGTTTATTAGATATGTCGATGATCCACAAATCAAAAAAAAATAAAGTTAAGAACTTGCTAAAACATCAAAAATTTGGGCGTTAATTTTATGCATCCACTGTTGTAAAAAAAAAATTATTTTGGAACACCCTGTGAACAATAAAATAGCCGCAGATTTTTTTTTTACAAAATTCGTAAATTTTTAACTGTGTTAAAAGTTTTTCTTTAATTCCTTTCTCATGTTAATTGTTTTTTCAAAGAAAATCTTACTTCAGTCTAAGATTTATAAACACCCTGTGAAGCAATTTTCTTAAAAATCACTATTTTTATAGCCTTGGAAATTTCCTTTAAGAAAAAAAAAATTATATCGAAATTTTTATGCGTTCAAAAGTTATGATTTTTGGAACGAAAAGAAGTCATTTTGGACAACAGTGCGACGTTGACAGGATAATTACACGGTCACACAAAATAATCAATGCGTTGACCCTGAAATTTACATCAATGCGAGTGTCAATACAGCTGTGAACACATTGAAAGTATTCTTCTTTGACGATCACACGATTTTATAACATGATATGACGTAATTTTGACACGAAAGAGTCAACGCAAGTGTCACCGCATTGACAGTTTTCTGCGTTGACGATCACACAATTACTTGGATCATAACTTGAAGTCAGAGCAGTGCTGCCATATTCTTGAAAATCAATTATCATACAATACGCTTATTTTAATCATACCGGAGGGAAAATTATCGTACGCAAAACAAAAAAATGAAAAATGAAAAGTGTTCTAAAACATTTTCAAATTTTTAATATTTTTTTTGTTTTTAATTTTGTTAGATATATGTATTTTGAAAACTTCGCGTTGATTTAAAAAAAATATTTCTTCTATTTAAATTTAAATGGCTTTCGAAGGAAGAGCTGAAAAGAAATCACACCATTTTTTTTTTGGAATAAAATAGAAGGTTTTCATTAAAAAATTTTAATTTAACATAAAAACAGAAGAATTTTTACTTGATATACATAGATACTATATATATATTTACGGCAAGTTTTGTATTCGTAAAAAATAAGATTTTGGTCAAATTTGTCATTACGATGAAAGGGAAAATTGGGTCTTGCAATCTCGCCCGTCTGTCTGTTTAACTACTGCCTAACCGGATGGGTGAATTTTCTTGTAACTTGGTACCTATCGTTTTTTGGAGATTCTTGCGACACGTTTTTTTAAATTTTTTTAGGACCATAAGTAACGGTACTTTTCATATAGGTATTTTGTTTTAGCATTTTTGAATTATCTTATTTTTCTCAGATTCACAGATTTTTCTAAAAAAAAAATCCATAAATTTTGATAGGTACCTCTTGTTAAAAAAAAAAATTCCAAAAAATTGTTATTAATGGCAACTCCCATAGAACCATTTTTTTTTTAATTTCGATTTTCTTAAAAACGTTTTGATAGATTTGGATAATTTTTTTTATGAACAAATTTTCAAAAAGCTTTAATAATTTGTACAAACATTATCGAAAAGATAGTTCTTGAATTAAAAAAAAAAAGTTTAAAATTTTTATTTAAAAATAAAATATTCCGAGAACGACTTTTTCGACAAAAAATATTCTTATACTCGAAACAGTACGCTGTACGTTTTCTTATACAAGTATGATATAATTTAAATTAGACCCTTATTAGCAGTGCCTCTCATTGAACCATTTTTTTTTTATTTTTGACTATCTAATTATCTATGAAACCGATTTTAATGAAAATTTGTGTAAAAGAGCTTTAAATAATTCAAAAATCGAAAAAAGCTTGTGAAAAAAATATTTTTTCAATTATCAAATCCCAAAAAGTTTGTGAATTGAATGTTTTTCATACGAAGGTTTTTTTTTGAGTACAAATTCTAAACACTACTGAAATACACGGGACGAAGCGCAAAATTCTTTTTAGACTAAATGCCGTTAAAAACTATTTTAAATCAATATTTTCAATTCACGAGTCCATAACTGGCTTGTAAGTTGAACGAGATTTAAGCCTAAAACTAGCTTAAGCTTCTGCAACCCTGGTAAATATTGATAACAAATTTCACTCTTAAGCCTAGTACGCAGCTGAAGTGAAACGAAAATTTTCTTTGGTCTCCAATTCGATAACGAAAACTTAAACGAAACGACTACGGAAAAAATAAATGTCACCAATTGTAAGAAAAATAAAAAAAAATAAATAAAATCACAGAAGGCTTTGCTGTAATCAAATAAACAACAAATAAAAATAAAAATTAAAACTCGAATGTCACTTTTCCGCGGACGATTAATGGTTCGTGCAAATAATTCAGTGTGAAAAAGAGTGTAGACTTCTCCAAATAATCTGCTACAATTATCAATTTCGCTCGTTGAACAGCGTACTGCAGAACAAAAATGAAAACGAAATTTTTCGTTTATGATTTCGTTGCTTCAATTTTTGTATGGAAATTTTCGTTTCGCTTCAGCTGCGTACTATGCTATGGAAATTGTTCGTTTCATTAAATTTTTTTTTTAAAGTTTATTTATTTATTTCATTCAAATGTGGAAATTATCATACATTTTTCGTATGATAATGGTTTCCTATCATACATCATAGTTACAATCATACCAAATCAGGAATTATAATGCATGTTGCATAATTATTATACGGTTAGTAATCCTGCGTCAGAGAGTCAGCGTGTTGACCGTCTAATCGTAGCTTTACTTATGTCATAAGGTGAAATTATGAATTGATGTTTGATTTTGATACTTCTCTTCAAACTTCAAAGTCAGTTTTGTCAAATTTAATTTTATAAATGGCCAGAGCAATACTCCCAGCTTAGATGCACTTAGTTAAATGAACGTTCACGTTAATTTACTGCGAGGTTAGTTTTTGATTGAAAATTCACTAAGTAAATTCAGAAACTTATCGTTACAGAAATGATGTACAATCACTTTCGTCAAGTGTTAATGAATGCATCAAACAGGGATTAGTTTCTGTGCAAAAATGTTTATGAATTGACATTGCATAAATTTTTCCGGTTCTGCTTTTAAAATTTTAGAATTAAAAGGTTTTGACATTTTTATGATTAGATGTTTTTGATATTTCAAATTTTGAAAAAATAAATAGTTCTTTCATGCTTCGAATTGCAGTTTTTTAATATTCGACAAATCGAAAGCTTTATTTCAAAATCACTGCCACAATAATATCGATGATTTTTTATATCTTATATAGAAATTGCACCTTTTATAGAATAGAACCTAAAATTGCACCTGTCTGTTTGTCTGTATATCTTTCTATGTATGATGTAGAAGGTATCTCTACTAACTATATGCAGGTTCTTTGTTGTAAGTTATACAAAAATATAAAAAAAAAACAAGTGTAGCGTGCAACATGAAAATTGACGCCGCTCTCAGTGGAAACTGATGCTAAGTGCTGGGTGACACGAAATCCTTAAGCGCGATTTTTCGCTCCTCGACTAAAAGGAATTCCCATCAGCTTTTCTGCTTGCACGCTTTCACTACCAAATCTACCTCCCCACCCCCAATTCTTCACTTTCATCGTGTGCTGGCTGGTTGTTCGCTGGCTGGTGTGGTGGTGTCACTCTGTGTGTCACGGTTGATTTGCTCATAGATCTTACAAAACTACACTACACTATAACATGAGTGCTTTTGCCGTGTCGTCTGTTTCTTTAACTATCTATTGAATATTTATCATATATAACTTCTTTCCCTCAATGTTTTGTGAGAATAAAATCATTGCACTCACTTTTGGGTGAGTTTTTTTTTGTGTTCATTATTGTTATTACTATTTTCACCATTAACTCCATCTACCGGCTAACCCAGCAACAGTAAGGGGATGTTTTACCCCCACGACTCCCAAAATCCTTACTTTAACAATTTTAACGAAAGGCGCCCGCTTCTGTCATACTGTACTCTCGTCGTATCATAAGGGAAAAAATGTGATGTTCGTATATAAAGGCTCCTGCTTGATAATATTATTTCTTCTTTCAATGCTATGTCACTATGCCATTTATTATTATATTCCCTATCGGTATATATGTATGTATGTACATTTGTGCGCTGTTTCTGCAGTATTTAAGGCTTTGGGAATTTTCAACAATAGAAGCGCGTACTGAATTGCACGGAATATACCTAAATTCTATAGAAATGGATAGAAGAGGATGTTGTTTTGTGAGGACTGAGAACTGATATTTGGAACGTTATCATTGGTGGTGCGCGGCTTTGGCAGAGGACCTTCTATATAAAATAGCTTTTTAGAGGACAAAAATACATACATATATACATGTAGGTTTTTTTAGGTATTGATTTGAAATTGATATGTGAAGTTGTTGAGCCTGTCTTGATTTTATGAACTATGTCACGAAATCAATAATTTTTAATAAAACATTCTGTCAGGCTTTCACGAGCTTTGTATTTAATTTTTTTTTTGTATTTTTTATTTTGTTTTTGTATGAAGACTTTTTTGTTGTTATATAAAAGGATAATCTGTATTGAATTCGGTCACGTATTTCGTTTTTTCGTTGGGGGGTAAACAAATTGGAAATATGGTAATTGGAACATGTAGCTGTATGAAAAGCGAAATCAATATGGGTAGTCAATATGGGAACACGTATTAAAGGCATTTTTGACTAAATTAATTTGAAAAAAATAATCGTTTTTTTTTTTTAGAAAGGTCATTGAAAATTTTATAATTATGAATGAAGATATTTTTGTATGGATTTGTTAGATTTAATCGAGAGTATTAAAGAAATTATATTAATTTGTTGGTGCGAAAGGTCGTGAAGAACCAAGGATTATAGTGACATAATATTATAAACCATTGTTGTGTGCGTGTGCCTTGTTGTTATTGGATGAACACCATTTCCTGCTGCAAGTGGAATCGGAGCCGCTGCTGCAACTGCTTTCAAAAATATGTCGTAGATACGTCATTTTTTGTATCTGCCCACAAAGAACTGTTTAAAACTGTTTGTATATTTTAAAGAAAAAAACAAAACAAAAAAACATTCACGTGTTAATTTATTATTCACTTTTTTATCTCCAATATTTTTAAAATTTTTTCGCGGCACAAATAAGCACTATAATGGCTTCAATATTTTTTTCCTTTTTTTCTCTTTTTTTCTTCATATTGATTGAAACGTCAAAAGTGCTTTAAGTGAAAAGTTCCGTCTGCAATTGTGTTCCATTCTGCTCGTAACATTGATTTTGTGTATATATAAGCTACGCGCAATACAGCGCGATGGAGGTGGCGATCACGATGAAAATGTGGATGCCCACATATAAAAAATCAAAGGAGAGGCACAGTTCAATCGCGTAGATGTGTGCCTCTCCTTTGATTTATATGTGCGGCATCCACATTTTTATCGTGATCGCCACCGCCATCGCCTTGGTTTGCGGGTAACTTTAATATTTTGACTGATCTTCCGGCTGCGACTCCGGCTGCGGCTCCACCGCATTGTGTTCAGTCAGTTAATCAGCAGATGTGGAAGGGACCTACAATTTTCTGTCCCGTTCTTCATTTTTATGACAAAGCGATGCTCTTGGAGAATTTGCGATTTTAGGCGTTAACCCTCCTACTGCATAAAAGGATTTTACTTGAAAAAACTTTTAATTTTAATTTAAAAAAATTAAAATCATTATCCTAAAAGCCCAAACTCCAAAAAACACATTCTATCATCTTAAATCAAAGTGGAGTCGGACAGAATTCATAATTCAGAAACTCCAAATCCAGAAAACCCAAAATTCAGTAGGCTCAACATCAATCAGAAGGTTGAAAATCAAATGGATTTTTATCTTCTGTTTACATTTTGATTTTGAGACAAAATTTTTGGGATAATAGGTTTTCAGGATTTTGGGCTAACAGGATTTTCAGGACTTTCAGGACTTTGGGTTCTCCGGATTTTTGGTTTTCAAAATTTTGGATTTTCAGGATTTAAGGTTTTCTGGATTGTGTGTTTTGAGGATGTCGGTATTTTGAGTTTTTGGGATGTTGGATTTTTGTGATGTTGGGTTTTCGGGATTTTGATTCCAACATGTTTCTTAAAAATTTCGATTTTTGATGACCTGAACACGACTTTGACCTCGGAATTGTTTTACTAACTGAGGTTATTGATATAGGGTAGTCACCGGAGACAAGTCGCGCCGGGATGGCACTGTTTTTCTTAATTAATGTTTTACAATGTGGAATAAAAGTGGCCTAAGAAGACAACCATGTTTCATTTCTGTTTCTGTTTAAACCGATTTGGACAAAATATTTCCATTCCAAACCGTAATAAGATTTCCATCTCCTTCTTAAGATCTTTTTGTTTAATCCCAAAAAAGAATCCTCCACTTGCCCTGCCTTGTGTAAACTAGAGCCCCCTAATGAATGTGTACACGTATACGCGTGTTACACGTGTATCTAATCAAATAAATTATTTAGTGTATTAACACGTGTATTTACATATTTACACGTGTATTTACATATTTACACGTGTATTTACATATTTACACGTGTATTTACATATTTACACGTGTATTTACATATTTACACGTGTATTTACATATTTACACGTGTATTTACATATTTACACGTGTATTTACATATTTACACGTGTATTTACATATTTACACGTGTATTTACATATTTACACGTGTATTTACATATTTACACGTGTATTTACATATTTACACGTGTATTTACATATTTACACGTGTATTTACATATTTACACGTGTATTTACATATTTACACGTGTATTTACATATTTACACGTGTATTTACATATTTACACGTGTATTTACATATTTACACGTGTATTTACATATTTACACGTGTATTTACATATTTACACGTGTATTTATATTAAAACGTGTATTTATATTTACACATGTATTTATATTTACACATGTATTTATATTTACACGTGTATTTATATTTACACGCGTATTTAGAATCAGGTGTAATTACTTTTAAATCGTACTTATGATGTTTTATAGTTCAAAAGACGTTGGAAAATAGATACATAATGCCGTAAATAATATCCATATTTTGGTGTGATAAAATATCAAGTAGAAGATACCTAATAACCGTTCTTTTACAATGTAAAAATATCTTAAAATCGCTTCAACACGGTCAGTTTCAAAATAAAAGTTACGCTTTTATAATTACACGTGTATTTTTATTTACACATGTATTGAGTGTAATGAGAATATACACGTGTATACCTACGTGTTGAATTTCTCTTACTACACGTGTAGTTAGGTGCACGCTAAAAATCGAAGGCAGTTTTATGCAATAAATACATATCATTGCTAGCCCGTCTTTTCATGGATTTTTTCATCAATTTCAGAATTTTAAAGCTTCACACAATTACTTTTACAATGAAAATTTTTGGCACGCTCTAATATTTTTGGTACACAAATATAGCAGATTGAGTGTGTAACGCCATCTTTTAGCGATCCCTGGATTTTCGGGAGGGACAAAATGACCGATTGTCAATTTGGTTGTGTTTTTCATTCCTCAAAATCATTATTTTCTCCTTCCCATACAAAATTGAGTTCTCAAATATCGCCACCAATAACCCCCGAAAGTATGAATTTTTCCCACTTTTTCGGTCGAAATTTCCAATTTTCAGCTCCGAAGTGGTGTTAACCAATGCGAGTCCAACAAAAAAATCCCTAGGATGTAGAGCCGAGTTATACGCTTACAAATTAATAAAAAAAAAAACAAGCATAAAAAACTAGTAAATCAAAAAAAAAATCAATTCCAGTTTCCCCCATAATTTGACATTTCACAATTGTCATTTCTGTCAATTAATTGCAGCTCCATCAGAAACGTCATTCCTCCGTTGTCATTTAAGAATATAATTGTTTATTTAAAGTTTATTTCCTCTAAACTGCTAATTTAAATTCGATTTCTTTTTATTGAAATTTCGTTTTTAATTTTTATTTTGCATTCTTCTTTCACGTGTGTATTGAACGAGTTATCATACAAATTAATATGTCTCGTATTAGTTTGCTGGCAGATTGCAATATGTGACCCTCATTTTCTGTATTTTGGAATTCTAGGATGACATTTTCAAGTTGACAAGAGTGATCTTTTGTTGATTTGAGTTCCCTGGCTTGAGCTATAATTCCGTGAATTTTTTAACTTTTACACGTTTAACAAGTGGAGAGTTTTGACTTTTTCGGTAGCAAATACAAGGCGTATTTCATCAACGAGTAGGTGTATTGTAAATGCATTTATCTAATTTTCTCTGGCCCTACTCCACTTGCCTTTCAGGAGAGAGTGACTAGAACTGTAGCAATGCCAATTCCTTCCAAGTCCGATTTAGCATAGGCATGTCCTTAATATTGAAAAAATCCCACGTAGAATTTTTCTATTAAAATAACCTTAAATTTTTCTTATCCATTCCTCTGTTCTATATATCAGGTCCGGGATGATAAAGGTCACTTCAGATGTTCGAGACAGATTGCTACTCAATTTTGCCTTCTTAGCCCTAAAAAGGAGCGATTACCAACAGTTATTTTTCTTTTGATCTCAGCGCTGTTATATTATTGTCTGTCTTCTGAGTTTATAAAACTGATTAGATTATGCTTAAGGATAAACATATTTTCAAATGCCGACCAAATCTTGGAAGGACCTGATAAGAAATTTATCAATAAAGAGGCAAAAAATTTAGAAGTGGTCTGCTGCCATCTTCATCTCATTTAACTAAAAAATAAAATGATGTAAAAAAATCCGATTACAATAATTTAATTCGAAATTAAATAAATCGATTTTCTCTTCAATTCGACCGACTCAACTGCTTCCCCCTTCCACACCCTGTAGATATATTGTTTCGAGCGTTCGATGATATAAAGAAAATTGTAACCACTTCTAAATCATTTATCTTCATAAATCACAAATAAATAGACAATTTAAGTAAAAATAATTACTTCACCAATAATAAACATTTGCTGAGAATTAATATCTTATTATTATTTAAAGTATAATGATAACTGTTTTATACCTAAAAAATATAGGAAGTCTTTTACCAGCGTCTTGTTCTTAATTCTTGAGAAATAAAAAAAATCCATTAATTTTAGGTATGTATTTCAATTTACTAACGACAGTAGATATGTTTTTTTACAATCCCGGGGACAATTGGTTAAAGGAAAAAATCACAACAGGGCTAGTGTAGCCATCACAGAAACAAAACGTAGTTTTCATACAAACTATCGATAACAAGTTTGTAATTCACGTCGGTAACGCTTGAATTAAGCCCCAAGAATTCTCCGGGTTTTATTTAAGTCCACAGGGGATACGTTGTTGTTGTATTTAACATGTAAATTGTTTAGCACCGATGTTGTTCTTTTTTCATCCAATTACCCCCGGGCTATTAAAAAAACACGCTTAGTATTGCTTACACTAACAAAGGCGCATCTTTTCTAATTTTGTTTTATCTATACCTGAATTAATTTTTTATTTATTTTAAAATTTTTCAATTTATTTGATTTTTAAGTTTTAAATTTTTTTAATTTTTTTTTAATTTTATCTTTTTTTAAACTTTAATTTTTTTTGTATTTTAAATGTTAAATTTTAAATTTTAAACTTTTTTGTATGTATGTATTATAAAATTTTACATATTATTTTTTTGATTTTAAAAAAATTCTGTAATAATTTGTTTTAATTTTAAAGTATTTAAAACCAATTTTTTTTTTTAAATTCCTAATTTTTCTTTTTAATTCTTAAATTTTTTTCTAAATTCTTAAATTTTTTTTTAATCCTTAAACTTTTTTTAGTTCTTAATTTTTTTTTTTATTTAAATTTTTTTTTTTTATTTAAATTTTTTTTTTATTTAATTTTTTTTTGTTTAATTCTTTAATTTTGTTGGGATCTTGACGTTAGATATCTAGAATGACAAATCTCGAATAGACAAAATCCCGAAAAAAGAAAAAAATTTATCTCGAATGACAAAAATCCCGAACGAACAAAATTCTCGAATTACATAAACCAGAATTTTTAAAATAAAATCTTGAAAAAAATCTAGAAAAATTATTTTTATTTTTAGTATTAGCTCTTTTTTTACTCGGATATTGGAGTCTGGCGGTTAAAATAAAAATGTTTGGGGTTACGTCCCACTAAATATAAACTACCAAATGATAAAAAGAAACTTTGCATGCATCCAACCTTGCACCTACCCCAAATCCTATAGTGGGCCCAAGCAGCATGCCCCCCATACATACCTCACTGTTTATTAAAATAAATTATATGTGTTCGATATTTTTGTTTTCTAGATTTTTGTAATTCGAGATTTTGGCATTCGAGGTTATGTCTTTCGAAATTTTTGTTTTCTTGATATCGTGGTAGACCCTTTTTTTCAAATTCTTGCATTTTTTTTTTTAATTCTTATTTTATTTTAAATTCTTATTTTAATTTAAATTCTTATTTTATTTTAAATTCTTATTTTATTTTAAATTCTTATTTTATTTTAAATTCTTATTTTATTTTAAATTCTTATTTTATTTTAAATTCTTATTTTATTTTAAATTCTTATTTTATTTTAAATTCTTATTTTATTTTAAATTCTTATTTTATTTTAAATTCTTATTTTATTTTAAATTTTATTTTATTTTAAATTCTTATTTTATTTTAAATTGTTATTTTATTTTAAATTCTTATTTTATTTTAAATTGTTATTTTATTTTAAATTCTTATTTTATTTTAAATTCTTATGTTATTTAATTTTTTTTTTAATTCTTAATATTTTTTAAATTCTTTAATTTTTTTAAATTCTTTAATTTTTTTAAATTCTTTAATTTTTTTAAATTCTTTAATTTTTTAAATTCTTTAATTTTTTTAAATTCTTTAATTTTTTTAAATTCTTTAATTTTTTTAAATTCTTTAATTTTTTTAAATTCTTTAATTTTTTTAAATTCTTTAATTTTTTTAAATTCTTTAATTTTTTTAAATTCTTTAATTTTTTTAAATTCTTTAATTTTTTTAAATTCTTTAATTTTTTTAAATTCTTTAATTTTTTTAAATTCTTTAATTTTTTTAAATTCTTTAATTTTTTTAAATTCTTTAATTTTTTTAAATTCTTTAATTTTTTTAAATTCTTTAATTTTTTTAAATTCTTTAATTTTTTTAAATTCTTTAATTTTTTTAAATTCTTTAATTTTTTTAAATTCTTTAATTTTTTTAAATTCTTTAATTTTTTTAAATTCTTTAATTTTTTTAAATTCTTTAATTTTTTTAAATTCTTTAATTTTTTTAAATTCTTTAATTTTTTTAAATTCTTTAATTTTTTTAAATTCTTTAATTTTTTTAAATTCTTTAATTTTTTTAAATTCTTTAATTTTTTTAAATTCTTTAATTTTTTTTTTCTTATTCTTAATTTTTTTTTTAATATAAAATTTTTTTTTTTTATTTTGTTAAGCTTATTTAATTATTTTTTAATTTTAAAATTCTCAAGTTAATTTAATTTTATTGATTTTTTCAGTTTTTCATTTCTTTTTTAAATTATGAAGGTACATAAATGTTTTAATTTTGTTTAAAAATTTTGTTGAATTTCTAAATTGAGGATTGAAATTGAAAAAAAAATAATAATAAATTTAATTTCATTAGAAAATGTATTTAAAAATAGCTTTAAAAAAGTGTGAGAGTAAAAAATCATAAAAACTAATCTTTTAAATCAAATAGAACATTTCCCACCCAATTCCATAAATTATTTCGTTCTTAAATAAAAAAAAAAAAAAACTTCGCATTTATATGAATCGCCAACTTTTCGTTCTGTTTATATTATTTGTATATATTATTTGTATCCTGTTTATATTATTTGTATCCTTTATTTAATTTTTGGCATATTTGTATCTCTACCAAAATGCCACAGTATCCTTATTTAAAAAGACAAACAAAATGCAAATCCTGCAGTTTATTGAAACAAAGCAAGCAAGAAAAAAATTTAAATAAACCATTTTTAGACGGCAGCTTCGAGAACAATATAGATAATAATTGTAACTGAAAATATCCAACATATTTTAATTCCACAAAAAAAAAACGGCCACCCACCCACACCACATCCACTGGCTGTGTGATTTATTCGCAACGCTTTCTTATTCATTTTTCAAAATAATTTTTTTGCTCAGACCGTTTCTTTAAATTCAAAATTGTATATCTCTTTATTTATGTACTGCACATTATGACAGTACTGTGAAGTATTTTTTTTTTTTTTTACAAATTTCAGGAGAATAGGAAAGCTTTAAAAAGAAAATACCAAGTAGAAACATTGCTTTTAAAATTCAATTCAATCTGGATTTTCAATTCAATCTGAATTTTCAATTCAATTTCATGTGAATTTGATCAATTCCATGTGAATTTTCAATTCCATGTGATCAATTCCATGTGAATTTTCAATTCAATGTGAATTTTCAATTCAATGTGAATTTTCAATTCAATGTGAATTTTCAATTCAATGTGAAATTTCAATTCAATTTGAATTTTCAATTCAATGTGAATTTTCAATTCAATGTGAATTTTCAATTCAATGTGAATTTTCAATTCTCAATCTGAATTTTCAATTTTCAATCTGAATTTTCAATTCAATCTGAATATTCAAAACAATTCAATTTAAATATTCAATTCATTCTGAGTATTCAATTTAATCTGAATATTCACTTCAATATGAATATTCAATTCAATTAAATCTTAATAATCAATTCAATTAAATTTGAATATTCAAAACAATTCAATCTGAAATTTAGTTCAGTTCAATCCGAAATTCAATTCAATCTGAATTTTCAATTCAATGTGAATTTTCAATTCAATGTGAATTTTGTGAATTTTCAATTTTCCATTCAATCGAATTTTCAATTCAATTAAATCTTAATATATAATTCAATTCAATTCAATTCATTTAAATCTTGGTATTCAATTAATTTCGATCTGAGTATTTAATTCAATTCAATTAATTTCCTATTCCAATCTTTCTGCTGAAATATGTTAACTTGTCACAATTTTCTTCCACAGCAATGTGTGCATCCTCTTTTAAACCGCCTCGACAGGCATTCCGTCATCACATGTGTGGCTATTTGCCTAAATTATCGTTGTAATAAAATTGAGCTTTGTCGTCGTAGGAGTGATTTTCAGTTCTTGTATTATAAATCCCTCTTTTTCGAACCCCGCAACATACATATTTATTCACTGCCCATGCATTTAAATAAAACAAAAAAAAATATGACTAATTAGTCTTTGGATGTTACAATAATCCCTATGCCACCACGTCTCCTGCTACATACAAATATGTTTGAATTAATTTATAAAAGAAAAAAAATAAAAGAAATTCTTTATAAATGCATGTGAAAGGATGCAGAATGACATAAAAAGAAAATATTTTTCCAATGTCATATTATCAAATGAATTTATGCCAGAATATGTAATAAAAAAATTAAAAAAAAAAAAAAATAATCGAAGAAGAAAAGATAGAAAAAAAGTTCTATTAGATACATATTTTTGGCAATAGCCAAAAGTAAACCCCAATATTGGATTTGATTTATTGGTAATTTTTTTAATAGCTTTATAACGCCTTCCGTTCAATGAGTTTTTAAAGAAAAAAAAAGTTTTGATTTTTTTTTCGTTTCTTTTGTCTCATGCGTATGAAATGGTCTTGTTTTTTTTTCTTAGATGCATTTTTATGAAAAGTATACAAACTTAGCCAAAGTTCATTTCCAAATGGAGAAGTTTTAATTTTTTGTTTGCTATCTTGGCAACTATAATATGTGTATGAAGTCGTCTGGGATGCCAATGAATATTTCTTGAAGACAAAACACACACACACATTATCCTTGACCGTTTGGGATTTTATTCAGGAAATCTTCAAAGATTTTATTTAAACTATATTTTAACTTTTAGACGATATGAATGTCTTAAAATTTAACAAAAAGTATAAATATAATCTAATTAATGACATATGGTCAATTTTTTCACTGCGAGATTATCCCAGTTTCGAAATTAAACCCGACTTAACTCTTGAAAAATATTTTTTAGTCAATATCGATTCCTAGTTAACTCATCGAATTTTGGTGACCTAACTCTTGATTAACTGAACCGATATTTCTGACAGATGTGTGTCAAAACACTTTCGAAATAGAGAGGGCGCTACACTTTGAAAATCTCCCTCTGTCGCCCTCTTTGTTTTGATAGTGAAAGCATTTATACTGTCGCAATTGATTTTCCTAGATTTTTGACAGCTAAAAGTAAAAATTAATTCTTAACTGTGAAAAACTGAGTTAATTCGAGTTAAATTTAATTTATTTTCAATGACTGGTTGAACTCAGAGTTAACTCAGCCATTGAAAAACTGGCGCTAAGTGTTGGTATAAACTTAGAGCCAGCTTTTCAATGTTTGTAAAAGAATCCAATATTTTATGAATGCAATCGTTAATGGCTTCAAAAATATGATTGCATTTATTGATTTTATTCACTTGAATCAAAAAGATTGCATTCATTTTTATTCCCATTCATTTTACTGCAATCAATTGAATGCAATCTTTTGAGAATACATGCATTCTTTTGCATTTTCTGCATTTATTTGCATTCTTTTATTGCCATTTCCCTCCATAAACCTTACGTGCTCTTCCTCTATTAAAATGAATGCAAAGAATGCAAAAAACGCAAAAGAATACAAAGAATGCATGAATTCCCAAAAAAAAAAATTAATGGGAATAAAAATGATTTAAGTCTTTTTAATTCAAGTGAATGGTGATTGCATATTATGAAGTCTGAAGTCTAAAAGTTGAAGTCAATGAGTGCACCCGGCATTTTTACCAGTAACAACAAATAATCTCGAATGTTATTAATTTTTAAAAAATTTTAAATAAAAATAAACTCAAGTTATAATTAATATATTACCAAAACTCATTTAGTATTCACCATCAAGAGTTTTGATTGTCTCTATAACATTGTGAATTAGTATTTCTGTTGTTTAAATCCTCTTGGGTTCACCCATATCAAACATTGAATGTTTTATATTTAAAACTTTTGCTCTTCACACGAGTTTCTCTTAGACAGGGTGTCATTATATTAGAAATGACTCTAGGAAAAGAATTTTGTTAACCTAAAAAAAATTTAAATCCAAAAACCAAAATCCAGCTGGCCCGAAACCCATCCTAACAAATTTTTTGTTATTCTTCTATTTGTTAAATGATTAGTTTATTTTTCACGACAATAAATTTTGTTAAATTATATATTTAACAATTTGAAGGTTTTTTTTTAATAACGGGTTTTTGGTTTTTCGGGATGTTCGGTTTTTCGGGATTTCGGGTTTTTGGGATTTTGGGTTTTCGAGATTTTGAGTTTTCAAGGTTTTGTGATTTTAGGTTTTCGGGATTTTGGGTTTTCGGGATTTTGTGTTTTCGGGACTTTGGGTTTTCGGGACTTTGGATTTTTGGGATTTTGGGTTTTCGGGATTTTGGGATTTTGAGTTTTCTAGATTATGCGTTTTCGGGATTTTAGGTTTTAGTGGGGATTTTGGGTTTATTGGACAACGGGTTTTCTAGATACTGGGTTTTCTGGTTTCTGGTGTTTGAGCTTTCTTGATTTAGTGTTTTTTTCGAATAATGGATTTTCTGGATTTTGGGTTTTCGAAACTTTGAGTTTTCTGGATTTTGGATTTTCTTATTTAGTTTACCAAATCAAATTAAGTCTACTTCTCTATCCTCTATCTACCTTCTATTTATCTTCTATTTTTCAAAATAGACTTTTTTTAAACAATTTTCAGTTTGATTTTCAGATTGATCTTTTTTCTGTAAATTTTCCTGAGCTACAAGACATTAATTATTTTCTGAATCACCCTGTAACAATACACCCTCAAAAATAATTTCTCCTCCTACTAAGTGTTTTTCCTGTTAAAATATAAGCTTTTTAAAATGTTCAAAAACAAAAGACAAAAAAAAAAAAAACTTTTATTCCATTACCTCATTTGGGAAACTCACTTTTAATTGATATATGGTGCACCACCGGAACTCTCTGTGGCCCGCATCCTGCCATGTTCAAAAAATGTATATCTGTCTGTCTTAATGATTCAAGAGTGTGTTTTTGTTTGTGGATGTGTGTGCATTAGTAAGTATTGTTGAGGAAGCCTCTTAACTTTACGATACATAAAGTTTTTTTAGTGTTTTTATCGTCAGACGATATGTGATTGCAGTGGTGGCTTTCAGAATGTTTTATTATTTAAATAAATTGAAAATGTGAACAAGGTGCCTTCCATTCAGTACCACTGTAAACAAAAAAAGTAGGGAGGTATAGTTTATATTTTTTGATATTTTTGCTTTTGTTGATTGTTGATAAAAGTCAGAGTAGCAGTAGTAGTCAGAGAGGTAAAATTAAAACAAAAGAAAAATCAAAAACTATAACTAATGTGATTTTAGTAAAAAAATTTATTTTCTGCAGTTTATGGATGCAGCCAAACTAAAGAAAGGAAATTGTATTTAAATTATTATTATTTATTGCGAAGGAAAAACCTTTTCCGAGTTGTTTTTTTGATGCTTCCTAGAAGCTTCCTTAATTAACTGGTATGCCAAAGTTTGTCGACACTTGCTCAGAAGGTTATAATTATGTATATCATCATAATAATAAGTGTGGGTTTAGAAAACCTCACATGAGAAAATTAAAATAAAGAATGAAGGGTTCTATTGAATTTTGATTTTGCGATGAAAGAGAATTCTGTAAATTTTACCTGCTATAGACGGAGATCTAGAAGAATTATTGTTTTGCTTTATTTTACCAGCATTTTCTTAATATCCTAGACACGTTCTTGCGGCCCGTAGAACCTGACCTACACTTGTTGACATACACTCGAAGTTATAAGGTCTTGGAAAATGCTTAATATGAACCACTATTACGATTGTCAATTATCAATTGATAGCTGATGAATATTGAAAATTGCGAAATTTTTGTTGTTGTTTTAATTTTAATCTGTCTTTTAATTTTATTTTGATAAAAAAATATTTTTTTTGAATTTTAGATTTTTTTTTAAATTTTTTATACGAAATTCGTATTTTTACTTTTATTTTAATTTATTTCTAGTTTAATTTAATTAACATTGAAAATGTTTATAGGTTCGTTTTGAGAAAAATATGGTGTTACCAAAATGATTAAATGAACAAATGAATATATAACAAATGAACGAAATGAACTCTAGTGTATAGGGGGCTCAGGATCGAATTTTTGGTTGGTGTTACCAAAGAAAATGCCAAAATGAACCTAAAGACACAATCGATGAATCGTACCTACACGTTGATCGTCGCCAACCGACGAGCTTCAGTGGAGGTTAGTTGAATTTGTATGAAATCTTAAAATCACTCGATTTGAGCGCACTTAAAAGCCTTTTACTCAGGTTATAATTATCGGATGCTTAATATTAAGATAGATAATTAAAGATACAAATCTGCATCAACATTTTTGGAAAATCTTACAAAATTTCATACTAAAAACGTGCTTTTGAGAACTAATTTCATCACGGCAAATGACGTGAGGAACAAGAAAACAAAAAGAAAAAGAAAAAAACGTACCCACAAAGAATATACATACATTGCTGTAAGGGTGTTTGCAAGACGTTGGTTGGAGTGGAATGTAAAAAACCACCACTGTACTGTGGCTGGTGGCAAACAAAATTGGCTTCGCATCGGGAACAAAAATGATATACATACATAGCCACATTATTAAGTAGGTTATAGGTATGTCTGTAAAATGTTATGTTGATTGAATTGTTGTAGGTATTTTGCAAATATTATTCGTAATGGTACGATTAGGTTGGTTTGGTTGGCTTATAACTTCTGTTCTAACAATCGGATATTAAAAATAAAGGTCTTAAAATGAAGGTAAAATATCGAACTAATTTATTCAGTTAAAAAATAATTGAAATAACATAAAAGTGTAGGTGAAAAACGTTTAGGTTTAATTCATCAAAATAAATAATTGCAAAAATTGAAAAATTGAATAACAAAATTGGCTTCGCCAACAAAATTCATATACCTACGTATCTATATAGGTACATACATTATGTATGTAGGTAGGTAGGTAGGTAGAAATGGCGATCACGAGCAACCTAGCTCCTTGACCCAATTAGCGCTAGAGTGCGCCGTTTTGTTACCATAACTCGTTGGACCTGTGGATGTAAATGGTTTGGAATGTCTCAGAATGGCTCAGAGACGTAAGAGGTTTGACCCCTTAGTATGACATTATGTATGTACATTTATATAAAAGGATTGATTTAGTTGTTCTGCGGTTGCCTTTTTACTTCTGTACTAATAATCGGATCTTAAAGATTAAGGTTTTGAAATAAGTTAAATAATAGGCTTCAAAATTTTGTGTGACAAAACTTGACTTCATTCTTAATCAATTCGATTGTTGAACCTGGAATATGCACAGAGAACTATACTTGAACCTCTATGATTATAACTTATAACTTTAGTTCTATAAGGGCCAGATGTTGAAGGTTAAGGTATTTAAATTAAGGTTAACTAGGCTAGAGGTAGGATCAACCTAGCGAAGCAACTTAAATATAATACCTAATCGAAAAGGGTTGATTTGGTATCTTCTGTTCTAATTATCGGATCTTTGAGGTTAATGTCTTAGAATTAAGGTAAAATCTCAGGCTACAAACTTATGTGACAAAACAACATCTAAACCAATGCGTTTTTTGAACTTGACCAACGTCTAAACCAATGCCAATTTTTAACTTGACCTATGTCTAAGCCAATGTGATTTTTTAACTTGAACTATACGTCTAAACCAATTCGATTTTTGAGCTTGACCAACGTCTAAGCCAATGCGATTTTTGAACTTGACTTACGTCTAAGCCAATGCGATTTTTGAACTTGACCTACGTCCAAATCAATGCGATTTTTGAACCTAAAATATGCAAAGATACCTACTTGTGAATCTCTTTAATAAACTTACAACATTAGTACTAAGGGCCAGTTGTTGAAGGTTAAGGTATTTAAATTAACATTAATCAGCCTAGAGGTAGGATTAACTTAGCGAAGCAACTTAAATGTAGTAATCGAAAAGGGTTGACTTGGTAAGCTTTTATTTTCTGTTCTAATTATCGGATCTTTGAGGTTAAGGTCTTAAAATTAAGGTAAAATCTAAGGCTATAAATTTATGTCACAAAACTTTAATTAAGTCTAAGCCAATGCAATTTTTGAACTTGACATACGTCTAAGCCAATGTGATTTTTTAACTTGAACTATACGTCTAAACCAATTCGATTTTTGAGCTTGACCAACGTCTAAGCCAATGCGATTTTGGGACTTGACCTACGTCTAAGCCAATGAGATTTTGAACTTGACCTACGTCTACACCAATGCGATTTTTGAACTTGACCAACGTCTTAACCAATGCGATTTTTGAACTTGACCTACGTCCAAACCAATGTTATTTTTGAGCCTGAAATATGCAAAGGTACCTACTTGCGTTTCTCTTTAATAAACTTACAACATTAGTTCTAAGTTGTTGAAGGTTAAGGTATTTAAGTTAACGTTAATCAGTCTAGAGGTAGGATTAACTTACCTAAGCAACTTAAATATAAATATCGAAAAGGGTTTATTTGGTAAGCTTGTTAAGCCTTTATTTTCTGTTCTAATTATCGGATCTTTGAGGTTAAGGTCTTCGAATTCAAGTTAAATCTCAGGCTATAAATTTATGTTACCTACGCCTAAGCCAATGCGATTATTGAACTTAGAATATTCATAGGTACTGCAATATAATTGAACTTCTTTAATAAACTTATATAGATTTAGTTCTTATGTTCAGATGTTCATGGTTTAAGGTAGAACTATAATAGTCGGATGCCGACCTAAGTGGTCGTACGAAACGAAACGAATACAAAGAATTCATATGACGTGCCTATAATTGAGTTTTGCTTGTTTCGACCAATTTTTTACTTTTGCTTTCGGAAGTGAAGAGCGCTCACCGACCGCTCCATGCGTTAGTGAACTGAGCTCTACCTTAAGGTCCTCAAATGAAAAAAAAAACGATTCAATTTGGCTGTCAACTCAGCTGTCAACTTAATTGGTGCTTTGCTTTTCATATACTCAGATAAAAGAATACTGCTTAACTGTCAAAACCATTAATATTGTCTTAAGAAATTACACGACTCGAGTTTATTAAATTTATTAAAAGATGAGTTCAAAATGCAAAATATTATAGAATACCTAAAAACAATTAGTTAAATCAGGTTGGCATTGAGTTTGAGCTACACATCAAATTATTTATAAATTTGGTCTTGCGTTAAAAAGGGTTCACTTTGATAGTAAATCAAAAACTTGCCTATATATAAATAGTTCAATAAGTTGAGAGACTTGTAAATCAATTTGAGCAAATTTGAGCAAATATTTGAATTTCTTCAACATCAACGCCGTGATTAAATAAACTGAACTGAACAACATTAATTTAACCGCCAACTGGGATTTGACATTAAAAATATCTACATATTGTAATTGCAGACTGAAGAATGGTTTCTTAGACAGCTTCAGAAGTTTTGGTGCAACTATAGGATACAAATTAGAAATCACCAAGATTATTCATGTTTTTATTTTATCGAGCTAACACAAGTCATTTTCGATGTCCCCATAGTTACTCTATGAGTGAAATCTGTAAATTTTTTTAATTTAATTTATTTTTAGTTTATTTATTTAATAATTTATTTATTTAATAATTTATTTTTAGTGTAATTTGTTTCTAGTTTAATTTATTTTTAGTTTAATTTATTTATAGTTTAATTTGTTTTTAGTTTTATTTATTTTTTATTTGTATCTATTAATTTTTTTTATGTTTACTTATTTTTTTTTGTATTTTGTATTCTTTTTTTTCTATTCTCTTTTTAATGTTTTTTTTTTATTTTTGTTGTTATTTAATTTTGTACCATTTTTTTGTTTTAATTTAATTTAACTGTGTTTTTTTGTTTTAATTTAATTTAATTTTGTATTTTTTTTAAATTTTATTTCTTATTTTATTTTTTTGATTTTTTTTTATTGTTTGAATGTTTTAACTTTTTATACGAAATTCTTATTTTGTTCTTTTAGTTGTATTTATTTATTGTTTAATTTGTTTTAACTTATTTTGTTTGTATATCTGTTTTATTTTTAGTTTTTTTTTTAAGTTTTAATTATTGTTGTTAGTTAAATTTATTATTTTTTTTTTTTATTTTTTTAGTTTTATTTTTTCTTTTTAGTTTGAGTTTGAGTTTTATTTTTATTTTTCTTTTTTCTTTTGAGTTTTATTTTTTTTTAAGTTTTATTTTTTTTAGTTTTTTTTTTAGTTTTATTTTTTTTTTAATTAATTTATTTTGTTTTTGTTTTTTAATGAGTTTTTTAAAAATTTATTTGCCTTTTTTAATAACTGCAAATTAATTAAATTTTAATACTTTGGTTCATGATTCATCTTCGTTTGAGTTAAATAATATTATCTTTCCGTTATAATGAACATAATAAATAATTTACTTACAGACATGCTCGCATGTTCAAACCAAATAGAATTGATTTTTAACGAACCAACCAAACGCTACCACCACCACCAGTTTTTTTTTTTAACTAAAGAATTAAATCAATTAAGAATTCGGGTGAAAGCTCGATTCACGTTTGGTTTAAATAAAAAAATCTCTACCGGAAAATACCTGAAATCGCGCACAACATCTCTGATCTGATAATCCCAAGTTCATTCAATTGCAAGTGGGAGCACGTTTAATTTTTGTTTGTATATTTTTTTTTTTTGTTATTTTATACTCTTCACGTGTTTTCCACAGTAAACAAAAGTGTATACAATATACATATATATATTTTTTTTGTATCAACCACGTGAACATCCTCTGACAAGAAAGGATATAATTTAAGGAGCAAAAGAACTTCCTGGAGTGGCTTGGCTGGATGGCTGGCTGGTAGGTACCGTATTGGGTGTGTTCCTTTCATATTTGCACTTTGCAATTTCCAGCTCTATTCAACTTCGGTCCATTTAGCACCAGGTTATCTCACATCTAAGGGGCTCTCTTGTTCGTATTTACACCATTTATTCGCGTAAAAATTAAGTGGAGAGGGGAGGCGAGGGGGGCGGGCTTTGATGTAGGACGGTGTTAGAGGTTGGGTTTTTGTATCCTTTTACTCTCAGAATGTTTGTTAACAAAAGTAAATTTAATCATAAAGTGCAGATGTGCGGACGCGCTGGCATAGTTGTTGTTGCCATAGTCTATCTGTCTGTATAGTGTATAGTGGTGTAATGGATTTTAAACATTGCATTGGTGTAACTATTATAGCTGCTGCATGTGTGTTCTGTGTGCTCGCATGTTTGCTAGAATATTCGAGTTGTGTCTGCCGTCTGTGCTGTTGGAATACATGAAGCGAGGATAATTCCTTTTCATGATTCTCACTCAAATGGAAAACAGCACGTACTCCAATGATGATGATGATGATGATGCCTCCTACCCTCCTGTTCTGATCTATCTGGGTTGTATCTTTTTCGGAGTGCGTTGGTCGGCGCTTTTGTGTATGTCTGTTGTCTGTTCAAACAACTCGGGTGTAATTGCTATATTATTTCAGTTTGTTAATTTTGCCCATATCTCTAGCTTTAGTTCTTCCTTTTCTCTCTCTCTCTTTTTCTCTCACACTCTTTTGGATTCACCCCTTAATGTTCATGGTCAGTTTATTAAAACTCATTCCCACATACCCAACCAGCCGCACTAACTAATAGACTATAGGTATTCGTTTTTGTATATCTTTGCATTTATGTTTCTTTGTGTTTATTTACAATTAACTTTTTTTCTTTTTTTTTAATTGCAGGTAAGATGTGAATTTTCATTCTCTTAAGGATATATCTCCTTTAATAAATACGAATGCTGTGTAAGTATTGTGGTGTAGTTTGGAGCTCTGGGATATTAGTACCTCGTTTGTGGGATATTCACAAAAGAGTATGCTATCTTAAAGATAAGTAAATAAATTGGGCAAAAAAGTTTAGTTACTTTCAGAAATTGGTCAATCATACAAAAATTTGAATCAATGGTTAAAGTTTGTGCAAGCTTATTAGAGAGTACCTCATTTGTGGGATATTGGGAAAAACCATACTTTTTGAAAGGCAATCAAATCCTCAGGGTTAAATGAATTTCAGTAACTGGTAAGACATAGATTTTTTTTTTAATTTTTAAAGTTTTTTCAAGGTTTTATACATATATTGTAAGAACGTCATTTGTGGGATATTCGAAAAAAAAAAAAATTCATTTGAAAAGTTGATTAATTGATCCTGATAAAATTTTAACAATGGTTGACTAATAACTGAAACTAGTTAACTTTTAATGATTATTCAGTGGCCAAATGGTGGTATACTCTTTTGCAAATATCCCATAAATTTGAAAATCTCTGGTTATCTTCAAAAACTTTAAACATTTATTAATAAAATAATCTATGACTGAGCAATTTCTGAAAGATATTGACCTTCTTTGAAAAAATACTGACTTTTTTGATGACGTAGTTTTTTTTTTTTTTGAATACCCCACATGTTAGGTGGGTTCTATGATCCCGGGTCCGTAGTTGAGTTATTTTTAAATCTAAATATTTAGTTCTTGAATTCGATCTCCATACGAATTATTAGAAGCTGTAGTTTAAGCCATTTATGCGAAGTTTTCTTCCATAAATATGGATTTCACGATTTTGACGTGTTGGATGATTTTCACATTTCTGATGAATTTGAAGTTTCTGATCATTTTGACGTTTCTGATGATTTTGAAGTTTCTAACGACTTTGATGTTTGTAACGATTTTAATGTCTGTAACGATTTTGACATTTTTAATGTTTTTGACGTTTCTGGTGATTTTGATGTTTCTGATGATTTGTATGTTTCTGACGATTTTGACGTTTCTGTTGATTTTGACGTTTCTGATGATTTTGACGTTTCTGGTGATTTTGACGTTTTTGATGATTTTGGCGTTTTTGACGATTTTGAAGTTTCTGATCATTGATTTTGATGTTTCTGACGATTTTAACGTTTCTTACGATTTTTACGTTTCTGATGATTTTGGCGTTTCTGATGATTTTGATATTTGTAATGATTTTAACGTTTCTGATGATTTTGACGTTCTCTATTATTTTGACGTTTGTTATGATTTTGACGTTTCTGATGATTTAGAAGTTTCTGATGATTTTCACGTTTCTGATTTCGACGTTTATTGACCACAAATTATACAACTTCACACTCTTTCAAGCAAAAATATAAAAAGAAGATTTAAATTAAGTATAACAAAGTATTAAATTAAGAAAACAACACAACAGAGGACTTTACCACAAACATAAATTTCTATGAAGTAAAATCTGCTTATTTAATGTGTTTTTGTTTACTTTCATAAAATAAAGTAAAATATAGGAAATCCCTTTCTAACCAAAGAGACAAATAAATCCAAACAAAAGGTTAAAAACTATAAAAAGGCTCTTTTTAAAGAAGGTCTGATCTCCAAAGTTAAAGTTTGTTTTAAGTTTTTATATATATTTTTTTGTATCCTATATATCTGTCTTGGTAGCTTATAGAGAAGGAAGGTATTGTAATTTTAGATGGCCAGTTCTCAGTTTGTATGTATCTATATGTTTTTGGGAAAAGGAAAGTTTCGTTCAAAGAGAAACCTCTACTAATTACTAAAAAACACTTGATATTTGGTTATTGTATAATATGTATGTTTATAGAAGGAAGATACACACTTAAAATGTTACTTTAGGGAATCGGAATAAACCACAATGACGAACTTTCAAGTTTTGTGGTAAAAGAAATAAAGTTGGCCACAGGTAGAAAATATACCTTTGCAATAGTATAGTCTTAATAGATGTGAAGTGGGCTTAAATTCGTCTACAGTCATGGTTATATTTACATAGTTACACTGAACGAAAAAAAGCTAGGACGATTGGTCCAAGTTCAGACAAAAAATAATAATGTTCAAAAGCAGAAAATTTGTTCTTTAAGTTTCTAAACCAACTCCGATGAGATTATAGATAACGGAAACTTAAATCGTGACCGCTAAAAAACTGCCGTTTTCTTCTTTCTTAACAAAAGGCTTGATTTAGGTGCTCCGCCATGTTGTCATATAGGGTACCTACAGTGACTGCCATTAATATTCGGTTTTTTGTTGAAAAATTTACTAAACATTTTTGTATGCTTAAAAGGTAATATACTTACCACCATTTAGGTAATTTTTGTTTCGTTGATTTTATTACCATCTAATTCCTCATTGTATTCCAAAGAAATAATTAAACAAAGACCACTATAACACAAGAAAAGTTAAAAGTTAAGAAACAAGCGATTAAGATCGCCGAAACTTAGAAATTAACACTCCTTTAATATTCGGTTGTTTATTTAGTTTTTTATTAAAAAGGTTAAAAAGTGTATTAGTATTTGGCTAGCACATCCCTCATTCGCAAGAACTCCAGATAAACACCTTGGCATGGTTGAAACAATTTGGTTCGTAAATTCTGGGTTTATTCTTGGCCATTCTTGCTATAATCTTAATTTCATGCACTTATGGTAGATGCCGAGTTCTAAAGATCTTGTCAGTGCAGTAATCCCACATTATTTCTATGCATTTGAGATCAGGAGATATTTTAGGAATTACGATTACTTTTGGGTACTTGTAGAGTAGAGCATCCATCGCGGATAACATTGGCTTTATCTTTGGTGTCATTATCTTGATAAAATTTGATGGACTGTAAAATACACAATTTTTCGCTTCAATTTTTTGAATTTTCTCAAAATTTTTGAATTTTTTCAAAATTTTTCACTTTTTCAAAATGTTTTCTTTTTTTATTTTTCCCAAAATTTTAAAAATTCTAAAAAATTTTCAATATTTTTAAATTTTTTTAAAATTTATCACTTTTTCCAAAATTTTTGCTATTTTTTCAAAATTTGTAAAATTTTTCAATTTTCTTAAAATTTCTGACTTCATATTTTTCAAAATTGTTGCCGTTTTTCAAAACTTTTCAGTTTTCTCAAAATTTGTCAATTTTTCAAAATTCTTCAATTTTTTAAAATTTTTTTGATTTTTTTTTTCAATTTTTTCAAAAATTTTCACTTTACAAACGAATTGAATGGGATATACTTGATGAAGAATAATTATACGAATATCCCAAAAACCAAAATCCTGAAAACCTAAAACTCCAAAAACCTAGAATTCCGAAAACCTTAAAACCTTTAATCCACAAAAGCTAATATCCCGAAAAGCCGGAGTCCTTAAAAGCCAAAATCAAGAAAACCCAACAATATACAATTTTTCCCAAAATTCCGAACAATTATATAAAATTAAAATTTGCGCAAATTTTTAAACACCACAGTTTTATTAAATAGATTATTAAACATTAGATTACCTATTATATTAAGTTCATGCGAACGCTCTAATAACTTAAAATTTTTCAATTTTGTCATTATTTTAATTATTAAATTTTTATAATTCGAAAGAATATTTTATTTTCTACAAAAAGTTTCTTGAGTGAAATTGTCAATATTGGCTTAGTTTTTCTGTTATTCCAGAATATGCCCAGGTACTAATTTTTTTCTAGGGAATTTTAGAATAATTAACAAGTGCCTGTAAAATAAATTTCTATGTTATTTTTTTTCTCTAAGTGTATAGATAGAGAAAACATTTCCGTTGTTCACATTTTTAAGCCGATTTAAGTTTCGTCCTTTTCGGGTTTCACCTTACCGATTTTCAGTGTTTTTTTTAATGTATTTATTTTCATTGGTGGTAGTTGGTTGATTGGGTGTGGTAGAGAATATTGTTTTACTGAAATATCCACAAGAGTCATCGGCGCCATCCTTTTGTTTCTGCCTCTCATTTATAATATCATGATGATGATGGTGATGTAATCCAAGAGTATAGGTACCTATGTGTGTGGGCATGATTACCAATTATTAATCGAATAAGAGGCGTCATTTTAGGTTTGGTTTTATATATATAATATGGACCCTGCTTAAAAAATGACAGAATACTTCACAAAAATAATTATCAAAATATTTAATAAAAATTCTAAACGCGCATTCGATGTTTGTCCTTCTTTTACAATTTAGGTGCAAATATTAATTGGTATGATTTTTGAATTCTGAAAGAAATTAAATTGATTTTGTTTTAAAAATTCTCTTATTCTATATTTATCTCATAATTACAAAAAATTGCCCGAAAAATTGAAGTGAAAGTTATGTTGGCTTAGAACATAGTGAGAATGAAAGAGAGAGAGAAATAGACAAAGAAATTAAGTTTCTATACCCCACCCTTTTTTTGACATATAAAGTGAAAGCGAAAATTAATAGAAAATTATTGCCACCATGGGAAAAGGATTAGCTTTTTAGTACGAATAGTCCTTAAACCTCACTTTATATACAATGCTCTTTTCTCTGTTTTATCTTTGAGAGAGAGAGAAATGGTGAGAAAAATAAAAATAAGAGAGCGAAGGAGTAAATAACGAACTGTTGAATATTAAATGCATTTATAACACAACCGAATTTAGAAAATGCTCCTGTTTAACTAGTATTTACATCTTCCTGTTGAAACATTATTTGCTCTTTCAAATTCCTGATTATTCCAGGATTCCCCAATTCTCAAGCTCTTTTTTTTTGAAATAGAAAATATAAGAGAAAGCTTTCCACAGTACACAAACAAAAAATTTCTATGAAGGTATGGTGAATAAGGAAGTAACATTTTATATAGAAATTTACATAGATTTATTGCACATGCGTATTTTAAGAAATTTTATGTTTTAAGAGAGTTTTTTTTTCTGGAAAGGTTATCTCTCATATCCTCAACCTCAACATGAATATTCTGACGTAAGCAGATGAATGATAATATTTCTTCGTCAAAATATACAAATTGTTGCTTTACGTACGGGGTGATAAATAAAAATCGAACGATTTTGTCATGGGGAGTAACGATTTTGTCATGGGGAGTAAACTTTTTTTTGCATTTTCCACAGAATTTTCATTAAGAAATAATTTTATATTATCTTAATTTTATTTTTTAAAATATTGTATATAAGATAATTAATAGCTACTGACAAAAATTATGCATTCAATTTAAACCATTTACATTCGTTTTTGGCTCATGAACCTCATAAAAAAAAAATCATAAATAGGGTGCGGCTTAAGTATTACCTATTTATATGATTTGATTTGATTATTTTGAATTGTCCTTGAATGATATGCACGATACACATCTCCGGAATAAGGTTAAAGCTACATCTGACACTACCGTTAAAAATCAGTTTCTAATTCTTTAAATTTTATTTGTCGAACATAAAATGTGTTTTAAAATCACCATCGTTGCCAGAGCGGTTGTCAGCGGCTTTGTCCTGCTGGAATTGACAATGCTCGAGATCCAAATCAGCAACTTGCGACAAAATTGACGTAGGCGTTTCATGTCATTTGCCAACAAATTTTGCACATTTAAACTGTGACATTAATTTTTGAAGATGTCTAGCGTTTAATCGAATTGGATTTTGTATGATTTTCATTTAATTAAAATCTGGAAATAAAAAAAATATGGGTTGGGGTCAGAATACCAAATGCCTAAATTCCGGAAACGCAAAAACCAAAAATTTCGGGATTTTAAGTTTCCGTGATTTTAGGTTTTTTTTGATCTTATGATTTTAATTAAATGAAAATTATAAAAAATCTAAACTCCAAATTCGAAAACTCAAAATCTAGAAAACCCAATATCCCAATATCCTGAAATCCCAAATTCTCTTAATCACACTACACGAATAATTTTCTCCCTAAATCGAAATTCTGAAAAAATATATAAAATGCAAAATTTGCGAAAAATTTTTTATTTAACATAATTTTTTCGGATTTTCTTCAATTTTGAGAAAATAAAACTTAAAAAAATGTTAAAGAAAATTAATAAGATGATAATTGTCCATTCCCTTTAGGCTAGTTGTGGTTTTTTTTCAGAGTAATTTTCTTGATTTTGGCGTTTCGGATTTAAAATTTGTTTTTTTTTTTTGAGATTTTATTTTTTTTTTTGGGATTTTGTTTTTTTTTGAGTTTTTGTTTTTTTTTGAGGTTTTTTATTGTTTTTTAGATTTGTTAGGTTTTTGTTTTTTTTTTTGGGAATTTAGTTTTTTTTGGGAGTTTGGTTTTTTTTTTTGTGATTTCAGTTTTTTGTTGGGATTTTGTGTTTTCTGAATTAGGGTTTTTTTTGTAATATTTCTGACGTAGTAGGGAACAATCCCCCAAACTTGAAATACAGTACAGTGAAGCTTCAAAGGATAACAAGTGTAGTGTGCTGGAAAACTTAATCTTACGTTGTTTTTTTACAATTTTAATATTTTACGCCGGACGTCTTGGGTTCGAATCCCAACCTATAACACCTTAAAACAGTAATGTTTTTCAAGGGCTACAACCTTAGTTTTCTCAAAAACTAAGATACATTTTAGCTTCCGGTTTTCTGTTTTTTATTGAAAATCAATAAGAGCATTGAATTTTGAAAACAAAAATTTTTACTTAATTATGTACCTACATAAAATTAAAAAAAAAAAAAATATTTTGAAATTTGAGTTTAAAAATTAATTTTTCAAAAACTATTCCCTAACACAACTTTATTCAAAATGAATATTAAAGAAAAGATTTTTAGATTTCCAAAACGATATTGTATTGTAAGTTTTACCGTTGTTTTTAGATATTTTTTTTTCTGTTTTTAGTCAATTTTTTAGAAAATTGCCCCTCCCGCCTTAACGGGGGAAATAGAACCCCTCCTATACGATTGTTTTCTTGTCTAAACCCAACCTACTCGCTCTAGCTCCCCTGTATATTTCATTCAAAACCTTCAAAAAATTTAAAAATATGTAATAATAATCAATAGTTACTTTTACAAACCACCCTAACTGAAAGTTTTAAATAACGAAAATTCAGTGCAATTAATTTATTAATTATTTTTAACGCTTTCCTTTTATAACTCCAATATATCTGCTCAATTTATTTGTCTTTCAAAACTATGCATATAGGTGTACAAATCAATTACGGTCATATTACTTCATACGTCATACATCATCTGTCTGTCTGTGATGTCTTAATTAGATTTCTTCGAGAGCAATTATTTCCAAAAACGAAAAAAAATAAAAAAAAAAACCTATTTGCATTACGAATCTCCATCCATACAGAAACGAAAAAAAAAAAAAACACCGCAACATAAATACCAATCGAACAAAATCCTATTTTGTTTGCTTTGCTTTTATATATCCCTTCGGTGGAACACTTAAAAAATATCCAGGAATGGTGTTAGGGAAATTACTTTCACTTCTAACAGCATTTATCCAATTCTCCTCTCATTCCATACCAAAAAAAAAAACCACGCAATTCCAGGCATCTAACCGTTGTCGTCGTCAGTCGCAACCTCCGCCTCTTAAATACCATTTAAAGGCCGCTTTCAATTTGTATCAATTAAAGCGGAAAAAAACACTCAATGGATCATAATCGATTTCCATTTTCCATTAAAGTATCTATAGAAAAAAAAAAAAACTATACACATAAACCTGTAGGTACACATCCATATATACATATCTAACTTTTTGCATTCAATTCATTCCGGCGGATTCGACTTGGATATGGAAAACTTTTGCTATCGCCCTAACATAATATAAAAGCAAAAGAAGAAGAAGAATTGAAAATCTGTTTGTTTGTCACTCAAGCAACACACCGTACACCGCACCGAATAGGATTTTGTAGAAAATCCTTTTATTTTTGTTGTTGTTGTTGTCTCCCAACCGTTACAGAGAGACCCTAGCAACACATTCTAGTAGGTAGGTAGGTAGGTAGATAGATAGATACCTATTTCCATAACCAACACTAACTACACTCTACACACTCTCTCTGTGGAGTTAGTTTTGTGTACTTTCCCTGGCAAACTATTTGGCAGGCAAACCATCAGAGTGAACTAAGTAAAGAGAGAGAATAAAACGGATAATCGAATCCTGACAAATAGTAACGACGACGAACAAAACGACAAACAAGGACAAAAATGAAAAAAAAAAAGAAATAATAAAAAAAAACCAACAGGCAAAAATAGCAAAAAAAACAACCAAAACCCGTTATCAATCCGGAAAATCTACACGAACAATAGATATTCTCCATTATATTGCGGAAATCGTATACCCCCTTTGCAACCTCATCTTCCGGGAAAATGGCCGTTCCTCGTTGTCGTCAACCCTATCGTCGTCATCGTCGATGAAAATTCAACAGAACTTACAAGCACCTACACGCGCGTATATTTTGTCTCCACTGTAAAGTACTCAACCCCTCCCCCCAAACCCAACACAACCCAACCCAACCCAACCACCTTGTTGAAGCTCAATTGTGGAAGGGAGGATGATCAGGATAAAACCACGCAGGCATGCAACTTCAAACTTAAACACAAAAAAAAAAAAAAAAAAAAAAATAGAAAAACTCGCCCAACTCCAATTTTAATCTATAGGTAGTACTACTAGTAGCGAATCGTTATTTCGCCGGAACGAGAAAAACAGTTTTTACGCTATTTTTAGCCGGAAATTCAGAGTATTCCTTTTTCCCTTCTTTTAATTATGTATACACGAATACTAGGTATACTAGACTGCTCTCCATCCATAGAGGAGTGTCACAATGTCCTCGGATTATAGTGACTATATGGCAAGCTGGGTGGAGAGGGTGGATTAGAGGAAGTTGTGTTTTTGTTATCTGTCCGGCGATGACACTTCAAAACCCCAAACAATAAATACTCCCCCAGATAGCAGAAACTTTTTTTTTTTGTTTTTTTTTTTGTATCTCCCCACTCTCCTCTTTTAAGTGTACCTATTGTAAGGAGCATATTGTGCTTTATTGTTTTCCGCGTAAATAGAGATATTGTTGTTGTTGTTTTTGTTTATTAACAGTTAGCAATTGAAGTCAAGAGTACCTGTTAAGAAAAAATTACGCGCTGAGCTGAGTATTAAAGAGATTTTAAGTATTTTAAATAAACGACCATAGAATGTCTAAAAGATAATTTTAAATACAAATAATTTTCAAAACACTACCGATTACTCAATCCTTTGAGAGAAGTCAGATTAAATTTTGTCATATTCATGATAAAGTCCCGTCAATAAAACATTTTAAATCGGAAAAAATCGCCGGAAGGCTGGATTTTAATATATAGCCTCCTCATGGCGTTCTTAAGAAATTGTCAAAATTCCCCATCGATATGACGGCCGCACACAATTTTATGGGGGGTGAAGGACCCCCAAAAAGGTTTTTCAGAAATAACTCCCAAATGGTAAGTTGTATAAAAGAAATGTCAAAGAGGCTAATTTGAAGCTTGGGAAATTTCCTACAAAAAATATTAATATACTTTTTTCATAAAAATAACCGTTTCCGAAATAAACCAATTGGAAGAGTTAAGGGTCTTACTTTTCTATATGTGTACAAGATAGGCGTCTTAGTTAAAATTCATTTTGTGATAAATGCATCAATTTTTGTTCGCAGTCGGTACATTTTATGAGCATGATTTTAAGATATCTGCCCCTGTATTTGTCCACCCCTTTAAGTGGGAGGGGAAAAAAAAAAAAAAAATTGAAAATAGAAAATGAATATATAAAACACAACGACAACACCTACAATATCATGTTATGACTTTTTTTAAAAGCCAGTAACTTATTCTTTTATTATGTTTTTAAATTAGGTTATTTTAGGGTTCCGGGATCTTAGCACCTCATATGTGGGATATTCGCAAAAAAAGTATGCCATCTAAAAGGTCACTAAATGGTCATAAAAGGTCAGCTATTTTCAGAAATTGGTTAGGCTTAAAAAATTTGTAATCCAAGCTTGAACTTTTTCAAGGTCATTAGCGAGTAATTGGCCAGGCATATATTTTTTTAAATAATTTTTTTAAATTTTTTTCAAGGTCATAGCGATTTTTAGCACCTCATTTGTGGGATATTCGAAAAAAGTATATACCATCTGAAAGGTTACATTATCCTTATAAAAGGTCAGGCAGTTTTAGAAATTGGTCAGCTATAGATTTTTTTTATAAGCTTTTTAATTTTTTTTAGGTCATACAAGGTCATTTGTTCCTTAAGCACCTCATTTATGGGATATTCGAATAAAAAATATACCATCTGAAAGGTAACTCAATCTTAGTAAAAGGTCAGTTAGTTTCAGAAATTGGTCAGCCTTGGATTTTTTTTAATTAATTTTTAAAAGTTTTGTCCCAAGGTCACGTGTACCTTTATAGCACCTCATTTATGGGATATTCGAAAAAAATATATATCATTTGAAAGGTAACTCAGTCCTCATAAAAGCTCAGCTAATTGCGGAAATTGGTCAGCTATAGATTTTTTTTTAGAAATTAAAAAAAAAAATTCAAGGTCTAGTATTTATTGTGGAATTTCGCAAGAAAAAAAATAAAATGTGTTAAAGAAATATTTTAAACTTGATCTCTTTGGAAGTTTTCTGACTTAGTGCATATTATGCTTTCGGTATACATTTATAAAATTTCTAAACCCCAATATTTAATTGAAATCAATGTCAACATTCTATAGACAAACAAAAAATAACGAGCTATAATTAAAAATAAAACGATTATGATTTAATCACATTTGATCCATATTAACTACGTGCTTTTTCACCTTTGATCAAAATATGTTATACAATCGGCCCTGTGTAAAAACCATGAAAAAAAATAATCAATTTATCTGAAATTGTTATTTAAATAAAATTAATTAAAAAATTAAAAAAAAAAAAAAAAAAAACAAAAACAAATTAACGACAAAACTTTTTCAATTTAATTATTTATTTAAATAAAAACAAAATTATTTGGAGAATATTTTGAGTATGCGGCATCATGTACTATAGGTACGAGGATACCTGGAATAAATACATTCCGGGGTCAAAATCTAATTTAACTGGATTATCCTCAAATTGTATATTTACCAACAAAAATCTACAAATATTCTGCATGCTGTACAACTATAATGTGGTCAGGTCAATGATTATAAAAAAAAAAAACAAAAAAGAAATAAAAAAAACAAAAAAAAAAAAATAATAAATATAAAAATAAAATCAATAAATCGTTTTATCCACTTAGCACGACCGCACCATATTTCAACCATATGGATTTAAATTCCAAAATTAAATCATCCATACTCGAACTATTAACGAGTATGTTCTCCATATATACACGTAGATATAAGTATTATACTTATCCATCTAGATCCATTAACATATCATTGTCACTAATAAATAAAAAGCTTTTTTTTCAAAATTGAATAAAACAAAAAAAAAAAAATTTAAAAAAAAAATCTGAACAATATTCAATCGATGTTGTAATTAAATTCACTTGAAAATTCAATTTTAATTCAATGCCAAAAATTTGAAGTACCTTTACTACATATATGGTCGTCGTTGGTCGTCGGTGGCTGTCGCTGTCATCGCTCAGCTCAGCTCACAGCTCAACTTGGTTCCGAGGGTGTTCGTCTAGGACACAAGAGTATATACAGCCAATGAATACATCATCATATGTCAAAATCACTGCAAAGCTATTTGCCAATTCAATTATTTTACCAACGACGACGACGATATTGAGAGAAGTCCAATTTATCAAAGGCAAGCGACCTCAGCATCGGTTATTATAGGTATAGGTACTCCGTATAGGTTCTGCAATTATACATAGGTGTGTTTCTATATTTTATATATTCATATACAACAGGAAGTCTGAATCTGAACCTCTCATCTATACTGGGTGGTTGTCAATTTCAGAGTACCTATGTATATAAAGATAAAAACGATTCGTTTCGGTTTTCAGTTTTCAATTTTTTTTTTTGTCAGCATCAGTGCGCTTATCTCGTGCTTCACAACGAAATTGACCTGGTGAAATTAATGAAAGGACCTGTGTGAGCACTTGTATTCATAAAATACGAGAGTACCCGTCATTATCTACTTGATGACTATAGAGTGTCCTCCATCCCATTTGAAGCTATTCAAGCGTTTTGTAGGTAGGTAGGGTATGCACGGTAAAGGATGCAATTACCACCTTCTCTGCACCTACAAGAGTCAAAAAAGAAAAATGTGATGAAGGGGTGGAGGGGGGGGGGGGGGTGGATGTTTGAAGCTACTTCTGCTATACAGCTTTGCTGTTGTTGCACATTCGGATGTAGTATACTGGGTTGATGGAGGATTGGGTTGGGAAAATTCATCAGCAGTTCTTATAACACTTTTGTTCACAATTGGTGTGAGACACTTTTAAAGTCTGAAGGGGGGGGGGGGGGATTGGGAGGGCTGATTATTGCAGAGAAAAAAAAATATTAAAACAATTGTAGGTAAGGTATAAAACTCCTTGACTTAACCTTAAGAAATTTTTATGCTCGTTAGTCTTGTATTGTTACGAGTCCTGTGGTGTGTATTTGAGGTTATAAAAATTAAGCGACATGAATATATAAGAAAATCTTATGACTTTTTTCAAACCTATATAGGTACCAGCTTTCAACCTTTATAAGATTTTATTAAAAAAAAAAATTATAGATGAAGAGCAGATAATTACTACTTTTTTCTTCTTAACGTTGCGCTGTTTTTTTTTTTTTTTTTTTTTGAATAGGAGTATGTATTTTGAAGATTTTTTTTGAGCAATGAGCAAAGAATATTGAAGTGGTTTTGTTATAAGTGTCTTGAACTTTTGTCATTTAAGAAATCTAAACTGTGATAAATCTGCAGTGAGTTCTATATAATGGATTTTCATTTACACGTGTATTTAGAACATAAAAGTGTAGACTTGTTTAATTTATTTTTACTACGCATACACGTGTAATTAGATACACGGTTAAAATCAAGAGCTCTAGTCCACTGAAATGCAATGCTGATGAATTTCAAGGTCTTTGTTAAATAGTCTAGTCTGACTATTTATAAAATCCTACGACATACAAAAATCTTTTCATGATGAGAAATTAATTTTGTAGTTTTTTTTTTTTTTTAATTAGAAAAAAACTAAACTCCTTATTGACATCTAAAGTCTATCATCGATATTAAAAGCATTGTAAGTCAGTAATATTTATAAAGGTATGTACACATTTCTTGAAGATTTTATGGCGGCTTTTTGATATCGTTAATATAGAAACGCATTTTTTTAAATGTCCCAAATAAATGGGACTTTCTGATAAATTAACTCAGATTTTTAGAAAATTCAATGGTTGTTTTGGAAAACTTGTTTGAGAGTCGAACTCATAAAAACAAAAAAAAACCAAAATCCCAAAACAACCAAAAATATAAAATCCCAAAAATATTAAAATCCAAAACTTTAATTTGAAGTCGAACTCAAAAAAAAAATTTTAAAACCCAAAATACCAAAAACACAAAATCTAGAAAACCCGAAATCCCAAAAAAAAAACATAACTCCAAAAACCCAAAATCCAGAATGTCTAGAAACCAGAAAACATAAAATCAAGAAATCCAAAATCACGAAAGACCAAAATCTCCTAATTCTTAATAAATAATTAAGCCTTCAAAATTTTGTTTAAGTGAAATCTTTTCTTTCTTTCTTAATAATATGTATAACAATACGAATGATAGTAGGCCATGTCAAAAAATAACAAGCGTTAACGCAAATGGACATTTATCGAGTCATCTTCTTGTTTACTTACGTTTGAATTTAAAATTGTTTTCAATTCAATAGGTTTTCGGGATTTTCAAGATTTTTGGTTTTCGGGATTTTGTATTTTCGGGATTTTGTATTTTCGGGATTTTGTATTTTCGAGATTTTGTACTTTCGGGATTTTGTATTTTCGGGATTTTGTATTTTCGGGATTTTGAATTTTCGGGATTTTGTATTTTCGGGATTTTGTATTTTCGGGATTTTGTATTTTCGGGATTTTGTATTTTCGGGATTTTGTACTTTCGGGATTTTGTATTTTCGGGATTTTGTATTTTCGCGATTTCGGGTTTTTAGGATTTCAGTTTTCAGAATAAATTAGTTTTTCGGGATCTCGGTTTTAAAAATTTGCGAGATTTTGGGTTTTCGAGATTTCGAGATTTCTGAATTTTTGTTTTTTTTTTAGGAATTTGGTTTTTTTTTAGGAATATGGTTTTTTTTTTAAGGAATTTGGTTTTCCCAAATATACCATTTTTTTTTGCTATCGAGTCAAAAATAATAAATAATTGTCAGCAGCCTAGCTAATTTCTATAATTACCATTGTAGGCCCCCCAAAATGCTTTTTCAGGAATAACTCCCAAATGGTCAATTTTACAGAAAAATTGTTAAGTACTAATTTGTAGTTTAGACAATTTCCTACAAAAAACATTAACATATTTTTTTTTCATAAAAACAACCGTTTTCGAAATAAACCAATCGAATAGTTAAGGGTTGAACTTTTCTATAGTGAGGCAGCTTAGTTTGCAAAATTGTGCATTTTGTAATAGAACCATAAATTTTTTTTGTATTTTTGTTACATTATATGAACATGATTTTAAGATATTGTTGCACTTATCCACCCCTTTAGGTCGAAATGGTAAATTAAAATAAAAAATATTATCAATAGAAAATTAATATAAAAACACAACGGCAACACTTACAATATCATGTTATAGCTTTTTTTAAAGCCAGTAATTAATTCTTCGATTATCACAAGTCAATATGAATTTTGACTTTGAAAAAAGGGTATTAAATTAATAAAGCTGTACTTATAGCCACCCGAAAAACAAATACATATATTTGATTGAAAAGTTTGATTTTGTAGCCAGGATAACGTTTTAACAGGTTATTTTTAAAACTATGATTTAAATTTTTATTTTTTTTATAAATTAAATCAAATAGATTTTTAATTATTTTTGTATCTTTAATTATTGAAATAAAATTATTATTATACAAAAATACTACTTAATAGTGAAAAATTTTGAAAAAAAAAAAATTAATTTCCAAATTTTTCATTTTTTTTTTTTGCAAAATTTTGAGTTTGAAAATTAAATTTTTAAAAGCTAATTTAAATAAATTTATTTAAAAACAGAATTAAACAATGGATGTCTGACTTTTAAAAAAGATATAACGTGACACTGTAAGTGTTGCCGTGTTTCTAAATATTTTTTTAAAAACAGAATTAAAGAATGGATGCCTGACTTTTAAAAAAGACATAACATGACACTGCAAGTATTTCTGTTGTTTCCAAATAGTTTTTTTTTTTGCTATTTCAAGTCTTTCTTTTAAGAAAATTCCAAGATGGCGGCTTAAGCTCCAGTCCGATTTTCCCGAAAAACTACTCATATGCTCCTAATAATCCCCTCTAACGAATTCTGAAATTTCAAAGGCAAAAATCAAGACACGTTTATTGTAATAAGTAATAACCATTACAAAAGCAAATTTTAAAATGAATATTAATATTACTTATTCATTTTGGTACCTACATAGTGAATATAAAAATCGTAAAATGAATGTTAGGACAATAATTTTTTTTTTTTCTTTTGTTGAGCTGTGTTATGGTTTTAAATGAAGTTATTTTAGTACTTAGTTTTTGAATGTTATTTTTAAACTCAAAATTTTAAATAAAAATTAAAAGTTTCCCTTTAATAATTCTTTTTGATTTTAAAAATTCATATTGGTTATACCTACTTTATAAATTTATTATAGAAACATATACAAACAGATATAAATCTAAAATCTTATCTGCAAACAGAAATAAAAACAGCATCAAAATTGTAACTGTTTGTGAGGATTAAACAAGTAAAAAAAACTCGACTATATGTGTGGTAGTAATTTCTCCAGAATCCTTAAAAAGCTGATTTTAATTTATCAAAAGTGCTTCCTTTTATCGATTTTTTTTTGTTCACAAAAAAGCGATATATAAATCAACAAAACCACAATTTTGAGGTTTCTTTTTAATTTTCTTTATTTTGCAATCAACAACATTAACAACAACAACAAAAATATCCAGAGTTCCATCGTTTTGAGATACATGTCGTATATATAAGCAATTATATATATGCATCGGTTAAAATGTCCTTTCGCCACTTTTAACGCCTCGCCATTGTTATTTTATATTTTCAAATGTTTTCAAGAGTAAAAGAAAAATAATAATATGTTTACTTTGTGTTTGAGATGATGTCTCTGACGCTTTCACACCAGAAACCATACAAAGGTCCTTACAAACAAATATTGTATGTTTGTATCTGTATGTATATATAAAGTTAACCGAGGGGATAAATGCCATAGAAAATTAAACACAAACAGAATAAAATAAATAAAATAAATCCTTGAGGCTATATTATATAAGGACAAGAAGGAGACATTTTCAATTCTTTAGTAATTTTGTATATTTTTTTTTTTTAATGAAAAAGAAGTCCTGAAAGAATTTTCACATACCTATACATTTGAAGAAAAATAAATGAAAAATGAATTCACTTTGATTGGATACCGATCCTGTGATACATACATATATTATATCTTCAATGGCCAGACCAGACTAGATTAGAATTTTTTTTCCTTCTCTAGGCTACACACAAGAAAATAGCTATAAAGAGGATAATGGTCTGGTCGCAATAGATGTCCTTTTTAAATACATATCTTTCATAATATTAAAAGTAGAACCAGAAGCAAAGAAAAAAACAAAATAAAAACCATATCTTCTATGCATGCACACTTGCTTAAGGTTAGAAAAATAAATACATAATACAAAAAAAAAACTATCTTATCTATGAAATTTTGCCCCCAAAAACCTTTTTCAAAGTTTTGTAGGAATTTGTTTCTTCCCATCGATATCACATATACTACATACATACCTAGATACTATCTACAACTATACTCTCCGTTATGTATAGAAAAAGGAATTATATTTTTTTTTATAAAAAAAAAAGAATAAATTCCGCTTATTCGTATTTAACATTTAAGGCATTTTTTGTTCAACAACCACGAAAGGAATTTTTAGCTTCATGGACAGAGAATATATATATCTATATAAAGATACTCGTAGGTTCTTTATATAGAAGAATTTCAAAAAGATGGAATTTAAGATACCTTGAAGCCGCAACCAAGAAGATAATATCACAGAATAGAACAAAATTGAAAATCTACTACTACTTATATTTAGTGCTAAAGGAATATGCTTTCAATATTCGGTTTAAAATTGCCTGTAGGGCAGAAATGCAATATTTTAACAAGTATATAGGTATGTTCCATATTAAAAGATCTTCTTCTTAAGAGATGTATGAAATTATATTTAAAGTAGGTACAAAGTTTTTGATATACATATCTACTGAATTAAAGTTTGATAGCGACACTGAAAGAAGTTAAAGATAACTATAATGCTAATTTTAGATTGTTTGTTCTTATAGAGGATCGCTAGTGAACAGCGCCACCTATTGATATTTTTTTTTTTTATACACTCGGGTCAATGCGAAAGCTTAAATACCTTTGTATAATTTGAACCAAATCATTTCTGCATTTTACTGCGAAGCTCTCTTTTAATTTCTCTGCACAAAAAAAAAAATACGAAAATCACTCACTTTACTCATTAAATGTCTTGCGCACCATTTTCGTTCTCTTAAATCCTTTTTCTGCGCAACCGACCGTTAGCCAAGTGATTTGGTTCAAGATATACATAGTTCGAACTTTCTCGGGACGTAAAATAAAGAAAATATGCATATAGGTACACAAGAAACGTGGGCGTGTCAGTAGGCGAATTTCCAAGAAATTTGCGTCGCATGCCTTATATTCAAGAAAACTTTAAAGCAACATTTCAATTTTAGAAAGGACATTGAAAAATAATTAAACTCAAATAAAAGAAAAGTGGGCGTGGCAGCAAACATATTTACAAAAAAAATTAACTATTTCAATATTCAAGAAATTGAAAAAAAAAAAAAAAAATCAATTTTCAAAGGACATTGAACTCAAATATTTATTTAAAAATTGGGCGTGGTAGTAGGAGGATCTAAAAAAAAATTAATATTTGAAGACAGAGGTTCAGTAGGCAATCAACACAAAATATATAACAACTCAAAATTAGTAAAAGTGGGTGTGGCAGTAAGCGGACACTTAAAAAAAAATAAATATGTATATCAGGCTTTAGTTCAAGACATAATGATAGCAAAATGTCAACTTTCTAGACACTATATGATAGATAGATATTAGTATTTAGTACAGTAGTTTACAAAAAAAAGTGGGCGTGGCAGTAGGCGAATTTGCCAAAAATAAGAAAACTCATGTTATATTAGTAGGTATTATGTTAAAGAGAATTAAAAAAAAAGATTTATTAGAAAAGTAGGCGTGGCAGGAGGATGGGAGCTCAAGATAAAGAAAAATTGTAACCCTCGTTTACGTTTATAGATAGATATTTATTTTCGTAAAATAAAACATTACATTATGTATTTAGTTAAAGAGCTTGTACAGAGATATGATATACAGTGAACTCTGTCATAACCGGACACTGATGGTACCCAGAAATTTGTCCGGCTATTAGAGGTATCCGCTTATAAGAAAACGAAAAAAATAAATTGAAAACCTTTTAAAAAAGACATAAGCATATTCCAGAATTTTCCTATTCTAATCCGAGTGCCTTCTCGTATTGTAAAATTTGGAATGCACTTTAAAAACAGAATGTAGCTTTCGAGATACAACAAAATTTCACCTATGAATGAGTTTGTGTCCAAGAAAAAAATTTGTGATTTTTTTTCTTGTGAGGATTACACCACTATAATCTTCATATTTCTACAAGTTATTAATTTACTATCCAAAAATACCGAAATGGACCTTATAAAAATTGAAAAAAAGTACTCCACATGCACTTTGTCCGCTTATGAGAGATCCAAACTCTATTGGGGTTATTTAATTTGGTGTCTGCGTCCGGTTATTTAGAGTCCGCTTATGGGAGAGTTATTACTATGAAAAATCATGAATTTAATTCTGTTCCTTGAAATTTGTCCGGTATATGGTGGTGTTCGCTTATGGGAGGTGTCCGTTTTATATCTTACAACTGGAAAATACAAACAAAATTTTATGCTAATATACATAGATAGATAATTTAAATTTTATTTTATTTTAAGCCATTTAATTTTTTTTAGGATATTTTACAATTCTAATTTTAAAAGTAAAAACAAAAAATTCTAGTATTTTTCTTTCTTTTTTTATCTTCAGGGTAATTCCACCTGACTAAATAATTTATTAATTGAGTCAACGAGTTTATTCGTTAAGTGAACCAAATCACTTCATGTAATTTTCACAATACATATGTAGTAGTATTTTTGAATATGGAGAATTTAGCTACATAAGGATTGAAGACTTAATATTATTTAATTGAAAGTGTTGAATTATTCTATCAAATTAAATTTTAATGACAATTTAAACCAAATCGTTGAACATTATTGCTTTTAGTTCTCACTTGATTGTCGTTAAGCCTTTACCGCATGAATTATTGTTTAAAGAGGAAAAAAATAAAATACGCTTAAAATGACTTCTTTATGTTGTTTTAAGACGTTTTTTATTAAAAACAAAAAAAAAATTTTCGTTTAAATAAAAATCTCAACCAAATATGTATATTTTCAACCCCTTACTGCCTACGAAGCCAAATATGGCTTGTACACTTTTACCTCTCAAACGAGCAAGTTAATAATTTTTTTTAATAAAAATGTATCCATTTTAAAGAGAATTAGACACACAATCCGAAATATATTTTTATGATTACTTAACTCACCTAACAGAAAAGTTATTATTATTTCAAATAAGAAAATTTTTCACACTTCCGTTTTCATTGACAACAAGTAACACACTGACCTGCAAACATGAATATCTTCGTTCTTGTTTGGTGCACATGTGTAAAAGCACAGCTATTTGTTCTCAGAAATGCACAGAAGAGGATCTTGTTGCGTTTTGATCATTTTTTTTTTTTATTAAAGTCAGGACAAAAGAGGTCATAACTGGTGAAAGCCATATTTGGCTTCGTATGCGGTAAAGGGTTAAGAAAAAAAAAAAAAAAAATTCTGAGCAAAAATAAAATTGACAATGTCATCAGTTAACTGATAATTCCAAATAGCCTATTCGTAATCAGTAATCACTAATCATTAATTGGCTTGTGAACCCCCTTTTTAACCACAAAATCTAAATCTTTGTTCTGTCCATTAAAATAGTGTTTATGTCCAAAATAAATTCAAATTTCATTAATGCATGGTTTTTTTTTCCTTTGTTAAATTTCTTATTTTATGTTAAACAATGACACATTATAGAATAAAAATGTCCATTATTAATTAAAAGTTATACCTAATATATTTTTCTGAATATCGTTTATAAAATTTCTTACAATCAATGCTCTCAATTATGGTTTGAAGTCGATGAAATGGTGGGACTCGACTTGAAATTTATATTCGGTGTTCGGTGCAGATTTGCTTCATGGTTGGTATTGACACCTACATCACATCTAAATATGTGGCCTGAACAATCAAAACAGTGCCAAACTAACTTTTTTCAATATATGGAGTGTGATATACTAAAATTTGCGTATCATAGAGAGCTATCAGATAGTGGAAACATTTTGTTTTAAAAAGAGGTAATCAACAAGTTATTACTATTTTTAATATGAGTTTAGTATTAGTAGTAAGTTAAGTATTGTCTTAACAATCAAAAAGATCCTATCTTTCATAAAAGCTAGTAATTTTCAAAACGAATCTATTTTTGCTCTAAATAAAATCAAATAGATAGCATTGATTTTCAAAACGGAGCTTATTACGCTTTGTGGTATATCAACATTCAAGCAAAAATGGCCAAAATACAAATTTATAACATTGATATACATTTATGGCTTCAAATATAACTGAATAAGAATCCTTCAGCAAAAAAAAAATTAAATAATCTTTCCAATCTTTCCTTCTTTCCGCTGAATAGTCTTTGCTGGCATAGAAAAAAGTGCGACATGAGGAGGTTGTCATCCTTTTAAAAGTATTATGAAATTTTCAATGAATATGGAACTGTCAAAATGCTTGGAACGGCCGCGGCGGGGCGACGGAGTGTGTCCAGTAATTGACTGGAAAGCGGCGCCCAAGAAAACTCAAAGTCAACCTGTTAATCATGGCATTTTAAGTTTAAACCAGCTAACGGTTTGACAAAACAAGAGCTTATCAAAGAAAGAGTCCAGATGAATCTGTAGTTGGAGTTCAAGATCCATTATGCACCCGACTAAAAGAATTGATATGATAGATCTAATATCATTGCCCTCAGGAATTCCTCTGATAGAACCTTAAAAGAATATTATTGACAAACTCCTCAAACACCATTGCCGGGTTAAATTGAGAGAAATCGAAGACTTGAAATTTTATAGGGAAATTATGAATACAGAAGTTTTTCAAAATCTAAGGATGTATCAGATCTTTGTGAGTTTCTCGAAGAAACTTAGCACTTACAAAATTTTGACTATTTGTTCATTTATCTGAAGTTCCTATATATGACGAAAACAAAATTGCTAAGAATTATTAAACAGGCCTACAGTGTTTTTTGTGCCGCTAAAGTGAAAACTGATTCTATGTTAACTAGTTACCCTGGTTCTAACTGCATACTTACTTTTTTGATCCGACGTGTAGTTTTTGCGATACAACATTATGTGCAAATAATACAAATTAAGCGATTTTTTAATAATAAATTCCTTTATTCTACATGAAGAAAGCTTCTTTTTAGAGATTTTCTTTCATGAGTGTCCTTAAGACATTCTCGCGGGATACACCAGCAGTAATGAGCCATCATAACATCTTCCCATCGGCCTTGATACCTATCTTTCATGACTTCTAAGTCCTGGTGGAACCGTTCTCTTTGTTTCTCGCTATATGAGTCAAGACTTTTGGCAAAATTATTTTTTATCTCAAAACTAGAGGTGAGTTTAGGACGCTGTTAAAGATTCCTCACAAGACAACCTTGCTTGATCCAGTGGTCAATTTCGTTTTTGCCCCATTGACAGCTGAAAAACATGAAACATGGAAATTTGGTGAATCTACTTTGTTGTCCCAGTAAAAAGTTAACCATTTTTAAATCCACGCATATATAACCCACTGATGATCATGATTTTTCAGTTATTCTTAAACAAGAGACACAGACTGATACTCCTTTATTTTTGTGGAATGAACTAGTGAAACGCCACCATATTTACTTCCATTTTGTAATAGGCTTTTGACGTTTTTTCACTGTGAATTCACCACAAAAATGTAACAAAATGAGTTTGGATCATTTAAGCATCTGCTCTTCTAAGAAGACACATCAAAAACTTTAATTTAAATCGCTTGAAAATAAACAAAATTACCTAAATGTCAAGAAAACTCGGCCACATCCTTCTAGTATTTTTTTAAGTCAAACTAATAGAAAAAAATTCCACAAACTTAACAAAATTTACTGCATAGAATTATCTTAAATATTTTAGAAGTGATAGGTTTTCGCCCTTTTGCTCGGTTTCATGTTCAATTTTTTTAGCCTCTGTTTGATTGTTAACGCCAGCCACATATATCCCTATCTTTATATTTGCAGTAATTTATCATGAATCGTTAATAAAATATCCAATTGTTTAAGTTTAAAGAAAAAAAAATCCTCATGACTTTTTCGTAAAATGTATATTCTCCAGCTGTACTGAGTATATGTCCATGAGAAATGAATCACATTCCAAAAGCAGCGTATCGTCTATCTATATAGTTGGCCTTTGCACATTAAAATCGTTGCAATTTATTAAAAGATTTCTTGTCTTGTATATATCGACCTGTGACATTTCACATTCCATTAGTTTAAATCTAACCCAAGTTCTTTTTGTTTGTTTCTGATGCTTTATTATTCTTCAGATGATAAAATGAAAATAAAAAAAAAATCTGTGAGATCACTTTTCTGTAAGAAATTCAGTTTGCCATTATTTTGTTATTTGACCTCGAACTATGCATGAAGTTATAGTATAGATATAATATGTACATCACCTCACACCTTAATCTCAACTTATATGTATATCTTACAACGCAGCATCTTTGCAGTTAGTTTGGATGTGTAAACATCTATAATACTGGCGGTAGGGTGGAAAAAAAAACGTAACGTATCTTGTGATTGTGATTCTGTGATTGTGATTCTGTGATTGTGATTCACGTTGCGTTACGAATGTTTAAACATCTTTACCGTGAGTCCCGGAATTCACACTTTTTTTTGTTTTGTTTCAATTCTCTTAGGAGGAAGATTCCATCAAAACTGTTAAAATATTTGACATTTTCCTCAACTTCCTTAAATCAATATTTTCTACCTTGAATATATTCTCTTAAAAAGTTTCCATTTTAATTTCTTGCAATTTATACAAAATCAAAAAAAAAAAAAAAAAAAAAAAAAAAAAAAAAAAATTAAAAATAAAAACTCACAAATTATAATCACTTGAATAATGATCTATAAATTACGGGGCATATAAATAGCCCCATCAAAAAAAATATTTCAAAACCAGCTGAACTGAACTGACTATACATATAATAACAACAACATCATGACAAAAACAACTCACTTAAGAGTTATTCAGGTAAAATTATTTAAATAGGAAGAGAGTGAGTGTTGTGTATGAGAGGATGAATAAAATATAAATATTTTTAAAAATATTCAACAAATTTAGTTTAGGAAGATAATTTTTTTTTAATTTTTTTTTTTAAATGACGAATACTTATTTCTAGAGACCACCTTTATATGATGCCTTATAGATGTACATACATACATATGTTCATTTGTTATTTTGTATAAGACTGCTAATTATTGTGTGAACCGGGTCAGCTTCTACGTAGTATATAGATGATGGGAATTAGGGGTTTAGACGTGATCAAAGGGGGGAGGGAGGTCTATATTTTCGTTTAAATTGTAAAGTGTGAGTATATCTATTTTTCAGGTTGATTGCTTACAGCTTGTTGTTTATATTTATAAATCTTTGCAGGCATTGCAAATGGAAAACAATTTTATGAATTTATTATTTTGAAAAGGGTATAGTACAAGTATTTGGCTGGGGTTATAATAATTTTTTTTCTTTTTTTTTTCAAGACTTTAACAGAAAGTGTGCTACATATAAACACATTGAAATTTTAATTGCAATATTACCAATTAGCAATTATAGACTCGATGTTTTAAGTGGAATCAACAAAATGTCTATTAAAACTGATAGTCATTAAAAAAAAAAATTTAAGTTTATTTTAGTTTACCCCATTTGTTGGCCTAAAAAAAAATATACATATTATGTACATACATATGTATATTGTATATAAATTAGGGGTATGTTATGCATAGATTGGCAAGTATGTTACTTTAGATATACATATACATACATAATTATACCTTAATTCGGGTCGACAAAAATTAAAGGAACTTAGTTAGAAATTCTCGAAACCATGAATAGATTATGTCTTGGGTCCCTAACCATAACAGAGTTTCAAAATATGAACATAATAAGAGCTTACAGTTGTAATTATGAGTTTTTGTTTTTTTCTTGAAAGAAAATACTTTAGAAAATTTGCTAATTTATCTGTTGAGTTTTGAAAAAAAAAAAAAATATATTTTGATATATTTTAATAGAAAATTAAATTTTCTTAAAACAAAAGCTTTAACCATTTAAAAAATAAAATTTATCGTTTATAAGAAATACATATTTAGTGTTTAATCATGTAACTTTAACCAGATATCATTGCTGGAAAAGAGTTAGGGCCAATTTCACAGTGCGCACTTAACAAAATAAGTGACACTTAATATTCCCATTTTGGCACTCTAGCCGCAGTTTTACTACCTGATTAAGGGGAACTTAAGTGGCCAACATTGGAGATTTAAGTGTCACTTATTCCGATTTACACTGTAAAATTGGGAATTAGTTTTCCATATTTGGCACTTAAGTGACACTTACTTCACTGTGAAACTGGCCCTTAATCACCTTTATTGAAAGGACAATTTAAAAAATAAATTAATTAAACAAATTATTGAAAAACAACGGCAAGATTTTAAACCTCCTGGTATCGTAGCTTTTTTTTTTTAATCCAGAAATCTGTTCTTTGTTAATTTTAAATTAAATTATTTTAATAAATTGTTTTTAGAAGAAAAAAACTACACTATAAGATCTTGAAAAAAAAAAAATTTTAAAATTGAGAATAAATATTTAGCATTTTTTTGTTGTAAATATTTTTGGCGTTGGATCTTTTCGCCCAAAACCATAACGCCCAAATCAAAAAATGTTTAATTACATAACAAGCCCAAAAAGCTAACAAAAAAATTGTTTTTGTTGTTTTTTTTTTTTTTTTAAGGAAAGAACGTACAAAATAAATTTTATTTAAAAGTCAAATGGGAAATAATGCCCAAAATTGGAAATATCGCCTAAAAAAATCCAGAATAAGGAAATAACGCCCAAATAATAATAAATCTCAATACTAACATTAACACTATGGATTTTTGAAAAACAGCGTATAAACAGTCGGGTGCCCCCTGCTTGGGTACAGCCTCGCACCTACCCCAAATCCTATAATTTGCCCAAGCAGGGGGGTGCAAAATACCTCACTGTTTATGCGCTGCGATTTTTTTTAAGATTATCATCATTGAAATTTCACTTCGGTAATATCGTCCAAATTAAAAAAAAAATATTTGTAAATATCGCCCAAAATTGAGGAAATAACGCCCAAATTTTGCAAAACAGATGGATCAATTTTCTTAAAACTTGGTACAAAGCGTTTTTTGGGCATTCCCCCGACATGTTTTTAAAATTTTTTTTAGGACCAAAATTATGTACATATGTATATCTGGCGTAGGTACAATTTTTGTAAGCAAAAAAATGAAAATATTATTTTGCTTAAAAAACGTGCCCACAACTTTTTTTTTCTTAAATTCAGCAACGGCTACCATTTTATTAAAAAAAATAACAAAAAATGCTTATAAATGGTACCTCCCATAGAACAATTTTTTTGATTTTCGGTTCTCTCAAAAAACAGTTCTGCCAATTTTAATAAATTTTTTTTATGGAGAATGCATAAAAAAGTTTTAAAAGAATTACCTACCAAAATTAAAAAAAAATAATTTTTTTTTTAATTTTTTTGAGAACTTAACAATTCGAAAATGACGATCGATTTTTGTTAAAGTTAGCACCCAGCATTTTTAATATTATCTAGCAGATTTTAAATAAAAATTGTTCTTATAACCAAAAATAACAATACCTCCCATACAAGTGTTTAAAAAAAGGTGAGGAAAATCGCATTTTTCTCAAAAACGATTTTGATTAAATTTGTTATGTGAGCTGATATCAGTACTATCTACGATATTATTGAAAAAAAAAATGTTATCTACTGTTTAGTAACGGTATCTCTCATAGAAATGTTTTTAATTGGTTTTCGAGTATCTCATAACCTGTAAAACCGATTTTTAATAAATTTTCTTACAAAAGAGATTCTAATAAGTTTGAAAAATATTGCAGATCAAAATTTTCGAAAAAAAAAACAAATTTTGGATTTTTAGTCAAATTTATTTTTATAAAATTCAATACAGAAGAATCTAGGAAAAATGAACGGTACTAAGTTGAACAGCTCGGAAAGGTGTACAAATATTATCACTTTTCAGTGTTCAAAAAGATGAACGGGTTGACATTTTGTACTCTAAAAGACTTTACTTGCTACATAATTTTTTACTTTTTCTTTGCCTTTAGTTCCTCCTGAATATTACTATGGGGCTTGTTTTAACTTTTTATGTAAATAATATTTAATGTTTTTAATTATAACTTTCTTCGTTAATCAAATGTTGATGCTCGAAAAGATGAACAATTTGTAAAGATGAACGATGAAGTAAGATGAAGACGATGTTTTATATTTGTTCATCTTTTCGGGATTCTCCTGTATTTCGAAAATGAGCCGATGATTTTTTTTTTCAATATTAATTTTTTTTACTCCGCATTAATAAACACTAGAAAATGGTGTAGATACCAATATTTTTTCATAAAAATGTCTTCAAAATGTTATACAGTAAAACCCGCTTTAGAAAAATCCGCTTAAGAGAGAAACCCGCTTATCTGAAACATTTTTTCATCCCCGCGTATTTGTCGACCAATTACTTAAAAAAAACTCCTCTTAAGCAAAACTTGCTTAATTGAAAAACCTGGATGCCTGAAACATATTTTCAGTCAAATTTTATATTTTTCATTAAAAAAAAACTCTCTTTAGTAAAAAAATATTGAATCGAACAGAACAAAAAATTTTCTGAACGCTTCGGGTTTTTTTTTTTTTTTATATTTTACCTCCACTAAATTTTCCCCACGAAATTGACATTTGAATTTCTGATATGTCACAACCGTTTTTAGAGTTTTTAGATCCGCTTAAGAGAAATTTTTTTTTTCACTTAGGCGAGGTTCTTTTAAGTAAAAAACTCGCTTAAGTGAAAGAAAAACTGTGACATTTTGCCGTTTCTCTTAAGCGGGTTTTCCTGTATATAAAATATAAATTTTTACAAAAACCGCTCCAATAATTTTTGAAATTTTTTCTCATAAATTAAGATTCATTTATGAAAAAAATTTAAAAGTGTAATACATCTCTCACAAGAAGTGAGAAGTTGAAAATGAATATATAAAAGAAAGAGTTTTGATATTCCAACTTGTTACGGTAATGACATCGACTTTAGGTACACTGGAAATTCGGGCTCAGCATAAATTTCATAATATTCTTCTTTTCTAAGTTTTCAGTTCTATATTTTTAATTTTTTTTTGTAATAATAGAACTAAAACATAATATTTTTGTTACACGTGTGACACTTATCACTTTATTTATGAAAAATTAGTATGAACTCAATTTACAATTTAATACTGCAGAATAGCCAAATTAGGTAGCTGCTTAAAACTATAAAATTCGATATTTTAAGTTGCTTATACGAGTATCTATGTAAATACATCTCCATAAAAAGACCTTTTTTTATAGATAAACAATATCTCTTTTAAACTATTTTCTCTGCCAGAATGTAAAACCGATCACAGAACTTCTGCAGTCCAATTCAAATAAATTTACTATAACTTCTGAATAAAAACTTTTTCCCTTCATTTATATAGATATTTTGAAACTTTGTGCCTGTTACAAAGATATATACCTAGAGTAGATAGCTAGAGTGATACCTAGAGTACCTCTATATATTTTATGCAACAAAATATCCACTCTCTTAAATCACATAACTTTAAGCAATTACTAACTTTAATTCTACATTTAAAGCACTTTTAGTTGTGTCATTAAATTTGTCACCCAACAACTACGACGACGACACAATTTGCATCAATCAAGGACTACGACTACGACTACGACGACGCTCTGTTCGTTCGTTTTTCGCAAATGACACAACCGATGTTGATGTGATTTTTTTTTTTTTTGACGTGGGAGTTGTGCAAAAAAAAAAATACTCCACCAAAGGAAATTGATGGTGGGCACGACGATGCGACGCGACGTCAACGAGGAACGTTCCATTACGAAGAACTAAGCAATTAGGAAAATTAAATAAATAACCACCTGGACTCAAGGCTGTATATTGTATTGTATACGCGACGACCAACTACGACGCGAAGAGTATGTATGTTCCCTTCAGGATAACACAGAAATTGCACCCAAGAAGTACATTTTTCACCATCAGGGAATTTCCTTTATATTCTGATGCTACTGGGCAAAGTTGTGTCATAAAAATACTCCCATGGCATAGAGGACGCGTCGCGTCGCAGCAATTGCAAGCAACGTCCAACACAATACTTGAGGCCCTGATGTGCTATGCCTGGTGCACCCAATTATGTCAGAACTAGCCAGCAACTAGTATTTCGTTCGTCCGTTCGTTCATTTGGTCTTCCTATATAAGTTTAAATGGTTCCCCCTGGAATGCACATTTAGGTTTCTAATGATGTCACGAATAGTTTGTGTTGTTGGTCCTTAAATAACGAAGTAAAAATTCACACGCTAGAAAATGTCTTTTCCCAATCAAATTGTATATTTATTTCATATTATATAGCGATGGCGATCTTTTTTCTTGATGATGATGATGATGGTGAATTTCTAAGTAAAATAGAAAAAAAAATATAATTCAATTTCAAGTGGAAATAACCAGAATAAGGTCCGCACTCTTGTGTTCGCTTCATCCAATAAAACTGTACATTTTCATCATTTTCAAATTGTATATAAGTATATATCGACTTTTAAGAGGCACTTGAGTGTGTAGTTTTTCTTTTGAAATAAAATCCAAAAGCATTTTCTCAAGAGCTCCAATGACCTTATGACAATTGCACTTTAGTGTATAAGATTTCTTCGAGTATATAATGTGCAGGAAAATTCATTTCTTATTAGATAATCCAGTAGTGAAACGTAGTAGAATATAATATTAGGGCGCGTTTTATTTTTCAGTTTGCTTTAGACTTACATTTTCAGCTTTTAGTTAAACAAAAGCTAACACATCTTATAAATAAATTAAATTCAAAATGGTGCACTATGGAAATTGCCCTTTCCTCAGTATCGTACTTCAATTTTTATAAATTTTTGACATGCATCTCTCTGAAATATCTGTTTAGCTGGTCAAGAGATATCCCATCATTTTTTTTTTAAATTAACTCACCAAATTTATTGAGTTAACACGGGCTTTGAAATCGATTGAAAAAATGTTTCAAGAGTTAACTCGGTTTTAATCCCGAATCTAGGATGATCTTGCACTGAAACTCGACTTATTACTCCTATTATTGATTTTAAACGTATTTTCTTAAAACAACTGTATCATGATGCAGGGTCATAAGTCCAACAAAGGACTTTTGACCCACTCGGGTGTGTTATAAGTCAGCAAATCAATTGTGAAATTTTCAACTCACCTGGTGAACCACAAGTCAACATTCAATTGTTTTCTTATATAAACCTTACTTATGTGAGTCAGAATTCCACATTGGCCTTGTGCTCTCATATTTTTCTTAAAATAAAATAATAAGTTTGATCGAATTTTCTGTTGCACTTTCTTTAATTTCACATTAGAAAATTAATCAAAATTTACCAAAGTCTACTAAATTACATACTTTATTTATAAAATTTGCGAAAAATAATTTTAGTTTTTGAAAAAAAAAAAAAAAACTTAAATTTACACTGAGTATATAAAATTAAAAAAAAAAACTTCACGGTAACTAAAATTATGTTAACATACTTCAATTTTAAAATTAATTTTTTGGTCAAATTTTTTAATCAATACTTCAAAAAATAGTACTTGATAAATTTTTAAAACCGTTATTTGAATTTTCAAATTTAATTAAAAAAAAAAAGCCCCATGAAAATTATTTTAATTTTCAAAAACAAATTTGAATTTTTCAAAATAACATTTTAAAAATTTTATAAAATAGTCTAAAAAATATTCAATTTCTAAAAATAAAATTTGAATTTTTTTGAGAGAAATTAATAGATTTTTATTATAACAAAAATTTTTCAAAAAAAAATTTTTATTTGTCAAAAACAATATTTAAATTTTTCAAAAACAAAAATTTAATTTTTCAGAAACATATTTTAATTTTTTTAAACTTTCATGTATCCTGAAACTTTTATAATTAATAAATTAAAAATAAAACTATTTAAATTTTCAAAACCAATTTTCAAATTTACTTTTTTAACAATTTATTTAAATAATTTTGAATAGTCTTTTTTATTAATACCTATTTTTTAAAAACAAAATTTGATTTATTTAAAAAAAATTGTTTTTTAATTATTTTTTTACTTTTCAAACAAATTTTAAAAAACTTGTTAATTATGTTATTTTAAAAACATTATCTATGTACACATGTATTTAAAAAAATCTAGTGATTTCTTCAAATTTGAATTTCCAAAATAACTTTTAAAAATTATGGCAAAACAGTTAAAAATTAAAACACATACAAAATTTTGCAAAATATCCCGATTTTTTTTAATAAAAAAATGCGGTGTTTTCGAATTAAATTTAATTTTTTTCAAAAATACATTTCAAAAATGTATTTTGTAAATTAAAAAAACCCGTGTGAATTTGTTAAAATTACTTCGATAAAAAAAATTTATGAAAATTCATTATTTTATTTATTTATTAAATTATTTTTTAAAAAGTTTAAATTTTTTTAAAATTTTAATTTTTAAAAAAAGTTTTAATTTTCAAAAAAAGAAAATTGATTTTTCAAACAAATTTTAATTTTTCAAAAAAATAAATTTATTTTGTAAATTAGAAAACCCCATGTGAGTTTTGTTAAAATTACTTCAATTTAAAAAAACATATTTTTTTCAGAAAAAATTGTAATTATGTATTTTCTAAAAAAATTTATTTTTAAAAAAGCTTTAAATTTATCAAAACAGTTGTAATTTAAAAAAAAAATTATTTAAATTTACAAAAATTGATATTTGAGAATACAGTACTAAATAAAGTTATACTAAATGGCACCAAAAATATTACTAAAATTTTTAAAAACAAAATTAAAATTTTTCAAAATGATTTTTTTTGATATTTTATTCATTGCTGCATAGCCAGCGCAGCAAAATTTACCTTGGCAAACAAAAACAATTTGATTGCTGGCGAAAAGGAAATCAGTAAAATCAGTGCTGGCGATAGAACTTTCAATTATGGAAATGAAGATGGCGAGTGAGTTAAATCGTTTTATTCAGACTTGGATGCTGCGCTGGCTATGTAGCAATGAATAAAACTCATCTATTGTTTCATTTAATATTGGCCAGTTTGTTACATTTCTGGAAATTCATTTTATGAATTTGCTTTGTAGAAAATTTTATTAAATTTATTGTAGTTTGGACATATCGTTCTAGATATAATGCAGATTAATTAATATAATCAAACGTATTAAATCCATGTCCAAGCTTGAAGCATTGGATTCGATAAATATATTCATAAATTTCAAATCATGTTGTTCGTCTTTATTCTCTGCTGAATATTGTCACTTTTCGCAAGTTGGCGCTTCTTACCTAATCCGTCAGTTCGTCAGCCAGCTCATTTTACTGGAATATCATAATCCCTTAGGACCAAGAAATTTGAGTGTCTTTGATGTTTTAAATTCATGCTTGTGATATCATCATCGGCATTAGGTACTGAGTTTGATTTTGAGGACGACATACATACAACAAAATCGATGGTTATGACAGCTAACTGTCTATGAGCAGATACCGGTAATCCAGTTCTGGTTTGAATATTTGTTTAAATATTTTGCAGTTTTCCCTTTTTGTACAAACAATTTATTGAAACAATTTATAGTCATACTGAAGCTTCAGGAAAACTCAGTTAATATCTAGGATTGAATGTTCAAATACCTCTTATTCATAAGAAATAAAGAAAGGTGGAATTTACCCACAGTAACTACTTTAGCTGTCTCTTTTGAATTTTCAAACCTTTACTGCACTTAAAAACCACTGTCTGTTTCCATGTTCTGCAGTCAGTTCATTCGTTTCGCTCCAAATAACATAAATCGCAACTGGATTAATTTTAAATGTGATTCTTGAAGCTTGTTGTATACGTCTATGTACGAATTCCCAAAGGCTGAAATCAATTGTACAACAAGCCAAAGACACATCTCTTACATCACTCACAAAAGTGACTACACCCATTTCATGTAACTAGACGTTGAGACTGATTTTGCTATCCATCCGTCGGCGTCGTCGTCGGTCGGCGTCGTCTTACCATAAGGACATATTTTTTTGTTGCTTTTTTTTTTAAACGTTCTCCTATTTCCTTGTAATTCTTTGCTTTTCTTTGTAATTCTGAAAGTTGACTCGATTCTATTATAAGGTTTCCTTGAAACTGGAAAAAAAAACTATAGTATATTATCTAGTATATGGGGAATACGAGAAAAAAAATTATATGAATGTAAATTAAATGGTTTCTTCTTCTAAAAAAAACGGGAAGCTAGTCACAATTTCGTCTGCTGTTTTTGTTTGTAATCTTAAGGCGGTATTTTCCGTTGTAATTATTTAAATTTTTAAAAGAATATAAAAATTTATAACTACCAACGAAGGAAAAAATAGTTCCTAATGCTGAGTGTCAAAAATTTTCTTCAAACATCGGAGTATTTTTGCAGCAAGTCTGAACGATTTGCAATAAAAAGTAAACAAAAAATACTTAGTTATCTTCTAATCAAAAAGTTAACTACTCTACTTGGATGAATAAGCTAATAAACTTGAATAAACTTTTGTTTATTTTATCGATAAAATTTCGCATTTACTTCACTGATTATAAATAATTCATGTTTGATTTGAGTTTATTAATAGGAATGTAAATGTTAAATGTCAATCAAGACAAAAAGTGGGGTTTCATTACAATAAATTAGTAACAAACTGGGCTTTGCATTTTATCGTTCTCGTTATCGTTCTCCTCCCAGCGTTTCTTTCTAGTTCAATACTTCGGCTAAAAACTTAGAACGTACTTACGATTTCGATCGCGTCTTCACTTAGTTTCCGAAAATAGAAGATATTACATATTACGATTGTCAATTACCAATTGAAAGTTGATAAATATTCAAATTTCAGTGATGATTTTCTTGTGATTCGCTAAAGTCTAAAAAATTCTCAATAATCAAAAATTTTATCAATTAGGTTGTTAAATATGCTCTAACCTTGCTGAATGTTGTTATTTAGGTATTTGCTACAAATTTCTGAATTCACATTAAAAGATGTAAGGTTGTACCAAACCAACGCGAAACAATCAGAACAACGACGAAACTTCCGGTGTTCAATGTATTTTGCATGAGATTTGCTTAATCGCATCATCGCAGCGTTGGTATGAGTACTCCCATTTATCGCCCTGTAAATATATTTTGACAGCCGAAAAGTTTCGCCATCGTTCCGAATGTTTCGCGTTGGTTTGGGAGAGCATGTATTTTATTTGTTTGCGATTAATTTGTAATTATTTGTTGCGATCGCGATTTTTTAATCGCAACGACAGAAAAAGTGTTTTATACCAAGGTTCGAGCGATAAAATGTGATTCGTTTTCTCGTGAATAATTAAAAAAAAAATTATTTTTGATTCAATCGCGAATCTTATTTTTTGGTTCCATTAAAATAAAATTAGTTTTCACGATCGAATCAAATCTGTTGGGATCTGTAAAATATGGTTCGTTTCCGAATTTATCACGTTTTGAACCATTCAAATAAGAAACAAAATGTAATTTTACATTACTATCACCATTAAGTATATTACACTTAATAAACTGGTTTTTATTTTGGGACTTTTTTTTTCAAATTTTTGAAATTTTTTTTAAATTTTTCAATTTTTGGAAATTTTTCAATTTTTTGAAATTTTTTGAAATTTGTCAATTTTTTGAAATTTGTCAATTTTTTGAAATTTGTCAATTTTTTGAAATTTGTCAATTTTTTGAAATTTTTCAATTTTTTGAAATTTTTCAATTTTTTGAAATTTGTCAATTTTTTGAAATTTCTTAATTTTTTGAAATTTTTTGAAATTTGTCAATTTTTTGAAATTTCTCAATTTTTTGAAATTTTTCAATTTTTTGAAATTTTTCAATTTTTTGAAATTTTTCAATTTTTTGAAATTTTTCAATTTTTTGAAATTTTTCAATTTTTTGAAATTTTTTGAAATTTTTCAATTTTTTGAAATTTTTCAATTTTTTGAAATTTTTAAATTTTTCAATTTTTTGAAATTTTGAAATTTTTAATTTTTTTTGAAATTTTTGAAACTTTTTTGAAATTTTTCCAATTTTTTGAGTTTTTTAATTTTTCAATTTTTTTTTAACATTTTTCAAATTTTTTTAATTTTTTAAAAATTTTGACTTTTTTTTTTCAAAATTTTTGACTTTTCAGAAAAATTTTCAATTCTTTGAAAAATCTTCCCTTTCTTAAAATTTTTAATTTTTTTACTTTTTCAAAATTTTTCACTTTACTACCAAACTGAATTCGATATTGGTTCTAGAAAGTTTACGAAAAAAAAAAATGTTCAGACTGTAATTTCGAATATTAATTGTTCTTTAAGGTCCGATTCTCCCAAAAAAAAAAAAAACACAGAAAGGTTAAGTTGCCAAAAATCATTCAAGTCAAAATATAATGAGACTGATATTTGGTAACTGGTTAATTTTAAGAATTAACTGTATAGAGAGCCGGACGTAACACAACAAATATTCAAAATTTCAAGCAAAACATTACTTGTCTATACTTTTTTTCTGTCGAACAAAGTCAGCTGCATAGTCCAGTATGCTACCAATTTATACGAAGTCACAAACCCAGTTTGACTTTTCTAGTCATACATATATTAATTTTACAGGTGCGTCATTTACATGGAATTTATTCTCACGGCAAATAAAAATGATTTCATTGTAAAAAAATATACATAATATCATCAGAGCCATCATCAAGGTTGCCACTCTCTTGCCAATACCAATCACGAACTGATTTATATCTTTCAAACTGTCAGCTGGTATCTTGTTACAAAATTTTTTTCTTACATCTAATTTTATGAAAAAAAAAAGAATTAATAAATATTCATATTAATTTATAAACCTACCTATATTTATTGAAATTAAAACTTTTTTTTCTTTTATTTTTTCAGGTGAGTGCTTGCTATAAAACTGCGATAAGTGTAGGTATACTAAAAAAAATTATTAAAAAAGCTGAACATCTGCGCTTGGTATAGAGAAGTATTTATTCTAAAATAAATTATTGAGTCTTTAACCCAAGGTTTTTGACTTATTTTTAATCATTCAATCTCATCATAAAATGTTAATAAAAAAAAAAATTAATATTGTGCATTTTATTTAATTAAGATTGTCTCAAAATTTACGCATGATTTGTATTTGTCGCTGCAGTAAAGTGTTGGCAACCCTAAAACAATTTGACAGCTGACAGTTTAGGGTAAGTATACAAATTAAGGATTACACGAGGAAACAACGTGTCTTCGTTTAAACAATATTTCATTCCGGTTAATCGAGTTTTTATTTGAAAAATAATGAAAGTTTAGTGGCCACAGTTTCGTGTAATCCTTCATTTGTACTTACCCTAAACTGTCAGCTGTCAAATTGTATTAGGGTTGCCAACACTTTAATACACGATTGGCAACAAATTCAAAGTTGATGTAAATTTTTGGACAAAAAAAAAAAAAACGGAAATAAACTCATACATTCTATAGCTTGTGACTTGATTAAATAACAAATCTTCCAAACAGGACGCTCCTTAAATAACCTCATTTTCAAGGTTAAAATTAATTCTCAAACGAAATTTCAAAACTTAAAGTTGGTGCAATATGTTTCTTTCTGGTGGTAACGTTATGCAGCTAAGATCACCTGCTCCATCAGTGCTGCTGTTGCTGCAAAAAAAAATATCAAACCCCCAATCCGCAGACATTTTTCCGTCGCATATAAGTATAGTCACAGTTACCATGAACCAACAAGCTATAAACAAAAGTACTGCACATTGTGAGAACTTACTGATAACAAGAGTGTATCCAACAGCTTTACATCGCAGTGTATACCCATAGTTCTTCCAATCTTGTAATATATATAGAAATACAACACTCTTTAGTTTGAAACAGCCAACGCGGATACATTGCGTCAGCAAATGTTTCCTGCTCCATATCACATCCGCATTGCCAACCCCTAACGTACAACTCTGCCTTACACACCACATACACACACACAAACACCCTTTACACATTCACATCACACACAACATGTAGGTAGGCTTGCAATCACAACACATAAAACAAAACCTCCAACTCCAACCCCAACATCACCGAGAATTTGTGTTAAGTTTGTGTGTTTTGTGTATTATGCATTCGGGATGTATAATGGCGGCTTCAGAATGTCACCTCCCTAGAGAGAAAGAGGAAGATATATTTTTAGCTTGGCAGTGAACTTTTGTGACGCTTGTTTCTACGTACAACCTCATTCCCCCAATAAAAAGTCAAAATGATGGTACACTCTTCTACATATTATATAGAACAAGTTGGTTGCATTTTACGATATCAAAGGGGGAAAGGGGAAAGAAGAAGAGGGTAAACGGATTTTCTTTCCCTATACTTTGTCGATTATATAAACCTACCTAAAGCAAGTGCTTCATGATTTCATTTGAATTCAGCTAGGAAAATCCAGAATCATAGGGAGCATCATGCAGGAACAATACATAGGGTGTTATTTTAATGAATTTAGTTTTAATTTTGACAAAGTTTGTCAATACTAGGATAACTTAACAAATCTGTTCCACCTTGTCTTGAGTAAGAATGTTTGACAATCTAAATCTCAACGTCAAAATGCCAAGGGCATATGATCTTAGATCGTGATAGTCGTTCGTTTATCGATAAACGACTTTTGTCGGAAGTTTTTTTTTTTATCGAAAATTCAAGCTGTTCTTGCATCAGATTTCATCAGCTATGTTTTTTTTTGACAAAAAATTACAACAACATCAAGCTCCATACAAAAATCTCTCCATAACAATTTAAAGACGTCCAAATTTTTGATGCGATCGACTTTTGTCGCATCAAACTTGGAACGATAAATCGCAATAATAACCATATTGTATCGTATAATTGGGTGAAAACTTGATGCAGCCTGTTTTCTTATATTTTTCTCTGCAGTGTTTGTTCTAACAGTTCAAGTTAGTACTACAAAGGTCACAAAAAAAAAATTTCAAAACAAAATTCCTTTCAATAGAACACCCTTTATAACTCCCTTAACCTATTCATCCCATTCCCGACACAACCATTGTGCTGCTGCATTGTGTTGTGTTTTAAGCTTTCAAAATCTGAAGCTGAGAGTGACGATGACGCTGGTTGCCGCCATATCGCCACCATTGCCGCCATATCGCCACCATTGCCGTCTACTCCGCCACCCCCCAAAAGAAGATTTGTTTTATAATAAAAATGTTTTGACGTTTATTTGAATTTTCTTTGACGTTTATTTGGCATTTTAGGTTTAATTTTGTTCGCACAGCAAATATGTCACAATACAACAGTTAAAAGCGATGCTTAGACAAAATGTTGATCTATGGCTCGACGATTGTTGCTTATATGGAGAAGCATTATAGTTGGCTAAAAGTTGCTGACATTGATTTTAACAATCTTAATGACATTTTTATTGTCCTGTCACTTGTGCAGATGCTGGTGCAACATGGATAGAAGTTTTTAGGTACACATTTGTAAATATCAAAGTCTCTTTTGAGATTAAATTTAAATAGTTTTGAGTATTTTTTTTTTGTTTGTAAACAGTTAACCACCTTAGACCATTTGACTGAGTTAAGTGGAATTGTGATGGAAAAAAATTAAAATGGGGAGTGTCTCTCTTCGTATCATTTTGAATTCTTAAATGTCGTTTTATCGAGAAATACGGCTTGAAGCGGCTGAGACGCTTTGGAATGAAATTGAATCAGAACATTTCTTTTTATTTTTGTCCCTATTGGAAAATATAGGGAATTTGGGTTCGAACCAGTTTGAGCCGCAAAATTGAATGGTTCGTTGGCCAGTGCACTTTTTGTTATCAAAACCTACTTTTTGACATCTGGTTCTTTCGTAGCCTTTTTCCCTGACGAGATACTTTTTCACCTTAGTGGATGTGTTAACAAACAGAATATACGTTATTACAATGAAACTCGTCCCAGGGAGGTTCACCAAAAACCTCTACACTGGGAGAGGGTCACAGTTTGGTGTGGAACGTCAAGATTAAGAATTATTGGTCCTTAATAAAAGTGAGACTGGTCACCCTGACTTCAGCAAGTTACCTAACTATATGGAAATGGAGCTTGAGAACGTATAGTTCCAGGAAAAACAAGAGCTACATTCCTCGTTTTGCTTTGAGGTGTTCTCAATCAACTCGTACGCTTTCCCGGTTTAAAACCTTGTGATTTTTTTCTATGTGGCTACTTAATCCATTGTGTTTAAGGATGGTTCCAGGAGCCTTGAAGTCTTAAAAGATAACATCCGGACCGAAATTATTCAAATTTGGGTCCCAATGCTTTAAAGAATGCACGAAAACTCAAAAACTTTCACAGCGTATGAACCTTGAAAAAGGAAATATCATGTCCTTCTTTTCTAGCTCTTTATCCAAGCTTTGACCATTTCTGAAATTCAAATATCTTTTTTTCTTCTTGTGTCCCAAAACCTACTGATGGGCATAAGTTTGCAACCTGGTCCATCTCTCTCTGTTCCCAAGTCGATACTTAATATTAATACTTACTAATTACAAATTCTACCACTGAACTCTCGTCATAACAAGTGACTTCCAAGTTGTTCTTGAGCACCCAACTAGCCTTGCACCTTGAAGAATTCAATTGAATCATTGCTGTGCTTATATCAGTTGTCATCTGGTACCCTAAATATTTTGCAAATCATTTTTTTTTTCGGCTAATGTTAATTTATTAAGCCTGTCAACTCCCCATTTTGTTCTAGTTTGGTTAAGTTAAAATGACTGCCATAACGGAGAGATTTGGTATCCAATAAAACCCGCTTGATAATGTAAATCAATTGGGTTTCATTGGATAAGATTGCCCAATTTCCGATAAATAGTCCAATCTGGTAAGCCTGAACATAATCGATAATGATGTGAAGCATGCTCTAATGTGACAGATCACTCGATCACCAGCTTGGTGCCTCTAGGGCGTACAATCCTGGACTTTTTCTAAGATTGCCCAATTTCCGATAAATAGTCCAATCTGGCAAGCCTGGACATAATTGATAATGATGTGAAGCATGCTCTAATGTGACAGATTACTCGATCACCAGCTTGGTACCTCTATGGCATGCAATCTATCCTGGACTTTTTTCTACCGAGAATGACAGTTGTTACCATTTGTTATTGATAATTATGTGGAGCATGCTTTAATGTGATAGACGCGTGATTTATCACTGCGAAATACAACTTGGTGCCTCAAGGACGTAGACTCGATCTCGATCCCTTATCCTCTCGAGAATGATAGTTCTCGTCATTTTGAGAAATACGGACAAAATGCTAATACCACACCAGTTCTTGAGATGGACATTAATTTTTTGCTTCTATTGACTGGGAAACGTTACCTATATTTCGATCAAACAATCTGAACAAAAGGAACTTAAATACCGGCCGCTATGTCGGGATAAGTTTTCAGGCAGGTATATTCTTTCCAATCTTTGTTATTTTTTTTAGAAGTAAGATGGCGGTTTTTAATTTTGCACTTTTCAGGGTAATGATTTCAAAGCCCCTGGAAGATCTCTGCTAGTCAAAGATCTGGCAATAATTGGTGATTTGCATTTGTACATTGAGCAGCTTACAAAAAAAGTGATCCTTCTACATTTGCAGTTCTATTCACACTAAAAGTTACCACAGGCGTCGCTGGTGTTACTTTATGGACCTATAATATCCTTAGTGCTTTTTTAGTGTTCCCTCTCTTCCAGCGTGTTCCAAACTATCTGCCAACTTGTCAGGTCTGCCTCTCACTGTCTTATTAAGTGCTCTGTACTGGTTTTTTTTTTTTTTTTTTTCGTTGAGTAAAATGATTATTCAAAGGATATTTTAAATTTCTCAAACCATAAATTCTTACGGAAATAATTTTGCTCACTTCCCAATATTTGTTTTTTTTTTTTTTTTTTTTAAACAAAAAATTCCTTTTCTTTGTTAAATTTATGAAAAACTTCTCAAGTTCAGAGAATTTCGCTCACACGACATTCTTTTTCGAAACGATGCATGTATGTATGTATATAGTGTATGTTAGCCAACACCTCTTTACACTTATTTGTACTTATTTGCCTTTTTCAAAAAACTTCCCGACAAACAATGATTAAATAAAAGTTTTGTCTACTGTTTACACAAAACAAGCATATTAGGTACCGTACCTCGTCGTCTTTTGTTTTCTTTTTCTCAAGCAAAAATATCTTTCGAACAAGAAGTTCAAACCCCTGAACTGAACAACAAAATGTAATAATAATAAAAAAAAAAAAAAAAACTAAACGAAGGAAGGACTATGACGAGATCCTCATTCTTTCTGAAATAGGAACACAAATCTAATGTTAAAACAACTTTCTCAACATAGCACACATATTTTAGATCTATATTCCTTCATCAGCACTATATTCGACGTTTTTCAAAAAAAAAAAAAAAAAAAAAATAAGAGCACACATTGAGCAGACAAAAGTCAAGATGACGGAAATGAAAGACTGCGAAAAAAAAAACAAAAACACGAACAAAATTTTCTTCCTTGCAGGTTCAATCCTACACCACCGATTGCACCGACTGAGAGACGTCACTTTACAAAGCAACGTGTAAATGCAATGTAGTATGTTCTATGGGTGTGGATATTATGTGCATTGAGTTGAGATCCTGGCAATATGATGAAACTAAATACAGATAGATGGTAGCAGCTTTACACCATTTCAAACATCAAATCAAAAAGTCAAAAGAAAAAGAACTGCGAATAGAATACTAGAGTACTAGAAAGCAGAGCTCTACCGCACCCATATATCGAGGAGGACTACTCCTCTACTATAACATGGTGTCCTCGGCAGCATTTATATCTACCCCTTGCTGTGTTCTCTCAAACATTAAAATACATAGGACATGTTTTTCATTCCATCGCAGTGGATCCTTTTGCTCCTTGGTCCTTGTTCCGTGCTCCTAACTCCGATGATGCTTAATATGAAACCGTCTTCTCTGATTCGGGGTGTAACATGGCGGCACATCATAATGATGTTCTGTTTGTTGTTTGGTGTATATTTGTTCCTGGCTACAAACTATGATGTTATTCCATTTCCCAGTTCTCATCATCAACGGCAATCATGTGTATTCTCCTATACATATCCTTTTTCATATATCCTGGGATATCTTTTCTATCTGGCTGATGCCTGATATGATGGTTGGTGTATGTTGTCTAAAAAGTTTTTTAATAAACTAACTCAATGGGTGGCATTGCATGGCATGGCATGGCGGTACTGTGTTTTTCACTATGCTGTGATATTTTCTGATTGAAGGGTTAAACTTACGAAGTGTATCATACCCAAGCTGTATGTATGTAGAAATATCCCATACTAACATTTTTAAGCGAAAGATGAATCATTAGCAACTTAAACTATGGAAAAATGATACCTACAACGAAGACTGCTTTTTTGTTGATTTGAAAAAAAAAAAAAAAAAAAAAATGTAACAAAACAAATACGTACCTACCTACTAGCCAGAGCTAAATAATATACACTTTCTATACATTTTAAATGTATGAAGGTCCCTATGTATGTATGAATGTTGTGTGTTTTGTTAGGTTACTTTTTGTGTGTTTTGGTAAGAAACTTTTTTGCAAAAATAATGTTGATATTTGAATCCTTTTTGAAACTTCCTACATGAATAAATCAACAATCAGTTGGTTTCTCAAATTTTTGTGATATGTACATAAATTATTTTTGCACAATAGAGAAGGGGGTACTCTTAAAAATCTCTTCGAATTGTTAATTGTAGCAAAAATCAACAAAACAATTAGAATTTCCAGTAAAAAGACCTTCTTTTACAACACGGAAAAAGTCGATACGAACGGACTAGGTCCGAATGGACCCCACAATGAAATGTTTTTGATATCTATGATATATTATTCAATTATAATTTTTCTAACTAATGTATGAATTATTTGCAAACATTTTTCAAAACAGTGAAGTTGAAATTTAACTAGAAAAGTCATCGACAAATTTGTTGACTTCAAAATCGATGAAAATTGTCACAAGTTATGGAAATCACCATCTCTAAAACAATCCGGAAAAGCAAAAGAGATGTCCCAAAACCTTTTGTAGTGAAGGAGTTTCTTGACGTCCATAATGAGCCCGTTAAAGTCAATAACAGATGGGTCAGTCAACTCCATCCATCTTTCGTTCTTCTGAAAAAAAAAAAAATGGCGTTGGTTAGTTATGGTCCAAAAATCAAACAAGCAAGTAGTTTTGCTATCTACGCAACATAACTGTGATAAAGCCACTTCCGGGTATCATAATAATATCATTACAGATAGGTACTTGACTACAGCCTAATTGAAAACATCTTTCAACCAGTTGGCCAATGAACATTTTGCGTATTTTAATTACCCTAACATTTCTCGTTTTTTAACCTTTGAATCGCATTCTCAACTTCGCTCTTTGCTCGATGTTGCTCTTATGCCATTCAGTGTTAGTGCGTCTTTTGCATTCTTTTACTTGCGATATATACATAGGCACTAAAGCGTGTTTTTTATAGATATGTGGTTTTCAAGAAGAAATAAAACGCATATAATTTAATGTTATGGCAAAGAATTTAGCTTTATTATAAAGATTATGTTCTAAAAATGATTTCGGGCCAGGAGCCGCTGCGGCTGGCTCGAATAAATTCCAGCCGGGAGGCCCAATTTTCGACCACTTCTTGCAGCAATTGGGGCCGTATGTCAGCAATAACGCGCTGAATATTCTCTTCCAAGGCGTTAATCGTCTCGGGCTTATCTGCGTAGAAAAGCGATTTCAGATAACCCCACAAAAAATAGTCCTGCGTTGTTAAATCGCACGATCTTGGAGGCCACGCCAAAGGCTCACGATGCTCACCAAAAGTTTCCTTCAATAAATTAATTGTTTCGTTGGCTGTATGGCATGTAGCGCCGTCTTGTTGGAACCAACGGTCGTCCACATCAACATCCTCCAATTCAGGCACGAAAAAGTCATTAAGCATGGCTCTAAAGCGTTCCCCATTGACTGTAACATTATGGCCGGCTTCATTTTTGAAGAAATATGGACCAATGATTCCCTCTGCCCATAGAGCACACCAAACAGTGACTTTTTGAGGATGTAACGGCGCGGCGTTCAACAATGGCTTGTAGATTATGATCACTCCAAATACAACAATTTTGCTTATTTAACGTACCCATTCAACCAAAAGTAAGCTTCATCGCTGAACAAAATTTTCTTGTGAAAATCGGGATCGGTGGCCATCTCGAACCATTATTTTGGTAATAAAATTGCACGATTTGAAAACGTTTTTCAAGAGTAAGTCTATTCATTATGAAATGGCACACCAAACTGAGCATAAATCAAGTGACAGCTGTCAAAAAGACCATCCCGGAAAAAAGTATTGCCAGATTGAAAACCACACGTCTAAAAAAAAACACCCTTTATATAGCAAGTTATATGGATTCGTAAAAAAAAATCGAACTGGGGATTTTGATCAAAGTTGAAATTACGATGATAGCGAAGTTTGTCCGTCTGTCTGTCTGTCCTTTCGTCTGTAGCCTAAAAGGGTGGGTCGGTTTTTTCAAAGTTGGTACCTAGCGTTTTTTGAGCATTCCACCCACCCGTATTTTTTTATTTTATTTTAGACCAAAAATAACGGTACCTACCGTAAATTTTTTTTTTTAGATAAAAATGAAAATTTGTTTTTCTCAAAAATGTGCCCACAACTTTTTTCAAAAAAAATTCAGTATTTTTTTTTTAACAAAAGGCAACCATTTAAATAAAAATTCCGAAAAATGGTACCTCCCAAGAACCATTTTTTGAAATTCGATTTTCTCAAAAACAAATTGATCAATTTTTTTATGGAGAATGTTGAAAATTTTTTTGAAGTTTTGTAACCAAAATTTTGAAAAGAGTTTTTTTTTGGATTTTTATAAAAGTTTCAAAATTTTTTTTGAGAACTTAATAATTCGAAAACTACTTGGTCAATTTTTATTAAACTTGGCACCCAGCAGTTTTTTAACATTATCTAGCAGATTTTAAATGAAAATTATTCTTATAACCAAAAAAATGGTATTGAAAATCTCATTTTCCTCAAAAATATTTTTGTGTGAACTAATATCTGTATGATATACCATTTTATTGAAAAAAAAAATTATCTATCGTTTAAAAATGGTATCTCTTATAGAACCATTTTTTTGATTTTCGACTATCTCATTATCAGTTGAATTGATTTTAATTATTTTTTTTTTGCACAAAAGCTTCAAATAAGTTCTAATAATATTGCATACCAAAATTTAAAAAAAATTAAGTATTGATTCTTAAAAAAAATTTGAAAATTATTTTTTGAAAATTTCATGCTTCGAAAATGGGTAGATGATTTTTTTTTAATCAATTTTTTAACTCTGCATTGATGAAAGCTAAAAAATTGCGTACCATTTATTTTTATTTTATTTTTTTCAAAATTTTATATATAAAAAATTATTTTTTTTTCTCATACATTGAGATTTCCTTAATAAATCGAATAATGTACCTACATAATATGTACATCGCATTTCTTAAAAAAAAAAAAAAAACACTTAAAAATTTCCCATGAACCTATTTCGACAGGCCTATACATCAAATTTGTGTAAATCTATATATAAATAGCCTTAAATAAACTTTGTGGTACCATTTTCTCAAAAAGTATTTGACCGATTTCGATAAATTTTATATGGTTGGAAAGCCACAATTGCGGAGATGTGCAGAATATACTTGAGACACGCATTTACACACTGTGGGTCATTTTTGTTTTTGCACTGTCGAGCACTGTGTATATTGAAAAAAAAAATTAAATTAAAAAAGAAAAATGTCGAATTTCGACACAGGGCGATACTAGTTATTAATATTAGGTATACAAAATTCATTGCCCAAACTATGTATCATAAATATATACAAAAAATGTACAAGCTCTCAACAATATTCACGAAGGTAAAAATAAAATAAATTCAATTACAAATTGAACAGCCAATTTAGTTTTATATAGTTGAAACTTAGGTAGGTAGGTACCTACAATAATAGGTAAAAAGTATGTTTTATATGAATTTGTATTCGTTTGCTTTCATTTAAAACCATTAGATACTTCTGTTTCATTATGTAAAATACCACACTACATTACATAAAATACCATTGCTGGTTTTTCTTGCTTTTACTATACTATCTACCTTTCTTCCAAATGTTCTAAGTTTGATTTAGTATACTCTCATGGCAAAATGTAATCGCTTGGAATGCAAAATTGGCCCTTCTACTATAATACTAGCCGTATGCTCGTTGCATAGTATAGACTTTCGTTTATTGTGGTTGTCTTTTTGTTGCTTTGTATCGTTCTCTATATCGTCGTCATATAGAGAACGATAGGGTCGTTTCCAAGAACCAAATTACCCTTAATCCGAAAAACATATATCTATCTATAGACTACTTATATCAATAGACGAACAAACAAGCAGCATACACAACACACGCAAAAGATGCTGAGGCTGTTGTATGTTTATATGAATATATCTAAATATATACGAATATATAAGCAATTAATAATTATTCTGAATTGTGCAAATTTTAAGGTTCATATATGTATACGGGTATCAGATGCTTAACAAAATTAAATTGTACACTTTCTCAGTCGTCTTCTTCTATGTTTTTTGGGTATAAATTGTACAAGTACAAATATGCTGTATGGAAGGAAAGAAGGCAGAAGAATGCCTGAAGTAGATGTAAAAGTAAGGTTTTCCGAAAATTACAAATAATACCTTCAGGGAGATATCTATCTAATCGTATGTGTAGTGAAACTATTTTCGAAATTTATTTGGAAAAGGTTTGCACTTAAATTCATTGAAATTAAAATCAGCATAATATACCTTATACTAATATTGAGGTCAATAAATGAAATTAATTCAAAGAAATATGCATTTCGAAGAATATTGGTTTAACTTTTACTTCTTCCTTTGTTTATAAATGCTGGTTTTGAGCCCATAAATACTATAACGTCAGCATCATAGATCAATATAATGATCTTTTAAGGCAATTGAATGGTAAGTGCTTATAACATATAAATAAATATCTTATAGTGTTTCGAATATGTAGGTACTTTGAAGACATTAATCTTGATTTCTATTTGACTTCAAATAAATTCATTAATGTGATTTAAGTTGTACTTGTGTCTTCATATTTTGGTGTAAAAAAAAATGAAGAAAATGGACCAAAAAGTACGTTTTTTTTCAAAATGAGGTTATGGGGCAGAAAAAAAACATACTTTTCGGCGCTTTTATTCTGTAAATATAAATCTACTCACAATTTTTTTCTCTTATGTTTTCTCTTTCCAAGAAAAAAAATTTTATGAGTAGATTTATACTTCCAGATTTAAAGCGCCGAAAAGTATGTTTTTTTTTTGCCTCATAACCTCAATTTGAAAAAAAAAAAAAAAACATACTTTTCGGCGCAATAACTCTGTGCGAATAAATTTTATAAAAAAAAATTGTTGTATATAAATAAAAAAATTTCAATGAGTTCTTTTCGAAATATTGGTTGTTCAAAATTTCGGCAGTGAATCACAATGAAGCCGCGCCATTTCATATTTCAATAGTCGGCATCGACCCACCTATCGAAATTCAATCAAAAAATTTTGCCGGTATATTTTTTCATTACGCAACATCGTATTTCTTTTGCGCCAAAAATGCATTTACGAAATATTATTTTGGTAGAAAACACAAATACGAATTTTAAGTTTATTTGAACTAAATTATTCGGCAAAATTATTAACTACAGTAATTCAGCTGAAGATCAAATCAGTTAAGAAAACAACAGAGCAGAAAATTGGAAATTTAGAGTGGAAAAATCGTGAAATTGCATACTTTTAGGAGCGAATTGTGGTGATATCAAGTGTATAGATACAAAAATTGAGCTAGATAGAACAACATCATCCAAGCCACCACAATCAAAGGCAAATTAAAAGGCGAGAAAGTTCTCATTCCAAGAATTCCGATGATATCGACTAATTTGCAATTCGAGTTAAAGAGCATTCAGTTTCCCGTTCGACTCGCCGACAATAAAAAAACGCAAGATCAAACGTTGCAAGTATGTGGCCTTAAAGCTCCCCCAAATCAACGCGAAACATTTGGAACGACGAACGACGACGAAACTTTCGGCTTTTGTTCTCTTTAATTTTTTTATTTTTTTAAGTTTCATATTACTTTGCTAAACCACATTCTTCGGTGAATTAGCTTACCCCGCAGCTAGTGAGGCACTTAGTTTGTATCGATAACACCAATTAGTGGTGTAAAATTAAATTTTAAGTAGTAGTTTAGAGTGAGCATGAAACTATAGAGAGTAAAAGTTACTCCCGGTTATTCATTTGAAAGGAAAGTCTTTTAGATTTTAATAATATCGTGAGCTGTCTGATAGAGACATTTTGAACTTAATCCACAACAAAGTGATAACTGTCCTCTAATTATTCTTTATTAATAGGACTGTTAAATACCAAAATGTTAAAACCATAAGAAAAAAATATCAGGGACGAATCTAATTCATTGTGAAACTTTCAATTATAAAACTGACGTCTTCCATTGTAAATGTGAAAAAGATTAAAAATGTATTAACTCTGTTTTAAATGACTCTTATTTAAATTGTGATTAACAAATGCAGCTACTACACGGTGCAGCTACTATGACGACTGAAAAAAAAGTCAAATGACTCCAAAAATACTTTAACAAAACAAACAAAGTAAGCCATTTTGTTGGTTGTTAATTGGTAGGGCGATGATTGGCTTTTGACTGACAACTAGCTCGGAACGATGATACCAATTAGTGGTTTAGAACCAAACTTAAAAAGCTGTCAATTTGAGAGTTCTTTGTCTAGTAAACTCACGACAGTTAAAGTGACTCCCGACTACCCGTCTATTTGAGATTTAGGTGTTTCAGATTTTAAAACCGAGGTATCTAGTAGAATTTTGGGAGTCGATTTCCTGAGATAACTTTCATAGCCGTTTTCGTTGGATATTGTTCTTCTGCTAATTATCAGTTGGAAGAAGTGAAAATGTCAAACAATTAATTAGGATCGATATCTATTGGTGGTTTAAAACTAAACTCAACAATTTCCATTTGAAAGTACCTACATACTCTCGCTGGTCAATACTTGAGAGGTACAGTTAATCTCGTCTAGCTGCCCCTTTGAGAGGAAGATTTTTGGGATTGGGATTTAAACTTGATATTTGATTTCCAGAGAATACTTTTCTAATCATGTTCACTTGATTTATTTTTGTCAGCTAATTGCCAGTTGTAAAAAATTAAAATTTCAAGTTAATCTCAATTGAGAGACAACTAATAGGTATCGATAATACCTATATATATATTTATATATATATAACTCTACAGTTATGGTTACTCTCGGGTAACTATCCAATTAAGAGAAAGATTTTTGTGATTTTATAATTGCAAGATCTCTAGTAGAACTTTGTGAAAGTAATTTCCAAAGACTACTTTCATAACCGTGTTAACTAGATACATTTTTTTGTCTGCTCATTATCAATTGAAAGCAGTTAATATTTCAAGTAAATTTCAAATGACATTAGGATCGATAACACTAATTGGTGATTAAGAATTTAACTTAAAGTGCCTGTATATTTGAGACTACTTTCGCTAATAAACTGCCGAGAGTTATTTTTACTCTCGGTCAGCTGTCCATTTGATAGTAGGATTGTTGAGACTTTAATTCAATTTCCTGAGAGTTATTTCATAAACGTATTCACTTAATATATTTCTTCTACCAATTATAAATTAGAAAAAGTGAAAGTGTCATGTGCTGCTACAATTACAATATTTGTTAATCTTTTTTCTTTGGACTGATGGTAGATTGCAGTTTTAACACAAACTGTGCCTATTATATTTATGTATAGGGGACAAGATAGAGATAATCTGTGAAAACGAATCCATGGATCATTTGAAGTGATTTCAGAGCAGTTCTACATCTTTCAGGATTTGTAAAATTTGTTGTAAATACTTAAAAAGCAAATAGTTAAATGATTTTTCCTTTTAAAAGCTGAAATTAATTTCGATAGGGGCAATGTATGATTTTCTCACAATTTTCTCAGCCACTGCTGTCTTAATAATACTTCCGTTTATATTAAATGAAATTATAATAAATCACCCCACAGTCTATTTCAATTGAAAAAAATAAATAATATTTTATTCACAATTCGTATGTTCCGACACAAAATATATATGTATATAAGATCTGCCTTTATGTCTACTTGGCAGACATCCGGGCTTCCGGCTTAGTTTTATAAGCTACATTTTTCCCTCTGTCTACCATACATTTATTCAATTAAATTATAATGACAACAAAAGTAAAAAAAAATAATGCGTAAATACTTCACTCTCACAGTTTATTTACACTCATTCGCCCCCCCAAAGAAACTTGAAAATGATAGAAAAAAAAAAAATCAAATTGAAGCAAATTGGAACAATGACGTGTAATTAAGAACTTCATTCACGTTCCACGGTCGACGCAAGGCGCGAGTAACAACTTGCCTTGCCGCCGACAACAACGTTGACAGTTCAAAATAAATGGGGAGTGCCTTGTGCCTGAGTTGAGTCGAATTCGAGTGTTATCCAGTGCGCTGCACTCAATTGCGTACAACAACTAACGAGCTATGTTGCATTTTTTTTTTTTTTAATGGATTTACTGTGACTGACGGACAAACTGTTTGACTGGCTGACTGACTGAGAACAACGAAAAAAAGTCACAATGCCACTCGGTCGAGCATCAAACTATGCACAATTATTGGGCCTTGCCTAAGCATCCTCGAAGGACGGACAGACGATCGAAAATGTAATTTTGTAGTCGCCTCTGGGCTGCTTGAGTGGTTTATTATTCCAAATGCATTCTTCTCCGCGCGCTGCTGCTCCGAATGAAACAGGAGAGGCTATAGGGGAGCAAGCCGCTGAAAACAACTAACGATTGTGACTGGGGCGTGAGATAAGATAATTTAAACACTTAATAAAGTTGGACTGACACATTTTGACAAACACAAAAAAAAAAACAAACGCATATAGTTCACAATGGAAGTGATGGTAAGAATGTTTGATTATGGTGACCCATTTATCCATGGATCTCTCTATTTAACATAGACCATCATCACCACACCATCTGCAGGATACAACAATTACCTCTGCTGTGAGAAGTAGGTAGAAACAAAAAAAGAGATAAACACAAAAAAATACGTAATTTCTCACATTCATTGACGTAGTTGGTTGCTTTAGTCAGCATTGCCATAAGTGCGAATTTTCAGACATTTTCAACTCAAAAAAAAAAATCCTTATACAAAATTTTTACCAAAAGAATGTTAACAGAAAAAATAATTGTTCAAGAAAAGGCTACGTCAAAATTTTAAAGTTGTAACTTAATAATAAAAAAAAAGGCATGACGTCCTTTTTCTCAGGGAACTATAAACTTACAAAAAGGCTCAACATTTTTAGTTCAAGAAAGGCTCGGTCCAAATTTCGAAATGAAAATAAAATGCAAAATAAATCAGGGTTCGTAAAATATCGCCTGCGAATCATAAAATATGGATCTTTATCATTCTGTATCGATTTCTCACGAATCATAAAAAATAAAGTTCGCGAATGACAAAATTTTCGTTGTATAAAAATTTTTAGTTCTCTCACGAACAAACTAAATCCATTTACTTTCTGTGGTTTTCGTTCGTGAGTGATCGGAAAAATAAAAGTCAGGTAATAATATGGTTAGCTCGTTATCGGATCTGAGAAGATCATTAAAACAAATCATTCTTCATCACTTATCCATTCACTTCGGTGAAAGTGAAAAATTTTGATAAAGAAAACAAAAAATGAAGAATTTTGAAAAATTTTGAGAAAATTAAAAAATAAATTGAAAAATATCAATAACTTTGAAAAAATTCCAAAACTTTTGAAGAAAGTCAAATCATGAGAAAATTGAAATTTTTTTTTAAAAATATGAAAAAATTTAAATGTTTTGAGGGTTTAAAAATGTTGAAAAAAGTTTAAAAAAGTTTAAAATGTTTAAAACAAGTCAAAAAAATTGAAAAAAATGAAGAATTTTAAGAAAATTGAAAAATTTTGAAGAATTAGAAAATTTAAAATTTTTTAGACTATTCAATCATTTTGAAAAAAGTCAAAAACGTTGAAAAAAGGAAATATTTTTTAAAAATTTTGAATAAAGGCCAACATTTGAGAACATTAAAAAATTTAAAAAAAAATCAAAAAAAAAATCAAAAATTTTGAAAAAAGTGGTTTAAAAAAATTTTAAAAATATGAAAAAATTGAAAATTTTTGAAAAATATGAAAAATTTTACAAAAATTATAAATTTTAGGAAAAATTATAAATTTTAGGAAAAATTAAAAAATTTTGAAAAAAGTCAAATATTTTGAAAAAGTCAAAAATAAAAACATTTTATAAAAAAATTCATTTTATGTAAAATTAAATAGGTATTTTTCTTGTTGAAACGGTCCGTGAATGTGTCTTCAATAGTTCCCATGTGATAAATTCGTGAACGCACTATGTTTAACAGATTCCAACAGATTTGATTCGATTGTGAAAACGAGTTTTATTTTAAAGGAAAGAATAAGATTCGCGATCGAATCAATAATAAAATTCCCTTTTGCATTTTTCCCGACAGAACAAATCAAACCTTCTTCCAATGAATCACAACAATTTTGTGTATTTTTCTTTTCGACTGAAAAATTTGTAAATGGAACATATTTTTTGACAAAATTCGACCTTATTTTTTTTTTTCTTCAAAAATTGTCATACATGACAACACTGTCCCTCTAAATTTCCTCTCCTCCTTCACACATTTTTTTTGAATGCCCAATGCAATATGTCAAAAAAAGTATCAACGATATCAATCACAGTAACATGATTGTGTCAGTGCCATGAGCTCTTACTATGGAGGGAGGGCGCGTTGGCGGCTTTGGGGCAATTTTAACTTCAAAGACACATACAGTAGATTATTATTATTATTATTATTTTTTTTTGTATTATTTTGGCGTAATTCCAATGAAATGTACTCTCCCAAGCAAGCTGAATGAATATGTAATTTTCAAGTGGCCTCTTCTAGAAATGACGTGCATTGTGTTGAGTGGACCTTTTTTTTTGTTAGTATTTGTCATAGCGGTTGAAAGATTTGATTAAAGGCCCTGAGGCAGAAAACGAAAATAACTATGTGCGGACAATGTTGTTTGGAATAAAAAAAAATGGAATTCTAAAATGGCATTGCATTTGTTCAGTTTTTTTTCAGTATATTTTTTTTTTCAAGTAAACAAAATTTCTTTGTTCTTTTTTTTTTATGTTATCAAGAATTGAAAAATGTCATAGTCAAGAAATTGTTGCATGAACTGCATGCTGAGAGATTACACGCTACTTAAAGTATTTCAAAGTTTCTTCTTGTTTGTAGATTAAATATATTTTTTTTTATAAATATTAAAACAAACCCTTACAAATTTAAACCTTCCTTTAAATCATGATAAAACAATTATTAAATGATGAATTTTATTTCTTGTATTTATTTATTAAAATAATAAAATCAATGCCTGGCTTATCTGGAAACTAAGCAGTCTTTGTTTATAATTTCCTGTTTTTAACGTTTCTTGATAAAAATAAAATACAAAACTTAACTCATAACACAATTATTCTTATAATTCAAATAGTTTGAAATTGCAAGAAATTCGTTCATTTCATTTGATAACAGAATTTTTTGAATTGTTTTGTGTACAAAGTGAAGTATGTCATGTAATTTCTTTAATGAACAAAATAAGATATCTTAAAAATCGTTAGAGCCCTGTTTCATATAAAAGTGTAGGTATAGAAAGTTTAGCAAAACAAATCTTACGAGAGGGAGTTTCGTTCCCAGAGTTTAGGCGAAAGGAGAAATTTTCTAAAAAAAAAAAACAGATACAAAAAAAATATTACGAAACAATGGCAACACTGAGTTCTTTTTCCTTCAAAATATTCAATTTGAAAATTGATTTTTAAAAAAGATTGAATAAAATAACTTGATTTTTAAAGAAAATAAAAGAATTGATTTCTGACTTAAAAAAGCCATAACACGACATTGTCAGTGTTGCCGTCGTTTGTTAATAAGTTTAGGTGTCGCTGTTGTTTGTTAATAGTTTTTTTTTTTATTTTATAATATCCTAAGAAGGCAAACAAATTCTAAAAATAAATTTCACTTGAGCCAAAACCATGGCACGTAGTTTTTTTTGTAAATCCGCCTACTACCACGCCCACTTTAATATATTCGAATTGTATCGAATTTTATACAACGTCTTTAAAAGGCAGAAAATTTATAATAAATTATAAATAAATCTCATTTGAGCCAAAACCATGACATGGGTCACTTTTATTTGGAAATTTACCTCCTACCACGCCCACTTTTCTTATATCTGAGATTTCTCTTTACATCTGTAGAATATTGAGATTTTGTAATTAAAATCTTTTGAACCTAAAGCATGCATATGTAATTCTTTTTTAATAGTCGCCTACTGACACACCCTCTTATATTATATTTTTTAAGTTTTTTCGTTAAACGTTATGAAGTTTTCTTTGAAAATTGAATATAAAAAGGGGTTAAGTAAAAAAAAAAAATTCCAATACCGCCCATAAAATACAATAAACCATAAATAAAAAAACGTACACTCCCTCCATTTTGTTTTTTCTGAGAAAATAAATTTTGCTTAGAACACAACATAAGATTTAGATGAACTGTAAATGAACTTTTTGGAAAATTGGCGCGTCAGTTAATGGAAATTAACTAATACTATACAAAATATAAGCAATAATCACAAAATTTCTTTTATTATTAAGGAATAGTATACGGAATGTCAGCGTACTGACACGCCTTTTTTTGTCCAAAAACCGTGTGAAAAATTTATCAAAGTCAATTAATTCGTCATTCATATTATCCAGCAAAAACTACCTCTATATACAAAAAAATAGTTAAACAAAAATTCACCAAAAACGCCCAAAAAGTGGGCGGGGGAGAAATTTTCTTTTGAAAATAATACATATTTACAAAGTTCACTAAGAATACAACCCAGATTTTTATCAACTTAGACGATGATATTATATTTTTTTGGTCATTGTGGGCGTGGCGGTAGGCGTAAATTTATTGTTTATTTTTTTTTTGGCCCATTCAATTTATCACTCCTGAAAATGTCATAATTGGTTAAATTTTCATGCATTTTTTTGTCAAGTTCTCTCATATAAAACGCCCCACTGTGCGTCATCACGAGCATTTTGCTTAATATGTAGCTTTTGTAATCAGACAATAAAAGAACGGTTCGTATTATTGCTTACCTCGCTAAAAGTGCATAATTTGGCTTAAATAGTCAACCTTAAATTTTTCTGACAAACTCTAGCCTTAATAACTTGTTACGGATTTTTGAAGAAATTTTTTTTTTCGCTAGGAATTTTACGATTTTTTACATAAAATTCTTGAAAAATGGCGCCTGGAAGCTACCTTCTTGTGTACTATCATCCTCATTTCTGATTAAAGACGACCTTTTTGGGGTTCTTGTCAAATATACATTATCAGCAAAACACAAAATCATCACTTAAACAAAGTGCAAAATTTCCACCAGCTATATTTGGTACGTATATTAGTGGTGGACAAATATACATAAAACAAAATATTCTCATAATTATAATATTCTGTTTGCTCAACAGAAAAAAAACAACAAACAAAAGCACTCCACCTAAATCCATACTCAGACCCTAATAATAATAATTATTATGCTGCTGCGTATATGATTCTCTTCTCTCCAAGGTCAAAGATCTGACATTGTTGACAGTCACCTCCTCAATGAGCCTTTCATTAATTCCCATTGTGTCCAAATTTCTCTTAGAGGAGAAGAACCATCTTCATAATGGTTTGTTTTATCCCACTTTTATCCGAAGAGATTAATTTTCAAATTCAATATCATCTCTAAACAAAGCATAGATTCTACATACATGATTTTGTATGCGAGTGGTGTTTAAGCCTCCTTTGATCTACTAATTACTTCTCATCTAAAGAATCCTTTTTCCCACTTAAACTCTGCTTCGCTTGTTTTTTTTTTTTTTGTTGTCATGTTCCACTCCATCTTCATTCATCTTGTTTATTTGTTTGTGTTTGGTGTTTTTTTTTGAAACATCCTTGGTCCAAAGGATATATATAAATTAATGAAACAGCTTCTCGTGCCTTGTCCATCAAATTGCTTTCTCCGCAAGTTTTTCGATATAATTTATTCCAATCCCCCTAAAAGAGTGTGGGGTGTTGAAGCAGGGGGAATATGGCAGAACATAGAAGAAGATAAAAGTATAATAATACCTCAAAACAATTTCTATAATATAAAAGTGTATAAGTGAAAATGAAAGAAAAATTAAATACGCGCGCCCATCCGTCCATGGGCGACCGACCAACGACGACTTAGTCCGCACGTCCATCCGTCAATCCCTTTTGGGAGTAATTACTCCTTGAACTTTGTTCAAACTAATACGTCATCCTCTTACAACGGAGGGCAATATTTTTCTGCTGATGGTGCTGCCGTGCGTCGCCACCGCCGCTGCCATCACTGATGGTGTTGAAGCGACGAACAGACGACGACGACGACGACGACGACGATGACGACGACTATGATGGTTACCTCACCCAAATTAGCGCGCGTTTCGAGCGTTTAATTCATTAATTAATTAAACTAATGAGAAATTGTGTTGAACTCGTAGTCTCTATTAGTTGCCTTTATCTGACAAGTGACTTGTTATATTGTTTTCGTTTGTTGTTGTTATATTGGTGATGATGTTGTTGTTGTTGTTGTTGTATTTTCATTGAACTTTTGGCAACATAAACGAGCCAAACAAATGTATTTGCAACAATAGAACTAAACGTTCAGCGATGAGAAATGACATTCGCACGAAGCATTGTTTTGGTATTTTAATTTTTTTTCTCTTAGGAACTTGTATAAGGGCAAGTTAAGGGTTTCAAAAAAAAAAACAATTATAACAGTCCAACAAAATTAGACTTACACTTAAGTTTCAAACACTGGAAATCTAGACTATAAAGCGTTCGCATCGTTTAATAATTTCAGAGACCTGGGGCCTATTTTACCAAACACTTTTCACTTTGTAACTTTGCAAAAAAAATTTCCTGCAAAGTAAAAGTGCAATGTGTTTCACAAAATTTGCAAAGACTTTGCAAAGAGGAAAACTTTTCAATTCAATAATTTCCTCTTTGCAAATTTGCGTTTGGTGAAACAAAATTTGCAGAGTAAAAGTGCAAAGTTGCAAAGTGAAAAGTAAAAAGTGTTTGGTGAAATAGGCCCCTGCTGTAAGAATTGTATTGGCTTTCAGACTTCTATTGTCGTGGTAAGGTGTCAATAAGTTAAGCTTTGAAAATGGAAATAGATTTATTATGGAGACCAAAAAAAAATGATTGGGATTTTAAACTAGTTGAAAAAGAGTAGAATAATGTGTCGAATAAACAATTGAAAACTTTGGGAATGTTGATCATGTCAAAATCGTAAATAGTAAGAACAAAAAGAAGGGGACCTAAGTGACTGCCTCGTGGGACCCAAGCGCGAGAAGTGACTAGAGGGGGAAGATCTGAAACGAAGAATGTAATAATCCCTTTCAAGAATATAAGTTCAAAGCCTAGAGGGAGACAGTTTTCTATATCTACATTCTATTAGGCTGCAAGAGTTAGTCAGAAAAATGAGATCTCTGAGATTTTTCTCACCCAAAAAGTGAGCATGCGAATCGAAGATTTTTTTCCTCAGAATTTTGAAAGCAAAGCTGAGAAATTATTCTGAAGAATCCTGTTCATGTGAGAATGAGATTGCTGAGACCTCAGGGATATCATATTCCTGAACGTGCCTAAGGATACCTAAAAATTCAACAAGTTCAGTCGTTGTAGACACTTTAATTTTGTCAAGGCTATTTTCAAAATTAAAATTTTCTAAAGATCTATAATCAAGATCTAAAGAATAAGGATTAAATTCAGATATAAGAAAGGGGGCGTGGCAGTAGAAGGATTTACAATAATATTACACATGAAAAATTGTATGTTCAACAGAGTTTTTCAGCTTTCTAGGGGCTTATGATTAATAAAAAATTCAAAAATAAGAAAAGTGGGCGTGGTAGTTGCTGTAAAAGAGGGCTGGAACAATGCACATAAATAAGAAAACTTAATTTGCAAAATGTTTGCTTTAAGGACATTGAAAATATATCAACGCATAAAGTGTACAACCTCTTAAGTTAAAAAATTCCAACAAAATATATGCAAAGAAATTAACAGAATCAGAACCAACCTTTGGTAATTTCAGGGTAACAATGTTATTCATTCAAAGATTCTAAGATTCAAAACCTCTTACCATAGATCGCCATATAAAATTCTGACAGATATTTTTTTATTTTTGTAAAACATGCAAAAATGACTAACGAGGTTCTGTACATTAACTGTCGCTATGTATGAAAAAAAAAATGGGCGTGGCAGTTTGTGGATTTTACTGAAACTACTTTCTGAACCTTTCCCTTGATATTTAAAACAAACTCTTAAAATTGCAGCGGAATCGGTTCAGTAGTATAATTTATTATTTAAAAGCTAGCAGGTCCCCGGACCCCGGCATGCTGCGACTAAGAAAAGGCAGTTGTTGGAAAACTGCTGCAACGATTTAAACCATACTTCACAAAAACAATCTCGTATCATTATGGAAGATTGCCAATAAATTTGAGCTGAATCCATTTGGAGGTTTCAGTGTTCATAGCATACATACAAAAATACATACATCAATACCATTTTTCTGTTTTTACACATCATTTCACTCTGTAAATAGCTTACTTTTGAAAACTATGTAGTCCTAAAGCCATCTTTTTATTATAACCTTTCCAATGCAAAACGAATTTCTAAAGTCGGACCTGAAGTTTCGAAGATTATCCCGGACATAAAAAACAGAGAAACTTTTCAGATACCAGATGGCGTGTGTTGTTGCGTCTTGTTTACAAACTGATTTTAACCAAACTTAACAAAAACACTCTTGAATCAATATGGAAGATGGCCAATAAATTGGAGCTGAATCCGATTGGATTTTTCAGAGGCCATAGCATACATACGTCAATAACAATTTTTGATTTTAACTCAATTCACTCTGTCAACAGCTAACTTTTGAAAACTTCTTAGCCCTAAAACCATCCTCTTAGTATAACCTTCCAAATGCAAAAACAATTATTAAAATCGGAACAGTGGTTTTGAAGATTATTCCAGACATACAAACAAAGAAACTTTTCAGATACCCGGTGACGTGCGTTATTCCGTCTTATTTGCAAATTACTCGACCGATTTTAACCAAACTTCATAAAAACACTCTTGGATCAATATTGAAGACTGTCAATAAATTGGAACCGAATCCATTTGGAGGTTTCAGTGTCCATACCATGCATTCAAAAATAACCTTCAACCTTAAAAGAAACACTCTCGAGTCAATAGCAAAGATTGTCTAAATATTCTAGATCAATCGGTTCTTTGGTTCCTGAGTCCACAGAATACTTACAAATCTTATAATCTTACAAACTTTTTGCAAGCTCCAATAGTAAGCATGCTAAGCATATTTCTTGCTCCCAACTCTCTTCATCATATAAATTTCTATTCAAGGTCAACCAACAGTAAAATTTTCAGAAAGTTTCCCGGTCACCACAAGCACTGCATAGAAGCGTTCGGGTATCGGGATGAATTTCACATTTACTTTTATCATGCTAATCCAACAAAAAGAATCCTTAAACATTCATAAGAGTAATTAAGCACAACTCACTCGTGTGCTTCATATAAATATATTTTTATTTTTATTTTTATTCTTTTTTTTTTTTTTTTTTTAACAAAAAACAAAATATGAAAAGAATAAAAGTTTTTGGCAAACATAGTACCGTTTGTTCTCTTTGTTCTCAACGATGACACATGAAGCATAAAATTAATATATTCTCCGGGACTAGCAATTGCTCATTCGACAACAGTCAGGCAAGCAGGCAGGCAACCAAGCAAGCATGCAGGGTGATTAGGGACCGGGATCGGCTCACTGCTCTCAGAACTCGGCTGCGGCATTTAGTAAAAAAAAAAAAAAAAATTCTCATCAGGGCGAAACCGACCGTGGATAAACCGTCCTTCTTTAATAAGGCTAAGTGGTTTTACACCTCTTGATCTCATCCTCGGCCCCCTAGTAATTTGTATTCCCCAGAGGATGCATGGTGCATTACAAATAACAATTGAAAAACAAACAAAAAATGGTAGGTATATTGTCATCATCTAAAATATCTCAAAAAAAAAAGAGAAGAGAAGAGGAATATTATAATATACCAAGCCCAGGGATGACATTTTGTTTTAAGCTCCCAAGAGATGGGCACAACCCGCAGTCAATTTATATTGAAATTAATTGAAATGATTAAAACTAACAACGACTAAAAAAATAAAGGACCTTTCGAATCATCTAATGTATATGTAGAATATGTAGATATGTACATCCTTTTTGTTATGGGGCGTATAAAGACATTTATCTACTACATATACCTGGGGGGACTCCCTGACTACTCTTACCTTTAAATAACTCAGGATCCTGACTGGAATTGTGTGGAAATCGTTTGTGTCAACGCGAGTCCTTTTGTCCACATATCAAGAAGATATATGACATTTTTTTCCAGATTAAGGGCGGTAAAGTTTTGTGCTTTTAGTTTTAGGTTTTTTTTTTTTGTTCTAAAAGGGACACATTTTGCTCAGACATGTAAAAAACTATAATGTCATTTTGTAAGTCTTTCAGGGTACGAGTCCTAAAAGTTGTTGTTTTCAGTTAAAATGTCTGAAAAAAAAACTTTGATGAAGTGGATAGCGTGACAAGTCGTGATAATTTGCTAGCGATTAGTGATTTAGTCTTTTATATAATTATAAATATAACAAAGGCGACATTTAATTCTTGTATGGGTTGTCTGTTTTGTTATAAAAAATTTTTGTTTACAGCTGAGGAAAAATAAAATATGAATAAGAGAAATCAGTAAGGCAAGTACATTTTTCAGGAGACACAAAAAACTTGTTTCAGTGGCAATAAGGGCCGAGAAATTGACCAGTTCTTAATCGAGACTTCGTTTATTGATGCTGTTTTTTGTCTAAGTACATATTATAAAATTAAAATAAATAAATTGGGTAGTGCGATAACTCGTGTAGAACCAGGGGCTAGTGACTTACAAATCTCAACCACTCTTGTGTGCGTATTATTGGCAGGTATGAAGGGGACCTACAATTTTCGGCTAAGATGATAAGATCTTTTTCATGAAAGGAGATACTCTTGGGGGATTGGTCAATTTTTCGCCTATGAAAAACATTTCTGTTTTTTAATGAAATAGACTGGGGATTGAACCCAAGGCCTTCGGAGTTGGGCTTAACAAATCCACGCACTAAAAATTACGCCACGGGCTACTACTTTCCTAAAAATAAATTTGTATTTGAAAAAGTATCAGAAGTTATGAGGGATTAGATTTCCGTTGTTTACAAGGTATTTTAATTTATCGAATTACGGGAGGTATTGGCTACGGGATTTCCGAGGTATTGGGATAATTTACTACTTTACCAAATATTTCACCTAAAAAGTGTTTCTGAGTTCCGAGGTATTGGTATAATTTCCTGATTTACGAGATATTTCAGCTTCAAAAATTACATCTTGCTTAGCAATAGTTTAAGAAGTATTTGAAATTTAACAGCTTACTCGAGATATTTTTCTGAGTTGCGGGGTATTGGCATAATTTACTGAATAACGAGTTATTTCAGCATTAAAAATTATATCTTGCTTAGCAATAATTTAAGAGGTATTGGATATTATCAGCTTTTTTGAGGTATTTTTCTGAGTTGCGAGGTATTAGGAGAATTTTCTGAACTACGAGATATTTAAGCATTAAAAACTATATCTTGCTTAGCGATAATTTAAAAGGTATTTGAATTTTATCAGCTTACTCGAAGGATTTTTCTGAGTTGCGAGGTATTGAGATAATTTTCTGAATTAAGAGATATTTCAGCATACAAAATTACATCTTGCTTAGCAATAGTTATTGGAATTTATCAGCTTACTTGAGGTATTTTTCTGAGTTGCGAGGTATTGGCATAATTTACTGGTTTACGAGCTATTTCACCTACATAAAGTTCATTATGTGTTTTTGGTTTAGGAAGTATTGGTGAGTTATTTTTTGGAATTCGGAGTTATTGGCACAATTTCCCGGTTGAGGAGATATTTCACCAAGAAAAATACATTTAGCTTTTTTGTATTTTAAGAGGCATTATATGTCGGCTTAAACGAGTTATTTTTCTGAGGTGTGGGATATTGGCATAATTTACTGAGTTACGAGATATTTAAGCTACAAAAAATACACTCAAAGTTGTTTTGGGTTTAAGAGGTATTGAAATTGATGAGATTACGCAAGTAATTTTTCTCAATTTCAACAAAAAATAAATAAATATTTTTAGGATACGAGGTAGGTATGAATGTATTCTATTTAAAAAATATCTAAAATAAACGCTGTTTTCTGGATTATATAAGATATAAGAACTACAGATGAAATATATAATGAAATCGCTCAATTCTACTTGACAGGGATAGATTAATTCGGTTTTATGAAGGTTTTGTGAAGTTTGATGACCAGTCAGTATCCCTGGAAAAAAGTAAGACCCATTTTTGTATATTCTTTCACTGGTTACTTAAATCTGTTGACTGTCGGAACACTATATCGACGGTCAAAGTGTAGAACTTCTTATGTCGTTTTTGCATGTTTTTTAAAAAGCAAAACAAAAAAAAAAAAACCTGCCAAATTTTGTATGGTTAGAGATTTTGAATTCCCTCTTTTTCTGTAAAATGTCAGAACAACATTGTTCCATTGAAATTGCCGAAAGGTGAAAAGGTGGCTCTATTTCTGCCCAATATAAGGAATAAGTATTAAACTAGTTAGTAAAACGAAAAAAAAAAAAAGAATCAAAACTTTGGATACGTAAAGTCATTGAACTTATTTTTGTTAATTGATTGCTATCCGCCATGTTTTTGTCCATTCATTGAAATTATAACAAGAACGTTCTGTAATTTAATTGTATCTTCGTTGATCGTTGTGCACACTGCTAATATTGCTGTTCTGTGAGTCGGCTGCGAACGTGATTAAGATTTTGTTTTAGTTTTGCATACAAAATAAAAAATAAAAAATATGGTCCTAGAACACTTCCTAGTAGTACCCCAGCCACTATTTCCTTAAAGTCAGAAATTATTAATTTCCAAACTTATGTATATTTACTTCTATGATATGGATTAGGCCCTGTTTCACAATGTCGTAAGTAAATTTTTGATTGGTTATCCGACACATAAATATTGACACATGGTAATAAGTCCACAGGAGCAAAAATCACTTCTGTCTTGTGGACCCATCCGAATAAATAAAGCCACATATTTTTGTTTACTGTCGACTTATAACCCTGTACCGAGTAACTAATGAAAACTTTATTCTTTATTATTTGTTAAAATTAATTGCAGTAAAAAAAATATTTTAATAATTTACTAATTTTTCTTTTAACGCATTTCTAACAAAATTTTATGTTTTTTCTTTTCAGGTGAGTTCAAAAAACTACATTATTCGTTGATACTGTTAAGGTAATACTATAAAACTGTTATTTATGATATTGAACTAAAATGAAGAGAATTAGAAAGAATATTACTTTTGTTCTTAATATATAGTCGTTAGACATCGAACAAAAATTTGCGTCTTAGAAGGGTAATCGCATTTTAGACTGACTAATAAATTAATTCCATCAAAGTAAAGTTTGATAATTTATCGTTTTTAATATTTTGGTCTTTTACAGATCACATAAAGGTTTGTCCCCTTCTTTGGCACCAAAAAATCAAAATCTTTCAATCAATGAACAATAATTTATTGTTAGTAATATGTATGTGGTGATTTCCATATAATGCATCAAAGCGATTAATCGTGTAGGTTGATTTGACAGTAGAAATATCATATGTTAGGGGGGTGAGGTCTATTTGCCCATTTATCAGTGATAATTTCTTCATTGTTTAGGTTAGGAAAATCTGATTTTGTTAGATTTTGATAATGTGGTGCCTCTTGGAACAAATTTGATATGTCAAAATTGTCGTGGCAGTTTTTCGTAAGCTTGTCATTTTATTGCCATCATCTAAATTAAATTGTCTGTTACAATTTCCAACCAAATATTAAGTATGAAAATTTTATATTCTTATATTCTCATACAAAAAAATTGTCTGTAAAAGAATTCATGATAATTCTCCAATAATTCTTGACAATTTATTTGACATGACAAATTGTGTATGATGCGAAACTTGACAATAACGTATATTTTTGAACATTTCTATAAAAATTGTGAAATTTTTTATGGGTGGGATTTACCAATTCATCTAAAGATGCAGAACCTGTTATTTATTTTTTGGAAGCGGACAAAAATTATATACTTAAAATGGAAAAGTTATAAATAAAAACAAATGGCAACACTTTAAATTTCATGCAATAGTTTTTTTTGTTTAAACTCAGAATCTATTTTCATTTTCAATAAAGTTTTTTTTTGAATTTCAAATTAAACTTGAATTAAATTGGAAAACAAATTTTGTGTTCTTAACTTGCTGGTCACCCGGCTTCGGATGTAATTTTTCATCAGATGCTCCTATATACGAATGTACCAGGGATGAGAGCGTAACACCATCTATTGGCGATCCCATTTTTTTGAAAGACAAAATTAGCCGATTGTTAATTCCGTAGTGTTTGTCATTCCTTAGAATCAATATTTTCTCCTTTTCATACAAAATGGGTTTTTAGAATTTTCGCTACCATCCACCCCTAACAGTATGCAATTCCAGGTTTTCACGATTTTCCCTATTTTCCAGTAAAAATTTTAAAATATTTTTATTGGGTGTTTAGAACATATTTTGTATACCAGAAAACAAGAATTAACATTTTCTTTTTGAATTGATATATTTTTCAAAAAAAAAAAAAAAAAATTGTTGCAAACCAACTTTCAAATGCTATAGCATTTTGATATTTCTTATTCAAAACACCCTGTCAAAAATAAACAAGCTAATAAATAATAAAAACCAAAACCATTCAATTGTAACTCTCCCTATGAATTTATATAAAAAAAAAAAACAAGAAAAGAAATTATTTCTCTCCGCACTAATAGGTAGATATAGGTTCAGTCTAAAAAAAAACCTTCAAACAAATAAATGTAGGTGGGCATGAAATGTATGTACCTACTCAATATAATTAGTTTCTTCCTTGTCATCATCAAATAAACAAAATGCTAATTTTATAGTTTTGTTGACGCAATTTAAATTGAATACGCATATATTTGTTATTTTCTTAAAATTTAACCCGAACCCTTTTTCAACTTCAATGAGCTCATAGTCACCCTTATTTTTGTAAATAAATACATATATCCCCATTCAATTCCTCTTAAATTAGAGTTAAAACTCTCCCTTACACTAAGTGACAAAAAAGAAAAAAAAAAAAGAAACACAAACGAGTCATCAATATCTTTTGCAATAAATATAGAAGCCACTTGCCGAGAAAAATAAAAATAAAAAAAAACATCTTAAAAGAAAAACTTTTGTATAGCACTTAAAACCACATTCAGTCAGACACCAATGCCGCTGTTGCCACCGCCACCTCCACTGACTTAACGATGAGTATACGAGCGACAACATTGCTTTTCGTTAAACTTTTCCTAATTGAGGAAACATCTGGGCGGCCCTAAGAACATCACCATTTTGTAGATAGGTAGGGTATATCTTTGTATTTGATAAGCGTTTTCTTTTCTTTTATTTTTGTTTGTTGCCTCTTCCGGTTGGCTTTGCCTTATTTGTTCAAACTATTAAAGTACCATAAAAGGACAAATAAATGGCCACTCTTGTTTTTCTCTCTGCCTTGCTGCCTATATGCCGACTCCCAAACCCAACTCTGACTCAATTCTACCGCCACCAACGCCGCAACTCCCGGTTCTTTGAGTGCCCATCATATGACAAACACATAGTATACCGTATCGTACCCTGATTCTGCACACAGGACGACATTGTGGCCAAGACAATATTTAACTTCGAAAGTGTCAAAGTTTTCTTTTCTCTGTTTTTATATAAAAAAAAGAAAAAAAAATCCGGGACAAATTCGATTTTTCGCTCCCGCCTTTATCCATTTTATCCAACCCTTGAATCCCAAAACAGAAGGGTGTTGAATGTCTCTAGAAGGACGACGTGTGATTTTCTTCTTTATAATTTTTTTTTCCAACAGTCTGTCTGGTGTCATTTCTTTTTTCTTTCTTTTTATCTTCCATTGCTGTATTAGCCATCAATAGAAAAACTTTAATGGAAGTTTGATGCTGCTATCCGCAACAAAATCCTGTCTCTTTTGAAAATCCAAAGAATGTCCTAGATGATAACGGTTATATGGCCTTCCATAGTAAAAATAGAAAAAAAGGGTTACCAACAAAAAATCAAAGATTGAAACGAAGACGTATAGACCTATAGATCGATTTTTGCCGAAGGGAATAAGAGTCCTTTTTTTTTATAGAAAGGAGCAAGATAATCTCGTGTGCAAATCATCCTTCATGTTAATGTAGCCTTAATGTCAACATCCAAATTTTGGTGTATTTCTTGTTTGTAGCACGCACAAGGAGAGTTTTCCTGTGTCTGTCCATTGCTTGATGAATGCTCAAATAGGTGGCGGACGCATGATGCATAGAAAATTTTGTTTAAGATGAAACCATAAATTCAATAATGGAAGCATCAAGGGAGGAGCGTGTAAATGCGAAGGAATATTGAAGATGAAAATTTGTTTTTTAATCATGGACATCCGATGTACGATCACAGAGGACCTAAGCGCTGGGCTTACACGGCTGGCAAAATGCCAATATTTCTGCCATTTTCTATGCATTTATTGCCATAAACGTGTTTTTTGAACAAAAATTGAAAACAATAATGTTGGAAAATAAACTGATATCTAAGTTGTATGTAACCAAGGTTCGAAGAGTGATAAAATATAATTCGTTCTCTCGTGAAAAATTCAAAAAAGAATTTTATTTTTGATTCGATCGCGAATCTTATTTTTTGGTTCCTTTAAAATAAAATTTATTTACATGATCGAATTAAATCTTTTGGGATCTGTAAAATCTGGTTCGCTTCCGAATTTTTCACGTGGGAACTTTTTCATATTTTTCAAAATTTTAAAATTTTTTTCAAAATTAATTTTTTTAAATTTTTTCAAATTTTTCAAAATTATTAATTTTCTCAAATTTTACACTTTTTTTCAAAATATTTCATTTTTCAAAATTTAATTTTTTTTTTAATTTTCTCAGAATTTTTGACTTTTTAAATTTTTTTTAATTTTCTCAAAATTTTTGACATTTTTCAAATTTTTTTAATTTTCTCAATATTTTTGAATTTTCTCAAAATGTTTGACTTTTTCAAATTTTTTTGAATTTTCTCAAAATTTTTCAATTTTATTAAAATTTTTTCATTAAATGGATTGTGAAGAATGATTTGTTTTAAGGATCTTTTCGGATCCGATAGCGAGCGAACCATATTCTAATTGAAAGCCCAGCTTTAGAACTGCATGAGACACTGTTCTTCCAAACGAAATATGTACATGTCTAGGTGGCTTAAGACAAGTGACGTTAGTTAGTCATTAATGGTGGTTTTAAAATGCGTTGACGTGTTATCTGTGTAAAAAAATTTGTACCTTTTGGTGTCAGGGTGTCAAACGACACATGATCACACGACTTGATCTTCATCACAATACTTTGAGCATTGACGCGCAGTTGATAAGACCAAAATCCGTTAGCATTCGATGTTAGCTCCCTATGCCGGGAGTAGGGTCAAATAAAAACGTAAGCCTTACGTGTAATATGTTCCGTGTCACACGTTACACTTTACGTTGTTTATTGATATTTACACATCACTTATCCGTGATTCTATCTCAAATTTTTTTTTTTTACTTTGACGTTCACATGACTACGTTAGCGTGTTACGTCAATATGACTTTATCGCGGGTTATATATACTGTCAAATCATGAACTGTCAAATTCTATTGAAGAATTGCTACGACGCACGACGTTTTGATGGATTAAAAAACATAAAAAATCAAAGGCCACGTTGACACAACAACAAAATTCTGCCATGTTAACGTTAGGATACAGTCAACGAGCTAACGAGCCGTTTTTCGGTGTATTCTATATGCGTTGACAGGATGATTACATGATGACACAAAATAATCATCACGTCCACGCACTGACAGTATTCTGTGTTGATGATCACACTACTTTGACAATTTTGGGGCAGAATTTGATGTTATTTTGACGTGAAAAAGTCAACACGTTGAAAGGCTAAAAGTTGCTTTACAAAAATTAAAAAAAAAAAAAAAAAATCAAGAGGATACGTTGGACGCTGCAGAATATTCTGGTGTCAACGTTAGGACTTAGGATACAGTCAAAAAGCTGACTAGAAGTTTGTTGATGTATCTTAATTGTGTTGACAGGATACCCGAATCAGGTGCGGAGCATGCAAGTAGAAGAGGTCCTAAATCAACTTGGCTCTCTAATATAGAGACAGGACCAAAGAACACCCGGAGAGCATTCCTCTAAAATTAACATAAAGCATTCTAATCCACCTTTGACTAGGTTCATGCCCTTTGCACTATATTAGTAGAACTGGAATTTTTAACATCTAATACATGAACACTAGAGTTGCTGGAAAAAGAGCTTCGCTACTCAAATGCCTTCTTAGCAAAAAAAAGCAGAAATTGGAAAGACATCCTGCCAGCCATAAAGGGCATTAAAATCCATATGAAAATTTTGTAGTTGGTAGGTGTCGATTTGATGTTCCTAGAATTTTTTCAAGATTTGCCGTAATGTTAATATTGGGTGGTTGGTGAAATTTCCTAGCCCTAAGCTACATCTATATTGATCTGTCAGGTTATGGACGAACTGTTTCAGGTGTTCACATAATATAGATAAGATCTTGAAGGCGATGTTAAGGAGACTGATATAGATGTGGCAGTTCAGAGGGTCTCATTCCTCAAGACATGGAATCGGAATTTTAGCTGAGTTTTGCTTTAATTATCATCTTGTCTACTTGAAAAATACTACCATTAAAATTGATACAATCAAAAAACGGAAATCTTATCTTAAACCCTATATACCTTCTATATTAATTGGTAATTTTCGATTCAATTAATTTTTATGTTTTCAAAAATTGATATTTTCAAATCTAATTAAAACAAACATAAAAAAAACTGTAGCTATATTCACATGTGAGGGAAATAAGTCTTTATATATATAGCAAAAAAAAAAAATGTTCAGCGATGTTATGGCGTAATTACACAAAACAACACAATATCATGACATCACAGGACGACGACGACAACGAAGAATGATGATGGTATACATTAAGTCGATCCAAAAAGTCCAAACTTTTTCAATTACTAATTTATGGTGTGGGTGTTATTTGACAATGAACACACAGTAAGTATGTATGTAGGTTTGGGCTACTACATATACATTATATGCTATGCGTATGTACATATCTAGAAAAGGCGCAAGAAACAAACCAAGTTAAGCACAGAGACACCATGTTAAAAGCTAGTCAGGCAAATTTAATGGAATTTCCTTTTGCTTCTTCCTCCATGCAAAACTACATAAAACTCATCCTAGCGTATCATATCACACCCACATGTTCTCCTGAATTGCTCAACACCCACCTCGACCCCACCATTATAACACCAACCTCCTCTCTCTGTGTTTTTCATAACATGACGACACACTCTAGTGCGAACATATCACCCTAAATCTCACAGCAAGAGGAGGGCTCACACATGTACAACTCATGACTACATAGTTTTTTTTTTTTTTTGCTGACGCGCCTCACATCACTATGCTTTTTCGGTTTGCTCTTTTCTGCTATCTAACTCTTGAAAGGGTTGCCAGAATTTTCTAAGTGCTATATAGAGATCTCTTGGAACCGATTTCATTAAGGATTTACCACCATTTCAAATAAGCCGTTATTAAGGAAAGGGTGAAAAGTTTCTCGAGTATAAAATACGCTGCTGGCAACTCTGGCTGGTGTTTCTGCTGTTGGCAGTGAATTACTGAAACGAATTATGTGTAATGCAATTTTTTTTTTTAGAATCATCGAAGCATTCGTGTTCCAGGAATTTTTTTTGCTTTCTCATCCACCTCATGTGTAGAAAAAATATTTTACCGTTTTTTTTTTTTGTTTGCAAAATTGAATTTGAATTCAAATGGTGGTTGACATCTTGTCGTAATGTAGACATTTTGAAATCAAATTTCTTAACGAAAAAAATTTTGTTGAAAAACATTAAAAGATATAAATTAGTTTAAATTTATATTTATTTCAAATTATTTGGAAAACATTTGAGGATATAAATTAGTTTGAAATTGTGACGGTAGTGACACCAATCATTTTATACATGTAATTATTCACAGAATTTTCTAAATCAATATGAAACAAAATTGAATAAATAACTATAGAATGCGATTTATTTTAGTTGCGTCACACGGGTGTGACCGTAGAGAATTTAGTTAAATTGCGAATGGGTATTCTAATATTCATGTATAATATTGCATGAAGACTTTCATTTTTGTTTTCAAATATTCAATTGTAAAATGATCTTAAGTTCCATTTTAGAAATGAGATACAAAAAAATTAAAACTATAAAACAATTTGTTACGAATGTGACAAATGAATGTTACGTATGTGACAAAATATGAGTTCTACTCAGCAACAGAACATTAAAACAATATTTTGATGGCAAAATTATTATTTTCATAGAAGTATTATTATTATTTCTCACGTAAAGTGAGAAGTTATTTTAAATGCTAAATGCGATGAGGTCTGTCTCTGTTTCCCTCCTTCCCTCTCTGACATTGAATACGTTACCAGCCATCGAACGTAGTTTCTTGACCACATATAAATTCGTTTTTTTCACTGCTAGATGTTTGTCTTTTTCTTTTGACAAAAACTGGATGATAAATAGATCGCTAAATTTTTTTCAAAGACGTCGTTTGAAAAATCCATCCACCTGATGAGAATTGATCCACGAAAGAATGAGAAGATCTCTGGTCTAGGAGTCGTCAATAAAGATATACAAGATATCTACCGAATGCTTTGTTCCGCAGGACTGGTGATGGGAAACTTGATCTATGTTTGTAGGGCTTTCCCACAGGGAGGGGTAAATGTTTAAATTGAATACAATAAGTTGAATGTGGGATATTAAACAAATTTCATTATGTGAGATATCGTTCAAATGGCCACCGCTGCTTCGGCTAGTGGTGCGCCATAGAGCGGCCTAATTTTCGATGAGCAATGGCACGGTTTTTATTGACTTTAACGTCACCTGTCATTTGCGGAATTTTAGTAAAGACCTGCGACTTAAAGAGCCTCCAGAATAATGGAAATTGCATCATCATTCGCGAAGAAGTACCAATCGATGAAAACGCCGCGCCGCGCCAGCCCACAATCCATACCAAACAGTTACTTTCTGTGGGTTCATTTGACGCTTGGTGTTCTTTGGGTATGTTGCCATTGTCCCAAAAACGCCAATTTTGCCAGTAGTTTCTTAACTCTCTGTGTATAAATAAATAAATTGATTGTATTGCAGTTTGCTAGCGAATACACGCTCGTGTGACTTTTGGGTCATACAGGGTTTCCCAAAAATCATATAGCTTGGGAAAGATAGATTATAAATAAATAAATAGAATTAATGGTGCGACAGCTCGTGGAGAACCAAAGTCTGTTGACTCACAACTCTCAATAATTCCTGTGCTGAATCTGAAGAGCTAAGATCAGAAGAATTTTTTTATGACATGAGGTAGTCTTGGAGGATTTGTTACTTCCCCGCAAGAGACAATACATGGGAAAAAATATATTTTACTGTTTTAAGGTTGGGACTTAATTCAGAACTTGATGCCCAAATCTTCGAGTGACAGTCCAACGTACAAACGATTATGCCTGGGAGTAGATACTACTCCTGGGAGAGAGAAGAAGATAAAAAAGATAGTAATGCTTAAGTCAGATCTAATAGCAAAATTCTAATGATTCCTGTTGCAGATTTTTTCTTTCTTTATTCTACTACATTTATTTAATCTTTTTTCTCTTTTCCGGACGTAGTGTTCCCAGGCAAAAGGATTAGTAAGTTGGACTACTTCGACAGAGTTCTGTCGATCGAATCCCAACAAAGTTCTGTCAATCGACAGAACTAAACTAAGTTTTATTCTTTATTCTTCTACTTTTATGTTTACCCTTCTCTTTTTCCCGTGCGTAGTATTCCCAGACATAAGGATAAGTTGGTTGTACGGTTGGACTGTTTCGAAAGAGTTCTGCCGATCGAATCCCAACAATTTTAACCTTAGATTTATTCTTTATTCTTCTACTTTTATTTTGTACCCTTCTCTTTTTCCCGGCCTTAGTATTCCCAGACATAAAAATTAGCAGGTAGGACAGTTGGACTGCTTCGAAAGAGTCCCGTTGGTCGAATCCCAATCATTTTCAGCTTAAGTCAAAAAATGTTTTTTTGTTAGGGGTACTGCCGATTGCGATATTTTTACTATTTTTTTTAAGACTATAAGTTTCTATATGATTCGATTAAGCTTTGACCTTTGACCTTAATTCCCTAAAAGCTTCTTTGAATCGAATTTTCCTACAAGTCTTAACAAAAAATCTAAAAAAAAAATGATTGCAAAAGTCTTTAGATTCGTGTCGCAGATGTCTTCTTTATTCTACTAACTTTATTTCCCTTTTCTTTTTCCCGGGCCTAGTATTCCCAGACATGAAAATTAGTGCGTTGGACAGTGGGACTGCAGCTTCGGAAGAGTTCTATCGATCGAATCTCAACCATATACACCTAGGGGTAGATACTGCTACTTGCGATATTTTTACTTTTTTTTGATTTTTCGATTCTTTGATTTTTTCTATTTGATTTGATTAAGCTGTGACATTTGGAAGTTAATTCCCTAAAATATTTTTTGAATCGAATTTTCCTATGCGTCTTAAAAATAATTTGATGTTACATACTTTATGTAAACGATTTTAACCCAAATTATTTAGGTTTTAAGTATCTTTATTCGCACCACAGTTTCCATTTATGTAATTCTTTTTAAAGTACATAAACATAACCATTACACGTAATTTTAAATATACTTTTTAGTTTAGATATACTTAACAGAAACCTCATTAATGTGCCCTATGGGTGCTCTTGTCAAACTTTCAACCATACCCGCATAAACTGCCAATTTAACCAAATTATTTATGATGATTTATATAAACATGAGGCAAAGGGCTTATAGTTGTTAGGTATGTATATGAATACTTAAGTTCCACACACAAAAACCCTTACGTAAAAAAAAAAAAAAAAACAAGTAAAAATTTAAATCTAAAAATCTGACCTCAAAATCCATGCTCATTTTGCATCTTAAATCTACCACCCTGGCATTAATTACTGTATGTCTGCCTGCCTGCCTGCCTGCATATACACTGCCCCTTAACTTTTTCAATCCTTTTTTTAACTGGATCTTTTCTCTCGTTCTTCTAATTTAACGCAAACATAATCATCGTATAATTACCAACCTCCACTCCTGCTTGATACTGCTGCTTCTGCTTCTATTGCTGCCATCTTGTTCCGCACGTGTATAAATATTCATGGAGGACGACAAAATCTTCCTGACGACGACGACGTAAGCCTCTTCTTTCGTTGTCGTCGTAGTCGGTCGGTTTGAAAAATTTCCTAAGGTCTGCTGAATAATTTTGATAAATGCAAGAAAGAGATAGATAAAAACCACCCATATTCAAACAGCTATATAGAAAAATACAGCAGAGCAGCGCAATATCTGATGAGGAACACCCTTTTGAATACTTCATGCTTCATTAGCACTTAAGCAATATGCCAAAGTGTACACAACACTTTTCATCATGTTAACATTTAGCAGCAAAAGGATAGATGAGGAGTGTGACCAATAAAAAAAAAATAAAAAAAAAAAAACCTTAACGAAAACTGTCATCAACAAACAAACAACACCCACACAAGGACCAAAATAAGGTCTCTTTATACAACAATGATAACAACAATAACAACAACAAAAACTTTATGACTTGAGTGAATGTGTTTAAAGAAAATAGTAAGGGTTGAAATGAAAACATATTCCCTTAATATCCTTAAGCACTCTCGGTCAATTTAATTTCGGACTTCGAGGATATCCTTAAAGGCTATGCTAGTTCAATGCTTGTGTCATGACAGCACGTTTCCGTATCCTTTTTTTGTTGTGTGGTTGGTTGGTTGGTAGGTATAGGTAGGTTACTCTCATTGTTTTGAAGGGATTTGTGTGTCAGAGAATTCTTGATGGTGTTGCTTCTTATTTTGTTTTTTTTTTGCAGCCTCGGTTTTATACAAAAAGGATATCACAGTGTCCACATCATCATCATCATCATTTTTAGGGATATGTGCGGTTGTCGAAGTCTCCTTTTTCTGTCTCATTTAGGACTGAATCTCAATATAAGATTTTCTAATAACGGTCCGACATCACGTATTAATGTTCTGTTTGTGTATGTTCATTTCCCTTTTGGCATTTTAATGTTTATCTCAGTCGATCCACAAACACTTTTCATCCTTTTTCTATATCTAAGATACTCCTTCCTTATAACTCTGTCATCACCCATCGCCTGCCGCGCGGCTGCTTGCCATTCTGCTTCTGCCACACAATCTGTGACTTTTTAGATGAGGGGGGGGAGGGAGGGGGTTTGTTTTTGTATTGATATATGAAGCTTACATCATATCTCTTTTATTAAATGCTACAGAGAAGCTCGAGGAGTGTCGACACATTGACGAGAAGTAATCATAACATAGACAGACGACGAAGCACGAGGCTAGAAGGTCTTCTTTTCTTATATATTTGTATATTTATAAAGAAAATGAAAGATCTGCAATATGTACAAACTCACTGACTGAAAAAAGAATTTCAATAGAAAGTTATTGCTTCACACCAGAATACCAAGTGCAACAAAGAAGACAAAAACAAAAAAATAAAAAACGCATTTTCTTGTTAAACTTCAAAGTGAAGTTTTGAAACTGCAGTTGACTTTCATTTCACAATGTTCTTGTAGCATTCCTGTACCGACCTTTTCTAGCTCAATAGACTCAACTTGTTGTTGTGCTGCTTTTTTTTTACCCTGAAGACTATATTTTTCTTTAGATCAAAATGTGTATGGGATCATTTACCACCAGACAAAGTAAAGGGTCATTCATTTTTCGGTTATGAAAGTAAAGCTTAATAAAACACACACAGCGATACGTTTTTGATGAAAATTTTATTTCATTATACAGTTCGGACTTTGCCGTTAAGTGTGAAAAACAATATCATTCAAATGGCCGGCTCGGAAAGATTCGCAGCATGCGATTCTTTTGAGGTAATTTTTAACCACTTTTTTCACATTTCGGGCAGTATCTCGGCCATAACTTGAGTATTGTTGGTTTTTAATACGTCTGGAGTTCGGGGATTTTATTCGCATAAACACGGTCTTTTGTGTAGCCCCACAGAAAAAAAATCTAACGGTGGGAAATAGCACGATCTTGTTGGTCAATTGACGCCGCCAAAACGTGAAAATACGCGACCAGGAGACTTCTCATACAATAAAGCCATAATTGGTCGGGTTGTTTGGCTTTATGCCCTGTCTTGTTGGAACCACATATTGTCCAAGTCATGACCTTCAATCGCCAGCCAAAAAATCACCCGAAAAGACATGTTCAATTGCTGCGAACGCCGGGAAATCGATAAATTCGTTTCATCAGCAACACTTGCACTTCCAGCAGCAATATTTTCGACTGGCGTGCATTACGATGATGCAAAGGCCTTACGACATCAGTAACGCTTACAGTGGCAGTCTCTTCAAATTTCTTCACAATTTTTCCGATTGCTTGTGTAGTCGGTCGATAATTATCGCGTAATGCGCGAAAAGTGGCTACGTTTGAATCACCACTTTTGTAGTAACTTTTAATAATTTTCACGCGTCGTTCGATTGTTAAGCGATCCATTATCGTAAATGGGAAACATTCAACTAATTTTATGACACTTCAAATGACAGCTACTAACTTGAAACCACGAAATGAATGACCCTGTATTTTGAACAATCAATCACCGTTTTGTTTGTCGCTTTCATCAAATGGTAGCTCGTCTTGATTGTCTGTTTATCTTCGTTGACTCTAATTTTGACTTCTTCTCAAAAGCTATGAAGCAGCAGGTAGATGGAATATGGCACCCGGAAACCTTTCATTTGGTCGTCAGTATATACAGGGTGACGCATAAGTAACTATATGATTTATTTGATGTATAACATTTTTCTTTCAGATTTTATTTAACCTTGGCATTTATTAGAATTTATATTATGATTTGGAAATATGTTTATATTCAACATTATAGTGAGTTTCACCCGAAAATATTTCACCTTAAAATTTTTTGTTCCCCCGGTATTTTAAAAGCTATTGTGAGTTTCGACCGAACGAAATTTCGTTCGCCTACTCAAACATTCGTCAGCCGTGAAAATTAAGGCTGTCAATAACATTAAATTCCGCCCAAAATGAATGTTCACAATAAGAGGAATTTTTTTAACACAAAATTTCGGGTGAAACTCACAATAGGCGAAAAGTGAAATATCAAATTTTTCGGGTGAAATGTTGTTCGGGCGAAACTCACAATAAGGCTGATTATGTTTTGCTTTGACCTGACGTTCCAGTGCCCTCATTTCTTCTCGGATATTGGCCTTAAGCTGTTGCATGGTTCTTGGCTAATTGGCATACACCTTACTTTAAGGTAGCCCCAAAGAAAACAAATCTGGAGCCGTTAAATCGGGCGAATGCGGTGGCCAGTTAAAATCAGAAAACCGCTAACGATATTCTCCGATCACCATAAATTTCCTTCAGAAGAGTCAGAGTTGGAAAAAGTTGGAACTGTAGTAAAATTCTTTTGCAAAGACCGCCTAGAAATCATGCATCAACTGCTGAGAACGTCGTCTGGTAGAAGTTTCGGGGTTTTCCTCAATACTTGCTTGCACCCGAGTAATGGTCACATCATTTCAAACTGTACGAGTTCTTTCAGCACGCGGAAGATTACAAATAACCCCCTTGTTGCTGAAAACGCTGGACCAATCGGTAAATTGTTGGAGCACTGGTCGCATTTCGAACAAGAAGAACATTTCGATATGATCTTTGTGTCTGAATAATTGAATGTCAACTTTCAAAATAAGTCGCCCAACTATATTTATTATTTCGGAAATGATTATTTTTAAGAAAAAAAAGTATGTTAATCTTTTTTGTAGGAAATTTTCCAAGCTACAAATCAGTCTTTGACTTTTTTTTTTGTACAACTTACCATTTGGGAGTTATTCTTGAAAAATCATTTTGGGGGCCTTCAACCTCCCCTAAAATTGTTAGCGGCGCTCATACCGATGGGGACTTTTGACAGTTTTTTAAGAACACTATGAGGACACAGAGTCGAATGCTTTATGGACTATAAGCAGCTTAAAAATAACTACAAGTCAAAATATTAATATCTAAATTACATAGAGAAATAAAGAAAGAGTGGCAACAATGTTGCAATGCAAAGGGAAAGTGGACAAAAATTGTTCTCAAGTGTAAGCTTTTGAGTAACTCTTCGCACTTTGTTTCATATGAGTCAATGGCTCATTGACACCATAGTTCCTAGAACTATGACTTCTAACTATTTCATTAATTTGGTTCAAAAGAACATGTTAATCAATGGAATCAACGTTACTTATGCGCCCCCGTGTACAATCGGATAATCACATGGTCCTCTTAAGGTTTTTAGGATTCCGTCTGAAATTCTTGAATTGATCAATCATCCAATTAGTCAGAATATTCTTGGGTTAAACAAAGTCTAGTTATACGGTGCTGTGGCTGTGTAGCCCAATTACCGGGAGCTGGGCGAAATACATAATCTAAAATTTCTTTCTGACAGCCTTCTTCCTATCGTACATTCATTTGTTATACTCATATTTCTCACTTCGAAGTGACTAGTACGAACTTCAGTATGTTTACAAGAGCGATCTCCCAGCACATTATTGACAACAAAGCAGTCTTGGACCTTGGACTACTACCTACCTGGCCTACTACATAAGAATCAGTCTCCCGAAATCATCTGGTGGCATCCCGGACAATCAGTAGTTTGAGGGACACCAATTGTCCAAGTAATCCGACTTTGAAGGTACTCAGAATTTGCTAAAACTTTTGCTGCACTTGCATCTAATCGCAATTTTTTGTACCACTGGGTCACAAACTCATAGTAAACACTCTTAAATATCCATAAACAAAGTGCAGTAGGTAATATTAGCATGTATATATTATGTGTATATTTATATAATAAGAGATCACACAACTCTTAGTTCTTGGGTATGATTAATTAGGGACACTCATACATTTATCCCTCTTATCTGTATGCACAATAAAGTAAAATTAAGAGATCATTAAAGTTTTTACTACCAAACGAATTAGAAGTCAATTTTTTTTTTAACTCCTTATACAGTCTTCAGAAGTGGGATAGATCAACTAAAAAAACTGCCTTTAAAAGGAAATAGGAATTCAAATTGCAGTGAGATCGCTAAAAACGTCAAATTAGCAACGAAATAAAAAAATCCATTAGATCAATGAATCTCCTCCCTTTTGCCTAAACGCTTGCACTGTGTTTGAACATTTTAAGGGTCATTACCCATATATTCCGAAGATTTCGCCAGTACCTTGTTTTGATATGTTTTTCAGGAAAGATAAGAATGAAGCACTAACCACTGTTACATCCACATTTCCGCGATAGAAACGCTCTTTAATTTAAATTTTAAAAAAATCGACGTTAAATATTCAAAAAACTCTCCCTAAAAGCCCCAACAAATGTTAATAAAATTCTTAATAAAACTTAAATTCAATACAAATAAAATCTTCGAACTTCCTCAATTCAAAAAAACAACCTAATTCAAAAGAACTATTTCACCAATCACAAACTAAAATCAGTTACCGTAACAAAAAAAAAAAAAAAAAAAAAACAATTCACATTAAATATTGCAATCTTATTCCAATTTGCTGTCACCAACAATCTCGACAATCTCTACCTCCTCCCTATACCTACCTATATAAGATGTATTATTGTGCAGCAAACAATATCAAAACAATTTGCATTGTAATGGCAATAAAAATTTTAGACAGTTTTACTGAAAGTTTTTCTTTATAAATTGTATACCTCGCCAACAAAAAAAAAAAAAAAAAAAAAAAAAAAAAAACAAAATGATCCCACCTGGTGGAGGACTATTTTTTTTTTTTTTTTCTTTTCTTCGATTTTTTTTCTTTTTCTTATAGTTTTTCTTTTACAAATCCCGGAAATAAATGGATAAAGCCCTTATAAAGGATGATTCAAGGAAAGGAAATCATAGCGCAAAAAGAAAGCAATACAAAACGACGCGACGAAGGGAACCGTAGGTACGGATAAATAAATAAAATGCCAATCAGAATAGTACTGGTAGTTGTTTTTGTTGTTGGTCTTATTTTAGCTAGGTTATCCTACATATATGCGGAAAGAGACTCAACTTCTTCTTGGTCGTAATCGTAATCGTCGTCGTCGACCGTCGTTGTCGGAGTCTTTTCTTAAGTTATGGCTTAAGCTAAGCCTTCTTGGTTGTTTAGAATGAAACAGCACCAACCAACCAACCCAGAAACGACCATCACTCGTCCAGCGCGGCAGCGGTGATTGTAGGAACCTACCTCTACCTCACAAACTATATGAGAGTGTGTCGTGACTATTTGTAACCTTTTCTTTTTTCTAAATTCTTAACCCGAGCTGAGTTTGTTTTTTTCTATGAGAAGAAACAGATGGCATTCAGATTCTCGAATATTTTTATCTTAGCAAGATATTTTTGCAGAGAAATGGTTTAATATAGAATGAAACGATCCAGGCTTATAGTCAACGTAGGTATATCAACCTGGAAACGGGAAAGGAAAACAAGTTGCAAACTAGAGATCTGGTATACTGTATGGAAGACGGAAAAGGAAAAGCGGCCATTGAACTTCTTTTTCTCCCACTGTCAATGTGGAGAGTATAAAGAGAGGGAACATAACATACATAACTCTGTTAGTACGGACAACATCAGCTTCTGTGTTGCATGCAACAATCCAGCCAGAACATAATACATAACCTAAAAAGAATATGCAGTAGCATAACAACAGGGGGGGGGGGGGGGGGGGGGGTCGACAACACAAAAATAACAGCAACAAAATACCAAAATATACAAAAATAAGGTAAAATTTCATGAAGACGACAACGATATGATGACGATAGAAGAGAACAGCTCTTTCCCCCCTTCCCAAAAAAGGAGATGGAAAAATCGCACTAGTGGATGCCAGTGCAGAATATGCAATAGATTAGAAATTCTCGAAGCAGAATCCGTTTTATTTTCCGAAACGCGCGGGTACTGAACTGCTAGTGTGGCGGGAAGTGAAGGTTATCATTCAGTACATACACATCGCTAAAGCTCCCGACCCTCCTCCCCCAACAACATCCCTCCAGAGCCTTCAGGCAGCTATTATACTCGTTCTGTTTTGCCGCCCGAAGTGAGGAAGAGAGAATATGCAATTGCAACCAAAGGAAAGAGCTTCAACGACATCGTATGAAGTATAGTTCGTTGGCGTAATCGTCGTCAGAAGGGCTGCTGATGGAATTTTCTTTCCTTTAGTTCAAGTTTCTTTTTTGCTTCTTTTTGCTTCTTTTTGTATTTTTTAATTTTTTTTTTCTGTTTACAAGTTTCGTCGTCCTTTCATTTGTCAAGAAATGGAAATTGCATTTAGCATTTTGCTCTCAGTCTGAGTCTCACAGAAGCTTAGAAGCTTGTTGTTGACGTATGACGTGATGTGTCGTCGTCTGGTAAAAATTGTTGGGCATATGCAGAGATTCTTTTTTTTTTTTGTTGGAGAGAGCCCTGGGGGAAATCGAATTTGTCTTTCTGCTTTATGCCCTACCCCATCCGTAGATGCCCATGTCCTATTATAGGTTTAAGATACACCTTGAAATTTCGGTAAAGTGTCATGTTAATGTAATAAATCATGCGGAACTAAGCTGTTGCGGTAAGACTTTAATGCACTTTAACCAATGGACGGGTATTGGTATCTATCCACCTATCTGATAATGTACACAGGAAGAACTCAGTAGATTTATGTATATAAGATGGACTTATGGTTTGATGGAAATGCACCAGTGGTGGTAGGTACTTAGGATCAGATGCAAGTCATTATTAGCATTGAATAACTCGAATGAATGGATTAACAATCAATTAATTACTTGAAGAGCCTCTTAAGAGCATATTTAAAAAAAAGTGAAAGGAGTTTTGTTTGTTGAGATTGCACTTTAAATAAAAATAATTACTAATTATGGTTTTGAGTGTGGTTATGCCATAACGTGAGTCTTTATTTTAAATGGTATTTTTACTAACCCTGCAGTGCACACGTAAGGCCGGAAAGACCCAAGTGAAAATTAAAATACGTACATATAATATTGGAACCATCTTAATAAATAAAATAATCTTTTATCTACCTTCCTACATCGTCGAAATGTATCCTCGAACATAAAAAAATAACTAATAAGTTCACTAGATTTTCGCCATGTTACCATTTTTTTTAGTACGTTTCTCATTATTTAGGTGGGGCTTATAACCCCCATGCCCCCTGATATATTTTAAAATTGTGTAATTGTATTCCTTGACCCAAAATATGTAACACACAAAGTTTATGTTCCTAAGTTTTTTTTACCAAAAATTACTCAACCAATTTCGTCATAGTTGACAACGGATGTAAGAAAAACCTAACCTAAGTTTGGTCAAGATTAGGAAAATATCACATACTACTTACCTATATAAATATATTCTTCACGTTGTTGGTGCGAGGGGTAATTTACTAAAATAAATTGACATTGTGATGGCTTTACTTCCGAAGTTGAGCTTGTGAGTCTGGTCAAGGTCGATCTGAAAAATGAAGTAACCTTCACACGAAAAAATTGATAGCAAAATCTTTGAATACCTGGACTTGTAACAAAATTGTTACAAATGCTATTTTCTTCAATATTTCAATTAACAGGCGGTCTTTGATCTGGTGACCGAGTTAATCGTGTGATTCACTACTTCTGGAAGGAACATTCTGATGGTATTTGCGTTCTGGCTTCAAGTTTTGGTGTTCTGGTATCGAATTTTTTGTTTTTTTTTTTTCAGTCCTGGTATTCTGGTAATCTAAAGTTTAGAATCTGAAACGGGATCGGCCGAAACTACGCCCCTGGTGGCTAAAAAAAAAACCTTCTTATAACGCACTGGCACATCAGCAGGTTTTAAGTTCCTAGATGGCTTTCAAAAACAAATGGGTAAAGCGGTTTTGTACATCAGCAGGTTCGCACTCGAAGCAGCAGTCTAAACGCTCCGGGAGACCATCGGGTATTAAACCCATGGTAGCACTTAAAATAGCGGGCTAAAGACTGGTACATTTAGCAGGAACTACTTTCCTGGTAGTACTCAAAACAGCAAGGTAAACAATACATCAGGAGAACGTCGGCTTGGGTTTCACTCGAATCAGCAGCATAGATTGCTCTGGAAGAACAGTAGGCAATAGGGCGTGGGTAGATCATTAGATATGAAACCTTTGGTGGCACTCAAACAGCAGATTAAACGCTCTGATACATCAGTAAGTTTTCAGCCTCTGGTGGCACAGCGTGTTAAAATCTCTGGAACCTCAGCAGGTAATACGCCTCTGCTGGCTCTCGAAACAGGAGGCTGAACGCTCTGGTACATCAGAAGGCACTAACACTGATAGCGCTCAAAACAGCAGGTCAAAACCTATGGGACGTCAGCAAGTACTACTTCCCTGGTGGAAATCGAAACAGCAAGATAGAACGATCTGGTAGAACAGTAGGTACAACGCTACTGGTGGCACTCAAACAGCAGATTAAACGCTCAGGTAGATCAGATCAAAGCCTTTGCTGGCATTTATAGGACAGTTGTCTTTAACTAAAATCCCTTACCACTGAAAGGAGTAAGTCTTAGTAAGAATAAGAAATAGCTGAACAGTCTCGTCTACCTAAGATTTGTACTTCAATGAAATCCCTTAACACTGGTTGAGAGAAGCGTCGAAAGAACACAATAAAATAAATAACCAAATGGTCTACTGAAATTAAATTGATTCTTAAAATCCATTTTACTACTGTAGTGTGATTTAAGCACGACCGAAAGCGTGTTCTTCTTTACTCGAACTAATTCGTCTAACGTCTTGACTTATTTTCAGTATCAACTGAATGTGAATCCTATATTTTTCGAATTTTTTTTGTTGTGACATCAAGAGCTCAGAGTGTACGTAAATTGTATTATGCGATGAGATAGAATTCTTGTTGGCTGTCAATAATTGGTGATGAAGGTCGTTTTTGAAAACGTCATTTGTGTCTAAAATTCAATTAAAACAGAAAAATCAGCTGTTTAAAAATTTAGAAAGAAATTTTTATGCAAAAGCATTTTAACGATACCCACGCTGTTTGCTCATTTGCGGTGCAACTCTAGAGTAAAAAATCGAGTGAACGACAAAAATATTGAAAGCCCTCTGGCTGGGTTTTTAAACGTCGAATGTGTTTGCAAGAAAATTGACTGACGTTGATCAAATAGATTTTATGCAAACATTGAAAGATTAGGTTTTGAAATCCTGGACAGGAAATACTGTTACCAAAAAGATTTAGGGAAGTAATTCCACGAAAAGCTGCTCAAAATGGGAATTTATTTCACTTTTGGTGCCTGACTGGCGACTTAAGATATTTTAAAGGGAGCAACGGAGTTCTCATATCTGTGGGAATTAACCACACTTTGAAAAGTGAAACCGATTTCTTTTTAAAAGTGGAATAAATTCCTATATGAACCTGTTTCTCACGAAATTATTTTCCTGGACACATACAAATTATTTTCGACACCACAAATATTTTCGCAACTTTTAGCCGATTTACTGATGTAAGACTCCACTATAAGTCTCTTACAAGTTTCAATATGAATTGATGATACCATTGCCTATAGGCCCTAGAACATTTCAATAAAACACCTTTATGCACCTTTAACACTTGTTACTTCACAAAGGTTCCAAGATTCGAATTCTTGCTTATCGTAATGTACATTCACAGAAAAAATCTAAGCTTCAATGAAATGATGTATGACTGGCGGCTCTGGCATCGAGGTTTTAACGTAAATATCATTTAAGATAAGATGAAAGAGTTGGTACACCGCAAAAACTGGATAAAACAGAAGGAGGCCAATATTTTCACTCCTATTACGGTTGTCAATTATCAGTTGATAAATTTTGAAATCGATAATAAAAAAACCAATTGATAAAATTTTTGATCATTGAGAATGGTACGAACAAGAAAATTTTGAATTATCACGGAATAGTTGATCAGATTTTTAATAAATTGAGTTTAAATGTACTAAATTTCAATATTTATCAACTATCAATTTATAATTGACAACCGAAATAGGGATCTTTTTTTCCTAGCTCCTTGATTCTAAGTAAAATAAATGATTTCCTATAATCCTATAACTTTTTCTCATTTCATTTCATACCACTTTTTTTTTTTTTTCATAAAATTAGAGTTCGCAACAGAGCTTTTTTATTGATTGATTGACATGCGAAATAATGGCTCTTAATGCTCCAACAAACCCATAACTACTCTCTTTTCTATGAAATTATTAATTTTACATAATTATATTTCTAAAGTAAAAAGTCTTTTCCAATACAATAACTCCTTAAAAGATCGAATCTTACGCAACAAAATTTTGTACTGTCTAATTTCACTTTCAAAATATTATCTTGATAATCTTATTTAAATTTCTTAATCTTTTTTTTTTTGTTTATTTATTTTTTCCAAATAAACACCTGTAATTCAAAGTGCACAAGTCCATCATAATATAGCTCTTACGATTTGGCAAATCTACACCACTTATAGAAACACCCTAATCCCCTATTATCAAACCAAAAAAAAAAAAAAATTACCAGAAATAATCTTCCTAATCTTAATGGAATTTTGTTCTGCTCCTCTTAACTGGATTAGTTTTATTACATGGTGTCAGAAATATGTTGAAATAATAATCCCAAATTCGACAACTTTCTATCCCAAATATAAAAATTCCCAGGAGTATTAACTGAAGTTTGACATAGCAAACCAATTACGCAAACCTCGTTTATCATCAAATGCAGTCAAATCCACAGATGATGTGTTGCCTGATATAATTGTGTTGATGTATGTAATACATAAGCTTGAAGGTACGAGTATAATCGCTTGAATTAAGAACGTTTCTTAACAAAATTACCTACCAATCCAACCGCAAAGATAACCTCATCATGATAATTCACTACAAACAATATGAGGAAATTAAAAAAAAAAAAAAAACATCCTAACCTGTACAGTACATATAAAACTCGGTTGAAGTTAAAGAAGAAAAAAGAAAATAAAACACAAGAAACTTCATCATCACAGAAATTATGATGGCACACCTAGCAAATCGTCCGTTTATACCTATAGACCCTTATAATAGGAAGACGCTATAACATAAAACATAAACCAGCGAAAAAGGAACCCTCCGCCTAGCCTTTGTATCGTCTCGTCTCGTTTCGCCTTGCCTAAGCCTCGCCGACCTATGAACGACCTCTTGCCATTGATATGGTTTTTCCTTCTTCTTTTTTTCATGATGGTTTTTCTGCCATGCCCACTTTTGTCTGTCAAGTTCACGACCATTTCCAGAAACGAATACATTCATCTCTCGACTATAGGTAGGTATTTACTCCGGTTACGAAATTGCACTACCAGAAACAAAGCAAAAAAAAAAAAAAAAGCTACAAGACACGAAACATGGAAAAGAAGTGTTTTTCTTTATAACTCGATTTTTTCCATTTCCTCAACCAGCAAACCGGAAAAAGCTGTTCGGACAGAGTCGGTTTCAATGATGTACTAGTTACCACTTTACTCCCAGCGATGGTCTTGCATGTCCATAGGTCAACGAACTGTCAATATATCTAGATAGTTTAGATATAGGCTCAGAAGAAGAAGAAGAAGCCTTTAGTAGTGTGATTTGCTAGTTTCTTCGAAGAAAAAAAAAATCTAAAGAAAATTGGTTCACATTGACGACGACGACGGACGTTAGTTTGTGACGGACATTTTTTATGACTGCAAAAAACTACAACGTTGTAATTGCAAAAAAAAAAAAAAACTATCGCACTTGTAATTATTATACTTTACGGGCTATTAGGGTTGATGCTTGATTATATCAAGACGTATAGATAAATGTATGTCCCTAAAAAAAAAAAAAACATTCTCCTAACCATCACACCATCGACCGTGACGGAAAAAGAAATAAAAAAAAAAAAATTGCTTGAAGAAAAACTCGACAATCATGATGAAGAACAAGATTAAAGAAGGCCATGAGGTAAGTTTGTTGCTTCGTCTAATTGATGTTCTCTCATTAAGCCCGCCGAAGAGGAACACAAACAAACCATTTAGTTATGTATTATACTTATAGGTATGGACTTTTATATGTTTTACACCCAGAAAATGGTTTTTTATTTAAGTAATAATTCTATTCCACTTATTTATGAATGTTTATAAGGTATATATGGAAGGAAGGTGAGACTACTAGGCGATAAAGTGAACGAACTAATCTGGTTAGGTCGTTGACTTTCATGACTATACAAAAAAACAAAAAAAAAAAATATCATAACCTTTAAAAAAGGGTGGTATGGTATGTACCTACTTGTTTCCATATTATACACGTCATACTCTTCATAATATCTTTTAATATGAAAATACATTATTTTTCAAAAGTTTGCCAGTTTTTTTTTGTCCTTTTTTAATAACGATAAATGGCATAAAGGAAAATTAGCGGATTTGCAAAAACAATTTTTTTCTATTTTTTGTAAATATTTTGAAAAGTATAATTTTCTTTTAGAGAACAATGTTAAGGTATAAAATGGTAATGGATTTTGAGATAAATGTACTAAAAAGTTATAATATCAAGTGATTGTATGAATCTACTGTTTTCAACAGTTTCACTGCAGTAAAAATTACTAATTTTTTCTCAAAATCACTGATTTTTTCTCAAAATCTTTTACTCCCACGAAGAAAATTTTTAAAATCTTTTTTTTTTGGGTAGAATTTCATAAGCAAAAATTTTTGTCTGGACATTTCTTTAACAAAGCTAAAAGTTTTCGACCAATACAAAAAAAAATGCGTCTGGTATCTCAGACTGTACTTAGTGAGGTTTTCTATTTTAGACCGTAATTGATTGACATCTGCTGTCCTGACTAAAATTTAGTGACGTCTGCTATGTCAGACTGTAATTAGGTAACTTCAACTAGCTCAGACTGTAATTTACGATATTTTTTTACTTTAAACTGTAATTGAATGACATTTTTTATGCAGACTGTATTTAAGTTACGTCTGCTACCTCAAACTGTAATTAAGTGGTATTCTACTTCAAAATATTATTTAGTGACATTTGCTATTTCTACTTAGTGGCTTCAGCTATGTCAGACAGTAACTTATTATGTTTTCTACTTCAAACAGTAATAAAGTGATATCTACTATGCAGACTGTAATTTAGTGACGTTTTCTATCTCAAACTGTTATATAACTTCAGACTGTAATTAAGTGACTTCTGGTATGCAGGCTGTAATTTAGTAATGTTTGCTATCTCAGACTGTAATTTAGTCATGTTTTCGTTTTCAGACTGTAATTGAGTGATATCTGGTAGCTAAAAGTGTTATTAGGTGAATTCTGCTATCACAGAATATTATTTAGTGACGTCCGATATCTCAAACTAAAATCATTAGACGTCTGCCATCTCACACAGTTATTTATTATGTTTTCAACTTTTGACTGTATTGGAATGACATCTGCTATGAAGCCTGTAATTTAGTGAGATTTGCTATCTGAGAATATAATTTTTTTTGAATGTTTTCCAATTCAGACTGTAATTGAGCGAAATCTGCTATCCGCGATTGCAATTTAATGAAGTCTGTTATTTCGAACTTCAATTTAATAGTTTTCTATTTCAGACTGCAATTAAGTGACATCTGCTATCCCGTCTGCTATCTCAGACTGTAATTTATAATGTTTTTTACTTCCGACTGTAATCAAGTAACATGTGTTATGCAGACTGTAATTTAGTGACGTCTGCTATCTTGACTGTGATATATTATGTTTTCTATTTCAGACTGTTATTTAGTGATATCTGTGATTTTTTCCACTTCAAACTGTAATTTAGCGACATATTCTATTTCAGACTGTAATTTAGTGGAAACTGCTATTTCGGTAAATGTAGCTCTGAGAATTTATAAATTTTAAATTATAGAAAACTAGGTATAGAACTGATAACTGTATTAAAAAAATTGGTAAATAATTAACCTAAAATATAATAAAGTAAGTGCCTTCTTAGGAAAATCTTGGAATTGATGAACATGCCTTAGATTATGATAAAAAGCATATCACAGTGCATTTTAAATGCATGGCGTAAAATGTATCTGGGATGGCGTATTTGGCAAGATCACCCCGATTCGGTTGGGGGAATTTAATCTCACTTTTGACTAATTCCCGATCATTATTGAATTTGTGAATCCTGCGGACAAATTAAATCCACACCAAAAGTATTATGGATAAAAAAAAACAATATATTAGTTTGGTACACAAAAACACTGCCCGGGAGTAAAATATTACCGATATTAAAATCGACACGAATATCTTTTGCAATTATGTAATTTTTGAATAATTAAATCGAATAAAAACATCCCTCATGATGAAGTAATGGATATGCACTTTGGAAAAGTTCGGAGAAATAGTAGAATACAAATTTTTTTTCAAAGAGACCAAATCTGCCTAAAACAGTGGAAAATTAAAAATATTGAAGAAATTTTAGAGATATGCTGATTATGAATTTTCCTAACATTTTGCTCCCGGGCTATATAGCATATTTTGTTGTAAAACACCTGCTTAGCGAACAAATGCATTGTTATCCATACATAGCACTTTAAGTTTGAATTTCAAACGAACAAAATTCAAAGCAGTCGTTTTCATGTGGGCAGCGTAAAGAAGTCGGGAGTTATTTTTACTCCCATTTCCGAATTCAGAAATCGGGGTTCAATTGTTGATTAATTTGAAATTTAATTCAAAAATAAAAACAATTGTTGATTCAAATTGCTTTTAACAGCCTTTAGTCCATACAAATTTGCGTTTCGTCCCTGCGATCTCACTTGGATTCATCAGTTGACTAGTGAGGGCCTTGTCAATACGCAGAGTTCAGTTCATCTTACATAAAAATACTGTTGCTATTTTTAAGCCACGAATGGAAAATGAATAAAAAACTAATTTTTAAACTTTTTCAATGTCTGCGAGGTAGTTTGTATGTTATACCAGTCAAACCTAGGATTTTCACCAAGCCGGTGCTTTACAGTAACATTTATAGTTTCACATCCACTTAAACCGTAATTAAGGCATGTTTTGCATCCTCAACTCGACAATTAAATCAAATCTGAAATATCGATGACATATAAATTTAGTACGAATAATGTTGTTCTCGTAATTCTATCGCTCTACCCGTTCTTCGACTTAAAGTCTTAACTGATATTTATTAACTTGGTTTAATTTAAATGAATTTATTTATTTCGATTATTTTCTTGAATAAAACCAATTATATAATATTTTACTCGAAAATAGTTATTGGTAACTCAGTAATGATCAAGTACGTTCGACGAAGTCAGCTTACTTTATTATTATATTTTATTTTTTTCTTGTGCTAATCCAACAACCTTAACACGTCATACAACATCCTGTCTGCCTTGTATTAAAAAAAAATCGACGAAAATATTTCCCTTCTTTGCGCTGGGTTCTCCCGATTTTGTTGTCATCGAGATTTGGGTTTTACGAGAAAAGATATTATCTTCTTCGTATAGAGCGAATGGGTGGCAGGTTTATTTTTTTTCTGGATCAGTAAGCACTTTTAAAACGAAAACCGTTTAAAGTTTTTTTTTTTTTATTTTTTAGGGATACATTCTTAGTATCTAAAGTTTTCCCTGAAAGGATATGTGTAAGAAAAAAAAATTCAAAACTGATGGCGACAAATTTTTATCGAGAATATCTCATCATTAAGGTTGAGAGGGTATAGGGGAGGGGAGGGCGTGAGGTTAAGTTATTCGGATAGGAAAAAAAATAAAAAGATTTTAGACTATGAAGTTGATGAGCATATATATACGATATAATGGGATTATAAATTCAGATAAATTCACAGATAGTTTGGTGAAAATTCACTGTCAAAATAAAGCTATTAAATGTCCTATTACTTTAAAGGCTTTTAAAAAAGTTTGAAAAAAAAAAAGAAATTACTAATTGGGGTTTCAAAATTTTGAGATACTTTCATCAACGAAGAATAACTTAAATATTAAAAGAAATACGAAATAGTGACTGATGTCATGCTTTGTCTGATTTTATTAAAAGATGAAAGCTTTGATATGTCTGGAAAAGCAACCCTTATTTTTCGATGAACTGGAAAATCTCTCCAAAAAGTTAAAGAACATCCTTAAATTCATTCATAATTCGGAACGGTTCACGGCAAGGAAGCACCTTTTTTTTAACCAGGTCCCTAGCTACTATCTACATCCATCGAACCATCTAGCGAATCATCGAACACTTTACTGCTAGAAGATCTGTCAGTAGAGGCACGCTGCAAAGTGGTGTTCTGTTTCCCCTTCTTTGGAACTTGGTTGTAAATGAGCAACTTGCCAAGAAGAGGAGATTTATAGAGTGATTGCCATTGCGGATAACGTTGCCATTGACGAATTAGAAAAACATCCTAGTTGCCACGTCACACCAAGTTGATTCAAATCGTTTCCACCATCAGGGTAGATTTGAAGACTCGTCAAGCTGATGGGTCGCTGTCCATACGCTCCAAGTGTCGCAGCCATCTCAGTTGCTGTATTTTCAGACAGGTTAGTTCAGGTCAACGTCGCTGTATAGCCAGTAGAGCTCGTCGTTTAACCTTTTACTCCAGAAATCCAAAGATACACACTGGGCTGAATTTCACTCGAAGAATCTTCTTCTCCAAGCAACGCAGCAAATTTGTATCCATTCTTGATAGGGTTGAACTCCTATTTGGTTTCCCCATTCAATTGGGACTGGATGGTCAAGATCTTTTTTAGAGGTTGTTTGGTCATTTCAAAAAGGTTCTCCTTAGATAAGGTGGCATACAGTTCGGAGCAAGTTCCGTCCCCAGCTAGCTTTCTCCAATTTCGGGTCCCAAAATGGTTGATATATTCTTCAACTTACGTGGGAAGTCGGACCATAATCTCTGTATGCTGTATGGGTTTGTTCATGTGAAATATGGAAGTGCTTCTTTGCGCCTCCTCGTGATGACTTCTGGGAACAGATCAAGGATAGTTGGTTTCGGGTAAACACGATACTAGTTACTAAACAAGCCTCTTCTGGCAAACGCAACAAGCTTTGTGCAATTGCCATTACAACCATTATCCGCCCAATCGTTGTGGCTAAAATTGAATTATATAAGGATATGCGTTCCATACTTTTACAGGGGGAAGCAATCGCATTGTGTAAATTCAAGAGCCATTTCATGAATGACGTGCAAAAATTTACCCAAGTATGAGGGTGCCATGGGGGGTAAATATATCCTGCAAAAATTTAGCTGTGGTAAGCCAATTCGCAGCAGGTATGCAGGTCTCGATTGAGAGTCCTGGATGCAACAGGTGCTAGTTAGGCCTCGCTACTCCCCGCAAGGGGTATGGACATTCCGCAACATGTTCATTAAATTGTTACTGGCGTCGTGGAACACCATCCTAAGGTTGAAGACCATCCCAGGTCCGTGGTCAACGCTTGATTTGAATCCATACTGTGGGTAGTCGTGGTATTAGACCTAAATCCGCAAGTGTCCACTTTTCCAATTACGTGCCCCACTTCCACAGACCCGTCCATCGGGTGTGAATTCAAATATTTTGAGGCTGGATAATTGGTTTCCATACGCTCTAAATACTCCTAGCCATTAGTTGACTTTTTACTTTTGTGAATGGGTCTGGTTCCGTGGCACAGCCCTTCAGGTTCGTTGTTGTTCCATGTTTATGAAAACGGGACAAGAATCATCCGGAGAATTTTCCTCTCAAAACAGCCTAAAGCGTTCTCATCCACCTAAAATTTGCATGCCTAGCTGCATCACATCGCAAGACCCAATCCATTAGCGTCCATCAAACATAAATTACAATATTATATAAATTTATAAATTATTATTTAATGTTTAATTATTAAAAAATTTCCCAATTAATACTTCCCAACCAAATTCTTTTTGAAAAATATGATTTTCTAAATTTTTGTATCAAAATATGAAAAACTAAAAAAAAAACTAAAAGTCATCCCGCAATCAAAACAAATTATTATTTTTGTCATTTAAATTTAGAAATCTGACGCATTTGTTGCGGCTGTTTCTAGCGTTGACGTATCTCACCTGCTTTTCTACCTTTTCTCTGCTCTTCATATTTTTGTCTGATCGAATAAAAATAAATAGGAATATCTAGATATCTTCGTGCTGAGTGGGAAAAAAATGAAGAAATATATTCTAAGATGAAATATCGTACGCTATTCTCCCCACTGTATTTACGACACATAAGGTAGCTGTGATAGAAAATCTTGGCACAAGGCCTAGTTTCTTTTTTCTTCTAATTTTCCTCGTGTGTACGAGTATATCTCGCATATCAAGATGAATTTTTTTTTTTTTTAATTTTTTCAAAACTAAATAATGACAAAATGTGAATCTGAATGAAAAGTCCTCGATATCTCTGATGAATCGCGAGGTGTGTTGTTGTATTTGAAAGAATTTATGTGTATATTTGTGGTGGACACAAATTGAAATCTATTTTGCTGCTATCTCAGGTAGTTTTTTTTTTTGTTTGTCCCTTCTCAAAAAAAAATGTTCGGATTGAATGCCAAAAACTGTTTGATCCTCACTGATGAGACGCACGATAATAATCTAAGCAGTGACGAATGATGAATGGATTTGTAGATGTCCTGTTCCAGTCTGTGCCTTGAAAACTCATCCAAATAAATTATATTTAATAGTTATAATCATTATATTGGGAAACGGGGTGTGTTTTGTAAATGTTGTCGGTTGAATTGGGAGCGGGTTGACAACTCGTTCTTTCAGAAATGGATGCAAGGGGATTAATTAAACCTTTCGAATTGAAGGGAGCAGTGGGTGATTTTTGTGTTTATTTTGACACAAAAATATTTGGGGATAAAATTGACATTTTCAGAAAGAACAAGAGAGTTTCTGATGAGGGTGTGGTTTTAATAAGAAAAATACAAAAACATGATGTTTTACAAAGTGGTCCTAATTCTCAAAGTAAAGGAATAAACTGCATGGGGTTTGAATTGTTGGCAGTGTTAGCTGTCAAAATCTTATATATTAAGCCAAGCCAATCACATTTCTGGAAATGAAAAATTAGAGGGTCCTCCATAATCGTTTACAAGTTAGTTTTTCAATTCTTAGGATCTGTCTAGAGAGGGGAAGGGGAAGAGGGAAAGGAAACAAAAATGATGTGAAGTTGAATGCTTTGACTTTTCTCAATCACTTCATTATGTTGTCAATATAGAAATTATAGGATAGAATACAAAATTGTAATATTCACGTTTTTCTAGTTTCTCACTTGAACTGGCACTGTTGGGTTAAGAAGAAAAGAAATACTTCTAGATTTTAGAAAGTGCATTTTATACAATATGAATTGAATTTAATCCAAAAATCTATTTGCCGTATGAAAATTTTGGTTGAAAACATTATGATTTAAATATATTTAGATTTAAAGACAAAAGTCTCTGACGAAGTTTATCCTATCAGTCGGATTTTGAATCGTTTGGAGCGTTTGTCTGACCAAAAAAAGTTCTAAAATTACGCTTCTGAATAATTTGCGGTTTATTAGCAGACAAAAACTTTACCTGAAAAAGAAATCATGCGACCGACGACGACAAAATGCACGATTCAGTACTAATTCAATATTGCATTACATCGTTAGTTAATTGTGATATGTTTTCTATGTTTTTTTTTTCTTGTTGTTGGTGCTTCTCTAAGTTGATATCAAGTTAGCGAATTCCCTCCTCATAGTGATTGATTTTTGATTTATTGCCTTAAAATTTAAAGTTGGCTGGTCTTTAATTAGTTGTAATCATTTAAACTTTGTCGTGCGATCTTTTCTATGTTTTTTTTTTTTGCTTTTTGCTTAATTCATATGAAGTTAACAAAGCACCCCCTCGAAAAGGGTATTAAACTTTCTATATTGAAATGTTTATTGCATTATAATTTTCCATTTGTTGTTAATTAATTGTGATTTGAAAAACTTTGTCGTGCAGTATTTTCTATGTTTTTATTTTCAAAAGTTTTCTTTTTTCTAATTTCTTTTCTCCTTTATTCAATTGAAGTAAAGAAAACTAGATAATTTAATTTGCTAAAACAATTTCTTTTGTAAATACAATGAGTCGTTATCGAGATTACGTTTTTCAAAATGGCGGCTGAAGCACAATATTTCGATATAGCCGCGCCATTTTGTTTTAATAATATTCAGAGACGACTTAACCACCTATAACAATTATAATTAATTTAATTCAATTAATTAATTTAATTTAATTCATAATTCAATTATAATTAATTTGAGTGGTAGGGGAGAAAAGGGAGACTGATCCCCTAGGATCTCCAGATTCAAAAGAGTTAACAATACTCATTTGGCTCTATTAATAAGCACCTTTAAAATCATATCAATGGGTCTCTACCAGTCATAATTCAACTCAGAAGGAGAGAGCACCTGAAAGATTCTAGTTTTTTTTTTTTGTCAGTTCGCACATTTTATTTTGTGGTTTGTCGTTTCTATCTGGCCTGTTGTTTTGTGTTGTACGTACCACAATTTATTTTTCTATGTTCCCAATTCTCTTATATGAAGATTTGTATGCAATTAAAGTTTAATTATGTGCCAAACATTAATTGTAATAATTTTTGATGTCCAATTTACCCAAACTGGGAGACTTTATCCCCTCGATCATGGAAGACTTGATCCTGAGTTATCAACGATATCTTTATGACATTTAAAAAATAGCAAATCAAACTTTCAGAGCATATACAACAAGTGCGTGGGATGTTTTCTTTTCCCAAAATCAAACCGATTATTCCTGCTTATGTGTTTCTCTATTTTTAAGTTCTTATTTAAATTGATCTTTCTTTTTTATCAATGAGTTCGTTATTTATATATTTTTTTTGTCCTCTCGTTTAATTAATTAATTATTTACTCGTAAAAAAAATATAGAGATGTTTTTAATCAGGGAAATTGGAAAATAAGGAGGGATAAAGTCTCCCATAGGGGAAACAAGTCTCCAATTGGGGGAAATAAGTCTCCCTTAGGGGGAAACGGGTCTCCCATAGGGGGAAACAAGTCTCCCATAGGGGGAAACAAGTCTCCCATAGGGGGAAACAAGTCTCCCATAGGGGGGAAAAAGTCTCCCATAGGGGGAAAAAAGTCTCCCATAGGAAGAAACAGGTCTCCCATGGTTTGGGGACACTTGATCGTTTTGACTCTTTTCACTTTTTTAAAAAACTACATATGTATTAACAATTTAGTGTTGTTTCGAACGGGTCTTCTAGAAATTGTAAATAAAAAGTTATGATAAAAACGAAACGGCAAAGGAGATGAAGTCTTCCTCTTCTCCCCTTTAGTTTTGGAAAAAAAAACAACTGCCAACTTGTCCTGCAACCTTAAATTGGACAAATCACATATTGGATGACATTCTAAATAGACAGCTGTCAAAATAACAACACTTCTACATATATACTTCGTAACAAAACGTAATAAATTACCCGTTTCATTAATTTTAGGGTATATAAATAATGTTTTTTTTAGACGTGTGGTTTTCAAGAAGAAATAAAACGCATATAATTTAATGTTATGGCCAAGAATTTAGCTTTATTATAAAGATAAGGGTTTGTCATTATTATTTAAAAATGATTTCAGGCCGCCGCGGTTGGCTCGAATAAATTCCAGCCGAAAGGCCCAAGAGGCCCCAGCTCCAATAGTTGCGCAATGCGCGCGATGGTGGATGGACTCATTCGAGTCTTCTTCGATAGTCTGCTCCACAGCAGAACTGTACGGCGTCTCTTTATGCGCATTATCCACTAGATTAAACGTGGTGCGAAACCGATCCATGGTTGCTCGAATTACTCTGCTGGGTGATTATGTCGACAATTTATATTGGACGCAGCGCGCGATGCGTTACGCGAACTTGCGCCAATTTTTTATCAATTTCAACTTTCAATATTTATGAACTATTTATCAATTAATAATTGACAATTATTACATTTTTAATTCAAAACTAAATCCTTATATTAAATTTTTTCAAAATTTTTCTAGTACTAAAACCTTTTTCTTTTTTTTATATTTTCAGGTAAGCGGTTGATTTGATAATTACTTTCGTCTAGTGACTAGTAAGTAATTAAAATAAAATGAACAATTTTAACTATAAATAACCAATCTCAAAAATGTCTCCTAATAAAATTATAAAAGTTACAATGTATCTCAAACACGTTTCTTTCTTGATCTCATAACCTCTGCATAGGATGATTATTTTTTCCATTTCCTGTAAAAAAAAGGATAAAATGCTGCACTCAATTTAATTTATAATGTTGCAATAAATGTGCAACAATGTAAATCAGAATATTATTCCAAGTCCTGAGTATCTATACCTACAGAAGAGTGGTGTACCATGTGTATCTTTTTCTCGCAAGAATATAAACAAATTGATTATTTGAGATTCATTTTCATGCTGTGCGCACATAAGCGTGCTCTGCACTTGAAACAAACACTTATAGATAGTACATATATTTTCCCCGAGCGAAATAATATGTCAGATAAAAATATGTACAGGAATTTTATGGTGTTCACAGATCCGTGTCGTCGTCGGTCGTTATACGTTACGGTTGGTATATCTAGTTATATGCATTTGGTATGTTCTAATATACTGAAACTGAAAGGTCCATACTTCAATGTAGCATATATAGAAATTAATATTGCAAAATTCTTCTCCGGATAATATAGTCCTCGATTGTGGTGGTTAAAGTATCTTATACATAGAGATACCATATAATATGAAGCCCTGGGTATATGACGGACGATTAAGTGAAACATGGCATGTTGAACAAAAATAGAGTTAGGTATAGGGTATCATCGAATAACTTACCTTCGACTTGAGCGAATATGGCGAGGATTAATAAAAGTGTCTCTTAACCACGTTCGTCGTGTGATTTATGAGGATGTTGATGCAAGGGGATATGTTAATCTATCAGTATATAGGTAGTAGGAACCTAGGTAGTTTTCAAGCTGTTTTCGGAAGCTATGCCCATTTTTCTAAGTTTCTTGTAAACATAGAGAAGAACATAGCTGTGGTTATATTTGCATGGAAATATATAAGGCAGTGATTTACTCGTTGCAATATATTTCAAACTGGGCCATTTTAATGAACGCATCGCTCTGAACTTTATACAGATTTCCTGTATGTTTTAATGTTTAATCTTTTTAGTTAGCTATTGAAAGGTCATAAAGGCCAAATTCTAAAGCCTTTTGTTCTTCAAAGCTTTATATATTTTTTAAAAACAAAAATTCATTAATTATTTCCCACAGTTCACTTTCAATAGGCCTTTTTTTCAGACTTTTTTTTAACACCTTCATCTATATAGGCCTTTGTTCTATAAGCCTAACAATGTCGAATATTCCTCCGATATTTCTGTATACAAAATAAAAATAAAGTTAAAAGAATCACCAATACCTATACACAAAAAAAAAAGTTCCACCTAACTGCATTTTTATTGTAACCTATTTTTTAAATAGGTACCTAAATGTAAAACGAGCTTTGAATTTTTCATTATTATTTTTTTTTCTTCTATTTCTCTCTCTTTCTCACTCGGCCTCTCTCACACTTTTTCTATTTCATATATCAAATGAAATACTTTTTGTCTATTATATGAATAACATCAGTATCAGTTAAACCATAGGAAAGACAGTTTCTTCGTCTATTATATTCAATTTCAATTTAACTATCCCCCATACGTATACCATCACACTCATCATTGTCGTGTCGCGTCGTGTATATTGGGAAGTCGAATGTAGGAATGAGAAATCAATTTATCAAAAAAGAATGAGAGAAAAAAAAATTCAAAATTCAATTACAGTATGGCGACAGACATACAAAAAAAAAAAAACAAACTAACACCATTTTCATCCAACCATCAGAACATCATCATCATTGCAATTGCAACACAGCTCTTGATAGTTTAGGAGGACATTGGGAGAATATCATACGCAAGGACGTAGTCAAGGTGGAGATTTTGACATGAGTTTATAGTTTCTTTGAATCAATAGAAAATTAAAATTAAAGAAGTTAAAAAAATGATTTCAGATAAAATTCGAATTGAAAAATTGAAACAAAATTTTTGAATTTTGCCATTAGTTTTTTGCTCCGGGGTCTTAATACCCCACATATGGGATATTCGAAAAAAAGTCACTAATTGTTAATAAAATTTGAGTAACTTTCAGCAGGTCAGTTTCATAGACGATTTTTTGTGTAGTTTCTTGTCTTTTTGAAGGTTACCCGTTGAGGATGTTAGAATACCTCATTTGTGGGATATTCAAAAAATTAACTGTATCTTTGCCTTCTGAACATCACTAATTTGTTATAAAGATTATTCAATTTCAGCAATTGGTCGTTCACATTCGTATTTTTATGAATTTTTAAAGTTTTGTTCAAGGTATCCCGTTGAGGATGTAAGCTTATCACCGCATTTGTGGGATATTCGAAGAAATAGTATCTATGACATCTGAAATTTCAGTAACTGATCATACATAAATAGTTAGTTAATTACAGCCTTAGCTGTCCACATAGGCGATTTTGCATACATTTTAAAAGTTTTGTTCAAGGTTACCCGTTGAAGATTTTAGCACCCCATATGTGGGATATTCGAACAAAGTATGTATTTTAGCAATTGATCAGCCATGGTATATTATTTTTCAAAGTTTTCTTCAAGGTTATCTACCCGTTGAGGATGTATGATTAGCACCTCATTTGTGGGATATTCAAAAAATTGTATTTATACCATCTGAAATTTCAGGAACTGGTCATAAACGGTCACTTATTTTCAGACTATGGCTGATCACATAGTCCATTTAGTGCATTTTGAAAGTTTTTGAGGATGTTACCCCAAATGTAGGATATTGGAAAAAAGTATGTCATCTAAATTTTCAGTTGAAACGGTCAGTTAATTTTAGCAATTGTTCAGACTTAGACGTATATTTATAATATTTTAAATATTTTGTTGAAGGTTACCAGTTGCGGATGTTAGCATCTCATTTTTGGGACATTAAAAAATAGTAGGTACCTATGCCATCTGAAACATCAGATAGCTATAAAAGATAACTAAGTTTCAGCAATTTGTCAGCCATAACGATTTTTTATGAATTTTTAAAATTTTGTTCAAAGTTACCCGTTGGGGATGTTGTGGGATATTCAACAAAAAATAGTATCTATGAAATCTGAAGCATCATTCATTGGTCATAAAGGTCAGAAGATTTCAGCAGTTGGTCATCCATAGATGTATTTTTATAAATTTTTAAAATTTTATTCAAGGCTACCCATTGAGGATGTTATTACCCTATATGTGGGATATTCGAAAAAAGCATGAGATCTTAAATGTCAGTTATTCATAAATAAAGGTCAGTTAGTTTTAGCTATTCGTTAGCCAAAGACGTATTTATGTTCATGAATTTTTTAAGTTATATTCAAAGTTACCCGTTGAGGATGTTACCAACACATTTGTGGGATATTCAAAAAAAATAGTATCTATGCCATCTGAAACGTTAATAATTGGTCATAAAAGGTCAGAACAATTCAGCAATTGTTCAGCCATAGGCGATTTTTCTCAAGGTCACTCCTTAAGAATGTTAGCACCTCATTTGTGGGATACTCAAAAAAAAAATGTCATTTCAACCAAAAAACTTGTACATATTTGGAGTAAAAAAAATCTTCAAGTACTTAGGAAGACGTTATATTATTTCTTTTGGAAATAATATACTCAGAACAAATCATCTGTCAGCTGTCAAATTTAGTGTCACTCAAAACAGTGTTGCCAGTTTAAAAATGAAATCTCTAACTAATCTCTCTGACTAATAATTTAGGGTCAGCTTAAGATTTATAATCTTTTCTGACTACGGCCTTGTACATATACCACCTACCATTCACATGCACCTACACTGTACATAGGTATAGTTTTCAACTATTAAGTAAATGGTAGTGGGTGGTAAAGTAATAACATCAGAAATATGAGAAAAACAAAACGCACAACTTTTCTACTCGTTCGTCTAGTTTCCTACTCGTCCGTCGAATCAAAAAAATATAAAAGGACTTTAATCAGAAATCTTATATCAGTCCAAAGCACTCGTATTTATTCCTGTAGCATATGCATACATATAACAAAAAGGGTTGTTTTTAATATTTTTTTTTTGTAAAAAGTTTAATTGTGAACAAACGTTGATATTTTTTTATTTTTTTTGTAGAGCTTTGTATACATATATGAGTAAATGAATGAATAGTTCTTTATGATGCGGCCGGGTGACGTTAACTGCAAATACGAATGGATACAACTCATTTATGCAGCCGATTTAATTCAATTTTAGAGCAATCACTGCTACATATGTATGCATATGTAGTAGCAGTCCGGAATTTCAATTGAAATTCGATTTTAAAAAATTGAAAAAAAAAACTGAAAATCTATAATCTGTGACTTTTATGCTTGTATTTAATCAACGAGTTGATATAAAGGTTTTATAGTTTTAAATAGGAGTTTGAAAAAGGATTCATTTGATTGCAAAAAATGTATAGGTACCGGACAATTTTTGTTCAATAGGTTAGTATATTGGAAAAATAAATTTACCAATAAATAGCCTTAGATAACTTTTTCACTTCACGTGTTACCTATATACTTATTAAATTTCCAATTATTCCCTTTTTGCGTTCCCCAAAGTCAAGAAATAAGTCAACCCAATTTTTCAATACATTTTCGGTAGTTTCTGTCCATATTTCTTAAATAGATTGACCAATATTGATCTTAGGTGCCTGAAGCGTCAGTGGATTGTGAGCATAAAAAAATCCTACGACGTTAAATCACAGTTCCATGACGGCCCCTGCTCATATCGAAGATTGCGATGAGAAGGCTTAATACAAAAATCCAGCTTTCCGGCGATTTTTTCCGAGTCAAACACTGGACTATTTGTTTGATATTAGAAATTGATTGGTGAAAGTGACCCAAAAATAGAGCTTAGTCTGGAAGATTGTAGGTATTCTATGAAAAATTGTTGGTAATCACAAAATCCACTACTTTTATGAAGAATACAATGAAATTTTTTTAAAAAGTGGGCGTGGCAATGAGTTTGTATGGGCTAATATCCTACAGATTATGTATATTGTGTAATTTTCATTTTCTTAGGAACAGATTGTATAAAAAAGCCTTTAGTCAAAAACAAAGTGGGTAGAGCATACATTTAATATGATTCTATTGATTTTCCGTTCTTTATTTTTTATTTCATAGAAATCGATCCAATCAAAAACATTGTAGTAAAAAAGAACGCCCATAAAATTGGGAGTGTTCAAAATGTTTGTGTGGAAGGATTTCTAGGAACTTAACTTATGTTCAACTTTTATAAAAGATACAACCTACAATTTTATCAGTTTTTGATGATTGGATGTCTTATTTTTGAAAAGTGAGCGTGTCATTGGGTGGAAATTTATTTTAGTAATACGTTTTACAATAATTTATCATTTATGAAAATTTCATTCAAATTAGTAGACTGGTTCAGATTTTACAGATTAAAAACTGCCTCTCCATGCAACAAAAACCACTGTGCTGTGCATATCAGAGTTGACATGTGTGGCCGAACTGTCACTTTTTGGATTAAACTACAATTTTTACATTTTCTTACATTTGCTACGTAGTTTATGCAGTTAAACTTTGTTAAATGTAGTAAATGAAACAAATTGTAGCAAACGTACTTCAAATGTCAAATGATCTGTCAACTGTCACTTTGAATTTTGAATTGAATTGTTCACTTTTTTCATTGAAATTTTATTATTTCTGTATATTTACTATATATGTAGCAAACGTAAGAATTTGTAGTACATAATTAAGATGTGTAGTTTATGCAATTAACTCGTAGTTACTGATGTAGAAAACGTAGTGTAGTTAATTCGGCCAACCCTGAATTGGCATCTCTGATCTGCCTTCTAACAATGATGCCACTGTTTCTCAATTTTTTTGAAACAACACACAAAAAATAGAAAATAAAAATTCATATATGCATATCTGCATTATCTACTTTGTTCATGGTTTTAAGCAATTTATTAGCAACACAACACCTCTTGGGCGCCATTTCATGCAGATAATTTTTTTGTTGTTAAATAAGACAGGTATAGTTAAGTTACTATATGTACCATTTGTTTGTTTTATTTGCACCATGTACATAGGTATAAAATAAAATCATAAATAATTTTGAAAAAGCTCATTAAAAATTCCAACAACAGCGTATACGTCTCTTTTTTTTTTAAATTCTGCCTCCAGGGTAAAATGCATGAATATGTATTCCTACCTTTACCTATTTCCAAACTAAATGTCTAACCTACCTACCATCCTTTCTCTGCAAATGCATCACTTAAATTTTACTAACGACCAAACCATCATTTGAATAGATAAATAAATTTGATACTCTCAACTACATAGGTACCTATATGATCCCTGTAGAGTTAAAAAAAGCTCATGTTTTAACATCATGTTTACCTAGACCTCCTATATCTTCATATCGTTTCGTCATCGTTCGTCATCATACGAGTAATCATCAGCAATTCACCATCCATCCACACACCACTCCATCATTTATAGAAATTGAGCTCTCTATACAACATGAAAACCCTAATAACCCCCGTTGGGCAAAATAATATACAGATGCCTTTTGTGAAAAAAAGATATATACAACATGAGTACCATTGCATCTGCATGCTTCTATACACTTCTATTGCGTGTTCAACCGCGTCACAAATCACGCCTTGCTGACTGATGCGGAGTGATGGGTTTGTTCGATGTCGGTTGATCAATTGTTATTACGAACATGTTCCCAATAAATTTGTTCCAACAAATTTTCAACTTGAATTCGATCACAAATCAGAATGTGTAGGAAGAAACAACATTAAAAACGATCCAAAAAAAATAAGAAAAACGAAGGAACGTGTAAGGAGCAAGAAAAAAGAAAGAACCAATTCTAACTGTATTTTCTTCTGAAAGTCAACTTATAATTCCTTATACCACCTGGGGATATACCTTATATGTATGTACATACATCTACCTTTAAGGAAACCTGTGCTGAGAAGATGAGGTAAGCTAAATAAATAAATATACAGATACAAATGCACCCAACTATACTGCTGGAGTTCCGTCATTCCAAACACAAAAAAAAAAAAATAAAAAAGATCAAGCTGTTAAAACAGGTCTTGAATTGTTACCGCTGTTGGACAGAAACCCATACCTACCACAACAACACAATTTGCCGCCGCAACTCTTCACAAGTTATTTGTATCGCACCAGCAGCACCAGTTAGTGCTGACTGATTCTGTATATGCTTGCTATATCCATACCACGGTGCGCTAAATCTGTTCTCTAGTGGCAAGTAACACATTCCACTGGCCGCTGGAAGTCCATCATCAATTATTATAACAACTCCAATTCAAGCCATTGACTTTTGTGCCGATTATCGCATGAGATAGAGAGAATGAGAACCAGTTTGTTTTTTCTTATTGTATATTCCAGTCAAGTGTGTGCTTTTCCAGTCAAATCTCAATCTATCTATGTATATATGTATAAATAGTAAACCAAACCTCTTCTTCCAGTGAAGCTCGAGCGAGCTAATTTAAGTTCGTTCACCGTGCGCATGCGTGACGTCGGTCGGTCGGTAGATCGATGGATTTTCTTCTCTTCATCTCTTCTCTTTTTTTTGTATTATTTTTGATGTTGTATTTTTCTTTTGCGCAGTTGGTGGCGAAATTGAGGCCAATTCACATTGAAATTCACTCCTCGATCGTTTTTTTTTGTTTGATGAAAATCAACAAAAACAACAACACGATAAAAGAATAGGTGCGCTGCTGCTATGAACATGACTTGACTCTTCTAGAAATCTCTTCGTTTCTCTAATTAGTCATTCGATTATTGAGATATTGCTTTGGGGGTATAAGCAAAAAAAAAAAAAACTTGATTGGGAGTAATGTTAAGGCCACCCGTCACCTGACGTTGTATTTATTTATCTCAAAATCAAAGAACAAAAATAAAACAATCGTGACCGTCAATCATCTATATATCTATCACACAGGGGAATGACATAAAACAGAACAGGAACTACAAAAACAGCAGCAGTAGCAGCAGCAGAAAAACGTCAACAATATTTCCCGACTCAAAGAAGAACAAGAAAAAGAAGAGGAAGACGGCTATATATATGTACATATAATATAATACAATCTTCCAATGTAATTAAGAACTGTCACAATGTCAACCTGTCAAACTGAGCTTGTGCTCGATTTGTAGCAAAAATTTATATTTATTTATTTTATATTGTTTGTGATTATTTGTGCAAAAGTATATCATCTAAAGAAATATATTTTTGTGTATATGTATCTCGTTCTAGCACCAAATTGATGATTGATAGAGAATTGATTAATGGTGGAAATTTTGTTTTGCGATCTATGATTATGATTAGAGAAGAATATTATAATAGGATGAGATTATTGAACCTTGAATGTGGTATGGTACGGACTGTGGTATGGCATAGCATGGCATGGCGTGCTCTGTTGCTGTTGAATTGAGTTATTAGTATAGATTCTATCTTTTATTATAATTTTGTTTCTTCCTCTTTGTTATATTCTTCTTCTTCTTCTTTTGGATATTGTATACCTTTACCTAGAGTACTTATTTATTATATAAATGAGGATGAGATGAGGGAAGGTCAATTACCTTTACTATACGAGTAGGTATGTAAGTAATGGTAGAATAGATGTGAGAGAATGGAATTAGATTGGTTTGATGATTGCAGATGTTACATTCTATTGATGTGATGATGTTATTATAGAAGCAAAAATAATGCTAGGTAGGTAATATGCCTTCGGAACAAACAATATTGACGAATGTTTTAATGTTTTGATTAATGTTTGTTTTTTTTTTTCAAAATGAAAATCACTCAGAAACTTGGTCCATTTTATGAAAAAAAAAAACTTAAAAAAAGTTCAAAACCTCGTTAGTCGAAAATTTCACATTTTCAAGAAGGAAAAAAAATAATGAAATGATATTTGCAAGTCGGACAGTCGGGATTTTTAAATGGAAATTTTAAGACCCGTAGGCCTAGAAGAATTAAAAAAAAAAAGTCTAAAACTAAGCTTAAATGGATTTCTTCTTTCATTAACGATAAGTATTCAGACCTAGCACCCACAATCCATCGTGGAAAAGCCCCGAATGGATTATTCCACTACGAACCAACCCCGAAAAAAAGGATTCACATCCGCAAGGAATCCAAAAAAGCAATGCCTCATTAAAAGAATTAATTCTGAATTTCGAAATCAGCTGTCCTATATGTCACACCAATACTTGGAACTTTGAAAACAAAAATCCCTTGAACTTTTCAAAAATGTCTCTTCTCATTTTTTATTAGGATTGGGCTGGATTAGATAGCTTGATTATCTCCAGTATTTCATCTAAACAGGAGGGTTCAGCCGAAATCCAGGTGCGCGCTCTTGGTCTGTGCATGAGATTTCTTCCCTAGCAATTACCTTAAGCTTTGCACCTGGCACCTGCTTTGCATCGCACGACCTCTGATCATCACAAGCGAAGAGCTTCACATGCCCTTGATGCCAGCCGTCATTGCTTGTGATTGGAGGTGATCCCGGTTTTCCCTCATTATAAGCCGAAAGCTTCAGTTTTCCTACCTGCCAATGATCGGAAGAGATCGCTTAGGATCCTTGCTGGTCACGTCATATTTGGCTTAAATTCCCTTAGCCCACTTAATCCTGCATTCCTTCTTTGAGTCTCATCCAACATTTGGCTTATCGCCTTATACCTTCAGAGTTCTCTAAGCATTCCGGATATTTTCCGGATATGTATGCCTCCAGAATCTTCATAGCTTTCGGGATATTTTTGTGGATTGCCCCCGACGGTGTGAGCTTTCGCCTATTCCCGCTGGGGGTTTTCTTCATAGGTGATCTCTTGTTAGTGGAAAGAGGGCCATTATTCACGATCCTACTTCCACTGAAAGTAGGTGTATTTACTTTCTCACTATTCTTACCATTAGCATCGCGACTATGAGTTATCACAGTCACTTCGCCAATGCGCAAGACAGGAGTGACAGCAGGCGACTTAACAGTCGCACTACTTGGCGATCTTGAAGAAGACTCGGACTTACCACAAAACACCATTTAATGAATTTATAGAAAGGTCCCACGAGTATCGGAGAAGATTGGTCCACCTGCACAGATCCGCATATGCAGATAAGACTAGTTAATCCGGAGGTCACCAGTTATCCCGATACTGCGTTAGCGACTGAGCTATTACTTGGACCCTCAGCCTGGCTGATCCTTGGCACGAGTCGTGTAATACCTTTGATCCAGCCCAAAGGGATTAGGAGGGGTAGAAGGGAGGGGGGGTAATGAAGGGAGTAAGGAATGCTTGACAGCATCATCGCTGTACCTAAACGAGTGCTAGGAGTAGGGTACAGCTTTTTCGCCATACTGCCGAGAGTAGGGGACGTCCGATAGCTTTATCGCCGTGCATCCGAGGAAAAGGATTCCATCGGACAGTACTTTCACCGTACCGTCGTAGAAGGGAGAAGAGGAACGTCAGACAGAACTATTGCCGTAGGGAGAGGGAGGTTGTGAAGCGCCCTTTGGTTTGTATGTCTAAAAGAAAAAAAAAAATGGCGGATAAATTTCCGAATCTTGATTTCTAGCCAGATTTGCCCCTTCTTGCACTAACACGCTCTTTCAAATTGAAATCTACGCAAATTTCACCTTTTGGCCTTCAACATGTTTTTTTTTTTTTTTAAGTTGAATATTTTTTTTTTTTAAATTAAATCCAAAATGGCGTTTTTTTTTATCCAAAATGGTGGTGCTTACTTCTAATGTAGCACAAAGCCCACGCAAGTTTTATTTATCTTAAAGTTTTCTATTTGTAGTTGAACCCTCCCCCCCCTCATGACCAAATCCTAGATCCGCCACTGCCAGCACCAAAATTCTAAAATCACAGATTTCCAATTTACTGTCTTTAAAATCAAATTCAATAGCTCCTTTATTATTTTCATTTCATGCTACCTACATATGTATATGTATGTGCATGCCTACTAAAAAAAAAAATTTCACAACCAAAAAATCATTCAAAAGTCATTAAGAACACTCCACCAGGAAAAAAAAATAAACCCTCCATAAGCTTCGCCACGTTTGCACATTCATCAAGGCACTGAACAAAAAAAAAAATAATAAATAAACCAAAACCAAGTTGCTCATGTAAGTTCTTAGACTTTCTATGGCTTTCCTTCGACGACAATTGCAGCAGCCACACCACGCTTAATAAATTGAAAATAATTCAAGTGATTAGTTTAAATGGCAGAAAACACAACTTAAAATCACCATAACACAAAGTGCAACTGTATAATATATAGTTTAAGTCTTAGTCTGGCAATTTTCACTCGAAATATAATAGTCCTCGCTAGTATTTAAGAACCCAACCTTATAAGACACACACACACACATGTAAATGCGTATATCACACAACAATGCCAACAAAAATACAACCCCCTCTGTGCCATCAATCATCGAATAGTGAGTGTTCTTGCGGTTGTGTATATTTTCAGTGAGTGGAATTAAAAAATAATTTTTAAGTGAAATCAAAATGAATAAAAGATCAATTTTGTTGAAAGATGATGTCAATGCCATCGTATTCAATAATTTTGTTAATATTTTGGATTGGTATAGAATAAACATACAAATTTAAAACTAAACTCATATAATTCCTTTCTTCATGGCTTTTTTTTTTTAAATACAATTCAGGATGCCTCTTGTGAGGTTTTTTTTTTTAAATTATAAAAGTGACTTTTCGGTTGCGGTTAAGCCCTTTTTTCAAACCTATGTTATAGAAAAATTAATTAGAAATTGTATTTATTCACCCGGAAAAAGGGTGTTACCACAAGCGAAACGTCACTTCTATAATAAAAAAAAAAATTGACGTAAGGCTCACGAGAGGTTAGTGCTTAAAATTTTATTTAGAACTCTTCTGTACATTATATCCCAACTAAAAATCAATAACTTAAAGCAGATTTGAGCACTTTGTGCTCGTAATCGGAAAATTCTCCGAATCCCGAAAAAAACTATCATCGAATCCGTTCGTACTGAGTAATGACTATTTGTATGAGATTTTCCACTACGATGGAATCTGTGATAGATTTTTCGGGATTCGGAAAATTTTCCGATTACGATGGAATTCATGATAGGGCCGAATATGTATGTATGTATGTATGTATGTATGTATGTATGTATGTATGTATGTATGTATGTATGTATGTATGTATGTATGTATGTATGTATGTATGTATGTATGTATGTATGTATGTATGTATGTATGTATGTATGTATGTATGTATGTATGTATGTATGTATGTATGTATGTATGTATGTATGTATGTATGTATGTATGTATGTATGTATGTATGTATGTATGTATGTATGTATGTATGTATGTATGTATGTATGTATGTATGTATGTATGTATGTATGTATGTATGTATGTATGTATGTATGTATGTATGTATGTATGTATGTATGTATGTATGTATGTATGTATGTATGTATGTATGTATGTATGTATGTATGTATGTATGTATGTATGTATGTATGTATGTATGTATGTATGTATGTATGTATGTATGTATGTATGTATGTATGTATGTATGTATGTATGTATGTATGTATGTATGTATGTATGTATGTATGTATGTATGTATGTATGTATGTATGTATGTATGTATGTATGTATGTATGTATGTATGTATGTATGTATGTATGTATGTATGTATGTATGTATGTATGTATGTATGTATGTATGTATGTATGTATGTATGTATGTATGTATGTATGTATGTATGTATGTATGTATGTATGTATGTATGTATGTATGTATGTATGTATGTATGTATGTATGTATGTATGCATGCATGTATATAGATAACTGAAAGTCGATTTTCATAATAGTTAAAAATTTCCGCTTAATAGAAGTTTAAAATCCGAGTAAGTGAATTTTGTTTACTTATCCGGACTTATCCTCTTAAGTGAAATTATTTTTTTCTCTTTAGCAGAGTTCGTTTAAGTGAAAAACCAGCTTAAGTGAAAGAAAGAAAGCGATATTTTGATGTTTCTCTAAAGCTGGTTTTACTGTATTTACTACAAAAAATTGGTCTGTTTGGTATGTGAAATTTCTTGTGAATTTGCACAAATTTTCACAAAATTTGACAATTTGCTGTCAAAATCCATTGGATAAACTTAGTTTTGGCAAATGTTTAAAAAAAAAAAATACTTTTCAAAATAGGCATATTATCACAATTTTTTCATGTGAGTAATGTCACAGTATTTCGTTCACGTAAGCAGGTTTTTCACTTTAACGAACCCTGCTTAAGTGAAAAAAAAATTCACTTAACCGGAGTCTGAATAAAAACTAAATTAAACGTATGTGACATATCAGAAGTTCTAATGTCATTTCTTGGTGAAAATTTAGTGGAAGTGAAAAATAAAAAAGAAGTGAAAACTTTCAGAAAATTTTTTGTTCTGTTCGATTCAATTTTTTTTTGCTTAAGAGAGTTTTTTTTTCAATAAAAAATAGATATATAAAATTTCAGGTACTAGGTCTTTTCACTTAAGAAAGTTTCGTTTAAGCGGGGTGTTGGTTGACGAATACTCGGGGGTGAAAAAAGTGTTTCAGATAAGTGGGTTTTTTTTTCTATTGGGTTTCTCTTAAACCGTTCTTACTGTATGACTTATAAGATATTTCGACTTCAAAAGCTGTGAAATGGTCAAGTTATATGTGAAAAACTAATATTTTCTACATTTCACCTCGATTAATTTTGTATACAAATACAATTTATGGCCATCGACTTTTGAGGCAATATTTCTCTTTTTCAAAATAAAGATAATTGCATTTAAAAGCTTCAATTGAATTTTATCAGCAGTAAAAGTACAAGGCTCTGCCTCTAGCGAGGAATTGACAAATCCTCGATGAGTATCTCTTGTCGCTTTACCCGTTCGGACTCGGCAGAAAATTGTAGGACTCTTCCATTGCACCCAAACAGGAATGGTTGAGAGTTGTAAGTCACTATGGGCCCTGGTTCTACACGAGCTGTCGCGCTACCTAATTTATTTATTTATTATTTATTTATAAAAGTACATACATTTTGCCTGAGTGAGATATATTGCGAATGTCGCTCAACTTTCGATGCGACAAAAGTCGATGATATCAAAAAGTTCAAGCGGATTCAAATTATCATCCAAAGTTTTCTGAATTATAAGTTTATGTTGTTATAATCTCTTGCGAAAACATAGCTTACATATTTCATGTAATGTAACACAATATCGTGAATTTCTACGATAAAACGACAAAAGTCGTTTATCGAAAACCAATCGATACTCACATTAAAAGATCATTATTAATTGACAAGTGTAAAAAGAAATGTACGATACATGAGAAAAATATAACAGCTATGCTATTTTAAGACAAAAATGTTTCAAAAAACAAATTCTACTGTTAGATAATACAAAAAAATAATGCATTATGCATTAAGTAGACGTTGTTTTTAGTAAATTTATTGGCGCTGTTTAACTGCAACTTTCACCTGTTTATTTATTTACAATATTTTTGAATTCTTGTTCAAACAGATTTTCAATAAACTATCGGAGCCCATCATGTTTCCTTTTTTCCAATTTGTCTCACTACATTTTTAATAGGCTATTTAAAAATAGTGCAAATTTTTAGTACCATTTTTAATTATATGTACATAAGGAAATTATACAAATACATTTAATCGTTAATCAATCATAAGCAGCTTTTAAATTTCCTCTTCACAACCAGCTATATGTCTATACCTTTTACTCTCAATGCTATTTCAATTCTATTTGTGTTTTAAAAATAAAATAACGTTTAATTAGGTAAACTCATAAACCTCTCATAATTATTTTATTTGAAATTATTTTCTTCGATTTTACTTGGTTTATAATTCAAAAAGAAGAAATAAATCTTTATATGTTTGTAGGGTATGTAGATTTGTATAGTTAGGTATACCTATGACCAGTTGTTTTTTTTTTTTTATTACATTTTCACCACAAAATTTCGCCACCCATTTTTTCTGTAGTAGTCGTGCGCTAGAAAATCGCCTGTTGCATTTCACTTTGTTCGCTCATGCATCTTTATTATTTAAATACTTTTCCCTCTCCGACCAGCTCTCTTTCTCTCACTCACTGTCTCTCACTCTCTCTATGCACCAATTCATTTCCGTGGAAAATCAACACTTTCTGTATAACATTTTGCAGAAAACTGCAAACATGAGAATTTGGATATCAAGGAAGAAAGTTTGTGGAAAAATGGAAAATTTTCAATAAGAAAAAAAAAACTTTGAATGGCTCTGGAAAATGGGCACTGAAAAAGAGAACCAACTTCCCAAAAACTAACGGTCAAGTGTGGTGTGGTGAATTTGTTGGCTATATTAAAGCGAAAAACCACCAGACAACAAATTAGAATATACCTATTATGTTTTCAATGTGAGTAAAAGTTCTCTTTTTTTCTCATCATCCAATTCATTCTGCTACCACCCATCGGCCAATATTACACCCACCCAGTTTTCCACAGCTCTCTTTTTCTCTTATTCTCATTATTTATATTTATGTTCTCTTTTCTTCTGGAAAATCCATTTTCATAATTTCACCACCATTCTTGGATCTTGGGGAAATGGGGAGTAAAAGAATGGAAAACAACTGCTAATTACTCATACCTACATATATTACTGGACACCATGAACACTGTTCTCATTTCCATGACACTATCCTCGTCTCGACTTGATTCGCCTCACATGTTTATTTAGTTAGAGAATCTGGAAAGTCGCATGTTTTCTGTTTGTTGAACATTCATTTCATGAGGAGACTGTTGAATGTTTCACCAATTCCAATATGCGGGAGTGTATAATGTAATGACTTTATGGGTGGTGGTGGTGATGGTAATGGAATAGCAAAATGTATGATCTATCCGCACCGAAGAAGAAGTACTAATTATAATTTTATGACATGGTATTGCCAGAGTAGAAGCTGTATAAAGAGTTATAATAAAAAAAAGAGAAAAGCTTATTGAAATAGATATAGAAGAAAAAGGTACCTTCATTTATGTATGAATGTGTGTTTGGTGTCTGGACTGAGATGACTTATTGCCTCTGGTTTGAAAATAAATAAATATTTTATTATATTTTTTGAAATATTTTTAAAATTATTTCATATTGGAATTATTATGATAAAATGGTTGTTAAAGAGAAAATTAAAAGACCTTGAAATGAGTCTTCTTTTTTTTTTATTTTTTTGTGGGAATGTATTTATTATGAAAAATCCAGAGGTGATTTAGGGAATTTTTATGATTATAAATCAAATTGCTGATTCATTTATTTTTATTTTTTTTTTATTTTATTTTATAGCACCTGCGGTGTGAAAATAAAAGATGTTGTCAGGAGATATATTATTTTAAAGGTATTTTCTTTTTGTTTTAATTCAAATAAATGACATAGAGTTGTTGGAATTTGTGTCAAAGATTTTTTTTTATGTTCAATGACAATAATTCAATGTGGTGCGAGTCTAAAGGTCATCGAAATGTGTAATACTTTTCTAAGTCTAACATTTGAGATTGTGAGATTTCTTCCATTTTGAGCGTCAAGTCCTTTGAGATATTTTCTCCAAGGAATTAGTTTATTAATAGATTATTATATAAGCATTTTTAGCATTGATATTTTACTGAATATTATTTCTTTTGACAGTTTCTTTCTCGTTCTGATCAGGGTTGTCATATCTTGAACTTGTCCGATAGCTCAATTTAAAAATATTTATAGCCCAAAATCAAACCGAAAAAGCAGCCCAAATAGTAGCCCAATACCATTAAAAAAAATGTCCAGCAGAGAAACTAAATGAAATTCAGGCGAAGAATTTTGCGGTTGATTTGAAAGATATTCAGTGAACAAAAAGTGGTGCCATATTGTGGAGAATGTGTAAGTTAAAAAAATATCATCACAATCGTGCGACTAACGGCATAATCGCATGTTATATGCGAAAAACTGACATTTTCGTAATTTTTAGTGTGAAAGAAAAGTGTTATCAACCAAAACTTCTGTATCAATTTTGTACATTAAAAAATCCTATACAAGTAACATTTGTTTGCTAAAAGACATAATTTCAAAGATTACAAATTTTTTAAATATTTTGTCAAAAAAAAAAAAAAAAAAAAAATGACAAAGTTGTTGACTAATAATTTATGCTCACATTTTTGATTATAATATTCTTTACAAAAAAGATTATACTCATTTATTTTCGACACGAGTGATAAGTAACAAGATATTGCGACGAAGCGAAAGTATTAGAAATATTCTCTACTTTTTTTCCGTACAAGGCATTAGTAAAAAGAGATGTTGTGATAATCAAATTATATGCGGAAATCCGATATTTTTGACATTTGCAAATAGCTTCGATATACCCGCTTTATGACGCAGAAAAATGATCGGTTAAAAACAACGTAAAACTCGGTTAAGTTAAATAACAAAAAACTCACCTGCAAAGTCACCAGGTTAAATTATACGAGTCAACTCGATTAAACATTTAAATCTGTACACTGATTCGGTTAAAGTGTACTTAAGTTTATTAAACTACTTCTGGATTAGTTTGTTCGATTTCAATTAAGTTGGTTAATGAAACTATTAAATCGTATATAGTATAACCAAACGTGTGAAATCAACTAAATATAATAATTATTTGACTTAAGCAAGTTACTCGTTCAAAATTGGGAATCCAAACCAAGTTTCTTCATTTTAGGTTTTTATTTTTAACAAATAGTTTTAATCGAGTCGAATTTGTTAGAATTAACATAGTGATCTATGTAATTTTTTTCCTTGACTACGTATTATTATATACAAGAAAATAATCCAAGGGGGCTTAAACTTGTGAAAATGACAATTGCGCAGATTTTTATATAAGAATTCATGAGGTGGAGGAATTATCCAAAAACAATTATTACATATAAATAATGCACTTATACCATTTCAAAGTTTCGATTTAAGGCTATAATTTTGCTAAAACCAATTTTGTTCATCCGCAAACGATTATTAGGTTCAGCTGAATTCCTTATAGAAAACAAAAAATATGTCACAACTAGTTAAATAAAAAAAAAAAAAAAAAAAAAAAAAGCGACAGCTCTTGAAAAAGGTCTTATACAACTCCCAACCATTCCTATATAAATATTTGCTTATTTGAAAGATAATTTTTTAATATAAAGAGATACTCTTGGAAAATCTGTGAATTCATTGCAAGAATCAGTTCCCATAAAAAAAACATTAGGCAATTTGAAATCTGAGTTTTTTTTTTTTAACCTCATTCCCACTTTCGTTCTTGCTTTAGGTTGAATCATACAATCTGTCTGATACTGGAATTTGATTTGCGACCGCCGTTATACTTTTAGAACATGTATAGCTTTGACTGCGATTCTATTTTACGATGTTCCCTTGATAGTCTTTGTCGGCTTAAGTTCGGGCCCTGAGAGCTATCTTTTAACTTTTGGTAAAACTTCCGAACCTCATTACTCCTATGACAAACAGAAAGTGATTATAACCATGTTTAAATCGTCTTACAAGTTCTGTATGACGAACTTTGACCAGAACTATTTTCAATTATTTTTTTTTTTTTGATCTTATTATACCGCGAACTCACAGCTTTGACATCCAATCTGTCCAACTTTGACAATCTTACATATTATGTACGAATATAGGTATATTTTATTTCTATCCGAACTATCATGTGTTCATTCAAAAATATTATTAGATAATTAATTAAAGAAAATTGGACTTAACCATTGTTTTGTTATTGTTTTGGATATCTTCAAACCTTAAAGATAGACATGATAGTGTTATATTAAGAAATAGCCGTTCGTGTCAATTTAAAATTAATTCTGTTGTTCCTCAAGAGAGTCATCTTGATCCTTTACTATTTGATTTATTTATAAATGATCTTCCATCTATATTTAAACATTTTATGGCGTTAATTTATGCTGATGACGTGAAAATATTTCGAACAATTAATTCCAACGCGGATTATGTGAACAACTACAAGACGATCTGCAAAGATTATGGGAATGGTGCAATAATAATCTTTTATTTTTAAATATTGAAAAGTGAAAGACAATGTGTTTTACACGCAAACGTAATTTATTCATTTATAACTACCTTGGTCAGATAGAGTTCTATTAACTCCATACATACAGAGACTGCAGTTCATAAACCTCCCATCTCCTTCTGTTCACAGAGAATATTTGCAGTTCTGTTTCATAACTGGAGTAATAAAAAGTTCTATTTCTGCTCCCTCGGTTCTCAGTGGATTAAATTTTAATATAAGTCGAACTAGTTTGAGAAGGAATTTACCAATTTCCACTATTTTTAGCAGATGAAACCACGGCGCTAACAGTCTTCTTAATCAATTAATAAATTTTTTTCAAATAAATTCTCTTTTCTTATTTTGAGTCTACAAATGTCAATCTCAAATCCGAAATCTTTTAACATAATTTCTATGCCCAAATTCGAAGAAACTTTGTTTATAATTAAATTTAGTTGTTAAGTAAATATATTGTAGGCTTAACGTTAGCATTAACGTATTGAAATAAATAAATAAATAAATTAAGGGTATATTTGTCCTTATATCCCTTTTTTTATTTTTGTCACATATATAGGTAGGTAGGTACCTACCATAAAAACCGTCTGGTTACAAAAATCTCAATTTCTCTATGTATAAGCTATCAAATGAAGTCCATAACAGACAAATTATCCTGCAGAAACATATGAATGGCCCTATATCTCACTTGCTCTTTAAAAAAAAAAAAAAAAAAAAAAAAATACCACTAAAAAACACTAATATAACATCCACAAAATGATAAACATTTATTTCGCAATTTAAAATGGACATAGGGCTATAGGTATAGTTATACTATCATCAGCATGTTTTATTTCTATTTTTATAAATTTCATATGCTTAAGATATAGCATACCTACGACCTACCTAACCACTATGGCGCATTTACATTAGACCATAAAATATTTACGATCCTAAACCATCTTATACATATAAACTAAAATATATATAATGCTAAGTATCTTCATAAACAAATTTATATCTAGATATTCTTTTGCACTCGGAAATATTTTTTTTTTTGTATTTTTATTATTTAATAAAAACTGCACCTACGATTTATAATATATCCCACAACACACACCTTGACCCTCCCTTGCTGAAAACAATAATATGTATATTGGAAGGAAAATATAAATATTCCTTTCCCCATCATCACCTGTGTGTCTAAAAGAAAATCGTGACTAGCTACATTATTTTTTTTCTCTAACCCACATCATGAAATAGAGAGATGTTCTTTTATATTCACCACACCATCGTGCGCAGAAACCAACAAAAAAAAAAATCAAATAGAAACATAACTCAACATATCTTTCCCAAAGCTGGTCACACTCATTCTCTTATAATATCTTCTGCATATACATTTTCATCATAACCAAAGTCGCTCTTCGAAGAGAATCAAAAAACACACCATACAATATTAAAAAAAAAAACAAAAAAAATTCCCAATGGAAGTCGAGGAAAGAAATGTGATTAGATAAATATCCGACTTCCAACGAGTCGACCACGACGACAACGACGAGGAGAACACCATCGCAGCGCGACAGTTCGCGATGGAACTTTGAAGATTGTGGATCGTACAAAAAAAAATTAAAAATTTATCTTCATTCGTACAAAACAAAAATAATAATAAAAAAAAAAATAAATAAATAACATCATCACGGATATTGTATCTGTTATCTTTTTAAATACAAATTATAATTTAAAAAAAAAATAAAAAATCAAAACAAAACAAGACAAAACAAAAATATTCTTTTTCCTATATAAGCTACAAATCGGTTTCGGTCGTTTTTTGTTCCTCATTGTTTTTATCCTCTTTTCCTTCTTCTGTATATATCCTGACAGATTTGTGTGTCAAACCCAAAAAAAAACCCCAAGGCTCAGAATCTTTCTCAGAATCAGAATCAGAATCAGAATTTGTGTGCCTCAAATTATTATACAAACAAATAAACAACAAAAACGAATTTATCAAATCAATTTATTAGCTGGACAAAGTCCTTCGCGGCACGCTTCATAATCCTAAAAAAAAATAAATAAAAAAATTAAAAAAAATAGACGTCAATTTGTTTCAAGGATTTGCGTCTGTCAAAAGTGTATATATATATATTTACTCCACCATCGTCTCATACTCCACCAACAAAACCAACCACCAATACCACCACGGACAAACACCACTTGTGGAGTGGAAACAGGTGTGTTTACTTACCGAGAGTGCTGAGGATTTAAAATTAATTTGCTTTGGTTGTTGTATCGGGCGACGAATTCGCTCCGCTTTGCTCCGCGCCGCCGACGAAGACTATATACGACGTGCATTCGAATAATTTAATTGGATTTAGGATCATCAAGGATTTTTTTTTTTTTTTTCAATTCCAATTTAATTTTATTTTCCCTGTGAGTAGTGGGGTGTTTCAATATTCACACACATGGTTTGGGGTATTATTGTGTGATGACAGAATTAAATTTCAAAAAATAAAATAAATATTTATTCTTTATACATTTATCATCAATGTGAATTATTGTGTCAAAAATAATAAAAAAAAAATTATTTATTATAAGTGCTGTGATACGTGAGAGTATATAAATAAGGAAAGAAAGAAAAAAAAAGATATTAAATAAAATAGAAAACAAAATCTATGTATAATTCTTTAAAATTATAAAAAATTTATTTTAAAGTTTTAATTATCAAAAAAAAAAAAAAAATTAAATAAAATAAAATAATAAAAAATAATAAATTTGGTGCAATATTAATTTTTCGTTTTCTTAACAAAAATTTATTCGGGGTTTTGTTCTTCTTTAAAAATAGTTTTTAAATTGTGTGTATTTTAAATATAAAAAATTCAATGCTTCAACAAAAAAATAAAAAAATAGTGCTCTTTAATTAATTGTATCGCAAAAAAGTTTTTTGTTTTTTTTTTCTCATTTGTTTGTTGCTGTTGTTATAAAAATATATATATAATTGTGTTGCGCTTTTTCATTTAATATAAAATTATAAAATATAAAAAAATTCAGTGTTTTTAATTCAAATTAAACAAAAAATAAAAATAAATCATGGTAGTTTTAGAAACTGCCTCCGCCCTATTGGGCGGTCCTTACGCACAAGGGGCACCAGCTTTAAAAATGGTACAAAAACGTTATATTGGATTACATCAATGGTTGGGACCACTTAGAACCAAAGAACTAAAGGAACACATTGTAAGTTTTTTTTAATTATTCTCAATTTATGGCCTATAAGTTGTTAGTAAGAAAGATTTTCCTTTAGACAAAGTTTGAAAATTTGCCAAGTTAAAAAAAGAAAAAAAATTAATTAATTCCTAATATGGTGATATCACACTTACAGGCAGAAAAATTATCGGTTAAAAACAACGTACATACAACTTGTTTAAGTTAATTAACAAACATTGTTAATACATATACAACCTGCAAACTCATCAGGTTAAATTATACGAGTCAACTCGATTAAACAAAATTATTTAAATCTACACACTGATACTAAATTTTATTAAACTACTTTTAAGTTAGTTAATGAAACATATTAAATCGCATCGCATATTAGTAACCAATATATACTCAGAGATATTTGAAATTATTTATTTTATTTAAGCAAGTTACTCGTTTAATATAAACGATTTTCAAAATTGTGAATCCTAACCAAGTTTTCCATTAAAATAACCTTTTTAAGGTTTTATTTTAATCGAGTTCACTTATGTTAGAATTAACATAGTGAACTATGCAATTTTTACCCTTGACTTTGTAATATTTAATAAATTTTTTTTAACCCACCGAAAAATGCTCTCAGTTTGTAATAATTTTTCATTGTGTAGTAGCGAGTTTAAAAAAAAATCATTAGGTTGTTTATTTTTTTGTTAATTGAATGACATTGGGTTTGCTCGGAAATTAGGGACTTGAAAAAAAAAAAAAAAACATGGTGGTAGGAGTAGCACACTTAAGTTGTTGTTTTTTCATTAAAAAAAAAATTTTCAAAAGTTTCCTTAGATTGTTGAGTTGTATTTTTCTGCAAATCAATATTTTGTATTGTTTCTCGAAATTATTGAATTTTCAAACAAGAGAAGAAGTATGTCAAAATATTAATTTAATTTTTCCTTAAAAATTCTAATATAAACTTTTTAAAAATTCTCAGAAATAAAAATGCCTCAAAAATTTTGATCAAAATCGTATTCAAATTTCATACATAAACATACATATGTATATATAATTGTATATCGAGACATAAGGTTTTATACTAAATTTCCTAAATTTAGGGCTTGTTTCACAATGTCTGATTAAAGTTCTGATTAGTTACTTGACACATAAATATCGGAACGAGGTCATAAGTCCAGAAACCAAATAAAATTACTTTTGCATTTATATATTCAAGTCGTCAATAAAAAATTTGTTAGTTTTTTTCTTGTGAAATTATGACCCTATGTCAATATTTAATGTGTCGAGTAACTAATCAGAACTTACTCAGACATTGTGAAATAGACCCTTAACATTTTAAAATTTAACATTACTTTGTAATAAACGCCTTATTTTTAAGAATCTCTTAAGTCTAAAATTCAAAATTGCTTTTTTGAGTAATAAAATGAAATTCTTAGAACCTAGAATATTAAAAAAAAAAAACTGGATTGAAAGAACCAAATGGAATAATAATACAGTTATGAGACATTGATATTGACATTTTTGGACAGCAAATGCCGGCATTATATTCATTCTTTATAGTCACGCTATTTAAATTGTTGTACATTTTTTATTTATTTTGCAATGCAAAGTTATGTATCTTTTTTTTATAAATAAATGCATTCGTATAACCAAATTCTAAAATTGAACTCGAAATTTAAATTTCGACATTGCGATGATATTTTCATACAAAAAAGGAAGTTACATATGTCATGCAATTTTGATGCTGATGTGTATGTTCGCTTGAAGGCTAAATGGGTTCTTGAAACATTTTTTTTTTTGTGAAAAAAGTCTAAAAAGTTTTCATATAAATTTCGGTGGTCTTAAAAAAAAAGTAAGAAAAAGTCTAGAGAAATTTCATGCCCGTTTTTTTGTTTATATTTTCTTGATCTTTTTTTTTTATTAAAAAGGAAAAATCCCAGAAGCAATAAAATTTTCTGTGTTAATATTGAAATTAAAATAATAATACCGCAATTTTTTCAAGGACCTTAAATGCATAGATATTTGAGTCTATAATTTTGGGATTACGTGAAATCGTTCAAAATAAACACAAGACATTTCTCAACCATGTCAAATGTATTATCAATCATTTTCTACTTTGTAGGCGATGTTTGAAATATATATTAAATTAAATGCAAAAATATAAGTTAGGTCAAATTGCTAAAGTAATCGCTATGTCATGATTTGTATAACCTAAAATACAAACAATCTGTCCATATTTTTTTTGCGGCCTACCTATACCATATATTTCCACTTAAAGTTTTTGAAATTAAGCCAGATGTACCTTTAGACCTTGTTTCAGTAAATTTCTATTTAGTTTACTTCACACATAAATATTGGCAACAAAGAAAAAAAAATCACATTTGTCTTTGACCCATCTTTAAAGGTTTTAAATCTAAACACTGTGTGTATATTTATATCTGTGGCAACAAGACAGAGTATCTTATGTCGACATAAGCGATTTTTCGGTTTTTCGATTTTTAGTAGTCCACAGTTTGAGAGCTACTTTTCTGTCCAATCCCCATTTCGAAATCATTACCCGTTTAAAAGCTGTATTATAATTCCTAAAACAAATTTACATTAATTGCTATTACAGATTGTAGACTGTCCTCGAAGAGACTTTTTGAGTTGTTCTTAAGACCAAACAAAACAGTACCTTAAACCATTAATATAAAGCCTTCAAGTGAACAAAAAAAAAAAACAAACATACAAAACACATTGCTAAAATCTTAAATTCTCTGAAATTTGATAAAAATTTGTCTGGCATAATAAGGGATAGTGGAAAAAAGTCCTCACAGTTAAAAAGGTCTTCTTTCTAATCGCCCACGTTGATAAAAAGAAGGATGCTGTTTTTTTTTTTTCTTTTTTTAATGTGAAGATAGTACAATTCCTACATACAATGGGGCATATTCATAGTCACTGTTTAAGTTGTTTCTAAAAAAATACTGGGTTTATCCCATCTAATTTACATTGGATAAACTCCAGGCTAAGATAAACTGGGGTCTAAAAATGACTATGAATATGCGCCAATGTTTTTTTTTACCACGGCCACTTTTCTTATCAAACATTAAGAATATTTTTTTGTAAAATTTTTAAACAATTACCATAACTATAATCATCAATTTGGACAAAATTAATGCAACGCCTATGTGATGAAGTATTTAAAAAATATTTTCAGAATTCTGTATAAAAATTCGACAGATTATTTTTGTTTGTTTTTTTGAAAAAAAAAAACTTTTTTATCAAAAATAATTCCTTATTTTCTGAATTTTTATTTTGAGCAAAAGAACTTGATTGACAATTATTAATGTCTCGCTATTCCACAGTGCTTCAATTTTTGGTCTTATATATCCCTATATATCGCTCATTTAAAAGAACACCGCCATAACTCAAAATATTTCGTTTTTGAGTTTATTAAACCATCGTACGTAGAATATTTTTCACTTTATTTCTGCAAAAAAAAAACAGATATTTTTACTCAATTTCAATCACGAGCGCGTTAGTTGAGGCACTCCTGTTGTTTTTCCATAGCTTTTTCACGAAACAGAAAATTTTAATCTCATTTATATCGAAACAGCATTTTTTGAGTTATTACAGTGTTCTTTCTAATGAGCGATATATTATTCGCACGTTGCGAAATGAAAATATTGATGCGAAATTGATTTTCGTTTATATGTGTATCCTTTTAAATTTGTGTTTCTTTTTGAGAGTAAAAATACTGCAAACAGCTTTTAATCAAAATTGATAAGAAGTGAACACAGTCATGTTTGGATTAGTTGGGCTACACGAGAGAAATTTTCTCGAGATTTTTCTAATAAAAAAAAAAAATCGCATTTTTAACTTTTGGTATTCTATTCTTTTTGTGAATATACTTTATATATGAGGCAATGGATTTTGATCAGGTTAGCGGGAGGCAGTGAAGACGATGGATAACAGCAATACTTTTGATACCTAATCAAAATAATGACTTTATAGAACTAGGTTTGACTTATTGGAACGAAACACATATTTTTGTGGACTAAAATTAAAAGCTATTTTAAATCAATTTCAATCAATTTTTTGTAAAAATATTTGTAGAAAACAAAATAACTTACACTTTGTCTGTCATTTTCCTGCTACTCTAATGCTGAAAAAACATGAAAAAAAACACGTTCGATGACAATAAATGTCAAAAATCGATGCCCTGTTTGATATCTAGAGGGTGTCAATGTCAGATTCAAATAATTCAGTAGCGTATTGTATGCTTAGGTACTGATGCTGTAGTATTGTTTCTTAAAACTCCTGCATCAAAATGACAAATTAAATTAAAAAAATAAAGATTGAGAAAGTAGCATGAGCAATTTTCAATAGTTGCCGCTGCTAAGTGTAACAGGGTTCAATTAGTTACACATAAAACAAAATAACGTTCTTATATTTTCGTTTTGCAGTTATTCAAAAGAATAATCTATCTAACAACTTTATTACAAAAATTAACTAAGACAGAGGCGAACAACCTCCTGAAAAGAACATTATTTTTTTTTAGATCGCTACTGTATCTATAGAACCAACAAAACTCATATGTAAAAAAAACGTGTTTAGGCTAGGCAGCCACGCATGAATCTATTAATTCATCCTTTAACTATGTACTTAAAATATTCTACCTAAACGTACATAAATATGTGAATGTCACGCGTTAATTTGCCATTGGCTTTTTCCAAATCAAACATATCAACGTCCTACACCTATACCCACCTATAACTTGCGTGTATAACTTAAAAGCTTCCGAAGCACATTAACACATATAATTTATATGTACAAAAAAAAATGATTGCAGTAAAAAAAAACCACATCAACAACTAAACCAAATAGCGACGTGTTGTGTTGTTGTTATTTTTTTCTGTCCCGTTTCAAGTTTCCATAAAAATGTCTTTTAAATGGGAATACAAAAAAAACGACTTGAATAGCACGTGAACTTACATACCTACATAAATGCCTCATATATGCACACTTTTGTACCATTTTGATGGAAGTTTATCGTTTCATTTAACAACTCCTATATACACATTAACAGTTAAAACATGCGAATAAAAAAAGAAAAACATAAACATACTCACTCACACGTAAAATCTATATAGAATTGTACATATAATATGTTTTTTTTTTTGTTAATGTACGCGTACATTTTTTTTTGGCGAATTTTTATTTTATTGATATGGGCAACAGTCTTGTAATGTAAGTGGTTTTATGATGCTGTACGTTTACAAAATATTTAAAATCGCGGTTTTTTTATAATGTTTTTACTGTTTTTTTCTTTTGGGTCAGTTTAAGAATTTCTTCTTTTTTTATGGAGTTTATCAGAATCAATTTAAGTCGGAATCGTAGTTTAAAGACTTTAAGGCAAATTTACTGCATAAATGAAGCTTAAATAATTAAGTTCAACATAAAAACGTATGTGACAGTTTACGCAAAAGAAAATAAGTGTTAAAGTTGAACTTAAAATTGAATATTTAAGTTTCATATTAGCAAATGTGTATTAAATATCTATTCATGTTTTGCAACTATGTAGTTAAAAGATTTTACTTTGAATGAAATAAATATTTACTTTAGCAGGCGAAATTGAGACACATTAAAAAATAAACCTTTATCCTCAAAAATAAAATAAAAAATAATTGGCCCTGTCATCATGATATATTTGCTACTTTTAATGATACGAATTTATAGAAATTTGAACATATTTTAAAGAAAACCATAAGAAACTAAAATAAATTTGGTATATTATCCGCGTTCATAAATAAATCAACCAGATTACTGATTTTTGCAGTGGGAGTCAGATTCACCCTCGTCTTATTTTAGATTACCTACTGAATCTATGAATTCTTGATCAATCTCCCTAAGCCAATATTTTCCTTTTATATTCACACTTACAGTGCCACATTAAAAATATACGTTTATCCCTAAAACAAAATTTTTTGAAAGCCCTGTCGTCATGATATATTTTGCTACCTTTAATGATATGAATTTATAGAAATTTTTAATATATTTTGAAAAAAACATAATGAACTTAAAGATATTTTTTAGATTATCCATGTTCATAAATGAATCAATCAGATTACCGAATTTTGAGGTGGGAGTCATATTTACCCTCGCCTTATTTTTGATTACTGAGTTTATGAATTTGCGGACAATCTCCCTAAGCAAATATTTTCCATTTATATTCACACTTACAGTGCCACATTAAAAATATAAGTTTATCAAAAAAAAAAATTATTTGCTTAAGAAAGCAAACAAAAAAAAAGCAATTTTCTACCTTTATAATGATATGATTTTATAGAAATTAAAAATCGGTTTAAATTTGAAAATATTTTGAAGAAAAATATAAGAAACTACAAAAATATATTTTTGGATTATCCGCGTTAGTAAATTAATCAACCAGAATACTGAATTTTGCAATGGGATTCATATTTTCTCTCGCCCTATTTTCGATTACCTACTGAATCTGAGTTTTTGGACAATGTCCCTGGGCAAATATTTTCTTTTTGTATTCACACCTACTCTGCCACATTAAAAATATACTTTTATCCTAAAAAAAAAAAATAAAATAATTGACTTATGACAGCACCTGTAATGATAGGAATTTATAGAAATTAAAATATTTTAATTTGAACATATTTTGGAAAAAACATATGGAAGAACATATATTTTTTGGATAATCCGTGCTCATAAATAAATCAAGCAGATTTCCGAATTTCGCGGTGGGAGTCATATTTACTCTCGTCTTATTTTCGATTACAGAATCTATGAATTCGCGGAAAATTTCATCAAGAGAATATTTTTCATTTATATTCACACTTAAAGTCGTGTGGATCGAAAATAATATATAAATATGCTGCAGAAGGGTCTAAAACCAAAAGTAAAAAACACTACAACTTTTCCGGAGTAAAATCCTGTGTTTTCCATAATCGGTATAAATATTTTAAGAGTTTATTCGTACAATACCGTATATAAACGTGATAAATATTTTCTCTTTTAATAGCTCTTATAAATTTTATTTTTTATTTAAGAAATTTTTGTTCCAGGGATTATGTCATTCGCTTTTTGTAAAAGTTTTCCGTTTGAATCTAACTCTTAAATTTCTTTTATTCAGCCAATGTTAATTGTTCACATTAGTTAGTCCAAAAAATGCATTCGGAAAAAATTGCAAATAAAAATAAGGAAAAGCCCTAAAAAATTGACATAAATTTATTTAAAAGAGTTTAAAAAAGCTTAGAAACTTTATTAAAAAAAATTAATTTATTTTTTATTTTGTTTGTTAAATTTATTTATGAATTGCAATTCCTATATCAACCTTTTTAGTTGAGGTCAACTGGGGTGCAGTCAGAAATTGGAAAATTCTAGGTTGTCTAAACATCTAATCTAACCCACTCAGTCATTATAATTAAGTACATACTTAGATTATTTTTCTATTATAACCTCAACGGTAAAAACAACATTAATTTTTCCTCGCATTTAAATACCTACATCTACATATATAATTTCCCACGCATTAAATATTCAAACTATAACTACATTATTTTAAAATGTTTTGATAAAATTATACAAAATATATAATAATCGCATAAAATATGTCCTAATAAATATTTCATGCATATTATTGTAGAAAGTTGTTGATTATTGCCGTAGATATATTTTCTTTTTAATTAATTATTATTCTCTATTATAATCATATTTGTGTGTTTGTGTGTGTGTTTGTTTTCTTTTAATCTCTGTATATGTTTAATAGAATTATGCATATGTTTTTAAGTAAATAACCTTAACCGCTGGGTATTATTTAGCTGCGCTGGGATGTTTTGAAAAACTTGGTATAATAGTCTCGGTTGCCAAATGTATCTAAACCACAATCCGATTATTTCTTCGTTTCATATAATTATAAAACCACTTCCTCCGGTTAAAATATGTATGTATGTAGAACGTTGATGCCAGAAAAGAACCAACAGGCTGCATGTATATAATATGCAACTGAATTTTAATAGTCTGGCAGGTAAAAATGATGATATATTTTATTCTAGCTGACTTAAGTCCCATTTAGTTAGAGATAAATAAATGCATCTACTTTTTTGTTAAATAAATATGACCTACAGACTAAGTTATCAATTGTATATTACACATAACAGACAAGACCCCATTCTGGATAAAATGTGCTTAAATTAGAGCGGTGAGGCGACAGTACATATTATGTTAGTGTTAAATCAGATTATACCTAATTTTATAAAGACTGTTTAAAGGAGTTGACGAAAATCCGAATTGATTATTTTAATAATCCGCCCGCTTCCACACCTCATTTTTTTTTTATTAATTCCTTATTTACTACAAAATTGAAAGGGTTAGGGAATTTTAGTTTTGTAAACAAGTTTTTCGTGATCGAGTTAAAAATTTAAATGTTTACTACTTTTACGCCCTTTTAAGATCGTTTTAACTTATTTTCATAAATAAAAAGAGTTATAGACTTAATAAAAAAAATAAAATAAAATTCAGATCACAACTTTCATATTTGTGATTTGGTATTTTGCTACTTTGATGTGGCAGACAATTTTGCTGTGTCAACACTGGAATACAATCACCGCTCTAACAAGCAGTCTTTTGTTGTGTCCTGCGTTGACGCAGGGCCATTAATTTACTTGCTGACTTTAAAACTACTGTTGACGTTGACGTTGACGCAAGTGTCAATTCTACTGTCAAAGGTACCTACTGTCAACCTACTGTCAATCCTACTGTCAATCCTACTGTCAATCCTACTGTCAATCCTACTGTCAATCTTTTTTTTTTTTTTTTTTTTTTTTTTGACACTCAGATCTTTGTCGCAGAGAGAAACAACTTGCTGTCAATCCCACTGTCAACGTTACTGTCATAGCTACTGTCAACGCTATTGCCAACGCTATTGTCAACGTCACTGTCAACGCCACTTTCACCGCTACTGTCAACGCTATTGTCAATCTTATTGTCAACGTTACTGTCAACGCTGTTGTCAACGCAAGCGTCAATGCATTTACAATATTCACATGATTTGACAATTTTGGTACAACATATGAACTCGTTTTTATGTCAGAGAGTCAACGCGTAGTTCAACTTATCTATCAAAAATATCAAGATTGATTTTTTTGTTTCCTTGATAACAAGAAAATGGTCTGAAAAATTGATCTAAAAATCTGTAAAATCGTTATTAAACATGCAACGGTATTTCCAAAACTGTGATGCCTTGCAGTGGCATCAGGGATGGTTTACTTTTTTCTTTAAAAATTGCCCATTTACTGAAAACAAGTAGGGTAGATAAATTGTATAATATCCCTTTTGGCAGACATTTTTTTTTTTTGTATCATAATTTTGGCCATCTACAATTTTACCGTAGGTTGGTTGTCTATTTGTCAATCTTATTTTTTTGTATACCTATTTGCAGTGCTCTCCCAACATTAAAAAAAAATACCGTCTCTATTTCCTCGCTTGATGACGTTTGAAAAAGATTCTTGAAATCAGCGAACCGAAAATGTAGAAGTTAACCAACCGGAGATCTAGGGAACTATCTTAAGCTCTCGGCCAGACCACCCTTCTTTAGTTACATATTTTGTTTATGTGCTCGTTGGGCGTACTACCTTACCTACATATAGTATAACAGCCATGCTCTGTGATTTTTATCTTAAACATTAAAGGGGACAAGATTTATCTGTATATATCTACCTATAGGTAGCTACAATTTGTAGTGCAGTGCGGCGGTCATGTTTTGTGGTCACACAGAGATAAGACAACACTATACTAATCACTCAACCAAAACTTGAGAAGATGCGGCGGAATGGGTTCAACCACTTGTTGTTGTCATTCCCATTAGAATCAGTAGTATAGTCGGTTGGGAAGAAGTATCGTCGCCGCCGTCGTCATCCAACTTAGGTATAATATTCCAGATGCGACACACTTTACAATGAAAGCCGTGTTCTTTCTTTATATTTTTATTTTTTTTCTTGAATTAATTTTTGTTTTTTGCTTTCCCATCATGATTCCTATTTTTTGTCATCGTCATTGGAATTATGTCCATTGCCTTCGTCGCGGCGTCCCCGCCGTCACCATACAATGCGTGAAATAAGTTACTTTTTTTTTGTTGAGGTGAGAATTCTGAGGTCATCGACTGTTCCAGGGCACGATTTTTCCTTCTTGTTTTTTTCTGTGAAAAAAAAAAAAAAAAAAAAAAAAAACTAAAATGAGGCCACAATGACTCTATAATGATAATGATGAAAAAGGTGATGATGATAATGATGTCGTTGGGTTTTTTTTTTCTTTAAGAAGACAATGTAAGAATGCGACTACAAGCTCAGGGAATAGTTTTCATTCTTCTATACTTGATGTGGCATTATTTTTTTTTCTGTTCATCGATAACGCAGATATTATGTGCGACGAACCTATTCCCATTTGGTGTTTTGTTGAAAGTTTAATTGAAAAAGTTATTCAAATGAATTTGCATCTGACCTAAATTAAAGTCACGTACTAAACATGAACATTGAACATGAGCCTTCGAGTGAGATTTTCTATATAACTAATGTATAAATGTATACATAAATGACAATACGTCGTAAAAATTGTAATGGAAATGGATTTGTGTGTACCTGCCTGCATGCACATCTCTACAGATGTTCATTCATTAAGAGAATGTAGGTAAGGTACCCGTAGGTATACAATTTTTGAAACAGGAAAACTTTTTATTACCTGTCGATTGGATGTAAAAAAAAATAATAATTTTACTGTGACTAGAAGATAGAAAAATAATTTGTAATTAAAAGTTTTTAAATAATAATAATCATTCTACATTGAAGATATCTAAAAATGTTGTTTTATCATATACGTCATCAGCTGTGTTTTCCCAAGGAATACCAACAACATAAAGCTTTTCAGATTGTTTTTGATAGCAATTTAAACGCGACCAGAATTCCTTGATGCGATCGACTTTTGTCGCTTCAAAAAATCTTTTAACGACACTCACAATAAGGAACATTATCATTCGAATTGCCTTTTTTTCTTTGTTTAAAACAATGCAAATTTCTGGTTATCTTATTAAAACAAAAATACTACATTAACACTCAAAATCTCCACAATACCCAAAGTCTCCACTTCGTTTCAAAGCAATATTCGTTAAAACTGCCTCATATTTTGCAAATATTTGATCCATTTTGAAAAGAAAAAGAGAGAGAGAGAGAGAGATAGCAATGTTCGTTAAAACTGCTGCTTCATATATTTTCCAAATAGCTATTTGATAAATTTTGACAATAGGCATTCTCTTCCAGAATAAGTACTTCTGGTCGTTCTGTCATTAACGTGTTTCTCCTTCATTGGACTTAAAACAATCTTTTTTGAACAGTTTTATTAATTTTTTCAAGTTATCCCAAAAAAGGCCAATCTTGAAAAAATGTCTACAAAGATGAATTTAAGTGGAGAGCTCATTTTGGACTTGCTTTGGATAAAGTTTGGTACATAAATTTGCATTGAAATTACTTACATTTAAAAGTATACACACTTTAGCACATGTTTTTTTTTTTAAGTTTTTATACTAAATTCCTGACTTTCACAGTCCATTTTTTATGAACTTTGAATTTTGGTACCATATTCTGATCTTAATTATGAAGCGCATCCATTTTGAATCCCTACTAAAATATAATAGGCAGTGCCACTGAATTTAGCGTCCTCAAATCATAAGTCTTCTTAACTATCATTAAGGTTAAAAAATTCATTCTTGGGGGAGTTATATTGAAAGATTTGCCACAGGTTAAGAATTGGTTTCAAATGGGTTTTTTTTTTGGTTTTTCAAAATGTAAAAGTTGATGAAAATTTTCAGAATTATGAAAATCTATATTCCTCAAAGTCATTGCCATAAATTCACTTCAACAAAAACGAAGGCGGTCGTGATTTGCAACAGAAGAGGTGGCAAGCAACTTTTATGAATTTTTGGTTAAGAACTGGTTTAAAAATGGTTTTTGTTTTTCAAAATACAAAAATTGATAAATTTTAGAGTTTTGAAAATTAATATTTTAGAATGTTGTTGCCTAAACATTCTTCCACAAAAACGTAGGCGGTCGTAGTAGTAGCAATCAATGCATCATGAAAGGTGGCAGGCGACTTTGGTTTGGATTTTTGGTTAAGAATTGGTTTCAAAGGGGTTTTTTGGGTTTCAAAACATAAAAGTTGATGAAAAATTTCATAATTTTGAAAATCAACATTTCGAAATGTAGTTGTATTAATTCTCTTCTACAAGAATGTATGAGGTCGTGGTAACAATTTACACAACATGAGAGGCGGTAGGCAAGTTTTATTGAATTTGACAGCAAACAAAAGCTACAAAAAAAAAATCAATACGGTTCTATTTAGAAGTTTAGAACTTGAGTTCTTAAGGTCTTATCTTCAAGGCTAAGAACTTAAAAAATCAGATTCAATAACAAACTAAATTTTGGTGTAAATATTACTGGGGGTCATCGTGGATTCACAATGTACTTAATAAGGTTTTAAGCAAAAAAAATCAATTTGATTTTATTTAAAAATCTCTATTATACTAATTATTTTCTCAAGCGGCTAAAATCAATGACAGAATAAAATTTAAAAACATCTTATGCAGGTTATACAAAATTGACAATCCTTTTCTCTGTCAGCGAAATTGTCATGTATGAAATTTTCTCCATTACGTCGAAATGTAAAAGAAAATAAACAATACACAACTTTCCCAAACACGCGGTTATATTATATTTTCTTTGCCAAACGGGGAACCACTCTTTTAAAAATAAACAAATTGAAAAAAACCTTTCAACGATTTATCTTTTATTTGTTTAACTGACAAATCGAAATATTAATTGTCACTTAAATGACTAGGTACACCTTAAGTTTGTACTCAAATATATTATGTAGACGTTTGAATGTAACCCATTCCACTCATGATTTTCACTCATATAAAAAATAAATATTTATAAACAATTAATATGTAATATTTACGTTAACCTACATCGATATTTTTGAGGATAAAGGTATAAACAGAAATAAAATTAAAATAAAATAAAAAAAACACTCAAATAACTGAATGAGCTTCAATATCTCTCAATGCCATTATTGTACAGACAAGATAATTTATTGAGTAACTGTAGTTTAAAGCAACCAACAAAAAAAATGCAAACCCCTTAACCGCAATAAGTAAGTTTATTTAGTTATAAAACTGTCACGGTTTTTTTTTCTCGCATCAAATGATTTAACGAGTGTGTTGTGAATAACCATTTTTAAAAGGTTAGAATTAATTAAGAAATTGTTGAATTTTAAATAACAAAAAAAAAACTGTATCAGAATGTTATATTTATATTAAATGTCCCGACATTGATATATTTATACAGGGTGGCGCACCAATTGTGCTACAATAAGAAATTCAAATAACTTTTTTTTTAATCGATGTATTTCATTTATTTTTTTTTTATTGGTTAGAAAATTAAATTTTATTTTAAATAGTTAGTTGTTTTTAAAGATTATAGACCGCAAATGACCTCCACGCTGTCCCACGCATATGCGGCACCTGGTCAAAAAATTATTCATTGCGGCCTGAAGAGTTGAAGTTGGGATCGCCTCAATTATTGTCGTTATGGACTGCTTTAATTCAGTTAAATTCCTGGGCTTCGTTTTATACACCTCTTGCTTGACATAACCCCATAAAAAGAAGTCTGGTGCAGTCAGGTCAGGTGACCTTGGGGGCCAGCGAAGAGTGGAGTTCCTAGAAATTAATTTGTTTGCGAATTTTTTGTTTAGCTCCGCCATAACTGGTCTGGCTATATATGCAGCTGCTCCGTCTTGCTGAAACCAAACGCTGTTGAATGGTATACGTCTTCGGCGCAGTTCTGGGTAAAAAAACTCCTTCAACATCTTTAAATAACGGTCCCCATTGACAGTAACGGTTACACCGTTTTCTTCAAAGAAGTACGGCCCGACAATACACCTTGATGAAACTGCGCACCACACAGTGACTCGTTCTGGGTGCAGTTCCGTCTCATGGAGCATTTCTGGATTAGACTCATTCCATATACGGCAATTTTGCTTGTTTACATTGCCGTTAAGATCAAAATGGGCCTCATCAGACATGAACAAACAATTGATCAATGTGTTGTCTTCTTCGGCCATTGATATCATTTTTTGGCAAAATTCCAGGCGAACAGGCAAATCCTGAGGGTTTAACTTGCTAGTTATTTGGACTTTGTACGGAAACAAGTTTAAATCGTCATGAAGTATCCGTTGTAATGACCGTCTACTAATTCCAATTTGCCCCGATAAGTTTCGGGTCGAAACGTTCGGATTGGCCTGTATTGCAGATGCTACTGCTGCGATTGTATCCTGAACCCGAACATTGGCATCTCGATGGTACGGCCTTCGTGCGATGCTTCCAGATTCGGCAAACATGTTTACAAACCTCATAATGGTCCATCTGCTCGGGGGATTACCGCCAAACTCCCGCCTAAATTCCCTTTGGACGGAAATGACGGACTGCAAAGCATGGTACCGTTGCACTATCCAAATTCTTTTCTCCGTATCCCAAGCATCCATTTTTATAAATCTAAATAGTAACCTACAAAATAAAAAAAAAATAAGCCGATTACTCACAAGGAAAAAATGTTATTACGTTTTATTTTTGTAGCACGATTCGTGCGCCACCCTGTATTCTATTTGTTATTTAATTACTTTTTGCTTGGTATTTTTTTTAAATTTAATATATTGATGCAATTTTGTATTTATTTTGTTCCTGAGTTTTTAAGTGAAAGTTGTTTTTTTATTATTTTGTTCTTGGAATTATTTTAAAATTGTATCATCTCTTTTATTTTATTTGAGATAAAATCATTAACATTTAATTAAAACTTTATATTCAGGAAGCCATAGCATTTAACTTAAATGTTAAGGACATGCTTTATAAAATTAAACACATTTGTCACTTACTTTATTATGTTTCAACAAAAAAAAATTAACAACAAAATGGTGTGGTTAGTCTTAATCGAACCAAAGAGTTTTGTTTAGGAAATCATTGCTCGTTAAAATTAAAATAAATGTTGAGTACTAGAACCAAGTGACTTGGGTACAACTCTTTTATTATTTTATACTTTATTTTTATTAATTATTTAGCTTGTCCCGCATAATCTCAGAAAGTATTTAAATTATTAAATTGAAATTCTTTGTATAATATTTAATATTTTTATGAGAATGTTTAAAGATATTTTTTATTTTGTTTAATGTATTTTTTGAATCGGAATATTAATTTAGTTTTTTTTTTTTTTTGTTAATTTCTTGTAACTTGTTTCTTTGAGGTTGACACACATATTTATTTATACATTTAAATCTATTTGATATTTTTCAAAACATGAGAATCGCTTCGTTTATTTAAACGGTACCATTTTGACTGTTTCCAGCCACTTTAATATCCTCTATAAATCTTATTAAATTTTGGCAATCCAGTAAATTTTCTGGTTGCAGTCTCTGAAGTACCAGCTTCAGAAACCTAGCGTATCAATATGCCATCAGTAATATGGTTTCGAATGGGAGCACCTGATGCACAAAGAAAAAATGCAATATCTCGAATTTCATGCAATCCATATTGTTTTAAACCAAAGTGAGATATTAGCTATTGTGGTCAGTTTAGAGATCCTAGCATACCAATATGCACGCAAATATTGTGGACTAGAAGATGGCCACCTGAAATATCCATCCATTTCAGAAAGTTTTTTTTTTTGTACCACAAATGAGATACGAGGTATTGCGAAAAATTCAGAAATACTAGCGGACTAATGTGAATACCAAAATGAGGTCTCGAATGTGTCCAACCAATGCACAAACAACAAGTGCAATATCTCCAATTCTATGCACCATTACGGGTTTAACCAAAAATAAGGTATAATCTTTTGTGGCCATTCAGAGATCCTAGCGGACTACTATCAATATTAAAATGCTGGTTTCGAGTGTGACCAACAAAAAGAAAAAGTGCAATATCTCCTTGCATTTTAGAAAGTTTTAAAAAAAAAAAATCATAAATGAGGTGTGAGCTATTTCGGACAATCCAGAGATTCTAGCGGACTAATGTGCATACCAGAATCATGGTCCTGAATGTGGCTATCCAATGTATAAAGATAAATTGCAATATCTCCAATTCTATGCATTCCATAGACTTTGTAATCAAAAATGAGGTATTATCTTTTGTGACCAATCCAGAGATCCTAGTGCACTACTATGAATATCAAAATGCTGGTCTTGAATGTGGCCATCCAATGTATAAAGATAAAGTGCAATATCTCCAATTCTATGCATTCCAGAACTTTTGTAACCAAAAATGAGGTATTAGCTTAGGTATGTGGAAAATCCAAAAACCTTAACGGACTTATATGCATATCAAAATACTTGTCTGGAATGTTGTCAACTAATACATAAAAAAGTGCATTTTACAAAGAATGTCCATTTCTTAAAAAAACAAGAAAAAGAATATGAGTCTGTTATAATTACGTTGATTTTTTTTCTTTATCGTCTCAAATAAAATGAAAAGTTTCTAAATTTGCAAATTTTACATGGTACATACATACATACATATTTCTTGAAAAAAATTTATTATTTGTAACGCATGGATTTAGCAATAACCTCACCATATCCTGTCAACCATAAACTTTCATCTCCATATGAAAATTGAGCAATAACTTTATAGAATCCTGGTTGCATATGTCCTGGCATTTGTTCATTTGTTAAAACACACATATTAAAATTATATGTACCTTTTTTCAATGGTGTATCAAAAGTTGTCTCATGTACAGGCATATTAGTACATTTACTGCATGTCTCTTGCAAAATTTTAACATAAACAGTAGTCATGAATTCATAGAATGAAGTTTTTGGAATTGCAAATGGAGTCTCTCGATATTGACTACTTCCCGTTTCACTTCGATATACTTTAAGTGAGGCCTATGTGTGTGGAATAAAAATATTTTTCATCAATTAAACAATTAATATAAATATTAATAATAATAATTAAATATTTACCGAATATGTATCGTCAATATCAACACCAAGAACAGCTGATCCATTAATTGCATAAACTCCATTTCTTGAACGTATTATTCGAAAGTCCACATACGCCAGTTCAGGATTCGAAGCATTATATTCCACACGGAAAAAATCGAAATCCCAATCCTTAATGAAAAAATAAATATACGAAATAAATAAATTTAACATCTTTTATATTTTACCGCTAGACTGTAAACAACAACAGGCCATAGACTTATAGAGTAAGCCAAACTAATAAAAAGATTGAATTGATGCATTTTTGTGAATCAATTGACACCGATGTTTTTATTTATATTTATATCAACACACACACACATTAATTGCATGTCAGTTAAATAATTTATTTAATTTTTTTTTAATTATTTGTTCATAATGAGTTGTAGATATAAAAATCAGCTAATAACATCAAAATAACATTAATTACATAAAAGTAATAAGTACTGTACAGTGAGTGTCAGCTGTGTGTAGATGATATTATTTACTTTTTTTGTTAATTTCAACTCGAAAACTATTTAAAATGTAATTAAAGCGGAAAAGTTCTTGAAAGAAGATTTTCCTTAAATGCTCGAAATCGATCAGTTTTTTTTGGAAGAAATTGTCATGACATAAATTGCAGCATATACAATTTTACACAAAAAAATATTAGAACTTTTTTTTTGTAAAAGCATAAGATTATGAGTAAAAACGTTTACAAACCAAACCAGTTCCTTTAAAATCGCTTTAATGCCGATGTACATTAAAATAAAAATAAATTTTATAACGTTTGCCTGTTTTTTTTTTGTTTTTATAGGAAAAAAGTGTAAACACCTTTTTTGTGTAGAATTTTTTCCTTGATAGTTCCCTTATAATTCCTGACGTAAATACAAAATTGATAGTTCTCAAAAAAAAAAAACTGATAATTCTTTAGTTACGTACCAAAAAAGCTGATTATTGGCCCCGTCACTCCACAAAAGCGAAGGTATTGGTTTAAATTTTGATACGTTTTTTTCCACCAAACCTCAACTTTGTTGGAATTTTGTTTTTTGCCAAAATCGAATTCTATCCAGAAAATAAGTTGAAGTAACTGAATTTTTGACACAAACAAAAATTCAAACTGAACCGTGCTAATCTTTATTCTATCCCTTTATTTTTTTTTCACCACTGTGTCTAAATTATTTCTTCAACACAACTTGGTCTTATCAAAGGTTTTTAGTTGCGTGCTATAATTGATAAAATTGTTTACATATACATATCATTTTACAATTGTAATAGATATAGGTACATATGTTAATGCTTGTTCTTTTAGTTAAATTTACAATTTTGTGACCTTGATTAATATTGTTTTTATTATGAAATATAAATTAAAAGTTATGTCAGAGCATGGAGAAATATTTAAAAAAAATCTGTAACAGGTGTAAATGCTTCCAAGTCTCAATAATATAAAAATGATGTCACAGTATATGTACAGGGTCTTTCATTAAGCGCTTCATCGAAATTTTTTATTTGTTTGAAAGACCTATCGATGCCATTATTTATGGAATATAACATCGTTTATATGTCCGCCCCGCCTTGACTTCTCTGGGTTGCGCGTATCGGAAATGTCCGATTTTGAATGACTCTGGCGCATAAATCAGGCTGAATTTGACTTTGAGGGCCGCTGTGGTTTGTGGCTTATTCGCATAGACCTGCGACTAAAGAAAACTCCACAAGAAAAAGTCTAACGTGGTCAAATCGCACATCTCGGTGGGCAGTTCACATCACCTCCACATGAAATGACCATGCCCTCGAATCGCTAGTGTAGAATTTGCAATATGGCGTGAGATGTATGGCACAAAGCACCGTCCTGTGAAAACACATGTCGTTGGTGTTCATATCATCCAATTTAGACCAAAAGAAGTTGGTATAATCATCGACCTATAACGCTCGCCGTTGACGGTGATAGCCTGGCCAACGTCGTTCTCAAAGAAATATGATGCCGCCAGCCAAAAATCTACACCAAACAGTAATTTTTTCGGTATGCATTGGTTACTCTTGGATCTCGTGTGGATTGGTATCGTTCCAAATTTGACAATTTTGTTTCTTGACGTACCCGTCATCGTTCATCCAAAAATTAGCCTCATCGCTGAAGATGATTTTTCGATGAAAATGCTTCTGCGTCCATTCAGCGGACACACGCGTCGTTGTCTATGGTCGTTTACCTGCAGCTCTGGGTCATTTGAATTTATTTTGTGAGGCTGCAGGCCCAAGTCACGACGAAAGGCTGAGTTCTTGTGAGCGATGCGAAATCGTCTGCCTCGGATTCTCCTGCACACTCTCACGTACAGTGTCGATGATTTTGGCAGATCTTGCGTTTCGTCGTGGTACGGGTGTTGGTTGATCGTTTGGACTCAAATTTATCCACCGAACTGCGAATAGTCCTCTCGCTATAGATCGATTATGTCGACCGTAAAATGGGCAAAAAGCGCGGAACGTTGCCCGAACACAAAACCCATCTTGATTACAAAATTTTATCATTTCTACCTGTTGTTGGAAAGAGCATCTGTCCATGGCAAAATAGACTGAATAAATGACAACCAATTTGACAGAAGTTGCTTCAACAATATGGCCGCTATCAAACTGTCAAAGTTCGGAAGTCTTTATTGGAAGGTTCTTATATTTCTTCATATAAGAACATTGGTTCTAGCGGATAAGTTGTCAAGACCAAATTTAAATGCCATATTATTTTTGGGTCGTCTTAAACGTTATTTTTATTTTTTTTATTTTTTCACTTTTTTCTAGTTCTCTATGAATCTAACATCAATTTGGACAACTGAATTTTTCAAACATTTTGATATTTTCTTATTTTTTGATAAGTTAAAGTACTGTGTTAATACTGAACCTCAATCGAACTGTGATATAAATTTTTTAGGACTGAATGAAAATGACTGAATGAAAATGAAATAATAAATAATACAAATTTTATATACTACTGGAATACATAGGCAAGTAGAAATCTTAGCACTATTTTATTTGGACTTGTTGAATTTTTGATTTATAGCTTTTAACGGCCTTTGGGCCTACAAAAATTGTCATTTCGTCTCGCAGATCTCACTTGGACTTGGACTCATTAACTAGTGAGGCCTTGTCAATACGCAATTTTTGTTAAGTTCAATTCATCTTACATAGATTTCGGGACAAATATTTAAAGTGAACTACATATATCCAACAAGACTACAATTAAAATTGGAAGATAAAAGAGAATTATATCTCTGGTCCTAACAACATTCCGTCTATATATTTGTAAAATCATGTAAATCTCACATTTCGTCCGCTATAACATTTATATATAATTAGTCTCTTTCAACTGGTATTTTTCCTGAATTGTGGAAGTCTTCTTATTTTAAATACCTCTTCATAAATGTGTCAGAAAATATTTTAGTTAAAAACTATCGTGGTATATAGCTAAACTCTCATGTATTATAAAATTACTTGAAAATATTTTGTGTGTAAACAGATTCAGTTTCACTCCAGAAGATTAATTGCCCAAGACCAACTTGGATTTTGCAGTAATAGAGCAAGTGTAAAACAAATCTTCTCAAATTCACCAATCAAACAAACAAAAACTTGACGGAAAGACTGAAAACTGATTGTGATTTCAGTAATGCGTTTGATAGAGTTTGTCATAAAATACTTCTTTATTAACTAAACCGTTATGGGTTCCCTAACAGATTTTTAATTTGGATAGCATCGTTTACTTGGAAAAAAGAATTCAATATGTCAAATTAAAGAACTTAATCTCTAAAAATATAAACTACTTATCTGGAGTTCCCCAAGACAGTCATATTGGACCTATTCTTTTTATAATATTCTTCAATGATATGCACTACTATCTTATATTTTGATGTTTCCTGATGATTTCAAACTAATTTATGGTTTCAAAATCTCTAATGAGTATCTATTTCTATAAGAATTCTATATTAATAAGCTATCCGAATGGTGCTTAAAAAACGGAATGGACCTAAACACTAATAAGTGTAAGATAATGACTTGATTTCAAAAAACGAGTTCTAGTTGAATCTTTCTAGTTTGCCGAGTACCTTTAGGTTATGATCTGGGACTTTTATTTCTTTTAAATTCATTTAGTCGTCATATCGATACAATAATCAACAAAGCACGGAGCCGTCTTGGATTAATTATGAGGTTCTCAAAGGAGTTTAATTATTCTTACATCTTTTAAAAGCGTTACTGTGCACTTGTTCGAAATATTGTGTTGGAATATTGTAGCTATGTTTGGTGTCCTAGTTATGGCAATGCTATTATTAAACTTGAGAGTTTTCAAAAACGTTTCTTGTTATATGCCCTGCGAAATCTTCCATGAAACTCAACACAACTCTTACCAACATATTATAAAAATCGATTAAATCTTCTTAATCTTTCGATTCTGGAAAAAAGGAGAGATATTAACAACTTCATGTTCCTATTTCAACTTCTGTCGGGATCTATAGAAAATAAATTCAGTAACAGAAAAAATTGTATGTTCCTTATTTTTATTTCCATTTACATATGGCATTTTATTCTTCTATTGAACTATTAAAATATAATTATTCTAGTTAAAGACCCTAGTGCATTTTTTTTATTTCATATTACATAATTACAGAATAATAATTTTTTTTTTTTAATTTTTTTTTTTTTAACCAATGGATTTAGTTTGAACATCAAAATAACCAGTAATCCATAATTGAAAATCATCAAATGAAAAAAGAACACAAACTTTATAAAGTCCTGGTTGTAAATGACCCACCATATTTTCATTCGATATAACACACAAATTTAAATTATATGTATCTATTTTTAATGGTGTGTCAAATTTATCCTCATGTACAGGCATATTAGAACATTTACTAAATACATCTTGTAACATTTTAACATAAACAGTTGTCATGAATTTATAAAAACTAGTTGTTGGAACTCCAAATGGAGTCTCTCGATATTGACTGCTTCCCGATTGACTTCGATATACTTTAAGTGATGCCTGTGGCACAGTGCAGCAGTGGTGTATGAAAAAAGAAATATTTTTAAATCAACAAGACAATTAGTTATTATTATTTTTTTTTTTATAAATATAAATAAAGCTACCGAAAATCTATCATCAATATCAGAGCCAATTATAAATGATCCATTAAGAGAATAAATTCCAGATTTTGAACGTATTATTCGTAAATCAAAGGAAGCTACTTTAAGATCCGTACTATTATATTCAACCCGGAAGAAATCAAAATCCCAGTCCTTGAAATAAAAAAATATCGAAATTAGTGAATTATTTTTCGATGGTTATATTATGATATTTTACCGTAACACTGTACACAGTAAATACAGGCCAAATTGTTACAAATGACAAAAAACTAATAAAAAGACTAAAGCCTTGCATTTTAAAATGTTTTATGAACCTCGGGACAGCGATGATGTTTTAATTTATATAAATTCTTCATTATTAGATGCATGTTTATTAAATATCAAACATTTAATTGTATTTCAATTTAATTGGGTTTTATCAATTCAACAAAATCAAGTTAAATAACATGGGTATGAACATTGTAAAGCTTGTTGTTTAGTTTCATAAAATTTTTCTGTTGGAAATTTAATTTATAGTGAATGTCAACAGTATGTGTAAGCTAGTATTCTTTTTTTTTTTGCAAAAAACTTTCAAAATTCTAAATTAAAACTTCACTTTGAAAAAATTCGTTTTTCTTCTCTGTGTACGAAATTGAAACAGTCCTTTTGATTTTGTGAGAAAGTTGATCAGATTTTTAATATTTATCAACTATCTATTGATAATTGACAGCAGTGATAGGGGTGTTAGTTTTTTTTATCGAAAACCAGCAGTTTTTTGTGAATAACTCGAATATCTCGAAAATCATCATTTTTTATAATTTATCTAAAACTATCAGTTATTTGTGAATATCTCGAAAACCATCAGTTTTTTTTTTAAAGGTGAAGGCACAAATTGTGGCTTCTGAGACTACATAAAAAAAGATTATAACACTTTTTTTTTCGTCAGAGCAATAGAGAAAACATTAAAACACTAACATCATTCTGACGTGGAAAAATTACAAACAGCTGACATTGTAACGTTGTTGCAGGTTTTTTTCAAAACCTTGCTCTGACAACAAAAAAAAAAATCCCATGATCATTTAAAACAGAAGTGTTTGTCACGGGTTACTGGCCTCTTGGGAGGAATCGACAAACTCTCCAAGAGTATCTTTTGTCATGAAAAAATTGCTCTGACCTTAGCCATTCGGATTCGGCAGAAAATTGTAGGTCCTCGCCATTCCTGCCAATATCACACAAACTTTCCAGAGCTAAGCTCTCGAAATCTGAAAAAATCTCCCATATGACTCTTTTATATTCCATTGCTATACTTAAAAATTATTGTCTTGTTATGAGACTTAAATCGGTCTCATAACATTTTTATTTTAAAAGCTGAACACTTTTCTCTCTTTTTCTCTCTTTAAAATACTTAAATCTTATAGCTAAATCGCTTTTTCTTCTTGGAATAGGATTATATAAACTTATAGTCCTTTGTAGAAAATTCAGCTTTAAGCATAGTTTCGTAGTCTTTATAATCACATAACAACACTTGTATAAGAGTTTTAGTCTTTTTGTACTTTTATGAAAATCCTTACAGGATCTGAGTTTAATACTTCCTATATCAAGAGTGTTTGGATTTCATATACCAAAAGTATTGCAATAGGAGGCTTATGCATTATTTTGAAGGCACGTGTTGTTTTTGGAGTTAAAAGTTCAAATTAAGAGTCGCATTCTTGTAGCAAGACTTAATTGAGATGAGATCCTCTCATAACAAGGCCATTTAACGCTTTTAAAAGTGTTATAAAAATCTAGTAGTATCCTTCAAGATTACTTTTAGATCCCTTACAATAGTTTGGATAAGCAAGCTCTTGGAGCATCTTATGAGAGAAAAAATAATACTTAGGAGGGATGATTGAAAGTTGTAAGTCACTAGGCTCTGGTTCTTCACGAGGTGTCGCGTCACTCAATTTAATTTTTCTATTGTAATTGTGTAGAATTTTATAAGCTACAATTTGGCTTGCTATTTTTCGACAAAAAAAAAAACAAAGTTTTCGATAGATTTGGAAAAAAAAAACAGAATATTCAAAATTATCGATAATTTTTGAGAAATTTAAAATAAAAATAGATTTTGATGTTTCTCAAAAAATATTGAGTTTTCGAAAAATGTTGTTCCTATAAAATCTTCAGGTCTGATCCAAATTTTAAAGTAACTGAAATAGAAAAATATCAGTTCAAAAATCAATTTTGTCGGATTTTTTTCTTCGAAATTTTGGCTTTATTTTAGTCTAATTTTTTTCTGGACTTAATTTTTTGTACAAACACTAAATGCTAACTTAGTTCCAAAAATTTCATCAGTGCTCTCATGTAGCATTTATAGCTGTTTTCGTATTATTGTTTAATTTTATTTCTATCGTCATAATTTTCTTACCACTGTTTGTCCATTAGTTATTTTTATGACATAACTTGTTTTGTGTTAATGATTTACAATTGAATGCTCTAATTTGATACATTTTTGTACAACTTATAATTGACACGAAAAGAAATATGCACACAGGTTTTTATGTAACTGCATGCACTACACTGTGTGTCGAGTTGAATGCAATTCTTGCTTGTGTGACAACAATAAAGTTTTGCTGCATAGCAGATGCGCGGACAAATTAGACATACAAATTTTGTGAAGCTCTTAATAATGTCAAAAATATCTTTTTTTTAATTTAAGAATAAACTCTATCTTTATACAAAACATATTGATCGTGCAATTCTATACAAAAAAAGTGTTCACATTTTTCTACCTCCGACTAATCGTTTAGAAGATATCACCATTTCAAAAAAAAAGAAGAAGTCAATTGACGAAAATTTCAGTTTTTCGCTTCTTTAGCTCTTAAACGGTAACTGTAACGAGAAAGAGGAGGCTTCCAAAAACTTGAAGAAGCACTACTCCGAATTATCTGCCCATCTATTCTTCCTCAGATGTTGGGTGCCACCAATCCATCTGAATCTCTGCCAGGAACCATCTGCGGTGTTTTCTGCATCTAAGTTGGACGGAACATCCTTAACGGTTCCGACACTGTTGAATCGGCTAACAAGGAAATCGCTCTGTGGTTCAATGAGAAGGAATTAATCTCATGGACACCAGTCGCTGGGAACTGAGTCTAGGAAGCTGCTTTGTCTATCGGTTAGGAGGATTCGTTGTACTTTGTTTTGTAGTATTAAATTAAAACAAATATAAATCGTTAAGCATTTCTAAAAAACGAGAAAACCACGTCAAATAAAAAAAATGTAAAAAAAAAAAAATTGTACATAAGTGAAATTTGGTCAAAAACAAAAATACCGGTTTTTTTGGTTTTCCCCTCAAATATTTCCAACTTTTTTTTTAAGTAAATACGAGAAAACCACGTCCAATAAAAAAATCGAGCAAAAATTTGCACATTATGTAAAATTCGGTCAAAAAAACAAAAATACCGGTTTTTTGTTTTCCCATCTCAAATTTATGCTCACATTATAGATTATAATTAATATGTATTTCTGAAATAGATAATAACATTTCTTTCTATAAGAGCAATTAAGTTAAAAGAAATTTCTACTTCAAAAATTCAAAGTCTTGAAAATAAAGGTTTTTCCGATACAATTCTTAATGGGTAAATTTTTAAGAATTTTCTTTGTTTTTTTTTTTTAATTTAGCAGATTTTAGACATTTTACACATAAAAACTGATACGTTTTTCTAAAGCAGCCTAAAATTATAAAGATGTCACCATTATTTAAAAAAAATGATCAAAGTCAAAATACCGGTTTTTTGCTCTTTAATGGCGAAGTTAAAGAAAAATAATTTTTGGTCACATTTTAATGTTTTCTAAAATTGGAAAGATATCCCCATTATTAAAAAAAAAATAGTAAAAAGTCAAAAATATCGTTTTTTTTTTTCTCTTTTGGTGGCGATTTTGCAGAAAAATAATTTTTGTTCACATTTTATTGTTTTCTTTGTTCTGTTTGTATCTTAAAGACCGATCAATTTATATCAAGATATTTCTACTTCAAAAAGGTCAAGTTTCAAAAATATAGGTTTTTTTGTTGGAAAGTCTTATCGATTTGTTTTCCTATACATTACATTTTCCTATAAGATATATCAGTTACAAGGTATTGCGGTTTCAAAATATATTATATCAAAAATAGTAAAAAAAAATACTGGTTTTTTAAATTTTAAATGGAGAAGTTGTCGAGAAATAATTTTAATTCTCTTGGAGTTAATAGATTATAATTTTTACTACACAAAATATTATAATACATTTTTCTGTACGAGACATTAGTTGCAAGATATTGCGACTTCAAACGTATGGTCAAATAAAAAACCAGTATTTTCGACATTTTACCTAGAATAACTTTTAATGTGCAAAAGATTAGGAAATCAATGTTTAAGACGGTATTTCTTATGTCAACCTAAAGTTGATTACGTTTAAAAATCATCACTTGAATTTTTTCCGCAGTTCAAATATTCTGTTACGTATTCTGTCTGGGCTATTAGCCTAAATGTGGTGTCTTAAAAGTCTAAAGTTTTTGTGTTATATAAAATGTACTTCAAATAAGAATGTAAACCTTTTTTTTCCCTAAAAACATAAAGAATTTTTTTTCTTTTGTTGTTCTGTAATTTGTTGGAAAAACTTCACCTACCCAACACCCTCCTCCCTCTTATTCATTCTTGATTTATTTAAGAACTTCACATATTACCCTTTCCCACATAATATTAAACAACACATTTAACAGCAATCTGTGCGACAGCAATTACTAAAACATCTTCTAAGAATAACAACAACAACAACAAGAATTCCAACAAACAATAACACAAAAACTATTAACAAAGATTTAATTTCCAAAAGGACGACGAAATATAATCGGACACACTATATACCCCCTTTTCGTATAAGAAACAGCAAAAGTCGAATATGTACGATGATGTGTTTTATGTTTCACACCATAACTTATAATGTGTCTGTTTTTTGTTTTTTTTTTTTTTTTTTTTGTTGTGAAAATGAATTTAGCTTGAACTTCAACATCTTGTGTGTCCATTTTCGAACTTAAGGCACTGTTTGTTGTTTTTCTGTGTATTTAATGAAGATGCGTGGTCTGAGTCTGCTTCTTCGTTTTTAATATCTTCTGATGTGTACTAAACTTAAGAAAAACAAAATAATCCGACAACCACCCACACAACCCCCTTCCACACATGTGAGAGTGGACAAAGTTATTTTAACCAATATTATGTATCTGTAGTGAGCCATATTTTCACACTACATAATATCCCCAAAACTAATTCCTCAAAACCAACCTCCTTCCCCTCTCCTGACAAAATGTCGTCCGAAAATATATCTACTTATATATTGGGTTTATCTTGGTAAAGATAACAATGTGTGATATGTCCTTGTGAGACTGAGGACACACTCTCTTCAAGGAAAACGAACCTTAACAAGTGGATTATTGGATTTATTTTGCAATTGTATATTGAGTCAGAAATGGTCACAGGAAGGAAGGAGGGGGGAGGGGGGAATGTGTGTTCTGTTTAAAGGAAAATTTCGTTTAGAGAAAAGTTTTTCTCTACAGGCGGGCTATGATTTTGTGATGGGAGCCACTCTCCTCGACCGTCCGCAGCTAATTCACAATCCACACTCCAGGGTCCATCAAAAGTGGATTAGAGAATCAAATTTCTTTAGTTTAGTCCGAATTGTATCCTTTTCCCTTCGTTTTACTGTACGTAGTTTCTTGTTGGATGATGATGATGGCTCTTTTCTCTTTCAAAAAAAAAAAAAAAAAACTCACTTAGGATCTATAGAAGATAACTTTTCAAATCAAATGGAAAATGGTGTATTGAAAATAGAAAAAATATAAACGGGGTTATTGGGGGTAATGTGTGCTGTAGAGAGAAAAAAAAAAAAAACTTTCACACAGAGATATCGAAAGTCTTTTTCCCCGAATGGGGACAAAGTGAATTTAAGAAGAAGACAAGAAAAAAAGAAATATAGCAAGGAATGCATAAAGTAATGGGACAAAGTTTCTTTATTGTGTTAAATATTTTTTTGATACATATCGATAGGAACTGACGTATATGTATTGACAATTTTTTGATCATTTTATTTTCTTAATTCGGAATTTAAAAGCTTTGATCAATAATTCTATAGCAAAAAAGTTTAAAATGCCCGCTGGCGGCTAATAGGGTATTCATTTAGAGATACTTTGGCCAAAGCATTTGTGCGCCATTTTTATTCATACCAAGCCATTAGTTCCCATACCCTAGTAGTTGGACAGAGTTTTTGAAGATAATCTTTTTAACCAGCTATCTGTTTAAAGAAATCGCATAAAGTTCAACTGTCCATGCAAAAACTCTTTCCATGTTTGGAAGAGCTCGGAAGAGCTATTCCCTTGTTATAAATCTTAGTCTATTTTATAATATCGCAACACAATATTTTCTAATATCACGAAACACAATTAGATTAATTTTCCCGGGATCCTGAACTCGACCATCACCGCAGGGATGGATGGATGGAAGTTTGACAGATTTGTTGAAGATTGTAACTTCATTTTTATTGCCTGCTCTGCGTTTTATCTGCTTTAAAATGAAATTGAAGAAGTAACATGATAGCCCATCCATCTCTTTCCCGAAGCTCTATGCACTTTAGAAATGTTCAGAAAAGTTGTTCTGTAGTAGCACCATGTATTCCACTTTCTCTGGAATTGATCCCAAATTCGGACATCGCCGAATGACGATCTATGCTATCATATGCGGCTTTGAAGTCAATGAAAAGATGATGAAAATCAGCTTGAAATTCGAAGACCTCCCTTAAAATTAGCTCTAATGTGAAAGTGTATTTTGTAGTCGATCTGCCGTGCTGGAAAATTAACTGGTACTTGATTAATAAAGTGTTGCAGAAAAGCTTAAGACACTCACGTATTACATCAGTCACTGGTAATTCTTTCTTTCCCATACTTGGTTGATGATTAGATGCATGCGCACTATCCGAATCAGACCAGCTCCACTGGTTATCCATCAGATCCCCGGCATTGATGTTTTTTTTTTTTTTTATTGATGAATTTACTTCTGGGTGCTAGAACTGGGTGATAAGAATGGGAACTACATCGTTCTCCCTTATTGGAGTGGGTGCTCTTCTAGCCCTACATGATTCCCATTTAACAGCTGTTGAAAATGCTGCTTTATCACATCTTCTTTTCCTTTTGCTTTAGTGACTAGGTTACCTTTGCTGTTTCGAAGACCTAGCGTCTCCTTACCATTTAGCATCTGTTGAAAATGCTGCTTGAACACATTTTCTTTTCTTTGTGCTTTAGTGACTAGGTTACATTATAAAAAATCAGCAGCCAATTGCTGGCTATCGCTTCGATTGCTGGACTCCGTATCTTCTACAGCTAGGACACTGCATATTCCCTCTTTCGACGGAGGATCTTCTTCTACTCTCTTCCCCAGGGTTTATACTCTTCCCCAGGGTTTATACTCTTCCCCGGGGTTTATACTCTTCCCCTGGGTCGATACTATTTCCCTGGGTCGATACTTTTTTCCTGGGCTTATACTATTTCCCTGGGTCGATACTCTTTCTCTGGGTCGATACTCTTCCCCTGGGTCGAGACTCTTCCCCTGGGTCGATACTCTTCTTCTGGGTCGATACTCTTCTTCTGGGTCGTTACACTTCCCCTGGGTCCATACTCTTCCCCTGGGTTGATTCTCTTCCCCTGGGTCTATACTCTTCCCCTGGGTCGATACTCTTGCCCTGGATCGATACTTTTCTCCTGTGTCGATTATCTTCCCCTGGGTTGATAATCTTCCCCTGGGTCAATAAATCTTCCCCTGTGTCGATTCTTTTCTCCTGGGTCTATACTCTTCCGCTGGGTTGATACCCTTCCCCTGAGTCTATAATCCTTCCCGATGCTCTTCCCCTGCTGTTATTGTTTTCCACTGCAGAATTTTCACATGCCTTTCACCTTCTTCCGGTGCTTGCAATTATTATCTTACAACGGATTCTTTCTCTGATGTGATAGCTGGGTTCTTACGGTGGTTTTGGTTACCTCTTTGAAGATGTCACTGTACTGGGACCACAGTTTATTGACTTCTTTGTAAGATGGATGCACAGAAGAGATCTTCTTGTTCAGGTTTTTCTTTACACCCTGACGGAAACTTAAGTTCCATGCACTCTACCATTACATCATATTTGTATTTGAAGAGCTCAGCTGGTCAGTCTTCCAGAACCAACTGCCTTATTGTTTCTAAGCTTTTATACAGTTAAGTCTACCTTTTCTATAATGGGCAGTGGAATAAGTATGTTTAATTATTTTAATCACATCCGAGTTGCCATAATTGAAATCCAAACCCTGGGATCAGATAAAAGAACAAGTTTCATCAAAATATGAACAAAGCCTAGGTATATCTACTTTCCTCAATGTTTTGTTTACCTCTGTTATCATTCAAAACTTTATATTTTTTTATGAATAGCGCAGTAAATACAAAAGGCTTCCTTATACCTCATTCAAATTTTAATCGACTCTTTAAAGTCTTTTTTTCATTTAAAGATGTTTTCATAAGATATTTTATCCCTTACTTATGGTACTTTACATTTTGACTCGTGCCAAGAAGTTAAAAAAAAAAAAAAAAAATACATTGTCAAACCACATCAAAAGAGACCATATATATAATGTGACATAAACCTTTTTATGGTCTCAAAAGATACAATGACATCTAGATAAGTTTTTTTTTACTCATCTTAAATAAACACACACATTATAATATTCTATAGATACCTACTACCTACCTGTTCTCCTTTTGTGGCAAAAAAAAAAAAAAAAAAAAAAAAAACAATCACCTGATACCAAGTGGTCGGTCAGCAATTATTGTTGTTTCACTCATTATTTTCCTTCTTCTTTTAAATGTTTTTTTCTTCTTCTCAAAGTCGAGCACATGTTTAAAATCCTTTCTAGCTAAGGTAAGTAGTTGCAGAATGAATAGAAAACAGAAGAGTGTATGTAATTTTTTTTTTTTTTTTTTTGTTGTATACATACCTATCGAAAAACGTAGAATGAATAAGTAAGGCAAATGGAACTACAGCATAAAAGAGTAAACTAGGTCAACAAATGCAAATTGACAACTATAATTGGACATAGCTACCATAGAGATGAGATAGAGCATATCCTAACAAATACATACATAATACCAATGATGACAAGAGGAAAATTTGAATTTCTAAACTCACTGTTCAAAATAGTTTCCTGAGGAATGAACATCAAGACAACATGATGAATAGAGCTCTCTATATACATACATACATATTTATATATATCAAAGCTGCTTTCTAAACGAAAAGGATATGGATGTACGCGCTCTGACTAAAGGTTTATCCATCGGCATATGGAAATAGTTATAGGTATTCGTGTTTTTGATGCCCCCATAGTTTATGAGGAAAAACATTATTTTTGATACAAATGGGGGATAAACTACAAGAACGACCGACCAACGACTGACGCACCCCTATATATGACTCTCACTCACTCTCTTACTGAGCTCTCTCTCTCTGTCAAAAGTATCTTTAGATCATTATTCATTCATCTGAATTGTATGTTTTCAGTAGTAACTTTCAGTAGGCCTTTTATCTTTTAAGTTATTTTTTTTTTTTTATATTACAGACCATCCGTTGAGGAAGGCAAAACGAATAGATATACTGCAAAGTTTTTGTTTAATGTCTGTGGTTGGGTTTGACGGCATGGCATCTGTCTGATTTTCTTTGTAGATACTAAAGATACCCTTTGTTTTATATCTATCTATCTTCTCTGCCTCGCTCTCTCCCCATTCTTCGGGTTAGGTGAACTTTACCGTGTTTAACATTATTTCTTCCAAGCCCCATTCACTGATGTAGATACATAGGTACCTTCTTTAAAATTTGAAGTTAATCAACAAATTGCTGGAAAAGTAATTAAAACAATTTCAAAAAAGGACCATTTATAAAAAAGATAAATATCTATGAAGTACAAAAAAAAAACACTTAGATATCTTCTTATAAGATTCTTTTATAGCGTTTTAAATTAAGGCTGATATTTTTTTTTTGTTGTTATTGATAAATCAAAAAAATCTTAGAATCATATTCAGTCTTAAATTTTTAATAAAAAAAAAAATTGATGTACAAAATGACGGTATATGAGTAGGGTTATTAGAATTTGATTGAGTTATCGTGCACAAAAAGAAATAGAATGAATCCTAAAGTGCATATTAAAAGTCCATTAAGAGCATGTGCCTTCACATAATTTTTTTTGTTGTACAGCTTACTCAAATAAAAGCAAAGATTTGTCGAGTCACAATATATAACAAAAAAAAAGAAAAACTATCAAAATATTGAGAGAGAACAAAAAAAAATATCTATCTATACATCGAAACTTTATTGAGGAAAATCCTCTTGATTGGATCAATTGTAATTGGAGACTTTTTATATTTATGTGCCACACACACTCGGCTATGCGAATAACGTTCTCGCCCCCTTCCCTCATTCTCTTAAAAAAAATATAACAAAAAAACAACTTAATTCGATTTACGAAGCACAAAAAAAAAATAAAGTTCGATTTGGCTTATTACATATGCTGCTGCCAATATGCGGGAATGAATGGACGTAAAAAGATATACCAATTGACTTACTGACTTTTAGCCGGAGGCAAATGATGATGTAGATAGCTCTCGTCGTATATCTAGTATTGCTTGTCGTCGAGGGGTCAATAACATTTTTTTTTTGGTTAGATTTTTTTTTTTTTTGTCATAGATATTATTAACTTTGTATTCGTATCGTGTGGTGTCTTTTTCAAAGATGAAAAACGTGATTGGATGAATGTGTTGTGTATAGAGAGATAGAGGTATAGGCTGTGACAAAAATATTTGGTGGTGGTTGTTTGTGGTTGAAATTGGTAGTTACATTTGTCACGTAACAGATGTTTTTTTCATTTATTAAGAATTTTCTACTTTATGTTTAACCAATTCTTTTTGAGCTGGGTTCGATGTTTGAAAATTGAGTGATAAAGTGTTGGATGCGATGAGAAACATTAATTTCAATTTACCAATTTTTGTTATTGGTTGAAATATACATTAATTTTTGGCATTTTAAGTTTCAGTCTTTTAAAATAAAATCAGAAAAAATACAGTTTTAATGGATTTAGAACTTCAATGTCAGAATTTCCTTGATTTACAAAAAAAAAGAAGATATTTTTAAAATTGGTCTTTACCTACATATTCTCAGCTTGCGTAAATAAATATTTAGGGCTTTAAATTTGCCTAAAAATATTGAATTTTTAAAATAATTAGGGTATCATTTTTGTAAAGTATCAAACAGGTTTAAAAAGTATAAATGAAAAATAAAGAAAAAGTTAAAAAAGTTGAAAAAAAAAAAAATAATATTTTGATTAATTAAAAAATAGCCAAAAACATTCGTATTAAAATAGAGAATATTATAAATTTTGTTTCATGTAAATCAGATGAATACTTTCTGAGATTACGCAGTACAAACAAAATAATTTTGTATCTTTATGCAGGGTTATTCACATTAGATGCGGGAAAAGCTACAGCATGAAGATAAGATCGAGAAAAGAAAAATGTAGTATGAGAGGGGTTGGTCCATTTACTCCCGTTTAGATGTGAAGAGCAATTTTCAAAAAGTTGACTTAAAATAGAAAATAAATCATTAAAATACAATAAAATATAGCTTTAAACATTCTAATGAAAGTAAAGAATGGAATACAATTTATTTTATGTAAATCCGTTCAATATTTTCTGAGATTATGCAGGACAAAAATTAATTTGTTTTGTCTTAGTACAGGGCGATTCGAATTAGATCCCAAAAGAATTAGAGTATGTAGGTTGGCTCAAAAAAAAAAAAATCGTATGGTAAGGGTTGGTCTTCCTCCCTTGCATGTGTGTATTGGTTTGACCTGCACCTGCATTGCGGTATAATTTTACTAAATATATCAACTTAAAGGAAAAAATGTTTTTAGTTATTTTATTAAATATCAAAAACTTTACACACATTTTGATCCTTTCCACCCACTTCAGGTGAATCATCTTAAAATTTGTATATTCATTGTGTATAGTTCAGAATTTTATTCCCCCTTAAAAAAAAAAAAAAAAAAACTTGACCCTCATCTGTGTATCTTCCTACATCTTTCAGGATCAGCATAAAATTTGAATTTCTTATTTCTGAAGCTTCTGCTGACTGCATTTTGGTTTTATCTCACCTAAATCGATGTATGTATGTACGTATACAACAATTTCTATCAGCTATAAAGGGAATAAAAACATAGAAACATGTCAGTGTGATGATTTATTCATATGCCATCACCTTTATCTTCTAACATTCCAAATATACCAAAGGTACATGTTTTTATACACGAGAGTTTAATCCTCGTTTTTTATTTTTCCAAACAACACCATCATAATAAGGACAACCACCATACCCCCTCCCCCAAACACATTGACTATACGAGTATTTCGAGTATCGATAAGATGAAGTATAGGAAAGAAATTCCATTCAATTTCCGTTAGTCGTATAATTCGTAAAAAAAAAAAAAAAAATTGTAATATTTTTACCCTTCATCAGTTTTTTGACACTTGATAAATTCCCCGGACACCTTTAAAATTGCATTCTTTCGTTATTTCTCTAATACACCTAGCCAATAGATGTCAGGTTTCCTTCTAGTTCACTCCGATGTACATATGTACATATAAATATACATACAATTCACATCACATTGTATACCCATGTGTCCATGTCCATGTCGTCGTTCGTCCATGTTCATAAGCACAAGCATTGCTCTAGATACTTTTGGAGGTACTTAAATTCCCATCACTCTTTGTATTAGAAAAAGAAAAGACGTTACGAGCGACGTTATACCGTTATACTTTTACCCAACACTCAAAGCAGTATATAGAAGGTATAGGTACTTCTTTTATGTTGTGTATAAAATAATATATAGCGACAGGTACACAATTGAAGAATTTTATACTTATAAAAAAAAAAAAAAAATACATGTACCTAGATACAAAAGTATCTTCTTTAAGTGAATGGAAACAAAAATAAAAATATAAAAAAAAAATCGATTGAAAAACCATTTCCTATATTCGATAAGGAGGATTTTTTTTTTTTTTTTGTAGAATAAAAGAAGCAGCAGAGACTTTTTTGAAGAAAAACATCTGTACAGAGCAATATGATAAGCAGCTTCATGAATGTGTATTTCAAGGATACCTTAGCTACTCTTCTGGGTGGGGGTGAAAGACCAACCAATTTAGTCTGTGTAAAGTTGCCTCCTACCTATGTCTTAGATTTTATAGACAGAATTTTTGCCTTATCGAATAACCAAACCGAACGCAAGGACTTTTCTCATCGTGTATACCTACTCTTTGGCCCACTCAATCTGTCTGTAGATTGTATTTAGGTAGGTACTGTATATCACCCGGAGAATACATCATAAAAAAAGAATCGATTTTTTTATAACATTATCCTTCTTATACCATTATAAACCGCAAGGATGCGGATAATAGTTTGGTTTTTCGTTTTTTTTTTTTTTTTTTTTTTTTTTGTATTCCATCTCAATGATGTGCCTTTGGTTGTAATGTATGTTTGTTGAGTTGGGAATATCGGTTCTATAGAAAAGATGGTGCACACTGTGCACATGCCATGTGATGATGGTAATATGCTGAAAATTTGCGATTACAATCATCCTTTTTGACAGATTACATTATAAAATAAATGTTCCTTTCTATACGTACATAGGTATAGATAAATTTCATTATTAAAATACGTAAGTTAAAAAAAAAAAAAAAAATCGAGGATCAACCTACACCATATGTTAAGAGGAAGGACTTTTATGATGTGTGATATGGTGGTTTTGTATTTATGACAGTTTAAAACTGAAACTATAGGTGACGATAAGTGACAAAAGAATGCCATAAAAAATAGGATAGAACCCCCTTTAACAAGATATTACTTCTACTTAAACTGTAAGAAGTAGATAAAACGGGGAATGTGATAATTTGTGATTTTTTTTTTTTATAATTTTTTATTCTTAATCTGTAAGAATTGATAAGGGCAAACGAGAAATACGATGTAGTTTTTGTTTGTTTTTATTTTTATTTCCATATTTTGTATTTAAAAAAAAAAAGAATTTGTTTTTTAATAATTTTTTTTATATTTAAATTGGTAAAAGTATAAATAAGTTCAAACGAGAAATATGTCGTAATTTTTTTATATTGTTATTATTTTTTCACGACAGATCTACCGTGCATTTTGTACAATACACTCACTCACAATATTAAGCCCAGTCTCCTTTTTCTAGTTGGTTCCCAGAGATTTTTACTCAGGGCTGATCTCCCGGCGATTGTGCACAATCCACTCCCTCACTATTAAATACAATCTTCTTTTTCCAGCTGGTTCCCAGAGATTTTTACTCAAGACTGATCTTCCGTTCATTTTGTACAATGCACTCCCTAATAATATTAAGCCCAATCTCCTTTTTTCAGCTGGTTCCCAGATATTTTTACTCAGGGCTTATAATACGTGGGATGTCCTCTTTGTCTGAAAGTTCGTTGGAAATAAATCATTTGTCAAAAGGGGACAGGAAGATGATTGGTGACGTCCTTTGCACTTCAAAAGATGCAAAAAAAAAAAAAAATAATAACGTGTTATTAATTTTGTCCGGGTCAAAACCGTACAAAGTTAAACATTTTTTAAATCTTGATTATCTAAAGCAGATAATTATTCCAGCTCACATCCAATATTACTAAATCTGTTAGAAGGACGAGAAATATGTTGCATTTTTTTTTATTTTTATTTTTATTTTTATAAATTTTTAAAAATATTTTTTCGTTTAATATTTTTTTTCACTTTCATAAAATTTCAAATTAGAACAGCCCTTGGCCTAATTGCTTGTGCGTAATACTGTTACGGAAGAAGATTATTCCAGCTTACTATTCCATGTACTATATCTTGCGAGGAATAAGAGAATCCCTTGTTATAAAAAAGTTCCTATCACCTTAGCCCCGTATGGATTAGGTAGAAAATTATAGGTCCCGCCATTGCTTCCCTAGTTCTCAAAGACCTATCGCCCACTATTTTTTTTTTTAGTTTAAATTTTGTTGTGTTAGACCAGAACTTGAAATAAATCAGTTAAAAAAAAAAAAAAAAAAAATTGAAATACATCCATAAATATCTTTCAAATCTGCCTTTCTTCGACCTTAATGTCGGATTTTGTGGTTAAAAGGGTTAAAGTGTTAAAATTCCCATGGAACTCCTTTAAAGAAAACCTATCTGATCAACATTTTTCAGGGAAAATCTTCTTTCGTCATCCCAAGTCATTTCCTCAAGTGTCCAGTTATCATGTACCTAAAATATATACATGTATAGCAAAAAACTAAATGTTAATTCAAACAAAAGAATTACGTGTGAATAAGAGTAAATCTAAAAATAAAAACAAGCAACCAAATAAAAAGGATACAAAGAGTCAATAAAAAAAGGGAAAGATTCCGCCCAAAAAAAAAAAAAAAAACGAAATCAGATAAAAAAAAGGACCTCGCAAACACAAAAGAACACAGACTTAAGTTAACGCTTGGTTAGCTTTGTTCCATTTATATTTTTTTTGTCATGCTGCTTAGTATTTTTTGCTTTTTTGATACCCACTGCAAAGAATAGTACCTTACTTGGTTGTATATTTTTATCCTTGTGTTGTACAAGGATAATATCCATTAAGCAGTTTTTGATAGCCACCTAAAAAGAGAGAGAGAAAGAATTTCACGCCACGCAATTAACGATATGAACACACAAAATTTCTGCAACATTTTAGCGAAGTTTTTTTTACTCTTTTTATTTTAATTATTCATTTTATATCCGCTTTGTTCAGCAATTAGGAACGTCCTTTTATAAGTGTAAGGGTTTTTTTCTTTCTTGTAATTTCTTATAACAGTGTGCAATAAATTGGGAAAGTATGTATATACGTTTTAATGAAATTAAAAATGAATAAGTTGACTTTATCTTTAACAGCATCTTTTTGGAAGAAGGTTGAGCAATTTCAGAGATGTATTAAATCTGTTTTTTATATATTTTTTTTTTGTTCGAGGTTCTTTTAATTTACAGCAACTTAATTTTTTTTTTTGAGTCATATCGTTTCCTAATTTTCGAAAATTAGAAAACCTTAGGTTTGTTTCATTTAGAGACAGAGTATAAAGGTTAATGGCTGAGAAATAGAGAACCTTCTTCTTTCACCTTTTCATCTTGGCCCCTTCTACTTAAGTCAGATAGATGTGCGTTCCCATTGAGTTTTTTCCCACAAAGTTTGGACTGTGGCATTCACAAAGAAAATAAAATGGGACTGGAACGCAACGACTGAGTTGCTGAGTTTGTTGCGTTGAGTAATCTGAACTTGCTGGTCACTGCGAAAACAATCCACTAGATTGTTACATGCTTTGATGTAAAGCAGCTCCTAAGTACTGTGCATAGTGTGGGTTCTCCGGAAGACCTTCCCATCTTCACCCGTGGAGCTGGATCGATAAAGGAATTTGTCCAACTTGAACGAATCCAATCCTTTCGTACACTCCCTCACTATTAAACCCAGTATCCTTTTTCTGATCTGTCAGTCATTGTGCAGAAACCACTACCTTACTATTAAATCAAATTTTCTCTTTCCAGATGGTTCCCAGAGATTTTTACTCAGAACTGATCTTTCGGCTATTTTGTACAATGCACTCCCTCACAATATTTAGCCCAGTCTCTTTTTCCAGGTGGTTCCCAGATATTTTTACTGGGGGCTAATCTTCCGGCCATTGTGCACAATCCACTCGCTCACTATTAAATCAAGTCTTCTTTTTCCAGCTTGTTCCCAGAGATTTTTACTCAGAACTGATCTACCGGCAATTTTGTACAATGCACTCCATCTAAATATTAAGCCCAGTCTCCTTTTTCCATCGGGTTCCCAGAGATTTTTATTCAGAGCTGATCTCCCGGCCATTGTGTATAATCATTTTCAATCAAAATCAAATTCACTATGAAATCAAATCTTCTTTTTCCAGCTGGTTCCCAGATATTTTTACTCAAGACTGATCTTCCGGCCATTTTGTACAATGCACTCCGTGAATATATTAAACCCAGTCTGCTTTTTCCAGCTGGTTCCCAGAGATTATTACTCAGTTCTAATATGTGCGATGTCCAGTTCTGTCTGAAAATTCGTTGGAAACGATTCATTGATCAGCTAGTGCCCACACTTTAACATATGCTTTTATGAGAAATGCCCAGCTTTATCGTATGCTCTCCTAATGTGTGGTACCAGGGACAACGATCCCGATTGTTCTATCTTTTGTGGGTCTTTGTCTTAGGATTTTTGGTGCAATAGTTAGTGGATGGCGAAAACATACTGGCGGAAAGTAAAATTTGTTATATGGGCGATGATTTTAAGTCGTTAGGACTTCGGAAGGTACAACAAAAAAAAAACCTGTTAATAAATGTGTCCAGGTCAAAACCTAACATAGGTAAACAATTTTAAAATCTTGATGACTTAAAGCAGATAATTATTATTCCTGCGGTCGCATACAATATTACTAAAAAAAAAAGTTGCATATTTTATCGTTATACATCTATGATCTGTGTTCAAAAAGACAGGAGCAAGTTATTTGAAACACCCTCCATTTTCCTTTTTAGCTACTTAAAATTCTTCCAAATTTGTTACTAACGTTAAAGAACAAACCTTGCGTGGCGGTGGCGCAGCTTTCGAAAACCTTTGTTTGCTTAAAAATGATTTATGTTCTTGCGACACCACCGTTCAGTTCATGAGTATCCCGCCCAATTCTCTAAGCTGAAATTTCTCTATCTGTGAACAAGCAGCCACACTAAACGGTATATACACCTTTATTCTATTTTATATAAACCCACCCAGCAGTAGTAGTCAACGCTGCTGCTGTGTCAAAAACTAAAACGGAAACGTAGCGGCTCCATAACTACTAACCAAAAAAACCACCTCTCAATTCTATACTATTGTAACCACCCTCCTGTGTGCGCCGCTTGGGTAATGGGTAACCCGAACTCGGACTCAATTAGAACGGACGAGCAAAATTATGTTTGCCACTAATATAATCAGTTTTCGCCTCCCCAAAACATCCTGATGCGCTGCTTTTGATGCCTGAGCTGATGGTGTGCTACCCGACCCGACCAGCTATACTACTGTCGTTGCTTTATGCTGCAACAACCACACAAACGAAATATTGGGAGTGTGCCTTTTATTCGGTCTGGCCAGTTTTTTTATAATGAGGGGGAGGGTGGTGAAGATTATGCTGGTAATGATACATATTAATGATGTAACAAACTCTAAGGACTATAATATAGAGTAAGGCCCATAGCCAAATGAAAAGCTGTGTGGCAAAAATTATCAGCTAAAGCAGCTAGTAGTAGTGCAGGGTTGGGATTGGTGTTGGAGTCACAAAAGACTCTTTTGTCCCCACTTGTGTTTTAGGTTCTTCTTTTAATGCCGGCGTGGCGCGGCAATGCCACCATAGCTGCCGTCTACCGACCTCACCGATAGCTGCATTCCAAAAACTTTTGTAAATTGGGTTGGGTTTTTCATTATCAACCGTTCTACCTTTCTATCTCTATCTAGGTCCTTGGTACCTACACCAGAAAGATATCGAGAATCCTCTTTTTTTGGTCTGTCCGTAAATTTAGTTGATTCTCTGTGCGGATTTGGGTGTCTGTTTTATAATGTGGTTGCCATAAGTTTCTACTTAAGGTTTTTTTCTTTTTTTTTGTATATTTAAGCGATTTGATTTAATTTTTTGTATGTTTTATTTTTTAACCTTTTTACCGTTGATTGTTAATTAATTTTTGTTACTTTTTCTTTTATCTATTTTCAGGTAGGTGACTATGTACGTTTGTATCTATAGATGCTTTTAGAGCTAAGCTTGGTAATGTAGACACCTTTAGAATAATAAATTATTATTATTTTATTTAATTTTAGTTATTAATAAGAATTTAAGTTATGGAAGGTTTTAAAGAAAAAATAGAATACATTTTTCTTGAATTTGGAAGTGATCCGTTATAATTAAAAAAATTATTGATGGCGCAATAGCTCGTGGAGAACTAGGGCTTAGTGAAAAACTTTATGTATCAGTGAAACCCACTTAAGGAGTATTGACTACCCGTAAAATGGTTAATCACAGTGAGAGGCTTTAGAAAAATTGAGTACAGGGAAAAGTCTGAAAAATTATCACATTCGTGTAGTGCGGTTGAAGAAGGAATCTCGGTATATTTAACAGTACATTCGAAACTATACTACGGTGGAATTTATTTTAGAGGGAGATAAATGCAGTTGGCTGAAAACGAAACGGCTTTCTGTAAAAACCTCGTAACCCAGAAATTCAAAATTATTCAGAAGACACAAAACCCATTTAAAAAAAAAATAAATAAATTCAGAGAACTTAAAAGGTTTTAAAGGTGGTTAATAAGAGGCAAAAGGGAACAATCTGAAATACATTTAAATATTATTTTTAGTCTTACGAGGTTTTGACAAAAAACTGACTCATTCAAAGCATGTGGGTTCAATAAATTAATCAGAAATGATCTCGAATACAGATTCTTCTTAGAACTCATGAAAGTTAAACTTCTTCAAAAGGCAGACTTGAAATGCGTCATTTTTTACGACAATAAGTTTTTAGCTGAGGCAAAATCTACTTTAACTGCGAAAGTTATAAAAGATCTAAAGTGTCGAAATTATCAGTTTTTCTCATATAACTTTTAAACGGTAAACGCTATCGAAAAGTGATTTCAACAAAACTTGTAGATCATGGAATTCTACATATAGAAAAGGTTAAGGCACTTTCTCCGATCATTCGTTTATAATATATCGACATTAAAAAAAAAAACAACGTAAAATGTCGAAAATGTCAGTTTTTCCCATATAATTTCTAAACGATAAGGGTTATCAAAGAAAAACTTAGCAAAAATTTGTACATTATTTGACCCTCTACAATAAATCATTTATAATAACGAAGGTGAAGAAAATTAGAGTTATCATTTAAAAAATATCATTATTTAAAAAATGTGGTCATAAAAAAATACACTCCTTCACTAATAAGCCTAGTCTCCTTTTTTCAACAGTTTCCCAAAGATTTTTAATCGGAGCTGATCTTCCGGCCATTGTGCACAATACACCCCTTCCACTATGAAGCCCATTCTCCTTTTTCCAGCTTGTTCCCAGCGATTTTTACTTAGGGCTGATCTTCCGACCATTTTGTACAACGCTCTCCCTCACAATTTTGAAGCCCAGTCTTCTTTTTACAGGTGGTTCCCAGAGATTTATACTAAGGGCTAATATATGGGATGTCTATAGCTTTGTCGGGAAGTTCGTTGGAAATAAACATTTGATCACAATAGGACGGTGACAGAGAAAATAAACAACTGGTTCCTTTTTAAGCTAGTTTCCAGACTTTAACACAAAGTATTATGAGAAATGTCCAGCATAAAACAAAATTGCCTGTTTTTCGATCTTAAGTTATTGACAAATAACTTATGCTCACTCTGTAGATTATGAAATTCTCTACTAAAAAGATTAAATTATTTTTTCCACACCAGCGATCATTAAAAAGATATTGCAACTTCAAAAATACAATGTACCGAAAATGTTTTAAGAAAACTTTTTATGGATAAACTCTATCGATATTTTTTGTTATAAATTTTAAAGATTATTTGACCTTTTATTAGAAAACATAATTGTGTTTTTTTTTGTTATTAGAAGCTTTAATTTAAAATCTATCATTATTTCAGAAAATTGGCCAAAGCCAAAAATATCCGTTTTTTGCTCTTTACTCTTAAATAACAAAGTTGTCGAAAAATAATTTATACTCACTTTATTGATACAAATTGGAAAGAACTTCCCAAGCTGAGGTAGGCTAAACTTCTTCTTGGGACCTTTAACCAAGAGCGTTTAACGGCATGCAACAGTTTAAGGAGGCACAATCTTAGAATTGTAACGGGCCTCCTCACCGGTCACTGTACACTTAGAAGACACTTAAATATTCTAGACCTAGATGAGTAACGCCATATGCAGATTCTGCAATATTCATTTGGAAATACCTAATCACATACTAGGCAATTGCGATGGACTGATGCACCAAAAAAACAAAAAAAACCTGGGACGACACCAACTGTAAGAGAGCAATTTATTCTCTCTGAGTGGGAATACCCCAAATACTCAATTTCCTCAGAGAAATAGGTTTGGAAGAAGAGAACTGTAAGATAAGAAACTTTATCCAGCTCTAGATGGGGGCACAATAGATCTTCAAGTCGCAGTGCAATAAAACCCCACAATATTCATGTTTACCCAAAATGAAGATAATTGCGTTTGAAAATCTTGACTTAGATTCATTCCATAGTGAAATTAAATTTTTGCCTGTGCAAACCAAAAACTTGTTAATAAGTTAATATTAAAATAAATCCCTGGAAGGTTAAGTAGGTATAGGTTAACGGTACCTATACTTTCATAATCAAATACTAATCATTCCAAAACAAAACAAAAGCTCATTTCCATCTTCTTTTTGTTTAATTTAATGAAACAAAAGATTATTTTCTTTAATCCAAGTTAGGTATATGTACATATTTGTATAGTCTAACTTCCACCTCACCATAATACTTACATACCTTACCTTCTATTTAACGTGTTTCAATCATTGGCATGTAGGTTAGGTAGAAACCTATGTATATACATACTTGTGAGTACAACAATTTTTCTTCAAGTTTCCAGCAGTTACAAACAATGGCTCTCCCCCACCTTACGAACAAATTCATTGTCAATTTCAATTTCCTTGCCAAGCTTAAAAGAAAACACTCTTCTTCATCCGTTGAACCTTAATTAAACTTCAACAACAATGGTAGAAGTTAAAAAAAAAAAAAAAAAAACCATCAAGCGCAAGTAGGAAGGTATGGTACCTTACCTACAAGCAGCACCACAATCAATGAAAACAAAAAAAAAATTAAGCAAGTCCTGGAATACCAGAATACACCTAGTACCTATACCAATTCCTTCTCTGTATAAGGTTTGTATAAAATTTTGTTGATGCTGGCAAATTCAATTAAAAGTCGAAAAACCTAACTTCCTAAGAGCAACAGCACTAACAAATGCAAAAAAATAAAAAAAAAAAACCACAAGACCTCATCACATTCCCTACCTTACCTGTGTCGTGTCCCACTTAAACAACAAGCGAAGAAGTTAACGAAATAAACAAACTTCACAACAAAACATAGGCAGTATAGTCGTCGGTATGGTAGGTAAGGCCTCCATATAGTATATAGACATTCATTGCGCGTTGCAAAACAACGGTAAATTCAAGCCATTATTATTACCCAGCACCTTAACCAACTACCAAGGCAAATCAGCTTACAGAGCTCGCTCACATAAAAGTAACAAACTTTACACAACTCTTTTGGTGTTTTTTTTTGTATTTTCTTTTGTTTACTTTTGTCATTGTCATTGGATTCTTTCCAATTCCAGTTTTCTGAATTTTACCGCTATAACTTTGGTTGTTTTTGTGAATGTGTGTGTGTTTGATGTTTTTGTTTTTGATTTTTTTTTTTTTTTTTTGATATATCTCTTCACACAAAAGCGATTGAAGTTTGTCACTCAAAGTGTAGAATGTAGTACCTCATTCAAACTTCGATACTATTATGGCGGCAAGCAAGAGGTAACCTGCAATTGAAGTACTGAAGTGATTACGGTAAATACAATACATTCAGTCTGTTGGTACCGAATTTTTCGCGCACATTGGGATAGAATGGCTTTTAAAGTTGACAGGAAATCAATTTAACAATTTAACTCACGAAATTCATGAAATCGAATATAAATTTGCTTGGAAATTTTGAAAATTATAGACGAGACTAGAAAAATGTCAATATATAACATTTATAACAGTTATAACAGTTTTTCGTTATTCAAAGCGTGCTTGCATAAAGGTGCTTTACGCGACTTGTAAAAACTCTATTAGTTCCCGAAATCCGGTTCGCGGTCGAGGGCCTTGGTGCTGTATGGCCGCATTAACTGTACCTAATTTACTTTTATAAATAAAACTGTAATAAATTCAATTTCTTGAAATTATTTATACCAGTAGGTACTTTTGGAAAGAGTAAATTTTTAGCAAAAAATTAAAGCGATGCTTGGACAAATTTAGCTTGAAAAAAACTGCACTCAGAGAAAAACGTTATGTAAAAATGAAACAAGTCTCATGTTGAATTTACTAGGTGCACTTTTTTAAAATCTCAAAAATGTACACGATTTCGATAACATTAAATTAAATTTTCAATGTTAAATTGATATGGTAGCATCTTTAACAATTTTATATTTGATTTAGAAAGATGCCATGTAATTTTAATATAAAATTATTAAATATACAGAAAATTTCGGACACATTTTGACATAATTGTTGTGTTAATTTTTTAACAAATTTGTCCTATTTTAACATTGTCTTTTGTAAATATCAAATTTATGGAATAGCCCTTTGATTTAACATTTTATGTAGTTATTTTAACTACTTTTTAACTGCCTGCTGAATCTGATATTGTTTTAAACTAACACTGTAGCTGGTCATTTAATTATTAATAACTAAATTAGTATCCAGTGGCTTTATGTTGAGTGTTTAGGACTGTTATGCTGAAGGTCTTGGGTTTGATTCCAAGCCTATGCCACCTAAAAACAGAAATGTTTTTTCATGCCTTTTGCGAGAAAATGACAAATCCTACAAGAATATCTCTTGTCATGAAAAAGTTCTTCTCACCCTAGCCGTACGAATTCGCAGAAAATTGTTGGTCCCATCTATTCCTGACAATAAAACTCAAACAGGAATGTTTAAGAGTTGTAAGCCACTAGGCCGTGGTTCTACACGAGCTGTCGCGACACTAACCGCCATATTATTCACTCGATACATCCAGATTAAAACTTAAATCCAGATGTACCTAAATCATACAAATTCAATATAAATACATCTAGATTTAAATTTTAATCTGGATGTATTGGGTGAATAATATGGGCGCAAAATTTATTTATTTATTTTATTTAACTAGATGTATAAAAATATATCGTTAATTTTTTCTGCTCTTAATCTGATCGCAGTGTTGATTTTCCCTTTTTATCTGTATAATCAAAATTTCTTTCAGAAATCATTAATTCCAATCAAGTAGTCAGTAAGTTAGACATTACATTAAATTTAATAAAATTCGTCAGATTTAAATGTTAGTACAGAAATAGTATTTTCATAAGTGAATATTAATTCAACCTTTTTCTCATGTAAATTTAACAATGTCATAGTCTTAATTTGACAATGGATCATGTAAACTGAATGAGTGAACGTTGTTTAAATTACAGTGCACATTGTTTAATCTTCTGATGGGCCAAATTTGACTATGGGTAACAATTTTACTTCCCAAACCTACCCATTTCTAAAATTTTTAGCGAAAAAGATTATCAAAGCTCCTATATAAAAGAAGTAAAACTAATAGAATCTGTCAGTTTCGGGCAAGTAAACGAACAGACCTAATATAAACAAATAACTCGTAGCGTAATGTTTAGTGCGTAGAACTGTCAGGCTAAAGATCTTGAGATCGAGTCTAGGCTATAAAAAAAACCTAGAATTGAAAAATCCTCCAATAGTATCTCTTCTCATATCAAAGAACTTCCAGTCTTAGTCGTTCAGATTCAGCAGAAAATTGTTAGTCCCTTGCATTCCTGCCGACATAGTCAACACACATGAATGGCTGTGACTTGCACATCAATTCACACGGGGATTTGGCGAATACAATTAACTGTATCAAGCTTATTTTTTGTAAAAAAAAAAAAAAGATTCGATGACAGACCACATCAAACTGCACATTTTTTGTGATATAACGGCGAGTTTCGATAACCTCATTTGAATTAACTTCGTTCCAAAGTAAACAATTTTGTTTATAAGAAATATTCATTCAGCAAAAAAATGAGCCTTTTATTGCTGGACAGATTTTTTTCGATAAAACAGCGGATCCAATCCAAGTTGATTTTCGACCCAAAACCATATAATTTTTGAAAGAAATTTCTAAAATTTGGTAACGTTGTTAAAGAATGACACTGAGAGTTTGGATTCAGACAATTAGTTTGACAGAATACCTGTAACAAAAAAAAAATTGTGTCTCTTAAAAAACACAATCAAAATGTTTTCTGTCTAGAGCTCTCGATTTAAAGCGTGAATCTAATTACACGTGTATTAAAAAAAAAAAATTAAATATGTGTAGGTTTTAAATACATATGTAATTATAAAAGCTTCACAGTTTTGGAACCGAAGTGAAGCTGTTTTAGGATAGTTGTTATGTCTTAAAGAACGGTTTTTAGGTACTACTTGATATATTATTTTACACCAAGAAAAAAATAGTTTTCCAAGATTTGGTAACGGCATTTTATCTATTTTTCAACGTTTTTTGAACCACAAAACACCATAAAAAAGATTTATAAGTTATTACACTTGTATTACCTAAATACGCATGTACTAGTAAATACACGTGTAAATATAAATACACGTGTTCATATACGAATAATTTAACTACCCGTGTAACACGTGTATTAGTGTACACGACACACGTGCAATAGAGGGCTATTTTTGTCTCTTTTTATTTTATGTATCGATATGTGTTTAGTTTCCTATTCACACCCATTACAATAATTGTCAATAATCAATTTATATTTGATAATTATTGTTGAAAATCATCTTTAACAACTCAATTGATACATTTTTTGATAATTGAAAATGGTGCATAGGCGCTTGTAAATTACAAGAAATGTGATCGGTTTTGTAATAAATAGGGTTTTTACGTACCAAATTTTAATATTTATCAAATATCATTTAATAAATTGACAATCCGAATAGGAATAACCGTTATAAATAATGCTCCAGCGATTTTACTTTCCTAAAACGAGTGCGCAATCACATATACCTAAAACTGGGAACGGATCGCTAGAGCTGCTTATCAATTTAATATTGACTCTTATGTTGGGTTAAGTTAAGCTCATAGAGAATCTTTCTTTAGCCGCACATAACGAATGTTAAATGCTACAATTATTACATTTTACTATTTTATTTTTTGAAAGTGACATTTAAAGCATGTTTGAAATGAAACTAATCTAATCTAATTTTCCTAAATGCTCGAGCTGTGTTTAAACAATTTAAGGGTAGTCATAACCCCTTAAGTTATAGCACCAGCAAATTATTTATTCAAACAATTTTAAATCATTGTTTTTGACCTACTTTAAGTCTACTGTGCCTCAAAGTTCTAAAGTACATACATACAAATATGTATGTATATTAATTCATTTCCTCTTTAGCCAATGTAAAGTTTTTTTTTTCTTTCTTTTTATCAAGTTTGACTTTATTGTTTTGTTTATCTCTACGAACAGGATACATTTTTTTATTGTTTAAATTTATGAGTGCTGTGTTGGTGTTTGCTTTTAATATAGTGCTTTACTTATGTGACGCAATGCAATCGTTTTGAAAAAAAAATAAAAAAAATGTATTGCGCATTTCAATGACCCATCATAATCATCAAACGTTGAATGCAGCAGTGTACAACCCAAATAAAACTCAGCAAGCACATAGTTAGGAAGGGGGAGGAAGAGAGTGCAAAAGAAAAAAGTATATGAATGCATTCAGTAAAGAACTGAAAATCAAAAGAAAATCCCGTTTACAAAAAAAAAAAATTAACATTCTTTGGTCTTCCAATCCAAGTTTATATTTTTAAAACGGTTTTTATGTGTAACCTGTTGTACCTATGTGCACTGTGCATTAGCACACTTCACACACACACACACTGAGAAACTTTGTTTTACCGTTATGTTGACCGATTATTTAACGGGATTCTCTTCTTCATATTATGCTTCCGTCAATACGTGATGAGTGTTTTTAGTTATCCGAATGGAATAGGTAGGTAGGTATAGGTAACTCTCGCAGAAAGGTTTAAAGTTTTTTTTTTTTTTTTTATATTCTTGGCCACATCTTCTCATGAGTCTTGACCAGGTTTCTCGGGTACGCATTTAGAATAGATATATTTTTCTTTCCAGGTTAAGTTTTATACCTATCTATGTGGTTTCTTATATGGATTTGATCTTTAACAGTTCATTACTACTTTATTGTGTTTGGATTGGATGGTCTCCTTTGGGAAGTTTGCATAATCCCGTTTAGTTGAAGAATTCTTTAACTGGTTTTTGATTTTTATTTATTTTTTTTTTTTCAAATCAAGCTTTGGAATGATTTTTAATGAGCGGTGTTAAAACGATAGATTGGTAGAATAGGTATATGTTATCGTGTATAAGAAATATATAGGTAAATTAGACATATGTACTGTTAACTGTTATTTAAAAAGAATTCGATTATTGAGGATTAAGAGCACATTTACATATTTATGGAGATTGGTTGGTAAATATAGGTTACAGTTACATAGATGTAATGTGGACCCTTTCATAACTGTTGAGTGGGTTAGTAGGTATACATAGAACCTTTGAAGATATTCTTTCGTGTACACGTGTTAGACGTGTAATTAAATTATCAGCGTATGAATACGTGTATTTATATGTACACGTGTATTTAGGCAATACACGTGTAATTTCTTCTAAACCGTACTTATGATGTTTTGTGGTTCAAAAGTCGACGGCATACTAGTTTATTGAAAAAGTTTTTTTCTTTGTGTAGCATAATATCAAGTAATAGCTTATACCGTTATTTTACACTGTAAAAAATATCTTAAAATCGCTTCACCTCGGTCAGTATAAAAAAAGTAGCGCTTTTATAACTACACGTGTAATTTTATTTACACCTGTATTTAGATTTTTCAAGTGACCTCAACTCCAAAAATTTCGTTGAGGTCATTTGAACTTAAAAATTGAAATATATTCAATCGCTCCACTTAAACAGAAGTAGTTTTCTAATTATTTTCATCTATACGTTATCATCTGTAGCAAATACAAATACACATGTAAACAAATACAAATACACATGTAATTAGATGCACGCTTAAAATCGAGAACTCAACTATCTACACTAAAAAAAGCTAATAAGTCAGCTGAAGTAATCGGGGTAAAAGTGCACAACTGTGAATAAGTCTGCGTACATTATCTCTAAAATGGGTATTTAATCTCAATTTATGGAAATGCACAATTTAGGCACCTTCTTAATTGTCCATTTCCATAAATAAAAAAAGAGCATTCAATTTGCAATCAAACGTTAGTTTCACTTTCATTTCATTTTTAAAATATTTTTGCAGATTTTGTTTGAACTAGCCCAACCGTGCGAGAATTCTCGCAATAACATAAAAATAAAAGACGCACGAAAACAAACAAATGAAGTTTTTGAACAAATAATTAACATTTTTAAATAAAATTATAATTCGTCAAATCAGTAGGTAATTTCGCTTCGTTTGACACCTCATCGGCGTAGTGTGAGAGTCGGAAAGTGAATCTAGACTACAGAAATAATATATATGGTTGTAAAAGAAGAAAGGTGGTTTAAATTTATCAAATATATCATACCTATTAACATTTAAAAAGAATACGGGGAAGAGTACGCAAAAAATTTGGTGGGCAACTAATAATTAATTAAGTTCGATTTAAAAGATAAATTTCCCTACGTAATCTGGAACTTTAGACAGGTAGAAGTTCCATGCATTTTGCTATGTAGGTACCTATTTTGGTTTCTGTAAGATATTATTTATTTTATAATAATTCGTTAATTTAAAACAAATATTTATAAACGAAATTAACATACTTAAGACAAAAAAAAAATTAAAACATTGTTTAAAAATTTAAATCAACTTAAAAAAATGTTGCAGTAAAGATCCTGCTCACACTTATTCCGCACATTCTTACCCACTTTTTTTTTTTTTAAATACAAAATCAAATAAATTTTTTAATGTTAATTATTTTCTAATTGTTAATAAGGAACTAAAGACGCGAACGTGAGAGTGATGGGGAAAAATTACACACTTCATTTAATTTGAATATAGTTTCGTTACATTTTATTAGATTAAGGGCTTGTTTCACAATGTCTGAGTAAAGTTCTGATTAGTTACTCGACATATAAATACTGGCACAGGGTCATAAGTCTACAGCACAAAAAATAATATTTATGACCCTGTGTCTCAGTATATTTGTGTTAAGTAACAAATCAGAACTTAACTCAGGCATTGTGACAGAAAGTTGTCGGATAAAGAAAAAAAATCAAATGAAAGAAAAATGGGCGTGGCAGTGAGTAAATTTTACTAAAATGACTTTCTAAACCTTCTCAACACTATTGGGGAAAAACTGTGAAAATTTCAATGAAATCGGTCCATTAGTTTTTAAATTCATAGATGACAAACAAACAAGAATTCAGAAATTTTATTTTAGAAAAATATTTCATAATAAAAATGATACATATAGCTAAATGTTATAAGGAAAATAAACCAACATGAAACTCTTTTGAGTAATGACATTTATGAAGCAATTTATTCTTCCCCAGGGTAAATGTATGTATAGGATCTTTTCTATGCAAAGTTTACTTCTTCATAATCAATCATGGGCAAAAATTTTAACATTTCCTTCTTCTACATTCCCATCATATTAAATAGCATTTACGTTGTAAATTAAATCAAAAACGCATTAAATGTTAATTATATATTATGTTCAGTACATGAATCTATCTATCCATGGGGGAGAGAAAATATATTGTTTCCAGTTCAAAGATCTTAATCAGTGACGATGCTGCGGGTCTGCCGACACCGCGCTGCCACCGCCATTATCTGCTTTGTATTTGATAGCCTTAGCTAAGGCCATATGATGACCAGGGCTGTCAATTTTAATTTTAAGAAGTGTTTTTTTTTTTTTTTTTTTTTTTCAATTCACCCCAAGTACTGAATTCAATTAAATCATTAGGTATTTTGTCAAATTTAAACACACCTAAAAAGAAAAACTGTCATTAGCTCTTAGTTAAAAAAATTCAATTTAATTTTGAAAATTCGATATTTCGCGGAAACATGTTTTTCAAAATGTTCATAAGCATTTCCTTAAAAATGCCCCAAGTTTGAACTAGTTTGCGTGTGTAGGGTGAAGTGTCAAAATTCATTTTTTCATGAAAATTTTGAAAAACATGCATCGTTTTTTTTTTGGAAAGATAAGAGCTCGAAAATTGTTCTTTATAAAATTCTAACCGAAAAAGGTGCTAACAATTTTTTCGTCAAGAACAATAAATTTTGAGAAAACCCCTGAAAGACATTACAATAACAGTTCTTTATTTTATTGTACTTTTTTCCACATCCACCGTAAGGTACATACGATTTTGCGTTTCCAATAGTTTTTCTCTTGAGAGTTTATACTAGAAAGGCCCTAACGAGTATTTGACAAGTTGTTCTTGTCTAGAATTTCGCTACTGAAAACTTTCTTGGGCTTTAACTAAATTTTGTCAATAATTTGTAATTTTTCAAAGGCAGAATAAATCACATTTTTCCTCATAGTACAGTAAAACCAGCTTAAGAGAAAAGTTAAAATGTGACAGTCTTTCTTTCGCTTGAGCGAATTTTTCACTTAAAAAAACCTTCACTTAAGCGGAGTCCGGATAAGTGAAAAAAAATTCACTTCACAAAAACGGTCGTGACATATTAACAGAAATTCAAATGTCATTTTCGTGGTGAAACGAAGTGTTTTATAGTGTTAAAAAGCGGGTTTTTTCTCTTAAGCGGATTTTACTGTACCACAGAATTATAAAAAAAGAAGAATTAATAATGAATTAGGTACATTTTAGTATTTTTAGTACTTATATTGCATCTTGTGTGTGGGACAACCCTGGCTATTATAGAACCTTTTCTGTACCTATATGAATTTTATTAAGAATTCTTCATCTGGTTTCATATTACTTTCATAGATGGTTTTCTATATTAACTTTATTGCTGATGCTGCTGAACCAAAACCTTGCTTGCTTGCTCAATATCCAATTAGTTGATTTTAATGTCCCGACAGCGCATCGGTTTCTGAATTTGTAATTATCGTGATGTATGTTGGTTTGGGTTGTTTATCGCTTGGTTGATGTCAGAGTGTGTAGACCTTTAGCTTCATACAATTTTACATACATAGGTCACTATAATATACAATACATGCTTCCTCTGATGGTGGTTCATGAAGCGTGATACCTATAAGCCTATAGATATATAGATAGATATTTCAAAAAAAAAAAAACATCCTTCTCTATATAAAGGTAAAATAATTGATAATTAAATTTGCGCAAAATTTAACTCCATTATATCGCGGAAAAGGTAAGCATCTGGAAGTATACTTGTATCTACAATAAATCAACACCACCATCCATCTACACACACACATACAATGTAAATAGACAGAAAAGTTATAAACACGAAGAAAATAAAATTGCAAAAAAAAAAAAAAAAACAACGAATTGTAAAAAAAAGAAACAAAAATGAGGGTTCGTCATTTTTCATTTTTTTTTATGATTGGTGTCATTGATCTTTGAGCCCAAATTCGGTCACACTCTTAGACTCGACGACGATGACGGTGACGAGGCACGTGTGTGCTTTTTGCTTTTCACCTTTTCTTTTGGTTAGCCTTTCATCAACAACGTAATAATCAATTTTTTTTTTTTTGTTTTTTTTAATTTCGTAGATACATAGATTGAATTATTTATTTTGATTAAGATTTCACACCGAAAAAAAAAAGATCGACCGTGTTAATTTAATTTTTATTAAAATATTTTCCTACCACACCACAAGTCTTTGTTCTGAAATTGATTTTTTGATTTTAAAAGATTTTCACCTTTGATGTTGAGCCGTTTTCGAGAAAATGTATCTTCCCTCAAAAGTCTAGTTTTTAATGATCAAATAATTTGGCACTTCAACAAGTTTCAAATCATATTTAAAAATTACAAATTAAATGGAAAAATATTGACCAGTTTGGAACTAACCCGCCTGGAAAATGACTAATTTGCCAAGTTTAGTCAAGTCCCTGCAAAAATGGCAAGTTTTTGCTAAGTTTATTCAAGTCCCTGAAAAATGGCAAGGTTTTGCAAAGTTTAGTCAAGTCCCTTGAAAATGGCAAGTTTTTGACAAGTTTGGTGGAGTCCCTGGAAAATGGAAAGTTTTAACAAAGTTTAGTGAAGTCCCTGGAAAATGGCAAGTTTTTGCCAAGTTTAGTCAAGTCCCTTCAAAATGGACAAGTTTTTGCCAGGTTTAGCCAAGTCCCTAGAAAATGGCAAGTTTTTGCCAAGTTTAGTCAAGTCCCTAAAAAATGGCAAGTTTTTGCAAAGTTTAGTCAAGTCCCTGGAAAATGGGCAAGTTTTTGCCAAGTTTAGTCAAGTCCCTAGAAAATGGCAAGTTTTTGCCAAGTTTAGTTAAGTTTCTGGAAAATGGAAAGTTTTTGACAAGTTTAATCAAGTCCCTGGAAAGTTTTCTGTAAGGAAAATCTAGAAATCAAGAAAACCTTTTTTTTATATTTAAACCAAAATTATTATATTTTAACTAAGTGGCCTCTTTGATGATCTATAAGGTTGCACTTTTGTTTTGAGTAAAAAAAATAACTTGTCAAATATTTTGAGGCCCTTGCTAGTAAAAACTTGTGGGGCAAGTAATGCTGAAGTTTCTTTAGAGTATTAAAAAAAGAAATTTTTTAAACTACCTTAAAAAGTTATTAATTTTGAAACTTATATATTACATATAAGCCCATCATTGGTAAGCATATCTGGCTGGTTAGCATAATGTCCAAAGGTCTAGCTCCAAATAAACCAAATTTTTTTTTTTTTCTCTCGAGGCAAAAGAGTATTAGGTAACTGGCGAGGGCCTAGATATTTTTTTAGTATCTATATGTAAAACTTTCAGGGCCTCATTAAAAATTAGATTGTTTTTCCAGGTGCGATAAAAACCAGGTGTAAGTGTTTTTTTCTAAGTGTATAAAGGTGTCTTTTCGACAGTAACTAATAACACAAAAAAAAAATGCTTCTAATTTACATGCAAATTACTGAAGCAAAGAGGAAAAACAATAAAAACCTACGAAAACCTAAAAAAAATGTTTACACCATGAATGTAGGTGTAGGTATGCTAGGCCTGTATTATTATTATTAATGTGATCCATTCCATAATTTTTGTATGTTTATAATGGTTTGGATGGATCTTTTAGTAATTTGTTTTTTTTTTCTGGCATTAGGTTCAGTGAACTGCTTTCTAAGCTTTAAGCCGATTAAGTATATAATTCTTAATGTTTAAAACAACTTTCGCCCCTCGGCTTAAAGAACCGTGATGTGTTCATTTTTTGTGATGGTGATGATGGGTTATTATTATTATTTAATTAGCTGCTGAGGCTATTTAAATTACATGACTCATCTAAGCTAATCTATAGGATAAAATTGTTTCATTTTATTTAATTATTCTTATTATTAGGATACAAAATATATGAATGTAGAAAAAAAAAAAAACCTGAGAGAATTTACAGAATATAAAGATAAAGAGTTGAGATTTATGATGTCATCTTGGACCCTGGAGTCGAAGGAAAAATTACTTTAATATAAGTTTTGCTAACAATCGAACCAACTTAAAAGCTATTTACTTACATCAGGGTTTGTTTTGGATTCGTAAAAAAAATAAAAAAAAAATAAACCCGAGATTTGTATATTAAACCTGTCATTCCGGTGACAGAGAAGACAAAAATCTGCCTACATATCAATATACAGCTTAGCCGCTGAAAACACTCTTGTCATATGTAGGTAGGTATCCACCTAGAAAATGCAAGTTTTTGTTTCAAGTTTAGTCAAGGCTCTGAAAAGTTTTCATTAGAAAAAATCTAGACGAGGAAAACTTGTAAGTTACTTGTTAGGCCCTTGTTAGTAAAAACTGGTTGGGTAAATTTTGAAATCCAATCATAAATAACAAAAACAAAATTTTACAACCACTAACCACTCGTATGAAAAATTTTAAACTGCAAAGTTATTTATTTTGATGAATTGTATACCTGCTCTTGTATTGCGAATTAGCCCATATTTGTTGGCTTTTTGGACTGATAAGCAGAAATTACCAGGATCAAATCTCACATAATTATTATAATTTTTTGTTTTGTCTCTCGAGAAAAAATTGTATATAACTGGTGAGGGCCTAGTTAAATTCGAGAGTGTTACCTTTTCTAGCCCCTTGTTAGTATCTTTTTGTAAAACTTTCTAGGGCCATAATAAAAATTAAATTTTGGTAACTTGCTACAGCAAGTTATTCGGAAATTCAATGCTTCTAGTACAAACGTTATTGCATTTAAAAATTTTATAAATAGCTCTTGAACAGTTAGCTGTCATACTACGATTTTTGTTTTGCAAATTTTCCTCAAAACAGCTCTAAAGATTTAGATTAAATTTTGTACCTTTGTAAAAAAACTACAGTTTTTGGTAAAACAAATCGCGTAAAGAAAATGGGATTTTGACGTTTTTTTGAGGAAAAAGCCTCAACAAAGCCTTTGGGATATTCCTATTTATCTGTTAAATGGCTAGACCGATTTTTATATTATTTGGCAATTCAACGCTTCGAAATAGTTCAAACAATATTATGTTTAAAAATTTTATAAATAACAAAAAAATCGCATTTTTTGAGGAAATAGCCTTATTTTTCTGTGATATTCGTATTTATCTTTTGAATGGCTTCACTGATTTTAATATAATTTTGCAATTTGATGCTTTTAAATATTTGAAACAATATTCCTTTTAAAAATTTTATAAATAACAAAAAATCGTTTTTTGAGGAAACAGCCTCATTTTTTTGGGATATTCGCATTTATCTTTTGAATGGCTTGACCATTATCTTGTTCAAACAAGATAACATTTAAAAATTTTATAAATAATTTTTTTTTAAACAAAAATTGAAGAAAAAATCCATATTTTTAGTAAATTTGAGTGTCTTTTTACATTTCCGTTTAATTTCTTAAGATTTTTTAAAATTTGAAGTCAATAGTTAAAAAGTTCATATTATGGCCGTTAAATGATTAAAAATATCTAAGGATAAATTACAGTTATTTACATACATGTATGTCTGACATAGTTGCCACCCGACTGGAAAGTCAGGGAAAGTCAGGGAACGCGAATTTGGTCAGGGAAAGTCAGGGATAGTTAGGGAATTTCGAAAGTGGTCAGGGAAAATTTTTTGAGCACTGAAATTTTTTTGTACAATGAAAAAAATTGAATATTTCGTTGAACTCAGGGACCCTACTCTGTATTTTGTTCCAAAAGTCAGTTGTATTCGAAAGTGATTTTTCGTCCCGCTTTTGAATTAGAACTTTGTAAAACTTTCGAAGGGCAAACAATAGTATTTAATACTTCATTCACTTATGGATTATTTTTTTCAGATTGCGAATATTTTTGATTAATTTTTGTAAATCCTGAAAAATGTTTTTGAAAATAGGGTACTTAACTCGAGCTAGACGAGCTTTTAAATAATCAAAAAAATTTGGACCGAAAAAAGTTAAATTGTTTAAGAATCGAATTTAAGTTATAGTACGAGAGCTAACAACGTCGACAGAAAAAAGCATTTCAACAGTCATGATTTTTTTTTTCACTATCTCGAGTGAAATTTAGAAAGTCTGGCAGGTGGGATGCGTTTTTCTGTACGCGTCACTTTTGAAACCGTAAAAATTGATTTTTAAAGTCATTTCAACAGTTTTGGCTTCTTTTTCATTCCGTTCTATAAACTATTTGCCATATGAATTACAGGTCATGTAGGTGTCAGCGGTTGCAAAATACGTCTGACAAGCTTTTTTTTAAATAAAAAAAAAATAGAATATGAAATTTTAATTTGGAAAAAAATTATTAAAAAAATAACGGTAACATAATATTACTATAGCTTTTTGGAATCTATTCTTTTATTTCACATTTAAATTACTATATTTGAATGAATAGTTTTTAACATTAATTTTCAAAATTGAAATTAAAAAAAAAAAAAAAAAAAACGTTACACATATCTACTATTTTTTTTTTCTTAAAAAAAATTAGGTACACATGTTATTAAATTCCTGTTTATCTTTTAGTATATAATACTATCATCCATTTTTATTCGATCACTAAAAACTATAGCTGGTTACATATCTTCTATTTTTTAAGAATTTTTTTTTGAAATTTTTGTTCGGATTCCTAGAGCTCTTAAATAGCTCCAAAATACTAGACTAAAACTTTTTTCCTTACGTTTCAAACTTTTTCCGGTGATTGCTCTGCTAACTGCATTAATTTACAAGAAAAGTACTCGAGCACTAAATTTGTTTGTTGGGTACTTAATTAGCACTTGATAAGCGCATAATGATGACGCCACAAAAATTAAGTTATGTTTCTCAAAGAGTTACTATTTTATATTTTTTTAAATTTGGTCAGGGAAAACTTTAAAATTGGTCAGGGAGAGTCAGGGAAAGTCAGGGAAATTTATTTTGAAAAATAGTGGCAACTATGGTCTGATTGAGTAAACGGGCCTAAATTCTTCATAATTTCCATCATAAATATGTAATTTCAAGGTTCTTAAATCTTAAATTCAACATTTTCTGCATTTAAAGTCCTTATAGGTATCCAGAACCACAGACAAAAATCTCTTTGTTTTACCTAGTTGTTTGTTGTTGGAATAAAAAAAAAATAAACTAAATTTATTCAACCCCTTATTTTTTTTTCTTTGTTATTATCCTTATCAACTGTTTGCAGGTTGTTGCAAACAAAATGGTCTAGAGGTAGATAATACCAACAAAAAAAAATGTTTGGTTGAAATGTTTGCACAGAAAAAAAAAAAAAAATAAATCACAAAAAGTAGGAGGACAAAGTCAAAATTCTGCTCATGTAGCAGTTAGACAAAAATATTTTTTTTTTTGTCATTTATCTCTTTGTCGTACGAGGGTGGTTGTTGTTGTCGTCGCTGTCGTCATCGTCCTAATAAAGTAAACCATTGCAAGTGCGGAAAATACAGCAGCGTTGGTTTATAGATAGAAATATGTATGAATATATTTTTGTACAATTGTACTCAAAAACTAAAAGGAGCATAGATGTCATGGTAAAGGTACATTTTTGGGTGGTGATATGGTGGTTGTCGTGTGCGGGACTTCAAAGATTCGCTTCGCTAGCTGATTTGACTCGAACAACAACAGCAACAACAACTGCAAAAAACCCAGTTTTCGCTGCAAAAGACAAATGTATCTGGGTAATAGGCAAACACATGAATGAATTCTCGTTGAATCGGTTAGCGTGTGCTGAGCATTTCAACTGCTATGCATACCTTCCTAACATTTCAACAATCAGCTAGTCCCAACAAAAAAAGGCGTACCTACCACACCTATCTATCGATATGGATTCACATTTTTTTTTCTCGGATAACAAAAACAACAACAGTCATTTATTCTCAGCGTAGAAAGGTAGGTTTCAAATGTAACGTACCTATGGACAGAAAAAATTCCAAACACCGCGGCGTATGTATGGTTCGATGAAAAATGCACCCAAAACAAAAACTGTGCCTTGACATTTTTTTTTCGCAGAGAAAAAATAATTGTCAACACCACCGCGTTGCGTTGATATCTCTTTTTCGGTTTACCTGACTGAGTTTTGGACTTTTCTCTGGAAACGTTAATTCCACATCTGTTGGAAAAAAATATAGAATGCCTCCATTCCTTAAAAAAAACCTTAACTCATTCGTTAGCTCAAAAATGTTGTGTTGGTAAGAAAATCTAAAAAAAAATTATCCTAGAGATCCTTTTCAATGTCAGCATTTTTGGTTGCCCACATTATAAGTAACCACTTATTTGCCTTCAAGCCTATATATATACCAATAGGTACCTACTCTGTAATTGAGTTCCCTAACGCAATTTATATCCTTCAATTAGTTGTGATTTCACCACACAAAAGGATGGCCAAATGAGTGTTATTTGCGCGGTTTCATGTCAAATCTGTGATACCAAACAGCAAGCCAATGAAGGAGGAGGCGGACAAATTATAGAACAAGAAAAGGAAATCAACTCATGAACAATGCAAACAAAATTCCTAATGGTGTGGAGTAGAGAGGGGAAAATATAAAATAATGGCTTATTACTATTGTAGGTACCTACACTCCGTGTCATTGGATTCATGACAGATTATTTTTTTTTAGTTGAACCAGATTTTTTGGAAGTTAAATTAGTTCGTTTTTGTCTGATTTGATTCAATGAACTTCAGGAATAAATGTTGAGTCGGTAAATTTTATTTTATTATCAAAAAATTTCAGTAGGTTTCACATCTCGCTCCCAATTGATGGAGAAAACAATGCTGCTTCACTTGGCAAGTATTTAAAAAGGCTTCACATGAAAACAAGTATAATTTGCAATCAAATTCAAAAAAATATAAAGAGAAAATAGCCATTTTTAAAATTTCAACCTGTTACCGATGTGACACATTGACTTAAAACTTTAATTTCAGTTTAATACAATTTTCAAATTCAATGAAATTACATTCCATTATATTCTTAAGCTCAAAATAGATTGAAAAACAGAAAGATTAAGTTTTTGCCTAATTGTTACGGATCTGACACATTCAAATTAAATGAAATTGTGTATGATTAAATATCAACAACACTAGCTATAAGAAATTAGCTGAAAATACAAAAAGATTCAGTTTTTAATGTGGCAAACTGTTACGAGTGTGACACAATGACTTTAAACTATGAATTCAAACTCTACATAATTTTCAAATTTAATAAAATTATGTGTGATAACATTCCAACAACATTTTGAACTCAAAATTAGTTGAAAAAAAAAAAAAAACTGAAATATTTATACCAATTTGTTACGGATGTGACACATTGACTTTGAACTTCAAATTCGAACTCATTGTGATTGAATTTAAATAACATTATTGAAAATTAGTTGGAAAAGAAAGTTCAATTTTTGAAATACCAACCTCTTACGTATGTGACAAAACCTTTAAAGTTATAAATTTGAGCTAAGTATGATTTTCCAATTCAATAAAATTATTTGTGATATGATATATTCTTCCAACTTCCCAAAAATTATCAGTTTGATAAAAATTTGTTTGTTTAAAAGTAATTACATTTTTGTTACGGGTGTGACACTATTTTTACTTTAAGAATCAAATGTACATAAATCCACTTTATATTTAAATTTTAAATTCAAATTTAACAAAAACGTTCCATGAATTTAAATAATGGTTAAAAGTTAACGACTTTTAACTCGACTAAAATATAAAGTCGCAAACAGAAGGTTTCAAACATATCCTAAGAAATTTTTTTTATTTTCGTTAAGAGTCTCATACACAAAGATTTAATTTTACTAATACTGAGGCCCTTATAGTGCGACTGCCGCGACATATCGTTTAATTAATCGATAAACGACGTTTTGTCGAAACTCGATCATCGAAAATTTAAGATATCTTGACTTTTTTGTTGTATCAAATTTCATTGGCTATTTTTTGAATTTGGACAACAACAACAAAGCTTTGGATACTAATTCTAATATCTCTTACTTTTTGATACGGTCGACTTCTATCGTATCGAAAGAACGACTTCAGCCAGGCTTATAATTTCACTTGTTTGAAAATAAAAAAGACCTTAAACAAGTAATACAGAGTGTATATTGGAATGAGGATATAAGAAGGATGTATACCTAAGTTCTCCTCGTCGTCTTGGGTCGTGTTATTTGTCCATTGGCGAAGTATTTCTTTAGAATTAGATTTTCGCCTAGTATCGATTTGTAATGCAATTCAATTTTTCTCTTTTAGTTCAAAAAAAAGTTCGTGATTCCGTGATTGAGTATAGCTTGTAGATTTGAGTTACAATTATTCTGCGACGCCCGACGGCCAACAAATAGTGGTGGAGATGGAGAAAAAAAATCCTCCCTGCTCTGATTCACCTCAGAGCTAACCCGAACAGTGAAAACCGCGCCACTTTGATAATATATACATACATATGTATAGGTAGACAGAAATAATAATATGTTGAATTGGTTTTGAGTTTTATGCAAAAAAAAAAAAATAATCATTTCAAAGTGATTTTCTTTAATGACTTTCGACATCGCACATACCTACCTAACCTATGCCTTTCCATCAAAGTCTATCTTTTTATATTGGAGTGTTGGTTTTCACATATATACAATAGTTTTGTGGTATACAATTGGAATTCAATTAATTTTAAAATAACATGACGTGCTTCGATGATTTTGTTGTATTATTTGTTTTATTTTATATTATAAGACCCAGCACACGCATGGTTCATAGTATATGTATGTATGTAGTGTGTGTGTGTGTGTGTGGTGTGGTTATATAAAGTATGTGTATATTGTGTAGTTACGAATATTTTATGATATTATTACAACAAAAAAGCATTTTCATTGAATTGTTTTTTTTTTTTAATTTGAAAAGGATTGCGTGCAAGTTTCACGTAAGTTTAGAGGGGTGAAATGTTTTTAAAAAGTCTGCACGAAAGTTACCTACCAATTTAAATATTACATTATTAATGAAGAAAAAAAATATATTTATATTGGCATAACAAATTTTAAAGTTTTATGACTGAATTATTAATAAAAAATATAAAACAATAATAAAAGTTTTAGAACTTGGGGCGGTATGGATATCCACCTTAACAAAAAAAAAAAAAAACAATTATTTCCACTATAGGTTTTTTTTAAAGCGTTCGGTTTTAACTATCAAGGTTCGTAAAATATCACTCGCAAATCATAAAATATTTTATAATTCTTTATCGATATTCTCACGAACCATAAATTGAAAAATTTAAAAAAGTAAAAAATTTAAAAAAAGTAAGAATTTTGAGAAAATTAAAAAAAAACACCATGACGCTAAAGAAATCTGTCAAAATTAATTTTAAAACAAATAGATTAATTTTGCTAATCTGTTACGGATGTGACACATTGTCTTTAAACTATAAATTCATACTCTGTGTAATTTTCAATTTAATTGAAATTATGTGAGATTGAATTCCGACAACATAACTTAAAAAGGGTTGCAAAACAGAGAGATTTTTTTTTTTTTAATGTCAATTTGTTACGTGTGTTACACATTTATTTTAAACTATAACTTTAACAGGTTCAGTAAAAATTTCGAACAGCAAGATACCCCTTAACAATTTTCTAACCTTAAAGCTTTAAATACTGTCTACTATTATACTTAACCTATTTTCTTAATAAACTTCAGCTGAACAGGCTTTAAAAAGTGGCAGTTCCACTAATTAATAATTAAATTTAACCAAAACGTGTCCAGAGTTTATTAAAATGGAAAGTAGTTAACAGATTTATCTCAAAAAAATATAAATTTTCAAATAGAGGATTTCCAACTTATCATAACAACAAAAATTACTTATGGGGCGAATTATATTTACTTACTTATGCAATCAAACCAATTACGTCCGTGAGGTTCCCCTTGCGGGACATAGTGCCGTTATGTACGGAGATGTATCGCAGCTCTCCCCACAGTTGTGCTGTCTAATAGGCAAGAATGCAACAAGGCTTGGTATATACCTATTCTAACGACTTCTGCAGGAGTTGTATGGACGAAGAAGAGGAAGAATCGATTCCTCACCTTCTCTGTACATGCCCTGCTCTATCTCAATTCTCAAAGACGTAGGCTCGACTTAGGAGAGTTCTACTACAATGATCCTAGTGATCTGGCAACTCATGACATTAATAGTCTCGCTCGCTTCGTAAAAAGCTCTAAATGGTTCAACGAGTAGGAAGAAAGTTTCTTAGATTCATGTGGTATGACAATGGGCCAACCTATGGTCTAAGTGTGTCCAGCGTTCTGCTGACAACCACATAAACCTAACCTAACCTGTGCTGATACCTCTTCAACCCTTCTTCGCCGAGTACTTCTAGGTTGGTCAACTTGTCTGCCTGAGCGGGTTCCATTGCATCGCTTGACTAGTAGGTAATGCACTCGTCACCTTTTCGAATCGTATGGCCAATCCAATTCCAATTGCGTCTTCGTACAATAGCGTCTATGGGTTGCTGACCTGTTCTCGCATGAAGTTCATCCTTGCAGATAAGGTTGGTCCAGAAAATCTTCAAGATGTTTCGAACACATCTATTAACGAACGTTAGCAGCTCTCTTGTGATAATGGATGTGACTTGCTTATAGAGCTCTGAACGAAGCTTTTGCTTTCCCGATTCGGCTGTTTATATCCAGTTCAGTTCCACCACCAGAATAGACAATACTTCTAAGATATTGAAAATTCTCTACAATTTCTTCTGTTTGTCCTGAAATATCTACTTGGATAGATGAGGAAGTTCTAGAGCTGATTCTTTTAGTTTTTTCCGTATTGATCTTTAGCCCCACGATTTCAGTTTCTCTCTCCACTTTTGTCATTTGATGAGAGATCCATGATCCTATGCGAAATAGAAACAATAGAAACAGTATTGGTGAGCCTTGCCTAATCCCACTTTGGATTTCAAACTCCTCTGACAACATACCTTCATGCAAAACGTGACCTTTGGATCCATCATATGTAGCATTGACAGTAGCAACACCTTTTCAAAGTCGATGATCAGCAAGTGGAGTGGTGATCGATATTCAACGCAGTGTTCAATGATGATCCGTAAGGTGTTGATGTGGTCCACACAGGAAAACACAGTGCGGAATTCTGCTTTTGCAGCGTCGAATGTGTCTTCGAGGTGGTATTATATTCGTTCCAATACTATTCATGCTACTGCAGGCAGCACGAATATTCCTTTTCAGTTTTCGCACTGCGTAAGGTTTCTTGTTTTTGGGAGCTCAATTATTCTCTTTTTTCACTCTTCAGGAAAGCTCTCAGTTTCCCAGGCTTTCTTATTGAGTGGGTGCAGACTGCAGTAGCTCACTCGATATTCTTGGAGCTGCTCGTACGACCTCTGCGGGAATATTCGGCCTTAACACAGGTCCCTTCGTAATAGATTCGTACTATGAATCACGAAAAAAAGGATTATAGCTGCCGTCCTAACAGAATTATTTCTAAGCGAATTCCGAATTTGTGAAAAAAGATATTGATGGTCCACAAATTCATGTCCATATTTTTTGTAAGATGACATTGCCATGATTCGTAGAACGAATCCATTACGACGGGGCATGTGATAAGGCCGATTATCACTTTGTTGTTCGAATTCGGGAATTTGTTACTTCAGACTAGTCATTGGACGTTGAGTTTAATTTACTGGCGAAAACGCGATTTAAAACCTCAAGTCCTTCTTCTTTTTGACCTGGTCTTCATCCAAAATTTTTTTTTTTCAATTTAAATTCATACCTAAATTGTGGTTTGTTTTGGTTAATTAGAAACCAGTTATTTATCAAATCACCCATATCTAGAAACAACTGCGTGAGGAAGTAAAAAATGTTTAAAAATACTTATGACTTGATAAAGCGAGACCATGAGCCCAATTGAATTCCCGTTATAGACAAAACTAAACATAAAAATGTTTCCAATTTATCAATTAGGTTTAGAGCATGATCTTTAGATGTGACCTTCATTCCGTAAAAAAATTAGCAATGTGGACTTTTAAAAATTGAACAAGAGAACCATTTAAATCAAATTTAAATTAAATTAGTTGGCTGGGGCAAGAATAGACATCGGACTGAAAGAAAGCAATTTGATGAAGCTCATAAAAGATTGACCAAAACTGCCAACTTTTCAATCTTATCGGATGGTTATTTAAATCTATTTTCGAATTAGGATACACATCATGATTCATAGAGAAAACAAAAATGTTCATTTATTCGATCAAGTTCATCCAACCATTTCTGTTGTCTACAATCCTATTTTGGAATTTATCAGAATCTATCTAATCGCATAATTTCATAGAGTTTTGTTTGAACAGACTATACAAACACACATACTATGTTTACAATAGATATTAGTATTATGTAAAAGGGTGCGTTATGTCATGTCACTCAAGAGCATATCAATTTTGCGCCAAAGTGTTTCCAACAAAACAAAATGATGAAGCGTTCTCCATTATAAGGGTGTGAAATTTATACATACACACAATATAAACACTACAGTTAGTCTGTGCCAAAGAACCATCATAAGAACCCAACTGATGTATAGGATTGTAGGTACCTACCTCTATCTATTGGATGGATATTATTTCTTGGTTTTTTTTTCTGTCACTCTGCCGGTGGCGGCGGCGGCGGCGGTGGTATTGCCTCCATAATTTATTATTATTGCTTATCTTTCACTCGTCGTCGTGGTCGTTGGTATAGCCTCCTTCGAAAGACCCTTATGTGCAAGATAAAGCATTGTTAATTTGGCCAATGTGGTAATGTTTTTTTCATATTTCATTTCACTGTTTTTTTGAAGGGTATAGTGTAGGTATACCCTTAACCCAAATATAATGAATTGATACAAGTGTGTATATGAAAATACTAGAGCTAAAAAGGACGAAGGATATCGTACATATAGTTAAGTTGAAAAAAAAATAACAGCCGATTGAACTTAACACAAAAGGACATTGATGACAAGTTTGGACATTGATTGATGATGATTAATAATATCGCAGTTTTGCTAGTGTATTTTTATATGTGTAGATATTCATGTATGTACGTGTGACCATAAATATTTTTTTTTTAAGCGATAATTGCGTTATGTTTGCGCTGTCATATTTCATTATTTTCCCAATATCCCACAAACTTGGGATTTTATTACAATTTTCCTATATAAACCTACAATTTGAAATATTTTGATGATTTTTCAAAAAAAAAAAAAAAAATCATCCAAATAAATAATTGGATTCCAGGTAAACTAATGGAAAATATATGCATTGAAGCAATTTTCATGTTTTGGGAATTTTATTTTTTTGTATTACTGTTATTTTTGATTATACTATGAATGAAATTGATGAAATAGCCAGTTATATGCGCTATTTTACATTTTGTTGTTGATTTTGTTAAAATAATAATGTCGGACGTCATAGAACTATACCTACTGCTATTGATAAATAAGAGTTAGATTAATTTTGATTGATGCTATAAAATTTATATGATGTATATTATATAGTATGAAAAGGAAGATATTTATTCTATACTGACCCACTGAATAATTTATGTGTGCATAGATGATTCCAAATGAAGATATTTCCTAAAATTTTACAATAATTAAATTTTTGTGTTTCCAGGAAATTATCAAAAAATTATTTATTATAGGTTATGTTTAAGAGGTTTAAGTACAAAATAGCAGCTCCAGAATCTTAAGAGTTCTTTTGATGACAATTCAACAATATAATGGGCTTCAGGATCTTAAGACCCCATAAGTGGGATATTCGCAAAAAAATAAACATGACATATAAGAGGGCATTAATTCCTAAAAAAAGTTCAACTACTTTAAGAAATTGGTCAGCCATGAAAAAATGTGTATCAATGGTGAAAATGTGTTAAAGTCCTTAGAGATTTTAAGAATCCAATTTTTGGGATATTCGCAAAAAAAAAAAAAAAACAACAAAGTATGACCTCTAAAATTTCATTAATTGGTCAAATATATTAATATCTTTCAGAAATTGATAAATCTTGTAGAAATTTTTTAAATTAGCTTTTCAAGGTCATAAGGTATTTTAAGCACCAAAAAAATATGCCACCTAAAGGCCAGTTATTTTTTAAAAGAGCCGTTTTTTTTTAAATTGGTGAAAATGTGTCAAGGTCTTTAGAGATTTTAAGTATTTCATGTGTGGGATATTCCCAAAAAAAAAACAAAGCATGGCTTCTAAAATGTCAATAATTGGTCCAAAAAAGTCAACATCTTTTAGAAATTTATTAATCATGTAGAAAACTTTTCTTTGAGCTTTGAAAGGTTAGAAGGGTTTTTAGCACCTCATTTGTGGGATATTCCCATAAAAGTATGCCAACTCTGACGACAGTAATTTGTTAAAAATGGTCAAATAATTTCAGAAATTGGCTAGCCATATAAAAATTTTTATGAATGTTGAAAATTTGTCAAGGTCTCTTGAGATTTTAAGATTTTCATATGTGGGATATTCGCAAAAAAACAAAGTATAACTTCTAAAATGTCACTAATTGGTCAAAAAAAAATCAACTAATTTTAGAAATTGGTGAACCATGTAGAAAATTTTAAATCAGGTTTTTCAAAGTCAAAGGATTTTAAGCACCTCATTTGTGGGATATTCCCTAAAAAGTATGCCCTACTATGTAACTTGCTTCTACTTTCGAATCCATTCGAAAGTTGTTTTCAATGCTTATTTTAAGTGGTAATATGTATGAAAGTGGGATCAAATTTTGCAGCTTTCGACTTTTTGCCACAGAATCTTCAACTTGTGCTGTTTTATTTCCGTTTATATGCGTTTGCAAAAGAATTAACGAGCTGAGATTTTGCGAATTCGAACGTTTTTATTGTAGAATCGAGTAACATAGTTGGGCTCAACTTATTTCAGAAATTGGTTATCTATAAAAAAAAAAATTTTATCAATGGTGAAAATTTGTCAACGTCTCTTGAGATTTTAAAAATCTCATATGTGGAATATTCGCAAAAAAAGTATGACTTCCAAAATGTCATTAATTGGTCAAATAAATCAATATCTTTCAGAAATTGATCAATCACGTGGAAAATTTGTAAGCGTTGTTCATGGTCATAAGATATTTTTAGCACCTCATTTGGGGGATATTCCCAAATCGTTTGCTATCTAAAAGTTCAGTAATTGCTTAAAAAATTTCAACTTGTTTCAGATATTGGTAGGCCATAAATTTTTTTTTTATCTATGGTGAATTTTTCCCAAGGTCATTTGAAATTTTGAACACCTCATTTGTGGGATATTCGGAATAAAAATAACAATCTATGGATGACCAATTACTGAGACTATTTGAAATTTTCTTTCAAATGGTACACATTGTTTGCGAATATCCCACAAACGATGTGCTAAAAATCTCTAATAACCTTGAAAAATGTTAATCATTGCTTAAAAGTGTTCTATGACTGACCAATTTTGGAAAATAATTGAATTAACTGACCTTTTAGATGTCATAAATTTTTTTTCCGAATATCCCACATATGAGGTTCTAAGATCCTGAAGCACATTATATTGTATATTTTTCACCAAATGAACTCCCTAGATTCTGGAGCCCTTATTTTGAACTTAAACTTTTTAACCATACCTACCCAAACATAAAGTAAAATAATTTTTTTAATTTCCTAAAAACACTTGTATTAATTTTTGATTTTTTACTCAAACTCACTTATGAGGTACTAAGTTCCTGGAGTTAGTATTATTTATTTCAACCATTTTAGAAAATTCTAGTCAAATAAAGAAGCAAATTTTTTTATTTTTTCAATTTATTTGTGGACCTAGTTATTTTGATTTACTTAAATCAGTGTAAGAAAATTGTTTTAAATTAGTTCTACACATGATTCAAACATTCAAAATCAAGGAGTTTTTTATTTTGTTACACTGACCTCAATCTATTTAACGAAAACTTAATTTGAGTGTACTTCTATACTTACAATTAGTTAAAACAAAAATAAATATTAACTGAATACATCAGCGCAACCAGACCAAGACCAAGCCCAACGAACTTGTTCAAATAAATTAATATATTAATTAATCATAAACCAATAAAGAAAAGTAGGTAAATGCCAACACATTAAGGACTACTGCACGCTATATACCTATACCTATCTGAAAATATTTATGCAGGTACAAACTTTACCTTTCCTCCCCTAAATTTATAACTACTATGTCTATATAACCTTACTAAATGTCGACACACACAACAGAAACGTTCACAGTTTATTTATTATTTTTTTTTCTTTGTGACAAATTTTCCTCATAAACCATAATTATCCGGTCAATAAATGTCAAAGTTTATCCTTTCACACCCCTTAACAAATAATATCAAAAATTGTTTTGCCTTATAATAATAATTTTTCTTTCCACACACACATACACAGACACATATGTATAGGATAGGTAGGTATTCACCTAATGATGATGGTGAAGTATGTTTAGGTAAAGTGAGGTCCTGATGACCTTAATGATAACGATGAGTTATGTAATTGCCCGTCCGGTAAAATTTATTAAATATCCCAGCAACCAACGACACTATACCTACCGACCGACGGATGTAGGGACTATACATAAATACACATATAACTGCTGGACCTTTGTTATGTTATATTTGAGGGTCTTTTGGGCAGTTTTTTTTTTTGAGTTAATTATTTAGCAAGATTTGTTGGATATCTAATGAAAGAAGAATTAAATAAACTTTATATAGGTAATAAAGTCACCAGAGAGGTTATGCCCTGGGTTTGGATTTTTTTTTCAATTATATTCCATTTGGGAATTTAGTTTGCTTCTTAATAACGTGAGGCGCATTTATTTCAATTAATTAGGTCTTTTTGATATTACCCGGCTTTTTTGTATGTGATTTGAATTTGCTTTGCTAAAATCCCTGAGAAAAAATCCCTTGAACCATAAACACTTCGGACTAAAATCAAATGAAATAGCCAATAGCCTAAGTGAAATTGAGGTATAAGTACCTAGTCGAGCAAGGTTCAATATCGAATATTCTTTTGTATTTTCATTTTAAGAATCAAGAAGCTAAAAATTGAAATTTTCGAAGCTTGAGCAGTTCAGCTTTTTTTTTTTTAGGTTCCAGCCCCATTGATTAATGAAAACCTCGTGATTAATACTTCTTGGCCACTAAAGTCCTTATCTATATTTTCCTATAATTAAGAATGCCTTTGGAAAGCTTCACAATTCCATACAAAAACCTCAGCATTGTTGTGAACTAAGATTAATATTGATGTGTGGGATGTTGTTTCTAAAGCAAAAACCAGGTTTACCTAACTGTTTGAATTCTCATAAAAAAATAAAACTTGTTATGTGAAGCTACAATTTTTTTTTTTTAAGACATTCAGATATAATATCTTTAGCAATTTAATTAAATTTTATAAATTTTTGTCATTTTTATTTTATATGCTTATATGCATATTTTTAAAATGTACCTACAATCAAATTATTTAAATGTTACAAAAAAAAATTATCAAATTAATATTCAGTTTTTATTCTCTCTTGTGTTTCAAATGAAATTTTGTCAAATTTTGTGTCAACCTAAAAGTGTGAGGAAGGATGCAAAACAAACAATTTTTTTATCTTCCACAATCGCATCACATAGATATAGGTATCACTATGCAATTTATGAATCATTTATGATGCACAAAATGTCACGTTTCCAAACATATAATGTACATACATATATGCAATGAGTCACGAAGAACAACAAAAAAACAAGAGAAAACAATTTCATAATATTTTTTTTTTTTTTTTTTTAAATCAACAATAGCAACATAAACTTGTTATCATGCCTCTGCACTTATAGAGTAGATATATCTATGTGTTATTATATAGTGACAGCACCTCAACCTCATTTTGCATCCCTTTACCCGGCTTTTTACTGCGCTCCACAATGGGGCAATGTTTATAACAGATTGGAAATAAATTCGTTTAATTTCGTAGACCATTTTTGTTAATTTTCTAGCGATTTTACGTAGCGAGAAAACCCAAAATATTAAAAAAGTGGGCGTGTCAGAGGGCGGATCTACAAAATATAGACATACCATGCTTATACGTTCGAAAAGTAGGCGCGGTAGAAGGTGGTTCTTAAAAAAAAAATACACATTATGCTTAAGCCTCAAGAGATTCTAATTACAAAATTTTAACTTTCTTTAAATGTCAAAAATAACAAATAAATGAAAAATAATGAGATATGCATATGTAGATACATATATATATTTGAAAAGTGGGCGTGGTAATAGGCGTATTTCAGCTTATGGCTGAAATTTAAACATTTCATAAAATGTTTAAATAATAACAAATAAATAAAAAATAATGAAATCTATGTATATAGGTACATAAGAAAAGTGGGCGTGGTTATAGGCATATTTTAGTAAAAAATCACACATATCATACTTTCTGTTCAAAAAAAAAACCTTAGTAATACATTTCTTATGACATTAAATGAAGATAAAATTCATAAGGTTCGGATTGTTTTTGAGCTAATAAGTAATTATCCACCAAAAATTGATTGTCGTATGAACAAAATTTTATTAAAAATACAACCGAAATACCCTTTAAATATCAGTGACTATTCGTATGAAGCTTGACAAAACTTTTTTTTTTTTAAAACAAATTGAAGACTTTGAAGAAGAGAATCAAAACTAAAATGTGGACGTGATTCATACGATTAAAGCTTCATAACTTTATAAAATTAATCAAGAACCAATTTTTTGTGGGCGTGGTGAAACAATTATTAGGTTCTATGTAGAGTTCAGGGGCTTATTAAGTGGAGTATATGTACCAGAAAAAATGTACAAAAATAGGTTACCTAATTAAACGGCATTAAGTTTCTAAAAATTCCATTGCAACAGGTTATTCAAGGTCAAATGTCGAAAATATCTAAATAACGATTAAAAATTAAGTGCTTTTGAAAAGTACTTCATACAAAACTTGAAGACCATGCGATTTACTGCAAAAAGGGTTCAAACACTTTTCTTTATACGACTTAGGCTGAAAACATACTGCAGCTGCGAGCAGAGCGGAGATGCGAGAAGTGAGCAGAGCGTTAAAAACAAACACATACTTTCTTATGAGAACTGATACTTCGTTGCTAGACGCCTCAGTATGAGAGCTCTCATAAAAAAACATTTGATTGTTTCCGTCGCTCTCGCATCTTCGCTCTGCTCGCAGCTCCAGTATGTTTTCAGCCTTAGCGTTTGGAAGATATCGCCATTAAAAAAAAACGAAAATTTCCATTTTTCAAGTGTAACTTTTAAACGACGAAGATTATCGAAAGCAATGTTTGTATATCATATGAACCTCTATATCAATTTTTTTTCGAATATTTTCTGATCCATATTTAGTCAAAAGTCAAAAATACTGGTTTTTTGTCTTTAACTTTTAAATGACGAAATTGGCGAAAAATATGTTTCACACAATTTTAGGACCATAAAAAAGATAATGACAATATTTTACATACGAGCAATCAGTTACAAAATTTTGCTACATCAGATAAAGTGAAATCTCAAAAATAATGGGTTTTTGGCTAACAACTTTTTAACTTTGAATTTTATCGAAAAAAAAAGTTGTAAATTGTCTGATTTCCTACAAGAAAGCATTAAGGTTTATTTCCCAAAAGCAATCGTTTACACCAATATCAATAACTCAACAAAATCAAAATACTGGTTTTTCTTTTTTTAAGCTTAAATTGCGAATTTGTTAAAAAATATTTTATATTCTGTTTATAGAATAAAATATTCGTTAAAATATGATCCAAGATATAGCGACTTTAAAAAAATTTAAAATTTCCAAAATTAGTGGGTTTTTCGCATATATGTTACTATTATGGACCATGCAATTCTCTATAAAAAAGGTCCTAACACTCTTCTTTCTACAACTTAGCCTTTAGAAGATAAAGCAAGATGAAAACACAGGCTGTCGAAAATGTCGGTTTTTCGAGTGTAACTCGTAAACAGTGAATGTTATCGAAAGCAATTTTATTCAAAATTTATATAATATGTGCATCTCTACAAGCAAATATCAAACATATCTCCAAGGAGTTTTAAATTCGTATATATTTATATATTATATATTTATATATTATATATTTATATATTATATATTTATATATTATATATTTATATATTTATTTATTCTAAATTTGGTCAAAATCCAAAAAATACCGGTTTTTTGTTTTTTTTTTCACTTTTAAATGGCGAAAAATATATTTTTGACCCAATTTTAAGATCATACTTTTCTGTAAAAAATAATCACATTATTTCCCATACGAGTAATCAGTTACAAAAAATATTGATACTTCAAAAAGGTTAAATGTCGAAAATAGGGGTTTATTTTTTGTGAATTTTGTTCAAATATTATTCTTAAAAATGTCGTAGATTGTGTTGATTTCTAAAAGTAAACTTTAAGATTTTTGTCTTAGGACTTGTCTTGCTTTTAGAAGCAATCATTAAAAAGATATAAATTATTTTGAAAAATTTTCCAACTGAAAAATACTGGTTTTTGCATTTTACTTTTGAATGAAGAATTTTTTAAATAATATTTTGTATTCTATTTATAGAATAAATTATTCGTTATAACAGAACATTTTTGACAATTTTCTATTGAGAGCGAGATATGTTGAGAGGTACTGTGACTTGAAGAATTCTTATTCATATTTTCTTATCGAAAATACAGGTTTTTTGTTTTTTTTCGTGAATTGATTTTTTTTAAATGTCGTAGATTGTGTTGATTTCTACAAAACAATTGTAATTATGTTTATTATTAAGTATTTCAAAAAATTGGTCAAGTGAAAAATGCTGTTTTTTTCTTTCTTTTTATTATTCTTTAAATGCCGAATTTCTTTAAAAACATTATGTATTCTTTTTAAAGAATAAATTTTTCATTACAACTAAAATGTTTGACACCATTTCTATGGAAAACTAGGTATTGCAACTTTAAAAATGGTTAAATTTCGAAAATACTGGTTTTTATTTACAAGTGTTTTTATTTCATCAGTGATTATTATGTATAATACCTAATATATACATAAATGTTATGGGAAAGGTAATGTAAAGTATAGTTACACAAAAAAATTCTTTACAGGATTTATAGGGATAGAACCAATATTTCTCGAGATATGAGGCTGGAAAAAAAAAGTTTTTGAGGCACATTTGTTTCCAAATTACTTTTGAAGTAGAATTTTTTTTCTACCTGGTGATTTAAAATTTTATGTGAACTTTTTGATGATTTAACTAAAGATTGAAATGATATTGTCCCACTGTACCTATACACTGTCTGTCATGACAGTAATTTTACGTTGTTCCGCAAAGAATAATATGCATTGCACCCGTTATAAATATTAAAGCAACAGGAACATTATAATTTCGATGTATGTGACATGACAGATGACACTAAAATGATTGTCATGGTTCTGACAGTTCAAATTCATTTATCTCAATTTTGGTATTTGAATTATAGTACCTCTCTATAATATTGTTTTTTTTTCACAAATTCTTATTATGCATTGTGCTTTAAAATATGTCTGTCAACATAAGATAAGAAAATATATGCCGGTACAAAAAAAAACAAAAATGAAAAAAAAAATAAAAAAATACCTGTTAGTCAGGCTTTGATGTTTAGGGGCGGCTGCACATGGATTTTTTTTCCGAACTCGTGCAGAAAAAAATAAATATCTAAGATGTCGCCGCCGCCGGGCGTGTAGCTATAATATCTCTGTTTTCAATTTGTGACATTTTGTGGTTGAGATAAAAATAAATTAAAATTCATTTCCTTTGGAATTATATACATATTATGTATGAATCTTCAAACGAGTGGTCTATAGTTGTTTTATTAAAATTTTAATTACTCTTCGCCACAATGCACAGGTGTGATTTTTGATGTTTAACCTTAAACAAAGATATAATATTTTTTTTTGTTTTTTTAATTTTCACACGTAGTTGTGAAATTTGATATTTTATTAACTTTCTTATATGTAGTGTGCCAATTGCATAAGTATTTGTTTTTCTCATTTATTTTAAAGTAAGTGCAAATGGAAATTTTAGACAGGTCCTGGGGTGTGTTTTTTTTTTTGCTGCCTAGAGAATTTTTTATGTAATCGAAATTGGGTCTTGTGGTTTGGTTTGGTTTGGGCTTGGTGTGTTACTCTATAAGTAGTTGAGTATATTACCGATTTATGTAGATTTTCATTATAAAATGATGCAATAGAAAGTTGATTATTGGATTTTAACTTTCAAGTAAATCTAACTGGTATTTATGGACCAAATACCTACCTGCAAAAAAATATGTAATCTATTAAATATCGTTAATTGTATTATGTCATTATAGGTACGTAATAAGTAAATCCAGATGTAAGATGTCAAGACAACAAATTATGGATGATATATTACAAATATGTATTGTATAAGATTTAGGAGTAATAATTTTCCATAAGTAGGAAGTTGATTTCAAAGTTGTCTTTTAGTGTAATTTTTTTTTTTAAACATCGATTTTTTTTTATTGAAGAAATCATAAGTGTTGCTAGTTACATTTGGTGGTTTTTAACTTTTCATCTCTAACCCTTAATGATACTCGCTCACTAAAAAGGTTATGACTTCTCGCACAGTACGATCGATTAGAAAAATAGAAAATGGGTTTAATAGGAAACAGTCATGCGCATTATATTTAATTTGTGAACATTAAAATGGAAGGGAAAATGGTAGTTAGTCAAAGTATTCCACATTCAATTTTGACCAAAAGGGGACCTGAGCAACTTTACGTATTTTGCCGACTATATTTTTTGAACTACTTTTAAGTACCAGACTTGAAAATTATGTAATGAAAACGACTTTTTTGAATGCTCAATCATCTTCATATTTTTTATTTGCCACAAACCAATTGAAACCAATAAGCAAAATTATTTTTTAAGTTGGCGAAATTTTAGTATTTAAAGTGTTCCTCAAGGCTCTCTTTTGGGACCGATATTGTACACAAACGAATTAAAATCAAGAAGCAAGATTATTTCTTAAGCTGGCGAAATTTTATTGATTAAAGTGTTCCTCAAGGCTCTGTATTGGGACCGATATTGTTTCTAGTATATGTATGATAACTCATTTTTTATCCATCCTTTTCAGGGCAAGCCTCAGAATTTTTCTGATAATATCTACTGCACCTTCCTATTAAAGTAAACATTATTTGGACTTATTTTGTGATGTTAGTTGTGGTTTAGACATAATTCGGCGATGGTTTTATCAGTTTTATTAATTGAATTATTTTTTTTTTAACTCATAAATTTGAAGTAAATACAAAAATATTGGACAAATGCGAATTGGTTTTTGAATGAAAAATGTAATTCTATCAGATATACAGAGAAATATTTATTCGCGTTGTAACAAAACTACAAGTACATGCAGCGAAAAATTTATGATTTAATTCTAAACTCAACAGAAAACATTTTTTTTTCAAGGCAATAAGTATAACTCATTGTTGTCGTATTTTCAGAGGTTCTTACGAAACAATATTATAACTCCAAAACCATCTAGTGGGGGCCTGGAAGAGAACTGATATCATTTATTGAAAGTGTACTTAAGTAAATAAATAACTTATTATATCCAAATAGCATACATTTTTTTGGGAATTGAATATTAGAAATCACTATTCTACACAATTTACGAGATTTTCATCTTTAACCGACGATATTGAGATATGAACATATATGCATACGAATTGTGTGACGAGCCCATACACGTGCCACTTTAAACGAATAATGGAAATGTCATGTGATGTCCTTTTTCGTGTGCTTTATGTCAAAATAATGTATGTTTATTTATGTCAAAATAATGTAATAACTGTGATATAAATGAGTTCTCTCCAATTGATTTTTATTGCCAACAAGAAATGCGTGGTGCAATGCGTCGCGTCACTTGTATCACACGCATCACACACAGCTGAATATGTGTCTTGTCTTAGATCAGAGTCTTAATTAATGAGACCTTATACTTACTCTCCCAAATAATACATATTTGCATAGGATTGATTTTAAGTCACATTTATCATCTTAGACCGTATAATTGTCACCTACCAAGCCATATTCTAAAAACCATATTTACATTTTAATAAACAAAAAAGCATGCAAAATAATTTCTGAAGTTGATATTTGTTTCAAAGACTTTGAAATTCTTCCTCTAAGGCATCCGTACTGATACAAAAATATTTTTGATTCAAAAATTCAAATTCTATAGGGTGTTAGAATACGTCATGTAATAATAATTCTAAATTACGACGCAACACCAGTACTTTTATAACTTTATATCAATAATTCAAACAAAACAAAACGCACTTTTCATGATTTTACATTATGTCATAGCCCCTCGTTTTTTATTCAACTCTTTTCCAGAAAATAATATTCATAGAATTTACTGTTAGGTAATGTAGGTAAAGGGAGTCCCCATCCACTTCAAAGAAAGTATGAAGGTAGCTATGTGCTTCAAGATACACAATAAAAACTCTCTTTTCGCGTCTATCAGACTGAGAGTGTGTGCGTGTACAATTTTCTTATCAGCAAAATAACCATTCACATATAAAAGGGATTTTTTTTTTCTTATTCACAATTTGACACGCATTTTTTCTTTGAAAAATTACGCAAATTATTATTCAACGCTTATTTCAACCACCACCACTGCCGTCAACGTGCGTCGCACGACATGCGCCACCACACCACACACATTTCTCAAAACAGTCAAGTTTTATTTTATTTTTACTATGCATATGCATACAGGAAACACTTAGATATGTGTTTGTTTGACTATGATATGGCAATATCTTTGAAAGGATTCTACAAACAACAACAACACAACAATAATAATCATCTTTAGGTAGCGCATCCATTAAGGGATTAAACAGAGCCACTAAATCCATTCATGATATCACATACTCGCACATGGAGAGAGAAGCTATAGTAGTCGAGAGACAAACGACTTGTGTTGGAGAAATGGAGAAACGGATGGGATGCCATTCGTATATATAAAAAACCACACCAAGGATTTTTTTTTTTGCTGTTGCTTTGTATATTATTGCATATCCTTGAAAACATAAAACTACATTACCACCAAAGTGTGTAAAAAGGAATGAAAAAAAAAATGAATCGCTTGTAGAAAATAAAATATCATTTTTTCAACAAGCTGTTATATATAGAGATAGATAAGGATGTATACAGTAGCTAGCTGCTGCGTATCATCGTAAGTACACTTAAAGATACAAAAAAAAAAAAAAAAAAAAAAAATAGAATTATATAATCTCATATCCTTGTGCATTTTTTATGGAATATATCCTTGTTGTACTGCAAAACATATGCTGCCTGCAACTTATTATACACACAACCATATAGTGAGATTGTGAAAAGTTCTGAGAAGTTATCCTTATTTTCATTCTTATACCGAGTGAGTATGCTCAATGTAACCAAACAAATTTTTATCTCTTCTTTGTCATATATCTTTTATCTGCAAAGGCGATAAATTTAACAGCTGTACGCAAGTATAGTATCTACATACAGATATAGTGATTGTTTTGTGTATCTCGTTTTAGTAAAAGCATATCTATAATACAAGCTGAGTAAATAGATGTCATTGTAACTTTGATGTGCGAGAGATTTTCTTCGTCACTATGAATGGTGTTATTGCTAGTATATATAGTCTTCTTTCGTCTGATGGTTTCGAGAAGAAGTGTAGATGATACATGAATACTATAATTCATTTAAGTCATTATATTGTAACATATTTTGTGGGTAATTTTTGAAATAACATTTTTTTTTTTTTTTTGAAACAAGAATTATGATTTAGGTTTTTATAGTCCAGTCAATAAAGCCATAAAAACAGCCTTATAAGGAAATAATCGGCGGAAAGCTGAATTTTGTTCATATAGCCTCCTCTTAGTGTTCTTCAGAAACTGTCAAAAATCCCCATCGATATGAGCGCCACTAACAATTTTTTAGGGGGCTGAAGCAACCCCAAAATGTACAGAAAAAATGCAAGGAACTAATTTGTAGATTAAAAAATTTCCTACAAAAAAGACTAACATACTTTTTTTCATAAAAATAACCGTTTTCGAATTAAACCAATCAGAAGAGTTTAAGGGTTTTGAATGACAAAAATCCCAAATCTGAAAAAAATATATAAATTACAACTTAATGTCCCAAATTCCAATATCCCAAAATCCGAAATCCCAAATCGTAGAATCCTGAATTTTCAGACATTTGGGATAAATCATGAGGCATTTCCACTCAATATCACAAATTCCAAAAACCCGAATTCCAAAATCCCAGAATCCCAAATTTTAAGACATTTGGGATCAATTATGAAGCATTAAAAGCGGGAACAATTATGAAGCATTATAAGAGCTTACGACTTACATAATCCAATTCCTTTCCAACCAAAAATACCGAAAGACCGAATTCCAAAATCCCTTGAAACTTGAAACTTACATACTCCAATTCCTTTCTACTGAATATCCCAAATTCCAAAGACCAAATCCAAAATATCGAATTACAAGATGCCGAATCCCAGAATCCCGAATTTTAAGACATTTGGGATCAATCATGAGCTTAAAACTTCCATATTTCAATTCCTTTCTACAAAATATCCAAAATTTCAAAAGCGCGAACTCCAAAATATAGAATTACAAAATCCCGAATCCCGAATTTTTAGACATTTAGGATCAATCAATAGGTGTAAGAGTTTGAAAATTACATACTTCAATTCCGTTCTACTCAAATATCTCAAATTCCAAAAATTCGAATTCCAAAATCCCAAATCAAAGAATCACGAATTTGGGATTAATCATGAGGCATTAGGAGCTTAACACTTACATACATACTGCAATTCCTTTCTACTCAATATCCCAAATTTCAAAAACCAGAATTTCAAAATAACAAGTACCTACCAGAATCCCGAATTTGAAGACATCTGGGATCAATCATGTGGCATGAAGAAATTTAACTCTTACATACTTCAATTCCTTTCTACTGAAATATCCCAAATTCCAAAAATTCGAATTCCAAAATCCAAAATTACAATATCCCAAATCAAAGAATCCAGAATTTGGGATCAATCATGAGGCATAAAAAGCTTAACACTTACATACATACTGCAATTCCTTACTCAATATCCCAAATTTTAAAAACCAGAATTCTTAAATAAATCACAGAATCCCGAATTTTAAGACATTTGGGATCAATCATGAGGCATTAAGAGCTTAACACTTACATGCTTCAATTTCTTTCTACTGAATATCCCAAATTCCAAAAACCCAAATTGCAAAATCTGGAATTCAAAATCCAGTATCCCTTATTTTCAGACATTTACGATCAATCATGAGGCATTAAGAATTTGAAAATTAAATACTTCAATTCCATTCTACTCAAATATCCCAAATTACAAAAACTTGGATACCAAAATCCCAATTTATAACTTAGATATGACTATGTCATTCCTATGTAAAAAAAAAAAAAAAAAACAAATTGATAAAACTAGCGAGAGATATATATTCCAAGAAATTCGAGATTTAAAAGTCCAGTAGCTTTACCAAGTGAAAATAAATTATCATTATTAATTTTCACCATGAACTTCAAAACTTAATATACACATTCCAAAGCTTGTATTTCAAGACATAGAATACGTAAAATTTAAACAAGATTTCCAATAGTTGATACGATAAATTTAATTTTTTTGTTATGTTATAAAAATGAAAGGCAAGGGTTATATGGAAGAGCTAGATTAAAAGACATTCAATCAAAGGCATAAATTTAATCTTAAACTCGAACCAAATCAATCAACGACCCTGTACGTTATATGTGTATACACGTTTGTTATACATATTTGTTTTTATTATATATTTAAGCTTAATTTAAATTTAATATTAAATTTCAAGAAAAACATCTTATCTTCAAATTTATAGAGATACCTAATTAACAAAATCCAAAACGTGTTTTTTTTTTGTAGATAAAAATCTTATTCTGTCAAAAAAACGTAGTCAATCTATATTCTAATTGTTTCTCGTGAATTTGTATATATAGCCTTCATAGTGACCATGACATTATGTTGCCTTTTATGTTATAAGAAAAAACATCGAAAAAAAAAATCACTTAAATAAAAATAAATCTCTGAAGCTCACTCTGAAAGTAAAGTGTTTAACTACTTCATTCACTTTGCTGACTTCTTTCGTCCGATATACATATCTACCTTATCTACCTACGCACATCGAATTTGCTAACCTAGAGATCATATACTTATATTTTTTCCCATAAAAAAAAACAACGGAATTTTGTTTTGTTATTAAAAAAAAATAAAATAACCAACAGTCTTTTCTAGAAGTGAATTTCTCAATCAATATTACGGTTGTGGTGCTATAAATTGCCATGATTTAAATGTCGCTCGAAGCTTTCAAGACAAACATTTGCATTTGATTATTTTTATATGGATTTATAAAACTTGTTTCTTAATCGGATGAGACACACTGAAATCAAATCAGTTTATTTGTAATCAAATTTTTGTTGAAAGATAAAGACAAAAAAAAATAAAATAACAAAATTTGTTAGTTTTTTTTCGATATAAATTTAGAATTAAACGACTAAATTATGAGTGAAAGGCAAAGTTTGACTTTTTAATGGAATTTTAATTTAATTTAAAAAATAATTTAATATTAAAATATTTAAAATTGACGACTTCATGATTTATCATAAAATAAAAATAAATATATCTTTGAAATAAAAAAAAAAAATATTAAAATCTTTTTATTCAAAAAAAATTAAGAAACAATAATAATTTTGTTTTTTTTTATTTTTAAGATTTTAATTAATTTATATTTCCAATATAATTGCATTAACTCAAGTTATCTACTCAAGTTATCTACTCAAGTTCTCTTAATTTGACTAAAACGACATTTTTTTTTTTTTTTTGAAGATCATGATTTGTCTCATTTTTTTTTAAAATAATGAATATGTCATCCATGATTTTAGTTTGGAGATGTATTTTTGTTTTACAATTTTTTTTTAGTTGATTAAATATTGGTAGGTAGTTTTACTGGTTTTACTAGAAAACTTGTTAAATGTTATAAATATCTGTCTACTGATTTTTCGTATTTAAAATTTTTAAAAATGAAGATACATATGTACATATGTAGTGATTACATGAGAAACAAACAACAAGAAAAAAAACTTGTTTATCTACAAGTTTGTTATTGTTTTTAATTAACCTATGTAGGTATTGTAAAATCTCAATCACGGGTTTAATTGTTTTCGGTCAATGACAATTTTTTTTTCTTTCTTTTTTTTTTTTTAAGGATATACAAGAATTCATAGAAACCAGTTGTTAAAATATTCCGACAATGATATTGGTAGCAGCTTGTTATTTATAAGTTTTCACCTTTTTTTTTTGTACCAACAACAAGAAGAAAACAATAAACAAAAAAAATTCATATTTTATTTATTTTACGTTTTAGTTAAAAAAAATATCTAAACCAATTATATTTAATAATAGATTTTTAAAAATTCAATACCTGGTTCTTTGAATGCTTAAATAAATTTATTTGACAAACTACATATATGTAAATGTAGATACACTGAAGAAAATATTCAGGCATATTGTGAGTTTCACTCGAACAACATTTCACATGGAATATTTGACATTTCACTTTTCGCCTATTGTGAGTTTTACCCGAAATAGCATTTTCGAAAAATTTCTCTTATTGTGAACATTCATTTCGGGTGGAATGTAATGCCATTTTGACAACCTAAATTTTGACTTTTTTTTTAGTAGGTGAACAAAACTTCGTTCGAGCGAAACTCACAATAGCTTTTAAGATTCCTGGCAAACAAAAAATTTTAACGTGAAATATTTTTCGGGTGAAACTCACAATAAGGCTGAGTATTTAGAGTACTTTGTAAGAAATTCTAAACCATCTACCGCATACAGACCAAGAATTTTATTCTATTTTGTATAGTTTAAAATATGAAGGGAAAACAATGACCTCATAAATCAAAAGTATATTTTTATTTCATTATGAAGTGATGATCTAAGATTTTCTTGAAAATTTAGGTCCTGGTTGGGTCCCTTATCGTCCAACAGAAACATATTTGGGCTCCATTTGCCCTGGTATCGCATTTTTAGAAGTGTCCTGATGGAACCTCTCATCCAGCTCGTCGCTGATAGTCTCAAAATGCCAGGGAAAAAATCCAGGGGTGAGTTCAAAAAATGGATTTTGAGTGATATGTTGCAACCCAATGCTTGATAATACAGCGCTCGCTAACCATACTCTTTGTAGCTGTCAGTCATCGTTACCCAACAAATTTGCGACACGATTTTTAAAAGCCTTCCATGTAGATTTTTCTTAGTCGCTCAATATTTTTTTCAAATCTCATACCTTTTATTAAATCCCTAATTTGAATTCCTACAAAAATACCCTCTTTGCATCACTTTTTTTGGGGAATTTTTCTTTTATATACAAAAATCGACCTCATTGCGATCCATCGACTTCACAAATTTTTTTATTAGTCTTAATTTGTGCAACAGTGGTAGACGAACTTCGCTTGACTGTACAAGTAAAAAAACTGTGTTGACCAGTGTAATATGATCAATATGTTTATTGAAGTCTACTTTCGAGTCTATTATAACGCCATGATCACGAAAATAGTCAACTCTTTTAAGAGTCTAATTGTTTTGTAATAAATCAGATTCATTATTTTTTCTTTTGAGACAAAGTAAGGTTAGGTTCATCAGCGAACAAGAGAAATCCGAATATTTTATTGCACAATTTAAGTCTTAATAAATAATACAAATAAAAATGGTCCTAAATGGCTTCCTTGAGAAGCACCAGAATACACATTTATAATTTTCGATGTTTTATTTTTATAGAAAACAAACAAGACTCCAGCCAAACTATAACCCACTTTGGATGCCCAATTGTCAAAAATTTTTGATTTTTTATGCTATGGATTGATTGATTTTTTATGCTATGGTTAACGCTTTTTATGGTCGAACGCTTTTGAAAAATCCAAATATGGGATGTCAGTTTTGACAATTACATCTAAGCAAAACTTCATCGAATTTGTTGCGATAGATTTACACTTCATAAATCCAGTAAATCTTTTTTCAATAGGTTGTAATATAATTTTCTCAAATAATTTAGATATAGGTACATTATAACTTGGCAGTGCCTCCTTAGTTCGAAATATTCCACATTATTGGAAAAATACCTTTTTGAATAGAGAAATTAAAAAGACAACACAAGGACGAGCTAAAACAGAAATATAACGTTTGACAATGAAGGCTGGCATTTCATCGGGACCGTACGAGTAGGATAATGAATCCTTAAGCTCGGAGACATGGGATATTACTTCATTTTCGTCAATAACTGATCTCCAGTTCGATAAAGTTTGATATAGTTTTTAAAATAATTTTTAATGTTATCACAGTTTTTATCATAGATGTTATCACAGTTGTTATCACAAGGCATTATCAGGAGTATTATCACAGGTGTTAGGTTTTTTATAAACACTTTGGAAGAAGTTTTAAAACATGTCACATATAGTTTCAGTATCATTATAGAAAAACAGTCGAATTCAAATAGAAATGAATGAAATTATTTTACTAGCGCGACGAATGTTTATTGAACAGCTTCATTATCTTATGTATGACTGACTATTGATTGACCCAAAAAAAATTCTAAATTTACTGAATTTCAATGAAATGTTCATTGATTTTATGAAATTATTCGTTATATTTATACGTATGCATTTAGTTTAATGTTCTTGTTGCTACATTCTGTATGATTTTCAAGTTTTTGTTCTTATTTCTACACATCGTATGCTTTTCAATTTTTTCATTGTTTTTTTTTGTCTATATATTTTGACAAACCAGGACGATTCATCATCCTTCTTTAACATTTTAATTGGATCTCTTCTATAAAAAAAACCCAAAGGAATACTCTCGGTTTTTCCGCTCTATAATCTAAAGTTTTTCTTCTAGTTTTTTTTTTTTTTGGAAAGACCAGGACCAGTACCTATGTATAGTGTATACCTGATACCTGTACCTGTGATAAGTAAATAGATTCCATAAACTCATCACAATATCCGCTTCTTGTTGTATTTTCAATGTTTTTGCAACTCAGCAGGTTATATGAAAGGTAATAGATAGATAGATACTCGTATACAACCTGCAGAAATTTGATATTCATTAGTTTTATGGTAATAACCAACGAACGTGATGCTTTCTACTCTCTTTTCCTCACTTCTTCCTGTCCGAATTTCCCCTAATGAATGAATATGATTTCATGTGTGATGATCCAAGGGGTGGTGGTTTGTTGTGTGTATAATATTATGCATATATTTATATTCATGAAAGGGGTTGTTATTTCTTTCGCCTGAAGCTTCGACGCTTTCATCGAATAGATACAACACATTTTTTTTAATTTTTTTTTTATTCTGTACATACGTACCTATACTTATACTTTCACTTCAATAAACTTTTGTATGCTTCTGAATTATTAATATAATAATATAGCTTTGGTTTTAAACGAAAAACTTCATCCCCTTATTTTTATATAAAACTTGATTCATATGAAAAAAAAAAAATTGTACCTAATTGTAAATTCAGTCAAATCATTCAGGACGGACGAAAACAACACTGAAATATTTATTCGAATTTATAATTAAACAGATATGTATGTCAGGTTGAAAGTATAATTTTTTTTTATTATTAATATAACAATTTTATTGCTTTTTTGGTCATAGGAGGTAGGAACACATGACAAGATGATGCCATTAACAGGTCCGTACGTTGTTTCGATCTAGAGAAAATACGCTCTCGTAAGAGAAATAATTAAAAAAAAAAAATATTCTCCCAAAAACGTCAAAAGAACATTCAGCACTTCAGCAAATTGGCCTTAATGTGCTGTTAATCAAGGACCAAACTTTAATGATTTTTAATTTCAACGTAATTTGTGACGTCTCTGACGCATCAAAGAATGACGTCTGTGTCTTTAATAGCTTTAAAATTTGAAACTTGTTCGTACACACCAGATTTACACACAAAATAAAGTCAAATATAAAAATATTGGCCTTAATCTGCTGCTAATCAAGAATCAATCTTTTATCAATTTTTAATTTCAACGTCACTTATATGACGTCTCTGAACGATTGAATAATAACGATTCTTTAATTGATATATTTCAAAAATTAATACTTAATCAAACATCAGAATTACACGATGACACGAAATAAAGCCAAATAACAAAAAAAATCAACCTAAATCTACTACTAAACAAGGATCAAACTTTGAAGATTTTTAATGTTAGCGTCAATTGTGATGTCTCTAACGGATTGAAGAACAACGTCTCTTTCATTTATATTTATTAGCCTTCAAAACTTCATAGGAGATCGAGTAGGTACACCAGAATTTCACACGAAATAAAGCCAAATATAAACAATTTAGACTTAATCTGCTGCTAATCAAGGATCAAACTTTGTGAATTTTCAATTTCATCGTCATTTGTGACGTCTCTGACGTATTGGAGAATTTTGTCTCTTTCATTGATAGATTTATAAATTAAAGACTTAATCGAACACAACAGAATAACAAGGATTGATAAATATTGACCTAATCTCTTGCTAATCAAGGATCAAACTTTGTAGATTTTTAATTAAAGGGCCATTTGTGATGTCTCTGACGAATTGAAGAACAACGGCTCCTCTTTCATTGATATTTGATAGCTTTCAAAACTTCATAGGAGATCGAGTACATTAGAATAACACACGAAATAAAGCCAAATTAGACTTAATCTGCTGCTAATCAACGATCAAACTTTGTAGATTTTGAATTTCTGCCTCATTTGTGACGTCTCTGAGTTCTGACGGATTGATAGCTTTAAAAATTAATGACTTCATCGAACACAAAAGGAATAAGAAAGAGACGCAAAATAAAGCCAAATATTCAAAAATTGACCTTAATCTCCTGCTAATCAAGGATTAAATTTTGAAATTTTTTAATTTCCGCGTCATAAGTGACTTTCTTTGAAAGTAGGTGTATCTAAAAGGTAATAAAAGTTGTGTTTATTAACAATGGCTTTATTGAAAAGAATATTTTCTGCCATTATTGTTTTAGGGCATATGGGCGCTCTGGCAGTCTGTGGAAAGTATCTAATAGTCCATTTTCACCCATTTTATCCAGCAGCTAGTGTCATAAATCGGTAATTTCAATTTGCAATAGTTTTTTTTTCTGAATTGATGGTGAAATGCCAAAATATAAGGAACACATCAACTGTCAGCTGTCAAATGAACTGTCACTAGAAACAGTGTTCCCAATTTAGATGAAAAAAATATCACTTTTTATAATTAATTTTGACAATTTTAAGGACTTAGACTAAAAAAGGGGGAACTGTACCGCATAAATTGTAATGTATCCGCACCTGGCCTTGGCAAACATTAATAATAAGTGTTTTGTTGAGTTTCTTTTTTATTTTGAGAGTGTTGCTACAAAGAAAACTCAACCGATTCGGTGCGGTGCGTACAGTGTGCCTTTTCCCCAAGTGCTTCATCGTCGTCGTTTTAAGAAAATTTATTAATGTTACTCATACATCGTATCATGTAATAATAATAATAATTATTATTATTATTATTATTATTTACGCTGATGACAATATTCCAAATTAGAATATTTTCTCGCTTCGTTGCGTGAAAATGTTCGTTTTTCGCTCGTGTTTTTTTTTTTTTCTCTTTTACATGCAAACATTTATTAGTTTGGGTTTGTGAATTTTATAAATTTCTAAAAGAAGACCGATGCGATGATATTTGCTTTGCAGCTTTCAAAGTAAAAAAGGTGATTTTTTATTTTTAGAATTGGGAAAATTTATTTCGATTTTGTCATTTTTTTTTTACTTGGCACGATAGGAAGGGGTGTCGATAAATTTAATAAATAAATTATTGTACTCATACCTGACTCACCGTATATACCTTTATACTTACTCCAGACCAGATGGTAGAGGTATATAGTATAAATGGTAATTAATTAGGAACAAGTTTGGTGAAGTGTAAGTAAATGAGTACCGAAAGAAGGGTGGTTCATTAAAATCAGTCACCTGAGTTTTCTTTCAAGATTATGTATAGGGAATAAAATTTAATTATGTTAAGGTTCAAAACAATCTAATTTGAAAAAGAAAAAGTCTGCTCGTTCGTGTTTAAGTTCTTAAGCTTCAAGGTAAGGTATTTATTTAAAATTTTACGATTGCGACAGAATAATAGTTCTTATTTCGCCACCTTTAACTTTTTCGTTAGCTTAATTCGAATAAAAAAAAAGATAACTCATACTTGAAAACTAACCACTAATTTAAAATGTCTATTCCATAAAATGGAGAATCGTAACCCGCTTGCTCCCTGAGTATGCATCAAGCAAAAACTAGGTACTGGATACATATTTTAATGACTTTTTCATAGTTTTAGCGGTCGTTAAAGAAGGTATGTGTTATTATTACAATGATACCTCAAGAAGGCACTGACTGAGATGTAAATGAAGAACTGGCGAAGAAAAGCGAATCTGTTCCATTAATTTTTATGTTCTGCAGAATAATAACAAAAAAAAAAATAACGATGTGTCTCAGTTTCTGTATATGAAAATGCAATTTTGTATGTTAATTTTGTAAATTCTAAAGCCAGTTTAGAAACTGGTTAAAAGCAGTTGTTAGCAAGGAGAAACGCTGTTGATAATCCAGTTAAAATCAGTTGATGAAGAATAGAAAAACTGTCTGTAATCCGGTTATAAACTGTTGATAGCCAGTGGAAACTGTGTTGATAATCCGGTTGAACGGAGTTGATAGCCAGTGGAAACACTGTTGATAATCCGGTCAAAAGTAGTTGACAGTTAGTGAATACACTGTTGACAATCCGGTTAAAAGCAGTTCATATCAAGTGGTAATACTGTTGATAATCCGGCTAAAAGCAGTTGATAGCCAGTGGAGACTTTGTTGATAATACGGCTGAAAGGAGTTGATAGCCAGTGGAACCACTGTTGATAATCCGGTTAAAATCAGTATAATCATGGTCAAAAACAGTTAAAATCAGAAGTTTGAGGTGTCGCCAAAAAGCTAACGATCACAGAAATAGCAATAGTCGTTTTTATTTTTAGGTCAGAGGTCAACGTTATTAAAACGCGTCTGTATCCTAAATGCGTCTATGGAACCGGGAGCTTAAGGTGTCCCAAGAAAGTTTATAGTCAGGGGAATATTTAAAGGTTTAAAAATGTGCTTCCTTACCACCTTTTTTTTAGGTTAAGAAATTTAGCTTCCTGAACCGACCTAAGGATGTTTGTCTACGCAAATGTCGCCCGAACGCGTCTATGGAACCGGAAGTTTAAGGTATAGCAAAAAAGCTTATAGTCAGGTGAATATTTGAAGGCTTTAAATTGTCCTTCCCAACCTCCAGATGTCGCTATTTTTTAGGTTAAGAAATAAGCTTCATAAGCAGACCTAACGATGTTTGTCTGCCCAAATGTAGCCTGAACACGTCTATTGAACCAGGAATTTGAGTTGTCTCTCGGAAAGGAATTATTTTAAGATGTTAAAATTTTCTTCCCGACTACTAGATGTCACTTTTTTAGGTTAAGTCATAACCTTCCCCAGCAGCCCTACCGATGTTTGTCCACACAAATGAAACCTAAACGCGTCCATGGAACCGGGAGTTTGAGGTGTCGCTAGAAATTTAATTGTTAGGAGATTATTTTAAGTTTTTAAAATTTCCTTGTCAATCACGAGATATGGGTCTGCCCAAATGTAGCCTTAACACGTCTATGGAACAGATAGTTTGAGGTGTCGCCAGAAAGCTAAATCTCAAGGGAATATATGAAGATTTTGAAAATTTACTTCCCGACTAACAGATGTCGCTTTTTTGTAGGTCAAGGCATGCGGTTCCCAAGCAAACCTAAAGATGTTTGTAGCCTAAACATTCCACCTTATTTTGAAGACCTTGAAGATGCGACACTTTCATTCAAATATTTCAATGTCACAAAAATGTTACATAAATATGATGGAGAGACAGGTCCAGAAAGTAAAAACATTCAACCTCCTCATTTAATTTTTCTCCCAAAAAAAATAAAGCTTCGGCAAATTATCACATATAAAAACACAATCCATATACAATGTACGATAGAAAAATTGCCAATTAAATTCTTATTTATACGAACCCATTTTTTACCCCCAAAAGTCATTTTTGAACGTTAAAAGAGAAATAATAAATACCTATATAAAGTATCAACTCTATATTAAAAATAAGACAACAACGAACAAATTAGTGAAAACAAAAATTGTGAATAAAATAAAAGTCTTTGTTTTGGTTTTTATTTCTTTATTTTTTGGTATGAAAAAAGAATATAACTTTTAACGATTAATGCTTCGATAAATTTCACACAAAACAACTTTTATCCATTATCGTTTGTTATTGTTGTTCAATTGGTTTTGGATGTTGCAATAGATGATGGTGGTGAATGGGAGATTGGCAGAGGGTTTAAAATAAAAAAAATACCATCAACATGCAAGCTACATAAATGCGGGTAAATAAAGTGAAAATGCGGAAGGATTTGTATATATAGTTTCTTTTTTTTTTACTCTGGAAATTTTAGACAATTTATAGAAATTGGAAGAAAAATGGTTTAGGTTAATGGTCATGGGTACACGAATGTTTCGTTTTTATTTTTAAAAAAATAAATATAATTTAAAAATTAGACAGAGTAGACTAATCTAATCGTTAATTTCTTCATCAGTCCTACAAAAACAAAAAATTACATACATATATAGAATTGCTTTTTTGAAGGAAAACGGTGGTGGTTAGCATTGGTAACCACCTTAAGTAAAGAAATAAAAAAAGATAACAAACAAGCTTTTATTAATATTATTATTAATTTCAACTTTTTTAACAAACTATGTATAAGCAAGTTCATATTAATTTTTAAAATAAACACCTAAATCATTGAAATATGTCATCAATTTAAGATGACAATGACAGAGAAACTCTACAAAGAACTCCATTGAAATTTTTAAATTTGCTATTTTTATCAATTTAATTCTTGTTCATATTTAATGGCTACTTTATAGAAGACCTCTTAAAAAAACTTTTGGTTTGTTGTATTTTTATTACCCTAGTCCCTATGGCTTAGAAGCATTCTTGCTCCACAGGAAACTTGGCCGATAGTTGCAGACAATCGCTCCAGCTATCAGTCATTTGTAAATGCTTTCTTGGAAACTTATAGTCTCAAAGAACATAAATCTTACTATGAGTTTATTAAAATTTTTTAATAGAAACCATTAAAAAAAACTAGTTGGTTACCACAACTAACCACCATCTAAATTCTGTTAATTTTTCGTTTTTACTTGGAATACATAAATCATGTACAAAAATTCCAAGAATTTATGCTAAAATTTCGCCCGAAAATTTAATTAATCATTTTTTACAACTTTTTATAGAAATGGAAATAGGGCATACTTTTTATATTTCAAATTACTCAGTATATGTCAAAGATCCTGCGACACTCTCAAACAATATCTTCTTCCACATAAGATTGACGTTTTAATTTAACATTTAAATTAAGTATAAATAAAACAAATAATCAAAAGGTGGTTGTCACAACTAACCACCAACTAAATTCTTTCGTTTTTTCGGAAATTAAAATTAATTTGAACGTGTTTTTACCTGCAATAGATAAAGCATATATAAAATATCAAGGATATGCTCAAAAAGTATTAAAAAAACTTGGATTTACAATATTTTGTAGAACCCTCACAAAAAATGGTAACATCAATATATAAAATTTTAAATTACTTGACATATAACTGAGATATTGTGCCAATTTTACTAATGTTTTTTTTTATAAGTATAGGATTTACTCATTCATTTAAGTGTTAAATTAAATCGATAGATGGTGCGAGAACATCCCAAAACAAATTATCAAAATGTGGTTATCACAACTAACCACCAACAAAATTCTGTAAAATTTCCGAAAATCTACATTAATTTGAACGAGTTTTTACTTGGAACACACAAATCATGTATAAAATAACGAAAAAATGCTAAAATTGTATTAAAAAATCTGTTTTTTTTTTACAACTTTAAAAAAAATGGAAACAGGCAATATTTTAGATTTGAAATTACTAAGTTTATATCAAAGATCCTTCGACACTCTATGAATATTTTTCAACACAAGAATGACATATTATTTTAAGTCCATACATTTATAGGACAGTTTTTACCTATATAAAACAAATAATCATAAGGTGGTCATCACAATTAACCACCAAATAAAATCTGTCAAATTTTCGAAAATAAAAATTCATTTGAACCAGTTTTTGCTTGGAATACTTAAAGCATAAACAAAATAACAATGTTTTACTCAGAAAGTATAAGAATATTTGAATTTACCATTGTTTCCATCTTTTATATATGTAAATCCTCACAAAAAATAGTAACATCAAAACTGCCATATAGATAATTTCTTGTATCACTCTTACAAATGTTTTGTTCACTAAGAATCGATATATTGATTTAAGTTAAAAAAAAATATTAATAGATGGCGGGGCTACACATAAAACAAATCAAAATGTGGTTATCACAACGAACCACCAACTAAATTCTGTAATATTTCTGAAAATATCTATATATTAAGTTGAACGTTTTTTTGGTTGGGATACATAAAGAAAATATTTATTAAATAACAAGCATATGTTCAAATAGTATTAGAAAACTTGAACTTATCAATCACAAAAAAATTTTAACAGGAATATTTTAAATTTCAAATTACTCGGTATGTATCTCAGATATTGCGTCGCTCTTTTAAATATTTTTTTACGTAGAATCGATATATTCATTTAAGTTTAAAAAAACATCAATTGATGATGAGAGGTACACATACAAACAAAAAATCCATGGTGGTTATCATAAATAACCACCCAAACTAAGAAATTTAAATTGATAGATATTTCTTGAAATTTTAAGAAACAATGCTGTTTTTGATAATTTATCCTTCTTCTCTAAATATTGGGTCATACCTATTTTCATTCTCTCAGCTCTGAAATTTGAAAATGAGGTGTATAGTATATAGTGTTAGTAGTTTCAGTTTGATTTTATATTCAAAATCAAATACATTATTCATCTAGATTGTTTAAAAAAAAAACATTCACATCATCATCCTCAGCTTTTGTGGATCTAGGATAGTTTCTAATTTAATTGTTCAAATATTTGAACAACTTAAAAATGTCTATCATAATGATATGCAATGACAACGACAAAACTATCCCCCTTTCCCCCCCCCCCCCCCCTCCAACAACTACTCAAGTTGACAAATCTTTTGCTTTTTTCTCAAAGAGGAGTAGGTCGTCGCATTAATGAAGCAAACAAAATCCAAACTACCCATTTTATCATTCAACAAATAAAAAAAAAAAAAAAAATGGATATATCTAACTGTTTATCTAACCCAATCCATAAATTATTATTAAAAAAAAAAAAAAATTATAGCAAATATCATCATAAACGAGATTTTTCTATAAACAAAAGGAGAAACAGACAACTTCTATTTTTTTTTTTTTTGCAATTTATATTTGCGATGACATGGATTCCTGTTGTTTGTTTAGTTCTTCATTCACATTTTCGTTTTATATAAAAAAAATAATAAATTTCTGTGTTTTTTGTTCTTCATCGTGTTGTCGTCCATCGCCATCATCCCCATATTCGTATACATCGCATTTTATATCCTTGTAGAAGAAGAATCCTCAAACTTATGACACACATCCTACTTGACATCTCATTAATAATAATCATATGCTCAGTTTAGTTGTTTTCTCATTTCTTTTTTTTTTGGTTTTATTTTCTTCTCTCATATAACATTTTCCATTATATTTTTTTTCTTTCTTCTGATACATAAATATAAACAAACACATCACATCATCGTTATGTCCCCATTTATGCTTATATATGTGTGTACGCCTCATCAAAAACAAAGACGAGGAAAGCCCCAAACTCCTTTAGCTCTCAGGGACGTCAGCAAAGCACCCACTATTTTGTATAATATGCCTCTCTCCGTGTGTCTCCGCATATTTAAACAACCCCTAGATTCTTTTCTATTTTCTTAAAAAAAAAAGATACACAAAAAACATATTTCACAAAAAAACAACACAAAACGCACTGAAGCAAGAGAATCTCTTTTGTTTTGATTTCATTTTTATAAAACAAAAAAAAATTAAAAAAAATAAAAATCCATTTGGTCTTCTTCGGTGAAGGAAGAATTTTTAATTACCCACAAGCATTTTGATAGCCAGCGGTATAGAGTGTATATACTCTACAGAGGTGGAGAAGTGGGAGTGGGACAAAAGCAGGCTCTTCAGAGAATGTGGGGTTGACTAAGGTGGTTTGGTTGCTGGCTAAAGCTACATCTAAATTTCTAGTAAAAAAACATTTCTTTTTTTTTCTCAATTCAGAAAAACTCAGAATTGCCTAAATAATATAAAAAATGTGTTTTGTTTTTATGCCTATTCTTCTCACCCTTGCCTAAAGTCTGTGTGAATAAATACCATGTGGTGTGGTGTGGTGGGTGTGGGCGTGTGTATTGCAGGTGGGTGGGGGTTGGTATTTGTGGGAGAAAGGTGATGATGATGACGATACGCGTTGATGATGCAAGATAAATGTTAATTTTTTGTGTTTATTATTTTTGTGTAATTTATTGCGTGCCTTTCATCAGGTATTGTATAATGTAGGTAGGTGGTGTTCGGTTTTTCGTAAAAATTTTTTTTTGTTATTGTTGTTCTGCCTATATCTTATCCTCAGTGTTAAAAATATTTGGATGTGAGATGAGAAAATTTTCGAACAAAAACAGATGATGATTTAATGTATGTTAAACAGGGTGATTCTAATTTAACCAACCCCCAGACTATATTATTTGTTCTTCTACATAAATAACGAAACTCTTTCAATTGAAGTTCGTCTGATTTTATGTCATATAATCAAGATAAGGAATATAAATATTGAAAAATGGTTCTATTTGCCCCTTTTTACTTGGTGATTATAGGGCAAGTATTGCCTTCGTGTACCTACACGCAGAAAAATTATCGGTTAAAAACAACGTAAAACTCGGTTAAGTTAAATAATAAATATTTTTAATATACAACCTGCAAACTCACTAGGTTAAATTATACGAGTCAACTCGATTAAACAAAATTATTTAAATCTACACACTGATTGGGTTAAAGTGTACTAAATTTTATTAAACTACTTTTGGGCTAGTTTGTTCGATTTCAATAAACAATTAAGTTAGTTAATGAAACATATTAAATCGTTCATTGTAACCAATCATGCTCAGAGATGTGTGAAATTAAATTAAATAAATAGAATTATCTTCAAAATTGCAAATCCCAAACAAGTTTCTCCATTAACATAACCTTTTTTTAGGTTTTTATTTTAATCAAATTTATTTTAAATGAGTCGATTACGTTGGAGTTAACATAGTAAACTATGTAGTTTTCACCCTGGACTACGTTTTAAATTTTAACCCACCGAAAAACGCACTCTCGGTTAGTACTTTTTTTTCTGCATGTAAGAAAAAAAATTTATAGGTTTTAATCGAAACAAGCGTTAGAACCTTACTCCAATCCGAGTAAATTTACTTCAATTTTAAGAAAAAAAAAATGATCTACTCCGCCACTCCGCTTTTTTCAGATTTACTCGTTTTTTCCACACTGAAAAATTAAAAAATTCTTAAGCCAATCCACATAAAAATAAATGACAGCACGGTGTTATTTAATTTTCTAACAAACTGACTGAATGTTTGAATCTAAATTTTTTTTCTGTTCTGAAACGAGTGGAATTTAAGTGATTTTTTTTTTTTTTTTGTTTAAATAAATTTTGTTGTTGAAAATGCAGTTAATGAGCGGAAACTCAATGTAATGGTTTCATTAACTCTGTAATATCAAGTCTGAAACTTCATCTAATTTTCTTAGGGATTGGATAACGTTTTTTCAAAAATGAGGCCTGTCAGTGGGCGTAAAGTTAATATGTGATACTTTCTTTTACTATCATGGATCATGCTCGAAAATTTTGATTTATTTTTGAGTCATATTGATTTATAAGCGGCTGGTCAATACAAAGTTATAACCACTGTTGATATTTGCATCCACTGTACTACGTCCACAATATACATATAATTCCCTAGAAGCGAAATTCGAATATTTTTTTAGTTCATTTAGAACGGGCAGCTGATATACAAAGATCGCTATTTTTTTTGAAATTCTTTCGAAAATGACTCTAATGATTTTGATTGAATTTCTAACTTATACCATAATGTTCAAAGCAATAAAAATCAATTTTTTTAGTACTTTTTGTATTTTCAACACAATGGATAAGACGGAGCAGATGCTCAAAGCAGATGCTCAGAGCAGATGCTCAAAGCAGATGCTCAGAGCAGATGCTCAAAGCAGATGCTCAAAGCAGATGCTCAAAGCAGATGCTCAGAGCAGATGCTCAGAGCAGATGCTCAGAGCAGATGCTCAAAGCAAATGTTCAGAGAAGATGCTCAAAGCAGATGCTCAGAGCAGATGCTCAAAGCAGATGCTCAGAGCAGATGCTCAAAGCAGATGCTCAGAGCAATGCTCAGAGCAGATGCTCAAAGCAGATTCTCAAAGCAGATGCTCAGAGCAGATATTCAGTATAAAATGCTGGGCAAGTACATATTATGAAAATTATAGTATTTAAAAATTTTATTTATATCAAATAGACATTTCTCTCTTTTCTATCTTTTCCTTTAAAATTGTAATAGACGCAGCTGATATCGTCAAAATGATATTTTTTCAACCGACTGATCATTTAATGTGATATTCGCCCAAGATATCAAAAACCATTGTGAAATTCTAGTCTGATAAAAATTGCATTTGAATTGGTATAATTATTTTCTTGGTCTGATCGCCTTCATTTCGAAAAATTTCATTGATTTTTATATTGAAATCACCCTGTATAAAGTAAGAAAATGTAAGGGTATGAGCTATTTTGCTTCCTTTTGTTTACAAAATGTGTTATATTCATGTAATTAATTGCGAATGTATCTACATATGTATGGTATAGATAGCGTTATGGAATGGTATTAAACATTATTTAGGAGAAATCGTATAGTGGAGATTGATAGCCTTAAAGGATTGAACTAAAAAGGATTTTGTTTTATATAAGTGTTTTTTTTTTTATTTCTTAAGGGTTTTATGTAAAGTTTTTGAAAAACAAATGTATCTAAATGAGATGAGAAATAAACATTTGGGGTATGTAAAAGTTAAATATCGATTTTCAATATTTATGAACTATCGTTATTATAAATTTCAATATTTATAAAATACCTTTTTTGGCTCTAATCATTGACCCAATAATTGCAGGAAAAATTGCAGCGTTTCGATTTTTAAATCCGTAAGAGATCCTAGAGAACCCATTAGATCGAAAAATGTACTGCTTGGTGTGCTCTATGGGCTGGCTAGTTAGCACAGTGGTGTTAGATCTATGGAGGGATCTCGGTCATAAATCAATAGAAAGAATCTAAGCCATTGTACCAAATTAGATCAAATGTTCATATACAATAAGCTATAGTATTTAAAATTTCGCCCACTGACACGCCCATTATTTAAATAAAATCGTTTAGTTAATCCCGAAGGGCAACAAAATAAAGGATTGTGTTATTTTGAAGAATTTATGTATAGACTCAATGATTTTTCCAAATTCTTTGCGTGGTTTTACCTCTACTAAAAAATTTAAATAACAAAATTCGAACTGGTTAGAAACATTTTTTTTTAAATATTTGTCCTATCCTCCAGAAGTTTGTCGGGTTCAATTAATCACCCTTCTGTCTCAGAGTTCAAATTTGATTTATTATTCATTTTTATTCCTTCTGAAAACTGTTTAATGAACAAATTTTGTGTTCGTAATTTACATTCATACCATTCCAAATTTACGTACGTAGGTGCCCATCAATAAAAAAATCTCCTAGAATTTACTACCTACATACTTCTATCATTATTGAAAATAATAAAAACCCAAAGAAGCCATGCAAAGTGAGATGTCTCTTTTATCATTTTTAATAAATAACATGTTTTGATTATAAATTATTATGGTTTCAAAATTAAATAGCGGCAACCTTGGTTATATTCTGTCCCTCCGCATTTACGTCGCTCCACTCTCTCTAGGAATGTAATTATTGGCATCTTTATATAGGATACATCATTATTTAAGTCTGCTTTTATTTTTGGCCTTTTGATTACAATTTTTTTCTTTTTCTATATACACATAGCTAGCTTGCTTGTGCGCTCATTATGGGGTCATAGTGTTGATGGGTTTTTATGATGCTAATGCGAAGATAGTATTCCATGCGTTTATATGTATATTTTTTTAATGAAAAAGCCTTGATTATGGTAATTATTTCATCAGGATATTTTCTTTTTTTTAACTATATACACATTTTCTCTCAAACTCAACTCAATCAAGGGAAATGTCAATCTTTTGAAAGTTAATTGGATTTTTTTCCTCCCCATCACTTTCATCATCATGAATGTTTTTTTTTTCAGTCTTAAATTTTTATATTTTTTTAAATGTTACTTATTTCATAAGAAAAATAGAAAAAAAAACTATCTTTATAAAAAAACTAATTTTTGTTTCTTTTCTCTTTTCAGGTAAGTGATACCAGAACGAGAAATGGTTCATGTCAAGATGCAATATTGATGGCAAAGAGATGTCTAATCTCAATCAATAACACAAACGAAATCGAAAAAAAAAAAAATGAAATGTTTTCTGTCAATCAAACGTAATGTAACATTTTTTTTTCTGTGTCTCACAAACAAGCAAAACCACCACTTTAAACATTGTCTGGGTAATCTTCAAAAAAAAAACATAAAAAATATGATTTCTAGCTATGTATATTATTATAGATAATTTCGACCGAAACTCCTGGACTTGCCAAGTTTTTTTTTTTTTTTTTTTTTTTTTAGAAGATCCAATTTTGGATATTTATGGTTTATTTACTTTACGCTGATTCATGAATGAATGGAATATTTTTGTTATGAGAATTTTAAATTTTTGTAAAAAAATAACACTGCTGGTCAATATAATAGATTCACAGATTTAATAACAAAAAAAAGAAAGAAAACTTTCGCCATTTTAAAAAAGAGTTTTATGGTCTCGGATTTGCATATACAATGACAAACATTAAACTATCATAACAGTAAATCTTATCGATTTGGAACAAAACAAAAAATTTTTTTTTTATATTTCATTTGAATAATGTTTAACCATTTTATATGCGAAAATAATAACTCAGACTCAAATAATACCCTGACTCCGAAATAATACGAAAAAGTTGAAGTTTGAGGTAGAGCTTTATTTTTTTTTAGATTAGAAGAAGCAGAAAATTGTAGGTCTCCCCCATTCCTGGTGACTTAAATGTAGGTATACAGGAATAGTTGAGATTAAAGGATAGTCTCTGGTTAACCAAGCCATATTCCAAGTACGCACATTTAATGACAGCATGTCATTTGTCTGTTAAACTCTGTCTTTAGGCAGATAATGTGGTAAATCTAACATTAGTTAATAATATAATATTTTTCTTTTGCTATTTTGGTGTTACTTAATGGATGATTATGTGATTTTTTGATATATATCTCGATTATTGAATTCAAATGCGGGAGTCAAATTTACTCACACAAAGGATTAACAAATCTGTGACCATCCACACTCAAAACAAATATTTTATTTTATTAAATAAGCACCAAAAGTGTTTTGGATCGAAAACAATACATTAATTTGGTCCATATGTGTCTTAAAACAAATATAAAATAATTAATTCTCCGACTCCGCAACAGTAAAATGTTCAGGATTCAATGTACCGCATGATTATTATAAAATATTGTGAAATCGAATTGAATCAACAAAGGAAAGCAAAACCCCGCACGATTAAACTTTTCAGTAAAAAACGACAGCAAAATCGCTTAATTTGAACCATTTAATGCATGAAAATCTCAGGAAAATCTTGAAAAGCCCGAGCCATGTTGATTAAACAGAAAATTGTAAAGATCATTCCATTCCTGCGGAATTACATGTTTGTATATAGGAATAGTTGATTGCAAGTACACACATTTACTGACATAGCATGTTATACAGTTAGAATTATTTTTTTTTCTGTCCTAATATCAGTTTATAGGCAGATAATATGGTAAATCAGGCATTTATTAATAGTATAATATTTTTCTTTGCTATTGCAGTGATACTTATTAAATCATTTTGTAATATTCACCTCGTTTATTGAATACAAAGGCGGGAGTCAAATTTGCTCACATAAACGATTAACAAATCTGTGAACCCGCAGATCATCTGTACTTTTTGTACTTCAGGAATAAAACAAAATACGAACAAAATCGCTTGATAAGATCTGGCAAACCCGAGCCTTCTTTGCTCGGTTAGCACAGCTCGGTGATTAGATTCCCATAATTTTTCGATTCAAATTCCAGAATATAAATGCAAGAAATGAAAAAAACATGTTTTGATCATTGATCTTGATTAATTTTTCTACATCAACTTCACACAACTTGTTCTTGTTTCATGTTCCTTTTTGTTTCTTGTTCCTTGTTTTTTGTGTCTTGTTTTTTGTTACCTGTCCCTTGTTTCTTGTTTCATGTTTCTTTCTCCTTGTTGCATGTACCATGGTCCTTGTTCTTGTGCCTCCTTTTTTTATTTATTTACAAATAATTTAAAATAAAGATATTTAGAAAACCCTTAATATGATTACAGTGAAGAAAATCATCATCTTCATAGAAAATAAATTACCTAGTAAGCGTCAGTCCTTCTTAATGTGTGCTCTAATCTCATATTATACTCAAACGAAACCGGACCGGATGGCTAGTTAATAATAAAACCACGTGTTTATTTTTATTTTCTTCTAATTTTACTTAAAAAACAAAAAAATATAATGGACTTTATTTGGCAACAAAAAAAACAATAAAAATAAAGTATAAACATAACATATAGATTGAGTATAATAAATATACCAATCTACTCGTACATCTATACAGTTTCAAAAAAAAGGCAATCAAGAAGAAAAATGTAAAAGCACTTAATTTATAAATAAGAATTCAATTTTATGGTTTTTTAATTGACTTTTAAATTCTCTGAATCAGCAAAAAAAAAGATTAAAAAAAAAATTATTTCACTTTGAAACAATTACGTAATTTTGCGTACCTATATATTCCTATACAGAATTACAACAAAAAATATTTGTACAACAATACCAAAATGACTTCATATTTTCTTCCGAAATTGTCAAATTTTTAAGCATCAACACATTCACTGTTGTCAATTTCCAGGTAGGAACTTTTTTTTTTAATTTCTGTATCGATATTTAACTACCCCATTGGCACAATTTTTGATCATTGAAAATGATGCTGACCGTTGTGAATTTGTGAATTACAATGAAATTGTTGATCAGTTTTAAAAAAAAATTAAGTGTAGCAAATTTTAATATATATTAACTATCAATTTGACAAATTGACACTCGTAGTAGAAGTGATTATACTTTTTTTCGCAGGATTTTGCTGAATTAGATTGTTAGGCACCCTTGAGAAGCAACATAAAAACTGTACATTATTTTTTCATCTCGCTTTGACACACTCTTTAGTGTGTCTGAACTTTTTCAGACACAATTTCCAATATTTCCGCTTTGTGTTTTTTAATTGTGATTTTTAATTGAGTTTCGGTCCAAATTCTTGGTTTTCCCAGATTTCTAGTTAATAAACCAATCTACTCCGAAAAACATAAAACAGCTAATTGAAATCAGCACTTTTAGAAAATCGGTTTTTGATTCACCTTGTCATAGGTACCACGGCCAAGTATTGTCAAAAAAAAATATTTTCAAGCGGAATCAAAAAGATTGTATAGGAAAGTTGCGTATGGAATTAGTGTGAGATTATAGGTTTACAAAAATATCAAACATTAAATTATAGGAAGTTATATACCAAAGATCTGGGTATTTCGGCTTATTTATTGAACGCGATCCCATTTTTTTAATATCACTTATTTTATTATAAATTTCATTAAGATTAAAAAAAAAAACGATTAAAACTTGTTTTAAAATAAAATTTCAGAGTAATTTATTATTTTTTATTATTTTTTTTAATGCACTAAATATGTATTCAACTTGTATAGCTGTAGGTACCAAAAATATTTTATCTTTTTTCTGTCACCGTTATCGGAAAGATTTTCTCAATTTTTTTTCCAATCGTCAAGGAAATGAATTGCATATACCTCTGTATCTATATTCTTTTTTTTTAATAAATGCCTAGTAATTCATTATTGAATTCAATCAATGATTTAAAATTATCATCTCGAATTGCTCATTCACATTTTCTGTCATTGCCATAAATTCTGAATCCCTTTTTCCCTGTATATCTCTATATGTGTATATTTTTTATATCTGTCAATTATTATTATATTGCAGAGCAATCAACCAATTTCCTTTATCATTATTTGATTCTGGATATTTAAATACAATATAATATTTACAAACAAAAAAACAAAAAAAAACAAAAAAAAAAAACAACACATCCGTGTTTGACGATTGATTAACATACAATTAACATTTTATAAATTATACATTTTACAAATATGAATAAACGGATGCTTTAAGAGTCCTTCAATTATTATACCTACTCGTTATTACCGGCATTCTATGCAATGGACACACATCAATACTGATTTGCATCAGATATTAAATTGGATATCGTTGAGTGGCACGGTGGTGTTTTTGAATTTATTGATTAATCAATCATTATGTGAAGTTTTTTTTTTTTTAATTTAATTAATACATGTATTTTGATAAAAGTAGCAATTTTTGCATGGACATTAGGTTTCAATGGGATTGAAAATAGCTTTTGTGTTATGATTGGTAGATGCAAAAAAAATCAACAGACATTGAGGTTATATTCAGTTGTAGTGAGTTCTATACTAAAACTTTTGTTTGTTGCCTTGTAAACGAGTTCCAGAAAGCATTTCATGAACAAAAATTAAAAAAAAAAAATAAAATAAAAATCAATCTATCTATTTCTAATACCTTAACCAATTCATAATTAGTGGATTAATTTGGCTGGAAGATGAGTAGATGACGAAACCCTTAGAGAAATCGAAATGAAGATGTGATGTTATCTTGATATAACATCACATATCAAGATAACATCACATCTTCATTTCGATTTCTCTAAGGGTTTCGTCATCTACGTGGCTGATAAATATAATGTACTGCACTTAATTTTAGTATATCGACCATTATATCGCCGATCCTTAGAGCCATCTTCGTTACTAATGAATTTCAAATTTAAAAAGAGAAACGAAAAAGCTTATTTACCAAAATTCAAAGTTGCACTGGTTTAACTTGGGTTCGTTTAATATTTTTCAAGGGTTACAATTTCTCTAAAAATCAGTTTTGTCAGTTTCGTTCGGTTTAGTCGTGTGAAGTTTTGCTTTCTTAAATTCTGTTCATGGAATCTGAAAAATGTTAGTCCCGGGAAGTTGTAGAATTTTTAAATTTGTCTTAAGTCTATTGAGTTTGGTACTCAAGTGTGGTTTAATGAAAAATTTTCGTATTTTTTCCGATCCAGAACGGATATAATGATAGGAAAATAATTTTTCACAATGCGGATGGTCTTAGTGTCTACAAACTTGATAATTCCACATGTGAGTGAATTTGACACCCGCCCTGTGGATTCGGTAATCGAGCTGAATATCGCGAAAAATGAAAACTATGATATTATTAATTAATCCTTGATTTAGCAAAATTTCGACCGGACAATTAAAAATATAAATAAAAAAACAACTTCGGCCATTTGACATGGTCTGTCAATATGTATTTTTTTTAATCTAGAAGCGAAACAATGAAAGGAAAATAATTTTACGCAACGTGGATGGTCTTAGGGTTTACAGATTTGATAATTGTTCGTGTGAGTGAATTTGACGTCCACCCTCTGGATTCGATAATCAAGCTGGATATCGCGAAAAATGGCAAAATAAAAATATAATATTATTAATTAATGCTCGATTTGGCATAATATCTGCCAAAGAATTAAAATTAGTTTTACTAAAACTTTTTTGGAGACATGGAAGAAGTTTTATCCAAATAGTTTCGTTAGTCATTTTTGAGAATATAAAAAAAAACTGATATCGTTGTATAGGAGGTACCTCCTCGATTTGAGCTAAAACAAAAATTCGAATTCCCTCTTCTAAAAAATCACATAAAAGTGCTCTGTACAAATTTAACCAACCAGTTTAACCAATTTAATGTTAACCAGTACGCACAGATAAACAGACAGTAAATCAATTTTTGTAATTTTCAAAAAAATTATTTAAACTAAAGTTTATTTCTTGATTAAAAAAAACAGTATTTTTTCACATTTTTGATAAAATTCCTTCCATCTTCTTCTTCTCTTTAAAAAAAAATAACAAATTCCAAACATTCAAAATAAATTTTAATATTTCTTTGCACTCCCAAAGGCCAATATTTATTATAAAAAAAACCAAAAAACCTTCCTGTTCAATTGTGATTGTAGCCTTAATATTTTTATTCCGCTTATTTTCCACCATATAATTCCATCTTTCATTCTAGAAACCAAACCAAACAATAACAACAAAACTCTTCCGACACAACAATTATATTTATGAGAAATTCAAGTAGCAATTTATCTGATTGCTGCTCTGCCCACTCATTCAAGTAAAGTAAGCGCGCAGGCAAATTATATTATTATACTGTCGTCTGGAATATTAAAAAAAAAATCTCCAAACTAAAAAAAAAAAAAAAAAAAAAAAAAAAAAGAATTATTATTATCTTCCTGTGTAGACATAAATTCCATTTCCACAAGTTTATAACTCTCTCTCCCTCTTTATATAGATACTTTCTGCCTCTATAGCCACAGATTTATTACTAAAAATGTCAAACTTTTTGCTAATGCTTCCACCCCTATCCCTTAAATTTACACACAAAAGAAGGACTCTTATTTAAATCGAAGTCCCCCAAAAAAAACCCCCCATTATTTCTTGGTATATCACAATGTAAGTCCTCCTCCTTGTGATATTGCTTAATTGTTGGCATAGATTTTCTATATACATGATGGGAATAAAGTATCATTGCTTGGGTGGGCTCATCATTCACTGAGTGTAGTGTGGTGTGATGGTGTTCAAGTGCTCTTTGTCTTCACATACCTACATCTTGAGTGATGTTGTACATGACATTTTTGTGAATGACACCTCAAATTAATTGTCTATTGTTGCGCTATACTCAACGATGAAAATTTATAATTCATGATGCATTTGATTACTCATGATGATGATGATGATTTTGTGTATATACGAGCATCTAACATCATCAGGTTCATCATTATTTACGCTAATTCAGATTTAAATCGAATTAAATAATCTGCCAACTAGGTATATACATAGATATTTTGCCATTGGAAACAACAACAACAACAAAAATGTTTCGCTTCATCGCAAAAGCGATGACAACACACAACAACATGAATATGAGTAATTCGTTTAAATAAAATGTAGATACATTATTTTATGATTTTATACTCAATTTGTTAAAAATAATACACTGAAAGAAAACTATCTATTTATAGTCAATCTGAAAGTAGCAATTAATCATTTTGAATGTTTTATTACTGTTTGGAGATGATTTATGTATGTTATTTAAAATCTTGAAGTGGATGCCTAACATAGCTCATTTTTCAATATTAAATGTTTTTATTGATAGAACTTGATGTTTTTGTGGAATTTTTGACAATCTTTTGTAAATAATTCGGGTGGATAGGAAATTTATTCGGAAATCTATTTAAATTTTGTTTGTGGTCGTAGGGCATGTATTGGTTTATTGTAGAAAAAAGATTCTAGGTTTTATTCGAAAATAAATTCCTAAAAAAAAATTCCTTATACCGTCCATCGTGTCAGTTCGTGCGTCTTTGTACCCCTGATTATGTACGTCTCTATAAATCGAGCTTGAGCCTAAACAGGTGTATCGATTTGCTTTAAATTTTGTACAGATTACTTTTATATAAATCCTTCGAGTAGAAATTAAAATTTTTGTTTTTTTTAAGTTTTTTTTAAGTTCATCGTTCAGTTTTTATGCAATTTTCTCTTCTCTTCCATACAAAGTGCACCACGGCGTGTACTTAACCTTTTTCTGACCTCATCGGCATATGGATGAGACTTTGGTCACACAACCCAATTCAGACACTCTGGTTCAAAGGATTATGTGGTTTGCGGACGATCCGCCCACTGCCACGCCTACTTTTGTTTTGTTTTTTGCTTTATTGAATGTCCTTGGAATGTTAAGATTATGCAATTAAGCTCTTTCCAACCTTAACTAAAGCATATATATTATTTGTACCGCCCACTACCACGCCCACTTTTGCTGTATTAGAATTATATCCTTATATATGTATGTTACTTTCTTATTAGTCTTAAAATTTATAATATATATATATATATCTCAAATTTAATTAATTTACTTCAAGAATAAGGCGTGGGAAAAAAATTTTGACGCCACGGGAAGTAACATCGCTCTAAATATTAAAACGGACACTGTACGCAAATTGCTCTGATCCACTGTACGTCAGTTTGGGTTTTTAAAATTCTAACTAATAGAAGTCTAAATAACAAACATATCAAAAGTTCAACTTCTCCTTAATATTTTTGGGGTAAAGAACAAATTCAATGATCTTAAATTCGACTCAAAAAATAACTAACTTTTTAAGTTTTAGAAAATTGCCTTTATGATCTCTCTCGGGTATTGAATTTTTCCTCAAAGTTTTTCCCTAAGTGTAACAATACTCCGTATTGAAAAATATCATCATTTCGTATGCAACAATAGCAATAACGAAGTCAAGCTATATACTATAGCTCCTGATGAATTATTTCTCATTCTGAAAAGGGTGCTGCGAGAATATAATAGCAAGCAGGATTTACATCCCACCATATTTTTGTTTGTGTCAAATTGTTGGACAGTGAACCTACCTACTCTCTCCTTCTCTCTCTTTCTCTCTCAATGTGATTCGTCTTGTGTTGTCTGCTTAAATCATATTTAAATGTGACAATTAATAGTTTCACACATATTTAAGTCGACAGTGTACTCAGATTTAATTGAACTTAATTGCCATTATATGCAGTTTTGTTGTATCGAGCACATCAGTAGGTATAGCGATAATTTAATTATTATATTATATGAGTGTACATTTGTCCACCTCATTGTGCATCAATGTCTTATTATAATATTATCATTTTTGTCGGGTGGAGGAAGGTTGTGGAGGGCTGGTGTGTGTTTTTGTCAATTTATTTTTGGGTTAAATGAAGGGTAGCGGGGGTGTTGACTTGGCTAACGAATCCTTGAAGACGCGCAGTTGTTGTTGAAATTAATTGGACATGTAATTTTTAGTTAGGTTCAAGTGATTATTCTTTTGGTGTCTGGGGAGAGAGAAATAAATAAATGGTACCTACTTAAGAATGAATATGTATCTGTGTGTGTACAATTGATTTGTGTGTTTTTTTTTTTTTTTGTTAATTAGTGAATTCCAATTTAATTAATTAGATTGACATTTAGTTTTGAATAAGCACGTAGGTAACGTAAATAAAATTCATAAAAATAAATTTGACGAAGGATAAATTGTCTTTAATGACAACAAGAGGTATTTATGAATAATTTCTATTTAAAGTATATAAAAGCTTCGCTTTGCAAACGATTGCATAATAAAAAAACAAGATTTTCTAGATTGTATGATATCTATATAAATTATATTTTGTTTGTAAAAGATTTAGCGAAAACAATATTTTTTCAAGTGAATAAGACTAAAATTGAATTCAGAGGAGAATAAGCGGTTTATTTTTGGGGTTTTATCTCACTGAAAGGCCCTGGAAGATAAGGGCGTTCAAAAAATGATGTTTTTTTGGCAAATTGATTTCCTTCAAAATTAGCAACAAATGGAAATTTTTGGACATTAAATAAAAATAATATTGTTGGCAGCTACACAGTTCAAAGTGAACTAATTCCTACTTTCCGAACGACCTCCCGACTCTCGCAGCTTTCCATCCTTTTCGATCCTGGACTAGCTGTTTTAGATCAGCCAAAACCCAGGCTCCCGACTTTCACAGCTATCCACCCTTCCTGATCCCGGATCTGCTGTTTTAAGTCATCCTTGCTTGTCGCCTCGAATCTGAGAGCTGGTTGTATGTGGGCTAACTAATGTTGTCGACAGGTATTTATTCTTTCCTTCTTTACTTCAAGACCAACAATTTCACCCTTTTCTTTAATCGTCGGGAAGGCACATTTGGAGCGGAAGATCATGTCGATATCGGACGCCTACCCTAGTAGTTGGATGGATCTGTTGAAGATTGTTCCTTCCGTTTTAAAGAATGCCCTACTTTCGTAACACTCTCTGTAACGAAACTAGATTGAAGAAATCCTGTGCATGTTTGGAAGATTTGGGAGGAGCTATTCCTTAGTTTGCTCTGTGAAATACTGAGTTCAGCCATATTACCACAGGGACTGTCTGATAAAGTCGATATCGTTTGCATCTTTTGAATTTATTGCCTTCCGTGTTAATACCTGTTCTGCGCACTATTTGCTCCAGGACAACACTGAATAAATTACATGATAGTGAATAACATTTTGCATGATTGGTAGAGTTCGAAGGAGCTATTTTTAGTTGCACATTTGCACGGGGAAATGCCGAGTTCGTACATATCCCCACAGGGACTGGTTAATGAAATCGATATCGTTCGCGTCTTCTAAAGATATTACCTTCCGTGTTCCAAAATATCACTGAAGAAATCACATGATATTAAATCTCCTTGCTGAAATCCTGTGCTTGTTTGGAAGAGTTCGGAGGAGCTATTCACTAGTTCGCTTGTTTTGTAATGTCACGCTACACAGCTAAATCAGTTTCAAACGGAATCCCAAGTTCGTTCATTGCCACATAGAGCTCATGACTGTCAATGCTTTGAAGTTGATAAAAATATAGGTCTCGACTTTAAAATCATTGACCATTTCCAGGATTTGCTTGAGAGTGAAGTTTTCTTATTTGACCAATCCTCTGTCATAATCGGAATCCACATTGGCATCTTAAGACTATAAGCTAGAGATATGCATCGATAGTTCTTGCAAAACATTAGAGATAGCCTTTTTTGTAGATGTCCCTCGGACATGCTTCTTTTCATCCAATACTTGGTTGATAAGTTAATGCATGTGTCCTATTACAACATACCTTCCATATTTGAAAAGCTCTGTTGGTAATCCATCGGAACCGCGATGGCTGCCTTTTTTTCTCAAAAAAAAAAAAAAAAATTGGTTACCGAGTGCGGCAGCTCGTGTAGAACCAAGGCCTAGGGACTTTCAACTATTTTTGTGTGCGTATTGTTAGCAGGAATGGAGGGGACCTTCAATATTTTGCCGACTCCGAACGGCTAAAATGAGAAACAATTTTTCATGACAAGAGATATTCTTGGAGGATTTGTCATAGGCTGGGAACCGAACCCAAGGCCTTCGAGATAACAGTCCTAAGTAATTACCTTTACGCATCGTGCTACTATGGTGGAACAGGGTCTTCATTGATAAGCGAGCGAGTTGTTAAACCCCATAATTTTTAGACACAATTAATGTATAGCCTGACATTTTACCTTTATTTAAAGTAAAAACCTTTCATTTGTAAGTCATCTGCGGCTAAGGGTTGATCTTTAAGGTTTTGCATACAATAACGGGATTTTCTTACTGGTGGAATCTGGTTGACAACCAAGAAAACAGGCTATTTGTATTAAAAACTACCGCAAAAATCGAAAAATCATATTAAATTTTGAAACCTAGGAAATAAGCTATGTGCATCTGTTTTTTTTTTTTTTTAACCATATTCCAAAATTCCCAAACACCCTGTTTAGCTCATTTGGAGTATAATACTGCAGTATATCGCATAAAGTTTGAAAAAACCTTAGCAACAAACACTTTTCAACTACCCTTGAAATTGGAAAACAATGCCCCCTTAAAAAGTTATTTCTCCTTCCAGTTCTATGTGAAGGTAGGTACATAAATATAAATAAAATACATACATATGTAGGTACAAAGTTATGCGATTGAAAACAAAGCGGCTCATCTCATTTATACACTTTTCTACCTCTTTTATTGTTTGAGAAGTTTTTTTTTTTTCTTGTTTGTTCTCAAGTGGTGCAAATACTTTAACCGACAAATCTTTTTTGTGTTTATATCTCAAAAGGAAGGATGGTTATATGGTGTCAGTCAAATTCTGTGTAGAAGAAGAGTAGGTTTATAAATTGCTAGGGGGTGTCGCGGAACAGTCCAGTGCGATATAAAGATGATGATGATGATATTCAAGGATAGAGTTTTGAAAATTTTTAAGGTGCCTGGCATATTTCAGCTGCAGAGATTCTTCTCTTTCAAATAAGTGCCTTTATATAGATATATGAATGTTTTAACCCATTCATGGGGATAAAGAATGTAGAAGTCTATATTGCGGACGAGTATGATTTTCTCCTTAAAAAAAAAAATAAAAAAAAAAAAATTTCAACAGTATTATACAGAGAATACTCTCATTCATAGTATTTTTTCAAGATTTAGCTTAATTTGGCTTATAAATATTAAAATTGAAAAATAATAAAAAATAAATAACAATTGAAAATGTTTAAATTGCAGCGAAGTATATTTTTTTTATATAAATTTATAGTGTACAATAAATGTACCTTTAATGTGACTTAAGTGTACCTCTAGTGTACCTTTAGTGTGAATTAAATGCATATATAGAGCCCTTCACCTAAATTATCAACGATTTTCACGGGCAATAAGCGGGTTTCGTCGGCAATCACCAACTTTCAATGACAATTTTCTAACTAACTATTTTGAACTATTTTCTCTATCAACAGTTATAACCAGGAATCAACGCTTTTCATGGGGAATGAACAGCTTTCGCTGTTACTAAACAATTTTCATTGGATATCAACGAGGAAGTCAACGGTTTTGTCGACAATCATCAATTTTGAACAGTTTTCCCTGAATAACAAGTCTTTTACCGGCAATCAACAGCTTTCATTGTTATTCAACAGTTTTCGCTGGGTATTAACGATTTTCCCGGAAATCAATGGCTTTCGCTGGCAATCAACTGCTTTCACTGCAATTAATAGTTTTCACTGAAAATCAACAGTTTTCACTGAAAATCAACAGTTTTCACTGAAAATCAACAGTTTTCACTGAAAATCAACAGTTTTCACTGAAAATCAAAAGTTTTCACTGAAAATTAACAGTTTTCACTGAAAATCAACAGTTTTCACTGGCTATCAATGTTTTCACCATCAATCAACGTCTTTCCCCGACAAACAGTTTCGCTGAAAATTAACAGTTTTTACTGAATATCAATGGTTCTCCTCCTGCAATCGACAATTGTCGCTGGAAATCAACAGCATTCCCTGATAAGATTTTCACCCCCAATCAACGGTTTTCAACGGAAATCAACAGCTTTTATTGTTATTCAATAATTTTTACTGGGTATGAACGATTTTTAATGAAATCAACGGCTTTCAACAGCTGTTCCCTGCAATTGTTTTCACCGACTATCAATGTTTTCACCGGCAATCAACGGCTTTGACTACTTGTCAAGGTTTTTACCGGCAATCATCGGCTTTCGTCTATAATCAACTGATTTCGCCAGCAGTCGACAGCTGTTCGCTGAAATCCAAAGTCTTCGCTGAAAATAAACAATTTTCACTGGCTATCAACATTTTTCATGGGAAATCAACGACTTTTGCAGGCAATCATCAGTTTTTTGTTGCAATCAACAGTTTTCACGTACAATTAACAGCTTTACGTTGTGATGTTCCAATGCACTAACCATTTCGCCAAGGTTTACTGCAAAATAAAAAAAACGAGTTTTTAAATGAGAATTATTTCTTTGACTTAAAAAATTACCTGCCAACAGTGATTTACCTGTTTCCAGCAGACAAAAAAAGATCTGGCTTAAATTTATTAAAATATTTTATTTATGAACAAAAAATAAAATGGTAACTGAAAGCACTCTGTGGCGTCCTTTCCTGGGCGCACTGAATATTTCAATATCGTTCTCCAAACCCCTTGTCGTCCCTTTTTCCCATCAACACGTAGGCTTCAGTCAATTGCATCCTTCCTGTTACAAAATTTATAAAAAAATAAAATAAAAAATCAGCGTTAGCTTAAACATTCGCCTACCTTATACCTGTAGGTATCTGAACGGTAAACAATTTCAATATACACGCAAGCTTCTAGATAGTAACATATTGTTAAATTAATATAAAGGGCCTAGAGTTTTGAATATTTGCTTTTTTGATTTATGTGCTAAAGTTCAAGAAACACAAAAGCTCAAAAGGACTAGAGGTATGAAAATTGTTTACTTTAATAAATAAAAAAAATAAATAAAAAAACGGTGTCAGAATAAAAAATGAAATTCTGCGCCTACGGAAAGTACCACAAAACTTACATATTTTTCATAAATATATATTAAACCATCTAGATATAGAAATCGATAAATCATAATTTATTACAGGATTTTTTTTTGCTGTTCGTTCGTTCTTATGACGCTCATATGTGTGAGTTTTCTATCAATTCTTTTCTGATTTTTTTTAGCTTGTCAGGACAAAAGTTGCGTTGCGCTGCTCGCTTTCATCAAGGACTCTTCGACGATAGATTTATTTATTTTTATTTTATTTTTTTTTGGGCTTGGGTGTTCGTTTTGGTGTTCCATGAATTATTTCTTTGGTTGGTATGATGAATGATGTGCCTGGCTTGAGGATGAAAAAGATCCCATTCTTTATGTGCCTTAATTTTTCTTTCATTTTTGACGTCGTCATCCGAAGTTGTTGTTGGATGTCCTAGAGATGTGTTATGATGTGTTGTGTGTGTTTTTTTTTGTGTGGAGATATTGTGCGTATATATAAGTTTATTTAATCGTTGATGGATGGGATTTCTTTCTTGGGTGATAGCCTATAAAAACAGAAGAAAGATGTGCGGCGCGTTTTTGGGGTGGTCATAAGATTGGGGTATATCTAAACTCGGTAGAACACTGCTTCCCCCTTAAACAACAAAAAAAATCAAAAGTACAGATAGATACAAGTATAAGGCCCATACAGAAACTTGAGGGTGAGATTAATTGTTGATCATTATGGGCACAAAGATCTGTGATATACGAGTAGAATTTTTTTTTGTTCTTCTCTCTCTTACTTCTGGGTATATGATGTGGTGTTCATGGTTAATGATTATTTTATTTGATTAACAGCGCATCAACAGAGGGTTTTTAGATGATATCAAATCAGGATAGAATGTAATAAAAGAGGATTTATTGGAGGTTCTTTTATATATTTTGCCACAAAAGATCTGATAATGTGTTTGGAGTTAAACATTTATGTGACTTTTTTTTCCGTGATATATTGTACATATTAGTTTTTTTTTTCTATTACCTTTACCAAAAAAGGTATTTTAATTTTTTTAATGTACACTAATATAAGCTACTATTGAAAAAGTGCAAACTGATGGCAAAACTCTCCACTAAATAAAACTATTTAAACTACAGTTTTTTCTTTAATTTTTGTTCGAAAATTTAATTAAAAAAAAACACTAAATTTTAACCCCTTTTTCATTTCTTGTAAAAAAATGTTTCTCTCCAAAGCTTTTTTCAGAAAATTTAATAGTTTTCGAGATATTTACATAGAAAAAACAACAAAATTTTTGTCAACCCACATAAATATGTTATACTTACTCTCCAAAGCTCTCCACTAAGTAAAACTGTATAAATTACAATTTGTTTCCTCAACTTTTGTCAGCAAATTTAATAGTTTTCAAGATACATATTTACAAAAAAAAGAAAGTACATTTTTATCGCTTTTTCTTTTCTCATAAAAAATGTAATTCTCCAAAGCTCACCACTAAGTAAATCTGGATAAACTTAAATTTTTTAAAAATAAATTTTCTTCAAGTTTTATTACAAAATTTAATAGTTTTCGAGATATTTACAAAAAAAGAAACTTAATGTTAACCCCTTTTTCATTTCTCCTTAACAAATGTTACTTTCCAAAGCTCTTCACTAAGTAAAACTGTATAAACTTAAATTTGTTCTCCAATTTGGGTCAGAAAATTTAATAGTTTTCAAGAAATTTACAAAAAATGAAACTAAATTTTAACCCCTTTTGCATTCATCATAAAAATTTTGCTCTCCAAAGGTCTCCACTAAGTTAAACTATATAAACAAAAAATGTTTCTTTCAATTTTTTCCGAAAATTTAATAGTTTTCGAGATATTTACATATAAAAACTAAATTTTAACCCTTTTTTCATTCTTCATAAAAAATGTTTCTCTCCAAAGTTCTCCACTAAGTAAAACTGTATAAACTTAAAACTGTTCTTCAACTTTTGTTAGAAAATTAAATAGTTTTCGAGATATTTACACAAAAAAAAAAAAAAACAAACTTTTAACCCCTCTTTCATTCCTCAAAAAATGTTACTCTCCAAAGATCTACACTAAGTAAAACTGTATAAACTTAAATTTTTTTTGTTAACGTTTTTCAGAAAATTTAATAGTTTTCGAGATATTTACATAGAAAAAACAACAAAATTTTTATCACCCCACATAAATATGTTGTACTTACTCTCCAAAGCTCTCCACTAAGTAAAACTGTATTAACTACAATATTTAAGTCAATAGTTTTCGAGATACATATATTGACATTAAAAAACCTAAATTTTAACCCCTATTTTATTCTGCATAAAAATGTTACGCTTCAAATCTCTCCACTAAGTTAATCTGTTTAATGTACAATTTTTTCTTCATTTTTTGTTAGAAAATTTTATAGTTTTCGAAATAGGTATTTATAAAAAAAACAACTAAATTTGAACGTCCCATAAAAATGTTATTCTCCAAAACTCTCCACTAAGCAAGACTGTATTATTTACAATTTTATCAGAAAATTTAATAGTTTTTGAGATATTTAAACAAAAAAATATGATTTTTAACCCCTCCATAAAAATGGAACTTTTTTTTTAAATTACCATTATTTCGATAGATGATGGATTTTTGCTGAAAAATTATGAGGGTCAATCCTGCAGTTGAAGCGTCAAGGAAACTATTGGAATTTACTTAGAAAATTGTAGTTCGCATCCAATCCTGCCTTCTAACAATATCGCACAAAGGAATAGTGAGTTGGAAGTTAGTCACAAGGTCCTGTTTCGTTGATTTTGAACTAATATAGCAGCTTTTTCAGATATTTTAAGAACACCACATAGTGGTTAACTATCAATTAAATTAAATTTAGTGAGGAGACAGTTCGTGTAGAACTAAGGCCCTAGTGACTGACAGACACCTCTCAACTGTGTGTGTGTGTGTTATTTGCCGGAACTATACTCGTTAATATTTCCAATAAATTAATTGTGTTTCCTTATTATCCTTGAAAGGAAAGTTTGTATATTGTGTAATTTTATTCCTATCTCATTTGTTCTCATTTACATTGGCGTGAAATTTATTACAACGACAAAAAAAAAATCAACATTACAAACAAAATACTTACAACAAAAGTGAAAAAGAAAAAGTGACAAAGTTTCAGCATGATAAATCGTTGTCCCGCCATTTTGAATAAACTTAACACTTCATTTCTTTACGCCCATCTAAAATTATATTTTATAAAAAAAAAAAAAAAGAAAACAACAAAATAACCAAGATGACGACGAAAAGAAACATATTATTTACTAAACGATCCTTTTGGTTCGACTAACAATACTGCATCATTCATTAAAGAGACTCTTCTCTTCTCGCTGGACTTTATAAGTATTCGAGGAAAACCTTCTTCTTCTTCTTCCTTTATACTCATCTTTCATTATAAATATAGTAAGTACCTATTGCTAGCAAAATAAGCATCAGTACAACATTCTCCAGGACAAAACACTAATAGACCTCCTTCCCACACTTCCCCTCCATTCCACTCTCTCCCTCCATTCTCAAAGAATTTCGCAGACTCAGCGCCATCTATTCATCTTCCTTTCCACTTTAGAACGTCACTTTATTCTTAGTTGGTTGGTTAATGATGTAAATTTCTGTTGACAGTTTTCATCTACACCATCGTTATATACGTTGCTACTTTTCTTTTTCAAAGAAGACTTACGTTTATAAAGAAAAAGAAAAAAAGAAAAAGGATGAAAAATAACAAAAATACCGTGTACATAGAGAAAGATTTTTCAGTTCTATTTTGTTTACAATTTGTCGTCCTTTCCTTGTTGTCGTCGTTCTTTCAAAATATAAAATAAATTCCTCATCATCTATCTTTACATACAATCTCTTACATAAGTATACATACATCGCCTAAAACAAAGGCTAAAAAAACTAAGATATAATGCAGATGGACGTTTCAAAAGCACAAAATATGAAGAGTTTTCATCATCCAGTTCATCATGGGGTTTTTGCTTTTATACTAGTATCTAGCTTACGCTATTTAAGCCTTAAGGTGGTTCACATGTGATTGTATATAAAGCGCATTCATATTGCTGCTGATGCTTATGCTATATTTTGTTATACATCATATACGTCACATGAAAAGCCTTACAAGGATGCTTGTTGTCAACAAGCATCCATTTTAAGTTAAGGGTGAGTTTTGAATGTAATTAGCTGTGAATAGATTTTTGAAAGAAGTGCTGCAGAATGAATAAAGTAGTTTTCAGTTAGGTATACCTACGCATACCAATGTAGAAATATAATAAGATTAATAACTGAATAACTGAGTTTTAAGCTGTATATCTATCGCTATTCTAGTTATGATTTATGATAGTGAATTATTAGCTAACGTTGGGAGTTAAGTAGTAAATATCTAAAGACATGATGAAAATTATATGAAACAATGATGTTTTAGAGTTACAATTCCCAATTTGTAAAACTTAATAATTGCATGAAATGACTTGTTATCAAAACAGACAAAAAACATAGAAAACATAGAATTGCAAAATTGAAATTTGTATATCTAATTTAAAGCAAATTATCAGCAATCAAAAATTTACTAAAAAGATACTAATATTTTTGTGGGAGGTTGTTTGCTGAAAAAACATAGAAAAAATTATTGAGCCACTAAATTGAAACTTTCACAACTATAAGTTATTACCGAATAATTATGTAATGGCAAATTTTGAAGCAATTAAAAATATAATTCACAAAGTTTTAGACCATTTTCGGGGTGGTACTTGGTAATTTCATATCAGCAGGAAAAACATAGAAACAACAAAATCGAATAACGAACAACAAATTGTAAAACAAACAAAATCTTTTAGAACCTTTTCTAAGTGCTTCTTGGGAACTTCATATGAAGTTCACAAAAAAGGAAAAAAAACATAGAAATTGAAATATCGAATAATAAACGGCAAATTGGTAAACTGTCAAAAATATAATAAACTAAGTTTTGGACGCTTTTCAACGTGCTGCTGGCTTACTTCAAAGAAAAAAGAAACATAGATACCAAATTCGATCGAATATTTAACAGAAAATGAAGAAAGGCTTTTAAATTTATAATTTATGAGGTTTTAGACCATTTTCGATGTGCTGCTTGCTTATTTTATATCAAGTTCGTATAGCAGGAACAAAACATAGAAAACCAAAATGATCGAATAATAACCAGAAAATTATCGATTACTAACCGGAAAATTATCGAATAATAACCTGAAAATTGTGAAGCAGTCAAAATTTGAATACCTATGCATGAAGTTTTACAACCTCTTAAGTTTGCAAAGGAGGCAGAAAACATAGAAACAAAAATATCGAATAATTGATCAGATTGGGAATCAATCAACTCTATATTATAATACATGAAGTTTAAGTGCATTCTCGATGTGCTGCTTCCGTATCAAGTTCGCAAAACAAACAAAAAAAAACATAGAAATTAAAACAGCAAATTGGAAAACAGTAAAAATATACTAAGTGCAATTTTAGACATTTTTTCCAGGTACTGCAAAGCTGCGTATCAATTTCACAAAGAAGATAAAAATATAACATAATTGATATTTAAATTTAAAAGGTCACGAAAAGGGAATTATTATTAAAAATATAACAAAAATGATTGAATAATTAACTGCAAATTGAGAAACAGTCAAAAATATAATACAAGCAGTTGTAGGCCCTTCTGGTTGCTTAATTAATATTTATTTGGCAAAGCAGACAAAAATAATAGAAACAATTTTAATTGTATTTTTATTGAATGAAAATAATCCTCAAATTAAACCAAAATGACGCTTCTTGTTAAAGTAATTAATTATCATGTTAAAATAACAAGCCAATTTTTCTTGAATTAATATGAACTTCAGTTCAAAATAAAGAAATAATTCGCATTGAATTAAAATAACCATCACGTTGAAATAACATGACGGTTTTTTTTAAACATTTAATTAACATGTAAAAATAACTGGGCAGTTTATCTGGAAGCAATATAATCTTCACTTTAATAACAATAGCCTTCACGTCAAAACAACATGATGGTTCCTGTTAAAAACAATTAGGTATCATGTTAAAATAACAAAACAAATCTTTTTGATTAAAAATTATTCTCATTTAAAAATAACATGAATATTCTTATTGAATAAAAATGATCCTAGTGTTAAAATAACATTATGGTTTTTTTGTTAAATCATATTGATGATCGTCTTTACATGCAACACAAATATTGATGGTTAAAATGCAGAACTTCCTAAGTCGTTTTTAAATGTTTTTTTCAGAAATAAAAAAAACCTACCAAATTTTGTGTGGTGATAAAAGGTAAGAGGTTTGGAATTCTATCTTTATCTGTAAAATGTTCAAACTACATTGTTACACTGAAATTGCCAAAATTGTTTTTTTTTTCAGTAACGATACTTTTTTGAAATTTTTCGAAGAAATGGTCGATATCATCGCCTTTGTTTAACCAAAAATGTTTAACTCATAATTTCAATACTTCCTTCCAAAAACAGGATTTTTTTTCCCCAGGTTTTTGTTGTTTCTGAGTTCGACCTCCACCAAGGAATTATTTCAAACGAAAAATGCAAACAAAAATACCACAATTAACAACCAATTATCGAAAGTTTTCGATGCTCTGAGCTCGACATAAAGTCAGATTTTTAGGATTATTTGAACTTAAAAATGGAAAAAATATTGTAAATATTATAAATTATGAAGACTCTAGCAACAGACTATTTTTTAACAAAAATACTACTATTTTTTTTATAGTGGTTACCATAATTAACCACCAAAAAAAACTGCATTATTTCCAAAAATTAACATTTTTTCACTTGGTATTCATTACGCATATACAAAATAACAGGAATCTTCTCAAAAAGTATAAGAAATATTCAACTACATATCCTATTTTTTATAAAAGTTTAAAAAAATGGTAACATCACAATCTTAAATTTCAAATTACTTGGCACATAGCTTAGAATTTGCACCACTCCTTTTAATATTTTTTCATATACGATTCACATATTCATTTTAATTTTAAATCCCACCACTAGATGTCGTGGGTATACATAATGTAGGTACACATAAAAAATCAAAATCAAAAGGTGGTTATCATAAATAACCACCCAACCTAAAATAGTTAATTTGATTTATTTATTTAAAAAAAAAACAACAGTTTAAATGGATTTAGACCAATTTCAAAATAGACATCTCATTTATATAATGCACATGAAGAGATCCGCACAACCAAAAAGAATTTACATGTTAAATTAATTTTCTTTAAATAATTTTGTATCCTTTTGGATTATAAAGTACACTTCACATCCATCCAATTTTTTTTTCTTACCAAAACTTTACCCTTTTTTAAAGTCAAACCAAAAAAAAAAAAAAAAAATCCCAAAATCCTATTTGGTCAAAGGAAAATAACTAACATACCTTAAATAGATGTAGATGAATGTTTAGAATAGACTTATAGGTCGTCATACATACTGTATAGCTACATATATGAACTTGTATCTAATCTTTTACTCAAAATCAAAAAAAAAAAAAAATTCTTAATTCTGTGGTTTAACACAAAATACGTCGGTGTACACCTTCGCAAATAGAAAAGGTATGTACATAAACTTACACAAAGAAGTTTCTAATAAATACCTATGGCATAGCATAGCACCATCATTCGTCCTTTTATTATATCTTCTTTTCCTTCATATATATGGCATATGTTAGGTACACCATACAAATGTTTATGTGTGTATATGTTCAGTCAAAATAAATAAAAATCCGTAAAAAAGTCTCTTTTGGAAAAGAAAGTTGGAAAATTATAAATCACAGCAACATCAAATTTCAACCATCAGGCTTGCAAGGCGTTGGCAAAATCGGCAGAAGCAGTTAAAGCAGAAATTCCATTCGTGTGATATCCATCCTTTCAAGTTTGTCCTTTTACTTAGGATTTTATATTTATTTTATTTTTTTTTTGTACTTTACTTTTTCACTAGCATTATAACTCTGTGACTCTGAGACCTGATTTTGAGTGAAATGTGAGAATGTTCACATGTTCTATTCTAACACACCGCACCTACACCCACCGGGAGAGTTGTACTTTTTTTTTTCTTCTTCTTCTGGATACTGTGTAGGTAGGTATAAGGTACCTACTATAACATATATCCGTAGGTACTTTATCCTTTTGGCTCCTTTTGGTTTATTTTTACGGTTTTGAGATTTTCTAAACTTTTTGTATTATGTAGGTTAAGAGCAACGACGTACATATATATGATGGTTAAACCTACTACTGCTGCTACGAACGACGTTGACGTTGGAGTTCTATGACCCACACAAATGGAAATACATAATATAAACTTTAAAGGAACCAGATATGAGAAATGTGATAAAAGGAAAGGAAATCCTACATATACATAACATAATACGCCCTGTTATAATTTCCGCAAAAAAAAAAAACAAAAAAAAAAAAAACAAGGACTAAAAATCATTCCATATACACCGAGAAAAAAACACTTTAAATTCCCGACAAACCACTTTAAAATTAAAAGTTAACATGTTTGAAAGACAACCGTATTGAAAAGTTTTCGATTTAAAAGTTACAATTTGATTTTTTTTTAACTTCAACGCGAATCACTTTTAATTTAAAAGTGATATCGTTTAAATTAAAATTTTCCCAATTTTAAGCTGCAAAGAAAAGTTTTCTTACACTTAATATCTAATGACTCTCACGCTTTAAAAAAACATCAAAAGTGTTTGTCTTAAGACTAAAATGGAACACTTTTAATTTGAAACTGACATTTTTCAAAGTCATTTGAAAGCATTAAAAGATGTAAAATTTTAAGTGCATCTAAAGTTAATATTTTCAAATTTTTCATTTGTCAAAAAGTTGCTGAAACACAATTTTAATCTTCGATTTCACGACGAATATGTATAGTGTAAACTATATCCACACAATTCTCAGAGATTCAAAATGTTTCTCCTCTAAATAAAAGCGTTAACTTTCAAATCATGGTGTTTATTTTGGTTTTAAAGTTTTTGTATCAAAAGACATTTCAATTGAAACTAAACTCACAAATAAAATTAAAAGCAAACACTTTAAAATCGAATATTGGAATTTTCAATTCAATGGCTTTTATATTTATTTGAATGCCAAATTTAAATGAACGCTTTCAAATTAAATTAAAATTTTTTTTTAAAGTCAAATGATAATTTTTATTTAATTTTAAGTCTTCAAACTATAAAATTAAATGTTTTCATATTATATTTGAAATTGTGGTTAAGTAAAACCCGCTTATCTGAAACATTTTTTTCATCCTGGATATTTTCGAATACCTGAAGTATATTTTCAGTCAAATTTTATATTTTTCATTAAAAAAATCTCTTAAGCGAAAAAAAAATTAATCGAACAGAACAAAAAATTTGCTGAACGCTCTTACTTCTTTTTTATTTTTCACCTCTACCAAATTTTCATCACGAAAATGACATCTGAATTTCTGATATGTCAGAACCCTTTTTGGAATTTTTAAATCCGCTGAAGTGCAATTTTTTTCACTCCGCTTAAGTGAAATTTTTTTTTCTCACTTAAGTGAAATAAAGACATTTTGCAGTTTCTCTTAAGCGGGTTTTACTGTATCAGGAAAATTCACACCTGTGATTAGCGAAATCACAGAGATGGCTTTGGGGAAAGTTAGCAATTGGGCCACGAGTTGTGGTTTAGGCGTTAATCAAAGCAAAACTGATCTGATAATTTTCACTACCAGGACTAAAATTCAACCCTTCACTCCACCTACTACCGACTAAACGGACAAATACTTTCGCTTTCTTCCAGCGTAAAATATTTCGGGGTAATTCTCGACCCGAAATTAAACTGGAAACTTAATATTGAAGAAAGGGTTAGGAAGGCCTGCATAGCCTTCTACGCCTGTAGCAAAACCTTTGGTAAAAAGTGGGGTCGAAGATGATACTTTGGACGTACACTGCCATAGTGAGTCAGACCAATACTCACGTATGGCTCATTGGTGTGGTGTCCCGCTCTTAACAAAGCATATAAAATCAACAAATTTAATAAGGTTCAAAGAACAGCTAGCGTCGGCATCACATGGGCTCTCCGTACCTGCCCAACGGATGCCTTAAGCGTTTTTCTGTACCTTTTACCACTTGACTTACATATAAATTACTTAGTATCTTGCAGCGCGATAAGACTAAAAGCATCAATTAGCTGGGTTACTAAACCCTATGGTCACAGCAACATCACAAGGCTGATTTCAGCGGCTATGTTTTCGACTCCTACCGACTACTGCACTCCTACTGTGAACCTCAATAATGATTTTAAAGTTCAATTCCCATGCAGGCAGGACTGGAAGGATAACGTCGTGACGAGAGACTTCGACACAACTATTTTTACTGGTGGATCAAAGATGGAGTGTGGAGTTGGTTCAAGAGTATATTCCGAGTCTCTGAATATAAATAAATCTTTTCGGCTTTCCAACTTTGCTAGTGTTTTCCAGGCGGAGCTTTTGGCATTTAGTGAAGCATGCAAAATACTCAAACAAGACCCTAACCAAAATCGAAATACTATTATCCTGACAGATAGTCAGGCAGCCGTGAAAGCCATAGACTCGGCTGTATCAGCGTTAAGATTGGTTCAGCAATGCCGTGATGAGCTCAAAAGCATGAATTTTTAACCTCAAGGCACTCTTATCTGGGTTCCACGTCACTGTGGCATTAGGGGTGTATTTTTGCAAGCCTGGGGATGACATCACAAAAAAAATTGAGTTTTCATACAAACTATCGATAACATGTATGTAATTCATGCCGGTAACACAGTTTTTCTGTGCGCTTAAGTTAAGCCCCGAGAATTCTCTGGGATTAGCTAAGCCCGCAAGGGATTAGTTGTTGTTGCATTTTACATGTAAATTGTTTAGCCCGACGTTATTTTTTTCATCCCATTCTCCCCGGGCTGGCAAAAAACACGCCTATTGAGGGAAACGAGTACGCGTACGAACTGGCCAGGCAAGGATCATCCCTTCATAGCTCACTTGCGGAAAGAGTCAGCAATCCTCTTGGGGGTTAAGGGCAATATATTTTCAATTTTTCTTAACGAATCAAACCGCAGGAGGGGCAGTCTAACAAACTGCATTATTTCTAGAAAAATTTGGCCCATCTATAACAGATCCCGAACAAATGACTTAATTTGCAGACCCAGGCAAGACATAGCCAGGATCGTTGCAACCTGTTCTGGACACTGGGCATTGGGAGAGCATGCGGGAAAGCTGGGAATTAATCAAAACACTCACTGTCGTAGTTGTGGGGACCAGCAAGAAAAGGAAACGGTTGCTCATTTCTTCTGCAAATGCCCTGCTCTAGTCAGAATGAGATTACAGTCATTTGGTAAACCATTCTTCGACGACCTCAACGAACTCTCCGAAACAAAGATCAAAAATTTGGTCTCTTTTCTCAACATAACAAATTGGCTCTAAGATGAACTTCGACTGCGAGTAAGAGGACGATGTTTTCTTCTGAAAGTGACTTTAAACCGGAAATCAATTTACCTACCTAACTCAGCATACTCTGGTTGGGGGAGTTTAATGATGATTCCACAAATTCGTTTCAACAATTCTTTATTTAGACAGATCAAATGAGTTATGGTATCAAAACGCAGCAATCAAGCGCTAATTGGGTCACGGAGCTAGGAGCTCGTGGCCGCCATTTCTACCTATATTTGAAATTGTTGTGTTTTTTTAAATACAATTTCTCTTTATTTCAAAGCTCAACGTTTTAAAACGAAAACATTTCCTTTACACAATTTAAATTTAAAAATGCGAACTATTGATTTTAAAGTGCAATTTTTCTTTCAGTGTACCTAGGTACCTATACAACATACATAGTTTGGCTAAGGATATGGATATAGATAGATAGAGGTTGAGTATGGTATGGTATTTGGCAAGTCATATTTAGTTCCGACCCAATCTCTTACAATGACTATCTATTTAAACAAATGCAAAGGTACATACATAGACAACAGCTTCTCCCAAGGTCCAGATATAAGGGTTTCCTTCCTTCTCAGGACAAAAAGAAAACACCCTCTGTATATATATTTCTCAATTCCATAACATTTTCCAACTTATACCTATCTCATATATCCTGTATTATCCCGCCTTGGGGCCATATGTAGGTATCTATAGAGGTATGGTTATAAAAACTTTGTTAACCGGGCGTGAGCTCGTTTTTGCGGGAAAAATGATGAAAAATTGTTTGATTTTATTTTCGGGTTGATTTCTTTCTCATCCTGTAGTCGTTTTCTCGTACTATAAAGATATACACCACCACACCAAAGCATTCAACCATATTGTATCTGCTTCTATATCTTTACATCTATAAAGGCTAAAAAAAAAAAAAAAAAAAAAAACTGCTGAAAGGTTACTTTTTCTGTGATTTTATTTCGATTTTTCTTTTATGGAAGTATATTAGGAGGGTGCTTAGGTTTTTTCTTTTAGAATGATTTTTGTCTGTGTAACCCTCCAGATTTTTCAGGATCGTTTCGATGTTTTTGGTTAAAAAAAAATCTTAAGCTTTTAAAGATGACGTTTTTAAGGGGTGATTTTATTATTATTTTTTTTTTTTTTTGTGTTTTGATTTCCCTCGAGATTTTGCGGACCGTATGGTAACGTTTATTTTTTTGTGTTCCTTCTGAACAACCCAACTCCTTATTTTAACTGGAATTGTTTTGTTTTCACCCTGACAAAATTTGTCTTCTTGTTGTGTTGTTGTAATATTATTATTATTATAAGGGCGGATACGTAAGTGGAATAGGTATAGGTACTGCAGGCATGAAAGAAGAAAAAGTTGTTGTATATATTTATATATGTATTATTATATCTTCTGCTACTAAATGCCGATACAAATTAGGAGCTTAGTGTGGAAAGTATATTTTAAGGATGTAATTTTGTGATGTAATCGAGTAGAAAGTGATGGAAATTAGGATATTTGAATATTTCATATTTTTATTTAAATATACATAAATTCATTCATAAATAAATATATACAGCAGCTATGTAGATTGTAGGTGTACCTATAACAACAAGAAGGAAAAAGGAAGGTCCCCATGGATAGGTATTGACAAAAACCTTTTTTTTTTTTTGAGAAGAAATATTCAAATCATGGATTTAAATGGTTTTAAGAATTTTAATTTATTCAAAACCAAAAATCCAAAGGAGTAGATTGTTGTTGTTGTTGGTATACAAAGGGATCCAGTTTATTTTGAGAGTATAAAGAAAGAGCTTTAAATATAAATATGCAAATGATGATATACAGGAGCGATATAATAGGGTGACAGATTAATATAGAATATATATAGAAGGATTATCTTGATTATTTATTTTTTTTTTTTAAATCAAAGGAGCTTGGAAAAAATTACATTGAAAATGTTTTCAGCAATGTTGTGTTCTGAACTGAGAAACAGTGGGAGGATATGAGAAATGAGTCTAATGCTTAATTTTATGAGGAAGTGAAATTTTTCGAAAAGTTCCCTATTTTCAGAATGTTCTTCTTTTTTTTTAACATTTTAAAAAGAAGACAGAACAGCTTTGCCGCCCAAAGAAAAAATTCCATGCCACATTTTCTAAACAACCGAGCCATTTTCGTGCCATTTTCGTGCCATTTTCGTGCCATATGAAAAAAACAAAATTTTTTATTAATTCAAAACAGCTTTTAACGGCCTTTAAGTCCTACAAAAATTGGCGTTTCGTCCCGGCGATATTAAAAAATAATATATTTATAAAATTCAACTTTTTCAACAAATTCAAATTTCAACAAAAATTAAGAAGAAATAATTGTCTCTATTCGTGTAGTGTCAAAAAATAAAAGTTTCTGACAGTTTTTACTCTAATTGGAGCAATTTTCCCAATTTTGTTTTTGTCAAAATTCGCTTTATTTGAAATAAAAAAAACGTGCCATATTCAATTTTTTCGTTCCATCGTGGCACGATGAAATTTTTGTGTCCGAAAAAAAAAAGAAATCGTGCCACTTTGGCAACGCTGAGTCAGAACCTTTATGGTGCACGCAAAAAAAAAAAACATCCTCGTTGTCCTTGGATATTCATATCCATTAAATAATTACACAATTTGAAATTATTACACCGAAATAGACAGATAAATTCCACGAAAACCCCCGCACTTAGCGTCATTTGATGTATAATTTCGATTTAATGATGATCTATTAATGCAAGACAGATGCGTTTAATAGTGGAAGTAGGTACCTCTGCGACTGAGCTTCGCTATTAAGAAAGAAAATATTTTTTTTAATGATGAAAATGACACTCATCTTGTGAAAATTTTAGGCATGACAGTGGGTGGATTTTACTAAAAACCAAATGTAAACCTTCTCTTAAATAAGTTCTGAAAATTTCATTCAAATCGTTAGAGTCGTTCCTGAAAAACTAATATTTAGGTTATTTCATTTCAAATTTTAAGTTTTTTTACAGACAATGAAAATAGGGAGAAAAGTCGAATATAAGAAAAGAAAGCGTGACAGTAGGTGGTTTGTGTTAAAACCACTTCCTTAACTTTTTGTGCTAAAACCACTTTGTAACCTTTTTTCCTGCTAATGTGAACAAACTCTGAAAATTTCAAAGGGGATTTTGTGCAGTGATAACAAACCCGCAGTAAGGCTGCCAAGCTTTCGCACTATTACAATAAAACCCCCTTAAGAGAAACCCGCTTAAGAGAAAAACCCGCTTATCTAAAACACTTTTTCATCCCCGAGTATTTGTCGACACTCCGCTCAAGCGAAACTTGCATAAGTAAAAAATCCGGATACCTGAAACATATTTTCATTCAAATTTTATATTTTTTATTAAAAAAAAAAATCTCAAGTGAAAAAACAAAATTTATCAAACAGAACAAAAAATTTGCTGAACACTTTTACGTTTTTTTTTAATTTTTCACCTCTACCAAATTTTCCCCACGAAAATGACATTTGAATTTCTGATATGTCAACCGTTTTTGGAATTTTCAGATCCGCTTAATTAAAATTTCTTTTTCACTTATCCGGACTCGGCTTAAGTGAAATTTTTATGAAGATGTTGAATAAAGAGAAAACTCAAATTAAAAAAAAAGTGGGCGTGGTGGTTTCTTCTACTTAAACCACTTCTTTTAACTTCTTCCCGCTTATAAGAACAAAATATGAAAATTTCTATCAAATCCTTAGAGAAGAATTTAAAAAAAAAAAAAAAAACAATTTACAAAAATTCATATATCTAAGGAAGGGGGCTTGGTAGAGGGTGGACAAAATTGTTTATGTCTTAAAAATTGTTTTAAGAAGTGTTATCTACAGTTTATACATTCTAATGACGTTGGACTTTGGGCAATTTTTAATTTTAATAAACTTGGAAAATTTTTTCCAAATTGTAAAGGTTTATTCCGATAAACCAAAAGAGAGAAAAGTGAGCGTATTAGGGGGCGGAAAAATTGTACATGTCATGACTTAGATTTAATTACTTAAAATTTCAACTTTCTAAAATTAAAAAAGTGGGCGTGGCAGTGGGCGGTTTCTTTTTTACCTTAAACTATTTCCTAATCTTCCCTTTCTGATGAGAATAAACTGGACATTTCAACACTCACAAAAATGCCGCTGACATTACGAATGCCATGGTATATTTAAAGACGGTAAAAGTCGATCGTAGCTAAATGTTTACGCGTTCAAATTGTTTTCGCATTGATATTTTGATAGCTCTATCTTATTGTAATATGTTGAGAAAATGCAGCCGATGACATCTTATGGAAAAATAACTTGAGGTTTGTTAAATTTTCTATAATTGCCTTTCGACAAAAGTCATTCATCCGATATTCCTAATCAGATGACAATTAATGAAGGTTCCAACCACTTTTGTGATTTTTTCGAATTTTTAACATTTAATTAGTAGAAAGTGTAAATGTTTATTCCGATAAACCAAAACAAAAAAAGTGGGCGTATTAGGAGGCGGACAAAATTTATAAGAGATGTCCTAGATTTAATTACTAAAAATTTTAACTTTCTAAAGACGTTAAATAAGGAGAAACTTAAAATTTAAAAGTGGGCGTAGTAGTGGGCGTTTTGTTTTTACTAAAACTATTTTCTAACTTTCCATTTCTAATGACAATAAAAACTCTGAAAATTTCAACACACCCAAAAGTCCCCCTGAAATCACGCCTACCTTGCCGTACTTATAGTTAAAGACGATAAAAGTCGATCGTATCAAAATGTTGGTGTTTTAAAATTGTTATCGTATCGTTATTTGGATAGCTCTATTTTATTGTTGTATGTTGTTAAAAAGCATCTGATGACATCTGATGCAACAACAACTTGAGATATGTTAAATTTTCAATAATTGTCTTTCGACAAAAGTCGTTCATCCGATAAAATCAGATGACAATTATTGGAGGTTGGAAGAGCTTCAGTATTTTTTCGAATTTGAAACATTTATAAGTTAATTTTTCAATTATTACGAATCCTGTTGAGGCCTTCTTAGTAGGTATACATAACGATTTCATCACACAAATTTCTATGTCTAAATAAAAAAAATCTCCATAAGGATTTTTCCTGGTAAACTACACCACCAGTTTGTTTTAATATTACCCAATCTAATTAACACCTTATAAATAAAATTCCCACTATACCAACAAAAAAAAAAAACAATATCCAAATTTGTATTTTGATATGCGTTATAACTTTAATCAGCACCACCACCAAAAATATACATTTTTATACTCGTATTTATAAAAGATGTGGTCATTTAACGTTGAATAAATTGAATCGAACACAATATCTCTCCGTTATACCGTTGTTGTCATTTCTGTTGATGATGATAATAAGTACAATACGTAAAATGATGATGACCTGAAAAGTGGATGATGATGATATCAGAAACAGCAGCCTTGTATATATGTAGTTAGTTGCTTTATAGAAATGGAAATTTCTTCATTCCACATTTAACAAAATTATAACCTGAAACCATCACAACAAAAAAAAAACGTCGTCGTACTCTATAGTAGATATCCATTAGTAGCGATCTCTTTCAATCAACTTTTGTGTTTACTGTGCCTCGCTTGAGACGTCATATAAAAATCAACATCATCCATGTACATCACCCCATGAGATCCGCCCCTAACATGATGTACTATATATTATGTGGATAGTTACCTACTCGTATAAAATGCTTGTAATCATCTGTGCGGCACAATTCTCTCAGATGCTTCTATACTAGTATACTGATGCCTGATGATGATGATGAACTTTAATGAAAGTTGATTGAGCTTGATTAACTTTTATTAGTTTTGTCCGAGAAAACTGAACAGACAAACAACTCTACACCAACAGATGATGAGATATCTACTTCTATAGAGAAGGTTTAGTATAAGTAAGTACTCTCGAATCGTATAGTGTATGGATAGTAGTTACATGCAGATATACAATTAAGGTTGCTGTTTGTAGATATTACATACAGTACCTACATATATCTCAAATGGAACATTATTACCCTAGATAATAGGAAAATTCACTTAAATATGTATACACACGAAAGAGTCCAGTGGATAATGTCATGATGTCAACCACCTAAGCCCTTTGAGGCCATAAATTACCCCCTCCATTGTTAAATGAATATCCACATGAACGTACACTTTACAGACGGGTTCTCTTCTTGTCTGGATTCGTCAAGTTAATTAATAAAATTGAAGTCGTCGCTTCCTCGCGCGCATTTTGCGTTTCTGATTTTGATGGTTATCTCTACTTCAGTCTGCTGATGCATCTATCTATGTATATTCTGTGTGTGCGGGTACTATTTTTCAAATCATTCTCAAAATCAGAGAATGGATGATGCAAAAAAGGGGTTGGCACTTTACTTAATTTACTGTTAAATGATTTGATGGACTGAGAAGAGATTAGAGGTACTGATGGGTACCCTGTGTAGTGTATAACTTTATTCGTTTTCTGATTTTATATTTCAACTGAATTTGATTTGTTGTACGAGAAAGGACGTGTTGATGATGTCGAATTTTGAAATTATAAAGTGAAGTAGAATTTTTGTAATTGAAAGGTCCGGTCTGGAGCTTTGTGTGAGCTGTTTAAACGAATTGTTCAATTAGCATTTGTATGATATCTGGGACTGATGGTGGACATAATATTCGCCTCTTTGTTGTTGGAAAAGGATATACTTAGGTCAAGATTTTTTCTATAAAGAGAGTTTTTTTATTCTTGGATTCAATAGAAAGGTGTGTAGGGAACAGTATTGTTCATATTTGTACAACTTTGCCTCTGAAATATCCCTCTCCTTGTACCAATCCTCTCAGAAAATTGTGCAAGTTTTAGATTCTCGCAAGTAGATTCACAGTTAAGTTCACCTTTATTAGAAAATAAATAAATTGGTGGCGTGACAACTTGTGTAGAACCAAGGCCAATTGATAACTTACAACTTTCAACCAATCCTGTGTGTGTATTGTTAGTTGGCAGGAAAGTATAAGCGATCTAAATATCGTAAATATCTGTTTTTCGCATATAACTACTTACGAGGTGTCAATTTTGCGACGCTTACAAGATCTCGAAATCCAAAATCAAGACCCAAAATCCCAACAAAAATTGATATTGATTTCCTCTATACTGGAAAACTGGGGTCTAGCACGTAACTTTTATACAATCGAGTTCATTGATACAATCGAGGATAGGCAGTTCCTAATTTAACTCAGTCGACTGTTTTCGATTCGATTGAACAAAATTAGGAACAGTCTATGCTCGATTGTATCGACTCAACTCGATTGTATCAAGTGTATCAAGTTACATACTGGCACCCCTGTTATTTTCATTTCTTGCATTCTCCAGCAACTTCTTATAGCTATTTCTGTGGTACCTCAAGGCTGCCACTTAGGACCTATTGTTTTTTTTTTACAACGGAGTATATTGAAATTGTCATTAGACATTGTCATATCTTATTCAACTGTTCCGAATTCAATCACCACCTTGTCTAAAATTTCATCTTGTCAATCTTAAATATTAGTTTCTTAGTTTCGAGTTAGAAAAAGATTCTTAGAATGAATTGGGTTTTAGATCCATCCAAAATTGAAAACAAAAATCTATGATAATAATTTCCATCGTTTATTATAATCGTTTCATAGTTAAAACTAACATATTGGTCACATACGTAACATTAAACTGTCACAAACGTAACATTTAAGTGTCACAAATGTAACATTAAACTATCACAAACGTAACATTTTCAAAGTAACATTCTATAGATAGATTTTCATAGTTTTTTTTTATTTTTTTTTTAATTGAAACTGAAGGTAAAGAATGCTACAAAATCTTCATACAATATTTTGCACCCAATGAACCTCTATGACCCGTCTCGCAAATAGCAAGATTGAAAAATTACCCATATAAATTTATCACTTATTTTTTGAAATTCAGTATTATTTATTTATTTAAAGAAAATCATTTAAACTCAATTTTTTTTAATTGAATATACTGTGAATAATTTATCATGAGTCTTTGTGTCAAACTCGTAACATAATTGAAACAGCAGAATATGACTTAGTGCTTTTGGCTTGTAAACCAACGAGATGCTTGCTAGTCATACTGTGTCGAAGGCCTTTTATATACGAAACAACCGCACAACCAGATTTGTTAAATTCCAAATAACAAATTATAGCTTAACCTCGACATAAACTTCTGTGTCATGCTCCGCTTAAAAACAGGAATAATTTTTTTTGCCAACAGCCTGATAATAAATTTTAATATTTCCAAAAAAAAATACCGCTAACATTTGATAACGCATTTTGGCTAATTATAAGAAATTAAAAAAATATTTTTCTTTGTGTTAAGATGATAAGAAAAAATTAAAATAAATTCACCAACCAACAAAAAAAAAATGCGCATTTTAATTCTTATCAACAGAAATATTTCTTTTTGGTCAATGACACAATATTATGAGTCTGGAGACTTTCTTTTTGATGCTTTAAAAAAATACTTCAAATTTTCAAACAAAAAACAAAAACCATTCACTTCGTTTTATCAATAAAAAAAATCCTTCGTCAGAAAAAAAAAAAAAAACAGAACAATGTTATATAAGACTCTCCTTCATTAGGCAGTTAAGGAACAAGGACTCTTTATTTACACACGTTTGCCTAAAAGATTTGCCAGTCTTATAACTAAGGATCAGACGACTACCTACTGTTTTAAAGACAATGTACAAATAGTATTCTATTATACTATTTGTCGACAGTCTGCTAAGGTTCTTCTCTGTATGATGACAAATTGTCTGCAGCTTATTGAATGTTAAATGCAAATATATACAACAAGGGGGAGAAAGTATATTGGAACAATAGAAATAAAATCCTTACTTTTGATTCGCAGTAAAAAAAAAAAAAATCTACACAGTTTGAAGAATCATAAGAAAACAACATTTACTTTGAACTTTCCACAATTTTTTATTTAAATTAATTTTTTTTATTCAAATTTTAATCGATCTGTCAAATATTGTTACGCACAATTTGATTCAATTACTCACTTAATCTTTTAACATTGACAAGCGACCATTTATGTATACAAATTGACAACAACTCTGCGATGGCATTTAATTTTTGAAAATGAATTGAAAACACAACAGAAGGTTCACAGAGGGTGGTATAACTGTGTATAGATATAATGTGTATTTTTGAATGAATGAATTTGCATTTGGAATGCTCAATGCAAAATGACAAAGAATAGAAGGAATCTGTTGGAAAGACTTAAAAAAAAAACGAACCTTTTAGGGATGAACAACAAAAAAATCTAAGAGAGACATGTACGAGTATATAGAGAACTTTTTTTTTTTATAATATGTGCCCTTTGTGTTGATGGATTAATGGAATTCCTTTTATATACAAGGGAAAACATTCTTTAGATATTTATTCGAAAAGATGGGGAGTAGGTGGAGATCAGACCAGGAATTATAAAGAACATTTTTTATAAATTTACGTGCTAGAATATTTTCCGGCACTATTTGAAAAAAAAACCTCTAGCGCGATTGACGACAATAATATTCTTTTACTACACTTTTTATTTTTGTCTTTCTGCAAATCTTAAATCCTCCAAAATGAACCAGGTATGGAGGAGAAGTCCGTCGGATTGGCTTGAACTTCAGAAATTATCTACCTGCTGTGTGTAAAGCTATACTAATAGAGAGAAAATACAAATGGTCATCAGAGCCAGTGATGCCAGAGGTGGGGAGCAGGTTTTCCCATAGTGATACCCAAAATTTCCCATTTTTTCCACGCCTTTGTGATAAATATCCCACAATTCTTCCTTGACAAAATTTTTATTATTTAATCGTAATTAATAAACGAATATGCATTGGAGAACGAAAATTTCGTGTCGCATAACCAGTGTAATAGGCTTTAATAGATCAAATGCAAAAAATGAATAAGAACGTGTTCAGATTTTTAGAATGACTTTTTTCAATCCATGACAAAAAATTCCTTTTTGTGCTATGAGGCTCAAAAAATCCCTTTTTTGTGCTATGAGGCTCAAAAATCCCTTTTTCCCTTTAAGTTTATTTAAAACGTGAAATTCTCACAAAATGGGATAAATTCCACGATCTGGCATCGCTGCATCAGAGCAACATTATTGACTCTCTTACGTCAAAATGACTGATTGTCAAATTGTGTGATCGGCAACATAGAAAGATGTCAAGTTTTTAAACAATTTAAAGCCGTGTAATCAACCTGTAAACGCAGTTAGGACACATTGACAGCAGCGTCAGCATTTGTTTTAACGTTGACAGGGCAGACATTCTTGATGATAAATTGTGAAATGTTCGATGAAGTCCGTAAATAGGATATTTTTGACTTTTTTTGATTGGTGTTCTAGATGTAGAGTAAGTCGAAGCAAAACACTCAATTTGCTTTTTTTCCGGGGCGAAAAATAAAATTTCAATTTTGGGGATTTTCAGATTTACGATTTTTCGGTGGCATTTGATACATTGTTAAACTTGACAGAATTCTTCTGGGTTATCACTCTTAAACGTCATAAATTTGATAAAATCAATTTCACATTGACTTCACATTTCACAGTGGGTCGTGACAAATTAAGAATGTTTGGCGTATAGTCAACGCAACGCCAACTTTTAGCATGTTCGTATGGATGTGTAGAAGTTTTGTGATCGTCAACGTTTGAAACATTTTGAGACAAAATTGACTAACTGGCTTCATTAGTGTGATCTCTTCCATCTCTTATACGATGACTCGGCGCACAGTGTTCCGTTTATGCAAATCTAGTGGCAATATTCATTTTTCGGGTAGATCTATAATGCAAAACTCTTAAGATTACTGAATTAACAAATTTTTGGAACATGAGAAATAAAAAAAATTTATTTGGATGAACAATTTAGCTTGTAGAGTCAGTCAAAATAGAAAAAAAATTATGGTGACAAAAAAAAAATAATTTTTTAATTTATTTTTGTAGTTTTGAGTGTAAAAATTGAGGGGAGTGCGTTAAACACTTAAGTTTTTTTTATTTTACTTGATATATTTGTTTATTAATAAAACAAAAAACTATATTTTTTAATTTAAAAGCTTTGAATTCAATGTTTTTTGAAACACCATTTTGGGCACATTTTTTCAACTTTAAAATAAGTTACAAAAATTACGCCACAAATTTCGGCTTTTAAATTAACGATACAAAAATCCTTATATATTTGTTTACATAATCTCAAAAATTCAGCTGCATAAAGATGCATAGAGCTGTGCTAGAGAGATTTGATTTGAAAAAAAGTCCATTTTTTTCCCAAAATTTTGAGTCTGAAAATTTTTTTTTCCAAAACTATTCACAAAAAAATATAATTTAAATACAAAATTAATGGATGGAATTCTGGGTTTAATAGAAGGTTATAATAATAGTATAATATACATAAGTGTTGTTGATTTTTAATATTTTTTTTTTCTAATTCAAGTCAATTTTTTTTATAAAAATTCCCCTTCTGTTTTAATTTTTTTTTCACTATTTGACTTTTAATCTACCAATAAAATATTTTTTTAGTCAAAAAATTAAAATATACACTTATTAAGCAAAAAAAAAATAATATTTATAAAAAATGGTCTATTTTCTTTTTTCCCCACTGTCCAGCTTATATTGGTTTCTATTGTTGTTTCCCCATTGTTTTACTCAAATAAGTTTCAAAACAATCGGCTGTTACTCTAAATCTAAACTTTAGACTTGTGTGAAGTGAAATACAAACTTATGTCTATCGCTTTAAGTAAAAATTATTTTTTCAACAGAAAATTATTAAACGCCTTGTATAGATATTTTTTGCAACTCTCCAGCTTGATAGCCTTAAAAATTCCCTTTAAGTTAAAAAAAAATTGTTACGATATCTTTATTCTTTTAAGAGTTATGATTTTAGCAACAAAAAAAGTCGAAACGGACCACTGTGCGTTGCGTCGGTGTATGTGATTAAAAGGATTTTTATGCACAAACCGATGATTTTGTAAATAATGCCAAATATTTTTATATAAAGCTCTTATCGCGGACTTGTAATAAATAGAATAGTATATGTACTGGATATCGATTTCAAGATCCTGATAAGATGTTTGGAAGATTTTCCGTAGTTTAAATATTTCTATCGATATGGTTTTAAAAAGAAAATCAATAATTCTTTGATTTCAGTTCATCGTACCAAAAACCTTGATATTTAAATTTGAAAATTGATTCCGTTGTTCAATTACAACATGTTTACACATATATTTCAAATTTTAAATCCCACATCCTTTCCATATGCCAACATCTCGAGTGGAATAAACTTGCCACAGTAAAATTCAAAAGCGCAGAAAAATCTAACGACCTAAAATGGTTGATTTTATTATTTTTTTTTTATTTTTATCTTGTGTCATCTTTCATCGTTAATAATATAATATCACATAAAAAGTACCCACGTACTATACAAGCATTGTAAAAATAATAAAAAAAAATCCTTATATCGAAATAAAACAAAAAATGCGTGGTTGTTTTGTGTCACATATAAGATATAAACCATTTTCAGATTATATCATCTTGCTTGCAATGTCGTCCGTCGTTTTCGCTGCTGTCGTCGTCAATAGGAAAAAATATACGTATCTATGTATATACACCACAATATGTTCCATAAAGATATATACATATACACTCATCTCGCAAAAAAAAAAAAAAAATCCCACCATAGTGATAAATGACATAATGCTCTGCATTCACGTCTGAAAACTTGGCTATCAAATAACATTTTCCAACATAATTGTTTTAATGTTCTTTGAGAGCTTAATTTTTGTTTATTCGTCGCTTAGAGACGAGTTAAAGTAATAAATGACGTTGGTATTAATAACGAGGACACTATTACTATGCTATACACATAGGGCTATATCTATAGATAAGGCTATAGTGTTATAATCGTGCAACAGACGACCATACAACTGATGGCGATGACGAAAACGAAAACGAGAACGACGACGACGTGATGCGCTAATGGATCCTAGACTACTTGTCGTAAATTTTCATACCATTAATGCAGACGATTTAATTTCTGAAGTTATAATCATCAAATATCGCACTCTCTCATCTCACTTTAGTTGAGGGAGGGGGGTCAATGTGAGTTTGATGGATTTTATGGGCAGAAAATATCAGTTGACGGTCTGGTAAGCATGATGGACGAAGGGTTGGATGATGATTGTTTAAATTTGTTTGTCCTTCGAGGATGTAAAATTTTTTCTCTTTTCAGTGTTTTTGAATATTTAAAGCTTATTTTGGTATGAGTTGAAACGATAACCATTTTGACACCTTAAAATTTTAATCTTGGCACGTCTTTAACTGATTTACTATACGATTTCTGATTTAATGTAACTTAGCTAACAAAATCAAATGAATTGAAAGTTTCCATCCACCTGAAGCAAAGCTTTAAGGTTACTGTTACAATGGATGCGTAATCTGACGGACAAGTATTTTTTTATTTTTTTTCTTCATTCAAAAATTTAATGCAATATAAATTGTACTTTTAAGAACTATCAGACTTCAAAATTATATGAAAATCGATCAAGCCATTAACAATATATTCGGGAATAACCGAAAAATAACCAAGAAAAAACCCCAAAACCCTATATCTATTATTATTGCGTTATGCGGCTTATTTTTGGCTTGGAATAACCGGAATGGAAAATTATAACAAGATATTCGGGAATAACCATAAAAAACCAAAAGAAATCGTGGAAACCTTATTTCCGGTTTTTGGCAAAAACCTAATATGCAGTATTGTACTTAGAGGTACCGGACTAAAAAAAATAATAAATAATATACAAATCGATCAAGCCATTAAGCAGTTATAAGGGATAGCCAAAAATAAACGCCAAAATCCTATTTCCGTTAGTGTTTTTTTTTTAGCAAAAACCTGATATGCAGTATTTTTGCAACTATAAAATAATACCGGACTGCAAAATTATATGAAAATCGATTAACCCATTAACAAGATATTCGGGAATAACCAAAAAATAAAACCCCATTTCCGTTAACAATTTTTTAAGCAAAGAGCTTATATGCAGTATTTTTGCAACTATCAAATAGTACCGAACTCCAAAATAATATCAAAATCGATTAAGTCATTAAAAAGGTATTCGGGAATAGTAAAAAAAAATAACCAAAAAAGTTTCAAAACGCTATTTCCGTCAAGCGACTTTTTAACAAAAACCTGATATGCAGTATTGTTGAATCTACTGAGAATTGCCGAACAACAAAACTATATAAAAATTGATCAAGCCACAAACAAGACATTAGGGAATAACCAAAAAATAACCAAAAAAAAAACGTGCAAATCCTATTTCTAATATTATTGCGTAATGCAGCTTTTTTTAGGCAGTATTTTATGTGCAGTATTGTTGAAATTACTTAAAATTACAGGACTGGAAAATTATACATAAATCGATCAAGCCATTAAGAAGATATCAGAAAAAAACCGCATAGTAACCAAACAAAAACGTCAAAACCCTTTTTCTATTGAACGATTTTTTAGCAAAAACCTGATATGCAGTATTGTTGAAACTACTAAGAAGCACCGAACTACAAAATTATATAACAATCGATCAAGCCATAAACAAGATATCAGGAAATAACCGGAAAATAACCACAAAAAAAAACTTCAAAACCCAATTTCCGTTAACCGATTTCTTTGGTAAAAACCTGGTTTGCAGTATTGTTGAAACTGCTTTAAAAATCACAAGTACGAGAAAAATTGACAAAAAAAACAAATTAAATAGTTGTTTGGAAGCTACCCATTCTAGATGAGGAATAAAATTCGAATTTCTAACATTAAAATACTTCTGAAGCTAATTTAGGACGCCCAGATGCACACATCAAAGGAAAATATCACTAAAACCACTGAATACCTCGAAATATTTTTTTTTTTTTTGAAATGAAACCAATACTTACCCCGCATAGAGGAAATAAAAATACAGACATAAAGGAAATACGAACAATACAATATGCTCTTGCTCTCTGTGCAGCACTTAAATTGACAAAAACCATTCCAAAGAATTATATAGAATCGAATGATAAATTCAAGTCAACGACACTTTTATTTCGCGCAAGCACAAAAGCAAAGAATGGCAAACAAAATAAAACCAAAACCAAACCAAACCAAAAAAAAAAAGAGTCTATGTAATGAAATTCCAAGCACGTTTCTTTTTATTCTAATTTTATGACTTAATAAACTTCCTTGCGACGTTAATGTGACTATATATATGATGGTTGAAAGCAACAACAACAACAACAAAATACCAAAAGAATTGCTGAATAAAAAAAATAAAAATCAAGTGTATATAGAGAAATTAAAACATTTAAATAATGTAATAATAAATTAAAGTCATTCAAAAAAATAAAATTTTAATTTACCAAAATAACTGAAATGAGAAAAAATATCGTAAAAAGAAAATTGCTTTAACCTTATGGTTTTGGAGTTGCGTATTGCGTTTTTCCTGCACTTGTACTGGAACTGACGATGTAACGAGAACGTCACACGACTAAAAGCTAAATTATTTGAATTTCTTTGTTTTCTCTTATGTATCTATCGATAGCTTTAAATTGTTGTCAAGGATGGTTTTGAAAATGTATTTATTTTCATTATAAAATATTGGAGCCCCACGCCTTGCCAAATATATAGAAACTAGTAGACCCGTGCTCGCCTTGCTTCGCAAAAATTTAAGAATTAATATTAACATACATATATACCGATAGTACTAAATAGGGCTACCGCTACCCGTACCTAATTTCTATTTCATCTTATTAACAAAAAGTTTAAACATTATACACTTACGTTTTGATAAATGTGAGTTCTTAAAAAATGGTTTACCTATTTGTATGTTAAGTAGGTTCATGTTTGACACATAAACAGAATCTTTATCTCCCGTTGATTTTCTTATTGCATATACAAATATACATATACTTCGCACCCAAGTAAACATCTTCTTCTTGCCTGACTACCTGCAACCAGGGTTGGCCGAATTAACTACACTTCATTTTCTACATGATTAACTACGCGTAGCTAATTTAATAAACTACACTCCTTATTTACTACAAAATGTTACGTTTGCTACATACATAGTAAATCTAGGTAAATAATAAAATTTCAGTAAAAACATTTCAACTCAAATTCAATCTTCAAAGTTTACTACATATCTAAACTACGTAGCAAATGTAAAAAATGTAGTTTATTCCAAAAAGCGTTAGTTCGGCCATCCCTGCCTGCAGCGTTATACTCAAAATGTTCCATTGTGGAAAAAGAGTAAACAAAGAGAAACCTGCACAACATAAATAAAAAAACATAAGGGAGGTAGAGAAAATGCAAAAGGGTGGAAATGATATGAAATGAAACAAAGCAGCGACCTCGTGAATGCGATTGAATTAAATTTCTGGATTTAAAAAAATAGAAAAAGTTAATGGCTTAGACATTTGTTTATATTTATTTCTCAGGTTGTATGCATAATTAAGAAAAGATTTAGGGCTTAAAATTTGCATACAAAAATTGACTTTTGGAAATAATTTTTGTTTTTTTTTAAGTATCAATTAGTTTGGTATTTATAAGTGAATATGTGGGTCAATATCAAGAAAAAAGTTGACCAAAAATTTAAAAAATTTAATTTTCGTAATAAACAAACGAATTAGATAAACAAAAACTTGCTATTTACAACCTTCTAAACATTAAGAATATTGTAAAAAAAATTCAAGTTAATCAGGTCAATAGTTTCTGAGATTTCGCGTGACAAACTAATTAATCGTTTCGTCTTTATATAATGTTAAAGATTATGCTTGTTTTAATAAATATGTTTTTGTTGTTACGCTCATCATCAAAAATACAATGCAAGAGTTTGTTTGCTACCAGCTGCAAATGCAAACAAATTCAAACATAACAAAAATGGGTGTGGCAGTAGCCGGGCTCCCAAAAAAAACTAAAAACGTAATGTTTAAGTTTCAAGAGTGGTTACATATTTACAAAATTTTAAATCTCTAGAGATCTTCCATAGAGATGACTAAGTTAGAATAAAAGAATAAAAGTGGGCGTGGTAGTAGGCGGTAAAAATTACACATGTCATACCTTCGTTTTAAGAGACTTTTTTGACAATTTTTTTTGATTTAAAGTCGTTTACTACGGAAAAAATTCGATTATAAGAAATGTGGGCGTGGCAGTGTGTGGTTTTTAATAAAAACCACTTTCCAAACATTCCTTCCGATAAAAGGAATAAACTATGAAAATTTCAACAAAGTCGGTTTAGTAGTTTTTGAGTTTATAAGTGACAATGGGTACCCGACGTGCGTCAAAATGCAATTTTTGGCAAACTATTGACCCAATTTTGACCAACCTTCACAGAAACACTCTATCAAAGATTGCCTGAAAATTTAAGTTCAATCGATTAGGATTTTTCGGAGAATATACTATAATATTTTCCTTTTGGTTTTTGCCATTTCATTAGGTTTTTTCTTTCCCTTGTTACTCCAACTTCAAATTAGATTCTTACTTCCTTTACTCTCGTATACACACGAAATCTTTAGATATAGATTACCATTTATTTATTTTATTTTATTTTGTAGAACAAAATATTCGATCGATACCCTCGTATACAAATCGCTGATTTTGAGTGAGAAATAATTCATGTTGTTTATAACTTGATACTTTACGAAACTACAACCAATATATTCCATATATACATTAGCGTCAAGTTTCGTTTTTAAATAGGAATTATCAAAATATACAAATTGCATACTCTCAAAACACTCTGTAAATTCGATTGATTAAAAAAGAATTCCCAAACACAAACATTTAAAGATGGATTTTTTTAGGATCAATATTTGATGTGAATGCCATTTAATGTGACGCATGTTATTGCATCTACAAATACATACATTTATGTGATGCAAACATAATCGATTTTATTATGATTGCACAGCGAATTGTAAAAATTAAATTTTTGAATATTTGCCAATTAACAAAATTTTATTAATAAATTTCGTTCAGGGTTTTCACAATCTATGAAATAAATAAAATTGAAATTTGCATGTGGATAATTTTTGTATATATGCAGATTATAAATATGCTCAGATACGTATAGAATGGAAGTTACCTTATAATATTTTTTCGAGCTTTTTGAGAAATCTTAGAATTCAAAAAGAAGCTTAATTTATTTGAACACGGTTTTTTTTAAATGGACTAAAATAATGTATGTAGTAGCTCGTGGCGTATTAGTTGGTGTATAGGACTGTTGCGCCGAAAATCATGGGTTCGATTTCCAGAAAAAAAAAAGAAATGTTTTTCACGGGTTACTGCCTCTTGCGAGGAAGCAGACAGGAGACATGTTTATGTAAGAATGAGATGCTTACGTCCTTTTTTTGTCACACGCGTCATAAATTCCTTAATATTAGCTAAGCTTTAAAAGAGATATGTTTATGTAAGCTATTGCAGCCATAATGAGATGCTTATGTCCTATTTTTGTCACGTCACACGCGTTATAAATGCGTTAATATGCGCTAAGCTTTAAAAGAGACATTTTTATGTAAGCTATTGCAACCAGAATGAGACGCTTACGTCCTTTTTTTGTCACTTGTCACGTCACGTCACGTCACGGGTTACTGCCTCTTGCGAGGAAGGAGATAGGAGACATGTTTATGTAAGAATGAGATGCTTACGCCCTTTTTTTGTCACGTCACGTCAAACGCGTCATAGATACCTTAATATGCGCTAAGCTTTAAAAGAGACATGTTTATGTAAGCTGATGCATCCTGAATGAGATACGTCCTTTTTTTTTGTACCTACCCACAGTTTTTCGATGAAAAGGATAGAATATCTACGAGTAGTCTAAAATTAACTCTTCTCTTCTTTGAAACACCTTAATTGTTTGATTGACAAGAAGGCTTCTTTTTTCAAAAAAATTTGTTTAATTTTTTTTTTATTACTTTGCACTTTATATTTCAACTCAAATACTAATTAATTTTTTTTGTTTCTTCTCATTTCAGGTAAGTTTCATGATGACGAACGATTCCAAAAACAAAATAAAAACAATTGGGTAAACAAAATCCCTATACCCTTTTTTTGGGTATAATATAAATTCAAACTATAGATATTAAAAAAAAAAGTTAAAAAGCTTTTACTACCTCAAACCTATACCTACTATGTATGTATATTGTATGTATATCATAAATTCTCCTTTTACCTTAATAAAACACTCAAAATAAAAAGAAACAACCATTTAATTATATCCGAGGTAAAAACTTTCACTTCCAAATTAAATTACCGAAAATAAAATCGCGTTTAAGTACTTTGTGTTTTTTTTTTTTTTGTGAATCCTTTTTTTTTTTGGAAAATATATTTATGTACTGTACCTACACTCGTATAAATATAATTTAATTTTTTTTTTTAAACTCAATAAAAGTGAAATATGTATAAACACAAGCGTTGTGCAACGGAGCGGGGCATTAATTTTATTTCTCTTCTTCACCCGACAAACAGGTGTGATTTCTTCCGCAATGTAATTGCTGGGAGGAGGGTGGTAAATAAAAATTCTGCGGGAAATGGTAAACAAAAAGATAAATCCCCCACTGGGTTGCATGAACTTGATCTTATAATTCAAATGCTTATTTATTAAAGAAAAATGTAAAAGAAAACATGAAATAAGTTCTTCTAGGTAAAACAACATCAACAGTTGTTTTGATCTTAAAAAAAGGAATTCAAAATTTGTCCTCAAAATTGAAAGATTTTGGCATGACAGTCATACCAGATGTTCTGAACATACCTGACATACCATGTATACCAGACGTACCAGATATACAGAATATACCAGAAACTTACCAGTCATATCAGACATTCCAGATGTATTTATTACCAGTCGTACCAGAGGTACCACATATCAGACATTCTAGTCATGTCAGGGGCCTATTTCACAGAACATACATCACATACATCACAGAAATGTATGTGACGTTAAATAGGCCCCATATGAGTGGGCGTAAATTTTAAATTTTTTTAAAATTGTGCGTTTTCTAAGTTGACGCATAGTTTTACTAAAAATTCAAAATTTACACTGAGCCATCTTTGGCGACTACTTTAAGGTACATACATTCATACAATGTATGTGATGTATGTTCCGTGAAATAGGCCCCAGATGTACCACATATCAAACATTCCACTCATTCCAGATGAACCAAATTCCAGGCATATCTACCAATCATACCAGATGTAGGTACAACATACCAGGCATGTCAGTCATACCAGACATGCCAGATATATTTCAAATCAGACATTCTAGACGTACCAAATACTGGATATATCTATTAATATTACCAGACATGGCAATCATGTCAGATGAACCAGATACCAGTCATACAAGACGTACCAAATTTTCCAAATACCAGGCATATCTATCAGTAATACCAGACATGCCAGTCATGTGAGATGCACCAGATATCAGTCATACCAGACATACCAAATGCACCATATACCAGACAAATGTATCTATCAGCTTTACCAGACATACCAGTCATGCCAGATGTATCAGATACCAGTCTTACCAGACGTACAAAATTTACCAAATACATATCTTTCGGTTATACCAGACATAGCACTCATACCAGATATACCAGATCTACTAGACGTACCAGACATAGCAAATTTACCAGACGTATACCAGACAGACAGAATTGCGGAACCCACTTTTTCGCATTCTCTATCATCGTGGTGTCTGATTATAATCTCAAGTTCAATTTTTTTTTCACGACTCCAAAACTACAGTATCTACCTACGTATAAGGCAAGTAAAAAAAAATATAGGTACATAATAAAAAAGTCCAACGGCATTTAAAAGTGTTGCAGTTGTTTTTTTTTTTTGTTAAAGCGAAACCAAACTATCCAACGATACGCATAATAAGCTTAAAGGGTTTTAAGAGGCCAAGCGTTCAGTGTATGTTAATTTTGTTTTTTTTTTGTTATTCAGTTTATTTAAACTTCGTCCCAGTCCCGACTCCCGGTATGTACTATACAACCTATATAGAGTTGCATTCATGTGCTAATACATTTAACTTGGGACAAATTTTCAAAAACTTTGTCCTTGCATGTGCGAAAATATCCTGATGATGGTGAATGTACCTGTGTGACATGGGTGGCTTGACTGGCTTGAGTGGCAGTGCGAAAAAATGCATAAATTTGTCGTCGGGTTTTTATGTATTATGGTACTTAGGTATTTTGTTTGTGTTTGCATTTTTATTAAGGGCGTTTTTTTTTTTTTTTTTTTTTTTTTTTTTTACTATAACAGCAGGTTGTGTGTTTACTTAAGAGGAGAAGACGGAATTTAGTTTAAATTATATCCTTTTGTTATTAAATTAAAATACAGGTGTAGAGATCTTATAAATATTAGTATCAACTTACAGTGAAGGGTGACACTTATTATGATTTAGTGTGGTGAATTAAAAAGCTATTAAATACTCACACCACAATGTTAATGTAACTCTGGATATTGCAATTGAAAAATTATCTAAAGTGATGTGTGTTATTTAACCATGAATAGTAATTGGTGAAAAAAGGTTGGTCTTATACTACTGCTTCTTAGTCTATCAGGGGGAGATTCGAAGAATCGTTGGGCTGATTCGTCGCTGCCCCTACTATGCAATGGTCCCGGCCCTTTCAGCCGCTATATTTCAGCTTTTTGAACCAACAGTTAGACGTCTCTCTAGGACTACTTAACGCTATAAATAAGCATACGTATTTTCTCCGTTTATTTGAAAAACGTTGGTAATGTCATAAGGTGTATTGCACTTCGAACGTTTAGTATTTATTTAGCACTGATGTCATTTCACCCGAAAGTATTTTTTTTTTTATTTAATTTTTCATTTAAATTATAGGATTTCTAGCTGGTTGAAACCAGGTTAAAACCCGTTCTAAAACCGATTAAAAGTCGGTTACAACACGTTGATAAGCCGGTTATAAGCTGGTTAAAATCCAGTTGAAACCAGGTTAAAATTCGGTTAAAACAAGGTGAATAAGCGTCTACCTTCAAATTTGGTTGAAACGAGGTGAAAATTCGGTTAAAAGCCTTTGATAAGCTGTTTAAAACGAGGTTAAAAGCAGTTGATAAGCCGATTAAAAGCCTTTGATAGGCCGTTTAAATGAGTTAATATGCCGGTTAAAAACAGGTTACAAGTCGGTTTAAACCAGGTTAAAAGTCGATTCAAAAACGTTGATAAGCCGTTCAAATGTCCGCCGTGGCTTGTCTGTGTGGGGCGCATCCGAAATGTCCAATTTCGATAGCCGCTATGGTTTGTGGCTTACTCGCATAGACCTGCTACTTTAGAAAACCCCACAACATGAAATCTATAACGGGGTCAAATCGCACGATCTCGGCATGGCTAGTTCACATCACCTCCACGTGCGTGAGATGATCATTGACCATCCAATCGCTCGTGCAGAATTTCTAATGTGGTGTGAGCTGTGTGGCACGTCGCGCTTCCTGTTGAAACCACAAGTCGTTAAGGTCCATATCTTGCAATTCAAGCCAAAAAAAGTTGGTAATCACTAACCTATAGCGCCCGCCGTTGACGGTGATGACATGGCCATTGTCGTTCTCAAAGAAATATGGACCGATGACGTCGGCAGCACAAAATCCACACCAAACAGTGACTTTTTCGGAATGCATTGGACGCTCTTGGATTTCATGTAGATTGGTATCGAATTTTTTTGTTGGCGTACCCATTCATCCAGAAATAGATCTCATCGCTAAAGATGATTTTTGAATGAAAATTATGGTCAGTTCCCAACTGCTCCAGAGCCCATTCATCGATCACACGTGCGTCGTTGTTTATGGTCGTTTACCTCCAGCTCCTGGGTCAATTGAATTTGGTACGGGTGCAGGCTCAAGTCACGACTCAAAATTCGCCAAGTTGTGGTCTGCGAAAGGACGAGTTCCTGTGAGCGACGCGAAATCGACTGCCTCGGATTCTCTTGCGCACTTTCACAGACAACGGCGATTTTGCGTTTCGTCGTAGTACGGGTGTTGGTTGATCGTTTACTCAACTAGTGGACTCAAATTTATCCACTACACTGCGGCTAGTCCTCTCGGTAGGAAGATTACGGCGACCGTAAAATGGGCGAAGTGCCCGGAACTTTGCCCAAATAGAACAGCCATTTTACCATTTACACGTGTTGTTCAACGCTATATCCATTCATGGTGATTTGTCAAAACAGACTGAATAAATGACGGCCAATTTGACTGGTGTAACTTCAACAATATGGCCGCTATCAACTGTCAAATTTTGAAAGTCCCTACTAGAAGACCGATTACATCACAAAAGATGAAATGTACAATTTAATTTTACGTCAAAATCAAAATTGAGAATAATAGATTAGTTAGGTGACTATATGCTATCGATTGAAGTTGAATAAACGAAATCTATTTATGAATCTTCCAAACTTTCTTTTAAACTATTTAAGATAATATCTCAAATTCAGAGTCTCTCAGATTCTCACATTAAACCTTTAAAAAAAAAAGTTTTTCCGTAATTTTAAAACTCCACCCTCCTTTTTTTATTTAAAGGTTGTCCTTCACTATTATAAAAGCGTTTTCCATCGTTACATAGCTCATTTCTACTTTTTAATGTAAAACTTGCTTGAAAAGGATATTGAGGACATTTTATTTTACTGTGAAATAATAAAATACAAACACAGAGAAACAGACAGACAGACAGACTTAACCTGCCGGAAGATGAATGGATGAACGGAAGGAAGGAAGGTGTCGTCATCCGTATAGCAACAATTCAATCTCCCCCCCCCCCACCCGCACTATCTCATCTACCCACTGACTGACCACAACCGCATCAGCATGGAATTCATTTTTCTCTTCTGTTCTGGATGGTCGATTTGCGACGACGAACGGTCGTATCTTTTGTACCTATGAAGGAAAAAAAAAGAAATTCTTTTTGTTGAGTTTTCAACTAGATAGGTAGTAATTTACTTTTTGTGGTTATATTGTGCATTTCGTCGCCATTGCATAAGTATTTTTTAGCAGCAAAGGTCTAGGTAAGGTACATATAGGTACCATGACATAAAGCATCATAAACCAACCTCTTTATATATAACGCAACACCTTGCATGACCTTTTTTTTTGCAATTTGAAAATTTTCCTCACAAGGAAGACAACAACAAGTCACAGGACTAAAAAAATCTATAGATAGAATATTTACTTCTTTTTTTTACACAAAAATCTCGCAGGTTATTTTGTATCTGTCTCTGTAGACAAGCTCTGAGGATATTCTCATTCATTCATACCTCTCGTGGGAGATGTAACTGTTGTTTCACCATCTTCTTATTCTATTCATTTATGGAAAACAATTCAAAAAGGGCGAAAAGAAACAAAAACAGACAAAAAAAACAGGAATAACAGAGAGAATCCCGACGATATGGACACAAACCAAAAAAAAATAAAAAACAAAATGAAAATATTTTAAATGAATATTTATAAGTTGGAAACAGTGTAGACGCGATTTTTGTTTCCTGTTTTCCTATTACGTACCTCCTCTTTGCCGCCGCGTTCGCAGTCTATCTGGTCTGGGGTATAGGGTACCCTGCTAACGCTTAAAATGTTGTTTTCTCTTATAGTCCTTCCGGCTTTTTAGTTTGAGGTTTTGGCATCAGAGAACAGAACAGAGTGAAGGAAAGTCAGTTTGTCTATCTCCATTTTTTTTTTTTTTCGTTGATGATCCTATTTGAGAGAATTTTTTTTAATGGATTCACAAACACTGACAGAGAAAAAAAAAAATAACAGCAACAAGACCTTTTTATAATTCACTATAGATACTGTATGATAAAAGAGAGAGTTCAACTTGTTTTTATTTTTTTTCTAACACTCTTCCTTCTTTTTATTGAGTGTAAAAAAAAAACTGAATGAATTAAACCATGGATCCCAAATCAAGCTTCCCTTCAGTTGCCTTCAGCTCCCTCCAGCTCCATCCAGCTTCATCCAGCTCGCACTATAACCATGTCGTCGTCCTTTGCTTTCGATTTTTATCCCAATGTGGCAATCATTCAATGCAGTGATCCCTATTGTAATTGAATATTTTAGAGTTTACTTTTTTTTTCTTGTTGTTGTTCTTGTTGTTTTTGGTATTTTCTTGTTGTTTGAGGTGGAAATTGTGTACACAATAAGCTGAAATTTCCGGAAGGAAACGAATATTTTTTTTTTTATTTTTTTTGTTATTCGTGTCCACCGGGAGAGTCTGTTATATGAATTATTAATTTACTCGTACTGTTAATGGAATATTGAGTTTTGTTGAAGCGGGTAGTAAATGAAAATAAACAAATGGAACAGAACAAAAACCACACAAATCAATTAAACATGTAGTGTGAGAGTTACCGTTACCAATAGGAAGAAAGGTTGGCATATCAAAAGTTCTCAAAATAAAAAAAAAATTTAATTATAAGGTTTATGATTGGGATATTGTGATTCCTAAGAGTCTTTTATTTCAATTATAAATTATGAAACCAGACATTTTATACATAAGTGTTTTGGCAACAATTTTGTAAAATATTTTCTCAAAGTTCTTAAATTTTTCATTAAAAATTTGCATTTCGAAAAGAGAAAATTAAATTTACGGCGAATTCAAATAATCCACTAGAATGGCATTGCTCTTCCCATTGCAACCGAAAAATTTGTATAAACAATTGCAGCGAGACATTTTACCTTTAATTTAAGACCTTAATTATGAAAATCTCACAACTAGAATCGAAGTTTGAGCCTCCTCCATTAACTATATCCATTGGAAGTTTTACATGAAATAACGAGATTCTCCCATTGATGTTTGATGATGGTTGACAATCGATCAAGCTGGCAAATTTTGATTGATTGTGATTTTTTGATTGATTTTAAATTAAGATTGTGATGCTCGTATAGTCGGGAAGGATATATGTAGTTAAATAATCGTTGTTTTGTTGACTTTTTTTATTGAGAAAAACTGGATTCTCCCGACTTCCAAATTAGCAATATTTCTATGAAAAAAATTTATTTGTGTATTCTTTTTGCCAGAACTTTATCATGACTTGGCCGTGGGGCTTACGGCGACTATAATAGAGCTATGTAAGCTGTGTGTTTCTGCGTACCTACACCTATGGTTCACATGCCGAAGTGAATTAGGGTTTCGCTGCTTATTGCCTACAACGAAAGAGTGTTCCCATCAATGTAATTCACGCATTAAACGCCAGCGGAAGAATTCTCTAGATATAATCTTTAATTCCAATTAGGCCGAACTACTTGGTGGAAACATAACAAGTACTACGTCATATTCTCAGTTGTTCGGGCCTACAAGGAGGGGTTTATTCCGGCTCCACACCCTTGTAGTTACATAGGTATTAACATTGTGGTATTCCAAGAATGGAGATTGTTCTTCTGGGAAACTTCCCTATCACGAAAAAACAACTTTCTGTTCTGAAATCCTCGGATAAGGATGATTCAAATGTTAACGACCCAAACAAACGAAAAAAGGGACAAAGAATTTGAAATTTCACGGAAAGTTTCCGGAAGACCACGTACAGCCGAAGAAGTAGTTCAGAACCTGGATAGGGGCTTAAGGCTGACGCATTTGCTATCCAGGAAATTAAGTGCGATAGGATAGCGAGGGTATACGAAAAATGAGGAAGTGTTCTACTTCGATGAGTGCTGCAAGAAGCAGGGTTTGCAGTTCTCTGGTTGTGGATTTGTCATAAGGGGAAATTAACCCAAGAAGTTTTGGGATTCTTAATGCAATCAATCATGGGACCACCTGGTTAGCAAAATAAACGTTTTTTAGATTTTTCTCTAAATTAAAACTAATTTTTCCGGTTAAAAAAAAGAATAAAATGCTCCTAAAGCCCCCAGTTGTATTTCCTCCTATTAAATTCATATTTATATATTTTTTAGAAGAGATTTTTGGAAAGAAATTTTATAGACATTTTGAAAATTTTCATCAAATTGATGGTAGGTTTCAAACACCCCTCTCGTATTAAATTTGTTTCATCCTTAACAAAAAGAACTTTCACAAATGTAGCTTGACATTTCACCTCTTTCTCCTTAGACTTTCAAGATCCGACTATTAGAACTCAAGTTAGAAGTTTAGCAAATAAAGTTTTTGGAAATTTTGAATAAATATGAGTTTCCTCGGTTGAAATTCGTGGTTGACAAACGAAAACAAACAATTTATCATTGTTTTCGATTTCGTTTCATGGTCGGTTTTTCTGTTAAATTCCCATCTCAAAGCCTTTTCGAAGAAGCTTAACTTCAACAAGTAAAAGGTCGTTTTCGAAAACGTCAAATAAACGTCAATTTAAATGTCAACAGATCAATCATTTTTTTTGCAGATATCGCAATCCTTGTCAAATATGCATTTGTTCTGCTTGCACAAGTTGATCAACTTCAGTCAATTTTTTTTCCAATGCATTTGACATTTACGAACACTCGCTGTTTAGATTTTCAATATTTTTGTACGTCACCTCGATTGTTTTACTGCAGATTTGATGTTATCGAACATATTACTTAAGCAAAACTGCGTTTTCGATTAAAAAACCAATCAAATTATCATTTCTGGTTTTGATCCTTTGAGAAAATAAAAGAAAGCACAACACTGAAGAAATTTGCAAACTAAGTTTTGGAATTTAACAATGATTAAAGATAAAAAAATAAAGACTCAAAAAGTGAAATAGTCGAGATAGATATGAAGAAATGAAATAAAAAAGTTTTTGGTTTGATTCAATGAAGAATAGTCATTTGGGTACCTAAGTGAACTATATGAATACTACTCTCGGTGTGTCTACCCATGATTCTCTATGCGGTGTTGAGGTTATTTTGGTTTTCTTTCAATAGTACCTACCTACCTAAAGTAGATTTTTCTACATACATACATACACCTACAAATGTGTGACTGGATGAACATCTAAAGAACACTAACTAACGTTTGATGTGGTCGTCTCTATATATTCAATTCAGGGGGATGGTATGGTACCTTCATGTGTGGCTTTGTATACTAAAAAGGGTTTCTTTATTTATTTTTTATTTATTTTACTTTTCATAGATATATATTTCGCTTTCATTCTCATCGTCGTCGTAGTCGCAGAGTCGGCATTCGCCTTAAAGGAGCATTTTATCCTGCGTGGGTCAGCTTATATATAATATATCCTTGTTTTTAGTGTCAACACAGTTCGTATACGATAAACCATGAATGAAGAATATGTTTAAAGCTGAAAAAGAAAATGGTAGCTTAATACATTTTTTTTTCTATCCTCTTGTGTATACTTTAAGGTAAATTGCTTTTTTATTTTATTTTATGAGTTTTTCTTCTTTTTTGTTTATATTTATGTATGGATATAGGTATACTCACTTTTCCGCCACTTAGTGTAAAATGCTTCCAAAAAGGAAAAATAATAAACTGTATTTTATTTTTGTTTAGGTGGTATTGAACGTAGTGACAGAATAGTTTGACATTAAAAGGATATTTCTTCTTTAAAAAAAATATGTCTGGCAAAAGAAAAGAAATCATATGTTTTTTATCTTGTATCTTTTATCTTTGGTTTGGTAAAACAAATCGGTTTGGGATTTTGTATGGATGTTAAGCAACATTCGAGGATAGAAAATAAGTTAGGTGGATAATTTGTAGTCCATTAGTCGTTACTTAGTTGTGATAATTTCTCATTTCGTCGCCCAAAAATTTTTGGATTTATCATTAACCATACGACGAAACAATTTTCGGGCAACGATTTGTCATTCAATGTTTTCAGTGTCTTTTTTTCTTGCTTTGCTAAGTTGATGTCAAGATAGCGAAGCACTTGCTCAACAAACTGTAAGAATTTGCTAGAGTGAATGGTTTATTACTTAATTATAGTCCCCTAGCCTTTAATTGGTTGCGATAATTACAATTTTGTCTTGCGATGTTTTCTATGTTTGTTTTAAAACTCGTTAAAGTGATTGTTTTAATGCTTAATGATTTGCCGTTTGTCAGACTTTAATAAGCTCTTATAATTTCATTATGCAATGGATTCTATATTTTTTTAATTTAGAAAAAACATAGAAAACAGTGCACGATACTATTTGCATTAACACAACTCATTAAAGACTGGTTTACGGCAAATTTTTAATCATTAAAACATTCACTATAACAAATTTTTACAACAAACATAGAAAACATCGCATGAAAAAATTAACTAATTTTGGGCTAGGCGACTAATTAAGTAATAAACCATTCTAGTGCTAGTGCTTCGCTATCTTGACATCAGCAAGAAAAAAACATAGAAAACATTGAATGACAAATGAGAAATTATCACAACTAAATTAACATATAATTTACTGAAAATTATCCATCTGCCTATTTTTCGATCAGGAAATGTTTAAAAAAAATTATTAAGCAATAATGCAATGTTTTCTATGTTTTTTTTTTCATTTAAAAAAAAAAAAACAGAAAAGATTGCACAAAAAAATTGTTATTATCACAACTAATTAAAACCAGCAAACAGCAAATTATTAAGCATTAAACCATTCACAAGTAAAAAGGGTTTTTAAAACATAGAAAACTTTGCACGACTAATTAAAGAGTAGCTAAAAGCAAATTATTAAATAGTAAACGATTCACTATAGCAAGTTTTTACCGCTTTTTGAGGGGTTGATCCGCTAAATTCATATGAACTTAGCAAAGCAGCAACAAAAAAAACATAGAAAAAACAGAAATTCTTGACCCGTGTCAAATCTTTCATACAATCTCCCTCCTTATATGTTCAACGAACTGTTGACTTATAAATCGAGTACGGAGAAAAAGAAAGAAACCGAATGTACAACAACAACTTGTGTGTAGCTAGTAAAAATGCTGGTTTCAAATGCAATTGTCAAAACAAGAAAACTTAAAATTGGACCGACTTGATCAAGTGACCTCGGTGGCGCAATGCGTATGCATATGGCTCGGAGGGAGCTTGGTCCAAGTTCGAGTCCTACCTGGGCATAGAAAGTTTTTTCAATTAAAATTGAACAAAGACCAAGCACCACTTAAAGGAGTCTGATGATCGGCGTGGCAGTCGTGAAATAGCTATAACTCCAGCCTATAAACAAAAAAACTTGGTGGTAGCTCACTCAAGTGTTGTTGTTCATTCAAAACCTTCGAAAACATTTAATGTCAAATTCGAAATTATCACAACTAATTAACGACTAATTATCATTAATTATCCACCTAATCTATTTTAGATCTGTGAATAATGTGAAATAATTTATTTCTGCCTTCTCAAATGTTTTAAAGGTCGAAGATTTACTAACCCACCATCTTGAATGAGTTAAGTCCTTGAATTCAAAATACATTTTAAAATAATCAATGATATTTTACCAACACCTATAAAAATAAGTTTCAAATTTGAGGTTTCAATCTCTCACTTTAGATTTAGATTCTGTTTCAATAGAAAATACCCAAAACACCCTGTTAAATTATTTTTGTTGAATAGTCTTGTAAATTTCCATAGAAATAAAACAAATTATCAACATTATCTTTATTAATTTAGGTGTTTTGATTTTTGCAAAAAAAAAAATAATAATACTGGTTGATGGCTGCGCGGCGTGATAGTCGAACGCAATAGCCATTGGATACGTCACGGGGTGTTTTAGATTAAACCAAAATTTATTTCTTATTTTTTTTTAAACTGAAGTTGAATATGACAAAAGAATAGATGAAATATATATCGCACCCTTAGAATGAAAGTGACCTAACTACAAAATTCGGCATCTTTTTTACCACCTGGTTTTAGAGTTCATTTTGTTTTTTAAGGTCGGTCAGTTTATTGAAAAATAAGAAGTTACGAAAATTTTGAGTTAGGTCACTTTCATTCTAAGGGTGCGATATACGTAGTTAAAATAAAATATTAACATGCAGTTACTGTAACTACTATCAAATGGAGAATCAATAATCGTTTAATTCCCCTGTGGCAACCATAAATAATTTTTAAATGTAAGAATATTTCCAGCTATAAAAAAGAAATTTATAGTTCGACGGCTACATAAAGTTCAGCAATTTATTTCCTTTTTAATTATATACAATTAACTTAGCGTCGCGTTAAAAACAAAAACCTATGGAATTAGGAATGTCATTACAAATGACTCTGTTGTTTTCATTCAATAACTCTGAACAAAACAAAAATAAAAGCGACTGGCGGCGGACATGGTTTTGTTGGGCGGTTGGCATAGTGCAATGCAAAAAAAAACCAATTGAACCTATTATAATTGTAGCAAACATTCTAATTAAACATTAATGCCATGCCAAATAGTATACTATAGTCCTTATAAATATACGTAGGTTCAGTTCAAATTATATATTTATATAAAGCTATACCTACCTTTAACTATGTTTTTAAAAATATAGTCGTGTCGTATATAGACCTAAAACAGTAGTTACAATTATTTATCTGATTTTTGTAGAATAGGAAGCATGATTAGGACAATATTGTTGATTCGAATGCAAAACAACCACGCAAGCGGACTAAATTCAACTATAAAGGCCTTATTTAGATAGAGACAGGGAATAAATTTTAAAAAAAAATAAATAAATAAGGAATAGAGTTTGTGGACTTTTCTACGTTTTGTGAATTGTGTCCTATTCAACAGTACATTTGTTGTTCACAGTCATATTAAATTGGTATACGAAAAATTCACACATAGACACACCCGCATGTAGGAGGTAGATACTTTATAATGATAATGTTGACTATTAATTTTCGTATTCGAACCGCATAGATGTACCTAACAGTTTTAAAAATATTCACTATAGTCATTTTTAAAATACACAGCGAGTCACTTGATTGAGATAGCATTTTCAATTTTTTTTTTTTAAATATTTATTTACCCCTGTTACGATTGTCAATTGATAGTTGACGTATGTCAAGTTAGCACTACACTTTGTAAAATTTAAAAAACTAAGTACATTATTAATTGTAGCTTTTTTGTTGTAAATTAGTTGCGAAAACAAAAAAATTCTAAAAATTTTTGTTGAAAAAATTAAAAAAAAAAAAACATACCTAGCTTTTTTTTTAAATCTGTCAAGAATTTTTTTCTTTCGGCAACTAATTTACAACATAAAATGCCACAGTTAATTGTATACTTAGTTTTTTACATTTTACAAATTGTACCTAGTGCTAACTGGACGTACGTTAATAATTGATAAATATTGATCTATATTGATAAATATTAATCTATATTTAACAAACCCAATTGACAGATGTTTTGATCATTGAGGATGGTTGTGGAGAAAATTGATATGTTGTAACAGAGGTATTGAGGTATTAAGGTATTGAGTTTTAATTTACTAAAATTCAATATTTGTCAACTATCAATTGAAAAATGACAATCGTAATAGAGATTTTAGTAAGTCATTGAAGGTTATTACTTCAAAATTTCAAAGAACACATCCGATTTTGAAGATTTGATTGCCAGATTTTTGTTTATTTTAATAATTTATACTAGCAGACCCGTATTTGTGTTGCTTAGAAAAGTTTTAAAATAATAATTGCTTTAACTATAATGAAAATTAGCATAAATCGATTTTTTAGAAGAGAAGAAATGGTTGGAAGAACAGTAAAGGAAGGGATATGAAAATTGAGCATTTTATGATAAAGACTTTAAATAAATATAATATCGGATCTTTGAGATTAAGGTCTTAGAATTCAAGTAAAATCTCAGGCTAGAAATTTATGTCACAAAACTGTACCTACGTCTAAGCCAATGCAACTATTGAACCTAGAATATAGATAGGTGATAAATAGGGATTTCCATGCAAATGCATATTGTTTTTGACAAACTTTAGAAGCAAGAGAACAAATTATCTTTACGAATCATTAATTTTCCTTTAAAATGGCATTCAATCGTTAATGCATATTTTTGCATATTTGACTATAAATGCATATTTTACATATTTTTGCATATATTTACAATAAATGCATATTTTCCTTCATATTTTTAAAAAAATTACCACAAAATTGAAAAACATCGGTTTCAAAGAAATGCAAACGCCCATTAAAATTAGAATCAATGAACTGGGTGAAAATTAAAACAAATTCCTTGCGTTCCATTATTGGTTTCAAACGGAAAAAAAATATTTTTAAAGGCACCATCTCGCGTGGAACTTTTTAGAGAAAAGTATCCTTTAACACCTCTTCCACCACTGCCTATTGTTACCAGGTGGGGAACTTGGATAGAAGCACTTGTACATTACGCAAGGCACTATGAGGAGTTTGAAGAAGTGGTCAATAATTTCGATGATTCTGATGTTGTTGCAATTAAAAATGCAAGAGATATTGAACCATCCTTTACTTAAAAGCCTAAAAATATTAATTAGCTCTATCTACAGTTTTCTTACCATACCATTACAAAGCTTGAGGGAAGGAACTCATTAAAAAATCAAATTGATTTAGTTGAAAATGCTGTTGTAAAAATAACTACTCTTGGTCCAGCCATACAAAAGAAGAATGAGAATGTTCTAGCAAAAAACGAAAGATTTTCAGCAGTGAAAAATATATGCAAGGCATTCACATTGAGCTGCAGTAATGAAAATTATTTGAGAAGCCTTACAACTGATGAAATTTCTTCTTTTAAGAATACACCACTTCAAAGGCCCAATGGCCAAAGCTTTATTTTTAAAAAATTTAAGAAGAATTTCATGATTTATGTCAATAAAACATATGCAAATATTGAGGATTCGATGTGGATAACGATTTCTATTTTTTTGTGTTATTTTGAAAAAATTTATTATTCGAACGGATGTCTTTTTCTTATGTTGATATTATTTTTATTTATTGTTCCATGTTTTGTGTATTTTTTAATTTCTTACTATACCTAATTGTTTTTTAGTTCCTTTAAAAGATAATAAAAGACTGACTTTTTTTTCCTAAAAACTGTATACCAAGTTTTTTTTTTGTGTTCATTGAAAAGAAATTGAGATAGAAGGTAAAATATATGATTTTAAATGCATATTTTAAGTGCATATTTCCCATTTTTAAGAGCATATTTTTAGCGCATATTTTGCGTTTTTAAGTGCATGGAAATCCTAGCCCTAGTGATAAAATATACTTGAACTTCTTTAATAAACTGATAAATTTAGTTCTAATGTTCAGATGTTCAAGGTTAAGGTCCTCAAATGCAAATTAAATTTTAGGCTTCATTTAAAGCAGCTCACACACGATTCAATTAGGTTGTCAACTCAGCTGTCAACTTAATTGGTGCTTGGCTTTTCATATATGCTCAGATAAAAGAATACTGCTTAATGGTCAAAACCATTACTATTGTCTTAAGAAATTACACCACACGAGTTTATTAAATTTATTAAAAGATAAGTTCAAAATGCAAAATATTCTAGAAAATCAGGTTTGCCTTGAGTTTGAGGTATACACATCAAATTATTTATAAATTTGGTCTAGCGTTAAAAAGGGTTCACTTTGACAGTAAATCAAATAACTTGCCTACATAAATAGTTCAATAAGTTGAGAAACTTGTACATCAATTTGAGCAAATTTGAGCAAATATTTGATTTTCTTCAACATCAACCTTCAAATTGATTAAATAAACTGAACTGAACAACATTAATTTAACCGCCAACTGGGATGTGACAAATAAAAATATCTACATATTGTAATTTCAGACTGTGGAATGGTTTCTAAGACAGCTTTAGAAGTTTTGGTGCAACTTATAGGATACAAATTAGAGATCACCAAGATTAGTCATGTTTTTATTTTATCGAGCTAACACAAATCATTTTCAATGTCCCCATAGTTACTCTATGAGTGAAATCTGTAAATTTTTTTTTTAAATGTTGCTTAGACCATTTTCACGTTCAGTGTCTAACATTAAATCTAGAAAATTTAATTATGTAAGTAGGTACACATATATATGTAAGTCTAGTGATCCAGAGTGTATCTACGAGTATACCTAGCAATAATGCAACACCCATATTGTACGGTTTGAAACAACAGCGCACTTTGTAAACAAACAACCAAAATCCATTTATATAATACACACATTCTGAACACAATACACCCCCACTGAATTACTGAATATATTTTTGGGTAAATATAAGTGGGTGGGTAAGTGCTTTTACAATTTTTAATTGCATTTTAATGCCAGTACGATTATATTATATACCTAAGCTTTTTTTTGTAATATTATGGCTTAAACTTAAAATGAACAAAACTAAAATGTTGGTAACCAGTAGAGTTCCTTCACGTTTATATGTAGGTATCTTTTATTTTGTTATTTTTGTAATTGGTGGTGAAAATAAAATTGGAAATGACAATTTTGTTCGTTTTCATTTAATTTTATTTTTTGGAATATTTATTAGTGTCATAGGAGCAATATAATAATAATAATAAATTAATAAACGAGCACTTACGAAAAAAGACAAAAAATGGTTTGCTTTTAATTTTTTTATTAATAGATAGCTCGTTTGAAGTATAGTGTCGTATAAAAAATTTTATTGAAATAGTGGGAAATAAAGAAAACATAGCAAAGAAAATTTCCTAAGCAAGAAATTAGTCCTTGACATTTTGTCTGTACAACTTACTATTTGGGAGTTATTCCTGAAACACCATTTTGGAGGCCTTCAACCCCCCTAAAATTGTAAGCGGCGGTCATATCGATGGGGACTTATGACAGTTTCTTAAGAACACCATGAGGAGGCTTTATACTAAAATCCAGCTTTCCGGCGATTTTTTCCGAGTTAAATGCTTTATTGATGGGACTAGTAAGAAAGAAGCAAACAAAAATCAGCAATACATATTATATAGTCAGGTACATGCTTATACTTAATTTAAATCGAAATTAACACCAAATCCCATTACGCATTGTACGCATTGCACCATTAAGTTTTGCAGTATAGCAATGCTACCATTAACCAAAGATATGACACATAAGTCTGTTTGCTGTGGCCACATCCATGTTCATATCCATATACATATCTAAAAGTATAGATTGGAAAAAAAAATATATTATTAAAAAACGAAAAAAAAGAAGAAAGAAACATCCCACAAAAACTCTATATTAAATGAGTCCTCATTAAAATCCATTTGCAATTCATTGTACAGAATAAATAAAATCAAAGAATTGGAACATGTTTCACAAGCTATCATCAGCATCGTTTCGAGGAGCAACCACCTCCATATATAATATATATAAATATATTCACCTCTTCTCCTGTTATCGTCAGAAAGGCTGTCGGATAGATAGATAGATATAATGTGCGATGTTGGTGCGCGCACTTGTGGCCTCTTTAACTGTACTATATTATATCATCGATATGATGAATATAAATACACTCCGTGTCGATTGTTTACATTTTCATTCTTTAATACCTATATCTAAATAGTTTTCAATTTAAGTGTTTAGTGTCAAGTTAACCTTAAAATTGAGTTGAATTTAGAAAGAAACCATGAATGACTTAAAAATAAAAAAAAATTATATTTTAAAGGTGGTTACCACAACTAACCACCAAATAAATTATTTAATATTTTCAAAATAAACATTATTGTGAACGTGTTTTTACTTAGAATTCATAAAGCATATACTGAATTAGTATAAGGAAGCTCCAAACTTCCTTTTTTTTACAACTTTATAGAGAAAGTTCACAAAAAAAAAGTAACAGAGAGATTTTTAATTTCAAATTACTTGGAAATAAGATAACACCTTACGCCATTTTATACAATTTTTTGTCACATATAGTATTGACACATTCATTTGATTTTTTTAAATAAAATAAAAAAAAGGTGGTTACCATAGCTAACCACCAATTAAATTCAAAATAAACATTATTGTGAATGTGTTTTAACTTGGAATTCATGAAGCATTATACAAAATAACAAGGGAATACCGAAATAGTATTAGAAAACTCAAGACAACCTTTGTTTACAACTTTATAAAGAACGTTCCCAAAGGATTTTTTATTTTCAAATTACTTGGAAATAAGATAACATCTTACGCCATTTCAACCATTTTTTTTTTTACAGAGTATTGACACATTAATTAAAGTCTTTAATTCGTGGATAAATGGCGCTGGTACACATAAAATAAAATAATCAAAAGGTGGTTATCTTAAGTAACCATCCACGCTGAAAGAGTTAAAGGGTGTTTAAATTGACTGAAGTTGATTAAGGAATTAATTTATCAGCGGATTGTCACAACTCCAAGCTGCATTCGTTTTCTTCCAAAATGATATCTAAATTTAAGAAACAATATGGAAATATAACGCCAGAAGTATCTCTCATGGAAAATAGTCTAAACCGTCATTAATGGAGCTACTTTTAATATGAATTGTGTGTCCTCACTTTTCGACAAAAATTCTTAATTTTAGTCCCGATGAGTTGGAATAACACATATAACTCATTTCAATACTAATGTCCTGTAGAATTTCGGCCTAGTGCTCAGGTTTTCAACAAGGCATAATTTAGATAAATCGCTGTTTGATGTTGTTTTCTATTATTATTGTTAAATGAAAATAAGCCCACAAATATGTTTATTTATTTTACAATTTTTCCTAACAAAATTATCATTAATTTCAATATGTGGGAGATAATAGATTAAGCGAAAAACTATTAAATCTTGATCTAAATCAAGTGCCCCAGAGTGTAAAAAATAGATATACTCTAGAATCAGCCGACCAGGTATTATTGAGAATTTATTTTTGAACAAAAAATATTTTAAATCATAACTTTTTTGTTTTTTGTTTAATTTTTAAAAATTTCACTGGCATAACTATTTTCTGTTTGTCTGTCCATTCGTTCGTCCGTGGAATTTTATTCGTGGAATGATTTAATTGGATACTTATAATTTTACAATTCGGTCGAAATATTTCTGTTTTGTTGGATGAGAATGCGTCTAACAGATATTATGTATATAGGTATATGATGATATCAACAGGCGAATTATTTATATATAAAAAGATAGATTTTTTTTTTTTGCTGTGTTCAAGTTTTTGTTTGGTTTTTGATGGTACTTAAAATAAAATTAAAAAAAAAAACTTTATTTTATGAGAAAAATCTTTAATTGTGCCAGAATGACTATTTAAATTATTGTGCAATAATTTTTTTCCTCTCTTCGAATAACGCGCGATATGCCTCTTGTAGATTAAAGTGGACAAAGAGAAGAGGTATACGCTCTATACAGGATAATATAGAGAGGTTTTTATTCATTGTTATTTTTTTAGTTTTTTATATTTTTTGTTGCATTTTGTGTATATCTCAATGTTGCCAATAAAAATGAAGATAAATTAATTAATAATAATTATATATAAAAAAATTAGATACTATAGTTTTTGAGAGGTTTTTTTGAGGACGCGATGAATTCCCAAATTCATATACATAGTGTAGGTTGTTGTTGACTAATTAAAAAAAATAGTGTTGGATTGATAAATAGGTGGATTGAAGAAGGCTAACGAATAGGGCCTTGTGAGTTTCAATACTGGCATGGTACATGGACTTAATTGTCAAAAGGAATGTTCAAAACGTATATTTGTTTTCTCGAAATTTGTTGTAAATTATTTTTCAAAATTTTGTAACCTATCTAAAATTTTAAAATTTAAATTTTAATAAATTTTCAAATTAGAATACCATACAATCAAATATTTTTTTTTATATAAACACAAAAATGCAAATCCAAAATGTTCTTAATGTATGTAGTTTATAAATTAACAATGCTGATCAAAAATTTTCAGAAAATGAATTCCTCCTTTTTTTTTTGGAATAAACAACGTTTTAATTCACAACTTTTATCGCCGACTAATTTCAATGCGATAGTTACAGAACACGGGTTCTCTGAGATATTTAATACACATATATCCTATTGTATATACAAATTCACAGGGCTCTTTAACGGCTTAGTGCTTAGTCCGGCTTTGAAAATAAAATTCAATAAAAATTAAATCCATCGAAAATACCTTAAAACTTAACAAAAAATAATTAAAAAATTATTTTCCAATATACTTGAAATACCAACTGAACAGAAAAAGATGATTAAGGTGGATTTATTAAAACAACTTTTGGACGACACTCTTGCACGTCTAGAATCATTTTTTTTTAATTAGATATTTGAAATAATAAGCGGTCAAGGAATTTTTTATTATTATTTTTTTTTAAACATAAATATTGTTTTTTTTAGAAAAAAAAAACCTTATGTGAAAAAATTAAATCTGGCAAGTTCCCAAATTTTTTTTTGTACCGAAACACCTGAAATTTCAGAATATTGTTGATTGATTGTTTGGATTATTATTATAGCCACACTCGAACATCTGCCACTTAAATTATGGTTTAAGAATAAATTTGAAGAAAATAATGATAAATTAAACAATTTGTTTGAAGTTTAGAGACAATAAACAATAATTAGAATTTTATTTTCCACAAATAGAAATAGACCCCCACTCCCATACGATTTTTGTCTTGTCTAAGCCCAACCTACACGCCCTAGCTTTTTGTCGCACCTTATGGAAATCACCCTGTTTGTAGAGGTAGAGTGGTAGAAAAAATTATAAAAAAATATCAAATTTTATCTAAAATCCTTTATTAATACTGCTCTTCAAAAAAAAAAACAGTTTTTTGATTGCAAAAAAAAAAAAAACAAAAAATAATTACGTATGATTTGCACCTTTGAAGGAATAATAATTTTCAATAATATTTTACAAAATTCAAAAACGAAGTTAAATTCAATTTTATAAAAAAAAAAGAAATTTTGTAAACATGTCATTCATTTTAGAGGACCGGAGACCGGGCTTGGCTTACGCTTGAGAAAGAAAAAAATAAAAATGAGGCGGAAAAAAAAATTACAAATATTATGCTCATCGAGAAATCGACCATGTGAACCGTAAATTTCTTATATTTTTTTGCCAACGTACTCCAAATGCTAAATGTTAACTTTTTAAATATAAAAAAATAATAAATCCCACAAGACTTTTTCATAAATCTTAAAAACAATCTGACATCCTTCAAACTGCTTAAAACTTTCTATGTCAGCTTAATAAAAAATTAAAATATAAAAAAAAAGAAAAATAAAATAAAAATAAAAATAAAAAAACCTAATCCCATTAGATAAAAAAGTATATTTCCGCTTTCATATCTCATATAGGTATAGATAAATAAGTTACATTTATGTAGGTAGGTATGTTCATATATCCATATATGTATATCACTTCCTATGTACGAAGTAAAAGCTAAGTGCAGTTTTTGTATTTTTTTTTATTTTAAGATATGTCAATACTTGACAAGGACGACTAAGAAAGAAAAGTATTCTTGTGTTCACTCAAAGTGGATATACAAGAAAAAACTGATAGATAAAACTAAAAAAAAAAAAAATAACAAAAAATCCTTATAACATCCTAGCTTATGGAGAAGTTATCCTTTTACCGGTATACTTATACCTACATATCTTACATTACATATATATGTATCTATTGAAGCTGACATGATAACATGTTACAATGCACTCGATTAATTCCTGCAAGTTTAACAAGGTGCAACATTTATAAGACCAACACCAACAACAACAAAATGTGCACTTTGGAATTGATTTTTTCGAAATCCTTTTTTTCCCTTTTTTCCATTTTTTTTCTCTGAATATTTATTCATACTTGCTTGAGTGCTAATAATCTCTTTTTTGTGTTTGAACACTAATATACATTTTTGCTAACATAATCTGCCAACCAAAAAAAAATTAAACAAAAGAAACAGGAGCATCCCACTTGCACCGTCAATAGTGCTTTGTAAATAATTTGTCCCGAACGAATAAAAAAAAAATGGAAAAAAAAAACTGAAGAGGAATCCTTAAAGCGAATTCAAATGAAAGCACAATATTCACTTCACTCGCGAGCGGCGACATCCTTGTCATTGGAATAACTGTATATGTAGGAATATATGTTTTTGCATTTGCAGTGTGCTTATGTTAATTTCTAAAAGCAGGCTACAACACAGGAGAGGGGTTTCTGTTTTTTTTTTTTTTTTTATTTCTGGCATTCAAGCATGCAAAATGCATCACATTTATGCAACGTTTAAGTCGCGAAAAATTATTGTAGAGATATGTGGAATGGCGTCGACACGAGCTAAAAGGATGAAATGCTCGATGGGTTGGAAGTTGAATGGATAGATAGATACCTTAGATACCTAATGTGTGTGGTGGGTATATAACGGTGCGGTGCGATGGTGCAAGAAAAAAAAAAAAAAAAAAAAAAAGTTGATGGCATAGTGTTTCCTTATTTCCATTATCATTCTGGCATGTCCTGAGCCTTAGTTTTGAGCCTGAAACCACCCTCTATATAACATCACATGGAGCTTTCAAGTGTTTATGCAGATGCAGAAAACCTGCTGCATATTAAAGATGTCATATCTTATACTCTAGCAAGAACTGGGTGTTTTTTTTATTGTTGTTTTTTAATAATGATGGGTGTGAATGAAACGAAAACGAAGAAGAAAAAGAAGCAAAGCTATATATTGCTTAACTAAGTTGACCTACTTTTGAGTGGTTTTTGTTTGTAGTCTTTTAGCCTTGGCATCGCAGTTGAGAAAATGGCAAAGGTGCTGCTTATGGTGTGTCTTTTTAAGTGGAAAAGGGTTTTTTTTTTATTATTATTATGACGTAGTTTCATGTATTGGTTTTGTTTAAAAAATTTAATAAATGTTGTTGGGTTATTTCTTTAATTTGAAGGCAGACTTAGAATTCATTCTCAGAATATTTTAAATCAAAAATGTATTAATAAAATTTTAGCAGATTTAAGATTTTTGTCTCTCTCTCTCTATCAGGCTTGTATAAAAGAATGCAATCTTTTTTTTAATGCAATCGTAAATGACTTTAATTCGAAGATTGCATTCATTTCACTCTGAGACTTCAGACTTCAAATTATGCAAACAAAAATATTTCCAGAGGGGTGGCAACCCTGGCATTTTACCGTTATGTACCCCTATTAATTACCTATTTTTTGAGACCATAACGGGAATTTTAGTTCCACTCCCACTATATTCTGGAGCCTACTTTGCGATCTTACTTTTTTCAACAATTATTTTGTTCATCTTTGAAATTAAAAAAAAAATTCCAGAGGGGTGGCAACCCTGGAATTTTACCGTAATGTACCCCTATTAATTACCTATCTTTTGAGACCATAACGGGAGCCATTCACATGAATCAAAAAGATTGGAATCATTTTTTTCCCATTCATTTCTAAGCAATCAATTGAATGCAATCTTTGGGGAATTTATTCTTTCTCTGCATCATTTTGCATCCTAGAAAATCTTAAAGAATGCAAAAGCATGTAAAAAATGGAAAAGAATGCAAAGAATCCATGAATTCCCAAAAGATTGCATTCAATTGATCAACAACAAATGGAGAACATTTCACATCTTTAATTTCCGCAAAGAAATTAAACCTATTCACTGCGAATTTTTTTGACTGCAGTCTCCAATTGACTGCAGTGCCGCCATTAAAAGAGACCCTTACACAAAATAATGGATATTGTGTATGTTTAGGGGCAAATCAACAAATAGAGAACAATTCACCGATTCCATTTTGACAATGAAATTAAACCTGGTCCCTGCGAACTTTCTGACTGCAATCTCCAACTGACTGCAGTGCCGCCATATGAAGAGAAACTTATAAAATAATGGATTTGTATATATGTTTAGGGGAAAATCAACAAATAGAGAACAATTCACCGATTCCATTTTTACAATGAAATTAAACCTGGTCACTGCGAACTTTCTGACTGCAATCTCCAACTGACTGCAGTGCCGCCATATGAAGGGAAACTTACAAAATAATGGATTTTGTATATGTTTAGGGGCAAATCAACAAATAGAGAACAATTCACCGATTCCATTTTTACAATGAAATTAAACCTGGTCACTGCGAACTTTCTGACTGCAATCTCCAACTGACTGCAGTGCCGCCATATGAAGAGAAACTTACAAAATAATGGATTTTGTATATGTTTGGGGGCAAATCAACAAATGGAGAACAATTCACCTTTTCTGTGTGGAAATGAAAAAAAAATCCAACAATATCCATTTAGCTTTTTGTCCAACTATTAAAATTGATTACAACACAGAATTTTCACTTTAAATTAAAAGCAGCTTTTTGCATAAAAATGTCAAATCGATAATGCAATTCCCTCTATATACCCGAGGGATAGCAGCAGAATTTAAGTGTATATAGAGCTAAAATTAATCGATTGGGTGAATCGAATGTTCAAATTATTCAGATAGCAGAATATAGGGGTGTATTTTTTTTATACAAAAATGCGAAACCTCATATGTTTGTAAAATATGTAGAATTGCATATAAATAGTTTATCTGACAAATTTCTGTTGTTGACATAGAAATTCAATAAGATTATATTTCGATAGGTAACTAATTTTTTTTTTTTTAGTATCTTTGATCATTTATTCCATATATCTTGGTTTATACAGAATCTCCAATGAACCTTATTGCGCTACATTTCAAACTTATCCTACCTTAAAAAAAAATAATATATCCGAGTGTGTGTTAACCTATAACGTTAAAAAGAAATTCGTTTTTATATTTTTTAATATTTGTTTTCCCTGTGTAGTGTATACGATCGTGCAATATGCTTCACTGAAATATGCATTTCTGATTTTTCCTATAAAAATGGTAATTTTTATATTTCATATATTTATTCCATGTCCTACCGAAGTATCTTTATATATTCCTTGTTATGATGGGTAGGTAGATATATTTATGTAGGTGCATAAAGTGTATTGTGGGTGTGGGTGTTATGATGTTCCTTTTTCATATCTGAATTTATCTTTCTTTTTTTGTTAACTCAATATATGCATGTATGGCTGTGTGTGTATAAGGATATTGTATACATAACACATAAAGAGTTTTTTTTATATCAATATTGCATCATTAGAAATACATCAATGAACGATTTTCGATATGTATAGGTAGGTAGAATTTTTTCAGGATAAAGTAGGTATACCAAAAGCACTTGCTTTTAACTTAAGGTGCCTTGTTTGTTATTCAATTTCATCCAGTTGTTGATGTATGTAAAAAAAAAAGAGCAAATTTCCAATTTTGTTTTAACATATCTGTTTTAACTTGATTTTGAATCAAAAAAAAAAAAAGAAATATTAAAAGGAATTAGTTCACCAACATTATGTTTGTAAGGGCATAGACCTTTTTATGAAGGAAAGGAAGCTGATAATATATTAGCTTGAAAGGACGAGTGTGTTTAGTAATTTATTTAAAGAAAATATTTGTCAATTTTATCACTTGTACTTTTCGCAGCTAATTACGTTTGTGCATTATCAATTGATAGTTGATATTTCGTAAATTTAAACTCAATATCTCAAAAAACTGATCAACTATTTTGTAACAACTATCATTTTTCTCTTGTCATCAGTGATCAAAACTTCTGTTAATTGTGTTGTTAAAAATCAATTTTATCGATTTTCAATATTTATCAACTATCAATATTGATGATTGACAATCATTTATGCATTGTTTGCAGCCAATAGAAAAGAATGCCGAAGCCTCTAGCAGCATTTGCCGCTCATTCCAATAAGCTCTGGCATTTGCCATTTTCGCAGTATATTTCTAATTTTCTAAGTTATCACAAAAATTTCGTGTAATGCCGCCCACTCACTGTTGCGCTATTGAACTTGTTGGAAATTCCGCCCTTCCAAGTATTGGCCTTGTTTTTGGAATAGAAAATTCACTAAAACTAACAAATTTGACCATTGCAAATGCTCATTCTGCACACAAAGAACGGCCATCACAAAAACATTGTTCAGCTGATTTTGATACTCTGCTAATTTGAGGAACTTTAAAAATCCTTGAACAAGGTTTTAATAAATTCTATATGAAAACGAACATGGAAAGAATTTACCTCAGAATCCTTTGGCTGAATTCACCTGTACGATTCAATTTTTGTCCAACGGATTTTATCGTTTACGAAAAATTCAAATTTACAAGTTTTACTGCATAGATTCTAGATTCCCCTACTGCACGTTTACACGTTTTCCCGTGTTACACGTGTATTTAAATTATTCGTGTATGAACACGTTTATTTATTTCTACACCTGTATTAAATGTTACACGAACACATTTGCCATGAAAAGAAAACACTAATGAGATTCACTGCGGATCCAGTATTGCGGATTCAATAATCGGCATGAATATAAAGCTTTTGACTCCAATCACCAACTGAAGTAATAAAGCGTTTCTCGTCGCCTTCACTTGCTTGAGTTTTTCAGATTTTCTAACCAAAATTTAGCCAGAATCAAACTAGATTCCAACTAGTATAAATTAATTAGAAATTGTTGGTGGTTTTTTACGAGATTCTTTTCTTCTTGTGCAAAAGGCTAGACATATGTAGAAGAATTGTCGCTGCATGATGATTACTGTACGCTTCTATGCCGACGCATTCATTTTTTTTTTCGCAACCAAAATTTTCAAAGCTAAATCTTTTGATATGCATATCGGAATTATAATGAAAGAATAGGGTCATCCGAATAGCAGAATACCTGCCAATTTACAAACATTACCGAAGAGTGAATCAGTGAATTCCACTCGAAAGACAACAGAGTATACTGATAATGAAACATCCATAAAATATTCCCACTTATGGATAGGAGAACAACTTTGATAGTAACAAAATAAAAATAATTCTCGAAAATTATCTTAATTTAAAAAATTCCTCTTGTAAATAAGAAGAATTGGTATCTTATAATCCCCGGGGTGGAAACACAAAACGGTTTTCCTGCAGAAAGTAACCAACAAACCAAAAATTAACCAAAATCTAACGAGAATCAACTAAAAACAAACCAATAGAATAAAAAGAGTTAAAAATTGAACCATAAGTTATTTTATTTATTTTAAGTGAAACCGTTATCTTCATCATATCAATATTGATTTTACTCAGTTTTTGATGTTTTTAAAGGAAAGGCCGGGAGGAGGGGGGGGGGGGAAGGTAGGAGTAGAGAAATATTTTGTTGTAATCGATAGATTTTTGAAATACACAATTATATGAAAGTCGTGATGCGATAAAAGTTAAGAGCGTGTAAGTTGGTCAGAAAATAAGACAAAATTCGTCTACAAGGGGGTTTAATCTCCCCCCCCCCTAATCCAATTTAAAAAAAAAAATTATTTAAAATCGGACAAAAAAAAATAAAAAAAAACAATGTTCTAGCCCAAAGGTAGTGCTGAAAATTATTTCATTTAAACCACAAAACTGTTATGTTTGTGCAGGTTTCAACCAAATCTATTTCGTTTACGAAAACAAAGTGTAAGCATCATTCTTGTGTAGAAGTGGATGAGCTACAATTTTAACATTAACATTTAAAAAAATAAGTCGATCATTTCCGAAATATTTAAAAATTTTGTTATGTTTCAAAAGGACTTTTTAGAAAATCTTTTGAAATTTTTTGCATTTTTTTCACCAAATCTGTTGCTCTTGTAAATCAAAAGTGTTAGCATCATTTATTATAAGCTACAATTTGTTTAACTCAACATTTAAAAAAAATCAACAGTTTGTCAAAAAAAAAGAACTTTTCTTTAAGAAAACGCGTGCTCCACAAAAATTCAACTTTTTTAAGAATTATTTTTGGAGTTTGCCTTTTTTGTCTATTTTTCAATTCAATTCAAGTCGATTTTTTTTAGGGAACCCTTCCCGCCCTAAACGGGTGGAAATAGACTTCCCCTCTCATATGATTTTTTTTTCCTTGTCTCGACCCAACCCTATATATTTAGCTCCTTGCCTTGAAAGCTTGTCTAAGTCTATTTTGTTAAAATTTTCAATTAGAAAATTAATTTACCCCTTGACAATAACACTGCCCATGTCCTTGTATAAGACCAGCCCAGACGTTTTAATTTATATATTTTCTTGAATCGGCCGTGTTTTGCTTCTCAATCTTTCCATTTTCTTATTTTCTGTCTTATAAAGATTCTCCATAAACTCATATTAAATCTTTCCCATGAGAATTGTGAGTGTCGTAACTATAATGTATTTCATTGTGTTCTTCTTCTTTTATGGTTGTGCTCTACTCAGTTGTGTTTAGCATTATTTTCATAATTAAATAATAATTTAAACCCTTCGGCTAACCCACTAAGTATTTCAATAAATTGTATTCAATTCTTAGGGGAATTCTATAGGTTAGGTACGTAATATCAAATATTTAACTTACAAAACAAAAACGTCACATTTAGATTAAAACAAACTGGCTGAATTCTATATATCCTTCGTTCTCTCCCTCTCTCCTCTTTTATTTCATTTCCTAATTAAATAGTTAAACATTTATAATGAACTCGCATAAAGAATGTAAGTTCGTTTGAAAATTTTGCTCACTATCGTCCGTTTCTGTTTTTTTTTTTTTTTTTTTTTTTTTTTTAATTTGCTTAAGATATATGTATAGATTGCTAAGATGGTTTGGTTGGTTGGTTTCTTCGTGTCTTCTCTTTTTTTCTATTTCTTCTTCCTTTTACATTTTTTTTTATGATGAAGTCAGATATTTTTATCCTTTTTCTCTCTCCTCCGCCAACTTTTATATTATTTAATTAAAAGTTATAATCTTTAAATAAAAAATGATTCTCCGCATCTATAAGTTTTTTTATAAGAAAAGAGATTCCTAATATAGACAATAATGTATTTAAGAAAAGTACCTGCTATAAAATATTTTTCTAATTCACTTTTTTTTTCTCTCTTTTCAGGTAAGTTTTCTATGAATTCAAGACGAATTTAAAAACAAAAAAAATCCAATCAGTTTAAGAAGATTGCATTATTTCTGCAAAGAAATGCATTTATGGTTATAATAAAGATCCTTAAGAAGGTTTAAAAGTATAAAATCAAGGTTTGATTGAATTTTTTCATCATTTAATATAATTATTTATTTGTAAACCCTTTAGGAAAATGAAGACTGTTCCAATGTCAATCATACATAAATGATGACCAATGGTCAACCTTATTCAATTTTTCCATAATAAAAATTAAACAAATTTAACAGTGAACTGAAAGAAATGTGGAATTAAAAAAAGCTTGAGGCTAGGCAACAATTAATAGAAGGTAAAAATGAATATAAATGTGTTTTATCCTAAAAAAAAAGCAAAAAAAAAACCGCTTTACTGACGAGATAACTTCTGAAACAGTGAAACTAAATAAATTGGAGGTTAGGAAATGGTTAATTGAGGGTTAAAAATTAATATAAGTGTTATAGTCTAAAAAAAAAACACGAATCACTGACGAGATAACATCTGAAACAGTGAAATTAAAAAAAAGCTCAAGGTTAGGAAATAGTTAATCGAGGGTTAGAAATTAACCCTTGGATCTCAAAGTCTAGTACACAGCTGAAGCGAAACGAACATTTTTTGTGGTCTCTAAATCGATAACGAAAACGTAAACGAAACGACTATGAAAAAAATAAATGTTACCAATTGTAAAAAAAAAATCTAAACAAAATCACAGAAGCCTTTCCTGTAATCAAAGAAACAACAAATAAAATTACAAATAAAAACTCGAACGTCACTTTTCCGCAGACAATTTATAAGTCGTGCAAATAATTTAGTGCGAAAAAAAGTGGAGACCTCTCCAAATAATCTGCTACAATTATCAATTTCGCTCGTTGAACTGCTTACTGCAGAATAAAAATGAAAACGAAATTTTTCGTTTATGATTTCGTTGCTTTAATTTTGTATGACAATTTTCGTTTCGCTTCAGCTGCGTACTATTCTTAAGAAAAAGCACAAAAATTTATAAGTCGTGCAAATAATTTAGTGCGAAAAAAGTGGAGACTTCTCCAAATAATCTGCTACAATTATCAATTTCGCTCGTTGAACTGCTTACTGCAGAATAAAAATGAAAACGAAATTTTTCGTTTATGATTTCGTTGCTTTAATTTTGTATGACAATTTTCGTTTCGCTTCAGCTGCGTACTATTCTTAAGAAAAAAGCGTTAGAGGTTAGGAAATAGTTAATAGAAGGTTAGAAGTTAATATAAGTATTGTATCCTAAGAAAAAGCAAACAAGATTTAGTGGAAAGTTAACTTCCGATTCATATTTCTCAGTCAATTTAAATGCGGGGTTAATTCGGGGTTACCCAACCAAATTAGGTGAGTTAAATTAAATAAAGAGTTATTTTTAACACACCATCCCGCCCAGTTCTTATATCTCGCAATCCTCAAAAATGCGTTTTGTATGCAGTTTTACAGTCAACAAATTTTATAAATGATGGACATGCAAATCCTGTTATAATATTTTTATAACTTCAGCTAAAAATGTTATAACTCGTAAGCTGTTGTTAAATTACAATATCTCTTAAACTATAACTAAGCTAAGTTTTTCTTTATAGCTCTGTTTGGTAACGTGAAATTTCTTGCAAAATTGCACAAATATTCACAATTTTTCACAAATTGTTACAAATTCTTGTTTGTTAACTCAACAAAGTTGCAACAACGAGAGAGAAAATTATTTCCCCTCCACTAGATAACTTTTAAATTTCTGCTACACAAATTTCTGTGTGAAAGGAGTGTACAAACTGTCAAATACACAGCAGCTGTCAGTATCTGACGTCGCGGTCGGCTAGGAATTTAGAAAATATCCATTCAGATTGTCTGCAATCCTTGAAGAAGATTCAGATAAGTCCATCAAAGCCGGTGTTACATTTTCGTTCGATATTTTTCAGTATAAAAAATTATTTTACAATTTCAAAATTCGAAATGATTTGTCACCGTTTGACGTCTTGTACACAAAAGTGACATTTTATACGTAAAGTGGTTCAGTGCGTTTGTTAAATTTTTGACAAGTTCTTCCCTCTGTGAGAGTATTTTCTCCTTTTTTCATAGATTGGCAGGTTTTACACATTTTTCTTAAAAAAGATACCAAACAGACTTATTTCTTTTGACATACATATCTGCATGAAACTTTTTGTCTCACTTTGACGATGTTCACATTGGACTGCCTCCGCCGATTTTTTTGACGTCTCTGTATTTTATCTCACTTTCACTTCATGGCAAGAAAAAGATGTTGTTCTTGACCACCCCTTTCTTCCCCAGAAGTGGGAGTAAGATAATTATACAGAGACGTCAAGAAAAATCGGGGGAGAAAGTCCAACACCGTCTTTAACTTCATAAGAAAATAAAAATGTAATAACATTTGAATCCTTAAAAGAAATGTCAAAGTTAACCAACAAAATTAATGATTTATTAAATCTTAAAGAGAAATTAACCTTCGATGGAAACATAGTATTAAATTGAAGCAATGTTTTGCATTTTGCTTATCATTTTTTCGTTTGTAATTTGATGTCGTCTATAACGGTGTTTTCAATAATTTAATTCTCTCCATTCTACAAAATAAAGTCTAAAATAAGTGTGTGTCAACTGAAAAAAAAAACAACATAAAATGATGATTTGTAATAAAATCATCAAACAATGAACTGACATGAAAACTCGTTTAATATTAAAAAAACAAAATATTGTTGAAATCTTTGTACCACGATCAAATTAAAAAACAATAGAAATTCTAACAATATTGTTGTGTGACATAGAAACGAAAGAATAAGAGAGGAAACTCCTTAAAACAAAACAAACAGGCCATGGGATGTGTCATGCAGTGATGACTGACAGAAGGACGACATTTTTTTTTGTTCTTCTATCTCTCTCTCTATCTCTGTATACATTAAATTGATGTTTTGGTGTGTGTCTCCTCGAAAATATACGAGTATAAATATTGCTATTATAATTTCGCCGTCAAACGAAAAACAATTATACATAGAAGGACACGAGTGTTATTTCATTCAGTTTATTTTTTTTTGTGTAAATTGATGACATTATTTCTGGCATTTGACATTTTATCCGCCATGCCATGATGACAGCGCGACAGGTGAAAAACGGTATAGTTTTCATATTTATATATAGAGTTTATTAAATTGTGGTTGTTTGTTTATTTATATGTTCATCATACAATTTTCTCCTTTCCTGTTTGATGAATAGCAAAATTTATAACAAATGTTTATAACCACAGAAGGTTCCAAAAAAGAAATCATGAGGAAGGAAGTGACAGAGAGGAGAGATATAAAATGGGGGACGGACTGTCAGAGAAATTTCGACCGGCAAAAAGAGGATGTGGAATTTAACCACATTTCCGGACTAACATTTATCCCTTTGTCGCTCAATTTCAAGTTACTTCTGCTCCTGCTCCTGCTGCTGCTGCCTCTCTATAGTCTCTACTGCTGCACTGTTGATGATGGAAGAGGTAAAATCATTAATTGAAATCATAATCTTCGCTTTGAGAGAAAACCCGAGCGGTGGTTTTACAAATCCCTGTAGAACAGAATACATATATTGTACCAAGGCAAATCTATGGAAAGAGATAGCTTTACATATATAATATAAAATATCGATTGTACTTTGGAGTCCCCAGTACTTCCTGTTTGATGACCGCAATGAATTTCAGTTTTGCTATATGCATCGAAGTAGGTATAGGTATAGGTACTCGTATGTGAAAGAGAGCCCTTATGGAATCAACCGTATATACGGTCCAGGTAGCTTAAGCTTTCCGGAGGATGTAGTACCTTCCATCATGGGTGGCAATCGAATGGTTTAAATCTACCCAACCGCACATGCTAGGTTATTTTTCACCAACGCTTCTTGTATATGAGGTCCTGAATTTGACATAAATATCTACATACCTATGTATAATTTTGGATGTGTGGACTTTTATATGTAGCAGGGATGAGATATATGGTTTTGGTGAGTGGTTGTGATGATTTTTGATGTCGATGCCACGTTGATAAGGATGGTTTTTGGGAACTAACCATCAGGATCACAGAAGAGTGTACCTATCTACAGTGATGCTAAAGTGAAGTATGTGTATAGAGGTTGAATTTACATGAATATTTATCTGTACAGGATATACCATCAACCTTCCTATACTCACAGATGTTCTGGAAGTGGGTGAGTGGAGTGTGTAACGTTGTGAATTTTTGTTGGGGAGACGAGTGGCGGCGGCGGCCGGTGGTGTCGTCGTCGGTCGGCGCTAAAAAGGATGATGATGATGATGAGATGCCAAGGATCTCTGTGTTTGATGAGTTTCGTTCAGACGTGACACTTGATGAATACTTTATGAATATTATCAAAGACTTTTCTGAAGATTTAAAACAGAATTTTATATAAGTACACATACGTTTAACTGTGTGTCTGTCTGTGATGCATCGTCTATACTACTTTTATGCTATATAAAATGAAGTTGTAACATATGGATGTAGGTTTTATGATATGGGATATATAGGATAGGTCTTTTGTGTGACCTATAGCAGTTATGCGTTAATGACCATCAGATGTAATAAATGCGGGCATTTTATACATATCATCATAAAATTTTTAATAACTGACTTAACAAAAAACACAACTTTGTTATCGTTGTCGTTTATAATAGGTTATGATTTACTTGGTCTATTTTTCAGAATATCACAAAACAAATGAAATGAGTTCGTGGTTTGTCCTTATATATAACTTAGCCTATAAACTTCGTCGTATGCACACCTCAGGCAGTAGATATCTTATCTTTCACAAGAAATTGGCATTTCTGTGAATTCTGCATCGGGACCTTTATCCTAATTAAATTAAAACGGGAACTGTCGAAACTTTAATTATGCCTTTGCTTTGACCGGGGAATCTATCCCAACTTTAATAAGACCTTAGCTTCGTCTAGAGCCAAGAACTCCTCTATTCCACTGTGCCTTAACTTCTCCTTGGGACCATTTTTGTCTGTGCCTTGACTTCTACTTGGGCCTGGGACTCTATTCCACTAAAATTGTGCCTTAGCTTTGACTTGGGCCGGAGAATCTATTCCAACTTTGAATCGATCTTAGCTTCGTTTAAGGCCGAGCACTCGTATCTCATTTTTGTTGGTACCTTAGCATCTACTTGGGCTCGAGACTCTATCCCAATTTAATTTAGAATTAGCTTCAGATACCCTTTTCCAGTTTAATTGTGATTTAGCTTCGGTTATATGGTTGGAGCTTTGTTCAAACTTGTTTTTTATCTTATCTTTGAATCTAGGGTCGGGGAGGTGGACTCTATTCGGATTAAATTATGCTATCAGCTTAAAATAAAACCAAGGAGCTTCGTCTAGGGCTGGGCTCTCTATCCCACTTTTGTCTGTGCCTTAACTTGTACTAGGGCCCGGGACTATATCCCACTTAAATTATGAGTAAGCTTCAGATACAGTGGGAGACTCTTTCCCAGTTTAATTGTGTCTTTGCTTCGGTTAGGTTTGGAACTCTCAAATTTGTTTTGTACCATATCTTCGAGTCTCGGAAGTGGACTCTATTCGGATTTAATTTTGCTGTCGGCTTTGGTCCCACTTAAAATAAAGCCCGAGAGACTATGCCAATTAAATTACAATTCAGTTCGGCTTAATTCGGGGATTCTATCGCAATTAAATTGTGCTTCAACTTGTGATATTTTGTGTTATTTTGTTAAAAGTAAATAAATTGAAAGATTAAAAAGTTGAATGAAAACTAACAAATAAAATGGAGTTCAGATATCTACAAAAATCGAGCTTTCTTACGTTTCACAATAAAATATGAAAAATGCCAACAATAAAAAAAAATACTTAAAATATTGACTTTTTCTTTGATGTTTATTTATTCATAAATAAATTACAAACTTCAAATATAATTTGACTTTAAATACTTGGACGTGACGGAGTGCAAAATTTTATAAAAATCGATGGAGCCATTAAGGAGATATTCGAAAATAACCCAAAAATAACCAAAAACGAACGTCCTTATTTCCGTAATGCTAACTTTTTGGCAAAAAATTGGTATGCAGTATTGTTTGAACAGCACTAAAAATGAGAACCGTTTTAGAGAAAATTTTAAGAAAATAAAACTGAATATAGATTTTTTTCTTTGATTTTTGTTTATTCATAAATAAATAATTTATACAAATTTCAAATACAATATGACTTCAAATTTTTTGAGGTACTGGAATGCAAAATTATATTAAAATCTATCATAATATCGAGATACTTTAAAATAACCCAAAAATAACCAAAAAAATAACTTCATATCCCTATTTGCTTAATGCTTATTGTTTTGCTAAAAACTGGTATGCAGTATTGTTTAAACAGCTCTAAAAATGACAGTTACAAAGTTTAATCAAAATCACAACAACATTTTTAGAGAAAATAAAAAAACTCAAAATGTTGTATTACTGGTTCCCTTTCGAAATGAGCTAAAACTAAAATTTTAATTTATCTTTTAAGAAATCACATTAAAATGCTCTGAAACAAAGGTAAGAACCAAATCTTTCCCTCTAATGCACAACTTAAAGCACAAAAGACGTATAAACTAACCGAACAACAGACGACAAGACCAAAACCAAGACTTTTCAATAATTTTTTAATCGAAAAAAACTATGTAGTACTTAACTGATGCCAATGTTAATTTGTTTGGAATTTCAAAATAGCAGAAAACTTGGTAAGGTATTCGTGTAGTCCGGCTTAAGAAATTCGGCTCAATGTGGATAACCATTTTTTGGTACATACTATAAACTAAAGAGTAATTTTTAAGAAGCTTTTAAGTTATTTTCAAAAACATACATTTTAATTTTCATAAAAAATCTTAAATATAAATAAAACAACTTAATTGACTTAAGTGAATAGAAAAACAAAATAACCAACAAAATGGACAAACGTAAATTTCAATTACTCTTAAAGCAAACCAACGACACACCAGCAGCGACGTAGTTGTCTTTCGTTAACGCCTTGCCTCGCCCACTAAAATGGCTTTCTTCTATAAAATTCTCATTCTCTTTGAATTCACAAAAATACTGTCACCCATTTATATGTTTGTATATTCACAATAAAAAATTCTACTTTATTAAGGTTCCATATACATTCCATTCTTACTTTCCTTTTTTTTGCTATTATTTTAGCAAAATAAAATCCCTCCCCATGATTAGAATCGTACACAAGTTTTGGTCGTCATTGAAGCCATCCGCCGCTGCCACTGACGTCGTTCGTCGCCACTGCTGTGGTCACTTATTTTAACCCTTTTGCCATTCTTTTTTTTTTTCAAAATATAAATGGGGTGGTGTGGTGTGTTTAAGTGGCTTCTTTGGTGAGACAAATACCCTTGTTTTTTTTTTTTTTTCTTTTTTTAAGGAGCTTGAGGTTGTGGGGCACGACCAATTCCTATTCTCTAAATTAAAGTATCCATTACGAAACTACTTTACCAGAAAAATAAGTATAAAATTACAGACAACAGAGGGTTAAAGAAATGCTTTCTCGATTCTAAATATATAGGAGTCTAGAGAGACAGAGCATAAGGTTCTTCCTGTCTATATATAAAGGATCTATGTATAATATATTCGTCTAGTTTTTTTTGTTGGAAATATATAAACAAAAATTAGGTGCGTCTTAGTTAGTTTATTTCTAGGGATTGGCATCGAGACTTACTATAAGTTCTATAATTTACTCCCTTTTCTTTCTTTATATGTATATATGTTGTCACACCCTTATGTGCAAACCATCTACCACTACAATTCCTTGGGAGTAGAAATTAATAGTACCTAGCTATATAGTATATGTAGGTATAGCTTAAAGGTGTGGCCATAGTTTTTTTTTTTTTTTTTTTTTTAGTTAAGTTAAGTGCTTCGTTAGGTAGATAAGGTATAGCCTTAATAGTTTTAATTGGACAAACAGTAAGTAAATCTTTTTAACAAAAAGGATTGACAGCAGCTGATATTTAGAGAGTGACAAAAAAAATGGAAACACTTGAGGAAGACAATTATAAATGATGCAGATTCCTTTATTTTTCCTTTCCAAACAATGAACGCAGGTTTATCTCTGAATAGATCATTTCTTTTTCTTTTTGAAATATTGGTAGATATCACATTTTTTGACAGTGACACATGTCAGTTTTCAATCAAATTTATTTTTTGGTAATCTACATATACTTGGTAATTTATTTAAGGAAATTCGTAAAATATTAACCCCATTCTGAAACCATTCTGTCGGGGCAAGATTGAGGAATTGAACTTTTGTTCTAAGTTTTTTTAGTACTGAGTCAACTCTGAGTCTATGCTGCAGAAATGTTTTTCACGGTTACTGCCTCTTGCGAGGAATTGACAAATCATCAAAGAGTATTTCTTGTCATGAAAAAATGCCTCTCACTTTAGCTATTTTAGTGGATTCGTCAGGTAATTATAGGTCCCCTCCATTCCTGCCAATAAAACGCAGGTATTTTTGGCATAATTTTCATTAAATACTTATTTTTTTAAACCCAGGACCAGGTTACGAGGTATTTCAGTTATGGTTAAAAACATATTATTATTTATCGACTTAAAAGGTATTTTTCTTGGTCCCGAGGTATTTTCTGGCCAACACTGGATCTAAAGTACTTCAAGTCTAAGATATTTTTAAGCTGATTTCACTATAGCTCCGTAATGGGTGTCAGCTTGCAACGAAGTTTTTGCTCTAAGTACTTGGGGAAAGAATTGTTGTTATCCATCATTTATTAGATTTAGACTAAAACGACCAAAAACAACACAAAATTGACCCACCAACAATGTTTGGTTTCCAAAATCAAAACTGCACATTTACCCACGTTAACCCTATTCACTTATGGGAAGTTTGGTTCTAAGTACCTGGGGGAAAAAATGTAGTTATCCATTCTTAAAGTTTCACTAAAACAAAATAAAAAAAAGAAGAAATAATTGACCCACCAAAAATGTTCAGTTTCCAAAAACCAAACCTGCACATTTACCCTCTTTCACCCTATTCAAAATTTGAATTTAAAAAAAATCCATTTTTTTTGTGCAGGCCTTAAATTCCCTTTCAAATGTTACGTTTGAGAAATGTTTTTTTTAATCTCGTAAACGTTTTGTAGATAAATTCCTAGATATTTTACAGGATAATATTGATTAAAATCAAAATCAAAAAAAGTATCCTACCTACGCTTCTTCTGCATACCTATATTTCGAAACAAAATCCGATTATTTTCTGTACCTTTGGTTTGGTTCTCGAACAATTTAAAAACATCAAATGGGCAATATAATTGAATCCAAAAATGAAATTCCCGTTAAATTTATTTTATATTATTTTATGTAGAATTCAATATGCAAAATGGATTAGTTCCTTTACCTGTTTATGTATGCGTATAATTATTCAGCGGCACTTTCTACTCAATCTATATCTATTTTATATAATATTAAGTTCATACTTTATATGCCGCCCACTCACGTGGTATCAATATATGTATAATTATTACATCTCACACACATGTTCAAAAATGGTGGGTGTGTTGGTGGGTGGGTGTGATGGGAATATTGGTGTTGTTGTTTTTTTTTTCCTCCTGTACATATATTGAGTTTTTGGAATATTTTATGGAAAGTAGCCTGCAATGAATATAAAATGCATAATGCAAGTGAATCCATCATCAACTTTGTGAAAAGTAGCTATAGGAAGCAGCAACACAAGCAGAAGCAGCATCAGGAGAATGAACCATCATCACTCATCTATATATGTTACATCGTCAGCATCAGCATCAGCATCAGCATCAACATCAGTTCAGGAAGAACTAAGAAGCATCAACATCATCATCAAATCAAATTCACGTCGTGCTTATAACCCCTCCACATGAGTGGAATAATAATAATAATAGATCAGGGAGTCCCGGATTATCCTCATTTGCATCATCGAATCTAATCATTTATCCACATCGTCGACATTAAATTTATACAGAGATATAGGGAGAGGAGTTGGAAAAATTTGGGCACGTTGTGTTTTCACTCCGACTCTACTGGCTGATGATGGAATAGAACCTTTTTTGAGGGGTTGAGTCTGTTTTTGATGTAAAGTGAGTTGGAAAACGTGACACAGATGCTGAGAATATAAATTTATATACCTATGTATAGTTTGTGTCGTGTCATTGTCGTGTGTGTCGTCTGGGCGGAAAAGGTCGATTTCCTGACCATCGTGTGTAGAATATTGCATATTGTCACCCAGTAGAATGTACAGATACTCCTTTACTCGTGTATATACCAAAACATCAGTATTACCTACTGATTGGATTAAGCTAAGGGCCACTATCATGAGTATATTATATACAGACCTCCTGACACTTTATAAACACACGTGCATCTTTTGATAGACATACCTAAAGGGAAAGAAAAATTGAAAGGTTTGTTTATTTATGTACTTAAAGTGTTTTTTAAAAGCAAATAACTTTTTTTTATTTTAAAAACATTAACAATGATACACAAGCACCTCAAAAGCTTTTTGTGGTGAATCAGCTGAGGATGAATTTTTTAAATAATATTCTGTAAAGTTACGCAGGTTCATAAGGTTATTCTAAGGTGTACTTTTCGATTTCCTAGCGTTGGGCGCCATCTTGAATTTGGAATTTAAAATTGTTTTTTTCCTAAAATTACTCTCATTTTTAACTTTTGACAAAAAAATATTTTCCAAATTTAATTCTGTACAATTTTGGTCATAGCAAATTTGTCTCTACTAAGTAAGTAATTCATTTTTTATGGCTTTTCCGTCTACAACTACTTTTTCTCCACTATTGACATTTTTGGACTATTCGGCCATCTTGAATTGAAGAAAAAATGCATCTAACAAAAGTTGTTCAAAATTTAATTCTCTACAACTTTGTTCTTAACAGTTTTTTTCTTTACAATTGATGTTTTTCGACTTAATCCAGAAAATAAGACTAAACAGATTAAACCTACTACGAGCTGTTCCCCTTGTTTGAAAATGAGGTTTTTAGGATAAATACTACAATTTTTTAGACTAAGTCAAGTTCGTACATTTTTTATTTGAACTCACTGTTGTCTCACAAATAGGTACTGGTAAGTGGTAACTGGAGTCAATTGTCAGAATTCTTAATTTGACGTCAGATTTAAATACAGGAACCAGAAAAAATTAGAACATTTTCTCAACTATTATTTTAGATTAGTATATTACCTATATCAAGTTTAAGAATCGTTGGCTTAAAATTTTGGTTGGAAACTTTCAACCGTCAAAATTGTCAGATTTCTATAAGATTTGGAGTAAATATGATTTTTAATAAGAAAATATCCAAAAGCAATAGCACACAAATTTTTTCGTATTCTTTCGGAAAATTTCGACTCAGAAATTTTGGACTAATATTGCTATTTCACGACTACTGTCAACTATGAGAATTCTAAATTCGACTCCAGTTTCAATACAGCAGCTTAGAAAAATTAAAACATTTTAAAAACTATTATGTATTTAATAAATATGTATTTCAAATTTTTTTGGATCGTTGATCTAAAATTTTAATGAGAATTTTCAGCTGTCAAAATTGTTAGTTTTCTATCAATTTTGCTCACACTAAGTATTAATATAATATTTATTAAAAAAATATCAAAGCAATAGCTCGAAAATTATTTCAAATCATTTGGGAAGATTCCGAAACATTTTGGTCAGAATTCTAAATTCAACGTCAGAATCAATTACAGTAATCAAAAAAATGTATGTACCTATAATATTTTTAACACTATTATTATTAATAGATTATGGTCCTTATGGAGTATGGTTCTTCAAGTTTTTGACTCGTTTTCCTTAACTTTGGGTAAAGGAACTTCCAGCCGTCAAATTTTTCAGTTTTTCATCAAATTTAGTACGAGTATAAACATAATTTTTAATACTAAAAATATCAAAACAATAGCACAAAATTTACATCTTATCTTTTGGAAACATTTTGGATCGACCTTCTTTTTTTTTAAATTTGGAACATATCTTCATTGGAATTTTCATGTGAAATCATAAATTCAAGCACATATTTTAAGACATTTCAAACATAAAAAGAAATTAAATAAATGTGACTTTGACAATGCTTTTTTCTGACCATTGAAATTTCGTACCATATTCTGACCTAAAAGTTTAAGGTAATTTTTTTAATAAATTGAAACAAAAATTCAGTGGATTCAGCGTCCCCAAATCTTGAAGCGTATCAAATTTCACAATTTATCGTGAGAAATGATTTTTGTCGCCAAAATTAAAAAAAAGACCACTGTGTGTCAGTGGGCGATGCATAGGGGTGCACTTTGTATGGGATAGCGGAACAATTTCCTTAAAAAATGATTTAAGCGATTTTGATAAAAATTTCAAGTTAAATAATTAATTGAGACGAAAAAACTAACACAATAAATTTCCGCCCACTATGACGCCCACTTAAAAAAATAACTAATATTGATAAAAATATTAAAAACCTTAATATTCGTTTAAAGAAATTTGACCTTAAAAAATTTATTCTCACGCCCTTTGTGGGCGTTTTTATGTATATGGTATACTTATATTTTTGTTTTTCGTGAATTGTTTTTTTGAAAAAAATAAAAAAAAGTTCTTTCAAGCACAACCTTAAACGTTGGAGGTTTTTGACACCTTTGCACTATTGTGATTCGTTTTGGGCCAAGTTTTCACTGCACATGATTTAATCTCGTAAAAAAAATGTTTTTCAGTCAATTTTTAGAGTTAAATCGCAAGTTAACCCAACCATTTGATAAATTATAATCATTTTTAGGAAGAAAATTAAATTTTGAAATTGAAAAAACGATTTCACTCCTAAAACCCCAAGTTTAGTTAGAATTAGTTAAATAATTAATTAATTCGCATACAATAAAAAAAAATTCATAAATCTAAAGGCAGGCGATAACTTATAACTTCCTTATACACGGTTACCACTTTTAAACATTTTGCCTGTATTTGATGGTAAGTTATAAATTCTTGAGCTTAAAAAATAAAAAAAAAAAAAAAAAAACAATTTTAATTATTTTCTAAAATATTGTTTTGATATTCTGAGAACCCAAAATGAGTTCACTTAATTTATCTACTTTAGATGAAAATTCTATGAAAAATCAAAAACGTTAAAGTAGGTAGATAGACAGACATGAGATAGAAAGGATACAAAAACCCCGTCTCGGTAAATTACATGTCCAAAAGTAGATTAATCAATCAAAAAGGGGACACAAAATTTATTATATAGTTAAATTGGAACATTCCTTTTCTATTTCAATGTACCCTTGTATATAGATATACTTACTAAAAACGGATCAAGAAAAGGATAAAAAAAGGATAATCGAGTTATGAGATAGTATATTTCTCTAAAGAAGTAGTCTCTCTGGAGACATTAACTGATGTATCTACTTGTATGGTTGGGTCAAAAATAAACATTATTTTTTTGTTTGTTCTTTTGCCTTAAGGGCATGCTTTATTATGACAATATGTTGGATTAATGTGAAGATATTATTTGTAAGCGTTTGTGCTTGCTTTGCGTTACATATGAAAATTATTTTTAATAAAATATAGGAGGCATACATTATTGGAAAAGTATATCTTGGAGCAGTTCAAGGGACTTTGAAATATACTGTTGGAATACGTACCTATGTACATGTCTCCAACGTAAGAAATAATTTCTATAGCCAAGCAGTCAAAAAGCTTACAAACATCTTCACATTAATCCAACAATATCTTACCAGGAAATTTCTGTTTTGCAGTAGGGAATTTTTGTCTTAAGCGTACGTTATTTTTAAAATATTTTAGTTAAATATGATAAGAATAGAAATTTAACTAGCACACCCTTGCTAACGTTGCTTCGCAAAGTTTTGAGAATAATTTTGTTGATTATTATTAATATATCAGGGTAGCAAAACGGTGCTAAAAAGGGCTTACCGCAATTTGATGTGATGTTTGCTCAAAAACCATAATCCTAAAAAAGAAAATCTCTAAATCAAAAATTCCCAAGAGAAAACACTGTATACTGTACACTGTACACTGCACGCTGTACACTGTAAACTGTACACTGTACACTGTACACTGTACACTGTACACTGTACACTGTACACTGTACACTGTACACTGTACACTGTACACTGTACACTGTACACTGTACACTGTACACTGTATACTGTACACTGTACACTGTACACTGTACACGGCACACTATACACTACACTGTACACTGTAAACTGTGGACTGGAGCCTGTACAATTTAGATTGTTGCTTCAGTAGACTGTACTTTATACAGATTATAATGATAAAACAAACCCAAATTAACCTAAATTTGGTTACCAAGTTAGTTTCTCATAGTGGCATTTGGAAAATTATATTGTTGAATTAAACGTAACAATAATTTTTCGAAATGTTGATCTATCCTGAATTGAATTTCCAATTAAATAAGTCTTAAGATGTTTTGAACTAAATCGTGTCTTATACGTTCGAAGATTTATAAATACAAAAAGCAACTTGTTATTGATTCACCAAATTCCAAACTGTGAAGCTCACTATTCAATAATAAAAAGTAATAATAATACAAAAATAAAAGATACTGCTAAGATAAAATTCAAACCTGTTAATCCATTTCATATAAAATTTATTCAATAAATAAAATAAACTATGTACAATAAATAATATAGGTGGGTATACCTGCAAGAACAGTTAAAAAATAATTCTTATTAAAAGCTTAAATCTACCCAATGTGGTATTTAATTTTTCATATAAAAGACATGTTTAAGTTCAATACCTATACCTTCTATTTCATAGGTTATTCAGAGGTTTATACCTTTGATTCGTCCCCAGCTATCAAAACAATATAAATGTACATTTACCCAAATTATATGTTAGGAACAAAAAAAAAAGTAACTTAATATCTTTTTTTTTTTTATTTTTATTACCCAACCAATCTACTCATTCCATTAATGATTCATATGGTTTCTTGCTTATCCACACCATGCGTCGTCTTCGTCGACTTATATACCTTAACATATACATATATCTATAGAACACCTTAAGGCAGCACATTTCAATGCATAATTAATGCGTAAGCACACTTTGTTATATAAGGGGAGGGCTATTGAAATTTTGTGCGTATATTATATGTCCGTATAAGTAAACGCCGCCGTATATAAAAATGCTGTAAGTTGCGCCATTAACCTACTTTGAATAATTCAAGGCATATTGATCGATTAAATTCGTATACTCGTACATATATAATATATTCCCAATTGAAAACCCTCCACATATCTACCCTATACCCACTTATAGCCTTCGAACTTGGAACTCACATTAGACTCAAAGATTCTTTTGCTTATTTCCTAATTCCTATTTTTATTCAATTTCTCATTTTATCTCTCACATATATGTACACATATACCTAAGCTAGCCGGATTTAATTTTTTTTTTTTTTTTTTTTTTTCAGTTTTATTCTATCCTTTTAATTTTTTTTTCCTTGAAGTCTCTGCTATAATGCGCGTTGATGGCATTAAGGATTTAAAGGTCTCCGGTCTATATAGATATTTTAGAAAGAAATAAAGAATCATTATGAATTAATGGGCAATAAGGTATGTGGTGGTTTTAAAGTAGCAGAATGGGAAAATGTCCTTGAAATTTCTAGAATGTCCTTGGGGTTTTTTTTTGCAATTTTTTTTATGTTGAATAAGAATCTCAGGAAATCACATTTAGCAACGTTCGTATATACATACATACATATATGAAATAAAAAGGCACACACATTCTTGCTTAAGAAAATCCTGCCCATCTTTGGGTTAATTCTTGAATTTATATCGACAAGCTTTAAAACTTTTTTTTCCTCTTCATACAACCAAACATAGGTATGTTCTTTTCTTTTATTGTTATTGCATTGTAAGACAAAGCAGTTAGGCGGAAATTGAAGTCAGTTCTTTCTTATATAGGCTTGAACCAAGGACATATACACAAAATAACTTTATAGATATATATACATAATATGGTGTAGGTCTAATAAAGTTTGTTAAATGTTGCGGAAAATGTTTTCAGCTTTTGTATTAAACCATATAACAGTGACATTTGAATAGCTTTTTATAAAAGAAACACCAAATTTCAATTAACTTGGGGTATATACAGGTAGAAATGGTGGATCCGGGATCCTAAAACCTCATATTTGGGATATTCGAAAAAAAACGTATGCCATCTCAAAAGTAAGTTAACTAGTTTCTGTAATCAGCAGCCATAGAATTTTTTGAATCAAATTTTCAAAAAATTTGAATGTTCTTACAGAATTAAAAAAAAAGTCATTTGTGGGGTATTCGCAAAAAAAACTTTAAAAATAATTAAAATAAAATCTATCGCTTTAAAACACTGAAATTAGTTGACCATTCATATGAAATTTTTTTTTTCGAATATCCCACAAATGAAGTGCTAACAATCTCCAAAACCTTGAAATTTTTTTTTTTTAATTCGTACAAAAAACTTACTTCTGAAACAAGTATGCTTTTTATTAAAAATTTAGTGAGTTTTAAAACATTATAAATTTTTTTTTGGAATATCCCAAAATTAAATCCTAAAATTGTTCACAACTTTGACAAAAATTCACTAATAAAAGAATATTTAAGGCTCACCACTTCGTAAGTGAAAAATAAATGACCTTTTATGATGATTTAGTGACAATTCAGATGGTATACTTTTTTTTAAATAACCCATGAAATGATGTGCTAACAATCTCTATGACCCTGAGGGAAAAGAATTTAAGAATTCATAAAAAATCTATAACTGACCAATCACTGAAATCAGTTAGCATTTTATGACGAGTTAGTGACGTTTAAATAGTATATTTGAATATCCCATAAATAAAGTGCTAAAAATCTTGACAAATAACTTGACAAAAATCATTAAAAAAAATTAGTGACTAGTTGTACTTTGTTGGAGATTTAGTGACCTTTCAGATGGCATAGTTTATATTCGAATATCCCACAAATTGAGTGCTAAAAATTTCTAGACCTTGAAACAACTCAAAAATTATTTTTAAAACCAATTACTAAAATTAGTTGATTATTTTATGGGGATTAAGTGACATTCCATATGTTATACTTTTTTTTTAATATCCCACAAACAAGGTTGTAATATAATCTTCACGACAAAAAAAAAAATCGTTTGAAAATAAATACAAAAGTTCTATGACTGACTAATTAGGTAATAAAACTAGTTGGTCTTGTATGAGGATTTACTTAATTTTCAGAAGTTAAATTTTATTTTTCGAATGTCCTTCAAGTGAGGTCCTAACAATTTTCACGACCTTTGTAAAACTTTTTAAATTCGTACTAGTCCTACTGAAACTATTTGACTTTACATGAAAATTTAGTGACTTTTAAAAGATTATACATTTTTTTCGAATATCCCAAAATTGAGATCCTAAAATTTTTAACTACTTTGACAAAATTCTTTAAAAAAAATCTATGGCTGATCAATAACTAAAAGTAGTTGACCTTTTATGACGATTTAACGACCTTTCTAATGATTTACCTACTTTTTTTTTTGCAAATAACCCACAAATGATGTGCTTAAAGTCTCTACAATGACCTTGAACAAATTTTAAATATTAATTCAAAAATTTTCTATGGCTGGCCAATTTTTGAAACTAGTTGCCCCTGTATTAGCAGTTACTGTTATGTTGCATGGCATCCTTTTTTTTCGAATATCCCACAAATAAGGTGCTACAAATTTCTAATACATTTGTAAAAACTTTAAGCATTGATTTAACATTTTCTATATCTTGCCAGTTTGTGAAACTAATTAACCTTTTACTACCAATTACTACCCTTTTTCGAAGGAATACCTTTTTTTGCGAATATCCCACATATGAGGTACTAACATCCCGGAGTAAGAGAAAGCTTCATTATTTCAAAAAGAAGATAAATTATTACAAAAGATTTCCAGATTCTCGAATTTTGAGGACTTTAAGTTTGCAGTATTGCTACAAACTTCAACTGAAATAAAAAAAAAAATATAATTTATGAAATCGTACCATAAACTGTGAAAAAAAATCCTAGCTCAATACATGCAACTAGTACCTACATATATGAACCTACCTAAAGTCCTACTCGTTAAAACATTCCCATCGTTCGTCTCCTGAAAAATGTAAACGAAAATCCTTCGAATTTCCATACACAATCTTACAAAATCACAATCTCATGTAAAGACAAAAAAAAAATAATACAAAGATCTGCCTAATGTTTCTAATATTGTTGTAACCGAAATGTTTGAAAAGTCCTTGTAAAAGCTATTATCATCACCTTTCCGCCACTGCCTCCCCCACACCCATCCCCTACAATTATTGATGTCTAGTATGTCGTTTTATGGTATCCTCTTTCAAAATGGTTGGTGCCTCATAAAATGTTATACGAGCAGCGTCTTCGTGGTTTTGCACAAAAATATCTACATATATAAACAACCCATAAAAGTATATAGATAAATCTAAATACCAAAAAGAAACCACCAGGAACTCATCAAAACCCAAACCAAAAATAAAAAGCCTCGCAAAAAAAAATATGTTCACAGATTTGTTTTAAAAAAAAGAATTTCACATTTTTGTCTCCTTACGGTTTTTTTTTTAATTTTTTTTTTTTTTGTTGCTACATATCGTTGTCATCATTGATGTTGTAAAAAATGTTCATTCGTCTATTTCTATTCAAACATTGTTCAAGACGTCTAGCAAATTATTCAGGGCTGGATTCTGTTATATAAGAACGACCCCAAAAGCAGTATAACGGTTCATCTTCTATTTCATCACGATCAACGAGGTGTTAAAATGGAACTATAGATTTCACAATCAATCTCATCATTAAAACTCTTTGAGGATAGGTGGTTACGTAAGGTAACCACCTTTTGACTATTTCTTTTGATATACACCCGTGCCATCTATCGTCTTGATTTAGAACTTAATTTCCAAAGTGAACCCCATGTAACAAAACATTGGTAAGAATGGCGCCAGATTTTACCTATATCCCAAGAAATTTAAGATCTTGCTGTTACCATGTGTTAAACGCTCAATCTATTGACTATATATGATACATTTTCATTTCATGATTTTATCATACATTTTCTATTTTTATCTCGATGAAGAATGTGTTAAAGTTTTATAAATAAAAATGTTACTAGAGATTTCACAATCATTAAAGCTCTTTTTGGTTGGGTGGTTCCGTAAGGTAACCATCTTTTGATTATTTTTTTAAATGCACAACCACGCCATCTATCGCTTTAATTTGGAACTTGAATGCAGAAGTGAACCCTATATATAACAAAATATTGGTAAGATTGGCGCAAGATTTTACTTGTATCCCAAGAAGTTTAAGATCTTTCTGTTACCATTGGTTAAATCAATCTTTTGATAATATATATGAGATAGTAACGTTTGCGCACGTTTTTCTCAAAATATATTGGTCTTACAAAAAAAAATGTTATAATATTTTTTGTTCAGAATTGAATAAGCTACAATTTGTATCTTAATATTTTTTTCAAAAAAGCTGATAGTTTTTGAGATATTTACAAAAAACTAAATTTTTTTAGTGTCTGGTCTTTTCATTGTCGAATTTCCCTTAGTATCTGCAAATCAAGTTAAAATCAATCAAAACTTGTCATTCAATTTGCCTTATAATATAATCCGCTACTGGATATAAGACATAGACTTAATGTTATAACATGCCTCTTCTTCTCTAGATTTTCAAACAACAACAGCGACAACGTCGACAACCTTATATTCAAGGGAACATTTTGTGGAAAAAAGCCATTCTTGTTTCTTCCTTCCTTAATGCTTGTGTAACGGCAATTACAGTACATCTCTCTACCGAAATTCGCTTCCGGGCAATCTTTTATTTTGGCATTCTACTACCTATTTTTACCTTCTATGTATATAAAAACTCAACCCCTTGAGCCACACAACCACCTTTTTTTTTTTTTGCTTTCACAATTCTATAAGTAGCAACCAGTAGTATAGAGACAGAGAAGAAAAGTATTACAACCAAGCAGTTTTGTTCTTTTGGCATCTCACGTCGCGCCGCGTCGTCCTTGTATAGCCCCAAAGGGATACATGGGTAGATAGGTATAGGTACTATAAGAAATATAGAAGTATCTATATGAGATGGCTTTTCTTTGAATACGGTTCACCGCCAGACATAGATTGGGAAGGAAGGAAGCTTCTGAAGGATGGTGGGAGGGATGTAGGTGGGTGATTCAAGGGCGGTAACTAGCTTCTTGAAAAAGTAAGGGTGCGGCAGCACTAAATATAACATCCTTATATTCGTAGAAAATTGCAAGGTAAACCAAATGAACAATTCCATTAATATATATCGCGCAAAAACTTTTGGTCTGGGTAGAGGATGACTTAAAACAATTTTTTGTTTTCTTTTTTTTTTTTGAAATGTAAATTCCCTTAACCTAATTTGCGACTGACTGAGTAGGAACGTCGCGTCGGTGGAGGAAAAAAAAGGTGGTATTTTCCAGGAAAACGCTGTTGATTGAATGTGTAAATTGCACAGAAGTTTTTTTTTTTTTTTTTTTTTTTGAAAAAAATGACATTTTTCTTTGTTCTAAAAAAAACCAAAATCCTAATGCAGGCGAAAAACCAAATGACTCGATGTCGTCGTTGAATTTTGATTCCTTCATCTTATACTTTAACGAAATATGTCTGGGAATTTGTTCCTTTTTTTTTTTGATAAATATTTACTTTTCTTAAGAGAATGAATATTAATTTAAATAAATGTTTTTGTTAGTTTTGTTTGAAGTTCTTGTGTTTTTTGGGAATTTTTTTTTCTTTGAAATTGTTATGAAATTTTTATGAGAAAAGCTGGATTGATAGAGGGTGGGAACTTCGTCGTCTCGAGAAAAAGTTTTCGGACATGTTAAGTTTTGTTTTTTATATTTTATTCGTTTAAAGAAAAATATTTTTTTTTTTGTTTTTACTTAAATTGTGAATAAGTTTTATTTTTGTCAATAATATTTAACAATCAGCCTTGTTCTGCTAAACGTTAACGTGGAAGTTTGTTTTTTGCTATTTTTCGTGGTTGGAGGGAAACAATTGCTCCAAAATTCGTTTAATTGTGATAAAAAAAAAATTAAACAATTACATTCTATTGAGAATTTCAAAAATAAACATCATTTAAAGTTTTCCCTTAAAAGACAGAACATTTAAAAAAAATAATGTGAGTTAAGTTGAATGAAACATTCACGTGAATCGGATCGTATAACTAAATAAGTCTAGTCTTCTATGATATTTGTCTATTATTAAAAAAAAAAAACTCTTATCGTCTTTATTTTACTTTCTTTTTACATTATCAGAAGTGGAATATTTTTTTTATTTCGTTACGACTGCGATGCCGCGTAATGTTTTAAGTCTTCTAGTCACAATTTTATATAAAACGAATTATAAATATAAATTTAATGTTTTGTCAGTTTGTTGTGGTCAAAAATAAAAATAATTTTCATACAAAAATGTATTACAATTTGCATTTTTAAAGAAAAAAACTGGTGGTTATCTTTGGTAACCAACTTGATTGAAGGAATGAAAAGAGAAGACAAACAGCAACCATATTTATAAATATCAATATTTATTTTACATTTATTAAAGTTTTAAATCTAGTCGGTAAATGGCGGCTTATACATACAAAAAATTAGTCAAAAGGTGGTAACCCTGACTAACCACCTAACCTTTAATATTTAAAAAGAAAAATCTCTTAGAAAATTAAAGAAAAAAAAAGCGAATTATGAATGTGTAATTAGGTTAACGCCTTTTTTGGAAACAAATTTCTAGTATCACAGGAAAATTAGACAAAAAAGAAAGCCGAACTTAAAACAAAAAACTGAATTTTGGTTGAGACCTTTATTTGTATGTCTTTAGCATTTCCTTAAAAGGTTCCTTAATTTGGACCAGTGTTTAAGTTTTTAGCCGGGGAAGTGAAACTCTGTTTTTTTTTTTGTAAATATCTCGAAAGTTTTTTCTTTAGAAAAAAATACCAAGGCAAAAATTCAAGCTATATACAATAATAAAAAAAATCTGACACTTTTTGCAATTGTTTTGCAAAATTTTGCCCAAAATTTCATAGGCTACAACTTACAAAATAATACATGGCGCAATACCAATAATATACCGGAAATTATGCCAGACATTAATAATAACATTCAAAATTTGAAAAAAAGCTACTTATGCTGAAAATAAATAAATAAATAAGACATATTTGGAGAAATATTTGTGCCAGATAGACAGACATGAAAAAAAAAAGCCAGATAGCAAAATGGAAATAACGCAATAATATCTTCTGAAGTAATTTCCAATATTCTGGTCCCAGTAAGCGTTCATTAGAGAATATTTTTTTAAAGCTTAAATCTAATACAACCGCTCTATATCCATCTGAACACGCGTTTTCCTGGACAATTATACCTTTTGCTCTTTGTACCATTCACACAATTCCGTTTCTTTGCTTAAAGTATGTTCAGTAGCAGGTGCTAATGAGAAAGTTAATTTCCCTTGAACCCTCAAGGAGGCCAAAGGCCACCCATATAAATACCGTTTTCTGCCTTCTTTTTTCAAAAACAAGAAAGAAAAGAAATCCAGAAATTTATTTCCTGACTTTTTTTTCAAATATTTTTTTAAGGTCTATTTTCTAATTTTAAAAAATGAAAAATCACCAGAAAGCTGCCATACATTTTGGCAAAAGTTTGTTTTTTTTTCTTCGTATAAAAAAATATCAAAATTGTGTACGAATTTTTGAGAGTCAAATAAATCCCACCAATAAAATTCAGCTTTGTCTAAATTTTGCAAAGAGATTTGGAAACATTTTTCAATATTCAGGGGGTCAAAGCACGTAACTTTTATACAATCAATTTGATCGGCACAATCGCTCGACTGTTTTCGATTTGATTGAATAAAATTAGGAATTGCCTATGCTCGATTATATCGAATAAATTCGATTGTATCAAGAGGTTGACATCGAATTATGTCTTCTTCTTATTTTTCAGGTAAAGCAACAAAACAATTTGTTCCTATTTATTCCTCTGACAGCTAACTGACTTTTTAATTGATGATTAAAGAAATCAGCTTTTACACGAAAAAGAAAAACAATGACAAAGAACACTTTATACTTATTTTATAAAAAATTAAAAACTGTTTAAATATTTTATATCTCCTCTTGAAAAGTAAATTCTCATTTAATATTGCCTATTCTTTCTGCTTACAAGAATAAAGGAGCCTGGAGGTAATATAATTCCTTCTGCGACCAGAGGAAAAAAATCGAAGCTCCAGACACATAAATATCTTTTGAAAAATAAGAAGCTATTCAACAAAACATTTGATATAACTTATTCAATGGGTTTATTTTCTCTCAAATTTTCAAAAATGTCTACTTGAATTTTAGCAATTTGAGTATCTATATAAATTATTTATTCACCACGCTTAGATAATGCGAGAGTTTACTTAGAGTGCGTATACCTCTTAATTTTTATTCATATACCTACTTTCCTACATACATATACATACCTATCATATCTAAAACACAGACTTTTCTATATATACACATTATATTTATGTATATTCAAAACACTTGAAACCACTTAACATTTGTTGGCTGAATAAAATGGTTTGTTATTAAATTTTATCAGGATATTATCTCATTCACCAAAAATGTCTTAACTTTTTTCAATCTACACGTCTTAGTCAAAGAAATTTTTCAAGGTTCATATAAATTTTTAAAGTATATCCTTCCCAACTGTGACTGTCCTTTCCCATTATCACACAAAGATGACTCACACTTTTTTTTTGTAAAGCTACATTAAAACGCTTTTCCTTAAATGTATATGTGTATGTAGGTATACGACGTTATAAGATATACCAAAGGCACAAAAAAAAAAAAAAAAAAAAAAACCCACACAAAATGATGAAGATGATGTTGTTGCCAAAAACTCTTGTTTCATAATTACTCCGCCAACAAGTGACATTTCAAAAGAAAACTTAATTACATCCATAATAGTAACCAACACAAACAAAAAAAAAAGGACGAAAAAAAGGAATCTTATAATATCCCATTGCATCATCATAATAATACATGTATATCTACCCAACCAATCTCTCATCTTAGTGTCGTCGTCGTCGTCGTCGTCGTCGTTGTTGTTGTGTGTAGTCCTGTTGAGAATTACATCAACAATATAATTACATGTTCTATCCTATTTAATATAATCCAAATAAAAAGCTCGACCACATTATCCTCGCTTTCATCGCTCGCCCGCCATCATCATCATTATCATCATAATCACATGGCCTGTGTGTAGTGAGAGTAGTGTAGTCTCAAAGACATGCCACACTTTATGGCACAAAATACTTACATATACATATATTTTATCTCAACATCTACTTATTTTTGTTTACCCCCAAACACAGATAAAAATATTACCACAGGATCACAAAGGACACAGGTTTATTGGTTTATTTTTTTGTTTTTTTTTTTACAAAACAACAACAAAATCAAACTTAAAGACAGTGTTGCCTCCTGTTTTGCTACTCTTCGTCCTTTTTAAGCTGTCAAAAAAAAAACAAAAAAAAAACAACCTAAACATGACAAGTTAAATAAAACGACAATGAATGAAATATGTATGTATCTTTCTATATTTATATATATAAATCCATGGGTGGGTATGATAGTCTAAGGATAGATGGATGTAGCTAGGATAAACAAGGACACGATGATTACAATGACTATGATGTTATCATTCTATCTATTCTGTGATGTGTACCGTTTGTTATACCTACATATACTCTCGTATCTAGCACAGTCAACATACATAAGAAGTAAATATCAATCTGTGGTGAAGAAGAATGCGCCTGTCACTATGACAGTTAAGACACTTTAACGTCACAAAAGGGTCTTGTGGGGTTTAGGGTTTGTGTTCAGGTTAGGGTTCGTATTCACTGTTCAGGTTATTAGATTCGAACTCAAAATACCAAGAAGAAGAAGAAAAAGAAGAAAGGTCAAAAACGTCACCCGCGCTGTATAGTATTATGTCATCATAATATTATACATCCTTAAACCATACCACCCCCGCTAACCACCCCCCCAAACCCCAACCCAACAATATAAATACAAAAGATATTTCCAGATGATAACTTAACCCTTCATCACACTGGCACTGTTTGGTTGATATAGAAAGAGAATCTTCTTCATTTGACATTCCATTCATTTATGTATACACTTTGTATAAATATTCCATAAAGGACACGATATGCCAAGAAGAAGATGAAAATGAAAGAGAACAGATTGTGATGATGCTGGCTGGCTGGAACAGAATATCCATTAAATATTCAATACCTGTGAATGACATATGAATGGGATATTTTGAGTAATTTTTATCCTTAAGGATTTTTTTTTATTTTTTTTAAATACTTTTCCAGCTATTCAATATGACAGAAGCATTTCCTATATATAGAAAATGAGAGAAAGAGATATATATTGGCCTGCTGCTGCAAAGGATTGAAATTAATCTATTTAACTGTGAAGATGAATTGTATGAAAGTATTAAAGATCTTCTTTTCATTACTCTCTATGACGACACACAATCAGTGGGTGAGACAAGAGAGCGAGAGAGAGAGAGAGAGAGAGAGAGAGAGAAAGGGAAGAGAGAATATACAAACAGCAATCAAAATTTTATAACTTGAGATTTTCTGTGAAGGAAGCGCTCGTGGAGCCGGGACCTGGGCCCAATTCTAAATATTCATGAAGTGTTAATATTAAAATATTTTCTTCATCATCATCATCATCATCATGACGCGGAATAAAATGAGAGAAGAGACGATGAAATTTTATCCTTAAGGCGTGTTTTGAATAGATGAATACATATTATGCAAAAAAAAAAAAAAAACGGTAAATGAATTCTTAGAATTTGAAACCAAGGTTAATTTTTCTTAACTCTGATCATAGAAAAAGAGGGACAATGCGTTAAATTGTATGCAAATGGTCTTCTTTTAGGTCTCAATCAATTAATTGTACGAAAGTTGATATCGCTTGCATTTAGCATCATCATATTGAAGAGTTGCATTCCAAAAAAATAGTTTCACCGCCATTGATTGTACTTTGTTAGTATAGTCTAGGAAAATTTGACTTTCACTTCGAAAAAACAATTCCTTCAGAACTGAATTTTAGTGGAAAGCTTTACTTTTTATTTTTGGGAAACCATTTTCTAAATTGAACTCTAAATTTGGTAGTGGGATTTTGATTTTCTGAGGTGAAAGGTATACAATTTAATTTTTTTTGTAAATTCCTTGAAAACTATCAGATTTTTTGAAAAAAAATGTTAAGGCAAAAATTGTTGCTTATAAAATTCTTAACAAAAAAGATCATAACACATTTTTTCGTAAAAGCAATAGATTTTGGGAAAAACAAACTCAAAAACGCTCAATACAGTACCTTAAAATAAAGAACTGATACTGTAACATTTCTTGTAAATTGTTCTCATAATTTTTTTTTTTCGTACAACAAAAAAATACTATAATATTTTTTGTTCAGAATTTTATAATATAAATTTTATTCACTATTCATAAATTTGCCACTTTTAGTGGTTCAAAATTAGGGTACTCTTTAGATTATTCTGATTGTTTAGGTTATTCCTCTCCTTTGACCAAAATTCGGTATGAAAAAAACTGTTCTAATTTTTCCCCTTTCATCCCAAAAAATTAAAACCATTGGCGCAAATTTTTAAACGATTTAGTGCGATGTTGTTAAAGCAATTTTAGTATGATAAAAATGAGTTAACATCGTACTAAATCGTTTAAAATTTTGCGCCAATGATTTAAATGTAGGGTACTTCAGACTAAAGGTACTTCAACTTTGTCGGAGTTTTTTAGAAGTCACAATTTTATTTTAATGAGTTACACCCAGAAAATGATTTGGAGTTAATGAATCTTGTTCATTTTTTCATTGTTTTCAAACTCGGATTGGATTAGGACTATTGCAGGAACCACAATAACAAATAATCCCAATTTTATACTCCAGCTGCTGTGGTAAATGAAAAATTGTACATTAAAATATAGAAATTTTGTATTGTAACGAATGCTCGTTAATCTTCTCTTTGAGCCAAATTTTTGACGTATTATCAAATACAGAGATGCCGTACTACGCACGAATGTTGAATTCTTTTACTGGCTCTATATCTTCATCTTATTACGAATTGTTTATTTTGTATTCAGAAATTCAAAACTAAATATTGGTATTTTTTACTAAGAAATATCGGTATTTCACTTTTTTTATATATATTTCATTGTTGAGCTCGTGCATCGAACAGCGGTATATTTTGTATTATAGAGTGGAAAAATTCCATAAAACCCGAATCACTAAACTGATTTTGATGATATATTATACAGGCATGGTAATAGATGAAATTACACATATTCACAAAAAATTTCCGCCTACTGCCACGCCTACTTAAAAAAAAAAATGTAATATCGTAAAAAAAAAAATTAAAATCCGAAAATTTTTTTTTCCATGCCCCTATTTTGGGTGTTTGTTTCTGCATGGAAGCAATATTAGTTCCAAAAAATCTGAACCACTCTACTGTAATATTGATGCAATTTTTATTCATAATAAAAGATAGTATATAAACAATTTTCACAGAAAATGTCCGCCCTCTGACACGCCTACATTAAAAAAGATCTATAATTTCATAAAAGTTGAAAAGAACAACCTTTTGAGCTTTCTTACTTCAATGCTGAAACTTTTGAATTCTTTTTATATTTCTTTAAAGTTTTTTTTTTCGAAATAAACAAGATTTTTTAACTTAAGCAATACCTAAAAATATTTTGGAAAATCCCTTAAAACAGTTGGAATAAATAAAAAGGAACTTCTTTTTGATTCATGTTTCCCAAAATCTCAAAGAAATACCAAAAAAAGTACCACGTCTTTGGGATTTTAGAATTTGGGATTTTGGCAATCGGGATTATGACAATCTGTATTCGAAATTCGAGATTATAAAAATTCGGGATTATGACAATTCAGGATTATAATAATTAGGATTTAAAATGTTGGGATTTTACCAATAGGGATTTTGTACATTTAGGGGTTTGATATTTTAGGGTTTGTGCACTTTGACTTTCGGTATTATGAAAACGGGTTAAAATAAAATTATTATTCATATCTTTTTGAAAGAAATTTGAAAAATAATAAATATTTTTTTTATTAATTTAGCTAACAGCTTAATTAAAGACAATTTTTTTCTTTTTATTTACAATGAAAATGAAATGTTTTTATAAACTACATTTTGCTTCTAATGGCTTCATTTGTGTTTTATATATGTTATGCAGCAGACCATAACCTCTTGAATATTCACATAATTTTCAACATTACATATTTTTAATCTCAGGTGAATTCCGGGACTCACTTGCAATAAAATATTTCGTATCATTTTGCCTCGAAACGCATTATACCTATCTACTTTTTTTTATGAAAGAGCTCACACACCATGTGAATTTTCTTTTCATAAATCTGAAATATCATGAATTTCTTAGAATCCCCCATTCGTAAATATGTGATTATTTTTTATTTTTTTGTGTGTTTTCTTCCTCTATAATAAAATACACAAAACACACGCAGTAGAAATACACATACATATATACAGATATTTACCTAGATATTAAAAAAATATTTTTTTTTCTTTTCCCGTGTGCTTTCACAAATTGTTCAACCCCAAGAAGTTATAACCAATTTTTTGTCGACGAAAAAAAAAAACAAACAAAAAACAATCTTATAGCATGAACAAATGTTTCTTTTTCATCTAATGTGTTACTTATTATTAACGCTAATGCATTGCATTAAGATGTTTATGCTAATAAGTCAGAATTTGTGGTTAGAGGTATATATGTACATTTAAAGTCATAACATAATTAACAGACGTTATTCCATTGAGGATACAAAATTCAAACATAACCTTCCTATATGTAAAAAAAAATAAGATCTACAACTGAGTTGGAAGATATTGCTCTTAAGTTTCTTATAGGAATTAATTTCGAAAACATTTTTAAAAAAAAGTACCAAAATAATGGATTTCTTTTTCAAATTTATTTTGTATAAGCTAAGACTTTAAAATACGTTTTTCTTATCGAAAGAAAATCTCGAAGTTTAGCAAAAAAAAATCACAAAATGATTTACGTTTTTGAAGGAGAAAACAGGTGCAGTTATAATTGTTAACCACCTTGAATGTAGAAATATAAAAAGAGGTGAAAAACAACAAAACTTTATTTCTAGTATTAAAAATATGTATTTTTAATATTTTAATAAACTAAAGGCAAAGTAATTAATTTTTATGAAAGTCAAAAATCTTCCTAAAAGGTGATTCTTTTGCGTGGACATAAGGGAACTCTGCAGCACCGTGATTCTTCGACGTGACATAGAATTCTGCAATTTGAGTTTTAATATGAAACTGAACTAAACTATTTTGTATTTTTTATTAAATATGTAGAAAATAACAATAAGACCACGTAAAAAATCCTTTTTTTAAATGTGGTTACCACAACTAACCACCAAATAAATTCTGTAATATTTCCAAAAATAAACATTTCAATTACCGGGTTTTTACTTAGAAAGCATAAAGTCTATTTGAACCAGTAAATGTATGCTGTAATAGTATAAGAAAACTTCAACCCACCTTTTTTAAAATAACTTTATATAAAGAACGTTCACAAAAAATTGTAAAAGCAAGATTTTAAATTTCAAATTACTTGGCATACGGATAAAATTTTGCGCCATTCTTACCAATGTTTTTTTTTCGAAAGTTTGACAAATTCATTTAAGTTTTAAATTGAAACGCTAAGGGCCAGTTTCACAGTGCAAACTTAAGAAAATAAGTGGCACCTAATTTTCCCATTTTGGTACTCTGGGTGCAGTTTTACGCTCTGAGTAAGTGGCATTTAAGTGGTCAATTTGGGAGACTTAAGTGTCACTTATTCCGATAAGTTTACACTGTTAAATTGGGCATTAGTTTTCCATATTTGGCACTTAAGTGATACCTGGGAAAACATAAAAACAATTAATCAAAAAGTGGTTACTCTACCTAACCACCTAACCTGAAATAGATATCAACCTATAACTCGAGAACGGTGTATTGTGTAAAAATTTATTTTATATTTGTCTGCTAGGAAATTAAATTATCTTTCTTTTTTATAAATACCATTTTTTTGTATGTTTTATACTTTCAGAGTTCAAAGCCTCGAAATGTTTTTTTTTAATTTTTTACTAATAACCTTGATTTTGATGAGAATTTGAACTTTTTTTCTTCTTGAAATTCTAGATTTTGATATGATGTAGAAAGCTTATTAATTAACAGGTTGTGATTATACCAAAACATCAACAATATAAATCAGGGTTTTAAAAATCATTTCGTTTTAATTATATTTCTAGGAATTGTTAAGATTTCACTTGAGTTTTTAAAATGTGTAAAAGATGATTATTATCGGTTTATGATCGTGATGAAATATGAAAATACAAAACAAAGAAGATACAATTTTTTAACTATAAGTATACCTACACTTTTCTTGGTGAAAGTTTGAATTTTAAATGAAAGCAAGTTTCTATATCAAAACGCATCATCATTAAATTATAATAATTTATTACAGCGTCCACAGTTGATTAGTTTTTCTAAGCTTTAAAAAAGATAAGTGCGTTGTTGTTTTTAAGTTTCTTTAAAAGCTGTGAATAAAATAGAATAGAAAACGTAAATTATTTTTTCTTTATTTGTATTTTATTGAAATGATTTATACACATTTAATAAAAAATATTAAAATCAAGCGACGTGCATCGGCGTGTATCTTCGTTTTCGGGCAAATTGCTCAATTAATGTAAAATATTCGAGTCAAATCATTTTCATTGCTAAACAAAAATCGGCTACATCCAGGGTTGGCAGAATTTACTGTACACTACATTTTCTACATCATTAACTACGCGCAATTAATTGAATGAATTAAAAGCCTTATTTTCTTCATATTGTTACGTCTGCTTTTACATAGTAAATGTAGAAAAATAATAGAATTTCAATAAGAAACTGAACATTTTAACTCAAAATTCAAATTTAAGGGCCAGTTTGTTCACAGTGTGTTAAATCTGTACCATTAATTTAACAGGCTCTAATAAAATGGCGCTAATCAATAAAAATCGACTGATTAGCAATATCCATGATAAAGAACTAAAATTTTGTATTCCTTAATAAAAAATTTGGAAATTATGCACATTCGATGATTTACCAGTGTAATCTAATCCTTGATTAAAGATCATCAACTGTGAACGGCCCTAAAAGTGACATCTGTTACATCATTTGACATTTGAAATTAAATTTGCTTCAATTTGTTTCATTAGCTACATTTAACTACATAAACTACGCAGCAAATGTAAAAAATTTAGTTTATTCTAAAAAGTTACAGTTCGGCCAATCGTTGTTTCATGTAATAAATGTTGATTTTTTAATATTAGAAGCGGAGAACTTTAAATTGGCAACACTGTTTTCTGTATGGCATCCGATTTGACAGTTCTCGCTTGTTTTGAGGTTAGTTTGCATTGGCCAATCATCATTAATAAACTTACGCAGCCACCGATAGCAAAGTTTTGAAATAGTTCAAATTTATTTTGGAAAACATGATTCAATACGAGAAACTCATGAGCACTATTACTTGCATTTTATGGTTCCCATCAAATCGTCCAACAGAGCGAATAATTCGAAAAACTTGATTTTTTTAGCCATAAAACGTTTACTCTAAAATTGGACCTCCACATTTTTCATTCAAGAATTTAATAAATTAAAGTTTGAACACGTTTTTCATTCAAAATTTTAATATTATTATAAAAAAAATTTAAAACATCGCACGACAACATTTAAGTTGTCACAACTAATTAAAGACTATCTAACGAGAAAATTTTAAACAATAACACATTTACCATATTATTCACTCGATTAATCCAGCTTCAAACTTAATCCCGGATATATCGACATTGATTTTATATGGAATTTGTATCTGGATTTAAGTTTTAAACTGGATGAATGATTTAGCGGTAAAACTTCAACATTTATCTCGTAAACAAAAATTAAAAACAAACGAAATTGCAACGGCACTGAGACAATATTTAAGTTTATAAAAACAAACGAAATTGCAACGGGACTGAGATGATATTTAAGTTTATAAAAAACGAGAGATCTCTCTCTCTCTTTTCTTGTTTATTCTAAATGGCAATACCTATTTTTTTATTAACAATAAATTAACCTTATCGTATATACAAAAATCGGAAGTAAAATTTATCATTTTCTCACTCCATCTCTCCACTAAAGTGCGAACTAAGTTTCATGATAATTTTTTGTGTGTGAAAAATTATTTGTATACAATTCGAGAGTCGGGTGAGTAAGTGTGTTTGTTTTTGTTAATGGTGCGCATCTATTACTTAAACTTAAATTTGTTTATCACGGAATTTTTTTCTTCTCATTTAGAAAAAATTTTCATTGTGGTCAAGAGATCTAACGAAAAAGATTACGTATACGGCTTTTTTTTTCTAGGAAAGCTTTTATCTTTGGGTATATGTGTAATTTTGTTTAATTCACAGATAATAAACAAGTCTTTTGTTTATGCGGCAGAAAAGCGGTCACCAAGAGTTTATACATAGTATAAAGTGTCGGAAACAACGCTATAGTAGTTAAGAGTGTTTATTATAAGCGTATAGAGTCAATTACTGATGTATATATTATGAGAGAGAGAATTATTTCAAAGAGGTCATTGTCTAGAAAATTAAATTGTAAATTCATACTTTTATGATGTTTTAATTTAGATTGTCGGTCGGTTGGTTGGTTGGTCGGTCGGGTTGGTTTGTTTTTGGGGTCTTCTCCTGTAGTTATACATATCTGCGTTCCCACATCATTGTGACCATTTTTTCTTTATTGTTTACTTAATTAGGGTCATGGAACTATAGGTAACTACATAATACATCAATAAAATGTTTTTACAGGGGACATGATCTCGGAAATAAATAATTTAAGTACACATAGTTGTGGCTTTGATTAGCACGTTTGTGTGAAAATTTCTACTTAATGATGAATCCAATATAACAATAACAAAATGATGATGTTGGGTTTGAGTGGGCTTTTAAAATAGAACTTAAGTTTTTAGGGTGAAAGGTGATAAAATTAATTTTTTTGTAAGTCTAGTAAAACCCGCTTAAGAGAAACGTCGAAAAGTCAAAACAGTCTTTCTTTCACTTAAGCGGGTTTTAAACTTAAACGAACCCCGCTGGTAAAAATGAATTTATCTTTTGGAGTTGCCTAGAAAAAATTTAAATAAAATAGTTTTTTTTGCTTCAAAGAGTTTTTTCAATTAAAAATATAAAATTTAACTAAAAATGTGTTTCAGATATCCGGGTTTTTCACTTAAGCAAAATTCGCTTAAGCGGAGTGCTTTATAGGACATAGGTAAATTAATTGGTCTACAAATACTCGGGGATGAAAAAAGTGTTTCAAATAAGCGGGTTTCTCTTAAGCAGGTTTTACTGTTTCTTGAAAATTATATTTGTTTTTGAAAAATGTTAAGATAAACACTAAGTTATGCGATTCTACACACAAAATATCAAAACATTTTTTTTTATAAGAGCAATAGATTTTTAGAAAAGTGTACGTAAATGTTTCGATACCATCATCGATACTGGGGTAAAGTACTGATGGGCACGTTTGGGCACTTTTTTTCACAAAACCTATAGATTTTACGGAAAAAGTTAGAATACCTTTTTAGTGTACTTTTTAGTTTACTTTCACATTTCTTCCAAAAAAATAATAGTTTCTTGGAAATTTACAAAAAAAAAAAAAAGTTGCCCTACAAAATCAAATTTGGGTCTAGGGGTTTTCATCTCAGATATTTGGTTTCTCCTTTTCGTTTGGGTAAAAAATGGAGATGGGGATATAATTTTTTTTACATCTGTTTAATATTCTTCTAAGAGCATTACAATTCCGTTTCACAATCTTAAATTAATCAAAACAAATACCCAGCAATTTTCGCACAAGCTGTTTTTTTGTACGTGTATTGTGCAAATCGACAGTTGTTGTATCCTGTGTTTGTATTCCAAAAATCTTGCTCTTCACCGGCTCACAAAACATTAACTAAACAACCAACAGCAGTTTTTTTTTTTTAAATCTACGTTTGGTTTTTATTTTGACTAAGACCATGACAAATTTCAGAAGTGGGATAATTCCGAAAAAAAAAATCTTAGATAAACTTTTATAGAGAAGATTGAAAAATCAAAAAGTATGAACTTGGAAGTTTGGTGGCTGCAGGAGCAAGAGCTTGATATTGAACGAACAGTTACATTGAAGCAGTTGTTAAATTTTAATCAAAGAGATTTGGTAATTTCATAAAATTCCATATTTGAGTTAAAATTTCATAGTGACATGCTCCTTTGCAAGCATTACTTTGTCAAAGGTTTATTATAACAAATGATCATGTAAACTACACAGGTTGAAATAGTTAAAGTTACAGTGTGCCATGTCAATTCGTCCTGATTCATGTGTAATCGTCACTTTACCATACATTTGATGACAAGGGGTCATGTACACAACACTGTTGGAAGTAGTTGAAGCTAAAGTTTGTTATGTAAATTCATCTTGGTTTACTGCAATCGTGAAAAGATTACTGGGTTAACTTAACTAAAAAAAAAAATTTAGATTAAACACACACACAAATGATGTCAGTTTAACAGATAACATAGTTAATTTAACATTGGCGCAATGGCCACTTGATTGGGTGTATACGCACCCGATTTCTGTAGGAGCTGTCGGGATGTTGAGGAAATAGAAACCTTTAAGCACTTGCTCTGCGATTGCCCTAACCTCCAAACAAATCGCCTCCGTTACCTTGGAAACAGGTTTGTTGGAGAACTTTACGATCTAACGCAGGTCTAAATGGCAAACATGAGGAAATATATAGAAAGCACGGGCTGGTTCGTAAATGAACCAGTCTATGTTAACCTCTAGTTAAGGTGTTATCTATGTTTATAGGGGATCACAATGGACCAATAGGCCCCCGTGTACGCAACAGCCTCAGAGCTGGGCACGCCCCTTCTTACCTAACCTAATTTAACAATATTACCATGTAAGTCTAAAAGGATTATTTATTTAAGGTAATGTAAAACTCAAATTTTTCCAGTAGTATTCTGTTCACTTAAGTCGACGTTAAGTCGATAAATATTTAACATGATCAACTGTGTTGACAAACAAAAATACAACATGGTAACTGGTTGATTACTATTTTGTCTACTCTCTCGTAGAATGGGAAGACAGAAGAGAGCAGGAGAAGGAAAGACGGGATTTAATATAATAGAATCCAGATATAACAGGTGGTATAAGGAAGTAATGACCGAGGGGATCCCGCAATATCTGAAAGCGGGATGGAAGGCAGACAGAACAAAGAGAATAGCGAGAGTCAGGCTAGGGAATGAGGTGAGAGAAAGATGGTACTGGATACAAGAAGAAGAGAGAATGTGCAGAGTGTGTGAAGGTGAGCCAGAGACGTGAGAACATGTGATAGAAATATGCAGGTCAGGTGGAGATGAAGGGAGATCAATAGGTGAAAAAATGAGGGATATAATGGACGAAGGAGGGAGGGGGGAAGAATGGATAAAGGCACTAGAGGTTCCGAGAAGGAGTAAGGAGGGACGGATGGGAGACTTGTTACCCTTAGGGGATGCAATACAACACAATACAATACTTTTTTGTCTAATAATTTCACTAAATAACAAAATGCTTATTGGTTTTTGTGATAGTGTTTTTAGAGCTCTCGATTTTAAGCGTGTATCTAATTACACCTGTATTCGTGTCACGTGTTCACGTGTAGTAAAAAAAATTCAACACGTGTACACTGTACACGTGTATGTTCTAAATACACGTGTAAATAAAAATACACGTGTAGTTATAAAAGCGTAACTTTTTTTTGGTAATAACCGTGGTGAAGCGATTGCGATTGTATTGCTTAAATACACGTGTACATTTAAATACACGTGTTCAATACATGTGTAAACATAGGTACACGTGTACACGTGCATTAGGGGACTCTTGTTATGACCCGTTATCATTTTAATATATTTAAGTTTTTTTATGAAAACTAAGCATTTCAAAAAATAATAAAATTCAAAAATTTTAAACCCCAAGCCATTTCATGTTATAAAGCGTACAAATATATGCTGTATACCTAATAGATATTTCTTTAGATAGACATTTATATATATATATATCATTTAACTTATAAAAGAACTTAATTTCCTCACAGACATTATGCTTCAACTATGAAGAAAACTTCAATCTCCGGTGTAATAGGATAGTGGAATAATTATATTTCATTGTTGTTGGTTGTGAAAGTCCTTTCTCTTTAACTTAAGTACTAACAAATAGGACTTTAACCTTTTTTTTTTGTGATTGTCCTTAAAGTTTTAAATTAGATGTGGTACCTTATAGTCTTATGCTGAAATATATATTTAAAAGCAGATAGAAAAATCTTCCATGTAAACCATGAAAAAAAAAATAGTCAGACACAATGTCCTCTTGTATATAAAGAGTGTTTTAATTATTTGCTTTTGTGTTTTGTGGTTAAGGATGTTTTTTTTTTATATATATATGTATATTTTTCATAATATCACCGTTTCATGTTACACTGTTACATCCCCATGATGATGTATAATTCTACCGAACCAAAATATCATTCTTTCTGTGTAGTTTTTTTTTTTTTTTTTTTTTTTTTTTTTTTTTTTTTTTTTTTTTTTTTGAGTGGAAGTATGGGGAGAGTAAAAAATGGAAAAAAATATCAAATAACAGCTTTAATGACCAACTGAACAAATTGCACAGTATAACTACCTATGTATATAAAATGTGATTGTTGAACAAAATATAGGAATAAGGATATCCCATCCACCTTCCCTTCCCATTCCTCTTATAGTACAATACATACACAGGAAGTTTGTCTAGTAATTTTAGAAAATATCGCGGCTAGTGACATAATAATTTATCTATGGCCCTTACTTTTAATATTTGAAGCGTGATATCACCACCACAAGAGAGAAATATAGTATAATATAGTAATTTATCAATTCCAGGATTCAGAATGACCTACATAATATAAAAATATAAATTCAGTAATTGAATGAGATTCGTTATTGTTTTTTTTTTTTTTTTTTTTTTGAAAGGGCAGTCAGGACTTTGATGGGAGTTGTATGCGTAGTTTATTTTTTTTAACGAATGACATCTCTGATTGCAACTGAATTTTGAGGTTAATTAGTTATGAAACATTGGCATCCTGATTGGTTATGTTTTTTTTTTTTTTTTTTTTTTTTTACATAACATGGTGGTCTGTGTGTAGGTTGGTTGGTTGGTATATTGTGGAATTGATCCAAATATTGGAATTCAGCATACAAATGCAATATTATATTTTGAATCCAATTATCTCGATTCATCGAAGTGGTTAATTTATTGTTGTTAATGATATTTTAAGCAGAAATGATGCGTTTGTGGTTTCTATGTATCTAAAGGATTGGTTGACATATTAAATTGTTATATCATGAGAGTATATACATATGTTATAGTACGAGATTGGCAGTATGTGTAACCAAACCACATATGACAGGAATAAGCTTCATTATTTCGAAAACCATAAATGTGCTATCTAACAAGGAGGTCAGATTATAATGACATAATATGTATGTACAAGAAAATCACTAATACTCGAAACATAAATCCATTTTGGCGATGAATCTTTTCTTTTTCGGTTGTGAATCTTAGAGATAGAATTGATATTCACTATTTTTGGGGTAAGACTGTTGTTTTTTTTTTTTTTTTTTTTTTTTCGTTAGGTACCATTTTTAGTCGGTTATTACATAGTTGTCGATTGGCTGTAGAAAACCACTTACATCCGTTTATTATTATTTATTAAAGAAATTTGATGTGGCCTCATAACACAAAAATAGGTTTTTAAGGCCCTTACTTCCTTTTATACGTCTGTTTTGTTAGCAGGGATCCGTAAAAAATCGCTCGCGAATCATAAAATATGGATCTTTATAATTCTTCCTTCATTTTCTCACGAACCATACAAAATTATAGTTCGGGAATCATAAAATTTTAGTTCTTTAAAAATTTATAGTTCTCTCACGAAACTACATCCACTTTTTTTCTCTATCTCTCGCTCGTGCGATAGATGGGAAAAATAAAATTCAGGTAGAATATGGTTCTCCGCGATAATGATCCGAAAATGATCCTTAAATCAATCATACTTTATCAAGTATCCATTCAGTTCGGTTCTAATGTGAAAAGTTTAAAAAAAAAACAAAAATTAAAAAAAAGTGATACATTTTGAAAAATGTCAAAAATTTGGAAAAAAGTCAAAAATTTTGAGAAAATTAATAAAATTTGAAAAAAAAAAATAGAATTTAAAAATCAAACATTTTGAAAAATATGAAAAATTTTGAAAAAATTTAATTATTTTGAGAAAATTCAAAATTTTGAAAAATTTTTGACAGATTTTATTTGGTTTGAAAACGAATTTTATTTTAAAGGAACTTAGGAACCAAAAAATAAGATAAGCAATCGAATCAAAAATGAAAATTCCCTTTTGAATTTTTCACAAGAGAACGAATCATATTTTATCGCTCATCGAACTTTGGTTGTTAGTCGAATGGAATAGGTATAGGGGATTTTTTTTTTCAAATCAGTCAGCCAGTCCTTTTGGAACACCCTGTAATTAAATTTCTTATTGTCACCTGGTAAAAATAGTAAAAGTGTCAAATGTGTTGAAATTACGTGAACATCACATTTCAGCAACTGTCCTGGCAGGCTTAGATATAATTTTTGCCCACTTCCATAACTTAAAATAAAAATGTTTAAAATAATTTAATTTTAAATTGAATATCTAATAATTTCTTTACTAATTTATTTATTTTTTTTTTCTATTTTCAGGTAAGTCCATTTTAAAAACACAAAAAAGTTTTTATTACTTTTATTCGTCAAAAGGGTATGTATGAGGTGTTTCCAGTTTCATTAAAAAAATCAAAACTTTTCTTCATATGCAGCACATTTATATAAAGAAAATTCCTTTCTTAAGCTACGATTAGACAATCAACGTAGAGAGTTAATGCGTTGACTCCTTGATGTCATCAAAAATATCATAAAATACAATACTTTTAAAGTAGACTGTATCAAACCATGAAACTTGTTACTGATCACACGTATGACAACAGTCCGTCAATGCTGCTCCAAAATTCGTTGACTTATTATATTTATTAATGCGTTTTTTTACCCTTTGGTGCAAATTCTTGACATTCTTTGTCACGCAAAAACTATGGCCTTTCAACAACTGCTGACGAGCACTCTGTTGATGTTTCGTAACTTCGTTGACAGTCACACAGAATAATCAAGGCGCTGACCATAAAATTCGTGTCAACGCAGCCATCAACGCATTGATAGTTTTCTGCCTTGATGATCACACGTTAAAACAACTTTGGGCCGAATTTAACGTATTTGAAGTAAAAGTGTCAACGCGTTGATAATTTGCGTTACACAATCAATGCACTGACCCTAAAATGCGTGTTAATGTGAATGTCAATGCAGCCATCAACGCATTGACAGTATTCTCATATTATGATCACATGGTTTAATAACTTTGGGACAGACTTTGACGTTGTTTTGACGTGAGAGTAAACGCTGGGAAAGTTTGATTTTACCTTCTACACAAAATAATATATATGCGTTTCCCTTTAAATTCGTGTCTAAGCATTCGTCAATGCATTGGAAATTTTTGCGTTGAAGATCAAACGCCTTAACAACTTTGTGGCAGAGTTTCACTTAAGTGAGTCAATTGGTCGACCGGCTAATCATAGTTTTAAGCCATTATTGACTCGAATAAAAAATTAAACAAAATTATTTTATAACATTCATGACAGTCATTAACCTGAAAATTTCTTACATAATTTATAGGAGTTTACCAAAGTAATTGTGGTTAACTAAAATCCTTTAAAATTATTTCTTTTCTTCCATTAAAACATTCTTTGAAACTTTCAAAGAAATTACCTTCCTAATTCTATCAAAACATCTTGATGTTTAAAAGTAAAATAGAAATCTTTCCAAAAAAATAAACTAAATGTAGAAATGCCATCGTTAGGTCAAATACATATACCTACGCAACCTACAAAATCCCAAAAATGAAAAGGAAAAATTCTTTACAAACCTTGGAAAATAAATAATATTAGCAATTTGTTATGCTTGTGAAAACACGTAGAACAACAAAACAGAGAAACAGTAATTTAAGTAACCTTTTCATTTCTCAAATTGACACACGTATATACACAGTTCATATGAAAATCGAAGGACTCCCCCTAGTTGGTAAAGCTGGTATGTACGTATTTATACGTAGATACAAGGACTTTTGTCGACTCTATCTATATGCAAACAAAATGCATTATTAATTTGAGTCTCAATACCTCATTCGTCATGTAGCCCATATGTGGATAGATCTGTATTTCATCCTTTAACTAATATATGGGAAATATATGTATGAACGGGGGAATTATTGTCGTGTTTTCGTCCTTTGCCTTATACGCAAAAGAATTTCAGCTGTATCCTTTTTACTTCAAGTTTAACAAATGGATAGACCAAAAGAATATATAAGTATACATTTTCCATACAAAAAACAGAGTTCAAGAGAATCAAAAACAGAAGGAGAAAAAGGCTGCGTGGAGTTCTTCCTTGTCAAGACATATACTAACAAACAAACAAAAAAAAACAAGCCAAATAACAAATTCTTCCAACATTGGAGTTTTTGCATGAAAAATGGAGTCGAAATTATTTTTCAATCCTCACGTTTTGTACAGTGGTTCAGGTTTTTTGAAGAGACGATCAAATAAAATCTGAACCACTGAATTGATTTTGATTTAAAAAAAAATACATTTGCCAAAATTTACTAGATTTTGAGTGTTAGTTCGAAAAATGTAAAAAGTACTAAAAAAAATTTTCTTTAATTTTTTTTAAATTTTCTTTAATTTTTTTTAAATGCAATATTGTTTTTACTATTTAGAACTACAAGTCTGCAAAATTTCAACAAAATCGGTGAATTAATTAACGAGATATACGTCAACATCCCAAAAATAAGCCAATTTCCCCAAAACAACGTTAAAATCCCATTTTCTTTATGTGAGTTTTTTTTTCCAAAACTTTAAACGCAGTTTTGTAGCAATACCTCTAAACATTTAATATACGAAATTTAATCAAAATCATTTGGGCCGTTTTCGAGATGATTTGAAAAAAAATAAACTCATTGTATGGCAGCTACCCGTTCTTCATTTGGAAAATTTTGTTTCCACTTTATTCTTTTTGCGTGAATTTTTAAAACATTATTTGTATTTCTTTAATAATGCTTCAACGGTGGTGACACAATAGAATAAAACAAACAGTTTGTGTGTCTCTGTGCAGTGCACTCTCCTTGTAGTCCAAAATGGATGATTGAACTTGGATATTGCAGACTTTTGCCATTTTATTAGTTGTAAATCCCTAGTTTGATCTAAGGCTGAATCGTGGGGAGAAATGTCTTCAAATGACCTCCATAGCACCTGGAAGGAGGCCAAGACGAGACCGTATTTTTGGATTGGCATAATCCGAGATTCTCGGCGGTCTAGTTGGTCTCGACAGAAAAGATTCAAAATTAAAAAAAAATCTTTTTTAAATTATAAAATTGAAATTTTCAGTAAAATTCGAACTATTATTCCTTATTTCGAAATTCGGTCCGATTTTCGAATACAAACAATCCTATGTGACCGGCACCGATGCTTTGTCACAACTCACAACTTCTCCCCCCATATATTTTTACCTACTTTGGCAAAATATTTACTCACAAAAAAAAATGCATATCACGTTTTGCATTTCATGTATTATTTTGGGATGTACATACAAAGAAAATACTTATAAGAGTTCCTTGCCGACTATCTTCATCCTGTCACTTTAGCTAGCATACATCAGAATGGATTCTCATCCTACTTTAATATAACAACTCCACCACACCACCATATCGTCTTCTCTATGAAGCTCTATAGTTTGAGGGACTTATGGAGATCTTTATGTTTATAACAGAATGAGGATATATTATTATTTGTGTGTTTCGTTTGTTCATATATTAAATATCCTTGAAAAATCCAAAACAACACGCGTTTGTCTTTGATGTGCGTGTTGCTTATTTTCAACCCCATCACCTTCTGAATACAAAAAAAAAACATAGTTAGGTATATCATGTGTGTGTCCTATATCATCTAAAAATTGTACGTACCCTGATGGTGGTGCACCCCAGTGTGGTAATATAGTAATACAGGATTTTTCTATTTGAATTTTAGCAGTTGCACATTTTGAATACAAATAGACTATCTTTTGGTTCTTCTTCTTCTTCTTATTTTTTTTTTTTGCCGAAGAAGTGTATAGAATTTCTGTATTTTTTTTTTTTTTTTATTGTGAGTTATCCTAGACTTGCAGAATTTAATATGCTTCAGGACACTATATATACATACTGCCTCATAGCTATTATGTGACTTGCATAATATTTCGCTTTGTCATATACCTACATAGCATATGTATCCTTTTTCAAGAGTCAGGCTCAGGAGGCTATATATTCTTAGAAATAAAACCAGACCACTATAGTTGAGAGATGTAGGTAAATGCGTGTATTTCGAAAATTTTTCTTCATTATTATAATTTCATTTTGACGCGCGCCCAGTTATCGATTTCTATTTTATATCGCTAACTTAACGAAAAAAAAAAAAAAACTAGGAACTATAGAAACTCGAAGGGTTCCTCCCTTAGGTCCTTATAAAATGAAAAATCAAATCGAGACAGTAAGAAACAGGAAATACGATATAGCGATATACTATACTCTACACTTATACACCATATTTCTGCCATTACCATTGAGCGTATAATTTGTTGAAGCCGTTTCAAAAAAAAAAAAAAAATGAATGAATGGTGTTGCTGTGCCATTGTGTCGTCTGTGTCGCTGTACTGTACTATATAGAGATATCAACAGTATATATACTTTCATTTCTTTATCCGGTAGCAAATTATGCGTAAAACATTATGAAATAGAAAACCAGGATAGAGAAAATGGAAAAAGAAAAAATTTGTCGAACAAAAAAAAAAAATTATCTACACTTACTCACTGCACTGAGAGAAATAAAAACTTGAGTCATATCAATACTAAAGTAAAGATATGTGTACATAATTTTAATGTTAGTAAAGGCAGCAGACATTTATACAGTTTCCCAAAAAATGAGAAAAATTAAAAAAAAAAATTAAAATTTTGTTGATCGATTTTGTTTAAACTTTTCACTTTGGTCTTTCTAATTATTTCAAATATAATACAAAATTTAAAAAGTTTACAAATCATTTTTTATTGCAACAAAAAATTAAAAATCCATTTTTAAGTACTTTTGAATCTTCTTTCGTACATCTCGTTAATGGCTACATTGATTTTGTTATTATTTTGTGAACAGGTTTTTTTAATTATTCCAAACAATACTACATTTAAAAATGTTTGAAACCATTTTCCTCATAATAAAAAAAATCAAACAAAAATCTTTTTTTAGTACTTTTGACTTTTCTTCCGTATATCTCGTCAATGACTTGATCGATTTTGTTACAACTTTCCAATTAAGAATTTCCAAGTAGTTTGAATAATACTACATTCAAAAATTTTACAAGTTATTATTATTATTTTTTTTTTTTTAGAAAAAAAAAACTAAGAAAAGATAAATTTTGTATTACTTTCGACTTCTTTTGTAGATATATGTATGTACATTGTACATATTTCGTTAATAGCTGCATCAATTTTAATATCATACAATATTCTAGGCAGTTCAGAAAATACTACATTTAAATTTTTTACAAATATTCATTGATAAAGAAAAAATGGAAAAACAAATTTTTAGTACTTTTGACTTTTCTTCCGTATTTCTCGTTCGTTAATAACTTGATCGATATTATTATAAATTTGCAGTCCGGTCTTTCTTGGAAATTCAAATAATACTTCATCTAAAAATTGTAAAAACAACTTTTTTTAAATAAAAAAGACAACAAAAAAATTCAATGTTTTAGTACTATTGACTTTTCGTCCGTACATCTCGATAATTGATAAATTTTGTAATTCTTTTGTGAACGGGTCTTTTTTGGAAGTTCAAATTATACTTCATTTAAAAATTGTGCAAACCATGAAAAAAAACAAACAAATAAAAATTCCATATTTTAGTACTTTTGACTTTTCAACCCTGTATCTCAATATTGACTTGATCGATTTTGTTATTCTTTTGCTAAAAGGTTTTCCGAATAAGTTCAAATAATACTACATTAAGAAATTTTACACAGATATAAGTTTTTTTTTATAAAGAAACAAGATAAAAAAAAATGCATTTTTTAGTACCTACTTTTGTATTTTTTTACGTCTATAGTTCAATTGACGTTGTTGTATTTTTTTGAACTGGTCTTTCTTAGAAATCCATAAAAATGCTTTATTTAGAAATTTTACAAACAATTTTTCGCATGATACCAAAAAAAAATAGACGAATTATGTTTTTAGTACAATTGTCTTTTTACCCGTATATCTCTTTAATACCTTGATCTATTTTGTTAAGATTTTGTGAACTCGTCTTTCTTAATAGTTCAAATAATACTACATTTAAAAATTTAAAAAATTAATATTGTTCATAAAGAAAAATAATCAAAGAAAATTCATATATATACCTAAATTTTTTAGTACTTTTGACTTTCTTCCGTTAACATTTAACAAACATAAAAAATCCAATTTTTAGTACTTTTGAATTTTCGTCCCTATTTCCCTATATTTTAATAAATACATGTATCTCGTTAATAGCTCGATCAATTTTTGTTAATCTTACCAAACAATTGTACTCGATATTTTTCTCTCAGTGTACGAAAATGGCTTTCTACTGAATAACTTTGTGTGTTTTGGAAGCCAAAAGAACTGCAATTTGTTTGAAAGAACCAAAATTTCCATAAAAAAAACAAAACTATTTGTCCTTATATAGTCATTGGTAAGTATAGTTGTTGGAAAAGTGTTAAAGTGGGACATTTTTATAAGAACAAGTCTGTATAAATATTTATGAAATTCACTGTCAGATAGTTTGTTTTTTTTTTTTTTTTATTCATCCGTTCTCAATTCGTGAATCATTGTCGGTTCATAGATTTAGAATAAGCAGAAAATTTATAAAGGAAGGAAAAAATTAATCGTTGCAATGCAATGAATTTTTTAAACTTTTTTTTTGTTTGAAGATAATTATTTTATTTTTAAATAAATTTTCATTTTAAATTTTCAGTTACAAAATTAAAACCTCCCAAAATCTCATTTCAAAATACATAAATCTGAAAAGGAAGTTCTTGTCCCCATTAGAATTTTCATAAAATATTTATATATTTAAGGTCACTATGATAAATTAGAACCCTGTCTAAAAAGAAGATCCCTTTGTCAATTTCACCCCCTTAAGTTGAATTGTGTTTTTTGTTTTGTTTCCTTTAACTTTGTTTTCCAATTTTCAATCAATTACAATTTATAGTATTTCTTTACTTCTCTCCAGTCTCCAATCTCTTCCACTTTAGTGACACAAACCATCCAATCAGACAACTTAATGCACTTGTGACACGTAAAAGATTGAAAACTTTTACCACACCAAAGTGAATGCAATCACTCCCATGATGCTTGAAAAACAAAAATCTCCAAAAACCTACTTACAGATAGTTTCATTAAAACTTGAAATTCACCTCTACCTACCTACACCTACCTATCTGAAGCATTGAACCGTATCTGTCGCCGTTGTCTTCTTCTATATACCTACATAGAATTGACAACAACAATGGGTGCAAAGAGAGAGAGAGACAGACACACACATTTCCCTTAATCAATTTATTTTGCCATCCCTTAATCACATTCGTGCGGTATAAAGCTGATTCATCTTATTCTTCAATTCGGAATTTTCGATTTGAACTTCCCCCACATTACAACACAAAATGAACAGCACTACCTATAAGAACAGCAGGAAGGAGCAGCAGAAGTATACAAACAAGCAGACAAAATGGTGGGCGGAAATAGTTTTCGGAACTAAACTACGATCGATTTCCTTTCAACATGACCAGCTGCTAATTACATTTTAAGTGAGTTTACAATGTCCTTCCATCCGGGGGCGGTGATGTGATGTGGTGGTGTTTCGACCTACCCACTTCTGACACTTTAGTAGTAGTTTTACAGAAACTCTATACATTTGTCTTCAGATCTCGTCCGTCCATTTGTTGTCCAATATATCACCCACACAAGAAGTAAAGAATGTTTTTTTCCTCCTGGACATGCCGGTAGTTTTTTTTTTTGTGTTACGTTGTTGTTTAAAAGGTGGCTTGCGATGTCATTCTAGAAACAAGGATATATTGATGAGGCTTACACAGTGAGAGTAAACGAGATAGTGCCATCTTTGTTTTTTTTTTCCCTTTTGGTATTTCCTATCTCTTTCACTTGAAATGCCATTCGTAATTGAGTTTTTAATTGAAATTATTATAGGTCCTTATAGTATACCTGTATATACATATATCTAAAGAAGAAGAACATGTAGTTAGAAATAGTGATATAGAATACATATTTAAAGTCTCCTCTGTCTGATGGGGTTATAATATATTTTTTAATTAAATTTCAAGTTAACGAAATGAAGGGCTGGGTGTTAAATCGAAAAGACAAAAAAAAGGAAACAAAATTATATTTTAAATTGAAGTAAATTGTCAAGTGAGAAAATTGTATTTGAAATGGACGCACAATATACCACCTACGTGCATCAAAGTAATTTATATAAAAAAAATAGGTAGGTATAGGAAATGTCCTTAAAGGAAAGTAAATAGAGAAAAGGACACTCCCTGCATGTTAAATTAACAATTGCATTTGTCTGTAAATTAATTGAAAATGCGGGGGCAAGCATCTCACCTCTATTTCAACTGTCAATTATCAATTGATAGTTGATAAATACTGAAAATTGATAGTGAACAAACCAATTGTCAAATGTTTTAATCATTGGCGAATGGTACAGATAGTTTTGGTTTTAATATACAAAATTTAAGTTTGATAATAATTAATAATTGACAATCTTAATAGGGATGCATGTAAATTTAATTTAAAAAGGGTTGTGGCGACATGTTCAGGACACTGGCAATTTACAATTTTAAGTTTAAATTAAAAAAATTTAGGTTTAATCTTAGAATTAGATACATTGCAAGCATTTGAAGAGCATGCGGGGACTTTGGGTATTCCCCGCTGTAGCCATTGTCGTATTTGCCGAGACCAGCATCAAAGAAAACAGTCGTTCATTTCCTCTGTAATTTCCTATAGCCAGAATGTGAGCTCAATCATTTGCTAGAGCTTTTTTCAACAACCTAAACGAACTTTCCGACGCAAAGAATCTGGCCCAACCGACTAATTGTCCAGTCTGGCATATTCCTGAGGGACTCAGACTTTGCAAAACCATTTTTCCCCCATAGGTCCAACTAATTATGGTATCAAAACGGCGCACTCTAGCACTAATTGGGTCAATAAGCTATCTTGCTCGTGGTCGCCATTTCTACACACCTTCCTATTTTAATAAAAAAGCTACGAACTTTTGAAAATAAAATTGAGCACGGGCTGTTTAAATTGCAAATTCAGGGTATTACTATTTTTTTAACACAAAAAGTTGCAAAAAAAATAATTAAAAAAGCCGGCAAGAATAGTTAGGACCTACAATTTTCTGACGAATTAAAACAGGTCTTAAATGAAAGGCATATTTCATCACGATAATAGAAAGCAGTTACCCTTAAGAAATAAAAAAACATTTTAAGTGGAACAGGCTGAATTTTAACCTCGATTTCTTGAGGGACCATTACGACAGGGGAACGTTCCACCCCATATGTATTTTTAAAATAAGATCTTCCAACCTTTCACTTAAAGCATAAAATTTCTTTTTCTTTTCATCGTGTAAATCTGCCAATATTTTCCTCATTAGAAAAAATTACAAGTGCAACTGTCAATTTATAAATATGACACAATTTTACAAATGATGACAAAAATTAATTAGCTTATACTCATTACACATTATAGTACATTATAGAATCAGATCATCAGAGCGTCATTTTATGTCATTAAGAATTCATTTTTTCCATTATTTTGTGACCAAAATTCTGTCAATTTTTTAGTCGTGAAAATCAGCTTAATACTATTGCAACTGTCCATCCTCAGATTTAAATTAATATTAATGAAATTACTATCTTCTTATCTGGAAAACAGTTTTACAAATGTTCGTTTCAGATTGACAGTCGCCAGTTCCATCTTAGCTACCTCTGGAGTCCCACAAGGCAGCCATTTAGGTCCACTTCTTTTAATTCTTTCAATTAACGAAATTTACATTTTCATCAAACATTTACATATCTCACAACGCCAAGTTTTGGAAGACCGTTTCTTTGACACATAGATTCTACTCTCCTGAACTTCATCTCGATAGTTTCTCAGACTGCTGGTTGGTCAAAAATAGCTTGGACCTAAAGTGACTGATTTTTTTCACGTGCACGTTCATGAAATTTCCTACCTGTCTCTTTCTTTTCAATATTTAATCCATTTCCACCACATATATACTGTATAGTCGAGAGCTTAACTTCCCGACACATATCAACGATATAATTCCTCGGCATTTGAGTTTTGGAAACATTGCTATAAGGAATCGGATTGGTTTTTAATTTAATCACCTTTCTAGTATAATTTTTATTTAAACAAATGTACCCTAATATTTGACCTTCATTTTAATGTCCTTAACCTCAAAGATCCGATTTCTATCATCCGCCAACTTTTGGATAAAATTTTTTATTAATAAATCTGATTCACAAAATTTACAACCAACTTAATCCATTGTTATTCCTTGCGTCTAAAATAACCCAAATAATTTGGTCAAATAAATAATACAATATAAATCTAGGACATTCTTTCGAATATATATGTATGTGTTTGTATTCGAAACCTTAAAACGTCAACTTTTCACTCGTCACCCTTAATAATGTAGTTGCTTTAGTTGCTTATCATAACAGGCAAGTCGTTAATTCTTTAATAAGGATTGCCTGGATTTGAGTACACTCGCATATATTTCAGTTTCAAGGTGCTTACGTAATTAACGGAGCGAATGTATTACTTATTTTCACTTCCTGATATGACAAACGCACGAACACTTATTTTGTATTTTGACATAATACCTATAAGTTCCTTTTACTTATGTTCGCACAACCCTCTTATTTTTTGATATAATGATTTTTCAAGAATACATAAAAAAAAAAAACAAAACTATAGCCGTTGAATTGTTGATTAGTTGACACGCTACAGGCATCCACGCAGGGGTTAGGTGATAGGGAAATCCTTGTGATAAGGGTTGAAATGAAAAAGTTAACCGGAATAGGCAAATAAATTATTTTACATAGTGTTATTTTTGGAGCCGTCACTTTTTTTTTATTTTTTTCTTATAGTTTGGTTTATTGGTCGTTCGTGTTTAAGTTATGTGGCTGTGAATCAAATTGTTTTTTTTTTTATTGTCACTGTCACGTCAAAGTGCCCGTGACTGGAAAAGCCAACACGACGACGACGGACGTCGTAATAAGTTTTATGAATCAATAGATGTTAGAATTTGACAACTCATTTATGTACCGTAGTGAGTTGTTTTTCCTTTTTTTGTGTTTTCTGTTCTTCTTCTGCTGTTATTATTTGTTGTTTTCTATAGGTATGGTTATATTATTTAATTGATTAAGAATAATTGGAAACTAATTTTATAGGATTAGTCTTGAATTTAAAAAATACTTAGGAGTAATGCTTGTAAGAGAATTTTTGGAATAAAAAATAGCCTAAAACACTCCTTGAAAAGCCCTCTATTTGCATTTTAAGTCCCGTCAAAATTAGTGCGGTCATTTCGAAGATCATAACGGACAAATAGAAAAACAAAAATTTAAGAAAAACGATTTGTTTGTTGATGTGTAAACATCTATACTGACAGGGTAGGGTAAAAAAAAACGTAACGTATTTTGTGATCGTGATTCTGTGATTGTGATTCACGTTACGTTACGTATGTTTACTCATCTTAACCGTGAGTCCCGGCACTCACACTTTTCTTTTTTTCTTAGCATGTAAGTAACAATATGAGCGGAAATAATTGTTGGCATTATTTCTGGGTTAGTAAACCCAGATAATCATAGACATGCAAAATAAAAATAAATGGGTACCTACATTTTTTAATTCAGCATGCGCTGACGATTTTTGCTTGTATTGCAAAGAAACTCTTATAATTTTCTGAGTAAAAAGTAGCTTAAAACACTCGCAGAAAAATCATCTATCCGTATGTTAAATCCCGCCAAAATCAGTTCCTTCATTTCGAAGATTATCTCGGTCAATTGGATAGACAAAAACTTGTTTTTCTTAGTATAAATGTATCGAAATGAGCTAAAATCAATTCTGGCGTTATTTCTGGGTAGACAAAATACCGACAACCATATATCAAAATGGAACAACATAAAATAAAATAAATGGTTATACGATGATTTTACTTTTTTTTTCATATTGCAAAGAAATAATTAAATTTAGTTTATTCATCAAACGGAGAGTACAAACGGAGAGTAGCTTAAAGCACTGCTTGGAAAGTCCTTTACCCGTTTTCTTAATTCCATCGAAATCACTTTGATCTTTTCGATGATTATCCCCAACAAACGAACAGACGAAAATTCAAAAAAAGCAATGGATGTGTGTTTCTAGAAGAAATAGTAGCGTTTGAGCCCAGCTTTGCAGTCTGTGTAAGTTACGATATAGGAGACTTCAGTGTTACTTATTCAAGTAAAATTTCTCTGTGAAATTGGGTCTTAGTATTTTCCATTGGGCCACTAAAGTGCCATTTACTTTATTTACTTGGCCTAAATCACTCCTTGGAAAGTCTTCTACTTATATGTTTAGTCCCGTTAAAATTAATTCGGTCATTTTGAAGATTATCCAGGACAAACGAACAGACAAAAATTAAAAAAAAAGATTGATTTGTTTTTCTTAGAAGAATAAGTGGTTTTTAGCCCAGTTTCGCAGTCTGAGTAAGTAACAATATAGGAGAATTGAGTGTTACTTTAAGTTTGCACTGTGAAATTGGGCCTTAGTCTTCCCCATTGGCCACTTGAAGAGTCTTCTCTTCGTATGTTAACTCCCGTCAAAATTTATTCAGTCATTTCGAAGATTATCCGGGACAAACGAACTTAAGTGCCACTTACTTCAACTTCTGGCCTAAAACAGTCTTTGGAAAGTCTTCTACTTGTATGTTAAGTTCCGTCAAAATTAATTCAGTCATTTCGAAGATTATCCGGGACAAACAAAAGAAATAAAAAAAAAAAATGATGGATTTGCTTTAAATGTTACCCCCCACATTCTTGCCTCCTTTAACATATTTCTTCATTACTTTCTCACTGACGAATACAAAAGTCAACTTTTAATCTTACTTCTTTCAAATATCGTCCCTTTTACTTGCCAACCCCATTCCATAAATAAATATTTAACATATACCTGTGAGCTTACAATTTAATGTTTAAGTATATAATATGTGTCATGTGTGTTTTTTGTCGGCATCATAAAAAAAATAATAATAAAGACATACTAATTGCACATAATCCTTGGCATTAAAAGTGTTATATTGTTGAAAATATCCTTCCAAAGGAAAATTAAGTAATCAGAGTCACCTTTATGGATATGAATAAAAGGATATAAAAAAGAAGACAAACAAATGAAAAATTATATTTCTCTAAGAAATGTACACATACAAACAAAAAATTCTTTATTTAAAATGATTTTATGTTAAAAAGGTTTTTTATATTATGAGCAAGGATTTTCAGAAAATTATGTCTTTAGAAAAACACAAAATGAGTTTCCATAAATATATCATTGTTATCTGACATAAATGCGACTTTGGTGCTAAAGGGCTGTCACCTTGTTCAAAAACCATGTCAAGGATAAATTATATACCATGTCACACAATAAGCAATCAAGACCAGCCAATGAAGGAATGTACATGCTATAGTCGTCCACCTCACATATAGGAAAGGAGGCAACACGATATACCCTCCCCCCCCCCTCCTACATACGTCAAAATGCACCCCATCAAAGACAATGTAATTTGCTTATCTAGGTATCGACTACCATATACATATGTGTAAGTGTACCTATGTCACCCAGGTCTCTCCTGATGCATCGTACTTCGTCGTGCATCAATGACAGACTGACAGACAATAATGGCTAATAAGGTATTCATAAAAGCTTTCATGTGTGTGCAACTGGAAACGCAATTAAAATGCTTTTTTCCTGTCAGTTGTTTGTCACTTGCATCTGTTTTTTTTTTTTTTTTAAACATACCTTCCCTATTCATTTGACACTTTCATGTAGGTACTTTAATATATATTTTTTTTTCCTTTGTATTTTGCATGGAGATTCATTTTTTATTTGCAATTAAAATGTTTCGTGTGCACCTAAATGGTATCAAAAGCTCAGTTGAAGCATACACATACCTTTATTTTTTATTTTTTCTGGAGAGATGGGTGGTTTTACATGAATATATTTATATAGTGAATGATGTTCAATTTCAAAGGATCCATTCAATTGGAAAACGAACAAGATAAAATGGAATTCAATATAATGTACATACATGCACCTATCTACAAAAAGAATTGTATTGATGATGAATGGGTTGGCAATATATGAATAGACAGTGAAAGTGACAATAATTTTATTATTAACTTATTGACAAACGTTTAATTTAAAAAGGACAATTCATGATCATACTATTTAAAATACCTTTCTCTGTTAATTAACTTTGTAATTTAGTTAATTAAGTTAAATTTACTCATATCTTTGATGACATACAACTTTTTGGTTGTGATAATCTATTCTATAAGACAAGCAGTACCTACCGATTTGGGTGCTTCATCGTGGGAAATTTATTTATTCTTAGTGCAGTGGCTGCAAAATTAGTTGTGCTGCATTAGAACGCAATAAAAATAAAGATAAACTTAATTTACCACCTCACCTTAAAAATTTAAACCACATTGACATTTAGTATTCCAATCCTGTCTCGTTTATAAGTTTATCCAGACCAACTTTTTGAAGTGACTTGATGTAAATTTTGTATATGTAAACATATTTATATATGTTGATGTTTTTGTTTTAATTCTTCTGAATTAAGACGTAAACTTTTACGCATGAATATTTAACCTATGAGCAAGCAAACCCAATTCGTTGATTTTAATATTTTGACAAAGGTATACAAGTCTTCTTAAATTAATTATACAACACTTTGGATGGGAATAAACGAAAAATAACAAAATGCAAACAAACCATTAAAAATAAAAATTAAACAAAAAAAAAATGTCCGCACATCTCCCTCTATATATCAAGGGAAAGATCAGAAAACAGAGCATAACTTTGTCATCCTTTTACTCTACACGCCCCAGACAGATAAAGGTTGAGGAACTGTAAATATTTGAGTAACCGTTCATCACAATAACAACCATCCACCATGGATCCAGTTTCCAGTTCCAGAGAAAAAAAAAAAAAAAGAGCACGATGCTGAACAACGAAACGAAACGAAGAAGCAATGATGGTGCTGATTTAGTATAAAAGTCCTTTTACGCCATGCCAGGCGACAAAATGACAAAAAGGACAAACAAACAAACAAACGAAACACACACATTCAATTTTCGGTGTGTTTACTTTTGTGACAATTACGTAGCGTAAATGGGCGTGAGTGAGTGCGCACGTTTGCGTTTTGTTTGATCAAGTTCCTGATCCCAAAAGGGATACACTGGATAAATATTCCACAACAAAATGAAATTAAATCAGCACACTTTATGAGGCAATGTGTATATCTAGATGTATGTATGTGTTTTGTATGCGAGGATATAGTAAGCAAAGTGTATTGTTGTGTGTGCCTGTGCATTGTACGTTGGAAGGAGGTTAGAGGTACAAGTCTGTTTTCGGGAAAGGGAGTTTGATTGTACACCATGGAGCTATTTTCATTTCTTGAACGCATAACGGCGCGGTGCGCGGCGTGGCGGCGGGGATATAATCATGGGCCAACGCAAACAAGGACTCTCCACCCACCACCTACGCCATTTTGTATATATTTGGCTAAGTTTTAGGTTTAATGAATTCCGCTTATAAAGCTTCAAAGTATAAAACGCACACAAGAATAAGAGACGAGACTCAACTTTGGAATTAATTACCATTGGGATGTAATATAAGATACATCACGTAGTTATTAAGAGCATCCAGGATATTTCATTCATTTATTTATATTCTTCTTTTTTTTTTATTTACTGTGGTTTTTGTTATTGTATTTCTACGACTTAGTATCTATATAGACAGAGGACTTGAAGGCGTAAAACTGAAAATTAATAATTAATTTAATGATAATAACATTAAGGTCGTCGCACAGAGTCAAAAAGAGGTGCTGCTACGTGGGGTGAGAGTGATACTAATTGAATTAGCTTTAATCAAATAAAACGGCAAATTACGGTGCAGGAAAATGTCAGATGATTTGCAATGGTAGACTTAGTTATCTACGTACATATAATTAATAAATTAAATTTAGAGTGTTTTATAAAAGGTTGAGTAAGTGATGATAGCATAATACGGTAAAGGTAATAAATAAATTTTATGGAAAACGCATTTTTGAATCCATATATAGCATTGTGATTTGATTACGTTTATTTGTAGAATAAATAATAAATAATTTCCCATAGAAAGACAAAGTTAATTAATTATTTGAATTCTCAATATAAAATTAAAACTAATAAATTGCTCATAAATTGGTTTTTGTATCAAATTAAATTACAAATAATCCATAAAATCCCACTTCTGATCCATTGTAACCAAATTCATTATGAAATTTTATTAATATTTCATAGGTATTTTGAAAATAATATTGGATAATATACCGAAGAATTTTGAAAATAATATTGGATAATATACCGAAGAATATATACAGTCCGAGGGTTTCCAACAAGCCTGCATATTCGAACTAATCTCAGAAATCATAGGTCAGATTTTAAAAATTCTTCTTAGTGGATTTAAGGATAAGTAAAGAGTAAGCTATTTATAAATAGGTGAAAAGATAAAAAAACAACAAAAAATGATATCCGATTAAATGCATATGTATGCTAATGGTCTACACACCTTTCCTTCAGAATGAACTCAAATTTTTATCAGACACAGTGATGCCAGACTTTGGGAGCAGGTTTTTCCACAGGGATATCCGAAAATTCCCTTTATTCCCATGCCTTTGTCACAAATATCCCATAATTCTCCCACGAAAAAGTCAATTTAAAAAATATATATTTTGATTGGAATTAAGAAATTTCCTTTAAAATAAAATTGGTTTTCACGATCGAATCAAATCTGTAAAATTTGGTTCGTTCCAGAATTTTTTCACGTAGGAACTATTGAAGATCCATTCACGAAGTGTGCAAATAAAAAAAATGGCATTTTACATAAAAAGCTGTTTTGCTAAACGGTTTCTATTTTTGACTTTTTTAAAAAAATTTTCTACTTTTTTCAAAATGTTTGAATTTTCTCAAAATTCATCAATTTTTTTAAATTTTTGACTTTCAAATTTTTTAATTTCCTCAAAGTTTTTGACTTGTTTCAAATTTTTTCCAAATTTTTCATATAGGTACCTATTTTTTGAATTTTTGACTTTTCTCAAAGGTTTTGATTTTTTTTCGAAATATTTGAATTTTCTCAAAATTTGTCATTTTTTTTCTTTAAATTTTTCATTTTTTAAATTTTTGACTTTCAAATTTTAGATTTTTCTCAAAGTTTTTACTTTTTTAAAATTTGTTCACTTTTTTCAAATTTCTGAATTTTCTCAAAGTTTTTGACTTTTTTCAAAATTTTTGAATTTTCTCAAAATTTTTCAATTTACAGTAAGTCTTAGTTTCTAATAGATACCTACGATGTAAATTTTTTTGAAAAAAAAATTAAAATTAAATTTTTCAAGAAATTTCAATTATTTGTACTTGCTGTGTTTGGCTTTAGAAATATATATTTATTTACATATTTCCGATTAAAAATTCGATTAAAAACAATTCCTGAAAAAAATGTGCATAATATATTGAAATATCATGACGTTTTGCTTTAGTAGGAAGGTATACCTACCACAGATCTATAAGATTGCAACGATACCTACATACCTAAATACTTCTTCAATAAATCGTTAAAAATTAAAAAAAGGAAAAATTCCATTTCATAAAAAATGCACACCTGTTTTTTAATATTCATTCTTCTTCTGAAAATCAAAAAAAAAATAGATCTGCAATACTGATTGCAATTATAATTAATTTTCTATATGGTCCATCTCTAATGGAGATGCCACTTTTTTTTTTTAATTTTACAACCATTATGGCATGGCATATTGATGTCAATAAAAGTTGAATTTAATTTATGTCCGTATATCTCTTATATTGACCTGAATTAGTACTCGTAGATATATATAGGTATGTGTGTACTAGAAGAAGTAAAAATCCAGTAGATCAAGTTATAAAGAAATCTAAAGAGAAAATTTACGCCAAGTATGGACTGGATCCACACTGGTAAGCCACATGGGAAAATTCATATCTATCTATCTATCTTTGAGCAAGGTTTTTTGCTTTCAAGTGCAATCTGTGAAAAAAGGTATATTTGATGATGATAGTGTTTGTATATCCAGATACAAATATGGTATAAGTGTTGATAGTATTTAAGTGGATGCTGCAGACTTTTAATCATTTATGATGAAAATTTCTTTTGTCGTTTTCAAACTGCTTGATGTCATTGTTTTTTTTATAGGTCATTAGAAAAGACTTGGACTTGGAAGTATTATCATTCAATGTTGATTTAGCAAATTGCTCTCTTGATTATAACTTGCCCTATAACAAAAATATAAAATTTAACGTACATATATACTCAATACTCAAGTGATGAAAAAGCAATGCTCTCTGTAAACTATATGGTACGTAGGTACATATTATAGTGAGTTCAGAAAATAATGAATGAAGAAAGTGCAAATATTTAAGTGCAATTTGTTTTATAAAAATCAATTTTGTGTAAATTGAGTTAAGCTGAGAATATATACAAATGAATTTTGAATCAATTAAAAAACAATTTCGTTAAATTCATATGTCCAAGACCAATGAAAATATTCCCGCAGACATACATTTGTATTTTTAAAAATGTCATCTTTAAAACTCCTTCAAGATGGGTGGTTACTCATGATAACCACCTTTCGATTATTTTTTTATGTGTTACTGCTCTTTCTATCGATTTAAATTAAAACTCAAAATTAATTTTTCAATCCTATTTGAAAAAAATATTGGCAAGAGTGGGGCAAGGTTTTATCTATACCTAAATTACGAGCAAAATTTTATGTTTTCAATACACATTTAACAAACTAATTGGCACTTAATTTTTCAATTTTGGCACTTTAGGCGCAATTTTACTGTCTGAGTAAGTGGCTCTTAAGTGGCCATTATGGGAGACTTATAAGTGTCACTTATTCCGTTAAATTTACACTGTAAAATGAGGCTTTAGTTTTCCATATTTGGCACTTAAGTGACACTTAATTCGGGTGTGAAACTGCGCATAAAAGAAATGCAGTTCGTATTATTTATGGTAGAGCAGCATTTGCAGAGTTCTTTGTCAACGCTAGGGAATGATATATTTCCTATTATTTTTATATTTTCATAAAAATTAATTTAATTTAGCTTTAAGTTTGTTAAACTATTTAAATAAAATATCAATAGTAAAATAAGTAAAGGTTGTGACTTGTCATCTCATTTAATATTTCTACAGTCAGGGTGGTTACCAAGACTAACCACCGTTTATCTACCTTCAGAAACGCATATCGTTATTATTTTTTGTATATCTAGTAATAACTTTGTATTATTTAATTTCTATTTAAATTGGTGTAGTATCACATGGCATATAATGTTTAATGACTAGCACTGTGAAGTGTGAAGCCGAAGATCTGGGGTGGGTTCCAATCCAACAGTCTATGTCACCTGAGAAAAAACTTTCTTTTTTTGTACGGGTATCTACTACCTTTTTTGAGGACTTGGTAAATCACTTATCACTTGTGATGAAAAAGTGCTTCTCATCTTAGCAGTTCGGCTTCGGAAGAAAATTGTAGGTCTCCTCAATTACCATGCTGATAACGGTTGAGAGTTGAAGGTCAATAGGCCTCGTCACCAAATTTTTTTAGCATTTTTTCATCAATGCTCAGTGCTCAAAACCCTTCGAGCAGTTCACAAAAAAGAAGTGACTTTGGACGTACCAATTTATAACAGTTTTTTTATAATAATATAAACTGTTATAACTGTTATAAAATGTCATAACTATTATAAACTTTTATAACTGTTATAAATTTGCATTTCTCTAGTCTCGTTCTCAAAAAAAACTGTTGTTTTCCAAAGAAGGCCCACTGACTCGACGACGCGACGCTCGAATAAACAGTACATTTTTATAGAGAACTGTTATAAATTGGTATTACAGAAGTCACTTCCGTTTCAAAAATTAACTGTAGATATACATATGTAAACTTCTAACTCTGGAAATTGAGAGTGCCTAATTGGAGACTTAAAGCCCTATTACGGTTGTCAATTATCAATTGATAGTTGATAAATATTGAAATTTGGTACATTAAAACTCAATTTTAGTACAAATCTGATCAACTATTCCGTGATAATTATCATTTTTCTCGTAATTAACAACGTTCTGCACCATTCTCAATAATCAAAAGTTGTATCAATTGGGTTTTTTTTATTATCAATTTTCAAAATTTTTCAACTATCAATTGATAATTGGCAACCGTATTTCATCCGTCATTTCCTTATTCCTTATTCTATTTCCTTATTGTGTTTAAAAATCAAAAAATCACTTATTTTACACTTTTTTTTGTCTTTATTTTTATAAATAAACCCAACAATAAATAGAAATTAAAAATAAGTTATTTAGTCAGAAAAATGAGTGTAGAGAAATTATTAAACATTTTTAAACACTGCAGAGGACAAGACTGCAATGACGGCATTTACAGTAGAATCTTGCAATAATGAACGGTTTTCTATACGATGAGCAGTCCGGAAAGATGAACGAAATATTTTCATCCTTCACTTCTCTAAAAGCTTAACGGGTGAAAATTTTATATTCGAAGAGGTGAACGCTTTATTCCCAACTCAAATTTTTATTTTTTCCTTGCCTTTAGTTTCTCGTATTATATTTATTTAACGTTATCCAGTTTTTTTAACGGTACATTCGGGATTGTTTTAACTTATTAAGTAAATTATATTTAATGTTTTTTTATTTATAACTACATATTAACCTTTATTTATTAAATAAACCTTTGAAAATAAAAAAATGTTTCTCTATAACTCGAATTTTTTCAAAACTCGAACAAATCTTGGTATCCTGTGAAAATTCGACTTAGGGAGAGTCGACTGTATATATCTTCTTCCTCTACCAAATGTTGATGCTCGAAATTTTAAAAGATTAAACGGGCCCTGTTTTATATCTGTTCATTCATTATTTTCCAAATCATGTTGACACAGCGGGGCTGCACAATGTCAACAGCAAAAAGGACTACTACAACAGGACATACCTATCAACAAATGCCGGTAGAGAAGTTGAAATATTTAATTAGACAGTTGTTGGGCTTGGGCCGTGCAACAGGATATAAAGAATGTGCATCACAATTTGCAGAACACACATAACATCAAGTGAAAAGTGTCTTTATGTCCTTGTTTATTTTTTTTTGTTTTATTAATAGTGGGTTGTATAATATCCTTGGCTTCTATAAATATGTATATGTACGCGTATAATTAGTCCGTATAAATGTACATTTAAGTCAGATCCCAAGTGTGTAGTCCATGTTCTTTTTGGAGCCAACATACACATATACATACTTACCTCAGTCCTCTACAGACAAACTTAAATTATCTTTTTGCCAGGACATGACATTTTTTTTTTTGTCTTCATTGTAGATGGTTTTTATCGCAACTACATAGTACATACATACATAGGTACTTTGCACTTACGATAGATTGTATATGTATGTATTAGTATGATAAAAAGACAGACCATACCCATGATATTATGGTCGACAAACATGAAACCATTATCAATATCCTTAGAATACAATTTTCTTCTTCTTCTTATTCTCCTTTTATATTTAAGTGCTATACAACATTCTCATACACATTCTTCGGCTATAATCTACTCAGCTTTTATCACTAAACTTAATGCTCAATTAGGTTATTATAAAAAGAAGAAAAAAAGGCACAAGCATATCGGATGGGATTAAAGGATATCTCGTCCTTGTGCGTAGAGCGTATATATTTTATGGTGTTTATGTGTGTGTGACTGAGTGTTTATGTGTGTGTGTTTGTGTGTGTACACTTTGGCATTTGCTAAATTAATTATACAACAAAGTCAAGTTTCCATTAAGTAATCCCTATTTATATCTGATTCTTGTTTTTTTTTTTTTTTTTTGGTTTGGTTTGGATCTTGGATTATATTGTTCTCCCGATTTTCTTTATATAATAATGATTAAGTAATTCTTAATTCATTTAAGCGGAAGTTTTCTTATTCCTGTTTCTGTTCTTAGGCTCTCTTATGCGAGGACCATAGAATGTCTATAGATGAAGAGGTGATTTTTCCTCGGTCTTTTGTTTGGTTCTCTATATTTGACTTTACACACTGCCTTCTTTAGATGAAGCTAAGAAGCTATGGCGTTCATTGCTGGATTATCTATTTTTGTACGCCTTGAACATTACCATAATGAGATTAAACAGGGAGTCACTCTTAAAAATAAAACTAATATATAAACATCTGCAAAACACTTAATGAATACGAAGTTTCAAACAGAACAATACTTTAACTATCATGCTAAAGAGAATACGAGACAAAACAAAGCCCTGTGGCATTCCAGTGTTTGTTTTTTTTTTTTTTAAGTCATACTTGAATGCATCCATGTTGACTTTTGTATATATTGAGCAATCAGAAAATACATTTCTAAACTTAGATTATAAAGATGGTGCGACACACCGGTGCGTGTGCTTCAGGGTCTCAACTCACCGTTTTCATCACAATTAAAAATGTTTGCATTATAAACGCAATTTGAAAATCTCAAACGCCAAAATCTTGCAATTTCAAAATCTCGCATTACATAAAAATTCGCATTATCAATATCTCACAATTACAAAATCTCAGACATCAGAATCTCGCAATTAAAATATCTCACATATCAATATCTCGCAATCTAAAAGTCTTGCAATTTCCAAATCTGGTTTTTGAAAATTTCGCAGTATGAAGATCTCGTAATTACAAAATCTGGCATAAATCTCGAATATCGAGATCTCCGATATAAGAATCTCGCAATTGAAATATCTCGCATATTAATATCTCGCAATATAAAAATCATGCAATTTCAAAATCTCGTTTTAAAAATTTCGCATTACACACAATTTCTCAGTGTCAATATTTCGTATTTTCAAAGTATTTCATATTAAAATTTCGGATATCAAGATCTCAGTTATCAGAATCTAGCAATTAAAATATTTCGCATATCAATATCTCGCAATATAAAAATTTTGAAATTTCAAAATGTCGTTTTTTAGAAAATTTCGCATTAAAACAAAATTTCACATTATCAATACCTCGCAATTACAAAATTTCGCATATCAAAATCTCGGATATCAGAATCTCGCAATTAATATCTCGCATATCAATATTTCGCATATCAATATCTCACAAATCAATATAAAAATCATAGCAGTATAAAAATCTTACAATTTCAAAACCTAGTTTTGAAAATTTCGCACTACAATAAATTTCGCATTATCAGTATCTCGCAATAACGAAATATCGCAATATTTTAAATCTCTTATTAAAATACCGCAAACTTAAATTTTTAATTATATGAGAGCACAAATGTGTGAAAAGTCTACGAATAGAAAAGCGAAATAATGCTAACATTGTCTGTTTCGCGTGAGGTTTATCTTTCAAAATAAGATCTGGAAAATGCGATATTTTGATATTTAGTTTTCAAAATATAAATAAATGAATAAATAAATTCGCATTTACGTGATTTGTTGCCCAAAAAAGTTGCTAGCAACTACAACGGGCAAATTGTGCGGCAGCAAAAATGTGCTCGCAATAAATGTTTTGATACTTGAAACAAATTTCCAGATGTACCCGAATGGCCTAGGGCCCCTTTACCTTGTTATGTCTGGCCCTGCTAAAATAACGATAACTATACCTATACTGCCTTTCGACACAAGGATATGGATAAATATTAAGAAGGGTCTGTAGGCCTGTTGTATAGTATAAAATATCGGCCTGAGTATAAGTATTGTTGTTGTATTGGCTTTTAATTGGAATTTTAGTAGAAAAGAATGCGTACTGAATAATGATTAAGGAAGAACTAAGAGAGAGCAAGCAATCGGAGAATTGTATAATGGTGGTGATGGTGGTGCGGTGGTGGCCATGGCAAATTATATTGACGCTCACATAATGTGCTGATACTGGCGAATTGTGTGCGGTGTTTTGGTCTGGGGCTAGGTAGGTGATGGGCTGAAAGCTTTGGAATTGTGGGTGATTAAAGTTTTTTTAGATTCAATAGTCATGCTTATGTGTAGGGTGTATTTTCTATATACCTATACATAATTACCAAGCGTCGTTGTATTTATATAAATGAAGATAGAATTAATCGAATTTAAGAATGGATATAATGTTTAAATTAATGTGATGGCAGCAGTATAAAAGCCGCGGGGGTACATTGTTTTTTTTTTTTTTTTGGAAACATTGCAATGGAAGATATATAGAATTAAGTGTAAATTAGAGATTAGAATGTCACTCTGGATTATTTGGTAATCACTTTTAAGAAGAAATTAAGTGATGGCAAAAAACATCACAGATGTTTATCATTTCATGGTTATTTTCCAGATTCATTATAATGAATGGTTGCAAATGAGGTTTTTTAGATATGTATTTATATATCAATCTATTATTTAGCTAACAATTAAAAAAATTAAAATGGTAATAAAAAGGTTCAGCTATACTGTGTGAAATTTTGAAACCTTTGTAGAAAATTACCTACGAAAATTTGATACTTTATAAGAAAATTTTTTCGACGGTTACGAAATTTAGAAAATTCGAAATTTCAATAATGCGAGCTTTTGAAAATGTAAAATTCCAATGCATAAGTTTTAATTAACAATTTCCAGATTCTGTTCTTAAAACTTTTTAATTTTTACCCAATTGTACTGCTCGACTTTCAAAGTAGTAAATTATTTTTCCGAAAATCTCATAGGTTTTCCGCCTTAAAATCTCCAATGTCATATGAGTTGAGTGTACAATTGTTCGCATTTCCAAATATCGCATATATCAAAAAATTGAAAAATTGAAATTGCAAAATTACAAATTTTCGCAAATCTTGAAAACTTTTATCTTGCGCGCGTTTATATCGATATTAATATTTGTTTAAAAAAAGCGATAATTATTTTACTTTCTTAAATTAAAAAAGAAATTATTTTACCAAAATTAGATAATGCGAAAATTTTCAACGATTGCAAAATTTAGAAAATGTGAAATTTTTACTTTTCTACATTTTCGCTACATTTAATTCATAACTCAAATTTTTTTTCGTAAAGTATTCATCTCGCCTTATAACCCCAAATGCCATAATACGTTGGATACGATTGTTCGCATTTAAAATTTCTCTAAAAAAATTTTACTAATGTAGTTAAAAATCTTTCATTTTCTACGTTGGTGCCTACGTAGTTCCTTCTTAAATATAGTCAAACAGATAATTTGAAAATATGAAAATTCGATAATGCGAGAATTTTGCGTGATTGCGAAATTAGAAAATGCGATTTTTTTACTTTCCAATTTTTGATAATGCGAAATTTTAAAAATGCGAAATTTTGCTATACGAGATTTATTTTAAAAAATGCGAGATTTCGTTATATTAAGTTAAGGTACTATCAATCTCAAGTACCGCTCTCAAATTTGTATATACATATTTTTATTACTAAAGAATTCGTCTCTAAATCTCAATAGTTATGGTTTTAGCACGATTGGCTGCATTTCAAAATTTCACCTATCGATATCTCACACTTTGAAAAAACTGCATTATCGATATTTCGCAATTAAAAAATTTCATAATAGATATGTCGCAATAATTAAATTTCCAAAAAAAAAAATTTTTTAAATTATAAATTCGCATTTAAATGAAATTAATTCGCACGCGTTTATTTGTAAATTTGTATGTTACTTAAATGCAAAATTTGGATAGGTACATAGATATGAAGAAAAATTTTCTCTCATTTAGAAAATGCTAAATTTCATAATGCGAGATTTTGGTTTTGCAATACCAACGAGGATTTATTTAAAAAAAGCGAAATTTCACTGTCAAAACTTTTTAGATTTGCGTACCAATTTGCTTTCAATTTTTGTTTATTTGTAAATTATTCATCAATTTGTGTACGATTTACTGCATTAAAAAATTTCGCATATCTCACAGTATTAAAATTTTGCATATTCGTAATCTCGCATATATGATAAAATGATAAAATCTTGCAAAATACAATCTTAAAATAGAATCAATAAAAATTTCATTTATTTATATTAAGAGGGTACCCTAAATAAAATTCTGATAGGTAATGGAAAATTTTCTGTGTTTGCAATGTTTAGAAAATGCGAAATTTATACATACTTTGCGAAATTTTGGTAGATTATTTTCCTCATATTCTTCCTCTTTTTTGTATACAAAATTTGTTTCATAAAAAAAGGGTAACCCAAACAAAATTGTGATAGGTAATGCGAAAATTTTTTGTGTTTGCGAAGTTACGAAAATGCGAAATTTTTACTTTGCGAAATTCATCATTTTTCTGAAATTATTTTTTTTATAAAAAAAAATTTATGGAATTAAAAGAATGACTACTTGATCTCCCTTATCTCTTGTAATGAATTAATCATGATAAAATGTCTTAAGTATAAAATTGTTAAGAATCTTTTAAGAATGATCAAATATGCTTAACCGCTTTTTTTCTCTATCTTGCTCATTATTTTGTTACTTTATTTCCAACAAATTGAACCCATTGGCTCTGCGAAGAAAATTCCGTTATTTTCACTTAGCCTTTTGACAGAGGCCAAGCACATCCACCCTTAACATCACCACAAATTGCAATTGTAAGGCATAAATGAATTCCCCCCTCTCCACTCACAAATGCAAAATGAAATCAAAATAAAATCAGGTCTTCCCAAAACTTAACCCCAAGATTGTGTTTTTGTTTATTTATTTGTTGCAACCCTCCGAAACAGAGTTTTTTGGGAAACGGAGAATCCAAACAATAAACACACCCAATCCAAAGAATCTAATATAGCAGAGGCAGACAAACGAACAAAAAAAAAATGAAATATAATATCTCGAATGTCTCACAGCGCACTTTCAAAATGAGGAAAAAAAATAACCATAAACACAGGAGAAAACAAAACAAAAGCAAAGGAATTCAGCATTTATTCCCTTGTGGAATTTGGGTCATGAATTATGACATCTGTTGCTGAAACATTCCTATATACCTCGTATAGACAGAGTTAGATGCTGTATGTATCTGCCTACAATATACCTAGAATGAAAACCTTAAGCCAAACCCTCGTCCAATTTTCTGGCAATTCATTTATTTTATTCTCCATAAAATTCAGATATTATGGACTTTCACATTTCGATTGTAAATTCTCCGCACACATTCCTTTCTCTGGGAAAATATATGGAATTCCAAATAACCTTCGAGGCTTGTTGTTTATAAAGCACATATACATACATACATACCTCTAACAGTTAAATTTCTGAATCTGATGTTCTACAATAAACAATCCATTTTTTTTTGTTTATTAATTTTTTTTTTCTCTAATTTCAGCAACTATTCAGATCACAAAATCCTGGTTTAGCAGCAGCAACAAATGCAGCAGCTGTTGCTGCAGCGGCTGCGGCTGCTTCATCGGGTGCGCCCGGAGCACCAAATGGCACACCAATGCAACCGCAACCAATGCCTATGCCATCACAACAATTTTTGGCCGCACAACAAAATGCCTATGCGGCGCAACAAGCCGCCCCTTATGTTATAAATCCAGGACAGGATGCTACGCCGTATATGGGCCTGATAGCGGCACAAATGCCACAATATTATGGTGTTGCACCATGGGGCATGTATCCGGGCAATCTAATACCACAGCAAGGATCACAGCCACGAAGGCCCTTAACCCCATCCCAACAAGGTGCTGAAAATCAATCTTATCAGGTATGTTTTGACAAAACCAGTATTTTTTTTTTCAATTTGAAGAAAAATGTACAAAGTGTGAGAAAAAAAATGTAAAATTTATGTAAATTTGTAAAAAAAAAAAGAAGCAAAAATGAGCTTAAGACTAACTTTAATTTTACCTACAGAGCGAGAGCAAAAAGAAAAAGATTTAAAAGTTGCTACCAGAATTGGATTCATGTTGACAAACCTTCCTTCTATATAAATAAATACCTATATAGATGTATTTTTTCATTTAATTAAACCTTGGGGAGTTCTCAGCTAATGAATGGTTTTAAACATTTTGTTACTTGCACAGGACATAGCTTACCATATTTTAATTAAACTAACTTGTGCTGACCTAAAAAATCTAATCCATTCCGAAACCCTCCTCAATTGTGTTGTTGATGATGATAGTGGCTGGGGGGCTTGTTGATGGACGTGTGTATCTATTTGCACTCAATGAAAATTGATTTTTATTCATTTCCTCATCATCGGATGGGTTTCATTTTGTAATCCATTTGTTAAATTAGAAAGAAAGAAAGAACCAAGCAAAAAAAAATATAGGTAAATAAAAATAGTTGCAACACCTTAAGCTTTGGTTGGGTACACCTATTTTTTATAAGAATGAGAAAAACACTGCGACTGACACAGACAATAAGCAGGAGCGGATTTACTTTTTAAAGAAATTAACTGTAGCTTAGATTTTAGGAGGCGCAACATTTTTAATAAATTAATTCAGTTAATGGACAAGAAATACTCTTTGAAGTCAAATTTCGAAAATATAGGTTTTTTGACAAGTTGGACATTTTTGAAGTCGCAATATCTTCTAACTGGTGCCTCATATGGAAAAAGGTATTATAATGTTTTTTGTAGTAAATAATGTCTGTAAAGTAATTTATAAAGTAAACATAAATTATTTTCGACTACTTTGCCATTTAAGAGTAAAAAGCAAAAAACCAGTATTTTTTACTTTTCCTAGTACTTTTTTTAATTTTATCATTTAAACTATGGCTATCTGACAAAAAAAAACTGTGTAAAAACTGTGTGATATCTTCATAAATTTTATAAAAAAAATTGATTATCTTACCCATTAAAAGTTCTATGCGAAAAAAGTATATTTTCGACACTTCACCTTTTTGATGTAACACAGTGTCTTGTAACTGATCCCTAGTATGAAAATTAAATATTGTTATCCTTTTTGTAGACAATTTTATAATGCATAAATTGATCATAAATATTTTTTCGACAATTTTGTTATTTAAGATTAAAAAGCAAAAAACCGGTATTTTTTACCTTGACCAGTTTTTGAAATATTGATATACATATTTTAAATTATAAAAAATGCTTTCTTAGTAAAGGTTTTTTTACATTTTTTGAATCGATAAACATTACCCACAAAGAATCGTATGCGAAAAACCTATATTTTCGACACTTCACTTTTTTGAAGCAGCAATATCCTATTGCTGATCCCTATTGTAGACAATAAGTTAGAAGAAATTATTTTTCGACTACTTTCCCATGTAAGAGTACAGAGCAAAAACCGGTATTTTTGACTTTGGCCAATTTATTCAAATAATTATATCTTTTAAATTATAGCTGTAAGAAAATACTTTTTAATGCTTTCCTTTGACAGGTCAAAAAAATCTAGAAATTTTTTAAATGCGAAAATTCGATAAATTTTTCTCTTTAAAAAAAAACCTCTATTTTTGACACTTCACCTTTTTGAAGTAGCAACATCTGCACGTATTGAAAAAAAGTTAAGATCTTTTTTTTTAAGAATACATATTTGAATCTATATAGTCATTCTAAATTATTTTTCGACAACTTCGCTATTTAATAGCAAAGAGTAAAAAACCAGTATTTTTGACTGTGACCAATTTTTGGAATGATGTTATCTTTAAAATAAGAAAAAAGCTTGGTATTGCTTTTTTTTTTAAATGTCGGACAATTAACCATTCTTTTTTTCAAATCAATAAACATTACCCACAAAAAATTTTATGGGAAAACCTATATTTTCGATACTTTACCTATTTGAAGTGCAATTACTTTATTTTCTTTAGCAAAAAACGCCATCGTTTTTGTATCCTTTTGTTTATTAATATTTTCTATGTCTATAAAGTGAGCATACATTTTTTCGACAACTTTGCTATATTGAAGAGTGAAGAGCAGAAAACCAGTATTTTCGTTTTTTTTTATCGAATTTTTAAAATAATGACATCTTTAAATGATCATTCATAGGAAAAAATATTTATGTTTTATTGTAAAGGGACAAAAATTTACAAATTTTTCGAAAAGTTTTTTTTGAAGACAAAAAATCTTATATATTTGCTTTAGCAGAATGTAAGGGTTTGTTCAACTTGATACTGGAACTTACAATGTATAGCGTTTTGCACACTATTAGTACTATAAGGTACTAAACCTTTCAACTTTAACAGTGCTCTCACCACCTACAGCTACCTAATTGTAATCAGCCAGTTACTCCCAACCATCTCTACTGCAGGTTTCAAAGAAATTCGACTATAAGTGTGGGCCCGGAAAGGAATAAGTGATACAGCTCCTTGATAATGACATCATATCAATTTAATCCATCACCTTATAACGGAAAATGCGTGCACTTTTTGTTTGTGTGCAGTCAGGTGTTACTGATTAAAATGTGGCAATTTTTTTTGTAACTGCAACACCCTGATAGTGTTGTTCGTAATGTTAAGTAATTTTCTGATTGAATAATTTTTTGGGGTAAAAAGTACATAATTCGTTATAAAAAACAAATTAAAAAAAACAAAGTGTTAAAGTGTTAATAATTGTTATGCAACAAGGGAAATCGCAGTAATAAGTCTTTGTTTCTAATAGGGTTATAGTAGGTAAATGTAGTCGAAGTGTTTTGACATTTTTGGTCTACATTCACATCATGATACAGCTCATAAAGTTTGTGGTTATATCTTCTCCTTCATTCGGCCTTCTTGTACACTGCATTAAATATCAATCTTGAAAAAATTTTCTTTCGAAAGATTCCAGTTTAACTCACCCTTTGTGCTACTTATCATTCAACACTTGTTGCGCCGCCGTAAAGCAAGAGTTTTATCGGAATAATGTTGTTATAGTCCGCATACTCTACAGAAGTAGTTGGACAGATCTGTTGAAGATAGTGTCTTTGGTTTTAAAGGATGTCCTTTTGAACTATCTGCTCCAAAAGGAGATTGATGAAATTACATGATAAGCCATCTACTTGCTGTTGATACATGCAAAAACAAATTTGGAAGACCTATTCCCTCTATTTGCATATTATGCCGCGTCTTATTAAGACCATTTAACACAGCTGAATCACACTTTCCCGATATCCTAAGTTCAGCCATTGCCACATAGAACTCCTGACAAAGTTATTTTTTCCGAGATGGGTGAACTTGAAATTTGTTAACCTTTTTCATTATTTTTACTCCGATGTAGTTCGGAAGATCTATTCCATATTTGTCGACTGCATCGGCTGCATCTTTACTGTTTGGGAAAAAGTTTGGGCTCAATAATTTTGATGTTGTCGTTGTAATTTTTTACCTGATATGAGAAGTAAAGAAACGCATTTGGGATGTTTCTGATTTGTTTCTGTCACATTTTACAACAGAAATTATCAGTAGTTTGACAAGCAAGAAAAAGCAGAAGGTAAATTGTTGGGGTTAATTCTTGCTGGAGGGGAAATGAAAAAAAAAATCAAAAGCTGTGGCATTTTCGTGTAAGAAGAAAGTAAAGAAACACATTTTGCGTAAATTTGGGATACCATGGGATCCCGCCGAACCGGCGAGTAAAAAAACAAGCCTGGAATTCTGAGTTCGGCCATCGCTCCTGACGAACTAGTAAGTCTTGGTTGGTTTGGATAAGGTCCATGATAAATTTTGTTAACTTGAAATTTAAGATCCCAATAAGTTTATCGTTAAGTACAAAATATTGGATGTAGTGCTGGCAGCACTAAAATTTCGGCCATCATCGTCGTTGAATTGAGTGTTTAGATTAACAGCTCAATGTTGATTTTCTTCGCTAGCAGTCTTTAATCACTGAGTGTTTATCTAAAACCGTATTCCCACTCTCATCTCGGCAGGCATCTGTTGAGGCTTTGTATCGTTGGGTAGATCGTCTAACCTTTTAATAGCTTTAGAACTTTACTCCCAGATTTCCGGAATTGGTCTCGCAACAGATCTGGTCCTAGTATACTACACTGATCGGTTAGCCTTGTTTTTGACTGCATGTTTAAGGTGGTATTATTTATCGAACCAGGAGTTTCCCTGTGGATGCCTGTAGTTAAACCCAGTACATCTAATAACATTTCAGCAGTGTTGCCGCTACATTCCCCTGCCCTTGATGCTGGTTGCAAGCTTTCACAAGAAACACGATCAATAAAGGTCAATTTTTTTAAGGCTTCTTCTGTTTAACGATGTGGCATCATGCTTATTTCCATCCGTACTTGCAGCTACTACCAAGAATTGATCCGAGCCTATGTTGACGCCTGGGACCATTCGGAAATCCAGGATACTGGAAGCCTGTCTAGCGTCTATCCCAACATGATCAATTTGGTTGACGTTCGTTCATCTGGAGATCGTCAGAGTTCTCCTTGTGTATGCCCGTCGAAAAGTATATCGCTGAGTCATTTTTCAAAAGTGCAGAGTCCTGCTTCCAGAACTGTACGTTGAAGTCGCTAAGAATATTTTTAATTAATACGTGATCTGGAAAAGATCGTAGAATTCATCTTTGGTTGAGTAACATGTCTTTTTTTTTGTTGGTGGAAGAGGGTGTGGGCACAGATCATCGTCATGTTTTCGGATTTGGCTTTGATGCGTTATTGGGACCATTTGGTCGCTTACATTGCCAATTCTTATCTAAGTATGTATTTTTATTATAAAAAAACCACAGAACCAAAATCCTGCTGGCCGTGTTCCTTGAATGAATGAATATTTTGAGGTATTACTAGCACTGCGACCTTAAGACCTATTGTGCCAAACCCCCCCCCCCCCCCGCCGTGTTCCGTCCAGTACTAAGCGATAGAGATATCACAAGATTTTATTCTTCGTATGCCTTCTCCAACTCATCGCATATCCTGGATGGCTTTCACATTAGCCTTTAATTTATCCAGGTTTTCTTCAAATTCTTCAGCTGCAACTGGCCTATTTAACGTCCGTATATATTTGAAGTGGAGATTCGAAATCTGAATCTAAAATTTCTGAAGCTTGTAGTTGTTTTAGAATCCTTACACTTTTCGTTTTAGACAAGTTACCCCGAACTTCCGAACTAGATGATCAGAATTGAGTTTTTTTTTAGCTCATTTCGAACACTTTGACTTACAGTTTAATGTTCGCTCTGCCGATTATGAAAGTTGACGTGTCAACAAACGACTGAAAAGCTTTGTTCTAAACGTTTCCGCCAATCCCGGAATCATTTTACCATAAAATCATTTGTGAGATAACTATTTCAGGTAACCACTTAAAAAATTAAGCCCCCAATAATCGAAAAAACAAATTATAAATGCCTGAAAAAAACACTTTGAAGCCATTTTAAATTATGTTCATGCTAACAGAGTGGCTTCTAGATTGCTTTTCAAACAATATCCCTAACACTTAAACATCCCGTAACCGTCAACTTCTATTCAACGGCTATAAGGAACCTCGTTATCTTTTTTATTTTTTTTTCAGAGCAGCTAGGCCTTAAAATCATTGAAATGGTTTTGTCCTTTCCGTTAAAGATAAAGATATAAATGAAAAACATAAAACAAAGCATGAACATGAACAATAAAAAGCTCTAATATAGGTACCTACTTTTTTTATTGCCACGGAACGGCATTTATATTTTATTTCAAAGCAAAGCCTTTCGCTACAATCAAAAATACAAATCACATCCCATTACCGAACACATGCAATGCAATTTTAAAGTATCTATATATGTATGGAGTCTTATCAATAAACACAAAATCTAATATTGTTTTTTTTTTAGTGTTTAAATTCTGCTTTTGCAGTAAAAAAAAAAAAAAAAAAAATCGCTAAAATATTCGTTTAATTTTCTCTCACATGTCACCACTGATTTTTCAATTCTATAAGCAACATTCAATCGCGTTTTTGTACATTTTATATAAATTTTTGTTCATATTATTATAGTAAATAAATATAGAATAATATTTATTGATTTTGTATATAAATAATATTAAATTTATATATCTTTTTCTTTTCGTTACATCTTTTTCCCCCCTCATTTAATGCTTTCTCACACAACAAAAAAAATTACTAAAATCCTAAAAAAAAACTATCACCTCATCATACCTATTCTACGTGTCACATATGATGATCCCCATATAAATCACGTGTACAGGTTATACCAGCATTTTTTGACCAGAGTGGTTCACTAGTGATGGGACCACGAACAACCACACCAATGCGCCTTGTTAGCCCAGCACCAGTGCTAGTACCACCGGGTGCCGCAAGAGCTGGACCACCCCCACAACAGGGTCCACCACAATTATATCCACCGCAACCACAGGCCGCTCAACAGAATCTCTATTCACAACAAAATGGTTCAAATGTTGGAGGTAAGATATCAAAATTAATTAATTTCTTTTTGTATATTTTTATTGTAAAAAAATCGTTTTTTTTTATTGTAATTATTAAGTTTCGTTAAGTTTTTATTTTTTTTTTTTTTTCGTTAAGATCGATTTTTTGCATAATTAACCACATAACTCATTTTTGTATAGGTATCTTCATGATTATTTTATTTGCATAAAATCGAATTTCAGAGGTGATTTAAAAATATGAATTGATCGATTGTTTAGAATTGATGCAGCCCCTAAAATCTGTTCTTTAACTTTCTAAAACTGTAAAATTATGTGTGATTTTATTTTTTTTTATGAACTTAAATTTTGTTTACTAAAATTGGTGTAAATTGGCAGTTTTAGGAATGAAACAAATAGAGGTATAATATAGTCACATTTAACGAAAGAGATGTACGTCAAGTTTTTCATTTGTAAAAGTCGTTTATTTGTACCTGAACATACAACCCAAACTGCGGAAGCAAACTCAAGTTTGGTATTTAATGCGATGTTAGCACCGAAACTTCTTATTTAATCAAGAAGACCCTTATAGAATCTGTCGAATGCGTCGTCCGTCAGATCTGTTGACGTGGACTAATGAACACATTGTTTTTGATGCTAAGTACACATATTAGGTTTGTTCGTTTACTTGCCTGAAACTGCCAGATTCTAACTGATTTTTTTATATGAGCTTTGACTTGGACTAAAAAAACGGTCAGTTTTGGGAAGTAAACGAAGAAGGTTATTACTTAAGGGCTATGGTTCAAAATTTTAAACAACTTAGCATATTACTTGTTAGCAATAATTTGCTAAACATTTAGTAATTTACCAGCTCTTCGAAAATGTTAATCCTTTTTTTTTCGTTTTACTAACTAGTAAAATACTAACTCCTTTTTATTAAAAAAGATACAACTGAACACGTCCAAACAATGACAGTTCGTGAAAGAAAAACAAAGCAAACAAACCTAAATCTAGGGAACGGTTCTAATAATTTGAAATGTCAGAAGTCAAAGTGATAACCTACAATTTATTTTTATACATATTTGTGACAACCTTCAATTTATTTTGTTATATGGTCGATTCTCATTTGATCGTGTGCATTTAATGGAGCTGTCAGTTCGTCGCGTCGATGCGACGCATGTAACGAATTCTAAAGGCTTTTTTTTTTAGTTCAGAGCAGAGCCTGAACTGTCTGTCTTAGCTCTGATCGTTTAGAGCTTAAAATTTATGTTTCTCAGAATAATTGTCTGTTTACATAGGAATTTTACTGAAAGTGTGTTCAATCTACCTTTCCCTATATCACAACCTTAAAATCCATGAATATCTCACTCACAAAAAAAAAAGTCCTTCATTTTTCACTTGAGAATATTGCTTGAATCTGGCGCATCAGTACATTTTGGATGTAACCTACCCTTCTCGCTTTTACCCACATAAAATCTACCTGTCTCACTGGATGCCCCCTTCAGAAAAATGCCTATGTAAACAGGCACTAAAATAGCAAAGTACGGAGTAAAATGCTGAACACAACCGAAGTTGACATTTTAAAGACGGGAAGTTGTAATCATGGCAGTTCAGTGCTCAAGTTGTTTCATAATTAGTTAAAAGAGCTCTGAACATACTCTGCTCAGAACTTTACTCTGTTCGCTCAAACTCTGTTCAGTGCTTCAGCTTTGAACTAAAAGAGAAAAACGTCTTACGACTCTGTTCACAGTGCAGTGGACTATCTCCTCCGATTTTTTTTTTTTTTGACGTCAGCACCCTCTAGAATTAGATTTACTTTGACAGCTCCTTTCAAAATGTTTAGTGTAAAATTATGTCAAACGATGAAATGAATATTCAATCTAATAAATGTGTTCATCGCGATTAGATCGCTATACGTGTGAACCAAACTTTCAATTTATTAAATTGTATTTTATCTTGCCATTTTAATCAATTTTTTTTTACTAACAGAAATCATTTTATCTATCACTCTTCAATCAAACAAAAAATAAAAAACATAAAACAATTAAAAAATCAATCAGAATTGATGATACTCATGAAATAACAATTAGACACTTAAAATTGTTTAGATATCAAAACAAAAAAGTTAATTATAAATAGTTTCAAATGTTTTCTTTTTTTTCGAATAGGTATGTGGTATAATTTATTTTATCTATATATGAAAACGTAATTACATGATAACTTAAAAAAATTAATTCTGTAAAATACTGTTGATGAATGAAATTCTTGTTATAATGAGCAACTTTTTGACATTTTACTGTCAATCGCAGTTTTTCAAAGATATAGCTCTGTTCGTTTACTCGTACTGTAATCGTAAATGTCTTTAAAATGTGTGTCCCTCATAGAACAAGGAGTGTCAAACCTAAAAAAAACTTATTGGTTTCGCTGCAATTGTAAGAAAATCCACTGAATTTTGCTTCCGGACTTCTTGGATTCAAGAACCAATTTTATTTTATTTAATACTACGTTTTCATTGAAGCAAATGAGGTAATTTCGTTGAAAATTTCCAAATTCGATCCTAAATTATCTCATTTCCCATATAAAGTCATGTTTCTAAATGAGGTAATTTCAACAAAATTTGCACGAAATTTGGTTGGAAATTACGTACAAACTTTATGAACACATGCCAAGTTGAATTCATCCATAGTGGGAACCATTGAAAATATCAAAATTTGGTGTATAGAAAACAGAAGCAGAAAGAAAACAACAAAAAGAAGCTATTAACAGCTTAATCAAATTCAAAATGAAATTTGACAACTGACAGTTTAGGGTTAATAAAAATGGAGCATGACACGTGAGAGAAAAACTTGATTTCATTGTTTAAAAATAATGAAAGTTTGGCGGCCACTTTTCGACAAAATACAAATTACAAAGTATGGTCACACCAAATTTAAGGTTCTAATCAATATAGAAAATAAATGATGAGTCTTAAATCGGCCAATTTAAAAGGCAATTTCCCAAATCGTGTTGTATTATTTTGTGGAAAATGCCCATACTGGAAGCTCTTGTTTAAGACAAGAGATTGACTGAGATCGCAAACACATTAAATACGCACGCTTTAAAATAATGCGTATTTGATGCAAAATCATGATGACAAAATTTTTAGTTTCTGAATACATCCCAAACGTCAATGAAGTGCATTAACTGAGCAACAAACACGTCCAATTTTGTTTGGATGCTTCCATTTGAAAATTTGACGTTTGAACTGAAAGGAAAATAAAAATATTCGAAATGTCAAACTGATGCAAAGTAAAATGTATACAAATCATCCACGATGTGTTCCAGATGCGCGTGAATAGTGTAATGATACGTCGCATCAAATCTTTTTGTTTTACATTTTCGGAACTCAGATGCCCCGCCTTATACTACGTTTTCATTACAGTCGAAATGAGTTAGTTTCGTAAATTACAAAAAAAAGTGTTTTCATTGCAAATTTGCTAATTTCGTTTGACAGCTTTATTAGGGTTGCCAACACTTTACTACACAAATGGCGGATAATTCAAATCTTGAGTTATTCTTGGTTCACCCTTTATAAGCAGCACCATTAAATGAAGAATTTACAATAATTGTATAAAGTATAAAGTTCAGATACCATATTAAAAGTCAAGTTTTCCAATTAGCAAGTGCAATAGGTACCTAACTTGGGTATTCATCTTGGATTTCGTTACTAGCAAATTTCATAAGCAGGTTTTAATGCAAACATGTCCCTTTTGAGAGGATACATACATTATACATAACAACATTTTTAAGTATGCAATCAAATACTATTATCCATTTCACAAAAAAAGGCATTCAGGTCACTTAGACGTATACGCAACTTTTTGTCAACTTCCTTTGAAAGTTAAACTATTACCATCTGATGCGCTAATCCGGCAACTTTTTGCGTATATTTAATGTCTGTTAGCAATAATTTACATCAATCATATATAATTATGGATGAAGAAAGTTCCAGATTCATAAACAAAAGTCTTGCCAATTAAGGCATACACATCCCATGAAGCAGTAGGTACCTACATATGAATTTTTTTCTATGAATCCAATTTTTCGGTTCAGTGACAGCGCATCGACTTATGCACTTTCTTTCCATGCTTACATGTTCATAAAATTTAACAACTACAATAATTGCTATTGGTAGATTACTTTAAAGACTATTGTAGTAGGCTTTTGACGAAAGCTCTTCTGTTTTACTTGGCTGCACATCAGTCTTCTATAAGGCCCTCTCTAAAATTTGTTTCCCTTGCGAAGTTTTCTGCAATTTGGTTTGATTTAAATGAAGAGCGTTTTTATTTCCTGAATATTTGTTAAACTTATTTTCATTTCACAAAAAAAAAAAATATTGCCAATCTTTAAGATCTCAATACCTCGATAGCGGTATAGATAGAATACACAGGGTATTGCTTCGTTGATTGTATCACACCTATGCCATGCGTTTTCGATTGGTATCATCGTCGTCGGTCGATTGTAATTAATTTGCTGCTTGCATTAACCTCATTTTGATTTATCGCACTTTATTATCTGCATAGAACCGTGTGCTAACTACAAATACATATAATGTAGATATGTTTGCGATGACTATAAACAATATATAAACGCGATTGTAAATTGTGATTGTGCATAATTAATTGAGCACTCTTCGTGCGTTGCTGCTTGCTCATATATACAGCAACAACACCGTCCTCATTTTAGGCCTGATATACTTAAATTGGCAAATCTCTGCTCAGCTGTACACCAACTGTGAAGCAATTCAGAGCGGGCAGGCGTTGCCTGCTGCGCTGTAGCTGTCGCTAGTGGGCTACTATAGTAAATGCGATGGAAATGCATTCCATGGAATCCCTTAATTACAATCGTGCTGCAATGTTGATAATTTAAATTTCATTGCAAACTATAAAATTCTTCGATTGATTGATGAAATAAAAACCGCATCGAATATCAGGCTGCGTTCAAAAATGTCTGGTTGCCACAAATTGAAAAAAAAAGAATAAACAAACAAAAAAACAGATTTTTTTTAAACAACAAAAAAAATGTATGACTGCTCTTTTCAATCGTGGCAATGGAATGCTAAGGGTTGGTCTGAATTTCTGGCAAAAGCTCTGTCTGTGGCAAACAGAGGCATTTTGTTTTTTTCCATGGTAAGGGATGCGTAGTTCCTCTGTTTAAACAGGGTGCTATCGACTTAAAATCTATGATTTTTAAGGACATGATTTTTTGGCTTATTCGTTCGGAAAAATAAATGTGAGTACCTACACAGTTCCCAGGGTTAGAAAGATTTCTTTTTTTTCTTTTGTTTGTGCAAACTTCATATTTAACTCCAAAACCAAAAACCAACAAACTTTTGTTCAACCTTGTTTCAAGATTTTAATCGATTCAGCCTTGATTCAATATTTTAATCGGTGGATTAAATGAGGTTCAATCACATTCTTCATCCACTGGTTCGCCCTAAGTTAATACGCTGAAGTCGGTGAGTAAAAATCTTCAACCGAGGCTTAACCACGTTTTTACAATTGGCCCTTCAACCCAGATAATCAGTGCGAGATCATCTTAGTTCCGCAGTTAAAACCGAGATAATAAAAAAGCGATTTCGCAATTATATCTATTCCGTTTTTTTTATTAAACTAATTTAAAGTTAATCCTCTACTGAAAATCAGCTTCGTGAGTTAACTCGACTTTAATTGATTCTAAGAGGCTAGTTTTCCTGCAGAGTTAAATTAGTTGTACAAACGTAGTTTATCCTTGTATCAATCACTGACTTCGGTGGATAAACTAAAAAAATAACCATGCTACAAGTATTTGCATGGGTATTAATTCATGTTTTAATCTTAAACACCATAGTTGAGCGTCCGTTAATCAGCCAAAATCTGTTTTGGGCCAGTTGTACAAATATTTAAACCGTGGTTCAGCAATTTTTATCCACCGATTTCGGCGGATTAATTGAGTTTAAACAGTGGTTTACTGTTCAAGTGTGTGATAATAACCAATTACATACTTGAACCAACGTTGAACGTTAGTTAATCCGCCGAAATCGGTGAGTTAAAATCTTAAACAGAGGCTGAACCACTATTGTACAACTGGACCTTATTAAAATCTTGATCCGAGGATTAACCACGTTTGTACAACTGACCTTCACTATATTTCAATTAGAGATCTCGATTTTAAGCGTGTATCTTATTACACGTGTATTCGTGTCACGTGTAGTAAAAAAAAATTCATCACGTGTATGTTCTAAATACACGTGTACTTATAAAAGTGTAACTTTTATTATAAATTATAGTGATGAAACGATTATAAAATATTTTTACAGTGTTTACAGTGACAAAAATAACAAAAATGAAAGTCGTAACAGATTTATATCACATTCAAAATTTTACACGAATTCTTGTTTTTAATGCTTCTTGATTTACGACAAAAATGTAATTACATTTATTTTGTAAAGATTTCAAAAAACCGAAGTTGAAATATGTAGTAAAATGTTGATAAGTTTGTACAAAAAAAAATAATTTTTGTTTCAACTGGAAAACAATTCCCAATCTATCGTGAACTATCGATGTTTATGAAACACTTAAATAAATTGCTTTCATGATTGTAAATATTTTGCAAAAACATACAGTTTTACAACAAATTGTATTTTTTACAAAAAAATGTATTTCTTAGAAAAAATTATATTTTTTTTTTTACAAAAAATTGCATTTTTTACAAAAAATTGAATTTTTTACAAAAAATTGCATTTTTTACAAAAAAATGTATTTCATACAAAAAAAATATTTTAAAAAAAATCTATTTTTACAAAAAGTGTATTTTTCTTACAAAAAATTGTATTTTTTTTTACAAAAATTGTAGTTTTTGCAAAAGTTTTATTTTTTTATTTTTTACAAAAAAATAAGTTATTACAAAAACCGTTTTTTTTACAAAAATTGTCGATATTTTTTTACAAAAATTGTATTTTTTACAAAAAATGTATTTTTTCAAAAATTTTATCCTTTACAAAAGTTTTGTTTTTTACAAAAATTGTATTTTTTACAAAAATTGTATTTTTTACAAAAATTGTTTTTTACAAAAATTGTATTTTTTACGAAAATTGTATTTTTTCAAAAATTTAATTCTTTACAAAAGTTGTATTTTTTACAAAAATTGTATTTTTATACAATTTATGGATATTTTTTACAAAAATTGTATTTTTTTAAAAATTGTGCTTTTTTACAAAAATTATATTTTTTTTTAAATTGTGTTTTTTTACAAAAATCGTTTTTTTTTTGTTTTTTCAAAAATTATATTTTTTTACAAAAGTTGTATTTTTTTTATTAAAAATGCCTTAAATTTTTCAAAAAGAATTTCTAAAAGTTCATTCAAAAACATCCTGTGAAATGCAGCGTTAATCCTTTAACATTTTGAATTTTATTTTTTTCCTACATGGAACTTGCTCATTGTTGTGCAGTTTAAATAATTGATATGTGCATTTTACATTGCATGTAGGCTCACAACTGATGCCTATGCATTGCATATAGCAAATTAATTATTTAACGTATTTTGACCGAATTGATTTTTTTTTACATACATAGAAAAACAGGATAGAATATTTTTCGTAAATAGTTGAACTATATGTACAATGTACATACATACATATATGTACATATATATTAAATTAATGATTCAGAATATGAAGAATTTTTTAGATGTGTCATAAAGTCATTGCGGAAAATTGCTGGAAGAATGGATAATTTTGGCATCGCATATTATGAATCTATAAATATATATGCACGAGGTTGTTTGTTTGTTTGTTTTTTTGTTGAAAAATTCAATGCGAGCAAAGAGAAAAGTTTTAAGATATTTTAAATATTTCTTTTTTGGAATTTTTTATATATTTATTTATATTTATAAATTTTCACCTCATATTTGTGGAAATATCAAAACGAGCAGAATTATTTGTTGATGAGTTTATTTATGTGATTTTAATAGTTATTTCTATATAGCAATTTAATTAATTCTGCGTGCTGGAAAGTTTTGATATTTGTATTTTGTCCGTCACGACAGACATTTAATTGAAAGACATTTTTGTGTTATGACAATAGGGGGCTCAGTTTTTGGCTAAAAATATCACCCTCTTTTAAATTTTCATTGAAGAAATGATTCACAAGCATTGACGCATAGTGTACGACAAAAAAAAAAGTTGCTTTGTAATAATATTCCAAATTAAGTTTGGTGCATTTCCTGACCCTGAAGTAACCTGGAAAGCGGTTTTATTACTATTTGGACTAAAGCTATCGCTTGGCATCTTCTATGTCAAGAGTCGTGATGAAATGATTCAATCTTACAGTCATCTGCCGGACAAACATCTTAATTTGTAATTTATTTGAGAAAAACTTTAGCAGGTCTGAAAACACGTCTGAAGGAACTTCCGCATTGAATAAAATCATGAACAAATATCTAATACACTTTTCACTTTATTTACTGTCAATACAAAACGAATACAAACGATAAAAAAATTCAAAAATATGAAATGATCAACGTGCTTTGACCCCGGGATCTTAGTACCCCAAGTGTGGGATATTCGAGAAAAAAGTTTTCCATCTAAAAGGTTACTAATTGGTCACAAAAAGACAGTTAGTTTTAGTAGATGGTCAGAAATAAGCGATTTTTAACGATTTTTAAAATTATTTTTAGGGCTTTAGACGATGCTAGTACCTCATTTGTGGGATATTCAAAAAATTAATATGCCATCTGAAATGTCAGCAATTGGTAATAAAAAGTGCGTTGCTTTCAGTAAATTTAGAGTTTTTTTTTAAAGTTATCCATTAGAGGATGTTCACACCTCGTTTGTGGGATATTCAAAAATTTTAGATATTATACCATCTGAAACGTCAGGAATTTGTTGCATAAGGTCAATTTATTTAACTGTCAGCCATAGCCGATTTTAAATGAATTTTGAATGTTTTTTCATGGCCTACATGGCCACATGGATACTTGAACATTATTTAAGGGATATTCGAAAAAAAAATTGCCATCGTCAGGCTCGTAGAAATATGAAATACCCCATCTGTGGGATATTCGAAAAAAAAAAAAAAATATATAAAATCTAAGATATTAGTAATTCCTCATAAAATTTCTGTTTGTTTTAGCAATTGGTCAGCCATATATGAATTTTAAAGTTTTTTTTAAAGTCACCTATTATAGGATTTTAGCAACTCTTTTGAGGGATATTCAAATAGTAATTAGTTTGCCATCAGAAAGGTAACTAAATGGTCACAAAAGATCTGTAAATTTCAGTAATAGATCAGACACGTTCAATTTTCAATTAATTTTTATGGTTTTTTCAAGGTTGTAGAGATATGTATTCTGTGGGATATTCGAAAAAAAAAAATTATGTAATGTCAATAATTACCCAGCAATTGGTGATTTTTATAGAATTTTTAAAGTTTTTTTTGCATGGGTTTAGGGAACGCACTTTTCCATTTGAAAGGTCAGTACCCTTGCTCATAAAAGGTAAATTGGTTTCAGTAATTCTTGAGCTTTAACCAATTTTTGTCTATTTATTTTTTTTTTGTTGGCTGACTGAAATGAGTTAATTATTTACTGAAACCATGTTTGACCACTTTTTGACCTTCAAATGACATACTTTTTTCGAATATCCCACATTATGGGGTTTTAAGATCCCGGAGCTTTTTGGGTTTAAAAATATTTTAGGGAAACAATTAAAAGAAATAAATACATAAATCGCTTTCTCTCTTTTATCAATATATCAATAATTTCTACACAATCGATCAATTTTTGTTTAAATGTAAAATTAAAATCTCTTAATACATACTTATAAATGTTCATTATTCATAAATCATTTAGAAAATGTTTGAAACATATACTCATTGTCATTAGTGTTAATTTAATTCCATTAATAAAAAAAAAAAACTTTATTTTAAGTACCTACCATTATTTTTTTTTAATTATTCAAATCAAATAAATTTAAATGGAATTTATTAAAATTTAAATTTTATTTATCTTTATATAAATGTATACATAAATTCATTTTGTTGTTGTTGTGTGTAACCAATTGAATTAATTTTACTTTTAAGGTGGCGGGTTATTTGCACCCCAAGCATTTAGCGGAGGTCTTGGTACCTTGGGGAGCCCCGCACAGCCTACAGGTAGATATTCAAACAAACTCATTTATTTATTAATTTTCATTTAAGCTTTAAAATATATATATATAAATATTGTTTTATTTAACATTGTAAATTGTTTATTTTTATAAAAATAAAACAAAGCAACTTAATTTTGCTTTTCAATGTATAGTTGCAAAACAGGGGTACCATTCAGATTTATACAGATTTGACAAAATGCATTTATTATCTGGAAGCGATATTCAAAAGTAATAATATTAAATCACATGTTTTTCAAGTAAACAATAGGTTCATAGTTTAAGAAGGATACAAACTATTTATCGGATAAAGAAGGATGACATCCTGATCTCAGTTTGTGTGTCCTCAGTGACTTCATTTAAAGTTTAAAAAATTCAGACTTTGTCCTTTTTCCCTCTGTTGCTCCTCCTCCACCATTTACATTTCCTCTGTATTAATAATTTTAATTGCAAATTATGTATGTCGCGCGTATGTGCACACTTTTCAGGCTCTTATATACAACAACACAAATAACAAAAACAAAATAAATATCCTGTTTATATTTCTGCAAATTCTGTGGGTGGTGACTCTTGTAGGTATATATATTTATTTGTTCTATAAGTTTTCCTACAAAAAATTTGTTCGTCCTTCCGCTGACCTGCTTTCTCATTTATTATTCATGTAATCATTACATTAACTATATGTAAACTCGTCGTTTTTATATTGTGTGTTGTATAAGGACATCAGCGCGATGTGTCGTCCTCAATAGTCTTTTTATTTGTTTCGTTTTTTTTGCTGGTTGTATAAGAATTACAAAACACTTCGCTCGTTATGTTAAACAAAAGTCTTTATAGATATATACACTATGTAGCAACTTGAAAAGGTTTCTTTAACGTCTGCGAGTCCTTATGATAAAGTCATATACAGATAAGTTGAAAATAATGATGGTAGAGACGCCTGCCTGCCTTCTTGGTTGGTGGAAAATTCTTTGCAACGCATCAAATAATAAAGAAATGAAGTGCTTCTTCTCTGATTCAACATTTACACGTATGTAAAAAAAGGGGTTGTATGTACATACATATATACATAGTTTGTAGAAGGTATTAGGACAAATTATTTAGGATGTACTTTTGTCATTTTTTTTTTTTCTGTATCCTGTAACTTAATTTGTGTTTGAAATGGTTATTTAGACGACCCCTATTACGATTGTCAATTATATCAATTGATTGTTGATAAATATTGAAAAACGATATCTAACAATAATTGACAGGACTTTTGATCCTTGAGAATGATGTAGACCGTTTGTGAATTATATAAGAAAATTGATAATTGTTACGAAAAAGTTAATCAATTTTATAATAAATTGAGTTTAAATGTATCAAATTACTGTCTATTGATAACTGTCGATGATAATAGGAGTCTTTGTCTTGGACGATAGCAATCATCGCCATAAAGATATTCCTTTAATTTTCAATTTTGGATATTATCTTCTTATGAAAGTTTTCATATGGAATTTTCCTGGCTTCTCTCCCCTCCCCCTCCCTCACTATCTTAACACTCTTTCAGTCACACTTTTATACAAAATCAATTTTTAAACAAAACTGTTGGTTTTTTTTTTTAAGGAAAATAGTGGTGGTTAACATTGGTAACCACCTTGACTGAATAGGAATAAAAAAAGATGATTAATCACATAGGATTGTCTCATTACATTTGACTTCCAAAATATAATCGGTAGATGGCACAAAAAAAAATAATAAAAAGGTGGTTAGCCTAACTAACCACCTAACGTCAAAAAATTTAGTCATTTAAGTAACTCCAATAAAAATTCATTTATATTTATATTTTCTTCTCGATTTGAAGACCTTAATCGATAGATGGTGCGAATACACGTTCAACAAAATAATCAAAAAGTAGTTAACTCAAGTAACCACTTAACCTCAAAGAATTAATTCATTTGATTGATACTCACAAAAAATGTAGGTATGTAAATATTGCCTATTATTTCTTCTCAATTTGAAGACCTTAATCGATAGATGGCTCGATTACACGTCAAAAAAAAATTAACACCAAAGTGGTTGTCTCAAGTAACCACTTAGCCTCAAAGAATTTAATTTATTTGATTGACAGTCAGACAAAATTTATTTAAATTTGCCTGTTATTTATTTTCGATACACGTTTAAAAAAATAATTAAAAAGTGGTTTGCTCAAGTAACTACCTAACCTCAAAGAATTAATTTGACTCTCAAACAAAATTATTTAAATATTGCCTATTATTTTTTCTCGATTTGAAGACCTTAATCGATAGATGGCATGGATATCCAGTAAAAAATTGTAGATCCCCTACATTCCTTCCGATCAAAAACACCCACACAGGAAACAGAATTATTTGAAGTTGTAAATCATCATACAAATCTGTTTATAGCTTCTAAAGAAATCAAAATTGATACACAGACAAAATATACTAGACAGGGGCTTTTATATGTAAGAAAGAGCCCTCTCAGTCTAGACGGGGCCCTTCTAGCATATATAACAAAATCATTGTTGATAAATTCTACAGAAAAAGGATCTGCCGGGGCCCATGGAGGCTAGACGTGGGCCCGCGCAAGCTGTACGGGGCCCAGCTCAAGTAACCACCTAACCTCAAAGAATTAATTTGACACTCAAACAAAATTATTTAAATATTGCCTATTATTTTTTCTGGATTTGAAGACCTTAATCGATAGATGGTATGGATATCCAGCAAAAAATTGTAGGTCCCCTCCATCCCTCCGAGTAAAAACACCCACACAGGAAACAGGATTATTTGAGAGTTGTAAATCATTCTGGTTCTCCACGAACTGTCACCCCATTAATTTATTTTTTTATTTATTATATACAATTATTTCAACCCAATGGACACAAAATTACATAAATATTGATTGTGGATAAAATTCAAATTGAAAAGAAATTTTTCACTAATAAACTCTCTGGCGTGTATGTAAATAAAGAGCAGTCATTTCTTTAAAAAAAAATGATTGATTTATTTCTAATGCTCACAAGACATTATCTACCTACTTTTATGTCCTACATAACATTATTTAACTACACATATAAAATATATACATTCATATAATTTTTTATAAATTTATATTTAAAATTTGTCTATACTACCTACAACACCATAGCATAATATATAAAGAAAGGTCTATTCATGCGTGTGACACATATATGTATGCAATGAAAAATATTTGAATAAATCGTTTTTAATGAAAAACCATTTTCAATATAGAATTATGTCAAGTTCCATTTTTTTCCTACGTCAAGCAAATATTTTATACACAGCATAGAGAAGTCTGAGTTGCCACAAAGGCAATTTTAAATAAATTATTCAACTGTGTATCCTACTGGAAACAATATAAAATTGATTACCAAGGACACAAACCAGTCAGCGCTCTGTTTGACACTTTAACAAGAAAAACATTTTAATAATTTTCAATCAGTAAAAATAAAAAAAAATAAAAAATACCACCTCCTCTCTTTGATTGATTAATCATCATCAACTTTAGCATCTGTCGAAGTTAAATATTCTATGTGAAAAAATCTCACACTATATATATAAAAGCAAATTGTCAAACCTCCCAAAAGGATGGGTGGCCCCTTTGTCCTTATAATATACACACTCACTCCACTCACACAAATCTCCTATTTTCTTGAATCATCTCCATCTCCATTCTTCTTATACATATATAGGACTGGAGAGAGTTTTTACCCACTCGTCTCCCTGTCTGGGAAGATTGATTGATTGATACAAGCGAACTTCGACAAAGTGCCTCCTCCCCATTCGTTTATATAGAAATTTATTATGCAACCTTAATTCAACTTCGATATAAAAAAAACACAAAACTAACTAAAACCATCCACGGGAACCTTTGATAAGGTGATTGATAAATAACGGTATGGTATAGGGTAGAAATGCATACCTTATGGGGGATTAATACCCGTGATCAACAAATTCTATATGAAAGATATCCTGGAAAAAGTACCATTATATCCCTATCCTGTATGTCCTGGTGGGTATCATCTATAATTTATTCTATAAAAAAAAGGACTTCTCCATTATGCCTTTACTGCTGATTTAAGTAATTTAATTAATTAGGAACAAATCAGTCCCAGTGCCGCTGGCTGCCCTGATGTGAGAAGGTATATGACATTGAATTTAAAACTAAGTCTATAAGTGAGAGGGTGATTATGGAGTTGATTTTATGCAGATGAAATTATTCCCCTTGTGTCGTTTTTATGCAGAACAAATTTTTAAGAATTGTTACCAAACAGACTTAATAATATGTTGCAAAATGTAGTTCAAATAGGGCTTTTTACCAATTTATAAATATATATATCTACATAGCTCTCTCATTAATTCACAAACGTCAAAATCTTTACTTCCCAAAACTGCCACTTTCTATACCCATTTTAGCCCAAAGTTCTGTCAAATTTTATTATAAAAAATCCATATAAAAAGAATTGGTGAAAATTGGCAGTTTTGGGAAGTAAAGAAACAGACCTAATAATTCACAAACGTCAAAATCTTCAAAGTAAAACTGAAATTTTTATAAGCAAATACTCTATAAAATAAGATATTTTTAAAGAATCAAAATATGAACAAATACTCCTTTATATTAAAAAAAATTCCTTTTCAATTTTGCATCTTTCAAATTCTTCAAAGTAATGGCTGTCACTTTTCTTAAAGTTAAATAAAAGGTCTGTTCGCTTACTTGCCCGAAACTGCCCGATTCTACCAGTTTTATTTTTTTTATATGAACTTTGATAGAATTTTGGGTCAAAAATGGTAGAAATGTGTAGTTCTCGCAAGTAAACGAACAATTGGTTATAATCTCCTCGTTTATACTGTTGCCGCTAACACATTTTCACACGGACCGAAAATAAAGCTAAAAAAATCTAAAATATAAAAAAATAAATTTTGGTAGAAAAGATGACAATCATTTGTTCATATTCGATTGGTATTCAAAAAGAGTAAAAGAATCGGAAATCCAATTGAAAACGACATTAAGGACCGACTTCTTCTTTATCAGGGCAAACAAATGAGACAATTTAGTTGACAATTTACAAATTCTATTCCAAATCATCTCATTTCCCGTAAAAATTTACATTACGAATTTTGAAAAATTCAATCAAATCTGCACGAGATTCATTAGGAAATTACTTGAAAGCCTTACGAACACACCCTAGTGGAATTCATTGAAAGTGGAATCCATTCAAAATAACAAAATTCAATGTATGTATTTATACCTTCAAAACAGAAGCAGAAAGGGAAAAGAACAAAAGCCTTAGAAGAACAAAGTCGCCGATTACACGATGATTCTTTGCGTCTGACTCTTTTCGAACATAATGAGTGCGAAAGAGAAAAGAGATGAGACGGAAGACCAGTTGCCCTGTGAGTCGTAGGCCAAGTTTTCCGAGACTCTTTGACGTTTCTTTTTGTATAACTTTATTTTGATGATTTTCAAAAAAAAATCGAAAAAAGAGTCAGACGCAAAGAATCATCGTGTAATAGGGGCAAATAGATCTTATTAAGTGTGTTCGATTTTATCTGCACCAGGGCGACCTAGGGAATGTCAATTAATTTTCAAAAAATTCAGGGCTGCTCGGTTTTTTATTTAACATCAAACGCTTCATCACTGTTTCATAGACTGGTGTATATTTTTGCATTTCTTCTATAATTACGTGAAAAAAAAATAAAATAACAAAAATCGAACAAACTTATTGTAAGATCAAATCTGATCGTCTGTACTTAGCTTTACACACCTAAATGGAATACATGTCCATACAAAGTAGATTCCATTGAAAATGTCAAAATTCGATCTATAAAAAACAGAAAAATAAAACAAAAACAAGCAAAGCAATTAATGACCAAATTAAATCAAGTTCAAAATGAAATAGACTGTCTAACGAAATAAGCAAATTTGAGATGAATACACTTCTTTTGTATTTTGCGAAATTACTTCATTTCAACTGTAATGAAAAAAAATTGTATACATTCAATCCGAAATCATTTCATTTCCCATACAAATTCACTTCGAAATTAGGTACGTTCAACCAATCCCTATCCATACAAAGTGAATGTCATTGAAAGTGTCAATTCTATGTTACCAAAAAAAAAAAAAAAACAAACAAATCTTGGATTCGCTTGCTCACTTTTTGATTCAGAAGAATCTCTGTCCTCTGAGATCACATTTTTCTGAACGCGCCAATTAACTGCCATATCAAATCACATTCAAAATAAAAATGAGCTGTCAAACGAAATTAGCAAATTTGAAATTTGAAATGAAAACACTTTTTTTGTAATTTGTGAAATTACCTCATTTTGGCTCTTATTTTGTATTTTTAAATAATACAAACATTTTTTATTTGGCATTAAAGTGCGTATATTTTTTGTTTGCGTTGATATTATTTTTTACAACCCCGATAATTAGGTAATGCTTGTTTTGAAAATCGAAAAATGTGATCTGCATTTCGTCAAAATAATATGATCGTAATTTCAACAAGTCCATGAACATATGTAGTAAAAGTCGTGAAGATAATCGTCAATTATATTTGTACGCCTTTCCAAAGCAAAAACAAATAACTAGAGCATTATCTGTTAATCTACAAAACATATTATTGTTCTTAACAAAGAAAAAAAGGTCTTTATTATGTAGCAGACAGGTACCTAAATATTTAGATATTACAGTTTTTCCTAACACCATATAACCGAAAAACATACATATAGCTACATATTGTTATATGCAACCCTATTTAAAAAAAATCATCTCTTTAGCGCGTGCTCACTGCTCATAATGGCATCTGCCTACACATCAAACATCTGTCGCCAAAAAAAGGACAAGACAACCGCGGTGGCGCCAAGTGATTTTGGATTTCATTTTGTATACCTACGTCTGTTTTCTAGTCGGAAATATACCTGTCTACAGTACCTACATTTGAAATAGGTACCATGAATTTGATGTTTGTTTTTTTCCTTTAATCGTTAGGGTGGTTCATAAGGAGTCTAGCATTTGTTTTTGATTAGCTTACCACCATCTGATTTTAAGAAATTTAGTTTTTAAGATTAAATTAAAGATTTAAATTTTTAGTATATGTAAATATAAATTTTTGTTGCCTTTTAAACCGCCTCATACTAAAAACAAAAACCTATACCTACCTACATATATTTGTTTGCATTTATTTACATTCCGACTGGACTAGATGTGCTAACAATGCTAATCGCTGTTGAAACTGAAATATACATACATAAATATTACCTCTGTTCAATAATGCCAATTTCATTTCATTTAGTCCTCTTCTGGCAAAATTCATATACAAAAATAAAATCGGACTTAAATTGGTAAAAATGGGCATTTCTGGGAAGAATAGACCTAAAATGTCAAAAATATCCCTGGGCTATTTTAGAAACTGCAAGTTGAATTTGAACTGCGGAGCAACCTTCTGTTCAACAGCGGATTTGAATTCAACTCCAAAGTTGGTCAGTTTTGAGAATTTTAAGAAAGTTAATAACATTAGTGGACAAAAATCAGCCCCTAGGAGTTTGCATTGAATGATGACATTATACAAAAGTCCCTACTCTATAGATACTTGCCTGGTTACCTACTTTCCAAACCGACAGTTATCATTCAAAAATATCAAGAATAAAATCACGTTTCTAGTCATTCGACTCGCATCTTAAATAATGTATGTACCTATTCATATAGAGCAAAAAATCTTCTTTATTTACCCACTCAATTTGTCTGGAGAGCAGCTCGCCTCTATATTATGTCATCGATTCTTACACAACCAAATAAACAGGAAATCCCGATTAACCCTTTTTCCTACTCGTTTACTTCCTGCAAGTACATACTTAGGTAGCTCTAGAAAAAAAGAAACATTTACCGTCACGCAAAATTTTTACTACGGCTCCCTACCTACCTGCTTACGTCCTACCTACCTACCTACTTATCAAGAACTCAGAATGTTCTCGTGCTCATTGCTCCTTCAAAATGGTCTTCAAAAACAATTGTTGCATGTGTTTCACGTTTTTGAATGAATTGCGACAACTTAAAAAAAAAATAACAAGAAAAGGGTAAATATACGCAAAAAATATAGCAACAATGTGATCCTTTGTTTGTATTTGTAAACAAGAAGGTGGGGAATAACATTGCTTTGTATTGGATAGGTTTTAAGAAGACATATTTATCAACCACAACTTTCGACACGTGCTACCATTTTTAAAAAAATCACAGATTTACTTTGGATTTGGATCGCAAACCGATAACAAGTGCAGTTGAAAGGACCTCTTCTTGTTTAATATTTATTTGTTTTTAAATTAAATACCAACTTTAAAAATGAATTTGAATGGTACTCAAACAATGTGGAACTGGACACAGTTTGCTTTGCTTCCAGGTTGCTTATTTTTATTCATACCTATTCTTTATTATAATTTTTATTATTATGAATTAAATTCACTTATTAATGTATTTTTATTTACTTTTAACAGGTTTGGCATTGAACACCTCATCGCTGACAACTCGTCGAGATTCCTTCGACCGGAATACATCGGCCTTCAGTCCTTCAATGGATTATAGTACGAGTTCAGTGGCAGCAACACAAGTCTCATCATCAGTAGCAGCGGCTGCCGCTGCCGCAGCTGTAGCAAGAAAATGGCCAGTGAGTGGCTATGGAAATTTGGGCTCTGTTGGCAATGCTTCAGCCAGTCCCATCGGAGCGCCCATTACACCTCCACCTGAATCTTGCCTGGTAGCAAATCGGGCACCTGGTGCTGAGACCAAATACCGCAATCAGATCTTAGTTGGCATCGCCGGACAAAATATGTTCGGTTCGAACAGTTCTCTATTCTCTAAACACTTGGGCATTCCGGGCGCTACAGCTGTTGCTGCTGCGGCTGCCACAAATGCAGCTGCTGCTGCCCGACAGTCCGCTGCTATGGCTGCTGCTAGTGCAGCTGCTGGAGCAGCAGCCGCTGCCGCTGCAGGCGGTGTAAATGGTGAACGTCCACCAGGCCGATCAAGATTACTCGAAGACTTCCGCAATCAGCGCTATCCAAATCTTCAGTTGCGCGATCTGACAAATCACATCGTTGAATTCTCTCAGGATCAACATGGATCGCGATTTATTCAACAAAAATTGGAACGTGCTACCGCTGCAGAAAAACAAATGGTTTTCAACGAAATTCTAGGTGCCGCTTATAGCCTTATGACAGATGTATTTGGCAATTATGTTATTCAGAAATTCTTTGAATTTGGCACTCCCGAACAAAAGAACACATTGGGTATGCAAGTGAAAGGACATGTTCTGCCATTGGCATTACAAATGTACGGATGTCGTGTGATACAGAAGGCTCTGGAGAGCATAACACCCGAACAACAACAAGAAATCGTTCGCGAATTAGATGGTCATGTGCTAAAATGTGTTAAAGATCAAAATGGCAATCATGTTGTACAGAAATGCATTGAATGTGTTGAACCAAGTGCGTTGCAGTTTATCATTAATGCTTTTAAGTCTCAGGTTTATTCATTAAGTACACATCCGTATGGTTGTCGGGTGATTCAACGTATATTGGAACATTGTACAACAGAACAAACATCACCAATATTAGAGGAGCTGCATGAACATACGGAACAGCTGATACAGGACCAATATGGAAATTATGTTATTCAGCATGTGCTTGGTGAGTTTATTTTTTAATAATTTTTTCTAGTGTGCTTTCGTCATCCTTAAATTCTAATTCAACTTTTTTTGTATCTCTTCTTTTCCAGAACATGGTAAGCCAGAAGACAAATCCATTCTCATTAACAGTGTACGCGGAAAAGTTTTGGTTCTATCACAACATAAATTCGCTTCGAATGTCGTAGAAAAGTGTGTAACACATGCAACACGCTCTGAGCGAACTGGACTCATCGACGAAGTCTGCACATTCAATGACAAGTAAGTTAAATAATAATAATATTATTATTTTTTTTTTTTTTCAAAACATAATTAACTCTTTATTTTCATTTTCACTTTTAAGTGCCCTCCATGTTATGATGAAGGACCAATATGCGAACTATGTTGTTCAAAAAATGATTGATGTCTCTGAACCAACACAGCTTAAAAAGCTAATGAATAAAATTCGCCCTCACATGGCTGCTTTGCGTAAATACACTTACGGCAAGCACATCAATGCCAAACTGGAGAAATTCTTCATGAAATCATCAAATCCTATACAACCGGCTACTGCAGTCGTCACAACATCCACAGCAGTTCCCTCAAATGCTATGATCACAGAAAATGGTATAACTCCCATTGCAGTTACCGCTAATTCCTCGGCTACACCATCATCGGTATCTTCTGTGATGTCGTCATCGGCTTCATCAACTCCATCATCGGTATCAGTGGCTGTTGCTGGAGCTAACAATGGTAGCGGATTAGGACCAATTGGACCACCAACTATTGCCACAGCCAATGGTGTCATGTAAAAAACAACAAAATAAGACACCCAACACTTTTCTATTAGAATCTTATATACATAGATATAAAAACAAAAAAAACTAACAACCACAAAACCAACACACATACATATATTTAAGGATTTAAAGGAAGCGCAAGAGCATTTTTTTTTATTTTTATCATCAACGACTATAATAATAATCATTTCTTATGTTTTTTTTTTTGTTTAATTTTAAAATATTTTAATTTTCATTTTCTTTGTGTAAATTATGTTTAAGTAAAAAATCATGTAGTAAAGAGAGAAAATAATATGTAAAAAAGGAATAACAACCATTACACACACACACACACACTTTAACGATATATGTAATATTATTATTCTTTATGTTTTAATTAAATATTTAATCAATATAACTTTTTATGTAAAACAATGTCTGACTATATAAACAAAAACCTAGCTTATAAGTTGTATCTTGTCTTGTAACTTAGTTTTTAATTTATCTTTCAACAATGCATAGACTTTTTTCGTGTACAATTATGTATTTTTAGTTATTTTTTTTTTATGTAATACAAAAACAAAACCCACAACATCTTTAACTTTACATATATATATATATAAATGAAAAAATATTATTTATCAAAAAGAAAAGTGTTTTATTTTAATTTACATACTAGTATTTTTTAAGAATTTGATTAAATGTGTGTCGTCACCCTCGCCCTCTCTACGCTGCGTGCCTTGTGTGTTCTAAATTTCTTTAAAATAAAAAATTAATAATAGTAATGTATAAAAAAAAAACTATTAACGTTCTTCACGACGTACTATGGCTACATAGATTTAGAAAAGTCACACAATATTCATTCTTTAATTTTATTTTATATTTTTTTTTCTCTAAGTGCATGCATGCAAGCTATATATAATTTTTTTTATTAATAACATTTATTTTAATTTTTCTTCTAACAATATACAATTATTTTATTGGTGATGAAAAATATATAAAAAAGAAAATATAAATAATTAATTTAAAACAAATGAAAATTTTATGTAAATTAGTGTAATTTTTGTATAGAAACAAAATAATTAAAACAAAATATGAAAAGAAAACAAGAAACATAACTGCCTTTTAAGAAATTAACAATAAATAAGCAAAACATTTTTTGTATAAAAAAAAACAACTCCTGTAAACATTTTGTAAAAAAAAACAAACAAAGAATAACATGAACAAGAAACGGAAGAGAATTTTTTTTTCTATATTTCTTAAAGAATTTACTTCTGCAAAACAAGTTTTTTTTTATTATTTATATTAATCACGATACATTTTTAAGGGCTCATTTTGTTTTCATTATTAGAAAAAAAATGTAAATGTTTTGTAAAATATAAAAAAAAAATCATTTTTAATTTCCCTGTAGATAAGAAAATAAAATTAATATTTTTTTTAAATAAATTGATGTATAATTAAACCTACCTATCCCCTTTCTTTATTTTATGTTAACAACATTTAATATAGCAAATATTTTATTTTATTTTTTTTTATAAAAAAAAATATTTCTTTAAACCAAGGTGTTCTTTTTTTACAAACTTTCTCTTAATAGTTTTATTTTTTGTTTAAAATGTAAATTTTTACCTTGTAATTTCTATTTAAAAAAAAACACTGTATAAATTATTTAATGTAAATTTTTGTACAGAAAAAAAAAACAAAACACCAATCATCATTCATTAAATCGATTTATTAACAACAAAAAAAACACACTGATGACGAGTGGTTTGGAGAATAAAATCTCGAGACTTATCGACGAAAAGTTTGATGAGGAAGCATTCATTTTTTCTGTGTAAATACAGTTATTTTACTTTATTTTGAATCTAACAAAGAGGAACCTGAAAGAAAACCATGGGATTCGTTTAGATTGTCAATAAAATGATGAATTGTCTGAATAATAACATTCCAGGCTCTCGCGTTAAAATTTGTCCATAGATTTAACATACATTTTTCAAAATAATCCTTTCCTCAGCTCAGCACTTGAGCTTAAGGTCAATTAAACCATCAAACCAGATCTTCTTGTTGAGTTGGGGATGTACACGTTTGAAAATTTCTCCTTGCAATATTTACCAATTGGACGATCTCGTACTTTATAGATTCGTTTGGCTTGAATCATCAAAACATGCTTCATAGTTGGTGTCAAATCGAAGTCTAATTGAACTATGTTGAAGGATCTGTGGTCTTGGGCTCTTTTGTCATATAAATTGGAGCTGCGGAGGATGATTCTTTCGGGAAAGCTGCACATGCTTTTACCATTTTATCGGAACCATTATCGAACAGATAATATAAAATCGCCACATTGGTCTTAAGATTGGATACCTCTGCCTGTCAGAGATTCCTCTTTCATTCCTAATAATGTTCCAACGATATTAGTGAACAAAATTTATTGATCCATTGGTTGAAGCTGAATGTGCTGAACTTGTTTAAAGACATAAATCGGATTGATATGGGAAGAACGAAAATTCATTGTCATATTCTTTGTTGAATATCTTCGGACAGGAAAATCATCCCTTCCCATCCGGCAACATCACTCATCTTTGTCTCTTAAAAGTTTTCTTGAAAAATTCCCACGAAATGAGGGCAGCACAATCTTTATGTCTGGTTGATTTAGTGAAGACGCGATAATTTGATAAATCCGACGAGGGAAATTTAAATAAGAACATGTCAAACGCAGAAAACCAATTTTGTATATTCTGGATGTGTATGCCATTTATACATTGTTAGATTGATCCCTTCAAGAGTGTTCACAAAGTTTCCAGGTTTTACAAAATGCTTGCTCATGATTGTCACTAATTTTTCCTTAGTTGATTCATTCTTTGAAGCAGTTACATCAGATCTGTCTTGTTTTGGTCAAAAGATCTTGAGGTGTTATGTCGCTTTCTTTGGTTAACGAAACATTGTAAGAGATCCATTCACCTGTATGAGAATCAAAGAAATTCCACAGATATACAAGAACTGCATTTACAGATAGGTTATTTTTTACATAAGGTGCTTTTTGACTATTGGCCTAATTCCAGCAATACATTTTTACAACGGGAGGTGTATTTGAAGCCCTTTTGGTAAAGTAATCAGATTTAATAACTTTCTCAGAAACTATTGCTTAACATTTTTCTGCTCTTTGTCCCCCTGAACTTGTCTTAACGGTTATTATATCAGTAATTGACGTCATTGGAAAACTTGATTGTTTTAAGAGATGTTGGATTGAGGGAAAATTGATTGATTTTAGTTTCTGTTGATTAAAATAAATATTTCGGTTGTAATTCTTTGGTGATTTTTGTATCGCATTTTTATTTAAAAAAAATTATTGGCTTCAAATTACAGAGCTGACTATTATTTTCATACCTTCGATAGTGTTATGTCCTGCAGCTATAGCTATACCATTGTATTGTAAACTTAAACATTCTGGCGTGTTATTTTCATTGAAAGAACATTGCGAAACAACTTTGGGTGCAAGATTTAACCACCATATTATTCACTCGATTAGTTCATATTTATTTACATTGAATTTATATTAATTAACATCCGTATTTAAGTTTAAATTTGGATTAATATGGCGGAAAGTGTTCATTTTGCATCAGCATCGATTTCATCGTTATTAACAGCTTCTCATTTACTTACTGTTGAATGCAAAAAAAAAAAGGGGAAACTCGAAACTTCATTATCCAAGTTTATGTCTTTGGACACTACATCTATGGCATATTTCACTCGCACACAATCCTCTTGCATTACGATGGACCCACCAAAGTCTTGTTTAAACTTATTTTCTCTTGATTCCTCAGGCTAAGCATAGGTCTTAGTCATTGATGATTGTTCAGTTGTCCCAAAAAATGTTTAATTTTTTTATAAAATCTTAAAATTTTTTAAAGTGCTAGAAAAATAGGGAGAGTTCGCCACTTTCGAAATGGATGGCGGGTCGATGAAACTAAGTTCAAAAATAGATCCTGATACGTTTTGAGCTCAATCAAAAATGCCAAGCTAAATTTGGTAGCACTTGATTTATTGAAGGTGCGAAACTAAAATATGTAATAATAAAAACATTTCATTTCAATTTATTAGATCCTCATAAGCTTTACTTACATTATTATAATAGCGTCAGGAAAAAATCAACAATTTACCGAGTTAAAGAGAAATAAACACATGTGACATTCAAAAATGAGTTGATATTGTATAAACAATCAATTTTTTTTTATGTTTTAAAATGATAAAAAAAAATACTTTGCTTCCCATCATATTTCCATTACGTCCAAAGATTTTCTCTAAACCACGTTGCCCGACTGTAATTTGTCAACAAAAATTGTATCTATGTATTATTATATATATTTTTTAATTTTTTTTTGTTTAACTCTAGAACTAGATTTAAAGATAAAAAATAAAACACCACCTCATCATTATGCCTTCTTCACCTCAAAACTTCCAATTATTATATCCAAAATCATTCATTATACATACATATATTTCCCTTCCATAAAAAAATTGTATAAAATATCGAAACAGAATATTTTTTCTTCCCAAGATAATACTGCGAAAATACGAATTTAGAAAAAAAAAGATATTCTTTTAAAACAAATTAACCATATACATGAAAAAAAAACATTGTAAATTCCTGTAAAATTTTGTAAAAAAACAAACGTCGTGATTCTTTTCAACGATAACAACATTACAACAACTGATATCTGTTGGATTTTTAATTATTTAAATAAAAAATTGTAAATTCATCTCTACCATAATATGAGCCCTTAAGTACGACAAATCGTTTTCTTTTTGCAGAAGTAAATCTCTTTAAAAAAAATCAAATTATAAAAAAAAATTAAAATAAAATAAAATTACAAGTAAAACTAGTTTGTAAATTAAAAAAAACAAATTCGTTTTAATTTTTGAGTGTATCGAAAAGAAAACACAAGAAAAAAAATATGAATTTTTCGTGTGTATTGTATTTTTATTGTCTAACTCTGTGTGTAACTACTGTTTTTATTTTTTGTATGGTTTTCCATTTATTTTTATTGCTTCTATCAAGCATGCACTGATAATGTAACGAGACGTGGATTTTCTTTTTTCAACTACCTAGCTTATAGATTTTTTTTTTTTGCCTATTCATTATATATTATTTTAACTATTTTAATTAATCATATTTGTATTTTTTTTTGTTAAATTAATTTAAATATTTCAGCACATTTGTATTAAAAAAAATATAATTATCAATTTTTAAATGCAAATAGTATTTATCCTGTTTGCAAAGGAAGCATTGTATTTAATGGTTTAAAATGAAAGAAGAAAGAAAATGTGCTAAACAAGTTTATATAGATTCCTTTAATTATTACAACAAACAAAAATAAATGAAAAAAAAAAAACAATTTATAATATATATATTATATATCATTAAACGTTACTAAAAATTATACACACATACATTTATAAAGAATATATAACAATTACTCTATAGTGTAAAGTCTTATAAATAATTGTAATAAATGTAGATTAAAAAAAAACAAATACTAAGAAAAACCCCTTAATAATAGAAACAATTTTTTAAAATGGAAAATGCTGATTTTTTTTAAAGAAAAAATGGCACTTGTTTTAAACTAGCGGTGTCAATTTATTAATATAAAATAATAGGAACAAAAATTGTTTCAACAAAAAAGAAAAAGAAATATGAGAACATTAAGAAAAAAAAAAGAAGAAGAAGAATTTAAATGCAGCATAGTTGCGCGTGTAGATTGAAATTTCAAAATTAAATATTTATATACCGTGTATTAATTGTAAATGTTTGTAATAAATAAATTAAACTTAAAAAAAAAAGAGATACACTCTCTCTAGAAGATGAACTAACTATAATTGAAACTAAACTTTGACTTCGTTTGTATAATAAAAACAAAATTAGAACTTAAAAGGTGTACCCAATCCAACATACTATGGCACGAATTAAAATAAAAAAGAATTAAACAATTTCCAATAAAAAAAAAAACAAAAAGATACAAAAGAAATTAATATATTTAGAACACATTTACACGTTCAACACAACTCTCACACAGACACAAAAGTTGCAAAATACTTTTTTCATCATCATTTATACATCCATTTTATAAATATCACACAATATACACATTTTTATACATAATTTTAATAATAATTTTTTTTTCTTGTTGTTTTAAAAAACTTCGTTTTCCATTTTTTTTTTTTTTTTGCAATGAACGTTCATTCAATTAGGGAAATTTAAACAAACAAAAATAAAGAAATAAAATCAAACCACAAACCTCAGGAGAACAACAAAACCGAGGTGAAAAATGCTTTTTAAAATGATGATTTGTTATTATAATTATTATTTCATTTTGAAATTTTTTACTAAGTTTTTATTACACAGCGATTATATAGATTTATTTTATTTTATATTATTATTATAAATTAAGTTTAAGGATGAAAACTTTTACAATTATTTTTATTGTCTATTATTATTATTAAATCTCTTCTATTTCTTTTTAATCTATCGTCTCCTAGTTTTATGATTTATATAAATTAAAACAATTTAATTAATTAAAAAAAAAAAAACAACTATCAAACTGAAAATATACATATAAAATAAGAAAACAAAAATTAATTTGAATAAAAACAATTTTAATTAAAATGTAGCAAAATTGAATGTTGTTTTATTTTATTTTGTTTTATTTTTATTTTTGTTTGCTACATATTGGAACTATAATTATGATTTTTTCTGCAAAATTGTAATTTTCATGATTTCGATTGTTGATTATTTCTTGGGGACGAAAGTGCTGCATGATAGAATCGAGGACATTTTTGAATAAAGTGTTCTGGAGGAAAAAAAAATTCCTTCGAGATTCCTGATCAAATTGAAGTGATAGAGAAAATGTTAGACATCATTGAACCCAATAATTCAACTGACTGGTGCTGAAAGTAGATGAGTTTATTCTATATCACCATTGTTCAATGAAAAGAGAACTCATTCAAGTATATTTGCTTTGTTCTGAAATATTTTTTTCAGGTGGTTTTTGTTGAACCAAGTTAATTTAATGTAACATCTCAGATTTTAAGGAGGAAATTGTTAAAATTCTGTGCATAGAGCAGTGCGTGTACTTTCTGTAACTCTCGCAACGATAAAATTAATCGAGAAACGATGGAAGTTAAAACAAATCATATGGATTTTTTTTCCATTTTTGCAAGTTCCTTGACCAATTTTATGGATGCGAGAGTTATAGAACTACATACAGTTCTGTTAAAAGTATGTTAGTATGCTTCCTTTCGTTTTCAATTGCCTGGCTTTAGAATCGGTAACACAATACAAATTCAATTTTACAAACGATACTCCTATTCTGACACAATGCGAGTGATTAGAAAAATGCGAAAAGGTTTTATTAGGAAATAGCGAATTACATTTACATACGTTGGTTTTTGAATTTCTGAATATTAAAATGAAAATGACTACATAGAAGGTACTAAGTAAACTATTCCACACTTGTGTAGTGTGCGGCTGAAGAAAGAATGTCGGTACTTGTCATAGTGTCCTAGAAGAGCGAGTATTAAAGTTGAAATGTTTTGTTGGGGAGGAAATAGGATTCCAACTGCCTAATTTATGATAAAAACAAACAAAAGTCTGTCCTATGACTGGTTTTGCTAAGAGGACAGTTCATTTGTTGATACCCCATTTAATGAAATTGCTTATGGTATAGATATACTTATGGCCAAAAGAACATTTTGATACGTGTGAACGCTTCTGGAAAGATTCTAAAAACAAATCCAGAAGTAAAGCAACTTTGATATCGGATCGGACTTTCATTCCGACACCAATTGAAAAGGCCATCAGTTAATAAATATGTAGATGCAACTGGAATTAGTAATTTTCTTACCATAACAACCGGAAAACTCTACCGACCAGTGGTTTTGTAAACGTTTTAGCTTCTTTATTAATTTTTTTTTTTTGTCATTTATGCATATTTTTTTGACATTAAGCTGCATGGGCTCGTGTTCACTTTTTCAATAACCACGATGAGTTAAAAAATCTTACGGTCGTCTCCTTGCATTTCCAACCGATAAAGGTTATAGAGTTGTTTCGAAGTTGTAATACGCTTTATTTAAATGAAGAAAAAACTAGACCGCAGCACAAGTTTTTGAAAACTGTCAGAACAGAAAAGAATACAAAGTAGCTGTTGGTTATGGCACTCTTGGTTATTTTGTCTCTTTAATTTAAAACAAGTAAAGATTGGTGGTGAAAGTGTAGATGTGTGCTTTTAGTACCTACAGATTTTGTAGCATTCCTTCCCTTCTTTCCCATATGGTCTTATATATTTTGAGTATCTATATTCATTCTTGGAGTACTTATTGACAGACTTTCAATATCTTTTTACATTTCTGTTGTTAGAGGCAATGGCCGTTTTCGGAAATGATATCTGCGCCAAAAATGCATAGGTATATTAGGCAGTCTTTTGTTTGAATATGCAAATACGATGCACGGGTACTTACACATTGCGCGTTCGATAATGTAGTTTGCTCAAGTCAAATATTCGAATTACCAAAACATTCGGCCGTATCATGAATTCCATCGTAATCGGAAAATTTTCGGAATCCCGAAAAAAACTGTCACCGAATCTGTTCGTAATGACTATTTGTATGAGATTTGAATTCTTGATAGGGCTGATTATCTGGAACTGCCAGGCTGCTGCTGAGCAGTAAAAAAATCGAACGATTGATTACGATTTTGTTTGCTTGCAAAAAACAAATCCAGTTGCATACTTAAAGGATGTAACTTCTGCGAGTCAAAAAATGCATAGACTCTAAAGTTCAATAAAGTTACATAGTCTGGCCCATGAAGTTTTTACTTATAAGAAGTCAGCTTATAAATTCATATGCAGTTGGGTTTGAGTACATTTGTGATATAATGTATTTCGTATTTTTGTTCGTTCTTGGAAGATAAGCTTCTAGTTCATTATAGGCATATTCACAGGTTCATAGATTTTTTCAAAAACTTCAAAAATAATTATTTATATAGATACATTAAAAATAATTTGTATAAAATTTAGTTCACTTGAATCGAAAAATTCGATCGAATCGGATAGCAGAATTGGGCTGTTAACTATTGCTCTGTGTGAGTTTAAAGTAAAATCTCAATTTTGAATGATTAACTCGAGTTTCTACCCCAAACTTTGATTATTTAACACTAAAAATATGAAGAATATTACTTTATAAGAAAAAATCATAGAAGGTCAACTATATTACGCGTTCAGAAAATAAAACAACAGGAATTTCTTTAAATATTAAAAAAAATATAGGTAATCATGCTGTGTACACAGAATCCCCAAAATTGTATTCCTGGGGAGTCTGCTGTTTTTCTTATTTGTTTTAGGACACGTCTTGCGTGCCCAATTTATGTGTTTTTTAAATTTTTTTATCCAAAATACTTTTGGCGCGGATGTGAGAGGAAAATATTCGTATAAAGAGTGAATGGTAGGAAGGTACTCGGATTCACAAATTTAATAATTGTGCATATTGTAAAAGTAATCAGCCCTATTCTGCTAAATGGTCGCGTAAATTTTTGTAGTCTGCAGTTCGTCGGAGGTAAACGAATGTTCCAAAAAGCATATACATAAATTGTGGCAAAAACAAAATTTGAACAATTAGATTCTCTCAAGAACTTCAAAAATAATTATTGGTAGAGCTTTGAACTCAAAAGACTGAAGAGCTTAAAGAACAATTTGTGAAAAATTAAGTGAATAATTCACGTGAATGGAAGAATTCTAGCAGATCGGATAGTATCGGGCTGTATGTCTGACTCTCGCTGCCGTATTCGATAATCGGGTTCAATAAAAATATTTTATTATGAGTTTTGAAGAACGAATCACTTCTTATTGTTTTTATTTATTTCTCGCTTGCAATGCACGTTTGTATTTATTATTATCTAATAATTTTCTTCATTTTTACATCACAGTACATAATACATATTTTTAAAATATAAAACAAAATTACACACATATAATTATAATAAAATTAAGAAACAAAAAAAATATACAAAATTTATACATACATAAATAATATATAAATAAAAAGTTTCAAAATAACTAGATACCTTCTTCTGTCTTGTAAAAGTTGTAAAGTTTTTCATTTATCTACATATTATATATCTTAACATATAATCCAACAACAAAAGAAAAAATGTTAATAACCGAAAAATAATCAAAACTAATATAATAATAAAAGAAATAAATACATAAATCTTAAAAGAGAATAAAAATTTTTTTAACGCAAATGAACATATTTTTTACATGCGAAAATATTAAACATGTAATTATGTCTTGTGAAATTTACAAGTTTTGTTGTAAAAAACAATTATACATATGTATATCCAAGGAAAACAAAAACAAAATAGAATTTTATTGAATTTACTCACAGAACAGAATTCATTTATTTTTTTATATGCGAAATTTTTGGAAATAAAAATTAAAAAAAAAAAAATATAAATAAATACATACAAATTAAAATCAACTTGAAAAAGCAAAAAAAATACACTAAATTTACAGTTCTCGATCAAATGTTGAATTTGAAAACAGAAATTGCAAAAAAAAAAACAAAAAACACAAAATGGATATTTAATAAGTTTCTCATTATTTTAGAAACGATGAAAATTATTTTTCGACATTATCCCTAAGAAATAATGTTTAACACGTTATATATTACATCCCCATAAAACAAGAAAAAATAAAAATATTTATACACAGCAATTGCTATATATGCATAGATAATAGCATTATATATATATAAAAATTAATTGTAGATTAAACAAATAAAATAAAAAAAAACCAAATTGTAGATTTTCGTGTAAACTATTGTATTCATATGTAAACATTGTAGAAGTTTTAAATTTAAGAAACATTATTAAACAAATATAAGTTAATTATTTTTCTAGGTTTATTTCTTTTTTTTTCGTATTATTGGAAATAATTCGTAGAACCATTTTATTTTCTGTTAAAAAAAATGAAAAATATTTTATCTAAGTTTAGTAGGGAAAACTTTTTACAAAACTTTTTTAAGAGAAACCAAAAACACAATATATAATGTATAAAATGTTTTAATAATCAAATATCTCGTAAGGAATAGAAAATAAAAAAAAGGTAGAGATTTTAACATTTGTAAGATTTTACAAGGGAAAAAATATGTTATTAAAGAATTTGTACACAGACAATTATTCAAGAAATACAATTTGACATAGTAGTAATATTATGAAATAACAGAAAAACCTAATTATTTACTGTATTTACTAAAAGATGAAAAAAAAAACAATTCTTTAAAATTTCTCAGACGTTGAGCTAGTCAGCAAAAATAAATAAAAAAAATATTATAAATAAATTGGCCACAGCCAAAGAGTGTTGGCATAATAGTAAAATTTGCGATAAATATAAATATGAAAAACTTTCATTAAAAATAAAAATAATAAAATACTTTTTTAGATGAAGCAAGAAGTCGAAAAATAAACCTTGAAAAAAAAAATAACTTAAATAGAATTTGCGAGTAAATTTTTTATTAGAAAAAAAGCGAATAAACAAAAACCAAAATAATAAAGTAAAATTTAATAAAACAAGGTATATCTTAAAGAATTTTGAGCTTTTTGAAGAAAATAAAAAAAAAATAAACAAAACTCCAATAAAATGATAAATAAAATTTTGATCTAAAAAATTCATTAAATTGTAAATTCACATCATTTATACAGGGTGTCCCGTAACTCAAAGTCAAGCGGGTAACGGGTGATAGGGTAGGTTGTACCTGTTCTGGAAAAAATAAGAAAAAAAATCTATCTCGCTTGCTTAAGTAATAATAGCAATATTTAGAAAAATAGTGAAAATCGATACCCTAGACCGCATTTTTAGGTACTGTGGTCACAAATTTCCGAATTTTGACGTGTTTATTTTTTTTACGTAATTCTAAATAACCATGCTATTGATTTCAATCACAAATTTAAAAATAAATATTGTAAGTTTCGAAAGAAAAATAAAGTTTGACTGAGTCATGTTTCAAAAAAAATTTTTAAGCTAACTTTGACACTTCATAATTAAAAAAAAATGTACTACACTACCTTGGCAAGTTTTTTAAAAAATTGGCGCGTTTCATCAGGATTTCAAAATGGTACAACACTTGCTACTTATTAATTCGTAAAAAATATTTTTCATTTTTTATTTGCAAAAAGGACCTCAGTTCACTTCAATCACTTTTACGAGAATAATGCTTTTTTGTACTCAAAAATCAATTTTACCAAGGTGTACGTAACATAAACAGAGGCACTAGAATCAGACACTGTTTGCGTGTTGTGTTGTGGAAATTATGTTAGTTATTATCTATTAATAGGTACTAAAAACTTCACAAATTTTTACCAACATATCAACTCTGAGAGCGTATAGTTACGAGGGAGCAAACTTTGTATACACGTTGCATATGGTATACGGGTCACGGGTGGTAGTTGTTTTGATTTAAAATTCGATGAGCAATGCTTTTCGGTATTCCAGTGGATCTTTCAATCGCACTGATCAAGCGCTGGGATCACATTCAATTCAATTTAATTTTAAACTCCTTCGTCGCTATGTCGTTGGGGTTTCCCATCTGCAGCGCCGCCATACGAGTACTAAAGGCAATCGTCCTTGCGAGTATGATAGGTGTCCATAGATGAACACCCGGTGGTCATGAGTGACGCCCCACAATTGGGTACCTTTCGATCCACTGGAATACCGAAAAGCATTGCTCAACGAATTTTAAAACAAAACTACTTCCACCCGTACCATCTGCAACGTGTACAAAGTTTGCTACCTCGTGACTAAACGCTCCCAGAGTCGATATTTGCAGAACAATGTTGGGAAAAATATGGAAGTTTTTAGTTCCTATTACTAGATAATAACTGACACAATTTTTACAACAATAATCGAGTCCAGGGTATCACAAAAGCGCACGATTGTGAGATGTTGCGAGTAAAACCAGAAACGTAGCGTACCGAACGTAGATCGTAGCGTACCATATTACGTAATGTAGATCTGTCTCACTCTTATTTATGGCAAACAGTGTCTGATTCTAGTGCCTCTGTTTATGTTACGTACACCTTGGTAAAATTGATTTTTGAGTACAAAAAAGCATTATTCTCGTAAAAGTGATTGAAGTGAACTGAGGTCCTTTTTGCAAATAAAAAATGAAAAATATTTTTTACGAATTAATAAGTAGCAAGTGTTGTACCATTTTGAAATCCTGATGAAACGCGCCAATTTTTTAAAAAACTTGCCAAGGTAGTGTAGTACATTTTTTTTTAATTATGAAGTGTCAAAGTTAGCTTAAAAATTTTGTTTGAAACATGACTCAGTCAAACTTTATTTTTCTTTCGAAACTTACAATATTTATTTTTAAATTTGTGATTGAAATCAATAGCATGGTTATTTAGAATTACGTAAAAAAAATAAACACGTCAAAATTCGGAAATTTGTGACCACAGTACCTAAAAATGCGGTCTAGGGTATCGATTTTCACTATTTTTCTAAATATTGCTATTATTACTTAAGCAAGCGAGATAGATTTTTTTTCTTATTTTTTCCAGAACAGGTACAACCTACCCTATCACCCGTTACCCGCTTGACTTTGAGTTACGGGACACCCTGTATTTATTTACTTGGGTGCATATAATGAATTTTTTTTAAATTATTTATACTATATTTTTAAATTGTGTTTTCTTATAAATAAAAAAAAATTATAATCTCCTAAAAATATATTTACAAAACAAAAAAAAAACACTCATAAATTAAATTCTCCTCAATTTTGCAATTTGACAAAGTTTGTGTCTTATATATTTATTAAAACAAAAAAGAAGAAGAATAAACTTTTAATTAAAAATAAAAATGGATACTTTTTAAGAAATTTAAAAAGTCTTGAGTTGCAATTATAATGAGAAATAATAATAAAATACAATTTACAAAAGATCCTTGAGTAAATATAAAATGAAATCCATATAAACAAAATAAAAAAACAAATTATTATAAATAAAATCCACGAAAAAATTATTAGAATTTAATGGTTTGTCTTTAATTATCTCGGAAAAACAACACCGGTTGGATGACTGCTCCAGTTTTGAAAAAGATGTCAACAATAAATCTCGCTAAGTGCAAGGTGTATGCAGTCATTAGGGCCAGATTCTGTAGTAAACCGTAAACGAAGCGAAAAATGGTTCATTTTCAAAAACTAAAGAAATCGTTTGAAAGCGACAGCAGTTGTTAGAATTCTGTAACGCCTTTTGTTAAAATTTATTCGATTTGGTTAAGCTGCAACAATGTCAATTTCAATGGCAATGACAGTTTATTGCCTGGATGGGATTTCTATTGTTATGAAAGGCGTGTTTTTTTCCAAGCCCGAAGGAAAGTGGATGAAAAAATCGATTCGGGGCTAAAAAATTTACATGTTAAATGCAACAACAACTAATCCCCAATGGGCTTAGCTAACCACAGATAATTTTCGGGGCTTAACTTAAGCACGGAGAAAAACCGAATTACATACTTGCTATCGATAGTTTGTAGGGGAACTTCATTTTTTTGTCCAAAAAAATTAAATTGGAAATAGAAGAAAATTTTTTTTTTAAATCAACAAGCCAATTTTTTTTTAAATATGTGCTACAAAATTAAAAAAAAATATATTAAAATTTTCAAAGTGCTTTAAAACAATTTCTGTTTTTTTTTTTTGCGTAGGTACCTTCTAGGGATATAATTTTCCCTCTGGTATGTTTTAAGTTAGCGATTTTTAATGTCAAAATATAAAAGTAAAAATATATAAATGAATTTATTATTTAAATTAATTTTTTATAATTTATTTATTATTATTTAATAATTTCACAACATAAATTTTTAATATTTTAAAGCTACGCGTATTTTTTATTTTTATTTTTATAATTTGACATTAAAAATCTATCAAAAGTACACAACATGGAGACGACACCTCTAATGTAAGTTAGCGCATTGTATGATAATTAATTTTCAAGACATTGGCAGTACTGTTGGCATTATTCAAGGCAATGGCAATAAGTCAAGCAATTTATTTCCTCGAATACTGTCAATGGAGCCGCTGGGTTAGGTTTGTTGTACCTTGCATAATTTTAAGTGTTTGTGAATGGAGTTAGGGATGAGATAGATTTAGATTGTGAATAACCGAAAACAAAAAGTGATCGGAAAGTATAAATTATTTTATAATAAAGATAAATAATTTGGGTCAGGTTTGCATTAGGAATAGTGTAAGAAAAAAATTTTTGTTTTGAAAAATTGTTGTGAAATATCATTAAAAACAAGAAAACAAAATTTTGAAGTGCGGAAATTGTTACTAACAAAGATATAAAATTTTAAAGTTTGAACCATAGCTTCATGAAAATTTACTTAAAAAAAGCACTGCAATATTGTTATTTGTGATTATTCGTGTAAAACAATATCCAGGAAATTAAAAGCAGTTATAAAACAATATAAAAGTTATAAACAATTATTAACAATATTAGAGAATTGAAAGTAGATGTATTTGACAGATTTAAAAATACTAAACTAAAAGCATTATGTAAAGTAAATGTGTTATACACCTAATAGTATACAACACTTCTTGTAAGTGAAAATGTTTTTGTTATTTAGTTGGGCTGATATCAAGTTTTTTTGTAATAAGCAGTATTGTGGGTGGCCCGCTTTGCGGGTTCAAAGGATTTTAACTCCCTTTTTGGGGTTCAGTCCCGCTTACGCAACTCCGTTGCTCCGCTTAGGGTATGTTCAGTCGCCAGGCAGGCGCCTATGTCAGTTGATAGGTTAACAAGGTTTTTTTGTTTTTTTCCTTACAATGAAATTTGAATCTATCTAAAACTTATCCTACTAGAAAATTTGAATCCCAACGATTTTTCTGACATAATGATAGCAAAAGGGTTGCATACTTTTAGTAAAACAGCGCTTTTCATAGTTTTGATCGTATAGGTACGTATGTATGTACATAGTTTAATAGGAATGAGAATGACCTATGGAAACTTAAATTGTTTATAACTTTGTTAATAATCATTTCCGCACAAAATAATTATTATTTTCGTGTTTTATAGCTCAACCGACATCCAAAACACGTTTTTTCATATTTTTATTTTACTGTTCCTATTGGAAACCTGAGCCCATAATTTTATTTTAATTCAAACGAAATCCTTCAAAAGTTAATGCAAGAAAATTTCATTTTCGAACATTATGAGTCCGTATTGATTCAAAAAAGTGATTATTTTTTATATTTTATGTGGTGGCATTCCATAAGTGTTAAAGTGTGTTGGCAAATAAGGTTGAGTTGAGACCATCTTAAGTTGTCTTGTGACATTACTTTTGCGTTATTTTGATATGATTTATGTTGTTTTTCATTTTATTTACAATTATTGACTACAAAACAACAACTGCAATATTTTTTTCGAGCAATTTAAAATAAACAGAGGCAGAGATTTTTTGACAAAAACATGAAAATATAAAAAGATGTTGCCAACCAAAAAAAAAAACACAAATAGAAAAAAAATGGAGAGTACATGTTTTCGTTGTTAAGCTACAGTTTAAAAAAATAATGAAGTTTTGATGATGATTTTTCAAACAAAATCATTTTGAGCGATGAGTTTCGTTTTCATCTTGAAGGCTTCGTTTAGAGGTCTTTCATTATAGGTATTTGAAGAAAAAACGAAAAAATGTTGATTCGTTCTACAATTTCACATGTCAATAATTCAAAAGGCATATAAAAGAACTATTTACTGTCTTTCAATTTATATAGCACCAGTATCTGGACAGTTAGCTGCACACAGCAAAAGATATTTGAAAAAATGAACCGTTGTATTGTCAGATTTTTGTTGAAATTGCTTATCCGTTTACAATTTTATAGATAAACTAGTGGCTTGATTGAAACAAATTTGGTCTTATTATAAAGGTTATAAAAATATCTTCCAATTGGTAGTAGCCAAAAATCATAATTCAATAAGATGTCGAAGAAATATATTGATTTCAGAAACAGTATAAAAACAGTTTAAATACAGTTTTTCAACTCGTTTTCCCTTATATGTATGTATTTAATTAATTTTGTTCGTGTAATGATCCTTACTTACAAATTGATATTTTCAAATTCAATCAAATTAGCAGTGTATATTATATAAAACAACTAGCTGTCCCGGCGAACTTCGCTCCGCCTAAAATTAATTTAATTGAAGCGTGACATTTTGTGACATTTTTCGATTTTTTGTTTTGTTTTATCAATAATGGTGTTAAGCGATAACTTAAATTTTGGTCTAATTCTTGTGTGTCTATTGTTATTACTTACAATGTTAGCTTCAGATAAAGGGGTTAACTACACGTTTGTTTTGAAGGTTTTTTAGGCAAGAAGGGGTTAAGATTACTTAACACCTCTTTGAATGTTTTAAATGCACACTTAACCCCTTTATGCAATAAATTCGAAAGTTAAAATACCAAGCAATATATTGTTTTTTGCATATAGGGTGTAAGTGCTATAGACCAAGATTTCTTCCCAAGAGAGAAGAAAACCAAAAAACTTTCTACTAAAAAAATTTAAAATCTTGATGACCAAATGAAATTTGTACCCCAAGACTACCGTTGGTTTTATAAAAAGTCATTATCTGAAATTTCTGATAAATTAAACTCATTTTCGCTTAAAGGGGTCAAGTGCTGAATATTTTTTCCAAAACACCAACTTCTAATGAATTTAAATAAAATTGGTTGATATACTAAAAATAGTACATTTGTTTGTATGGCTTTTTTATGTGTTTCTCTCGATTTTAGAACAAAAGTTATAAATGTGAAACTTTAAACGCTTGTAACTCAAAACTTCAAAAATGTCACTTGACCCCTTCTCATTCTCAACGCTTCAATTATTAACGTCCCTTTCGAGATTCTAGAGCCTCTAATATTGAATGAATGAAACTTTTATGGAATAAAATTGAATACATTTTATTTAAAGAGAAAAGTAAATGTCACTGCAACGAGGCCGAAAATTGGAAATTAAGGGCCGAAAAGAGGAAAATCGTGAAATTGCGTACTATAAGGGGTGAATAGTATAATAATATCAATATTAATGATACAAAAATTGAGTCTGGTGGAACACTAATACATTGATTCACTGAACATATGGCCAAAAAATACTTTAAGAAGTGAATGGTGGCGTTTCCATCAAACTTTATCGGTCACCCCACTATCCACGCTTGCCTGAAATTATAATTTCTATGGCGATAGTTAACGAAGTAACAATTGACAACGAAAATGTGAGTTGTGCTGCAGAACTATCTATCAGCCGATAATTTCCCAGAACAACTCTTGACAATTGGAAATGCAGGTATTCTGCTTGATGCTACAAATTACTTGATTTCTTTCCCGTCGAATTCTTACGAATTTACATCATCAAAGGAAGAACTAATTAGCAAATATCTAAGTGTAACCGAACATTGGCCGGATTTATTTGAACCGCGATTGGCTGAATGAACGCGCGTCATTATAGCTGCGAAGAATACGGACGTACATATGTAAATGATTTGAATTTAATTATTCAAAATCAAATCGCAACCACAGTGTATTCGGTTGATCGAATTATAACTGATAAAGAAACAATAAGCTACCCAGTCGAATTTTTTAATTTGTTGGATTTACCTGGTGTACCACCGTAAAATGTGCAACTCAAAGTCGTCAATGTCATCATAATGCTGCACAATCTGAACCCACCGAATTTTTGCAATGGAATCAGGCTGGTGGTAAAGAAACTTATGAACAACGTCATCCAAGCCACCATAATCAAAATCAAATTCAAAGGCGAGGAAGTTCTCATTCAAAGAATTTGGATGATATTCGACCGACTAACCATTCGAGTTTATAAAAGCATTCAGTTTCCCGTTCGACTCGCAAGTGACTCCCCCAACATAGGGAGTGAAGTCAAAATATATTTACATGACAATAAATGAGTGTACACACACCAACACGACGATAAGGTTAAGTGAGTCTCACGGACAATTAGATATAACAATATGTTTATCACAAAGCGTTGCAGTGCACCTGTAATGTGTGAAATCCATTTTCGATGTAAATAAAATTTATTAAATCTTATTTCAAAACAGTTTCTCATTTAATATGGAGGCTCGACATAGTAAAACATTAAATATTGTTTATGAAATTGAATAGCTACTTCGACTTTCATGATAAAGCAGTGATTCTTGTAAAATACTATTTATCTAATAGAAGAAGAAGAAGAGGGTCGGTGTTAACGATAATGATCACTTAATCGACGTATTGGTTCTATTTTGTGGTATATCTTGTTTATATGTACAATGTAGATATCACCGCCATCCAGCCCTTAAATTTATGCAATTTCACGATTTTCCATCTTTTAACGTATACATTTCAAATTTTCGGCTCCGTTTTGTTTTTACCTTACTTAATACTAATGCAACAACAAATCCTTTTGCAAATCAGTTGATGTTCTGTCGAGCTGCACCCCTTAAATTATGCAATTTAACTTTTTCCTAACTATTCCGTTCTAAAATTCCAATTTTCGGCTCCGTTGTGTTCTTACCTTACTTAATACTAATCCAACAAAAAAATCCCTATGCAAATTGGTTGATGTTCAGCCGAGTTATGTTGTCCATAACAAAAAAATCTATTCATTTTTATATATTCAGATTCAGAAAATACACGAGTGATTGTATTGAGCAACAAATGCGTCCACAACGTGTAAATATTTGATGCGGATCGAAGAAAATTCAGGACTGTATTAACTATACTTAGCCACATTTATGCGGGAGGTTCATGTATAATGACAGCAAGAGAGTATACATGTGCTAGTAGGCCACTTACCTAGTATTCTATTCTATACATAACACTATATTGTATATTTTATAAACCATGTTTTTTATCAAAATTTATTTTTTGTGTGAATTTTGGGACATCCTTTACTCACTCTATATATAGCATTAGGGTTTATTTATCTTGTTTTTCGCTGCTAGAAAAAAAACTCAATTTGTTTATGGTCACTTAAAAATTTATTTGAGTCCATTTAAAAGTATAATTTAAAATTAAAACTAAAATCTTAAAAAAATTAAAAAGACAAAAATATTTACAAAAATAAGAGATAGTTATATACATAATCCTTAATTATCAACCTCATATAAAGTATCTTTTGATAAAATACAAAAATATAACTAGGTACATTGTATCTTCTATACATAAGACAACTTGGTTTATGAAATAACATACAAAAATGTTTTACAAAATGATCCTTATTTTAACTTAGTTAATGCTGTTTATTTATTTATGTATATGTGCGTATATCTTACATCCTCTTTATGTGGTACAAGTTTAAATCTAATCAATGTAGAACAAATCTCTGGGGACATGTTTTAAAAGTTGATTTGCCAATTGACCAAATTCATGGGCTAATTTCTTTTGTAACTGAGGTCGCATAGCATCAACAACTAATCTTCCATTATCACGTAGAAACAGGTTTGTTGCTTCGGCTAAAATGGAATTAAAAAAAATATATTATACGTCAGATTGCCCCGTCAAAAGAGAAGGAAAAAAATAAAAATTCTTACTTAAGATACGATTGTTATTGAAAGCCCTTGATATACTCATTTCGATATTCTTGACATCAAGTTCAATATTAAGTGCATCGACATGCAAATAAGTGCCACCGGGTTTTTCGTTTGTTGAAACTTTTCCTGTTAACTTGGCAAGGACTCCATCTTAAAATAAAATGAGATATATTTATTTCAGGCTATATATTCATAAAAATAATAATTATATATAATTAAAAATAATTACCAAATACAGAATGGAATTCTCCACCTCCTGATGCTGGAATTATGAGCAGAACTCCAGAACTCGTATACTTGGCTTCAATTCTCAATTTTGGCATAGCAATCTTCGCCTCGAATGGTTCACCATTTTCGCTTAGTTTCATGGACTTCACTTGAAAATCACTGGCACCAAATACTTCCATATTCTTCAAGGTAATCTTGTAGCCCTGTGGTCCATCGGTTAATTGCAGAGATAGTGAGCTCATTTTAAATGGTTCCACGGACGGTAACTGTAATTATATAGAAACAAACTATTATTAAGTAAGAATTTTAATGCGGGGTTCTTGCATAAGTTTTTAATAACGTTTTGTTGTTACCGTGACATGGGTTTTTGTCACCGCAATTACCAAGCACTTTAGATTTAGTTCTTAAAACAATAATAAAATACAGTAGGTATACAATAACAAATTTTATAAAATACTATCTACAAATGCCGACAAAAACCTAGAGCGTGGTAGGTTGATTCAAGGCAAGAAAAATTCGTATTGAAAGGGGGATTCGCAAATTTGGTATATAATTCTTTCGATCTTAAGGAACAAAAATCTCCAAAATCTAGTGTATTAAAATTTTGTTTGTTCAAAAATTGTAGTTTGAATGTACATAATATGTAGATTCTACTAAAATTATTTTTTTTTAAATCGGAATTTGTTAAATTTTTTTTGATTTGATATTGGAGATTTTTAACGTGTTTTTTCATGAAATAAATAAAAGATATTATTTTAAATAACTTAAAAACACTTATTTTATTTATTTATTTACTTAAATGCATTTCGGAAGCTATGCTTCCATCGTCAGTAAGTTTTATATATAAAACTCAGTAAGTAAGTAAGTTTTATATATAAAACTTACTGACGATGGAAGCATAGCTTCCGAAATGCATTTAAGTAAATAAATAAATAAAATAAGTGTTTTTAAGTTATTTAAAATAATATCTTTTATTTATTTAAATTTTTTTTCAAAAATTTTAGATTACATTTTTTTTTCATAAACTGTTCAAAGAACAGTGAGTGTGAGTGCTGGGACTCACGGTTAAGATGTGTAAACAACGTATTATGGGGCTCAGAATCACAATCACAAGATACTTTTTTTTTTGCACTCTACCCCCTGTATAGATGTTTACACATCAATAAAATAAAATAAAATAAAATAAAATAAAATAAAATAAAATAAAGTAAAATAAAATAAAATAAAATAAAATAAAATAAAATAAAATAAAATAAAATAAAATAAAATAAAATAAAATAAAATAAAATAAATTAAATTAAAATAAAATAAAATAAAATAAAATAAAATAAAATGAAATGAAATGAAATGAAATGAAATGAAATGAAATGAAATGAAATGTAATAAAATAAAATAAAACAAAATGAAATATTATGCATCTTTTCAACTTTCGTTCCGTTGTCTCCCTTTTCTGTGGGACGCTTTTTTTGGTTTTATTTCTTTTGGAATATTATTAACCTAACAAAAATTCCTGACACACAGACCTTTTTGTTTGCATATAATATTCTAATTTCTTCTACTGAACCCACCCCCAGCTGAGCAGTAGTGGTTGGCAGCACTTTATCGTGCTGCTTGTTTGCACCTTTTTTTATAATTCTCTCTTTTTGTTTTTTTCGTGTTGTAAGTTTGACCCTGCTGTCAAATTATTTATGTTTTGGTATAATAACAAAAAGGGTCAAATACCCACTTCCCAAATTAAATACATTTTTTTCTGTACCTATCTCTCTTTCGTGAGAGATCGGAAAAATAAAATTTAGGTACCTAGAATATGGTTCTCTCGCGATAAGGATCCGAAAAGATCCTTAAAACAAAACATTTTTCATCAATTATCCATTCAGTTCGGTTGTGAAGTGAAAATTTTTGAGAAAAGTCAAAAATTTTGAAAAAAAAAGTCAACAAATTTGAAAAATTTTGAAAAAGTCAAAAAAGTGCAAAATTTTGAGAGAAGTCAACAATATTGAAAAACATCAAAAAAATTTGAAAATGTGAAAATTTTTGAAAAATTTTGTAAAAAGTCAAAAATTTTGAAAAAAAAATGAAAAATTTTGAAAAAAAAATAAAAAAATTGATAAAAGTCAAAAATTTTGAAAGAGTCAAACATTTGGAAAAAATTAAAATTCAGATTTGATTCGATCGTGAAAACGAATTTTATTTTAAAGGAACCAAAAAATAAAATTCGCGATCGAATCAAAAATTTAATTCCCTTTTGAATTTTTCACGAGAGGACGAATCATATTTTATCGCTTTTCAAGTCTTGCTTAAAATCAAATGCAATTTTTTGGTTTTTTCCCTATTTAACCCTAAAAGTAGCTAAATTTAAAAAATATTTTAGTCCATCTTTCAAAACCAAACTATCTAGGAACTAGGATCTGACATTAGTTTTTGGTTTTACTCCATTTCACCCTACAAATGGCAAAATTTTGAAAAATATTAACCCATAAAGCCGTTATTATAACATAAAATTTATAATATTGTCAAATTAACCAAACAAAAAATTATCTGTAGTGCTTTTAGTCGGCAAAATCTATTTATTCGAAACTATACATCGAGTGTCAGAATTAGAATGACAATTTGAATACAAATTGAGAGAATTACTTGATTATCTGTGGTTCTACAGATTTGAATATTAAAAATGCATAAAATATTTTATCAATAAAAATGGTTCAAAACATTAAAAAATATATTATTACACAAATTGATTGAAATCTGACTGAAATGTGAATGCAAAACACTAATAATATGTGCGAGTATAATGAATATGTTAATTAGACAGCAGACACGAGAAACATTTATTTTTATTTTGCTAAAGTCAATTATAGAGATTTTACTGCTATAAGTTATACAAACATCATTCATTGTGGCAAGTGCTATTTTTGTTAGCTTAGCAATATTAATTTAAAAAAAAAAACCAAAAGCAATTAGACATTTGAATGATTTGTTTTGTGTAAGCAGCGGTAATTTCCCGGTTTCAAAAAAGATATAATCAAAAAACTATTAGAACCAACGATGATGGAGAATATTAGTACGTATAGGAATAATATTCACAAAAACGCGGAAAAAAACATTAAACAAAAATTTAAGTGTTGCTAAGTTAATTTCATAATTTACATTATTGCATTATAATAAACATTGGTTTAATAATATATGTAGCGTAATGAATTAAAGTCAGGGACGGGAGACTTTGACACAACTATTTTGACTGATGGTTCAAAGATGATGGTTGGTGTGGGTTCAGGAATATTTTTCGAATCCCTAAAAATCTCTATATCTTTCGGCTACTCAATTTTGCTAGTGTTTTTCAAGCTGAATTACTGGGAATCTAGGGAAGCATGTAAGATACTCAAAAAAGACACTATAACCAATAGAGAAATACCGCTATCCAGACAGACAGTCAGGCAGCTGTTAAAGTTATTAGTTCAGCTGCATGTTCCTCCAAACTGGTGCAGCAGTGCCGTGATTGAGGAAAATGAACGGGCTGTCGAACTGGCCAAGTTAGGCTTAGCCCTTCATAGCTCACTTGGGGAAAGAGGTGACATTCCACTTGGAGTTATAAAGGACATTGTATTCTCAATTTTTCTTACTGAATACATTCACAGGTGGGGAGTTTAACAAATTGCATTATTGCTATAGGAAGATTTTCCCCACATATTGTAAATCCCAAACAAATGAATTAACTTGCAGACCCAGGCGAGACATATAGCCAGGGCTGTCGCGACATGTTTAAGACACTGGCCAATCAGAGAGCATGCGGTGGAGTTGGGAGTTCACCAGTAGTATAGTGTCCAAGACATACAGGAAAATAGTCGTTAATTTCCTCTTTAAATACCCCGCTTTGGCCAGAATGAGAAATTAATCATTTGGTAGGCCTTTTTTTCAACTACCTAAACGAACTTTCCGAAGTAAAGATCAAAGATTTAATCTCCTTCCTCAACGAGACGCATTACCTCTAGGATAGACCTCAGTAGCTATACTGTGCCGTGTCCTTCCTAGGGCTAGACGATCATCCTAAGGTATCCAACCTCTTACGTCGCTGGGTGAAATTACAAACTGCCTAGCTTGGCATAATTCTGCGAGACTCCGACTTTGCAAAACCATTTTTCGTCTACAATTCCAACGAGTTATGGTTTCAAAACGGCACGGGCGGCGGCCGTAACCCTTGTATTCAGGCAGTAAGAAGGCATTTAATTAGTAAAGCCATCTCTCAAATAATCAAGGAGACTCCATACAATTCCGGATCTGCTGTATTTGGCAGAAACATGGACCTTGTCAATAACGAATGAAAATTAGCTTGAGTGCTTTGTAAAGAAGATTCTTTTGTTGATTTTTGGTTCAGTGTAGGAATGTGTAAAAGGAAGATTCAACAACGAGCTTTACGAGTTTTACATTGTCATTGAACTGGTGAAAACGCAGTGACTATGATAACTGGAAGATAGGGCATACAAGTGGAAAAAAACATCAACCAATTTAGTGTGCATAACTGGAGGCAGTTTGCTATAAGAACCGAGCTAGCTGGAAGGGCTTATTGGTTATGAAGTAATTGGCATCTAAAGTAAATTAAAGAAAGTGAGCTTTACAATTCTTTTAATATTGTCAAAGCCAATTCCTGCTTTCAAACCTAACCCAGAGAAGATTTAAAAAGTTGTGAAGACTTTGCTAGAATTAGACTCTTAATTATTCTAAAAAACCATATGGTTAAAAAACTAAGTATATAGCATGGTAATTAAAGAAAATATGTGATTATGTAAGTTTTCTCTAAAAGAATTTAATTTTTTTTACAGTTCTACCCTTATTTGCACGAATAGCTTGACGAATATATTGCCTTAATCGTCTGAATGGATTAGAATAAGAAGATAAGGAACACAGTCAGTGGCGGATCCACGGGGGGGTTTTCGGGTCCGGACCCCCTCTTGAGCATTGAAATATTTAAATATTTTTAAAAATTTCGCAAATTTGCAAGTGATGTAAAGGAACTTAGCGTGAAATTAGCATCATCATTTTCGGTTTTCAAAAAAAAGTTGTGCTGTATTGTGCTCAACTTGTGGTACGATGTGCCGTAAATTTTCTTTTTAAATTCGAATATTTGCAAATTTTAGGGATGAATCTTAAATTTGCAAATTTGCAATTTTTTCAAATCAAAAAGATGCCTATCCTTTATTTTTCGATCTAAAAGGCAAGTGTTTCGAGATTTTCAAAACGTCCCTGTCCCTGTGTGAATGCATTTGTGTTTGTGTAACTCACACTATTATGAAAAAAGCCTCACTTTTGTCGTGATATGCCCGTTTCTTTATTCCTTCTTCTAAGGTGAATCTCATATAAAATATAGGTATTGATAGCCGAAAGTTTCATCGTGCGTGCGTGCGTCGTTGCGAATGTTTCGCGCTAGTTTGGGAGAGATTTTAATTTTCGCTTTCTTTCCTTATTTATTTATTATTATTTAACATACATAATCTATTTTATTTCTTTAGGTAAATAATATGACAAAAAAAAATTGGAGTGAAGCTAAGTAGGTACAGACGATTGTCAGATCTTACAATATTGTCAGAACTGTCAATAGTCTGATAATAACTAACAATTAGCTGACAACTGACATATTTATTGCAATGAAAAATTGTCCGTTCAAACGGTTGGTAGATTTCTTCCCAATTTGATTGTCAGCTCTTTATGTATCTCTCTTTAATCAACTCATTGACATTTCGAACAATGAAGAAATTGTCAGCAATTGTAAGACAATTGACAATGACAATGTCCTAATCGACTGACAATGATAAAAATTGTGTGTTCAGACGATTGTAAGATACCTGACAATTTTTTGTCAGATTGTCGTCTGACAGTGATGTTTCTGACAATATTGTCAGACAAAATTGTGTGTTCAGACGATTGTAAGACATTTGGAACAGTTTTTTCACTGATATTGTCAGATCTGACAATCGTCTGTACTTAGCTTGAGTTATATGGATTAAATTATTGAATATAATTTAATTTTTTATTTTTATATTTATTTAAATCTGGATTTATGTTTAAATCTGAATAAATTGAGTGAATAATATGGCGGTAAGAGTTCTTTTTCGACTCGATTAAAGAAATAAAGATCGACTTTATCAAAATATTTGTATATCTCTTCCTTAAATTCATTTAGGTATTTCGAATCAATATTTTAAACTTGCATCTTAAGATATTATTTAAAATAATACCTTCTTTATCCAAATAACATGAAGATAATAAAGATAAAGTGTCAGTACTCTTACAAAATATTTTTGCCTGCACGAAACTTGCCACCTTTTTCACTTCCACGTCAATCAAGTTATTTTTTTTTATTACAGTATGAAAATTATGTAACAAGCTTAAACAAAAAAAAAAAACAAAAAAAAAACAACGACAAACCTAAACATCTATGCCCGGCACAAGCTATTTCTATCCCCATGTGGGCACCGCCACATGCACTCACTCTGCAAGTCATATTCCGTGAGTCTCCATTACCTAGCAATAATTACGTTTCCCCAGTTTTGTATGTATGTTTGCTCAATTTATTCGATTCTGCCACAAGTTGCTTATAATTTTACAAAACTTATACCAACATTGGCAAAACAAAAAGCTACTGACTGCAAGTTGGAAAAGCACTCATGCTGCTTTGCAACTTTGCAGAGATTTGCCAATTTCTTTTGCAATTCATCGATCCCACAAAGTTATGAAATCGATAAATAATGTCACTGAACTATGATGCAATATTATTATTATTTTTTTCTTTTGTTTCCCTTATAGTTTTTTTTAATTATAAGTCTGCCCTTTTCCTTATAAATAGGAACTTACCTCAATTTCAGGAATTCCATTTTTTAAGTACGGCCTCAAGTGCTCCAATGAACCCTTAAAACACGTCACGATTTCTGGGTCATTTCTTTTACAAGGCTTAATGTATTCAGCTGAAATTGAAAAAAAAAATGCAAAATTATTACCAAAAATACAGAAGAGGAAATTCAATAAATCACCATCACCATCACCATCATCATCATTTTACACATCACAATCAATGATGGTAAACCTAAACTCTATCAGATAATCGACCTTAAACTTGAAACTACAATAGGAGGCCAATGGTATAGTTGAATTTAATTTTTTGGGTTAAAGCGTTTAAAATGCCTCTTTTAGTATATTTTATGGCTTTTTCGAACTTAATGCAAATTGGTGATCTTGACCTTGCACGCTGGTAAAGTAGGTATGCGAATTCAGTCGCCAAATATAATTACATATGAAAACTTGTTTTGATTGAAGGTAGGTAGGTTGATAACTTTATTTGTTTTCAGTTTATTTTTTTTTTTTTTGTGAACCGGCAAACTGATTAATGATTATTATTATACGAATATCATCTATAAGGCCGTCTACGTGCTCCAGAATTATTGTTATCTTTGGGTTTTGAATATTTTGGTAAACAGTAGTATAGGTAGTAAGTGGCCATATATAAAATATTTATACTGTTAATTAATTTATACAAATAAAATAGTTTAAGTGCATCAATAATATTGGGACAATTTGAAGGAAAACAGAATAAAATAAAATGCATGACTGGGTCAAAAATAATTGCTCTTTTGGTTGAAGGTTTTCTGAAGTGGTTAAGCATTGAAAATGTAAGATATTGACAAGGGCTGGAATAAAATTTGTGACAGGGGTAGGGGGGGGGGAGGGGGGGTCACACAATTAAAAATCCAATCAAAGAATTCCGCTGAAAAATTAAAAAAATTATCTATACAACTTTATTAATGAATGGGGCCATGTTTTCAAAAGACGTAAATTTTTTTAAATTTACTTCAATCCGTTGTTTAAGTTGATATTCCACTTAATAAGTAGTAAAAAGTAGTAAATTGAATTTTATTATTTTCAATTTCGAGCATAAAATATTAAAAACAAAAACACCAATAAATAATGTAAAATTTTAAACAAAATCAGTTTGATTAATATTTTTGTTTCCTTCAAAATTTTGAGTTTGAAAATTAATGTTTCCAAAAATTTTCACTAAAAAAATTTAATTTAAAAACATAATTAATAAATGGATTTTCTGGCTTTACAAAATTCAAATCAAATCAAATTATTTTAGTGAATACTTTTTGAAAAATTACTCTTCAAACTCAAAATTTTGAAGAAAAAAAATGTAAAAAAAATCATATTCAAAATTTTACGTTATTGAGTAGTATTAGATATTCAATGGCCCTATCAACGTTTTTAACCAGATGCTAAAATGTCTCCAAGTTTTTGAAAAAATTGAAAATAACAAAATGTACTTTTCTACTTTTTTGGTGGAAATTTTTAATTTAAATTTAAATTTAAATAAAAAAAATAAAAAAAAATAATAATTTTTTAGAAAATCCAAGATGGCGGCTTAATCTCCACTTCGATTTTCCCGAAAAACAACAAATATGCTTATAAATACACCATCTAACGAATTGTGAAAGAAAACTGTACATACTTTTCCATTAATTTAAATTTAATTTAATTTTAAATTTAATCTTTAAATGGTGTATTTATAAGCATATTTGTTGTTTTTCGGGAAAATCCAATTGGAGATTAAGCCGCCATCTTGGATTTTCTAAAAAATTATTTTAAAATAGATTAAACTGTAAGTTTCATGCACTTTGAGTGATATATTAATTTTTAAGTATAGTTATTAGTTATTATGTTACTCATATTAGGTTTTTTTTTAATCCCGGAGGGAACTGGTTGAAAAAACGATATTGTGGATTAGCAACGCCATTACAGAAAAAAAAGTAGTTTCCATACAAACTATCGATAACAAGTATGTAATTCCCGCCCGTAATACAGTCTTTTTCTGTCCTTAAATTAAGTTCCGAAAATTATCTGGGTTTAGCTAAGCCCATTGGGGATTAGTTGTTGTTGCATTTGACATGTACCTAAATTATTTAGCCCCGAATGGGGCTATTAAAAATAAAAAGTACCTAAAAATATGGTCTAGGGTATCGATTTTGACTATTTTTGTAAATATTGCTATTATTACTTAACCAAGCGAGATGGATTTATTTTCTTATTTTTTCCAGAACAGGTACAACCTACCCTATCACCCGTTACCCGGTTGACTTTGAGTTACGGGACACCCTGTTTATGTCTCTTTCAGCTGTACGAAGCATTACTGAGATTTTTTATGTTTGACCTTTTCATTTTTGGCTAATCATTAAAAAATTTTAATTCAGAAGCTTAAATAATATTATAAACTAAAACAATTTCAATATAGCTTTTGAAGTTTAATATTTAAAAAATAGGTTAATAATATTTTTGACATATATGGAAGGAAATAAAATTTAACATTTTTCCTACATATAGATAAATAATTTTATCAGTTTCCTTTTTTCTTTAAGTCAATATACATATTAGACAAACTTAAGAATTTTGATTTAAGAAATTCACAAAAGTTGAACTCTAGAAATAAATAAAAAAAATTTCCTAAACATAAAATTAACTTCTTTCCTGTTCTATAAATTGTCATTCAACGTTATTTAATAAACTCAATACAACAAGTAATCATTTTACATATGTAAATTCATCTTTTCGCCTGGTTTAATGAAAGGATTGCACATAAATAAAACTATAGGTATACGCCCCAATGTCATTTCAGCAGTTAACTTGTTGTTTTTTTGCAAGAAACCAGAAAAAAAACACAAGCAAGCGGATGATAAAATAAAACAAGAACACAGCAGAGACTTCATTAAGCTCATACTTTAAGGTTATACATACAAATTATTGATGCTTTTTAGAATACCTTATATGTACCTACAAAATATTTTATTTAGTCCAAGGCAAACGTGGAAGATAAAAATATACAAAAAAACAAAATCCTTCGATACACAACAACTCCAGAAGGTAACTTAAGTTAGGTAACCTACCTTGTGCTTGTCTACATAGAATGTTAAATGTTGCTTACGCGTTGAAAGTACTTTTAGTTTTGTTATAATTGTTAATTATTTAATAGGCTGGTATACAAATTACAAAATATTGTAGGTAAAGGAAAACGCACCGAATTTGGATTTTTTTTGATGTGTAAACATCTATGCCAGCGCGCGGTAGGGTAAACTAAAAACGTTAGCCTTACGTGTAATATGTTCCGTGTCACACATTACGTTGTAATTAGGTTCGTTCAAAAACGACGAACATTGATGTTTACACATTTTAACCGTGTGTCCCTGTGCTTATACAATTTGTATTTATAAATAAAACATAATATACTGGTTGAACATAGCTATTAAAGATGTAAATTGTAGTAATGTTGAAAAGTAGGTACGTCATGCTTGCAGGAAAATACCTCCTATTAATACTCATTTGGGGCATAATTGTAGAGGAGTAGTATTAAATTAGAACCATACCACTAAAAATGTTGAAAACTGTTTTAACAGTTTTCAAACGTTTTTTCAATTTTAAACACAAACAAAAATTTTATTGTTGCTTATCCCTTTGCAAAGTCAGTTTTGCACCCTTTTATCGTATACGGTATACTTAACATGTTTTCACATCCTATACTGCAAAGTTGACTATAAAATATTTCGTAACTGTTTTTTTTATAGTATGCAAAACATAACAATTTTTTATTTCTAATTCGTAATCAACTACATGCATAATGCAGGAATGAAGTAGGTGCTGTATATATGTATTTATATTAATACCAATATATAAAAATAATAAAGGCGCCAAGTCTGAATCATTCAAAACATAATTTCATATCACGAAGACTTTTTTTTTTTAAGCCCCATTAATTCGAATCACAATCACGATACATGAAGACCTGATTTTAATAGCTTTCATTTTGATGAAGACCGCATACTTCAAAGGCTAATCACGAAGTTTGCAGCTATAAAACAGGAGCACTAGTGATCCAAAGGCTGAATAAATTGCAGACACACGCGTAGAGATTATTCAGTAAATTTTGGGGTTTAATGTTCGCTTGAGTCTGGTTTTTTGTATGTAGGACACCAATTTCTGTATAGTAATTAGGTACTTATTGTTATTAGGTATTAAAAAATTATTTAAAACACGTGCTTAACACCACGTTTTCATTAAGAACCCGATCGTTGGAATTATTATGCCACGGAGTTGAACGCAACAGAACTTTACGACACGACGACTTGATGCGTCAAAATATTAGTCTTTGACAATTATTTGAGCAATGCTAATTATGCTTTACCTATTGCACTAAGCGGTAACGAGATTAATCTGATGAACTTTGGTGCAGTCAGTGCAAGTCCGTTGAAGTTCAAGTTCAGTTGCCGCCTTTAAAATACTTATGTCGAATTCCTTTCAACAAAAGAATAGATTTTTTTTCTGAACAATTCGAATTTTTTCTGTAAAAACAAATTTTGCTAATTTTGCAAGATTCAAGAAAGATTTTACACCGATTTGCACACACACTTGCAAGATTTGAAATTTCTAAAATGTCAAATTGAATGTCGTGGTGTTTTAAAAAAACAATTTTTTTCGTGAAAACAAACTGTGTTTTTTATAATTTCCGAATTGAATTTTTTCTGGACATTTTACTTCAAAATTGTTGCTGTCGTGCCACACACACAATCACAAAAAAAAATCGATTCTTTTTGTATTCCTTTCAACGACAGAAAAAAATTCGATTCTTTTCAGAAACAAATTCGATTCTTTTGTTGAAAGGAATTCGAAATTAGACGCTGATTACACGATTCATTTTTTCGGTCGTTTCGTCATTCGTCGTTTTGACAGTTTGACGAAATGCATGTTTTCGTTACTTCATTCCCCCTACATTTCTACACCCTTCACCCAAACTGTCGAAAAGACGAAAGACGAATTGACCGACAAAACGAGACGTGTAATCAGGCAGCGTATCAAAATATTCCGAGCATAATAAATTTACCTGAAAACCATAGTAAACACTTAAAATAAAAAAAAAAATCACAAATATGTACACATTGTTGAAAAGTATGGTTTTGAAAACGGGCTTAAAAGCACAAGTAAAAAAATGTCCCCATATGTACGTCACAGAATAATTCATAAGTTGCAATAAATTTGTTTATACTTGTTAGTGACTAAGGTGAACTGGTGGTGCATACATTAATGTAATGTTTTAGTAAGATTGACGCAAAATTACAAAACAACCTTACATTAAGATATAAGCATGATACTACTTAACAATTTACTAACTTAAAAGCTCTTTACTTAAATGTTCTTATAGTTTTAAACATTTTTTAACTAGTTACGGGTCATGTATTTTGTTGTTTCAAGTTATTAGCGCTGGCATTTGACACCTGTCAAACTAAGCCGTCATTTGAAGTGTCATATATACTAGTGTCATAATACTAGTGTCATAATACTAGTGTCCATTTACTATAATGGATCGCTTAACAATCGAACAACTCGTTAAAATTATTAAAACTTTCTACAAAAATGGTGATTCAAACATAGCCACTTTTCGCGCATTACGCAATCTAAGGTCGTCATAATCGACCGACTATACGCAAGCAATCGGTAAAATTGTGAAGAAATTTGAAGAGAGTGGAAGCGTTACTTATGTCGTAAGACCTATGCTGTACCTATATGCATCATCGTAATGCACGCTCAGTTGAAAATACCTATTTCTGCTGCAAGTGAAAGTGTTGCTTATGAACCGAATTTATCGATTTCCCGGCGTTCGCAGCAATTGAACGTGTCGTAAACCTCACTATGACGTATTTGGATTTGCATCTTCATCCTTATAAAGTTCAAATTACGCAACAATTGAAGCCTCCTTACCAATTACCATTCACAACGTCGCCCGTAGATACGCTTCTTGGTGTGAAAAGTTTCCTGGTCGCATAATTTCACGTTTTGGAAAAGTCAATTGGCCACCAAGATCATGCGATTTGACACTGTTATAGATTTTTTTCTCTTGGCAAAAGAACGTGCTCAATGCACTTAATGGCAAAGTCCAAACTTTATAATGAAATAAAATGTTCGTCAAAAATGTATCGCCGTGTGTGTTTTATTTAGCTTTGCTTTCGAAACCGAAAAATGAATGACCCTTTATCATTTCAAACCTTTTTTTTTAAATAAACTTCAGCGCAAACAAGTAAACAAACATACCGTTTTCAGATTAACACTTTGAGTAAGTATGATATTATGAAAAGTAAAAAAATGCATTTGGTAATTTTAAATTTATAAAAAGGTTAAAAATATAGCACGTTGCTAAATCGTTTAAAATTTGAAAAATTCTGTTTTTAACCTAAAAATGCTTTCACATCGTACCTACTAAATCGAAATTCGATATTAGTTCGTATCATTCGTCAATTATGAAAGGAACAACTAGATTTGTAAAATGTAAACCTGATTTTCTGTGTAGTGGCGTACCGCTGTAGTTCAAGAGCGATATATACCAAAAAAAAAGACCGTGAAAGACTGATGAATTGTGATAGTGCCGTGAAGTTCTGTTTCCAAGAAAGCCAAACATACAAAAAAATAGTTAACATGATTGTTCTTCATTGTTCGTTCTTATCGGAACAATGAAAATATATATTTACCTACATTATATTCAGTTCGTTCTTGATATTGGTAGCACTTTTAAAATTGGACAAATAAAAGAAGATCTTCATGAGCGAAATGCATATAAGCATGAAATTATTTACAATCAATTATTAGGTATACGTCCGCTCCCACATTTTTTATTTCCTATTTAAATCGTGAAACTTCCAAACAATTTTAGATATTGGCTAAAAATTTGAAATCAATGTATGCCATCGCTATTATTTAGATGAGCATCCAATCATTGATCTATAGACTATTAAACTAATGAATAGTCACCATAGTATTAATTAGTTACTGATTTAGTTAGGTTAGTAAACAAACAGTCCTATTATACTAAATTTCAGGAAATCACAGAATAAAAACTGCGTAAAGGCGAAATGTTTTTCTTCAACAAAAAAAAATAAGAGACTTGATTAAGTTAAAAAAAAAAAACAAAACAAAATAAAAACACATTTAATCGTTATACACCTACTTATCTTTATAGAGTTACCTTTATGTGCTAATTGATGCTAAATTCAAATCAAAACATAAACAAAAAAAAGTTTTTTTTTTTGCTTTAAATTTACTCAGACTGATTTATATGTACATATGTACATATTTAAGTTAGGTATTGAATAAAACAAAAAGTTTAAAAACATCCGCAATCAGTCATTCCACTTTAATCTTCTTTTATTCCAATCAAATCGACCTTTAAACATAATAAATGACAAAAAAAACTAAATTGTCATCTTAAATCTTAATTATAAATGCGCGCACCGTTAAGCTATCCGATAGTTTACAGTTTAGTCGCATCACTGCAGATTACTTTAAAGATGCATGATGGTCAAGAGTCATTAACAACATCACGTCTTGTTTAAATGTTTGCCCATCAGTATACAACAAAAAAAAATTATTATAATTTTGCAATATCAAGACCAAAAAAAAAACAAAATTAAATAAATAAATAACAAAACAAAACAAAAAAAAAATGTCAAGGGAACAGAAATTAAGAAAACAAACGTCAAACAAAGCACGAAGGGCTCATAGCATTAATTTTTGCATTGATTTAATGATTAAGTATTATTAATTTATAAATTCAATAAAATTAAAATAAAAAATGTTAGTATCTCATCTACATGAACTTATATTTAAATTCTGGCATAGAAATTTATAATTTTTGATTAGAGCAATAACTAATTTTTTTAAGTGAGCGACCGGCATTAGGTACACGTGGTACGTAAAAATGATGGACCCTGAAAAACCTGAAACTCGTGTTTCATAGTTTGAACTATACAACGGTGTTTTTTTGTTTGCTGATTTGTCAAAAACAAACAAATTGTGTGAACATATAAATTATTATATTCTATTAAATTACTTTTGAGACATTCGAACTTTTTGCCAACACTTTGATAGTTTCTGAATACATTTCCATTATTAATTAAATTTTGTTTACAAAAAAAAAATAATTAATTAGGTGCTCCGTGATGAAACTATAAGCTATATCGAGTTTTATACCACACTTTCCCGGACGAATTTGGATGAAATTATAATAAAATAAAATAGTTTAAAATAATTGCGTTGTTATACCAGGGTTGCCATGTTATGAACTAGTCTGATTGCCCAATTTAAAAATGTTTGTAGCCCAAAATTGGAGCCGACAATGTATAGCCTAAATAGTAGCCCAATACCAATAAAATAAATTTCCCAGCTGAATAAAATTCAAGCGAAGATTTTAAAATCAACGAACGCATCCTTAAATGTCAATCTTCAATAAATAAATATTTTTCTGCAATTCCATTGATTGTCAAACTATTCCAGACACTTAAAAATGTTATCTCAACTATTAGGTATATTAACTTAGTCAATAACAATAACTAAGTTATCGATAATATTCCTTTGCTGTTGTTTACTGTGTAAAATTTTACTGCGCTGCCTATAATATAATCAGGGGTAAGGTAACTAATAATGCACTGTCTTACTAGTAAAAATTCTTATAAATACGGCTGTTATTATAAGAATATTATTTTCAACAGAAAAGTGTCAAGAAAGTTATTATTCGTTTATAAACAAAATTGTTTGAAACATTTTAGAATGCAATATTATTTTTACTACTTAGGCCGTGTCCGAATTGCGTTAAAATGTTGGTGAAAACTTGACGTTTGGTTAAATTTTGACAGTAGGATGGTGAATAAAATGGGTTAAAAATTACCCAGCTCCAGAGTAGGTTAAAATTTGACAATAGTTGTTAAATTTTAACGTTTCTCAACAAAGAGAGAAAATTGAATTTGAAATTATGTACATCAATGGACAATAGCTAATATTCTGCAGAAATAATCAATGTTATGAATTTTGAATTTTCATGTGCGCATGTACACATACCTCGCGTAGTCGTTGCTGTGTTATTGCAGTCCTCGTAATAATACGCTGATATTTTAAAAAATATAAAAGAATTAAAATAAAATACTTCCTCAAATTGCTATTCATCTTGCAAAATTAATGCCAATTGGTTATTTTGTTTTTTTTTATTTTTTTTTTAGTTTGTTGACAGCTGTGAACTAGTGTTCGCAGACTGCATAATCAAGCAATACACAATAGGATTTTTTCCGTCATTGTTTGGGGATATAATCGATGCAAAACCTTTAAAAGCAAAATCAAATTAAGAAATTTGTGCTTTATTCGCGTCGAATTTTTATTTTGATACATTTCAAGCTGGATTATGTATAAAATATTTATTTTCTGGAATAATAATACACATTTGTGGTAAGGGAAATTTCTTTAATCTTGTGGGAATTTTAACTGAAAATCCCATTTTACCCATCCTATTTTAATAAAGTTCGGACAGCAAAAATACAAAAATTATGCCATTTTAACCAAACGTCAAAATTTAACCAGTGGTAGAAAATTTTAACGCAATTCGGACACGGCCTTAGAAAATATTTTCATTTGTACAAGATTGTTAAAACCGCACTAACAAGATCTACGGGAATAAACAAAATATAAAAATTTTTTTTTCAAAAAAAAAAAAAAAAAAAAAACATGTGTTTAATCCGTAGTGTAAATTTTTCGTTAAAAACCTAAAATGCAGTTTTATTAAAATAAATTTAAAAATAAAAAATGTTTTCGAGAAAATTTGAATAAGCGAAAATATTTGTATGGGATGGGAACTACCCGTTCTAGATTAGCTAAAATAAAAACTTGAATTTTTCTTTAAGAGAATCACCAAAACAAGCTTGGTACCAAATTTCAAATAAATCCCTCCACCCAGTTATGCTCAAAGTCGAATCACAGTTAACTCACAGTCCTAGGATGCAAAGAAGGACTCGATTCTGACGGACGGTATGACGAAAATCTCCTTCTGTCATCCTTATATTATGTTTAGTTTTATTAACACCTCGATTTTTTTTATATACACAAAATTAATACTTTCCATATTGAACAATGAACAAGTTTAAACGGAATTTTGCAAAGATCTTTGAACTTTATGTACATATTTTGAATAGAAGCCGTCAATTTTTAAAAGAAAAAGATTTAAAATTTTTGAACTTTATAGTTCTTAGACAGTCCCAAGTTGATTGCATTTCAGCCAATTAATATTGTATTCCCTGTGAAATACATGTTATATGATATGAGTGGTCGTGTGCATTTTTCAAACACGCGTCTATCTTGAGATTTTGGTTATTGTTGAAGAAGACGAAAAATTAATTGAATAGCTAGCTTCCATGCATCCAAGAGCGAGTATATACATCAAAAGTCGTGCCTTATTTGATTTTATTTATTTAATTTTTTTAGTACCCGCATTTCTGACCATAAACGAATTATAATAGAAAAAAATTTATTTTTATATCAGAGTAAATTTATGACAAGTTTTATTTTATTTCGAGACAAGACACCGACCCCTAGATATATGTATACATTTTAGAGATTCCTGTGCGGACACACATCAAGACAGCCAAATTTAGCTCCATTGTGTCGGAAGCTATAATTTAATTGCCTCCGATTGGAGGAACATACACACAAAAAAAAAATATAAATGTCTATTTCAATTGAAAGCGAAAGTCATTTAATGCTTCGATGATCCAATTTTCAACACTAGGTATAGTATAAAAAAATAAAACAACCACAACCAAAATCAGAAAAGATAAGAAACATATTATCAATCAAACTTACGGATATCGTTATTAGCGGCTAGAATTACTTGAAATATTGTAAGGATAATTATTGAGCTCCACATTTTGAATTATTTATATGAATTTTCTTTTATTTTTATTTTAAATTTTTTAAATTAAAGTTTAACGGTAATCTACAATAGCTTCACAACAAAGATGAGATATATACAAATTTTTTTTATTCGTAGACGATGCGCGCACAGAGATCACAAACTTAAAAGCCAATCTTGATGCTGCACCACTATTTATCTAAAAGATACATTCGTCTAGAGTTGAGATCTGAGACCAAGGCAGATGAATATACAAAGTATAGAAATCTTGTTTACAGCTTTATGAGATGAGCTTTTTTTTTGTAAAGATCTCGCACAGTATTGGTGGTGGTGTGTAAGTGTTTTTTTTAAAGTTTTTTTAAAGCTGGCAGTGCCGTGAGAAAAGGCTGGCGAACGCCAAAAAGGTTGCGAAAACTTGATTTAAGTTGGATGGTGTATCATTGAAGTGAAATGATTGATCGCAACGCATTGGCATGCAGCTCTTTAGTCTCGAGTTTTGTTCGACTATAAAATAAATGCAAAAAAAAGAATGTTGTCATTATCTCAATATGATGTTGTATTGTGATTGCCACAAAGAGAAAGAGAGAGAGAGAGGGAGCTTTGGTAAATAGATAAGAACGTCTGCATTTAGCATATACGGGTTGTTTGTGGCTTAAGTTTCCTTTCGGATTTAATGAATACAAGTCCAGTAAGTTTCAACTATTTCAACTGGTCTGTTATAGAAACATGTAGAATTGTAGATACAATACCTATGCATGTCTGTGTTTTAAATAAATTTATTGTTTCCAAATTTTTAAAATGCTGTTTCCTGTTAGAGCAATTAAAAATACTTAAAAGCAGCAGGTGTATCAATTTGTTGTCGGGCAATCTTTTTTTTTTAATACAAAACAAAAATAAAATGATGTTGCCATAAACTAAACTCGAATTTGTCATGAAATTAAATTGGGGGGTGATTTGGCCCATTTGGAGGTTTTTTTTAAGGTGTAAAACATTTTCTATAAACTACCCTTAATTTGGACTATAGGGCTTTTAATTCTAACGATACAATATTAAGTAAAAAATATGTGCACGACTGGGTCGCACGAGCTCTTATGTGCGATCAAACTGTGTCTTAAAAGTTTTAATATTTCAAAAATATTTATATTATCTTAGAAAAGAAATAACCTGCTTAAAACTTAGTTAAGTTTAAGAGAGTAATAAGCAAGTAGGTACATTTATTTATGATCAATATAGCACCTTGTTGCAAATATGCATGGAACTTACAGTTTAGAATGAAAAATTTTAAACAAAAAATATATAATTAAACATAAATTGATTAACCAACCTCTGAAATTGTTTTGACATCAATGCGATGTACATCATCCGATTTCTTAAGGAAATCTCAATTTATGAGAAAAAATTGAAAATCGTTGGAGCGGTTTTTTAAAAAAATACATAGTTTTATATATAAAATTTTGAAAAAATAAAAGAAAAAATAATGGCTCTCAATTGTTGAGCCTTTATTATTGCGGAGTTAAAAAATTAATAAAAAAAAATATCATTAAGGTACCCGAAATATGGAATTTTCAAAGATAATTTTTAAAATTTTGTTTAAAAATCAATATTTATTTTTTGGAAAATTTTTGTAAGCAATATTATTAGAACTTGTTTGAAGCTTTTGTGCAAACAAATTCATTAAAATCAGTTCAACTAATAATGAGATAGTCGAAAATCAAAAAAATGGTTCTATGCGCATTTTTTTTTCCAATAATATGGTAGATCGTACAGATATTAGTTCACACAAAAATTTTAATTAAAATCGTAGGAGCGTTTTTGAGAAAAATGAGAATTTTCAATTCCGGTTTTTAAACATTTGTATGTGAGGTACCGTTATTTTTTGTTATAAGAATAATTTTCACTTAAAATCTGCTAGATAATGTTAAAAAACTGCTAGGTGCCAAGTTTAATAAAAATTGACCGTGTAGTTTTAGAATTACTAAGTTCTCAAAAAAAAATGTTGAAACTTTTTTTTAAATCAAAAAAAAATTTTTGAAAATTTTGGTATACAAAACTTTAACAAATTTTCCAAACATTCACCATAAAAAATTTATCAATATCAGTTGAACCGTTTCTGAAAAAATCGAAAATCAAAAAATGATATTATGGGAGGTACCATTTATAACCATTTTTTTTATTAAATGGTTGCCTTTTTGTAAAAAAAATTACTGAATTTTTTTTTTTAAAAAATTAAGGGCACGTTTTTGAGAAAAATAAGATTTTCATTTTTCGCAAAAAAAATTTGTACGGCAGGTACTGCATATTTGGTCTCAAAAAAATGCCCAAGAAAGAGTAGGTACCAACTTAGAAGAAAATCAACCCACTCGTTTAGGCTACAGCTGAAAGGATAGACAGACAGACGGACAGAATTTCGAGACCCACTTTTTTCGACTTCGCTATCATTTAATGTCAACTTTGATCAAAATCCCGAGTTCGATTTTTTTTTACGAATCCATAACTTGTCAAAATATTGCAGTATACCTATATATCGCAAGTGAAAATATTACTTTATAACATAAAATTTAAAAAACAAATTAATTTCAAAATTTTTATTCTTTTCAAAAATTTTAATTTGAAAAGCAATTTTCCAAAAATTAAAGAATGGGTTTCGGGCTTTGAAAAAAGACATAACATGACATTGCGAGCGTTGCTGTGTTTTTTAAATATTTTTTTTCTATTTTAAGTCAATTTTTTAGAAAATCCAAAATGGCGGCTTTACTCCAGCTCGGTTTTTCCAAAAAACCACAAATATACTTCTTATAAACCTCTCTAACGAATCGTGAAAGAAAGATGTAGGTACATTCCCATTAATTTGGCTTCTTGGTTTAAATTGCTCTTTAAATCCTATTTCCACTAAAATAGTAGTAAAGTTTATTTTGTTATTTTCAATTTTCTCAAAAACTAGAAAACATTTAAGGATCTGGTTTTTAGTGCTTGACTAAGAATTGATAAGAACCTTGAATATTAGAAACAAAAATACCACTCAAAAACGTAAAATTTCCTGATTTTCTCGAAAAAGTACACATAATATTCTCCTGATAACCCCCTCCAACGAATTGTGAAAGAAAAGTGTACAATTAAATTCTTTCCTGTTCAATACTTTTTTTGTACATAGCGCATTGGGATAAAAGTGCTTTGCTGAAATTTTCAGGTGAATTTATAATTGTCTAAATTCCTCTCAAATTTCTTCAGCATTATATATTGATATCACTAAAGCTTTTGACATAAATGTTAAACCACACTCTTTTATTGGATAAACTTGGCGCGACTGGGGCCAGTTGTAGGAGAGCGTGCTCAAAATGGAAAATTGAGATTAACGGTTTAAAATAAAAAATTAGTTTGGCTGCAATGTTAACATAATTGTCTATCAGTAGATAAAACTTTGAAGATCATGGAAGTTGAAGCTTGATAAAGAAGAAGCGATAAAGTTTGCGGTTTCCTTAAAAATTAAAGTTTGTTGCCCATTAGCTGGTCATTTGAAAATTGTAAACAAAATAATTCGCATTAAATTAAACAATAAAAAAATATATGTCGGCATTGAATCAAGGTCAGTGAACTAGAAAAAAATGTTTTTGTAAAAATTTTACAAAAAAATCTCGTTTAAATTTAAAAAAAATTAAAAAGTGTGCTATTAAAAGTTGTGAGGCTTTTGAAACCGAACACACACTTTAATACTAGAAATATTCCCGCCTTAGAATCAGAAGTCAAATGTGAAAGCCTCCCGCGCAATTTGGATTTTTTTAAAAAAGGCTTTCACAAGGTATGGTCTTATCGTTGAAAAAAATCTCTTTTCAGATTCTTCTTTCGAAATTGTTTAAAAAAAAAGTTTTTGTGGATATTTTTATAAATAGTATAAGGAAACAAATTTTGAACAAAAATTTGATAGAATTGTAAACTTTGTTTTCGAAAAAAACGACTCGTCCTGCTGAAAATAGGACCTAAATTAAAAAAGGAATACGAAACTTCAAGACTCAATTGCGATGTAAGTGGTAAATGCATTATATACACAATTGGCGTTTTTCTTTTTTACCTCAGAGCAGATCACCGAGCTGTCAAAAATTAATTCTATGTTTCTTTTTTACCTCAGACAAATCAGAGCAAACAAATCTTATTTCCATCTGAGCTAGCTCGGAGCATGATCTGTATGCTCAGAATAAAATGACCGAGCAAATCGAGCAAAACGCTGGCGAAGCCAACTTCATACAATTTTTATGTAATTTGACAGATTGCTATGCATATGACATGTTCAGTGCTCAAGTGTGTTTCATAATTAAATCTGAGGGCTCTGATCATAATCTCCTCAGAGCTTTGCTCTGATCGCTCAACCTCTGCTCAGAGCTTTGCTCAGAGCCAAAAAAGAAAAACGCCAAATGACCGATTTACGGCACGTGAAAAAAAAAATTGTTGGAACAAAGTTGTGTCTTCCAGAAGTTTTTTGCTCCTAACATTGGAAGGCAGAGGCTAGAGAAATGCAGTGATCAAACTAAACTTATAGGAAAACGGCTAACTTACGCTTTGAAATATCTGCAAATGTCAATTGACTTTTGCTGCTCAGATGTCTTTGAGAGCTTCAGGTAAAAATAAAGAAGCAGAAGTTATAAAAAAGTTTCAGAGTCACCTACCTACGCAAAAGATTGCCTCAGCTTAACTCTAAACTCAAAAACTAAAAAACTAAAAAGTTGTCGCCATGGGAAGCACTTTCAATGATCATTGAAGCTCAATTGTCAAGAAAGCAATGCGTATAAAATGATTCAAATAGAAAAGACTTTATGCTGTCCAAAAAATTATGTTCCTGTTAGCGAAACTATAGCTGAAGTACCTCTTCAGTCAAATTTATTTCCGAATTTTCAGACGATAAATATATGTTTTTGACTTCTCGTGTACCTTTACGGTTAGTAATGAATAAAACAAACAAACATCCAGAGAAGATAATATTACTGATATTTTTAATTGATTATTAATATCAAGAGATCTAGTTATGAGTCTTATGCGCTCATTGCCGCAATCAAATCGAAAATCATTTGACCCTGAAGTTATTCACTTATTAGAGGAAGAACGTTAAAAATATAATGAATCTGATGTATACTATACTCGTACATGTACGTAATTTTTGAACTGAATTAGTTAAAAAAATCAATTAAAAATTATTTTTGTTTATAAATGAATTGCTGTTCCTTTTTAATTAATTATACAACCTAAAAACCCAATTTTGAAACGAATAGTGGAAGTTAAAAGTTTTGAGCACGCTCTCCATACAACCGGCCCCAGTGGACGACGAAAACAATAATAACAACGTGTTATTTTCATTGAAAAACCTTAATAATTATAACAAATGAATTGGTTTTTTTTTTGTTCTTGTTAATAAATAAATTTTATTTTTTGAATTTGTGTGTTTGCTTTAAGCAATTATGGCTTCACGAGTGGATACTTGTTTTTGTAACACGATATTGATAAAATTTCCGAATAATGTGTCTCAAATGGAATGCAACTCAATAAAAAATAAGATCAAAGTGATGTCATATTGAAGAAGGGGAAAACCCTTATTGTCTTCTTATTTTATCGAAGAAAGTGTTGTTGATAGAATATACTCGTATTTTAATGACTTGGGTATTGATGTTATCACAAGTAAGGTAAGAAGTAGCCTTGGAATAATTAAGAGGTTTTCTAAATAATTTTATGATCCTCACATTTCAAAGATTCTATATTGTACACTTGTTCGTCCCATCTTGGAAGTTGGAATATAGTAGCTGTGTTTGGAATCCTATCTATGAAGTATCAATTAACAAAATTGAAAGTGTCAAAAAACAGTTCAACATCTTCTACCTTATGAAAGTCGTTTGAAGCTGCTTAACCTATCAACGCTGAAGAGAAGTCAATAATGTTCTTTTCCTTTTTCTACTTTTATCAGGGTCAATTTATTCTTCTCACGTCCTAAGTATGCTGAACATCAATTCTCCTCCCAGATTAACCCAGAATCCTGCTTCTTTTATACATCCTCTGCCAGACTTAACTATGGATTAATAAATGAACCTATAAATGTAATGTGTATCGATTTTAATTGTTTTTATTATCTGATTGATTTTAATGTATCTAAAAACAGTCTTAAAAATAAATTATGTTCTTGGTATGTAAAATTTTTGTTTTCCATATTTTTTTATTGTTAATTGTTTAAACTCTTAAAAAAAATATATATCACGAAATTCAATGAACGCATAAAAACTACTTACATATATAACGGGTCATTCATTTCATGGTTTCAAGTTGGTAGCGCTGGCATTTGATACCTGTCACACTCAGCTGACATTTGAAGTGTCATAATATTAGTTGAATGTTATCCATTTACGAGAGTGGATCGGACGTTATAGACTCAAAAACCTCTGAACCAATTAATATACAAATTTCAGGAAAATTTTGTTCAAGAGTGTTTCTGTGAAGTTCGGTCAAAATCAGTTCTGCAGTTTGTTAACATTGTTTTAACGTTTTGGCTAATTTCAGAAACCATACAAGTCAGATTTTTAAAAAATTTAGTTTTAAAAGCTATACTCAAAGAAAGGTCAAAATTTACCTGTAGTCAAAATTCTGCTTTCACAATTGAACTCATTAAAATTTTGCTTTCAATCAAAAAAAAATTAAATTAAATTAAATTTTAAATAAATTTCCACAGATCTTTATATGAGGCATTGATTTCAAATCTAAATGCAATATTAAACCTGATTCCTTCATTGTATACGGAAATGAATCTCCAATCATTTTAGAATATTTCCAAAAAAACATAAGATCTCAGCTGAAAAAAAAATCCTGTTATTAATTACTGTGTTTTTTTTTTTGTATTTATACCTGATTTTAAGTGAAGAAAACTAAATGAACAAGAATAATATTGTTTTTTTTTTCTTTTTTTATAATAAAATAAACATGTTTTGCTTGTGAATAAATTAATTTATTTAATCGGATATAAAATGCATAAGGCACGAATTTTTAACAGTTTTAATCGTGATTGTGTTTCTTTCAAGATGCAAATTAAACCACGCAGATCCTTTTGTTAAAAGTTATGACTTGGAAAACCATTAATATACATTTTAAAGACATTAAAGCCAATAATGGGAGAGTTTATTGGGATGCGTTGATAAAGTATGGTATATTTATATTTGGATGATTTAAAAACAAAAGCATTTAAGAACATTAACTCAGACTCAATGAAATAATTTTCAATCAAATTAACCTGTACGTTTTAAGCTGTTTAAAAAAAAAAATGAAGGCAAAATATAACAATTAAATCCTATTTATGTGGATTTCAGGTCTTTCCCACATAAATAGGATTTCATTTTTTTAAATTTCAAAAAGGTCACCAAAAATAAATAATTGCAAAATATAACTTAATTAAATTCTGTTAGCAATTTGAACAAAATTTACTTTAAATAAAGTCTTTCAAATGAAATAAAAAGGTTGTAAGATTTTTAGGAGGGCTTTATTTCATCAAGTTAAGGCGAAATATTCTAAGAAAATCGTCTTAAAATCGAAAAAGAAATCGACTTTAAATAAAGTCTTTCAAATGAAATAAAAAGGTTGTAAGATTTTTAGGAGGGCTTTATTTCATCAAGTTAAGGCGAAATATTCTAAGAAAAAAGGTATTAAAAAAAATATAAACAGCATTTACAATGTCAAGTTTTGGTTTTTTTTTCAAAGCCAGAGGTAAATTCTTTAATTTTTAAAATCGTTTTAACCGATAGGGAATTGAAAAATTAATAAAATTAAAAAAAATTAAAACAAAATTTTTCAAATTACTATTTTTTTTTTATATTTTTAAGTACATTCTTTCATATCTACTTATAATATTTAAGATACCTTGTTACCTTATTTATGTTATCCAAACCGAAGAATTAGAGGCAATCTTTAAATCATTTGCGGATGAAGCATTTAGAAAAAAAAAGCGACCCAGAACAATTTTTCGCCAAAATCTGCTTTCTGATTAATTTTATGATAAAAATAGTTATAGGTATGAGATAAATTAAAACTGAGGAAATTTCTTGAATTTTATTTATTATACTTTTTTCTTAAGATAAATATTTTTAGGAAAATAGTGCGCACAGCAGGGGTTCATGTTGTATGGAGAAGGGGTCATTATAAAATCTGAATCACTCACCACCGAATTTTATGAACATTTCAGGTGTTATTAGGGAAGACGCATATTTACAACAAATATCCGCCCGCACTAAGTCGCCCACTATTTTTTAATTAATAATCCCCAAAATTGATGAAAAAGAGGGAATTGTATACTCTATATGAAAAATTATATTATTGAAAAATATTTTAAATAGAACAATCTTTGCATAGAAAATTATTTTTACTTTCGCTTTTTTGAAGAGAAAATCATGTATAATAGGTAATTGGTATGATCATGTAAGAAATAAAAAAAAACTACATATTAGGATTATTGAAAAAATGCAAATTTTCGAAACTCCTCCAAAAAAATGAATGAAATTACTAATTTTACAAAAATATAATCAATCAATCATGTTGAGAAAAATAATGCTTAATCGCTCCCTAAATTTGTATACCTATTTAGTTGAACAGGAATGTATATTTATACATAATACCTACGTATTAGGTTTGTACATTTTTCAAATTTTGAAATTAAAAAAAAAAAGTTTTAAAACTTAATACAGTCTCTCCCAAAGTCGAATTTTCAAGGGATACCAAGATTTGTTCGAGTTAGAGAGAGTTTTGGAAAAATTCCGAAGGGGTAATGTTTTTTTATTTTGTTTTGTTCTAAACAAAATTCGACTTAAGGGGTGAAAAAAGATGCCAAATATCGAGAAAATGTGTTCGAGTTAGAGAGAGTTCGACTTAGAGGGAGTTCGACTTAGAGAATGGTTTTTGTATGGAAAATTGAAGGGAATGATAAAATAACACGGAAAAGTTCGAGTTAGAGAGAAATTCGACTTAGGCTAAACTCATACTGAAGCTGCGAGCAGAGCGGAGATGCGAGAGATGAACAGAGCGTCGATGAAAGAAGGAGTTGATCTAAGAATAGGTATCACATACTGAAGCGTTGATAGTCGATTATGAGATTTAAGACTGAAATGATGTATTCCTATTTTTTTAAAGTTCTTCGCTCAAAAATGGGTACTTATTGAAAAAAAAAAAAGACCAATGTTTTTTTTAAACTATTAAAACAAATGATAATATTAATTAATTGAGGGTTACCTTTTTTTTTAATAATAATAGGTATTTTTATTTTTATTTCTAATCGTAAGCATTTGTTATCTATACTTTTAAGATTAGAATATATTGTTTTATCTTTATTTTATTTGTTATTTATTTATTTAAATATATTAAACTATGAAAATTATTTTAGTATAGTTTTTATAACTTTTAGAGTTTGTGAAGGAGTATTAGGTTTATCAATTTTAGTATCAATGTTTTATGCACTGTCCACTGTCCTTGCCTTGAATAAAAGTAGGCACGTGCACGGAAAATTTCGCCATATACATGCAGAACTTCGACTGGATCCGGGAAGATTTTATGCATATAATCGAATGACCGTTTAAAATGGAAGATGTAGTACATCCACAGTACACAAATCTAAGGTAATATATTGCGCATGTTGTCAAAGCTGAAAATGTCAAAAAATTAAAAATGACTGTTCGAGTGCCCACAGAAACAATAATATATTGAAATTAGTCAATGAAATGGGCGCTGGATCCACCATTTTACCACCAAACTTGATTTTGACAGATGTGCAGAACTGAACAAAATGAAGACGCTAATGATATTACCTTTAATAGTCTATGGTGTACCTACATCTATTTTTTTGAATAATTAGGGACGACCAAACTACACATTTCAATCATGGAACTCTATCGGGACAAAATCTTTGCCAAAAGGTCTACTATAAGAGAAATTAAAATATAAGCTCTTGAAAAAAAAACAACACAAACTATGCATATTTCAACCAAACCTATGAAATTTAATTATTTTAAATTATTTTTTATCATAATTTAAATTAATTTCCGTTAAAATATCGCTTTAATTCTTTTGTATATTCAATTTCTTCATGAAACTTTACCTCGATAATAGCGAAGAAAACCAATTTGTTTGAACGCGCCGCTCTGCTCGTTTATAGCAGCGCTGCTACTTCGTTGCTAGACTCCTCAGTATGAGAGCTTTCATAAGAAAACATTTGTTTGTTTTCGACGCTCTGCTCACCCCTCGCATCTCCGCTCTGCTCGCAGCTCCAGTATGTGTTCAGCCTTAGAGAGAGTTCGACTTAGGGAGAGTCGACTGTAATTCGAAAACGGCTAAGTCGAATTTTACTTAACTTCTAGTTTCAAGGTAAGTAAAATTCGTTTTTATAATAATTTTATTCAGAAGATTTTAAACAAAATTTATACTTATATCCGAAAATTACGGTATGATATTTACCATACCATTGTTTAAAAACCGATAAGAAAAACCTTATTTTTATCAAAAAAGACTCCTAAGATTTTGATTAAATTTTTTTTAAGTTAATATTAGTAGGATCTACCATATTAATGGTATTCTACTATATTATTGGTTATTTTACATAAATCCATTACTAACGCGGATTACGCGGTACCTTTCACGTATAGAAGATTTTTTTTTTGTTTTCAAGTATCTCATTATCTGTTCAACAGATTTTAATTAAATTTTGTGTACAAAAGCTTCTTACCAGTTTAAATAATATTATTTAAATATCCAAATTTTCAAAAAAATAAAATTTGGATTTTTCAACATTATATTTTTTCGAAAATTCGATACATATTTTAAAAATGGGTAAACGATTATTTACAAAATTAATTTTTAAGATCCGCATTATTTAATACTAAAAAAATGACCTACAAACTTTTGTATTATTAAAATGTTTACAAAATTTTTTATTAACATTAATTTTAATAATTAGTCAAAAACTGAAGTCGTCAAAAAATTTCTTGTTGGATTAAAAAAAAAAAATTCAGAACCTGTCCAACGAATCTATTTCTAATTATGTAAATTTTTAACCAATTTTTTCAATTTTAACTAATGTTTTTTTCATTTTTTCATTTCATTTATTATACGTATTTATATAAACTAACTAACACAGTAAGATAAATCTTAAATATGCGTGCAAGTTTGTGATTAATAAAATAAACAATTTTAATTAATTTTAAATAATATTGTACATCTTTAGTACCTACTCTTCATTTTAAATTAAGTTGTGTTAGTGAATAGTTTTTTTAAAAATTAATTTTCAAACTCGAAATTTTGAAACAAAAATTTTTTAAAAAAATTTAAAACTAATTTTTTTCAAAATGTTATGTAATTAAGTATAATTTTTGTTTTCAAAATTCAATGCTATTATTAATTCAATAAAAAACAGAAAACTGGATGCTTAAATGTATGTTAGTTTTTGAGAAAAAAAAATGCAAAGTAGGTAGGTACTTTTTTCCAAAAAAAAACACTTTTTTTTTTTGGTTTTCCAAGTTTTATCTGCTTAGGTCAATTATTAAATTAGCGGATTATCCCTTTTTTATTTTTTATTGCTTACCATTCGGTTTTTAGCAAATATTTAAAAAAAATTAAAAGTACTTAATTTTTGTTTTTAATTTGTCAAAAACTAAGATACATTTTAGCATCCAGTTTTCTGTTTTTTATTGAAAATTATTGAGAGCATTGAATTTTGAAAACAAAAGTTATACTTAATTGCACAAAATTTTTAAAAAAATTAGTTTGAATTTTTTTTTTTTTATTTTTTTTTTTTAATTTCGAGTTTGAAAATTATTTTTTCAAAAACTATTCACTAACACAACTTAATTTAAAAATGAAAAGGTATAGCATGGCATTGTAAGTTTAACCGTTGTTTTAAATATTTTTTTTTCCGTTTTAAGTCAATGTTTTAGAAAATTACCCTCCCGCCTAAACGGGGGAAATAGACCCCCTTCCTTTACGATTTTTTTCTTGTCTTAACCCAACCTACTCACTCTGACTTTTTGGTGCGCCTTATACCAATCACCCTGTATATAACCTATGTTACGACTCTCGTACTCTCCGTGGGCAAAATATCAGTCTTCAGCTTATATCAATCTCGAATACATCACCCAGGCAGACTGTTTACCTAGAAATATTCACATTTCTTACCTCTTTATAATTAAGCATTTTAGTTCAGTGGTGGTCCGATTTCTCAAAGGTTTCATTTTCAGAGAAACGATAATTCCTGTCACTTGTGAATCGTCTCCGACTTTGTCTTTTCAGATCCTGTATTTATAAAGCTTGCTATGAACTCTTATAAGATCCTCAATGTGATTTTTCTCCTTCAACCAAAATAGGTAGGTACTTGCTCTGAAAAATTCAAACTCTGTTTGGGACTATTCGTGGCACATTAATTTGGTGTGAGATGTACAAGTTTGTGGTAATCTGGCTTGAAATAAAGATTTAAAGACGAGAACTCTGATAAAAAAACAATCAATACAATTTGGTTGAATACACAAAACAACATAACACATAAAAATTATAATTTTTATAAAAAAAAAAAAATTAGTGAACACCCTACTGAAAGGACCACTGCACGTCACTGAGTCATTCAATACAAACAATAAACATCGGCGATAAAACTTTGATGATAACTCATTTTTACAACACAATACATACCACTGACAAAATGACAATAATTGTGTAGCTAGCTTCTACTTTTTTTTATCGCAGGTTAACAAAAACGCAGGAAGAAACATTTTTGTTAAAGAAATGAACAAAATGATTATTTCTCTTGTCAACATTTCAAATACGTGCTGAGAATCAATTAACACCAAAAAACAATAAAAAAAATCATAACAATATAATAAATTTATTCATTCTTTTGTGCATTGCAACAATATGCAATGAAAACAATAATTTTATTCTTTGTATAATGTACCTATATACAATTCTTCAAAACACGTAGATATCTGGAGTTTAAGGTCAATGCTCATACTGCCTTACCTACATATACGCCACTAAAGGCACTTATTACTTATTAGGAGCAAGGAAGAGTTCTCATTCCAAATGCCAACCATGATCACTTGTCTTCACAAATAATGATAATAAACATTAGAAGGTATAGTGTAAGAGAAATAAAAAGCTTATAAATGTACCAACCTATGTACCTACATATATTTTAATATATTTTCTTTAATGCACGACTGGGTCGTATGTTCTTGCTTTTATTCCTTTAATTGACAAATAGTCCAGTCAATAAAGCATTTATTTATTTATTTAATTGTCAATCAAGATATAATACTTTATAGAGACATTAGAATAAATTAAAAATAAATAACTTATTTATATATTTTATACATTACAATATTTACAATAAGTTCAATAGTTCAAAAGTTCAAAAAATCTTTCTTGATATCAACTCTACTTTTATTAAAATCAATGACACGTTCCAATTCATTGAAAGCAATACACGAATCAGTAATTGGATTATGTTTTGCATAAACTTCTACTATGAATAGGAACTAAAAAAAATGTCCATCTCTCGGTCGCAAGCTACGAGATAGTGCAATATTGTACATCGATAGTAACACCGGACATTTAATATTAACATTAAGGAAATCAAAAGCAAAAAGTGCAGAATATAATTTTCTTCTCACCACCAGAGGTTTTAAGTCAATTAAAGCACATCTGCTCTCATAAGACGGAAAATTTGAATTTCTAAATGTCTTCCGCAAGGAAAACTTTGTGAACCTCTTCTGAATTTTTTCAATCCGAAAGATACTTGATTGAGTATAGGGATTCCATATAACGCAACAATACTCTAGTAATGGCCTAACAATGGATAAATAAAGGGTTTTAAGGGTATAAGGATCTTCAAAAGACTTTGAATTCCTAATAATTTAACCTAACATCGAATTTGCTCTGGAAATGACATGGTCGATTTGAAGTGAAAAACTCATTTTAGAGTCAAAAATAACTCAAAGGTCTTTTTGACTTAATAATCTTTCTAAACAATGATTGTTAATTTTGTAATCATAACATATAGGATTAAGTATTTTCGAAAAAGTTACAACACTGCATTTATTACTGTTGAAATAAAGTCCATTTAGATTACACCACTCAACTACATTAATAAGATCATCCTGAATTTTACATGCATTCAACGGAGATCTTATAACGGGTGATTTTTTAGCTGGTTTGGTTTTGGCAACACTGGTTTTGACAGCTGACGTGTGTTTAGTACCTTGTGTCACTGTCAAACAGCTTCAGTTTGGTTTGCAATTTAACCATGGATCGTCTTACAAATGAACCACAACGCCGAATTTTTGGTGAATGGGCTCTTGGAAAGCTGGCCGAGGATCCGCTTTTTTATCGAAAAATTGTGTTCAGCGATGAGGCTCATTTTTGGTTGAATGGGTACGTAAATAAGCACAATTGCCGCATTTGGAGTGAAGATCAGCCAGAAGCATTGCAACAGCTACCAATGCATCCCGAAAAAGCCACTGTTTGGTGCGGTTTATGGGCCGGCGGCATTATTGGGCCATATTTCTTCAAAGATGATGCGAATCGCAGCGTTACTGTCAATGGTGAACGCTACCGAGCGATGATAACAAACTTTTTTTTGCCCGAAATGGAAGTTCTTGACTTGCATGATATGTGGTTTCAACAAGACGGTGCCACATGCCACACAGCACGCGAAACAATGGCGCAATTGCGAGGCGAGTTTGGTGAACAGTTTATTTCACGTTTCGGGCCGGTCAATTGGCCGCCTAGATCGTGCGATTTGACACCATTAGACTATTTTTTGTGGGGGTATGTCAAGGCTAATGTCTATAGGGACAAGCCCGCTTCGATTGACGCACTGGAAGCCAACATCCATGCATTCATTCGTGAGATACCGGCCGATATGTGTGAAAGAGTATGCCAAAATTGGACTCAGCGGATGGGCTACCTGAGACGCAGCCGCGGTCAACATTTGCATGAAATTATCTTTAAACATTAAATTGCAAGGTTCAAACTATCGATTCAAATAAATATTTCATTCATTTTTTCGAATTTTTTGTGTTTTTTTTTTTTTAAAAGTTCTAAACCTCTTAAAAAATCACCCGTTATTACTAAAAATCTTTAAATCATCGGCATATAATAGACAGTTTGAATGTGAAATATAATTTGGTAGATCGTTTATAAAAAGTATAAAGAGGAGCGGTCCGAGATGACTGCCCTGAGTACACCGGAAAAATTTTCAATTTTATTTGACAGTACGTTACCGATTTTGACATATTGATTTCTTCCAACTAAATAACTATTAATCCATTTAAGAAGTGCAGACTGAAATCCAAACAGTTCGAGTTTTCTCACGAGAATATTATATGTTGCACACGATCGAAAGTTTTTGAAAAATCAGTATAGATAACGTCGACTTGCACTCGGTTTTCCAAATTAAGAAGACAGTAATTTGTGAACAAGGATAAAGTTGTTGTTGTCGATCTACCACTCATAAATCCATGTTGGTGATCAGAAATATGATTGTCTTGGAAAAAATCGCCAGAAAGCTGGATTTTGGTATATATACCCTCCTCATAGCGTTCTTAAGAAAATGTCAAAAGTCACCATCGATATGAGTGCCACTAACAATTTTATGGAGGTTGAAGGCCCCCAAAATGGGTTTTCAGTAATAACAATAAGTTGTACAGAAAAAATTTCAATGACTAATTTGTAGCTTAGAAAATTTTCTACAAAAAAAATATTAACATACTTTTTTTCCGTTTTCGTTTTCAAAAACGGAAAATAATCGGAAGAGTTAAAGATTTTACTTTTCTTTACAGTAGGGCGGCTAAGTTCAAAAATTGTGCATTTTGCATTTATAAAAGCATCAATTTTTTTTATTGTTGGGACATTATATGAACATGATTTTAACATATTGGCCACTCTATTTGTCCTCCCCCCCTTTAGGTGGGAAGGAGAGTTCGATAAAAACAAAATTTTTAAAATAGAAAATGAATATAAAAACACAACGGAAACACTTAAAATATAATGTTATAGCTTTTTTTAAAGCCAGTAATTCATTCTTTGTGCTTAGTTTTCGAATTTTATTTTCAAAATAACTTTAAAAATTTTGTAAAATAAAAAATATATTAAATTACCCGTTAATGCATGTGAAAACCTATATTTTCGACACTTTGTTCTGTTTGAAGTAGCAATATCTTTTTACTCATTACTCGTACAGCAAAAAGAGTCACAATGACCCCTGCCCTGATTTCCGATCGGTTTGATTTTTGATCGGATTGAAAATAATTGACATTTGAAAATTAATTTGTGTTTTCGTGTCGGAATTGAATTGACGCGGTATTATACCTACGTATATATTATTATTTTTTTTTTTTTTTTTGTGATTTATTTATTTTTTTTCAACCAATTTCACGTATCGAATTTTGTTTTTACTGATTTCGAAAGAAAAAAAGGTTTGAATACTAGCTAACGTGAAAGTGAAAATCGGAACACTTTTTTTTAATCCGTGCGGAAATCAATTGCGTCTACGGATTTGATTCGGACCGGAAATCAGAACAGGGGTGAATATTTTTTTTAGAAAATAATATTATATTATATAATTTATATAAAGGGAGCATATATTCTTCAAAAAAAATTCGTCATTTTAGAGTTAAAAAGAAAAACCAGTAGTTTTGTCTTTTGATCATTTTTTTGTATGCGGACATATTATGTTCGAAAACACTTACCGTTTAGAATTCATAAGTGAAAAACCTATATTTTCGTATTTTTTTTAAATGGTCATACCTTCTAACCGATTAGTCACTGGAAGAAAAATGTCAATATGTACCTAGTTTTGTAGAAAACTGCACGATCTACAAACTTTGCAAGAAGTACTTTTCTCTAGCGTTTGTCGTTTAAAATTTATTTACAAAAAAACGATTTTTTCTACATGCAATCTTGAATAACTTTTTATGCAAGTCAGATTTGTCATTGGCAATGCACGGTATAAACAGTATTCCTTTTGCCAAAATAAATACACATAAATGTTTAAAAATCTCCTCTTGGATTTTTCCGCATGATTGGTATTTTTTTTTCCTCCTGTCAAAAATTAGCAAGTGAATGCAAAAATTTGTTTCAGGAGTATCTAAAACTGGATTTTAAAACAGACTTTTTTTTCTGAAGAAACTATGGTAATATTTTTGGGACATGGAGATTTTTAAGATCTCAGAAAAATAAACTGACATTATGCAAGGACAAAATAACCCGTTAATATTAATTTTTAATGTTTTTCACAAAACATATACTTAAGGCATAAGAACAAACAAAGGTGTAAAAACTCATTTTAGGTTTCTCACCCGATTTTGAGCGAAGGTTATTTTTGTGATTTCAAGCCATGTAAGTTGGTAGGTAGGTATATTATATGTTCAAGCCAAAAAATTATTCAATGAACAAAATTGCAATTTAAAGATTGTATAATCAAGATTGTAATCAACCGATGGGTTTATACCAATAGAAATATTATTATAAAAATAAAATAGTGAAGTAAAACAAAATAAAATGCACGACCGGGTTGCAATTACATATTATAGTCTTAAAATTTTGGATTTTAAACACACTATTGTGGTGGAATCAACATCATGGGGATTAGCTAGTAGCAATTTTATTTTTCAAAATTAACAAAATTAAAACGTGACGGAGTTTTTTTTCTCTAATGTGAAAATCGATTTTAGTTCTGCCATCATCATCTGATATCATCGAAATTTTTTATTCGTTTGAAAGGCCTATATGGATGCAACTATGTATGGATTATAACATCGTTCAAATGTCCAACGCGGCTTGTCTGGGTGGCGCCCATCCGAAATTTCCAATTTTCCATGAATCATGGCTGGTACATAAATCAGGCTGAATTTGACCGATGGCATATGGGTAATGTTGGATAATGGACTTCAGAAAAACCCACAAGAAGAAGTCTAACGGGGTCGGTGGAATCGCTCTTGAAGTATTTTCAATGTGCAGTGGTATAGCACGTAGCGCCGCGCCGCCGCCGCAGTTCTGTTGAAACGTTATGTCTAGGGCTGGGATTTCCATGGAAATGCATGTTTTTTGTCACTGCGTTTAGAAGCCTAAGACCAAATTATCTTTACGAATCATAAAATTTCCTTTAAAATGGCATTTAATCGTTAGTGCATATTTTGCATTATGCAAAATGCATGTTTTCAACTTAAATACATATTTCAAGTTCATACTTTCATATTTTTCGTAAGATGTCGAGTCGAAATCCTTGGTCGAGGAGTTGGTTTAATAAATAACTCGATATTTAGATCCTGAATGTAAACGTAGTAATAGTCGACAAAGTGAACGCGTCCATTAAACCAAATACCCTTCACACTTTCTTTGAATTGTAGATGGTTTGGAAAACTTCCAATTTGTCGCGCAACAATAACGAAAGTGTTTTTAATAATCTTACAATTGATGAAATTTGTTGTTTAAAAAACGCTCCTCTTACTTCAGTTGATGTAGAACGTTCTTTTTCTCTTTTCAAAGGCCAAACAGGCAAAGTTTTGTGTTTGAAAACTTTAAAAGTTATTTATGTGAACAAAATATATGAAAATATTATGTAAGCTTCAGTTACATTTTGAAATATATGTATATATTGTTTCGTTTTAAATAAAAATATTTATTTTTATTTTGTTTACTTTTAATGTTATATTATCTTTATTTCGGTTAAATAAAAGATTGAATTCTTTATAAATAAAAACTGAATAAAAATGTTTTTTTTTATTTTTTTTTTTGGAAAAAATAAGTTAAAATAATGTTTTTTTAAGTGCATATTTTCCATTTTTTAGTGCATATTTTCCATTTTTAAGTGCATGAAAATCCCAGCCCTAGTTATATCTTTTGTGTCCGTATCATCCAAATCATCCCAAAACAAGTTGGTAATCATCGATCTATAGTGCTCGCCATTGACGGTGATGGCCGTGACCGATGACGCCGTCAGCCCAAAATCCACACCAAGCTTTGACTTTTTCGGAATACATTATGGACGCTCTTGGATCTCATGTTGATTGGTATCGTCCCAAATTCTAAAATTTTGTTTGTTGACTTCAAAAATCGCGAAAACCGTAACTGACTCACTCACTGACAGATCATCAAAATTATGGAGCACTTCCCGACAGCGCAGAATCTTCTAATTTCGCACAAAGAAAAAATCGAATATGAATATCTGAGGATTTCGAATTTCGATTCAAGGGCGTGGTATCCGCCTACTTTCTCAGAAATGCGATAAATTAAATGGAGCACTTTCAATTGCCGTAGAATTATGAAATTTGGTAATGAGGTAGAGTTTGAAGTGCATGCAAAGGAACAAAAATTAACATTTGAGGTATTTCATTCAGGAGGCGTGTTATCCGCCTATATACATTCTCGGAATTCCGATCAATTGAATGGAGTACTTGCAATTGCTGTAGAATGATGAAACTTGGTAGAGCGGTAGGACTTAAAGTGCATATAAAATAAAAAATATAAAAATTGAGGTCTTCCATTCAAGGGGCGTGGTATCCGCCCACTTTCCCAGAATTTTTATCAATCATATGGAGCACTTCTGATTGCTGAAGAATGAAGAATGTTCAATAGAACAGTAGGGCTTAAAATGCATATTAAGAACAAAATATAATACTTGAGGTTTTGCATTCAGAGGGCGTGGTATCCGCCTACATTCTCAGAATTGCGATCAATTAAATGGAGCATTTCTGATTGCTGTAGAATCATGAAATTCGGTAGAGCAGTAGAGCTAGAAGTGCATACAAAAGATAAAATAAAATATTTGAGGTTTTCCATTCAGGGGGCGTGGTATCCACCCACTTTCACAGAATATTTATCAATTATTTAAAGGACTTCTTATTGTTGTAGAATAATGTTAGTAGGTATCTTACGAGGTTTTGACCTGGCAACAAATAAATACCTTTCCATAAAAGGAGTGAGATCAGAACCAAAACATAAGGCCAAGTTCTTCTATACAAAAATCTGTATGTAACAACTCAGCCATGAAAAGTAGTGAGATCTAAAAGTATACCAAGTTCTAACTTTATGAAGGTTTAATATCAAATATTTTAAGTATATCAATATTGAAACAACTCCAAGTTATAAGAGAAATTTATTATTTAATAATTACATTGACTAAAATTTGGTGGGTTAACTTGGCAAGTTTTTTTTTATCACGCACAATTCAAAACATTTTGAAAACTTGAACAGTGTAATCCACCAAATTTTAGTCAGTGTAATTATTAAATAATAAATTTCTCTCATAACTTGGATTATAAAAAGTGGGATTTAAAACATAGGATTTTGAAAAAAAGGGACTATAAAAAGGGGAATATCGAACCCAACCAACCCAATCATATTTCGTATGAATGTGGCTGAATATCGTTATTTATACGTTTCCAAAATCCGCTCCAAAATAATGATATGTTGTAAATGCATTTCTTTCTCTACTCTACAATAACACAGTATATTTTTTGAACCACAAATGCGAAAATTTTGAAGATTAACGAAACCATCAAATGAAAAATATGAGCCTTATCGCTGAAAATAAATTTGTTCGAAAAATCACTGCCAAAATTTTTATTACTTTTTCAATGAAAACGCGTTGTATACCTACTTTCGTGTAGCACTCCATTTTTAATAACCCTTATAACTGTCAGCTGTCAATTAGCTGTGTTTTAAAAACTTAAAAAAGCTAGGTATATGTATTTATTTGAAAGTTTTCTCCATTAATTTTTTGTTAGAAATTAAATTATTTGAACAATGTAGGACAAAACTTCACCCAAGTCTGAGGAAAGATTCAAACATTTGAATTGCATAGGTAATCTAAGATTTCGTAACGATTTTTAACCTTTGAAGAATTTTTCCTTATATAAAGAATCGATTCATTGGCTTTTTCTTAGCGTTGAAAATGTCAAAGATAAGCAAAATCTTCACACCATTGATAATTGCTTCTACTACTTCGGACCTGTCCTTACTCCATTATTTCGGACCAACATATTTTATTCATAAGCTGAATAATAATCTTTTGGAGTTAACTACCATATGAATCAGATAAGTATTAGTTTCAATTTTTAGCGCCCTAGCCTATAGCCCAATTAGCCCACATTTAAATAATAGATCTGATACCATCAATACACTTAATAGTAAATAAAGCTAACGGTGGAGTTTTTCAAATATAATGACCTTAGAAACTATGCTACTTCATAAAATAAAAAAAAGAACACACAAAAACTCCTAAAAATATGCAATAATTTGATCAACTTTTGAGATCATTTGTGCTTCTGCACTTCTTTGTGTTTAATTTATTGACCAAATCACTTGCATTAATTGATCGCTTTCTTTGTTTATTATGATTTGAATCTTTTGTTCACCAGAATAAACGAACAGAACTACAAAGGTGTACCTTCTTCTGAATCATATAGGTTATACTTAAACTAGGTAAACACGTTCAATGAGAAGGTGGTTATATCTAAACTCTTCGAATTTCATATATGTACAAATGTAGCTTATGTGAAAACTGAAACAATTAATACACTGAATTAAATAAAATAAATTAAAGTTTATTTATTCAGAGCATGGCAAGTCAGGCAGTTAGTTAGTTTATATTATTTATATTCTATGCACATGAAATTTCATGACTTATACGAGGTGGGGGATTGCAAATTCATAAGAACACTGTATAACATACCTACGTCAACTTCTAAAAGCAACTTTTTATTATGTTCACAGGCACATGGAGAGCCATCATCAACCTCCGGGTTGCCAATCAACATAGAATTCTGATTCTCCCATTTCTTCTAACCTCTTTCTTCAGCCCCCGAAAACACTCACTATAATTCACATTACCTTCAAGTTATTATAATAAGTGAGGGCTCTGTATAAAACTTGGGCCAGATTAACCATCATCATGTTCTCAAGAATCTACTTCAAAAAAAGAGGGACAAACCTCTCCGCACAACACAAGTCACAATAGTTCAGAATGCTTCTCAAGTTTAACTCATACCATCATTCTGTTCTTAGGTATTTTTTCACCTGTACACCACAGGTTCTTCGCTTCTATACGTCTACCTGTGTGTAGAGGTAAATCGGTCGCTTTTCCTGTCGTGCTGCATTAATCATTTTATTTTTATTCACATCCAGAAGAACAGAAGAAGACGTACATAAGTAGTGAAAGAAATGAGAGCTCCGCAACCAGAACAGGCACAAAAGGTATGGGTACCTACATTAATGCAATGCCTTCTGGCCACTTGCCCCCTTTTGCCTGCCTGATCTTCCATTGTGTTTATGGAGTGTCTACTTTGCTTGGAGTTGTCACGTTCTTAGCGCTTAAAACGGTACCCCAAAGACGATTTTCAGTTCATTTGTGACCTAGACCTCGTGAAAGTTGCCCACCAACCAAAAAATCTTCTGCTATCGGCTGTCGATCTTCTGCTTCGAACGTCTTCAATCTAGTTTTCATTTATGCGTGACACGGTTTTCTAGTGTTTTCTGTGACGTAGCTGTATACAATCTTCATTAAGATAGAATACTACCTATACTTGTAACGACGACGAAAGCAGCCCAGAGGACTTAAAAGTTTACAAACACTTTGCATTTCTTTCGTTTCGCTTCACGGTATCAGGTGATAGGTTGGTTGGGTGTTGATGGTCGATAATTAGCCGTGTTAAGATATTTTGTTTCGCAAAATATTTATCGGTATTTTATCTTTAGAGGCGAGATAGTGTGTCCGAACAACAACAACAACAAAAAAAAAAGAAAATAAAACCAAACCTTTTTTAGAGAAAAAAAATTCATACTTTCGCTGCCGGAAGAGTGTTAATTTTAGAGAGTGAAACGTATTTAAACAACAACAAAAAACCAACCTACAATTTTAATCACAGAACGAAGAAAAGAATTTTATTGAATAAATCTGCAAATATGAATAAACTAATCGTGTTATTTGTTTCGATTATTTGTGGAACTTTGGCGCAGCAACGTAAGTACCTTATTATCATTTGTTTTAATTTTGTGCTTATAAATTGTGGTTTAAATGAGTATAAGATCTCAACTGAAAGGGTTTTTATTGATATTCTATGTTATTATGCTAAATATTTGACAATATATTAAATTTAACATTAAATCGATAGATTTATTAACTTTCGCTAAAAAAACACATTTTATATTAACATACCTATTTTGTCTGTTTTTTTTTTTTTTTTGGAAATGACTAATGAAATGACAATTTATAACAATTTTTTCTAATAAAATTACTATTTATGCACATAGATTTTTTTAAAATCGCGCGATGTGTTTTTATGCACTACCACTTTCAATTAATTATTGTTCGTAAAGTCAAAAATTCATTTTGGAGGTTATCTCTGTGCTCCGGTAGAGATAGGTACTTATGTACATTCTACCAGCTTTCTGAAAGTTTTTATTAAAAATCAAACTATTTTTCATTCATTAATTAAATAAAGACAAAGTGCCAGTAGGGTTACCTCTGAATATTTTAAAAAATAGGCAAAAAAAGAGTCCTGGGAGAAAAAAAAAAGAATCCTCTATAAACTTCAAATAAAATACCAATAAATAAAATTATATTAACTCCATAATTCAAAGAATTTTAGTTTTCTTTTATAAAAAAATAAAAATCGTATATTATCCAAATTTTCAATAGTCATTAATATTTGAATTTTGAAAACAATGACTTAGTACTTTTGCTAGAATTACAAGACAAACAAAATTGGTAAAAAAATAGAAAAATTCCTTTTGACATTTTGTCATTTTTTTTTGACAGAAATAATACTTTCAATTTATCAACTTAAAAACTGTTAAGGAAAATCTCAGTTTAGTAAAAAACGACACTTACGATTTTGATTAAAATTTTAATGTGAAATAATATAAGTACGATCTACCATACTATTGGACAAAATTTGTATCAACCGTTTAGTGTGTTTTTTGGTTTTCGATTTTAATAAAATTGTTTACACAATAGCTTCTAAATTTTTTTAATAATATTGCCATATCAAAATTTTTAAAAATACAAATTTTTGATTTAAAAAAAAAAAATCAAAATAATTTTTTGAAAATTCGATATTTCGAAAAAGTGTTCATGAGAGATGATCTTTTTTCAAAATTCCGCATAAATAAATGCTAAAAAATAATAACAAACTACTCTGCTTCGCACAGAATTTTTAATTTTAATTAAACTGAAAATAAAATTTATAGGGCTTCAAACAACCCTTTTCAATGAATTTTTTGGTGCACTCCAATAATTTATACCTACACAAAATATGCAACAGTATGAAAGCGTATAGTTCCATTTGCCGATTCTCAATTGCTTATAGACAGAGAGCTAGCAACGAATTTACTTACAACAAGTCTAAAACTTTAGTCATAGAAATATTCATTGCCATCAAATAAAAAAAATACACTCCGGTTCCCTAAATGAAGCCTTAGAAAAAAGTTTAAAATATACGGCCAGTTAGAAAAGTGGTAAAAGAATTAAAAATTTTAAAAACAAAACACTTCCTTTACCCTCATCCGATTGTATTGTTCACAAAATAAAAAATGGTGTACCTACGTCAAAGTCAAAAAAGGCTAGAGGGTTTAGGTTAGATCGAGACAAGACAAAAATCCTACGTTGGCAAATATACCCCTATTTAGGGTAATTTTATACAAAAATGACTTGAATCAAAAAAAATATTAAAAATCAATGGCAACACTAACAATGTCATGTTATACGTTTTCTCAGCCCAGAAATCCATTAATTTTGTTTTAAAATTTTTTTTGTGAAAAAAAAATGTAAGACTCAAAATTTTGAAAAAAAGAATTAACTGACTTCTTTAAATCAAATCTCTCTAGCACAGCTTTATGCAACTTTATGTAGCTGAATTTTGGGATTATGTGATCAAATAGTCACCTATATATAAGATTTTTTTTGCCGTTAATTTAAAATGGGAATTTGCGGCGTTTTTTCTTATCTCAATTTAAAATTAAAAAAAGTGCCCAAAGTGGTGTTTCGAAAAACATTGAATTCAAACTTTTTTAAATAAAAATTAGACAAAACATTTTTTATTTTAATAATAAACAAATATGTACATATATCGATACCTTCCCGTAAGAATGTATTAAGCGATATTTCCTAAATTTTTCAGGAAACGAAAAAAACGTCTTATTCAGTTATTTATTTGTGTATTTTATTGGAAGAAACAGATTTCGAAATTGATTTTCAGCCTACAAAACTTGATATCATTGCAGATTAATCAGATAAAAAGTTTTTGTCGGTTAGTACCTACATGTTTGTGCAAGACATTGTCGCTTGATACAACAGTAAATGGCGCTTAAAACATTGACATGGTCACAAAAAAACACAAGATTGAAACAAATAGTGTCGTTTAATTTATTTTTTATTTTATTTTTGACAAACAAAAAAGCTGTATTTATAAACAAAACATAAATGAAATTTTTTTTTTGACAAATACAAATCAGAACATAACAGTAGCCTAATTCATTTATAAATATTTCAAAGCAAAGACAATCATGTCTGGAAGGGAATATCTTAAGCGACAAAAATGGGCCAAATTCTAGTTCGACCAGTGTTCAAAGCAATTATTTCGGTTAAACTAAGCGCCATGCAACAACATTTTTGTACGGAGATTCAATCAGATTTACTCAACTGTCGCTTAGGATAATTATTTTGGCGGATAGTACAAATTTCATAAAGCAACCTTATTCCAATGAGCACACTTGGCGGTTACTACAATTTTATTTTCTCTCTAGTTTCCTTTGTATACATGATAGACAAGCCAAACTCAGACCAAAACGTGGCGCTTAGCACAAAGTATTAGTATTAGTAGTATATTACTTCAAAAACTCATTTTCGAAAAAAGTGTCGCTCAATACATTCTTATGGGAAGGTATCGATACCAAGTAAAAAAAAAAACAATTTTTTTCACACACTCCGGTCAGCTGTTTTTACACTAAAATCTTCATTTAATTTTTTTTGCCATCATAAACATTTTACTAGTTTGACTAAGTTTACAAGCTAAATTATTTATCAAAGCGAAATATTGTTTTTGATTCGTAATGGTCCAATAATTTATAACTATCCGATAGATTAGAAAATTTTGTTTAAAATTCCCCATACCTACAAGACCGTCTTAAAGCATGCCCTTTAGGGTCAAAACGTCTTAAATTATTTTTTTTGTATAGTATGTCTGAGATCAATGAACAATATAAAAAAAGATGAGACTTATTGAAATTAGGTGAATTAGTACTTTTTTTTACACATTCAAGGTTCAAAATGAAGGCCTCTTTTAGGGATCCGAAGTGTAATAATGGCATTGTTTTATCTGATTGCCATGAATCTTTCTAGGACCAAAGTTTTACCTTGTTGATATGAGGTGAATAAAAACGTTGATTGCTCTTGGTCAATATGTTCTCCTAACCTAAAGACAGAAATGTTTTAAAATTATTATCGTTTTTCTATTATATTCAGAAAGCTTCTAACAATTCAAATTATATTTCTTCTTCCTAAAGGTTCGTTTTCTTAGTAATAAAATATTATTTTTTAATCTAATGAAGTTTTTTCTAAGTTTATTATGTTTATATTTTCAGCTTACTACCTGCAACAATGTCAAAGGAATGATGAAGTTGTTAACGAATGTTTACGCGATAGTGGAAACAGATTGGTGCACTTTTTACGACAAGGTGTTCCAGAATTGGATATGTATGAGGTAAAATTTGTTTCAATTTTTTATCTATAAACACCTTAACTGATAGACACATGAACTAATAAATGAAATAGAAATAAACAAAAATTATAATGGCAACAACAACAAAAAACTCATCGCGAATTTGGTAAAAAGAATAAATGATTGTTATTACTTAAGATTAAAAATCAAAATTTCAAATGAACGTGTACCTATAGCAGCCAAAATATTCAGTAGTATATACATAGCTATATAGGTATGAAATATGACCCAGAAAAACAAAAAGCCAAATTCCAGGAAGTTTTTTTTTTTTGTTCGTGAAGCCAAAAATCCGGTTCAGTTTATCTTTAACGGAATATACCTATTAAAGTTCATTTCTGGTTTTGTTAAATTATAAATATTTTGTAATGTTAGAGGTTCAATAAACTTTTTAGAGTACACACTTTTTTGAAGGCACATACACATTATATAGATATAATGCAATCACATAACACCGCATATGCCCCATTTAAAAACGATGAAAAAAGATGCAGAAAAAAGAAATTTATTGGGTTATATATTTTTGTAGTTTTAAGTGACTCAGGAAGATTATACAGGCCACATTTTTATGTAAGTTGATTTTGGTTGCTTTTACGGTATTTTCGATAATTATTTTTATTGGGTATTAATTTTCATTTTCATTTATTTATTGTCTAATTATTATTATTAATTATTGCTTGTTTTTATTTTAAAATTTTTATTTAGGAACTTAACTTGCGTGAAGCACGTGAAAAAAAGTAGCTTAATAAATTAAACTTCTTCAGAATGAAAAATTAATATCTACAAACAATTGGCGTCGTAGCATTAGGAGGCTGAAGAGTACATGTTCCAGGTGGTACTTTATCATGGGGCGGAAAATTAAAAAAAAAATTAATATTTAATAAAATAATTTTATCCAAACTTATACTAAATTAGGGAAATTGGAGAAAAAAATTGTCAGGGGTTTTCTGCATTTTCTGCTATTTTTTTCTTTTAAATTCCACCAGCTGACTGCCAATTTTAATACAATTAAATTAATTTCCGGTTGCACTTCAACAATAATTGTTATCTTCAACAAGCACGTTCAGATAAATGTGCCTTTAAATTTAAAAGAAAAAAAAATATTTTTGTAATTTACTATTTATTCATGGACTTTGCGGTTTTTATTTAATCGTTTTATTTGTTTAAAAATTTAAAACTTACTTAACACAGGCAATTATGAACAAAATATTTGCTGTATATAGCTCTTATAAAAAGCTATTAAATCCACGGCTGAAGTAATAACAATGTGCTCAACTGAAGTAAAAGTACTAAATTTTTTAAGATACATACAGCGTGTTTTGCATGTAAGGTGTGTTAAAAGAGTAGAGCGAGTATGTTGGGTCAAAAAAAAAAATCGGATGAGGGGGTCTAGGTCCTAGGGTCCCTGGATAGGTGGGAACGCCTATTCGACTTGAATTAGACAAAAAAAAATTATTGGACAATTTACGGAATTCCAGTAGAATCTCGAAAAGATGAACAGATATAAAACAGGGCCCGTTCATCTTTTCAAATTGTTCATCTTTTCGAGCATCGAAATTTAGTTGAGGAAGAAGATGTAGCTTGTTATATGTTATTAATAAAAACATATTATTATTTACGTATCAAGTTTAAACAAACCCAAAAGTACAGTTCACAGAATTGAATAAATATGATACGAAAATAACTAAAATCAAAGAAAGTTACAAAATTAAGTTGGTAATAAAGCATTTATCTTTTCGAAAAAACACAAAATTTCAACTCGTTCATCTTTCCGAGCTGTTCATCTTATAGAACCGTTCATCTTTTTGAAATTTTACTGTACTTACAATTTCATGTCACAGTAAAAGAGAAACCCGCTTATCTGAAACACTTTTTTCATCCCCGAGTATTTGTCGACCAATTATCTTCAAAACACTCCGCTTAAGCAAAACTTATTTCAGTAAAATTTTATATTTTTAATTAAAAAAAATTGAAAGGTTAACATAACAAAAAATTTTTTATTTTTCACCCCCAACAAATTTTCCCCACAAAAATGACATTTGAATTTCTGATATATGTCACAACTGTTTTTGGAATTTTTAGATCCGCTAAAGTGAAATTTCGTTTTCACTTATCCGGACTCCGCTTAAGTGAAAGAAGTACTGGGATATTTTGCCGTTTCTCTTAAGCGGGTTTTACTGTATACGTTTTGTTAAAGCCAGAAATCCATGCATATATTATTGTGGTTTTAAATTAAATTATTTTAGTGAATTGTTTTGAAAAAATTAATTTTTAATCTCAAAATTTTGGAGAAAAAATAATGAAAAAAATTTGTTCAAACTAATTTTGTTCAACATTTTACGTTATTAAGTACTATTTTTTTTGTAATTAATATTCAATGCTCTTATTAATTTTTAGTCAAACACTAGGAACCAGATGCTAAAATGTCTTCTTGTTTTTGAGAAAATTGAAAATAATTAAAATAAGTTTCGCTTAATTTTACTCAATCCGTTGTTTAAGTTGTTTTTCAAGATCCTGTTTCACCAAGAAACAAGTTAAGTAGATTTAGTTAATTTCAATTTTCTTAAAACTAGAAGACAATATTTTAGCATATTTATGATTAATATCGTAAAATTTTGAAAATTTTCTTAAATGAGTTTAAACAGAATTTTTGTTTTAATTTCGAGTTTAAAAATTAGGTTTTCCAAAACTATTAACTAAAATAATTTAATTTAAAAACAGAATTAATGAATGGATTTCTGGCTTTAAAAAAGGTATAACGTGACATTGTAAGTGTTACCGTACATTTTTTAATTTTTTTTTTCTAATTCAAGTTAATTTTTAAGAAAAGTGTCCCTACTGTCTTAACGGCGGGGGGGGGGGGGGGGGGGGAATAGATCCCCCTCCTATACGATTGTTTTCTTGTCTCGACAAACCTACACACTATGGGTTTTTTTTCGCGTCTTAAGCAAAACTATAAAATAAAATTAATCAAAATCAGTTGAACCGTTTTTGAGAAAAACGAAAAAAAAAATTTTATAGAATTAGGTACCTTTATAAAAATTTTAGAATTTTTTTTTTTAGATGCTATAGCGTTTTTGTAAAAAAATTATTGATTTTTTTTAAGTTTAAACAAAATTTGAACATCTCATGGTCTGACTCTCTGTAGTTATACATACAGTAGACGCTCGATATAGTGAATCTCGGTAGAGTGAACTATCCAGTATAGTGAACACACAAAATTTTATACAGACAACTCTAAATAGTGAACAAAAGGTATCTCGATATAGTGAACTTACTTTTTCTTTCAATATTTAACAAGATTATGTCAGCAGCAATGCGTTTACAGCATTGTGGACTTTTTTTTAAAGATATTTATGAAACGTTTACAAGTAAAAGCAGTGCAAATCAATTTAAACTATGAGCTTCACACTATAGTGATCCGCCTGTGGGATTCACTAAATCACTCTGATTATTTTTTATTTCAAATTAAATAATTTCTTTCCCAATAGAATATAATAAACAAGTTACAAAATATAATACCTACGACATTTTAAAGGAATTAGGTACTGTGGTGCATTGAAACCGGCTTAAATTAAAAACTTCGATATCGAAAAAAGGACTGCTTTGAATTTTTTTTAACTTTTAATAGAAACCGGACAATGTCAAGATTTTTTTATTTATTTTTTGAGGTACTGTTTCTCAATATTTAAATTTGTATTTTTTTTGTTTTAGATTGAACCAGTAATCATTGATGAAATTGGAATTGTATTAGGAGGTGGTCCTGATGGCTACCGTGCTGTCTTCCGTAATATTCAGGCGTATGGAGTTGGTAACATAACTGTTACAAATGTGAGGTGAGTTATATTGCAATAATTATACCTACCTAACTTAAATTGTATGCTTTTAATTTAAGTAATAAAATTGATTAATAGAAAAATTTGTAACAACTTCATTTGCCTTTTGGTCCAGGCTGCACTGAAAATAAAATTTAGGTATATATGATAAAAATGTAGGTTGAGCTGATAAAAAATATGTCAATATAGCTATACGTCCAACAAAAATGGTTTATCAAGTTGATAAAAGTAACAAACCAAAAATTTTATTTTGTCGTTACAACAAAAAAATTTTGTTGAAGTCAGATTGGTCATGTGACCAGCTTAGTTGGTGTTGTAAATCCTATTAAATTTTCCTTTTGTTCTAAAGTGGGTACTGGCTGTTTTTATTGAGGGCCTGGCACTTGAAGATTTATTATAGTGCGGAAAATCCTTTTCCGGTATATATATATATATATATTATATACCTATATATTATATATATATCCTGAGTAGGTTCAGAGGCGGTGATTTTCATCAACCGCCTTTATATATTTTTCCTATAAAACAAATTTTTCTTAAAGTAAAAAATCTACTTGCGCTTAACACAAAGAAAAATCTAATATATTATGCATATTTTGCATATAGGGCTCAGCTAAGCCCTTTACCTGGAAAATTTCCATATATTGGCGTAGGTACTCCAATTCTCGTATTCGAGACGGCTGGCTTAGCCCTTTTCGTTTGAAACTAAATAAAACTTTTTAATTTTTAAAATTTAATTTATTTTTTGTTTGCATATCACTAATGATTTTTGCACTAACGTACTTAAATAGTTATTTCCTTTGTCTTTAGCTTTTTTAAAAATTTCTGCAGAGACTAGACACTTGACTAGCTCCGCCAAAGCGAACTTTTTATTTGTCTGGGGGTTTCTTTTTGTCTTCATTGTATCGCTAACCTACATTGGAAACTATGCAAAAGCTTCCTATAAATACGCATTTCTCCATCTTTTCCAGGATCATTGACATTATCACTGAAAACCCCCACTCTCGAGTCAAAATATTGCAAATTCAAACCGGCTCGATCCTCTCTTAAAAGTTGAAACGAGATTGCAACATTACGCACAAGACAGCTCGAACGCATCCCGAAACCAGATCGTAAGAATCTACTACATTTTCTCGTTCAATTTTTCCTCCCTAAATTTTGACAGATTACTTTATCAGATATTTTACTCAATCCCTTTCTTGTTTTGTTTATTTGTTAAGTGCCGTGACGGCCATTAAACTTACAATTTATTTCTCGCGCGGTGAATAAAATAAAAATATCGGTTACAAATTATCAACACCTAGATTTTAATTAAATATTTATCTACACTCCGTAGCATTAGATTAAGGACTGTTTCTTTTTTTAATTTTGCAATATTTTTTAACCCATTTATCAATTTGGAAAAAAAAACCTTTTATTCCCCAATGTATTTGAATTTTGAGTAAAACCGAACTTTTTTCTATTTTCAAACTTTTTTTTAATCTTAAAGTTCAGATACACACCGGGTTTAACCTTTCGGAAGATCATTCAACGGGTAGCTATATGCTGCCAGAACTACTTTAATTTAGATTATAAAATGTTGCGGAATCTTGAAAGATATTACATTATTATGTTGCTCATGGCGTAATTGTAAAACTGCGTTAAATTGTCACACTGAAGGTCGTGGAATCGAATCCCAGCCTCTGACACCTAAAAAAACAGTTTTTCACCGGAACTTGCTCTTGCGAAGAATTGACAAATTAATCCTCCAGGAGTACATATCTTTTGTCATGAAAAAGTGCATCTCACCTTAGTCGTTCGGATTCGGCAAAAAACTTTGCGTCTCCTCCATTATTGCAGACATGCTGATGAACACAAGACTGGTAGAGAATTGTAATGTCGGTTTCTGTACTGTTCGTCCAGAAGCCTTCTATTTCCGATTCTGGAAAGAAATCCAGAAGAATATTTCATAAAAAGAACTGTCATTATGAAGGTTTCAGAAGGCTGATCATCCACAATCTTATGCGAGTCCTGTATAATTTTTCTTTTCGACACTTTTTTTTTTTAATTTTTTAATAAAAAAATCATAACATTAATATCTGATGCCAGTTGTAAATTCAAATAAAAAATTAAAAACCTACATATTTCTATTAACAAAGTATCTTTTTTGATAGACCTTAATAAATACATTTTTTCATATGTTTTTTTTTACAACTTGCATGGTAAATAAGTCTATTTAAATTTTTATAGTGTCAATGGCATGACATAGAGTACGGCCAAACCTCTAAATAACCGCTGCACGAATAACATCAATTATACAAGAAGCTTTTCGGTGCAATACGAAAAAGTTGTATTTACGCATACGGTTTACCTATTGGAACAATCTTGTATATATCAACAACCAACTATACCAACATGTGCTGTTTGCCGCTCCTGTTTAATCTTGATCTTGTCATGAAAAAATTTATTTACATAGATGTGCAATCATTGGGGGCCAAACACTGATCATGACCATAGTTAGTTTTAAAATTAATGCTTATTGTAAAAATTGTGTCTGTTAAGATTTATTTGACCAATGAATACATATTAATGATAATCGGAATTCTATAAGCTGTCTATTATAGTTAATATTGAGACATAGGGTTTCAAAAACCGACGTGACGCAATGTTTGCATTAAGAATGCTTTAAGAACTCATATTAGTTCAATTCAAAATTTCATGGTTTTCAAGTTATTAGATTTTTGCATGAACCTAGTACATATATCTTCAAACAATTGATTTATTCCCAGATACCTTGAAAAAAGGTGTCCCAAAAATAACGCGAGATTTGAATTTTACATCTATTAAAAACATACATAGTACATAGTTAAGTGTTGGCAACCCTTAAAAGGGGTATGGTATGTTTCGCAAGAATTGTCTGGCAAACTAACGTTCGCGGGGGTTCATTTCGCCGTTTTTCGTTTCGCATTTTGTTTGTTTAGCATTTTGTCATTTCGCATTTTAAGTTTTGCAAATCAAGTTTCATTTTTTAAATGATTTGACAAATTATCATTTCGCATTTTTCATTTCGCAATTTTCATTTAGTTTTTAGTTCGATTGGATTTTTGAATTCCCGCCATATTTCCATTTTCAAAGCGAAATAAGGCCAAATTTGAGATTTGGTCTTCTTTCGTTGGGCCTTATTCCACGTCACCGAAAAATACTCAAAAATGAACGATTTTCATATAAAAAAATTACTTCTCAAAAAAACATTAATATTTATTATCAAAACAACTAAACAGTAAACGGCGAAATGATCTATCAGTAAAATAATAAAACGGCGAAGCTATATTTTGCGAAATAATGAAACGGCGAAACGTTATTTCGCGAAAAAAACAATTGACGAAATATCAAACAACATATAACAAAAAAAAACGAAACAACAAATTGCTAAATGATTTTTGCGAAATGATTGAAAATGTTTTTGAAAAAAAGCGAAGTAAAAAAACGCCAAATGTTATTTGCGTAATGATTGAAAAACGTAATGAATAAAAAACCAAACGTAAATTGCCAAATGTGGATTGCGAATTAAACGAAATATTTAACGATTAAAGCGAAACAAATAAATGCCAAATGAATTTTGCCAAACAATGGTGACCCCCTAAAAAGAAACAATTTGACAGCTGACGGTAACCTTGTTCGTTTACTTCCCAAACCTACCCATTTCTATTTTTAGCCCAAAAGACTGTCAAAGTTCATATAAAAAAAATAAATATGGTAGAATCTGACAGTTAAGGGCAAGTACGCGAACAGACCTAGTTTAGGGTTAGTTAAAATGGAATATTACATGAGAGTACAAGGTGTTTTCATTGTTGAACAATAAGTCTATTTCTTTATTGTTTGGAAAAAGTTTGGGAAATAGTTTGTGCTTGAGGTTTTGATGTTGTTGTTGTAATTTTTGACCAGAAATGAAAAGTAAGGAAACGCATTTGGGATGTTTTTAGTTTGTTTCTGGGTAATCGTCACATTTGACAAGAGAAATTATCAGTAGACAAGCAAGAAAAAGCAGTAGGTAAAATATTTGGGTAGATTCATGATGAATTAAATTTAAAAAAATCATAAGCTCGTGGCATTTTCGTGCCAGAAAAAAATAAAGAAATAGATTTTGGCTAGAAATGGGATACCACGGGATCTCGCGGGAGAGTAAAGAAACAGACCTAATATGTATTTCAAAAATAATGAAAGTTTGTGCGGCCACAGTTCGACAATTTCGATGTTTCTGGATTTTCACCAATACTTCGAAGCACTAGGCGTGTTTTTTTTGCAAGCCCGGGGGGAATTGTTTGAAAAAAAGGACAGCGGGGATTAGCGACGCCATGACAGTAAAAAACATGGAGTTTTCATAAAAACTATCGATAACATGTATGCAATTCATGCCAGTAACACAATTTTTCTGTACGCTTAAGTTAAGCTCCGAGAATTCTCTGGGATTAGCTAGCACGGCTACTGTTTCGATATTGACATTTAATGGCTTATTTTAAGACGACTATATAGTGTGTTTAGCATCAACAATTGATCTAGTTTTTCTGAATTTTTCAATTAATTTCTTTACAGAAGCTGTTGACGAAGTTACATAAATCAATATTCCGACCATATTACTTAATACTTTATAGTTTTTTAACTTAATGGCCGTCATTTTCACTCTAATTATATTGTTCGATAATGGAAATACGCCTGTTCTATCGTCTAACGCTCAATTTTTGCTAACCCTTAACTGTCAGCTGTCAAGTTGTTAGGGTTGCCAACATTTTACTACACAAATAGCAAATGGCACAAAGAGCATTTTATTTGAAGTGAACTTAGTTCGTATAAGAAAAACAATGTTCAAAGAAAAAGTTCGAAATTGCTAAATTTTGATTGTGTTATTCCTTAACAAAAAAAAGTAGGAAATCAATATCGGATAAATGTTTTCCTTATTTTCTTGAACACCCTGTAGAGTGTAGACATACCTACATACATAAGATATTTTTTTTTTATTGGACAGATAGCAACTAACTTTTAGTATAAAACATCTCATATTTATAAATATATCTAAGTGTTGACATGATGACATATGAAAATAACAGTTCAAACCACAAATTATTTTAGCATCCACCTTTGTCACTAATTCTCAATTAATTGAAGCAATCTAAGCAATTAGTGGTAACCAACTTGTCACATTACAATACTTATTCATATACTTCACGACAATATGATTGTCTTGTCGTGATAAGATGTTGAATCTTTAATAGGAATTCAGAATATATGTAAATATTTTGTAACAATTATATTATACTTAATGATAAATTAAATTTAATTTTATTTGACGTTTTCAGATCGGATATCGAAACCATGCAATTCCAATTGACTTGTGAGATTCCACGAATCAAAGTCAAAGCTCAATACCGTTCTACAGGTGTTTTAATTTTGGTTAAGGCAACTGGTGCTGGAGAATACTGGGGAGAATACGGTTTGTTTTTTTTTTTTTTTTATTTAATTATGACATCCGGTTCTTATTTTTTTTTTACCATCAGACGGTGTCAAGGCGAAGATTTACTTCAAAGCAATTCCAAATGTTGGTGAAAATGGAAAAACTTATCTAACCGTGGATTCAGTTAAAATGGATTTCAATGTTAAATCAATTCAAATGGGTGTTGATAATATTGCCAATGGAAATTCTGTTATACGTAAGATATCTATCTAAGTTTGAAAAAATAATTACCTACATTAAATATTTTTTTATAATTACAGAAGCCGCTTTGAATTTGTTTATCAACTCAAATGCACAAGAATTGCTAAAAGAAATGAAACCAGCTTTGCGAGCCAAGTTAACCATGGTTATACGAAGTTTTATGGATAGACTTTTTGTAAGAATTCCTGTGGAAGATTGGTTAGCTTAAGTTAAATTATATATAGGCATAACTTATTTTAAATAAGTGTATTTAGTAAATAAGAATAGATATTAAATATTGCATTTGGGTATTTATTGACTTCTTATACATAAGTGTATTATTATATTAAAACAAAAAAAATATTGTGGTATTTAAATGAGTGTTAAGTAAATCTATGTATTAAAGTTAAATAAAATAATTATTGTATTTAAATATATTCATATAGTCTTATGCTTTAGTTTTAAAAGGGAGGGAAATTCTACTAAACTCTATAATAATTATTTTGTTCTTATGTAAAATAGGTGTTTGTTTTTGCAATCCCCGTAGCAATTGGTTGAAAAAAACGGCAAAGAGGATTAGCGACGCCATCACAGAAAAAAACATGGAGTTTTCATACAAACTATCGATAACATGTATGCAGTTCATGTCGGTAACACAATTTTTTTTGTACGCTTAAGTTAAGCCCCGAGAATTCTCTGGGGTTAGCTAAGCCCGCAGGCGATTAGTTGTTGTTGCATTTTACATGTAAATTGTTTAGCACCGACTTGGTTTTTTTCATCCAATTCCCCCCGGGCTTGCAAAAAAGCACGCCTAATATTAGGTTAAGGGCCAATCGAAACATACAAATAATCGGCGTTTTATGCAATTGCAAAGATTGGGGATATTTTTTAAATACTTTTAGATGTCATAACAAGATTTTCAGAGGAAAAATTTCGGAATGCAACATTTATTTGAATACATGCAACGAAAAACCCATAAATACCTACTTATCTTGAAAGCTTGAGTCAATTGAACAATTCCATTCTAAGATATATAATTTTTTCCTTATGACGAGCCCCACTCTATAGGCACTATTCTTTTTTATATATTATAATTTACCTCCAGTTTCAACTGGAAGCAATCCGTGGGATTTCATGATAATAACAGATATATGCGTTTTTTTTTTCTACATTCGAAATTCTTTACAACGATTCTGGCAAACCTCACTGACATCTTATAAGTCACAACAAACTCACAATGTGAGGTGAACTTGATTTTGTCGTATTCTGACAGCATCCTCACAACTTGTGAGCCTCACAAAAACTATCGAAATTGCGATCAGAGCAGGTCACAACTCACAATATTGAAATTTCAAATACACTTTTGTTTTCTCTTGTCTGGAAAAAAACATTTTATAACCAAATAAACTTGTAAAATGATGAAAAAAATGATCCTCTGTCGTTAATCAAAAGGAAATTAATTTCTCCATAAAAGAAAATGATTGTTGACAAAACGACTCGATAAGTACGATAGTCGGAAAACAGCAAGGAGAGGACTGTTTTTAGACGACTACTGCAATTTTTAAGCTTCGTATCTCTTTCGATCTCCTTTCGGTCGCAGAGATGCTTCAAAACACTGGAAATTTTAGTATAGCTGAAATTTTTGCTAAACGAAAAGGAAACATCTCTTCACACTCTTTACTCCACTTATGTATGTATCAAACAATAAGAAAAAACACAAAGAAGAAAGAGTGATAATTCTGCAATTATTTTAACTTCAGCAACTTTGTGTACACCGGCCACCGCATACTCCCCCCGCCTACGAGCTTAAAATTGCTTTTTTGCAGCGACTTAAAACAGTCTGCAATCGCAATACAAAATTCACCTTGCTGTGGTGAGTTTTTTTGTGAGGGTTATAGGAGAATACGGAAAATGTTATCGAATCATAACTAACCTCACAAGAAAACAACCTCACAAGAGCTTGTAAGTTATGACTTGTGAGCTCTCACAACACTAACATTTTTCTGTTATACTTCGCTCAATCTCCGAGAGCGTTCTCCTACCTTATATAGACGTGTTTTTTTGCAAGCCCGGGGGGAATTGGTTTGAAAAAAACGACAGCGGGTTAGCGATGCCATGACAGTAAGAAACATGGAGTTTTGATACAAACTATCGATAACATGTATGTAATTCATGCCGGTAACACAGTTTTTCTGTTAACTTAAGTTAAGCCCCGAGAATTCTCTGTGATTAGTTGTTGTTGCATTCGACATGTTAATTGTTTAGCACCAACGTCGTTTTTTTCATCCAATTCCCCACGGGCTTGCAAAAAAACACGGCTTATATTTCCTAATGTATACAAATCAAAGAAATTGATACTTCTGTTGTTAATTTAATTGTAAGAAAGTCAAAATGTGAGCCTTTTCTAGGTTGTCCCCCCACCTCAAAAAAGCCTTAACCGAAAGCGGATAAAATAACAACTTTTTTACAAAATAATTTAATGACACTAGTTTCAGATATAGAAGACAGAAGATATGTTAAATTGAAATCAAAAACAATATTATGATTCCTCTTCTTCACCAGAAGTTCTAAATTTTTGAGAATATTTATTATTAGGCGTTTTTTTTTTTGTGGAAGTCGATATGGATTTGTCGAAAAAAAAACGACAACGGGACTTAAGCTAAGTACAGACGATTGTCAGATCTTATAATATTGTCAGATCTGTCAGTGAAAAAACTGTTCCAAATGTCTTAAAATCGTCTGAACACACAATTTTGTCTGACAATATTGTCAAAAATGTCATTGTCAGACGGCAATTTGACAAAAAATTGTCAGGTATCTTACAATCGTCTGAACACACAATTTTAATCATTGTCAGTCGATTAGGACATTGTCAGACTCATTGGTCATTAGGCGTGTTTTTTTGTAAGCTCGGGGGGAATTGGTTGAAAAAAACGACAGCGGGTCATAGCGACGCCATGACAGTAAAAAACATGGAGTTTTCATACAAACTATCGATAACATGTATGCAATTCATGCCGGTAACACAGTTTTTCGGTGCGCTTAAGTTAAACCCCGAGAATTCTCCGGGATTAGTTGTTGTTGCATTTAACATGTTAATTGTTTAGCACCGACGTCGTTTTTTTCATCCAATTCCCCCCGGGATTGCAAAAAAACACGGCTATTGTCAGATGTTTTCATTGAAAACATTGTACCTACAATTGCTGACAACTTCTTCATTGTTCGAAATGTCAATGAGTTGGTTAAAGAGAGATGCAAAAACAGCTGACAATCAAATTGGGAACAAATCATACCAACCGTGTGAACGGACAATTTTTCTTTGTAAGAAATACATATGTCCACTGTTAGCTAATTGTTAGCTATTGTCAGACCATTGACAGTTCTGAAAATATTAGCATTAGCTTTGCCAATGTCATCACAGCAAACAAGCCCATCACACAATAGCATCACTAAACTTTCAGCTTTATGGTGAGAGTAAAATTAAATAAAAACATAGACTTAATTTCAAGTCATTTATAGCAAAACAAAATAAATCTCAGACAAATGGTCGCCAATTTATGTTTGTTTCATAAAAAAATTGTTTAATTCGATGACTCGGATAATTTGACATCAAGCTATCGATACCAAAATGATAATTAGCGCCGGTAATACAGTTTTTATCGTTAAGTTATGGACCGATGATACCACCAGCCCAAAATTCACACCAATGACCAAACAGTGACTTTTTGGAATGCATTGGACGTTCTTCGATTGCATATGGATTGGTATCGTCCCAAATTCGAAAATTTTTTTTGTTCATCCAGAAATGGGCCTCATCGCAGAAGATGATTTTTTGATGAAAATTAGGGTCGTTGTCTATGGTCGTTTACCTTCAGCTCTTGGCTCTTGAGTCTCTTGCAAGGACGCAAAATTCGCCAAGTAAGCGAGGCGAAATCGATCGCCTCAGATTCTTCTGCACACCATCACGAACACCGGCGATGTCTTCAGCAGATCTTGTGTTTCGTCTACGTACGAGTGTTGGTTGATCGTTTACTGAACCAGTGGACTCAAATTTATCCACCACACTGCGAATAGTCCTCTTGGTAGGACGATTATGGCGACTGTAAAACGGGCGAATCGCGAGGGACGTTGCCCAAACGTTGCACCCCATCCACCCACACCCATTTTGATTAAACAATTGTATCATTTGCACGTGCTGTTGAGCGCTATATTCGGCAATGGTGATTTGTTAAAACAGAATAAATTGTAGTCAATTTGACAGATCAAGCTTTGACAATAGGGCCGCTATCAACTGTCAAAGTTCGAAAGTCCCTATTGGACGACCCTTTATTTAGACAATAGCTAGCTCGGCAATTGTCCAAGAGTGTTATGAGTAAATAGGAAATCTATAAATATGTCAGATAACGGATTTCAACAGGGGGCCGATTCTGGTTCTGTGAAAAAGTGAATGGAATAAATTGTTTTCACATTCGCTCTCATGCATTGCTTTCACTTCTTCGATTCACTTTGCGCAAATAAGCGATTTGGGTTCAGTGAATAAAATTCTCCGACGAATTATATTGCCGATCCCGAATCTTCTTATCATTTCCCCTGAAGCGCATGCACAGTCAGTGCAATTCTCTCATTTTTCTTATTTTTTTAAGAGACAAGAGAAACGCTTGATATAAATACATTTTTTTCTTCATGAATAAGACAGAGAAGGAGATATGGTTGAATTGAGCATTGTTTGTTCCTATTCATCCTTTCTATTCACAGATTCACTTCCAAATGCCGACGTGAAAAGCAAATTATTCATATGAATGTTTTTGACGTTTGGTTTTACATTTTCGCAGAACAAGAATCGGGTGTTAGGCGAAAGTGTGAAAGTATTCGATTCACTTTTTCACAGAACCAGAATCGGCCCCCAGGTTTATGGCATTCCAAAAACTTGGAGCACTGCAACTAAGCTTTTTAACTGACCCATTTTCAGATATTAAAAACAAAGAAAAATTTCTTTTTATTTGGTTCCATAAAACAAGTGTTTTTGACGAAGTATGAAGCATCCCTTCTACTTTAAAGAAACTTAGCACTTCCATCACAAGTTCATTTCAATAATGTGAACCGTGTTAACACCTTCTATTATATATTTAACATATAGCAAACGCGGCGTGTACTCAAAGCATTCAAACAACAAGCTACAAGTGATTATTAAGTTTTGCGTGTGATTTATTTGTCGGACGCAATAAGCAGCATCCCGCGTGTCTTTTAAATCAACCACAAAATTGCAAGTGTCATCGGATTGTCAGTCATGCGACTCATTTTTTTTCACGAACTAACCTTTCAGGGCTTTTTAAGTAGATATGTAATTCAAAAATTACAGGTACCTCAATTTAAATGATCATCTAGTATTTAATGTCAGTAATTCAATACGCCTTATGTCATTGCCTCGTAATAGTCAGAAAGAAAACTGTGTCTATTGTAATAGCATCAAAAGTAACAAGTAACAACTCTTTGGTTTTAAAATTGATGGAGATACAATAAACAAGCTTGCGTGCTTAATTTGAACTTAATTTTTTACGTGGACATGTTGTTAGCTTAGTTTTGATTCCCCTCCTTAAAATTGAAGCTTTAGTAATGTTAAATAATTTCTTATAGCGTCCATGAATTTTTGTTCATGTTTTTTTTAAGAAACAAAAAATAAACCTAATTGAATACTTATAATTATTGTGGACTTAAAGAAAAGAAATTATTTAATATTTGCTTAGAAAAAATTACGTTAATCAAGGTCTGATAAAATTTTCTATTTTTCGAGAAGTATTTACCTACTTATGAAACTCATAAGTCTAACTCCACATTGAAGGTATAGATTTCCTCTTTCCATGGGCAGTGAATTATGTAAATAAAACTTCCCCTGAACTCAACAAAAACGTACCCCGAAGAGAGATCTTGAAGAAACAATTATAGTTTTTCTTGTCTATAAAATAACAACTTTTCTTAATTCCAGTTTTATTAATTCATTACCAATTATACCATTTATCGTTAACTCATGAAACTTTCATTTGAGTCTTTGGGATTTTTTTAAACAAAAGTTATTTCCATTTCTTTTTAGTATGAAAAGTGCCAAGGTTAAAAAATATTTACATACATAAATATTATATTTATTTTTTCCCATTAACTCATAAAACTAATAAAAAATCTAATTAAGAAAATAACCTACTTCTTTGTTGTAGGATCTTATAGGTCTTGTTTATTTTCTTAAAACCTCGAAAGTGACACAAAACGCCCACATTTACTATCTTCACAGGCCCGGATACAGAATTTTATTTATGAAAGGGGTGGAGATTTAATTTAATTCAAACTCATTCATAAACGAAGAAGAAGAACGAAACAATAGAAAACGTATCGTTTTTGTTGTTATTTAAGCGGAGAGTAATGAATACAAATTTGAAGAATAAAGAGTTTAAAAATAATTTATTCTAACACTAAGCACTAAAACAAATTTATTTGGCTGGCTTTAAAAAAAAGCTATAACATGATATAGTAAGTATTGCCGTTGTGGTTTTATATTCATTTTCTATTTTGAATACTTTTTTTTTATTCGCCCCTCCTACCTAAAGGAGTGGACAAATAGTGTGGGCTAATAGAGTGTGTGAGGTTAGCCCCCCTTTTTTGGAATTTGTTATTTTTGAGGGTTGTTCTTGTTGAAAAATATTCAAAAATGGAGGTTTTAGAGCCAAAAAACCTTTTTTGACCTAGCCCACCTTTTTTCGAAATCAAATTTTTGAAAGTTGTTCCAGATTGTTATAGTTTTTTTTTAGAGAGCCGTTTATTTGGATTTTTGAAAAAAACGTTTGGAAGGCTTTAACTTTAAAAACAAACGTCCTACAATTTTAATTTTTTGGAACAATGGTTAGAACATTTTTTGAAACCCGAAAAAAATTCAAAAATAAGAATTTTGGAAAAAGGGGGACTAGAATTTATTAGAATTTTGCCCATAACTTTTGAAATTTTGAACATAGGGGTCTAAATACTTGGAACAATGTGCAGGACAATCTGGAACAACTTTCAAAAATTTGATTTTCAAAAACGGTTTTTTGGCTTTAAAACCCCCATTTTTGAATATTTTTCAAAAAAAATTGGAACAATGGGGAACAAATCGGGAACAACCTGGAACAACTTTCGAAAATAGCAAATTCCAAAAAAAATGGGGGCTAACTTCACGCACTAGGGCTAATATCTTAAAATCATGTTCATATTATGTACTAACAATACAAAAATTGATGCTTTTATTACAAAATGCACAATTTTGGGACTATAGGCAGCCTCACTATATAGAAAAGTAAATTCCCTAACTCTTACGGTTGGTTTATTTCGAAACGGTTATTTTTATGAAAAAAAGTAGGCTAATGTTTTATGTAGGAAATTTGCTAAGCTACTTTCCGGCGATTTTTTCCAAGTAAAATGCTTTATTGACTGGACTATTTGTGCAATATTTTTATCTTGAAAATTTTTTCAGAAAAATTGATACTAATTTCCAAGAAATTATTTCATATGAATAAAACACCCTAAAAACTATAGCCCTAGTCCGAATCTAGGATACTACACCACAATTCAAGTTTATTGGAATTTTTCGTATAGATATATGTTTGGCCTTTTTTGTTTAATTTTCTTGGGCCATCTGTATAGTAATTTAAGCGACGATTGTGTTAAGTACATCACTCAAATAGAATACGGAACGGATACTATGAGTTGTGTGTCATTATCAGTGAAGCAGCAAATTATCAACTGTGCAAAGGTTGCACCACTCTGAAATAACTGCCCCCGTTAAGGATGGAGGGATATTTCGTTTATTAAATGACAAAAATGAAACACTTTTTGAAAGCCAGAATTCTGTTCTTTAATTTAAGCCTAAATCTTTACTTTGAAACGCGGTGCATTTGTGTGAATTTCTACTCAAAAGTCGACTAAAGTTATCTAAAAAAAAAAAAGTAAAATGTGTAGAAATTCACACAAATGCACAGGCCACATATTATTTTTCGAAAAAAAATTGCTTTTAAACTCAAAATGTTGAAACAAAAATTATGACAAAAATGTGAATATCGTACCAATTTGTTTTTAGTATTTACTGCCTTATAAGTTCTTAATCGAACACTGAAAACCAGATGGATTATCTACATACAAAATTGGTGCTCCTGAATTAATGTGAGAGAAAGATCCCGTCTAATACGTAGTAAACATTGCTTGGATATTTCCCTTCTTCAAGCATCCGCACTATTAAATTCTGTCACCGAAAATATCGGAATCTCGTTTTTCAAAAATCGCAAAAAAAAAGTTTTAAAATCCCGTCTGCTAAAAATACTGTATTTTTAAAATCCCTTCTTCTAAAATCCCGCTTATTCAAAATTCCGATGTATTATATAATACCGCTTTTTAAAAATACCGTGAAATACCGCAAAACCCGTTTTCTAAAATAAATACATATTATATTGAAATAAATAACAAACAGCCCTATTTTGCTATCTGAACCGATCGATGTTCGATTCACGTAAATTGTTCACATAAGAAGGAGAAAAAACCAAAACAATAGAAAAAATATTGTTTTTGTTCTTTTTGTTTAGTGGACTATATTGAATTATATTCAATTGGAAGACTTTTTGCGACCTAAGTGTCCGATATTCTATTGTTTTGGGTTTTCTTCTTCGTATATATTTACATATGCCTGACCACAGGCAATCATTTCTAGGTGTCTGAATTTAAACAATTTCCCCTAGAAAAAATACAATTTACAGCCTATCATGGCTGCAAAATGTATTTGTGTCGATAAACATCGACTAATATCTTGCGTCTTAGAAAGGTATACGGCAGCATCTAACTGATGAGCCCAAATGGCGTGCCTGGGTGAAACGCATATAAATACATATATCGAACACTTAGGTCGCAAAAAGCCTTCCAATTGAGTAAATTGTTCACTTAATTTGTCACAAATTATTCTCTAAACTCTTCAATCTTTTAACTTCAAGGCTCTATCAATAATTAATTATTTATGAAGTTCTTGAGAGAATCTAATTGTTAAAATTTAATTTTTATCGCTATTTACATACATATATGCTTTTGGGAATATTCGTTTTCCTCCGACGGATATCAGAATACGAAAATTCACGCGAACGTTTAACAGAATAGAGCTGATAATGTTGTATTGTTTGAACATTTTCAAAAAAATAAGAATTTCTCGACTTAAAGAAAATTAGTTTTATTTTCGCTGTTCACGTTTGTTTTTGTTAAAAAAAAAAAATTATTCCTTAAAGCCATCAGACAGTTGTCAGATCTTACAATATTGTCAGATATGTCAATAAAAAAAGCTGTCCCAAATGTATTACAATCATCTGAACACACAATTTTGTCTGACAATATTGTCAGAAACGTCATTGTCAGGTAATTGTCAGACGATAATCTGAAAAAAAATTGTCAGGTGTCTTACAATCGTCCGAACACAAAAGTTTAATCATTGTCAGACGTTTAGGACATTGTCAGACTCATTGGTCATTGTCAGAAGTTTCCATTGAACTCATCTTACAATTGCTGACAATTTCTTCATTTTCCGAAATGTCAATGAAACCCATGGGTTGTAGTCGAGTTGGTTAAAGAGAGATAAAAAAAACATTTGTGTTGAAAATTTGTAGTTTTTGCACAACAGAATAAATAAACTCAAAAAGAAAATATCTATAAAGCAATGGTAATCACTTCAATTATATTTTATATCAATTCTTTGTGTTGTGTTGTTTTATTCTATTTATTATGAATCGAGGAACCAATTACCAAATAAATGCATCATGAGAATCAAATACTTATGGGCGCTGGAGATCGAAAAACCAGTGCCACAGATTGCTTTATATATAAAAAAAAATTCCTTTTTTGTTTTTTAATTATTTTTCAGCACACACAAAATTGCAACACAACCAGGACAACTTTTTTAAAAGATGTAAACAATCAATAAATTTTTTGTATAGATCTGCTAACCGTTTGAACAGAAAATTTTAAGGCTGACAATATTGTCAGATATATTTCTGTCCGAAAATTGTCAGACAAGAGCTGACAATCAAATTGTCAGACTTTGGGACGAGATCTACCAACCGTGTGAACGGATAATTTTTCATTGTAAGAAGTATGTCAATTTACAGCTATTGTCAGACCGCACTGACAGTTCTGACAATATTGAAAGATCTGACAATCGTCTGTACTTAGCTTTATTATTTTGAGAGCAAAACTGAGAAATTTTTGCGTCCTGTTTCTGTAACTCCAATTGCTGAAATTAACAGTAAAGAGTTTGTTTCTTTTACGTCCAATAATAATTAATGGTGGCTGTTTTTTTCTAAGTAAATAGGTATCTACATTAATACAATGGTGTATCAAAATTTTAAAGCAATCCCAGACAGAGATTTTTTTATTTGCAAGACACACATCTATCAAAAACAGTACTTCCTTATAAGATTTTTTAAAATACTATATTATTATATACCTACCCCACCTGAATTGTATTTCAATTATCTAATTTATTCAAATATTCAATTAAATAATGTCAGGTGTGGTAAATAGCTATATACAGTAGTAGTAAAATCTTACGCATTTTTTTTAATTAAAAGCTTTTGGTGAATTTAATTTGCATACATATAGACATATTATATTTCGTGTGTCATTAATTAAGCGCTTCACTAAACCCTGTCGTAACCTTGAGTTTTTTTTTAAATATTATTTTGAATCTAAGAAAATATAAAAATAAAATAAATTTTGTACTGAAATTATCTTGAAAATTCGATAATGGTATTTCCTTGCCTAAATTGTTTATTGTCTAATTGCAATAATAACAATGTCGCCTGCCAAGAAAGTCTTAGTAAATTGCTCATTGGAACAACATAACAATATTGGATGGGTTATAAACAACACGCAATCCATACAAATTGCTGATAAACTGGCTATAGTGGCGGCTATATTATGATGATGACATCACATGAATCGAGATTATCTATTTAGGAATAAATATAAACAATTTGTAATGAAAGTAGTTACATAGGTATAGGTATATAAAATGTCTATGTATCTTTCTCAAAATTTAGCTAAATTAGGATGCGTTTATGTTGAAGATGTGATAAAAGTGACGACAAAATAAACATCAAAGTTTTACTCTCTGCTTTGTTGCGATCATGTTTAAATTACGGTAGGTAACAGCTGGATATTTCGATAGTTTTTTTTCCACAATGTACTTTCGAACTCCTATTCGAAAAATAATTTTCATCGTTTATCACACCTCTAACAAGGTGCGTTTCCCTTATACCTTTATTTAAACGAAGATTTACACTTCCGCCCACACCTACCGAAATATATGTATAATAACCAACCTGCTACCTAAAATTGAATTTTATTACCCGGTCGGCCAAACTGCCATAATTAACCCAAGCTGAAAGCTCCACCACCCACCGATGTGACAACAATGCATGATACTCACGATACACACAATTCGACATCACTGAATTTATTAATATTTTTTTGTTGACGTCTTACAGTTCACACTATCTTGTAGCGCTAAATATAACAAGAGGACGTACGAGTTTGGAATAATTCGAAGCTTACAAAAAAGAAGTAGAATGCGAAAAATCTACTCGTGATTTTTGTGATTCTCGAATTAAAAGAGTAGAGAATATGTTTCCAGCTGTGTACAGTGTACTGTTAACTGTTTACAGATTGTATTATCTCGCATACCTTTTCAGGTTCCTTTTCTGAGTACATTTCGTTCGAGTATCATTAAAGTCAAACTTTTTTGGTCTTAAAAAGTTCTCTACCCGCTAAAAAAAACAACACAAACATATATATTATGCCAATAAGACCCACAGTACACATATTAAAGGTAATATCATTAGCGTTTTCATTTTTGTTCAGTTCTGCGCATCTGTCAAAATTGAGGTATTATGGTGGTAAAATGGTGAGTCCTGTGCCCCTTTCCTTGTCTAATTTCAATACTTTTTTGTTTCTAATGATGCGCGTTGAGTTCCTGTGGTCACTGGAACAGCATTTTTAATTTTTTGACATTAGGTTTTGATTATCTCATTAAATCGCAGGGGATGGGGTTCAGTTAACAGAATATAGGAATATGGGTCTGAGTTTTACTCCTGTAGCTGAAATTAAAATAGCTTTGGGTTCCAGTAAAACCCGGATAAGTGCCTATCGCATAAGTGCCTAACCCACATAAGTTCCTTTTTTTTTGAGAACCAAAATTTTGAGAATTTGTTCATATAAAACTCATTTAATAAGTACCTTTCGCTTAACTACCTTCCCCGCTTAATTGCCTTTTATTTTGTATACTTTTATTGAAATTTAACTGAAAAAAATTCTTTTAAGTACACATTTTAAATCAGCAGAAAAAGACAAAAAAAGCTTCTTTTCAGTCCTTTGTTGTGTTTCATGCTTTACAATTCAAATATAAAAAATTAATCTACTAAAATGGGGGAAACTAAGTGGGTTTTAAACTGTCAAAGTAATTTTGTTTTGTTGTTAAGGTAAAATGCCTGAAAAACTGACTTCACTTTCAATTAAACAAAGAACTACAAATCCTCCGTCTGGTTAAAAAACAAAACAAAATCAAGAAAGGAAATTGCTGAACAATTAAAATGTGATGTTTCTACTACTAGATAATCGAGTAGCATAAAACCAGTGGCGTAGCGTTGGTTTTTGCCGACCGGGGCAGAGTCAATTTTTGCCGCCCCTAGCAACTTTTTTTTTGAAACCTCAATTTTTTTTTTGTTAAAAAAAATCAAGTGAAACAACATACCTTGTTATATTTTTTTTATTGGAAGTACAATTGAAGTATTCAACACTAGTTTTATCAAAAACGGTTCGCTTGTTTTTTAGTGTTCAATAAAAGGTGATAAATTTACCACAGCTAGCTAATTTAAATTTTTTTAAAGATTCAGATATTACTGAGCAAAACTGTATCAACTATTTTAACATTTTTCAGAACAAATTTTGATATATTTTTTTGAGTTTTTAACCAATAATAAAAATTCGTAAAATTTGCCATCTTAAAACAAATGCTAACATTAGGTTATGCGAAAGTGCCATTGGCCAAACCGAAGGTTTTTTTTTTGTAGTCTCACTCTCACATAGGATTCGAACCGCAGTACTAAAATTTGGGAGTAAACTTGTAAAAACATGAACTAAATCGAAAATTTCCCGAGTAGGTTTTAAAATTAACCAAAATTTCAAGTTTTCGAAAACCATATTTTTAACAAAAATTTTTTTAAAACACATCATATAAATTCTATTCGTTTCACAACTGAATAGAATTTAGATTCAGACATTATAGTTGCAAAATATAATAACACAGGGGCCTCTTTCCGTAAAATAAAAACGATCGAACGATATCCTTCTGGCAATACCCATCTCTATCACATAAAAAGGGAAAGATAGGTATACAGCTATTGCCAAAACGATATCGCTCGATTTTTGTTGTTATACGGAATAAGGCCATAGGGCATTTACTTTTATATTTTGGTTTGACTAAGGAAATTAAAAAAAAAAATTGCTCAAAATATACGGAGTAGATTTATATATTTTAAAATTGAAGAGGAATTGCAATTATTGGCTGTGTCACCACTCGGAAACTTTTAAATAATTTCTTTGGACAGATAAAATGTATATCCATTTTGAAGAAAAATGGATCCAAATAAAAATAAAATACCTAAACAGAACATACAAAAATCTTTTACATTAACGCCTGTTTTGATAATATATTTTTAAAAAATTGCCTCTCGTACATGTTTAAAATTTGCCGCCCCCATATTTGGGAAAATTGCCGCCCCAAGCAAAGTGCCGCCCGGGGCCTGTGCACTCCTTGCCCCTGCCACGCTACGCCACTGCATAAAACAAAACAAAGCTGGAAGAAGCTGCACAAAGAAACCAAAACAATAAACGAAAACGATTAAAATAAGATTAAGTAACGCAACACAAACCAAAATAACTGATTATTTTACTTTGTATAAATACAAGGTTGGCTTTTTAAAAGTTTACCGATACTAATCAGTTGAGGTACCTAATGTATTTTCTTATTTTTAAAATAACATTTAATGTTTTTTTATTGTAAATTTTGTTTGTATTATATGCACTTTGCTTATATGCACTTAAGCGGGTTTTTTATAACTGCCTAACCCGCATAAGTACCTCTCAAAATGAGGCATTTATGCTGAGGCACTTTTCCGGGTTTTACTGATATGAAATAACGTGTAACTAAACTAAATTTTAATGAAATCGAGAAATTGTAAAAACCTTTATTTTGTTGAAATAGTTAAAAATATATAAATCTGGTCAGTGATTAAAGAGTTTCTTTCCTTCATAACCCGAGTTTGACTTGCTTTCTTCGAGAATACCCTGGACATCGACGAGCTTACCTCAGCCTCGAGAAAAAAAGCATCACAACATATCTATGTAGAGTCTGATTAAAACAACATAAGTCCAAAATCTTTATTTGAAATAAATGCATATTAAAGTACTAAAAATTTACTTTAAATCCAGTTAAAGAACAAAACTGAAGTGTTGTTAGGAATATGGAATATCTTATGAATCGGTTCACTTTTATTGTTAAGACCAAATGAAAATAGATTTTTTTGTATAGTTCATGTATCTTTAAATCAGTTTCGAGAAAACTAACTTAAGCTGTTTTGACCAGACTCCATAGATATTCGATATTTTTATCGTCAAAAAAGTGCTTATAAATGCTGAATTTTGGTGGAGCCTGGGCCCTGGATAGCTTTAATTTGTATGTGCTAAGCAGTGGCACTTAAACGGGGGGGAAGGGTTTCGGTTCCGGATCTCCCCATAAGCATTTAAACCGAATATCTTTATATTTATTAATTTATTTAAAATGTATTTTCTATTCGAGCTATATTTGGTCTACGTTTGACGTAGGTACTTAATTCCAGAAAAATCCATCGTTTTATAAAATTTTCAATTTTGAAAAAAAAATTTATGCTGTATTGTGTGGCCATGTGCCGTAAATATTTTTTCATTAAATTCAAAAATTTGCAAATTTTACGAATGAATTTTTTTTTTTCAAAATTACGATTTTTTAAAAAGTTATACTGAGTTCTGTTGTTCTGCCATGCAACGAAAATATTAAAAAAAAAATTCGCGTAATTGCGCTGCAACTTCTCAACAAATTTATTTTCTACGTGAAGTGCAGAGCATTGACATTTTCGATGATGAAAAAAAATGTTACCTACTGTATTTTGCTCAACTTGCGCTGCCATGTGCAGTAAATTTTTGGATATGTTGACACCCTTTTGGATAGGATCTTGAACCCAAGGAATTCTTTGTTAAATAACAGGTGATGATTACTGATGCAACAACCACTCGAAGCTATCTGAACATTTTTGGAAGGGTAGATAGCCTAGCGGAGGCACTCGACGTGGGCAATTTGCCTGAAGGGTGGTGTGACTGTCAAGCAGAAGTTGAGCACAATATAGAGCACAACTTTTTTTTTTAACGAAAATGACGGTGCTAACTTCACGCACATAAATAATGTAGAACAAAGCTCACGCAAGTGTTATTTGCCTTTAAATTATCAATTTGTAGTTAGATTCCCCCCCTTGATCAAATCCTGGATTCACCAGGAGCATTAGTACGTGGGCAGTGGCGTACGCCGGGGAGGGTGCGTACGCTACTGTACGTGGGACACATTAGGCTATTTAGTTTTGTATAGTAAATTGCACGAAAACTATCAATTTTTAGGAAAAAATTCAAAGCCAAAATATTTTCTTATAAAATTCTACACAAAAAAATTGGAACACTTTTTTAAGGTTTTTAGATTTTGAGAAAAATATATCGCAGCCTTAGAATGAAAGTGACCTAACTCAATATTTTCGTAACTTCTTATTTTTCAATAAACTGACCTTAGAAACCGAAATGAACTCTAAAACCAGGTTGTAAAAAAGATGCCAAATTTTTAAGTTAGGTCACTTTCATTCTAAAAGTGCGATATGCGCAAATGCGTCTTAATAACTTCCAACTTATGTATGTACATATGTAGGTGCCAGCTATAATTTTCATTGAAACTCATCATTGAAAATTTTATTTATATTGATGCCCAAATGAAGCTCATGATTCAATTATTATTATTTTTTGACAAAAAGAAAAACTAATTTTGGCCAGGCCTTCGACTTAAAATTACTTTTATTATTTTATACCAATGGTCGTTGAAATATTAAACGTAATTTTATGTGGAACGTCCGGGTAAAATTAATTTTTTTCTGTTGACAAAAAAAATATCAACTGAGTCATAAACATGTATACATATTTGTATAAAAATAATCACTGATTTTTATTTGTAAGTGCTTCAAAACTTAAAAAAAAATTTTTCAATGATGAGTTTCAATGAAAGCTATAAATGGGGTAACGTAAATTAAGGCCAGACAAAATAACGCCAAATCTCAAATTAGGATTATTTCGTCATTAAATTGGAAATAGCGGCCAAATTGGTTTTAATTCTATTTTCAAATCAAAATAAGGCCAAATTTGTTTTTGAAAACAAATTTGCATTGATATAATTGTGTAATTCAATTATTATTGTTATTAAAACTTTATTGAAAACATAAATAAATTTTATTAACAATTATTAAATAAATATAGCGCTAGCTACCAAGACCTTTCCCTAAACTATAATGCAATTACCAATCAGCCTTATTATGAGTTACAACCGAAAAATATTTCATTTTAAAATTTTGTGTTCGTCCGTTTTATCGTGAGTTTCGTCCGAACGAAATTTCGTTAATTTACTAAAAATGAGTCAAAATTTAGGCTGCCGCATTTAGGCTTACCATCCGTCAGGATTTCGCCTGACGCGTCAGGCTTTTAATGTCCGATCAGGCTTTGGCTAGGTTTCGTCCTTTGTCAGGATTTTTTATAATTAGTTTTAATCGTGCATCGTTAGAAGAAAAACGTTTACTGAATGGTTTCAAATCGAAATGCTTGTAAATCGCAGTGAACATATTCATTTTTTCATTTAGTTGTCACTTTTTAGAAAGGGACAAAGAGTTGTGCAATAGAGTGATTCAAAAAAACACCTTTCTCGAAATTCAACCGGGACCTGGCGAAATTATGAAGCTTAGATTGAAACCAAAAAAATAAGACCGAAAAATTCAAAATCGAACACCATTTAGAGCTCGCTACCAGCGTTTTTTCAATAATTTTTCTTTTAAGTCTTTGAAAATCGTAATTTTTCTCAAATGTCAAAAGTTGCATAACATTTTGAGTTTTGGTGCTAAAAGCATGAAATTTTCAGGTCTTGTGCTTTAGTCGGCGGATTTTGTATATTTGCGGTCTTTTTAGGCGTTTAGCTACTTTCCATAAATTGATAGATGAGACAAAATAATGAAATCAATACTCCAAATCATCCAAAAATTTTGTTCCGAATCGCCGATTTCTACTTTGGGCGATTTCATATTTCCATTTGGACGTTCTGATTAAGAAAATTCTTTGTTTTAGGGATACTCGTAAATAAAATTACCAAATTTGTAATATAAAATCACTCAGAATTAATTTTTAGACATTTTGAAATAATATGACAAATGTATTAAAATGTAAAATCACCAATATGACATTTTATCAGTGATTTGATTTTTATTTTTTTTATTTTGGGCTTTATTTTGGGTCATTCATTTCGTGGTTTCAAGTTGGTAGGGCTGGGATTTGGCACCTGTCAAACTCAGCTGTCATCTAAAGTGTCATAATATTAGCTGAATGTTTGCCATTTACGATAATGGATCGCTTAACAATCGAACAAAGCGTTAAAATTATTAAAACTTACTACAAAAGTGGTGATTCAAACGTAGCCACTTTTCGCGCATTACGCGATTATTATGGTGGTCATAATCGACCGACTAAGCAAGCAATCTGTAAAATTGTGAAGAAATTTGAAGAGGGTAAAAGCGTTACTGATGTCGTAAGGCCTGTGCATCATCGTAATGCACGCTCAGTCGAAAATATTGCTGCTGCAATTGCAAATGTTGCTGATGATCCGAATTTATTGATTTCCCGGCGTTCGCAGCAATTGAACGTGTCGTAAACCGATTTTTTTTCCGACGATTGAAGATCATGACTTGAACGATATGTGGTTCCAACAATACTGGGCAACACGCCTCACGACAAATTATGGCTTTATTGCGTGAGAAGTTTCCTGGTTGCGTAATTTCTCGTTTTGACGATGTCAATTGGCCACCAATATCATGCGATTTGACACCGTTTGATTTTTTCTGTGAGTCTACGCAAAAGACCGTATTTACGCGAATAATCCCCGAACTCTAGACGTATTAAAACTAACATTACTCAAGTGATGGCCGAGATAAAATGATGGGAAAAAATGGTTAAAAATTACCTCAAAAGAATCGCATGCTGCGAATTTTCCCGAGGCGGCTATTTGCATAATATTGTTTTTCACACTTAATGGCAAAGTCCAAACTTAATAATGAAATAAAATATTCATCAAAAATGTATCACTTCACTGTGTGTATTTTATTAGCTTTACTTTCGAAACCGAAAAATGAATGACCCTTTATATTGCAAAAAAAAAAAACAGCTAAATCAAATGACTCGGAGTGTTTAAGCGAATTTGTTTTCATTAAAATCATTAAAAAGACTCCAATTCTAGTTAAACTTACATAATATATTAAATCAAAACAAAAGCCAAAGTTGAATGAGCTTACACCTCAAACTCTTCAGCATGCAATTCACATTTCACAGAATATCTACATATTTTATTGAAAAATGTAAAATAATTAACTCTCAGGAAATCTCTGCTCATAAATCTTAAAATTAATAAAATAATAGCCTGCATTGCACTTCATAATGATATAGCACTATGGGCATCTACATTGTTTTGAAGAGAAGTAAGGTAAGGTAGTGAGTTAGGAGGTATACACTCATCGTGTGTGCAAATACACGCGTCTATAGCGAAACACCTGCTGGCAGCGTGCCGGTGCCGCCATCAAAAATAGTCTATAGGTAGAGTAAGTGTTATTGTGCTTTATGATCTCGCTTATTCGCGCAGTTTAAAGATTCTATATAAAACCTTATGACAAAAGCTCAGATAGATTCAGTTCTAATCAATGTGAAGATTTGCTAAGTCCGCTTAGGTTCTTAAAGTGATTATTGTTATTGATTCTTTACATATTTTGGAGTGTAACTATATCTATATCGTCCTTTTTTACGGTTGCGGATAAACACTTGAATATCTTACTTGTTTGCAACAACTATAACAACGCATTTTTCAATCAAGCTTGTGTCCTTTTTACAAGTAAGAAACAATTTGTGAGAAGTAAAGTTAAATGTTTTCTAATAAAAGATCAGTTTTTGAGTGCAAAAAAAACTGTTTGAACATTATAATACTGAATTTTCTAATAAATTAATTCCTAGTCCTTACGATTGTAAAATAATTATAAATATTTTCAAATTGTACTCATCCTAAAATCAAGTTAGTTAAATAAAAAAAAATAAAATAAAATAAATTAATTATTAAAAAAAAAAATAGTGAAAAAACATTGGAACAATTTCGAACAAACGCGAATTTTCAAAAATCTTGTATTTTCAAAAATCAGGAAAAACTACCAATATCTCAAGAAAATCGTGAAATTTTGTATCTTATTTTGAGACATAAATGAATATCGTGTATATTTTCAGTTTATTAAATAAAAAATTTATTCTTCTAAAAAAAAAATAAAAACAAAATATATACAGATAATTAACAAATTTCGTTCCGGAATTCTATGGCGTCTATTGAAACATATCACACCCTTAGAATGAAAGTGACCTAACTAAAAAATTCGGCATCTTTTTTACAACCAGGTTTTAGAGTTCATTTCGCTTTTAAAGGTCAGTTTATTGAAAAATCAGAATTACAGAAATTTTGAGTTATTCATTCTAAGGGTGCGATATAGCATTGGTTTTAAGTTTTTGAGGTGCTTAAAAAGCAAAATCAGTGATTATTTTGATGCCAACATAAAGTTGATGACTTTATTATTAATTCTTGCCAATAAACAAATTTTATTTTGCCCAACCTTCCACAAGATATGAATTTCTTTATTTCAACGATTGAACTACCTTATCACTGAAATCTTTGACATCATTTTACTTGAAAGGTCGAGAAAAAATGAATTATTTTTTTTGTAGAAAATATAATTGAGTCAAGAGCTTCTTATTTGCCTGAAAATAACACAAGTCAACATGAATTTTGTGTTTGAAAAAAGGGTATGAAAATTATAAAGTTGTACCTATAGTAACCCGAAAAACAAATATATTTGATAGAAAAGTTTGCATTTGTAGCCAGGATAACGGGTTAACAGGTTATTTTTAAAAACTATGATTTAAATTTTCATTTTTTTTTAATCAAAACAAATAGATTTTTGATTAATACACGAATATCTTTAATTTTTGAAATAAAAATATTATTAAACAAAAAAAAATACTTTATAATGCAAAATTAAAAAGAAAAAATTAATATCCTAATTTTTTTCAATTTTTTTCAAAATATTGAGTTTAAAAATTAATTTTTAAAAAGTATTGACTTAAATAATTTTATTTAAAAACAGAATTAAAGAATGGATTTCTGGCTTTAAAAAAGATATTACATGACACTGTAAGTGTTGCCGTTGTTTTTAAATATTTTTTTTTCTATTTCAAGTCATTTTTTTAAGAAAATTCTAAAATGGCGGCTTAAGCACCAGTCCGATTTTCCCAAAAAACTACCCATTAGCTCCTAATAACCCCCTCTTACGAATTGTGAAAGAAAAGTTAACAATACAATTTTTTCAGGTCAAATTTTTTTTCCTACTGGGAAACACATTAATTTAAAGGCAAAAATAATGAAAAAGTTTTTTGTTATAGCCATTACAAAAGCAAACTTTTAAGTGAATATTGATATTATTTATTAATTTTGGTGCATAGTGAATATAAAAATCGTAAAATGAATGCTAGGACAAGATTTTTTTTTTTGTTGAGTTGTGTAATCAGTGATTTTGGTTTTTGAGTGTCTCAAAATTAAAATTTTCAATGATTCAGTTTCAATGAAAGCTATAACAACTGGCACCTATTTGTCTACTTTTCTGTTGCTTTACAATCGAAACCGTGTGCTAAAGGATTTTCTTTAAAAATAACGGATCATTTTTTTCTTTGAAAATGACTTGCTGTATAACGATCATTAATAATTCTTTTTCCGATACAATGTAATGCTAAGGCTGTTTTTTGTGAATTTCCATTTTTTATATCAGATTTATGACCTGATATACGGTTTTTAAGTTTTTGCATTGATGTTCCTACATCAGACATAGCCCACAAAATTAGGTTACAAATAACGATCATTTAAACGAAAAGTAACATGATCGACTTTTTATTTCCATGGCTAAGATTTTTAACGATTCAATATATTATATTTGTAATTCCTTTCCTACAGATACCTACCTTAGTAAAATATAAATATATACTAAAGCCCTTATAGAAAAATGTTTAAAAAAAGCTTGAAAATTGGTCTTCAAATTGATTTAATAAACTCTTACAATTATTTTAGCCGAAATTCTAATTTCTTCAATTTAAATTTATCCGAAAATAATAATTTATTTTTATATATCAACAATGTTTTTTAAATACATATTAACAAAAATTGTGTACCAATTTTTAGCATTTAAAATATCTATACCTATAGAATAAGAAAAAGATACAAATTGAATTTTTTTTTTATGAAATCCAATTTTATTCCAACATTTTCGAAGCTAATGAGTGATATAAATTGATCAACATCGGTTGCGCCGGCGACCGCACAGTGGCCCGTTTATGCAAATCTAGTGTCAATAATCATTTTTAGGGTTGGTCTATTATGCAAAACTCTTAAGTTTATTGAATTAACAAATGTTTGGAGCATTAAAAATAAAAACAAAATTTCGCTTGGATGAACAATTTAGCTTATAGAGCCAGTCAAGGTAGACAAATTTTTATAGTGGCAAAAAAAAAATAATTAAAAATTTCTTTTTTAGTTTTGAGTGTTAAAATTGAGGGAAGTGCGTAAAAAAACTTGTGTTTTTTCTGTTTTACTTTGTATATTAGTTTATTATTAAAACAAAAAAATGTTTTTTTTATTTAAGAACTTTTGTATTCAATGTTTTTTGAAACACTACTTTTGACACACTTTTTTCAACTTTAAATTGAGTTAAGAAATACGCCTCAAATTGCTGCCTTTATAAATTAACGGAAAAAAAGTTCTTATGTATTTTTTCACATAATCCCAAAAATTCAGCTGTATAAAGTTACATAGAGCTGTGCTAGAGAGATTGGATTTGAAGAAGTCGGTCCATTTTTTTTTTTTTTAATTTTGAGTCTGAAAATTTATTTTTCGAAAACTATGTATTTACAAAAAAAATTTATTTAAAAACAGAATTAATGGATGGAATTCTGGGTTTAAAAAAAGGTATAACATGACATTGAAAGTGTTGCCGTTGGGTTTAAATATTTGTGTTTTTGCTAATTCAAGTCAATTTTTTCATAAGGGGGGAAGTGACCCTCCCCCCCCACTACCATATGATTTTTTTCTTGTCTCGATCTAACCTAAACGCTCTAGCCTTTTTTTACATCTTATCCAAAACACCCTGAATATTTTTGGTTTGTTTAATTTTTGTCCACTATTTGACTTGTAATCTACCAAAAAATATTTTTTAGTACCTACACTTAAACAAAAAATAAAAATAGTATTTAAAATTTTTTTTTTTTTTTTCTATCCCCACTGTCTAGCTTATATTGTTTTTTTTTTTTTTGCCCACTGTTTCACTCAACTAAGTTTCAAAACACTCTGCTGTTACTCTAATAAATTTAAACTCTAGACCTTTGTAAAGTGAAATACAAACTTTGTCTATCGCTTTATATACAAATTATTTTGTCAACAGAAAGTTCTGAAACACCCTGTACCTATAGATATTTTTTTGAAACTCACTAGCTTTATAGCCTTAAAAATTCCTTTTAAGGAAAAAAAACATTGTTACAATATCTTTATTCGATTAAGTGTTATGATTTTAGGAACCAAAAAAGTCGAAAAGGGCCACTGTGCGTCTTTGGCATGCATCAAAATACTACAGCGTGTATAGGCTGGGTCAAAGAAGAACAAAATTGTATGGGAGGGAGTGTATCTCTCCCGTTTCGATGGGAGGGGCAATTTTCTAAAAAAATTTAAATAGAAAAAGAACACAAATAATGACACCGGATTTGCATTAAAATCATTAACCTTTCCTTGAAGCCAGAAATCCATTCTTGAATTTTCTTTTTAAATACCTAAAGTTGTTTTAATCAATAGTTTTAGAAAAATTTAGTTTTTAGCACAAAATTAAAAAAAAAACCGCATTTTTTAAAAATATTTTTTTCCAAATTTTACGTTACTACGCACTTTTGTTTTTAATATTCAATGCTTTCATCAATTTATAGTCTAACATTGAAAACCAAATGGTTGTAGGTATTCTAGTTTAAAAAAAAAATACACAAAAATACAAAAATCTACTCTGCTAAATGTAGTCGAGTAGCCTTGTCACCTTAAAGGGGACAGTCTTGCATTAGATCCGGTGGTTCTGATTTTTTTCTGAGTTGTTTATAATGTTGACCTTATGAATAAACTAAGTTTTTGAACTCGAGCGCCAGTCGAAAAATGGTCAAAAATCGAAGAAAACCGCTAAATTTTCGCGTTTTGTTCAGTTATTAACGATTTTAACCCTCTAGTCTAGTCTAGTTTTTGATTAAAACTCCATTCTACGATTGAAAACTGACTATATATTTCCTTCAATTTCTATCTTAAAACGTTTCTGTAGACCCAATAGTTTTCAAACACCAAAAATATTTTATTGAAAATTAAAAAAAAAATAACTATTCAAAATTAGTGAAACCCTCGAATGATATTCCGAGTTCAAGGAAACTATTGAGGTCTACAGAAATGTTTTTAGGCTCAAATAAAATTTGACATTACAATGATAGGAATGGCCATAAAAGTGGGTCTCACAGTTTTGTCTGCCTGCTTTTTCGGTTGCAGCCTAATTGGCTGCTGAACACAATGCCCTGCTGCAACTGGAATCGGAGCCGCAGCTGCAACTGCTTTCAAAAAATGTCATTTTTTTATCTCCTCACAATGAGCTGTATGTACAGCCTTTTGTATATTTTAAAGAAAAAAGCAGCCACGAGTTTATTGTTCACCTTTTTTATTTTCAATATTTTTCTTTTAATCAAAATTTTTTTCGCGACACAAAAAAAACTTCAATATTTTTTTCCGGCACTTCTTTTCTTCATATAAATTGAAACGTTAAAAGTTTTGAAACCAATGCGGCTCAGACTGCAGCTCCGTCTGCAATTGCGTTCCATTCTGCTCGTAGCATAGATTTTGTGTGTATTTAATATTTTGACAGGTGTTCCAGCTCCGACTTCGGCTGTGGCTCTTTCGCATTGTGTTCAGGCAGTAAACGGATGGTTAAATTTTCCTTCAACTTGGTAGCTGGTAGCTTGTGTTTTTAATAAATTCCCCCAGACGTTTTTTTTAGAAATAACGGTACCCGCAATTTAATTTTTTTTTGCATTTTTGGACAATCTTATTTTTCTCAATAATTTTTAATTTATAATGCTTTTTAAGTTGTACCTGTTGCTTTTGTCAAACACGGTTTAAGTGATTTCAATTTTTATGGAGAATGTTTTGAAAAGCTAAAAAAGTATTTTGTACTAAAATTTTGAAAATAATATTTTAAAAAGTTTAAGTTTTTTTTGAAGAAACCGCCATGTTCGATTTCAACTAAACTTGGATCCGAGCAGATTGTCAACGAAAAATTATTCATTTTCATATTCAACCAAAAACGAACGTTACCACCCTTACAAATATTTAAAAACCGTAAAGAAAAAATTTATTTTTCTCGAAAATGACTCCTAGGATTTTGATTAAAATTAGTCTACAGGCTATTATTAATACGATCTACCGGTACACATTTTTCATTAAACCAGTATTAACGGTACCTCTCTTAAAAATATATGTAATTTTATTTGCGATTATCTCATTATTTATTTAACCTTTCAATTATAAATTAAATTAAATTTGTTATACAAGATGTAAGGTGCAAAAGTTGTCACCAGTTGCAAATGGGGGTAAATGTCAATTTTACTTTGACATTTGTGAAGTAAACAGATATAGCGACTCACGCGGTGCAATGCAATAAGCCTCACGAAAATAAAGCCCGTGTATTTCTTCATTCCTACGATTTTCGATTCAACCGATTTTGGTTAAAACTTTGTAAACACACACTTCCAAGCAACCTTATTAATATTGCGCACCGTCATTTAATAAATAATACCTTTCCCACCCACAAAATAACAAACTACATAAATTATATGAGAATATTAACTTTTTTGATATGTTAATTTCAATTCATAAAAGCAAACTAAATAAAATTAATTAATATTCCGTATCCAAACGACTCCAAATCGTTCCATGTAAGAACACTCATCGCAATATATTGTGCAATGTTTGAATGCAAATTAACTTATTATTTTATGTTGATAAAATTTTAGATTTTTTGTTGTTGTTATTATTAATAATACGAACTTCAATGGCAGTGACGGGTCAAGTTAATATCTACAATAATATTAAAATACATACATATAAAGAACTATTTGTAGATAACAAATAAGTAAATTTATTTATGATTTATTTCTGATAATTTATTACATATTATATTGTTGGTATTACAAACCAATTAGATATTCTATACACTTAACTAATTTAATTGTAGTTTTGTCACTTAGAATCATAAATTCTATTGTTATAAAATTCTGTTCATTTCTCCAAGTGACATGTAAACTAATATTGTGTCAAAAATTAAAATTAAAATTTTTAATGAAAGCTAAAACTGGCGTTTATTTTGTTGACAAAAGTCTGAAATGAATTATGAAAACAAAACAAACAAAATTTTTTGACTTTTACCAATATTGCTGAAAAATTCTAAGTTTTACTGGTAAATTCATTTCGGAGTTTTACAGTGACATTTTATATAAATGTAGGAACAAAATGCAAACTTTATAGTAACAAAGTTAAGTGCAAATAACATTTCGGAACACAGTACACATAATAAAGGTAATATCATTAGTTTCGTTCGTTGAACTTTACCCATGGGTTGGCCCAGGTTTTCTTGAAAACTCCAAGAATTGTCAAAAAAATTGAGTTTTTCCGTTTTTAAAAAAACGTCAGAGGGCTTTAAATTGTGTTGTTGACATTAAACGCAAGAAACAAGAAGCTATGTGCTCAATAATTAAAACATAAAATGGCGCAAAATTTTAAAGGATTTAGTACGATTTTAAAGCATTTTGAGTATGATTAAAATGCTTTAACATCGTACTAAATCGTTTGAAAGTTTGCGCCAATATGTTTTAAATTAGTTTCAAAAATTAATTGAAACAACATCAATTTCCATTCCTTTTTTATTTCTATTTGTTATCTTTCAATTTTTCTTTTAATTTCTATTTAAAAAAATGCCATTACCTGCAACAAGCAAATCCACACATGTCACTTTGGCGCAGTTTATTCGTTACTTCAACTAGCCACAGCAAAAAACCTAGTTCTACTCCAGGGCGAGTTCAGGGCGACCGTCTGAAATTTCTCCCTTTCCAATAAAATAGCCTTTTTGGTGGATTTCAAATATTCATAATGACGTTAAAAATTATCAGAATTTTATAAACAACACACCATTTTGCTTGTTAAAATATTTTCTAAAAAAAATATTTAATATTTTTTTTGAAAATGTAACGGTTGGCGAGCAATTCGAAAATAAGGGTGATCAAGCCCAAATTTTTACTCCTTTTTCGTTTACAACTTCTAATTTATTTGCTCGATACATAAATGTTGTATATGGATCTGTAGATAATATAAATTGCAACAAAAAAGTATTTGATCTTTTTTATAAAAAGTAGCAAAAACGGAGAAAAACGCCAAAAATAAATCTTATTTTCAAGATAACGGGACCCCCACAAACCCGAATCTCCTCCAAACTCAGATTTGCAATACTGCATTCAAATCAGGACCGCTTCAAAAATTTTCTCAGATGGTATTAAAATTACTCCCCATTGCCTGTACTATGAGTTTCCATTTTAAATTTTTTGACACTTTCAACTTTGACAACCTGCGCAATATATTACCTTAGATTTGTCTGCTGTGATTTCGGAGCAACTTAAATAACTGATTGAAGTCAATTTAAAGGAAACTTATTTTTGTTATTTTTAATTTTTCTCAAAAACAAGAAAACATTTGCATTTACACTTGAATTAATAAAAAAAGTCTTTATTTTCTTCTTATGTATTTACAAATTGTATTAATAAACAATCAACTGCTAATTCATTTATTATTTGTCTGTAAACACACTCTTTCCCACAAAGTGTGAACTGTTGACTGTTGTTCAAACACAGTACACAATACACATATTAAAGGTAATATATTGCGCAGGTTGTCAGTTGGAAGTTTCAAAAAATTAAAAATGGCTGTTAGAGTGCCCACAGGAAGTCAACGCGCATCATTAGAAACAAAAACAAAATATTGAAATTAGACAAGGAAAGGGGCACTGAATCCACCATTTTACCACCTCGATTTTGACAGATGCGCAGAACTGAACAAAAATGAAAACTCTAATGATATTTCCTTTAATAGATATGTGTACTGTGTTGTACAAATACTTTCTGATTTGAGCTTGTAAATATATACATAAATGTTTCACTAGCTTTTGTTTTTTTTTTATATCTAGGTAATCGTTGGAAAACTATCTCGTTGGGTATTTTTAATTTTATTACTCGTTAGTACCTATACACCTAATTAGATGCATTAGATTTCTTTTATTGGTAAGATTTCGCACTTAAGTCACTGATTAACTAATAACTGGCTGAACATAATGCGCGACGGAACTGTATAGCTGGATTCGCAGCCGAAACATATCAGTCAAAAATATTAAATACACACACATTTTGTGTGGCTGAACACAATGCCCTGCTGAGTGCTGCAACTGGAATCGGAGCCTTCAAAAAAATATCGGACGTCATTTTTTTTATTTGCCCACAATGAGCTTTAATGTAATGTAAGCTTCTTGTAGTTATATTTTAAAGAAAAAAAAAGCCACGCGTTTATTATTCACTTTTTTATTTCCAATATTTTGCTTTTAATACATAATTTTTTTTTCACGAGACAAATAAGCACTAAAAGCTTCAATATTTTTTTCCGGCTCTTTTTGTTCATATACAGTAGTGGACAAGAATTTAGCACATTTTTTGACGAAAATTAAAACTATATAATTTTTTAGTTATTTTCATATTTAAATGTCTTATGTTTATTTTTTTAATATTTCATATACAAAGAAGTTTGTTTTCACCGAACAAAATAATATTTTATTTAATACCTGTAAGAGAAATAAAAAAAAAATTAAAATTAACGACGAAAACAATAATAACAACACGTGGTTGTCAATGAAAACTACTCGTTGTTATTATTGTTTTCGTCGTCGCCACGACAGATTCGCGTTGTTGTGGGCGAACCTTTAAAGTTTTTGTGTACGACCAAGTTTTGCATTTTATTTAATACATATATATTTTTTTAAATTAATTTTATTTTTTTTATTGCAGATAAATTCGAAATGGCATTTAAGCAATTTTTGTTGCTTATATCATTGTTGTCAATTTTTGACAGTTACTTGGCTGAGTCTCCAAAAATTCGTAAGCTCTCGAATAACATTATTTTTTCAAGTTTTGTTTATGACATAGTTGAACGTTCTTTTCCTTTTAGCCGATTACATTCAAATATGCCATCGAAATGATCTCAAAATCAACGAATGTATTCTAAACACTGTTCACGAGTTGAGACCTTACTTAGGCGATGGCATTAAAGAACTTAATGTTCCACCATTAGAGCCTCTTTATATTGGTGATCTTAATATTTTAGATGGTGGACGTGGAGGATTTACTGTTAAAACTAAAAATTTAAATATTTATGGTGCAGCAAATTTTGAAATAAAGAAGTTGAAGTAAGAATTGTCAGACGATTTGTCAAGAAAACTATGTGCGTATATTTTAGTAATTTATTTTTAATTTTAGTGCTTTAGATCAAGGTAGACACATTGATTTTGAGATGATTCTTCCACGACTCCATGGAGAAGGAACTTACGATGTGAGCGGACAGCTTTTGGCACTACCTCTTAAGGGAAATGGAAGATTTAGCGGGAATTTCAGTAAGTTTTAACTTTTAAACTTCCCATTGTGATACAAATACAAAATTTAAAATAACCTCTCTGTATTGCAGCTAACTTCACGGCATTTGTGAAACTGGAATTTGAAATAAAAAAAGACAGTAACGACGTGGAACGTGTTGGCATTAAATCTTTAGAAGTAAAAATTAAAATGGGAAAAGGACGCATTCGATTGTATAATTTGTTCAATGGCGACAAGACACTCGGTGATATCATCAATGAAACAATTAATCAGAACTTTGACACATTCACTATGGAATTAATTCCACCCATTGAAAGAGCCTTAGAGAAGAAATTCCTGTCGATAGCTGGTAAAATAATGGAAACGTTTACATACGACGAATTATTTCCTGTGTAAATGAAAATGAAATCTTCAGCATAATCTCAGGATGTGATAGCTTTTTAAAATTTTAAGTCACTTTTTTTTATGTTTAATTACATGTGTATGTATATGTAAATTGTTTGTCGAGTTTTATTTATGGAGTATTTTTTATGTTGGGGTGGAAAATTCGGAACGAATATGAGGTGGCCGAAGAATGTTCAAAGATTCGAAATGCGTCAGAGAGGGAACTCTCAATTACCACCATGTTAATTAATTTACGATTTTCGTTATCGTTGCGAAGTATTCGCGTATGCTTTGTGAGAGCCTTTAAATATTTTTTTAATCGCTAGGACGCTAAGTTTAGCGCAAAAATGTTATTTTGAAAGTTTAGAAAAAAAAACTGTGATTTTGATTTCAGAGTAATTCCTGAATTTATTTCAGTTCTTCACCAAAACGCGTTTAAAAAATAGAAAGGGGGTTAAAATCCTTGGAACCAGGCCAGGTACTTTTTTGCAAGAAAATAAATAAAAAGGTTAATTTTGAATCATTTACACTAATTTGGTAGCTACTGTCAATGATTTTTTTTTCAACGCATATTTGATTTTAATAGATACAATATCAGATATGCTTTGCAACTTTGCAAAATACTAATTCAAATGCAAAGTTCTATTGAAAGTTGGTGAAACACTTTTACTTTACACTTTTCCAAAATAGTCTGAAAAATTGAAAAGTGAAAAATCTTTGCACTTTGCAAATTTTGTGAAACACTGCACTTTTACTTTGCAGGAAATTATTTTTTTGCAAAGTTGCAAAGTGCAAGTTGGAAAATTTATGTCGTGGTTTTCTCGATATGGTCTCGCCGTGACATTTAAAAGTGGTTTTTGGCATTGAGAACATTTTTTCGTCATCTCGCTTTGGTCTCGATATGGTCTCGCTATAGACTCGCCGAATTTCTTTTTTTTTTCAAATTAAATTTTTCAAAAAGGTTTAAATAAGCTAAAACCGTGGGTAAAAGCCCAAACTTGATGGAAAATAGAAATGGTTCGTTAAAGAAAAAATGTCCTTGGTGTGAGAAAATTATTCATTGTTCGTATTTAGTTTACAGTTTGCAAGAAAAAAAATGAGAATTGCATAGTTACATGGAAAAGTAAACAGAAATGCCAAAGACATCCATATGTTATCTGGTTTTACCAACGGTATAAATTAACATTAGGCATCCATTTTACTAACAAACAATTGGATGATCGTATTAAAATACATTAGTTATCCATTTTACATCGCGATCGCCACCGCCGTAGATCGCCACCGCAGATCCACCGCTTAGACCCGCACACAAAAGAAACTGAACGCACTCTTTAGCTAAGGTGCATTATATTTTTCTGGACGCACCCTTTAGCTAAAGTGCATTAAATCTTTCTGAACGCAATCAAAACTTCCCCTATACAACACTAAAAAAGAAAGGGAAAATCGTTTGCCGCCATTGCAAATAGTTGCACATAATGTGTTAGTAGCTAAATCTGCCTGAATTCAAACATATACCTACTGATTGCTGAACTGAAATGGAACAACAATTTTGTTGAAACGTTTCAAACCTGAACTGAAATGCAACAACGTTTCACTTTCCTGTTTTGTTTCACCAAATTTAAGGAGCTGATTACACGACTCATTTTTTGTGGCCATATGGTGTCTCAAGTAACTGACTTTATCGAACATCGATATTGCGAAATTTTGATGCACAAAAAGTTAATGTGTAAACTAGAATCTGTGCATTTTCGATATTGGGAAATTTTGACAGCAGAAAATTGTGCGCAAAAACTTGCATATTATGTAAATGCTGTCTTTTTGAGCATCGATGATCTTATTACTGGAATATGAATGTTAAAACATAATTTCTGCAAAAATTTACATGACACAAAAGTCAACTAAAATCCGCACGTTTTTTGAACGATATTTTTATGCACAAAAAGTTGTGTGGAATATGTTAACAGAAATCCGTGATCTTATCGAACATCGATATTGCGAAATTTTTATGCAAAGAGAGTTTAAACTGAAATCCATGCGATTTTTAAATCTCGATACTACAAAATTTATAATATGCACGAAAAAATCGTGTGCCAGAACTGTCGGGTAACCATGGCCGTGTAAACAGTTTTATACTCCAACAGCCTAAGTAGGTGTTCAGCCTTAAAATATATAGGGGAATAAAACGAAATGAAATGCGGAATAGTGAGAAACGTCAAACAGTTGTTATTCGGCTGTCAATTTTCCAAATTTTTGGAAATATTTTTTGGAGGTAAGTGGAAATAATTTAAGTTTTAAGATATTATTTATTAGTTTTTTCGTTTTCAGATAACCTTATATCACAAATAATTATATACAGATGTCTCACGCCCATAGAAAAAAGTGTCATATGAAACTGAAAATCCACATTTCAAGAAGCTTTTAACAAAGCTCTTTTCAAGGAATTATTTTAAGGTATGCAGTGCTTTTTCTCTTCAATATTTGTATTCTCTCAACTCAACCAAAAAACATTTTTTTTCTTGTTCTCAGGCTTCTGTCTGTTTTTTTTTGGTACACTTTATTTCAAACCAACGTCCCGCCACAATTTTAAAGTAAATTTGTTATGGAGAATGGAGATAGATTTCTTATAATGGGCAAGAAAAAAAGTCATGTGTGTTGTGTATTCTGATTGTATGGATTGGTTTTTTTTTGTGTATCCATGAAGGAATATTTTTGCAATTGTGTCCCATGAAGATTTTCTTGACGTCGCGTTGCATGAAGTCAAGGAATAAAGAAATCAGTGATTAAGATGAGTTTTTAATTTTAAGATTTTTGTGACTGTTAGGGCCAGTTGTACAAATATTTAAACCGTGGTTCAGCAATTTTTATTCAACGATTCCGGGGGATTAATTGAGTTTCAACAGTGGTTTACTGTTCAAGTGTGTGATAACAACCAATTACATACTTGAACGAGCGTTGAACCTTAGTTAATCCGCCGAAATCGGTGAGTTAAAATCTTGAACCGAGGCTGAACCACTATTGTACAACTGGCCCTTACAGGTGTTTACTTTTGTTATTCATAAGTGCGCTTGAGATTTTTATTTATTAAATGCCTCTTATAGTATATGAGGAAACTTATTAAATTCCGTAGATGATTTATTTAAAATAAAGTGGGCAAATAAATGCAAACCTTTTACAATTTAATTCTTTTTGATTAATGATTAGGTATGTCGTAGGTGTCTGGTGTGTACACAGGTACAGGTTTGTTGATACTGTTACTGCAATTCTAGGATTATATAAACAAATTTCCGTGCTGGGATTTAAAGTGTTTTAATACCTACGTACCTATACCTACACAGGGTTCATGACGTAATCTCGAAAAAAAAATATTTTTTAATCCAGAATGAAGAAATCTCGAAAGACTAGGTAGGTATTTATGAAAAAAATAAAAAAATATATTATTCGAGATTTTTTTTGTTACTTAAGGGGTTTAAGCTCAAATAAAACTCATTTTAGGTAGGTAATAGGTACTTAGATATATTGGCGCATATTCATAGTCGTTTTTAGACCCCAGTTTATTTTAGCCCGGAGTTTATCCAATGTAAATTAGATAGGATAAACCCAGTATTTTTTTAGAAACAACTTAAACAGTGACTATGAATATGCCCCATTCAGTTTATAATGCATTTATTTTTCTGGACTCACTATCTGTGGCGTCACTTGTAAATTTGTTGTCGCACTTCGAGCTCTGTGAATATTACACAATGTACCTATAATCCGACTTTTCAAGATTTTCATTTTTAAAATTATAAATTTTGTGAAATCGAATTTTTGACTTAAAAGTTAAAAATTTAAGAAAATAAATCTTAATTGAAATTCTGTGCGTTTTACAAAACAAAAAAAGTAAGTAATCTAGGTATGTATTTATTTTTGAGACATATGGCGTTTTTCTTTTTTGGCTCTGAGCAAAGCTCTGAGCGATCAGAGGAAAGCTCTGAGGAGATTATGATCAGAGCACTCAGTTTTAATTATTGGCGTTTTTCTTTTTTGGCTCTGAGCAGAGGTTGAGCGATCAGAGCTAAGCTCTGAGGAGATTATGATCAGAGCCCTCAGATTTAAGCCTAGTACGCTGCTGATGCGAAACGAAAAATCCCATACAAAAATGACACAACGAAATCATAAACGGAAAATTTCGTTCTGCTTTTCGTTTTGCAGTACGCTGTTCGAAGAGCGAAATTTATAATTGTAGAAGATTATTTGGAGAAGTCTCCGCTCCTTTTTCGCACTGAATTAATTATACAGACTATTTATTGTGTGCGGAAAAATGACATTTGAGTTTTATTTGTGTTTTTTTTTGTTTATCATTTTATTACATCATGGGTTTCTCTGATTTTTTGCGTTTATGTATGATTTTGTTTTTGGAATTAGTGAAACTCTCCAAGGATATTTTCCGTTGTGTTTTCGCAAACGTTTCGTTGTCTGTTTGGAGATCACAGGAAATTTTCGTTTCGCATCAGCAGCGTACTAGGCTTTAATTATGAAACACACTTGAGCACTGAACATGTCTTATCCATAGTAATCTGTCAAATTACATAAAAATTGTATGAAGTTGGCTTGGCTTCGCTCAGCGTTTTGCTCGATTTGCTCGGTCATTTTATTCTGAGCATACAGATCATGCTCCGAGCTAGCTCTGATATGTCTGAGGTAAAAAAGAAACATAGAATTTATTTTTGACAGCTCAGTGATCTGCTCTGAGGAAAAAAAAAAGAAAATCACTAATTGGTTACAAACGCGAACCATAGTTTCAAAAATTAATATATATGTACATATATATCTAGATTTTTGCATTTGAGTTTTTTTTAGATTTTTGTATTTCTAGATCTTTTTTTTTCAATATTTTTTCAATTCTAGATTTTTGCTATCGAGAATTTTACTTTCGAGATTTTTGCTTTCTAGAATCTAGATTATTGCTTTCTAGATATCGTGGCGGACAAGAATTTTGCACGCTTTTTGAATAAAATAAAAACTATAGGTAGCTATACCAAATTTTTGGGTTGTTTTCATATTAGTCCATTGAAATGTTACATTGGCCTCGCATTTAGTACAGGACAAATTTTTTTTTTAATGTGTAGGGTGCATCAATGTGAGTATACGAAGTGATTTTGGGGGCTGTAGCCCCCTCCCATTTGGCCGCCATATTGAAAAAGGGGAAGAACCCCTTTTAACAATATCTTGAGAAATACAGGGAGGGGCAATTTTCTAAAAAAAATGACTTAAAACAGAAAAAAAATTATTTAAAAACAACGGTTAAACTTACAATGCCATGCTATACCTTTTCGGAAAGCCAAAAATCTTTTCTTTTTTTAAATTTTAAATTAAGTTGTGTTAATGAATAGTTTTTGAAAAATTAATTTTCAAACTCAAAATTTTGAAAAAAATTTTTTTTAAATTTCAAACAAATTTTTTTCAAAATTTTATGTGATTAAGTATAATTATTGTTTTCAAAATTTAATGCTCTTATTAATTTTCAATAAAAAATAGAAAACCGGATGCTGAAATGTAACTTATTTCTTGAGAAATTAAAAAAAAAATATTGAGTACTTTTTTCCAAAAAGTTGAAATCTAGTTAATCCTGTTAATTTTTTTTAAATATTTGCTAAAAACCGTATGATCTGAAATAAAAAAAGAAAAAAGTGATGATCCACTTATTTAATAATTGACCTAAGCAGATAAAACTTGGGAAAGCAAAAAAAAAGTGTTTTTAATTTTTTGGAAAAAAGTATAGGTACTTTTCATTTTTTTATTTTCTCAACAACTAAAATACATTTTAGCATCCGTACTTTTCTTCTTTTTTTTCTCAACAACTAAGATACATTTTAGCATTCGGTTTTCTGTTTTTTATTGAAAATTAATAAGAGCATTGAATTTTGAAAACAAAAATTATACTTAATTACGTAAAATTTTGAAAAAAAAATTGTTTGAAATTTAAAAAAAGATTAAAAAATTTTTTTTTTTAAATTTCGAGTTTGAAAATTATTTTTTTCAAAAACTATTCACTAACACAACTTAATTTAAAATAAAGATTAAAGAAGAGATACAGCATGGCATTGTAAGTTTAACCTTTGTTTTTTAATATTTTTTTTTCCATTTAAAGTCAATTTTTTAGAAACGGGGGAAACGGGGGAAACGGGGGAAAATAGACCCCCATTCCATACGTTTTTTTCTTGCCTAAGTTCAACCTACACGCCCTGTCTTTTTTTCACACCTTATGCAAATCACCCTGTACAGTAAAAGCGGCTTTAGCACCTGAACTATTCCATTTGACGATATTTTCTACTGATTTTTTTTTTACAAGGGGATTGTGATAAAAACTTTTTAGTTGTTATCCAAATTTCTGAAATTTTTAATCGTTTTTTAAATTTAGAATGTCAAAAAATCGATTTTATCAATCCCTTTACAACTTTATATTGTTAAAAATACCTTAAAAATCCTCTAAAATGTTGCCAGTTATTTTCTTCGTTTGTAAATACTCAACATAAAGGATCCAATCAGTTATCCAAATTATAGGCAACGCTTACTTGAAAATGAATTTGAGTTCAATTAACTTTATCGAGCGGAATGTAAGAAAATTTAACTTCAAAACAAAAAGATCTTTCCAAATCCACGAACTACTACCTGTACCTACCCACAATAAAAAAAAAACAACATACAAAAAAAAACCAACCGCACAAAGAAGCCAGGCCAAACGTCAGCGTACACAATAATACAACAACATCAATAAAATAAACGAAGGCCACGAAACGCAAAAAATAAAAATAACAATATAAGGATGTGTGAAATGTTTTTTTTTTTTTGTTAGCGACAATTTTGATGAGAATAAGAGAGCCGTTTCTCAGTAAATATTATAGAACACCTTAAAAAGCATTCGGTCGGCTGAAAAAATCGCTTCTTATGAAATCTACTTTTAAAAGCTCTTTGTCGGCTGGAATTTGTGGGCCGAAAACATTTTTGAAGACATAATTTTGTATGGAGGTGAGACATCTGTATATAATTCTTTGTGCTTATATTTATCTCGATGCACAAAGGTAAGTATATAAAGTGTTTATAAATACTTTTGTTTGTTTGTCCGTTATTAGAGTGTTAACAAACAAACTGACAAATAAGCAAAAGTCACGTTGATGTATTCTCATATATCTCCCTGTAAATAAATTTTGAAAGCCGAAAGTTTCATTGTTGTTCCTTATGTTTCGCGTTTGGTTTGGTTTGGAAGAGCCTTTATTTAAATTTAAAATCAATATTCAATAGAAAAAATTTGAATGTAATTCATATATATACTTATTTCAGATAAAATGTGCACCACAGTCAACACGAGAAGTTGAAGTACCGTAGTACCAAGTCAATATAAAAATAAATTTTAGAATTATTATTTCTACTTTACATTTTGTACTTTGTATTCTTAATCTATTTACCTTTTGTTATTTCATATTCAGTAATGAAATTAAAAAATATTGGTTTCAATCATTGTTCTATTTTCGTCAAAGAGTTCTATTAGTTGTGTTTGTAAAAATTTAAATTAAAAAAGAGGAAAGTTAATTTTTAAATTATTTATTTTAGAAAATAAAATTATCATTTGCGTTAACAATATTAATTATTGATTGGTTTTATTTCGGTGCTGCAAAATCAATAAATAAATAAGTAATTTAATTGGTAGCATGCTATTATTTTTTATCACAGTTTCGCAACAATGTTTCATTGAGTTTACAAGACCTTCACATTTTTGCGGTGTTATTTATCCCTAAGATTGTTAAACTACGGTCCATAACTCTGTTTTTTTCTTGATTTGGCATTCCAGACTTCTTTTTTTATTTTCACCCAAAGATTTTCGATTGGATTGACAAAAATCTAAAATGTTCCTTGCAACTTTGTTGGTAGAGGAAGCCAACGACAGACGAAATTTAATGAGGATCCATAGAAGGAATCTGCGGGACAACACGATTCCCTTTGATATGCCCGAAGAGCGGGTTCGGCCACATATGGCTCAGAGAAATCGAATAACTTCCATCCCCATGCCACTCCGAAATTGCGCTGCTCTCCACTTTTTTGCGTCTAGCTCATATCAGAGGGATATCGGGCACGAATTTCTCTTCCGCCATGAGCAGATCAATGGTCTCCCGATGTATATCCGAAGTTTCTTCAGTCCTTCAGGAAAAGCTGATGGAAAAATGGGTTAGGTTTCCTATAGTGGAGGAGTATGAACCCATAAAGCGGAGGTAAAATTCTTAATAAATAAATATTGAAGTAATTACAAATATATTGAGTTTATATTATTTGCCTATTTGTTTTCTATCGATTACAGAATTTTTGAAAATACCGGATTTCCGGGAATAATTGGTGCAATCGGCTGCACCCACGTCCGAATTCAGAAACCCAGTGCAGAGGTCGAAGTGTGCTACTTGAACCGGAAACGATCTCACTCAAAAAACGTTCAGTTGGTATAAAAATAAAAATTATTCTTTTAATTCCAAAATTAATATCGAATGTAGGTACCTTTGTACTTTTTCTTTCATTTAAGATTTATGATTTCAAAATTCTTGGAGGTTTCGCTCGATTTGGAGGTGCCGCACATGACGCATATATATGGGAGGGATCACGAGTAAATTCGTTGCTTGAAAGGCGATATGAAGCTTCCGATCCCGGCTAGCATAATTCTTGGCTTTAAAGTATACAGTTCATCTTATTTTTTTTACAGTTATCGTTTTAATTTAACTTTTTTGAAAACTTACATAGGTGATGCCGGGTATCCACTGCGGTTCATCTGAGGAGAATGAAAGGCGTTATAATACCATTCATTCAAGGTCAAGCATTTGCGTCGAAAGATTGAATGGTGTCCTTAAAGGTTCCCCCACACCACACATTATTATTTTCTTCGTCGCCACCGAAAATTCGCGCTGGTGTGGGGGAACCCTAAATCGGCCTTTCGTCCTGAAGCTAGGACTATTCTACTCTCCAGATAAAGCTGGTAAAATAATAAACGCTTGCACCGTATTCCATAACTTCAGGCTAAGACATGGAATTTATGATGTATTGGTCATCGAAGAAGATGTTGATTTTGATGATTTGATGATTTTACCGGAACAGACTTATATTCATTTGCGTGCTGCTTCTAATATACGTGACCGGTTAAAGTCATCTATTTGTCGTAAAATTTTTAATTAATAAAAAAAAAGCTTGAAATTTTCTTTTTTTTTGATTGTAAGAATTGTCCTTGCGTAACTAGTACTTACAGCAATTTTGTACACCTTTCTAGACTCCTATTGGTGTCTACTCCAAACCTGATGCTTAAGTCATTTTTTTGTATTCTAAGGGCGAAATCTAGTAGTAAAGAGGAGCCAAAAGGAAGATTGAATTATTTTTCTTTAAAATTTTTTAAATTTCTTCGTTTTGGCATGAAATTAAATTGTTTGTATCCAAAATTTGTTTGTTTTGGGTCAAAAATTTGTTTGTTTTGGGCCAAAATTTGTTTATTTTGGGTCTCAATGTTGTGATTTAAGGCCAATATTTGATTATTTTGATTTTATTATTAATAATTGAAAAATATTTGGTCGAATTCTTACATTTTCTTGCCTCACGAAGAGCACCGTTATAGGAAGAATTGCTTAGTATCTTCCTTATTTTGGAATCAGGTTCCGGTTCCCCTTCTGACTCGTCCTTCTCGCCGTTAATGTCGTTACTGACGAACTAAAAAGAGAAAAACGAATAAGACAAAATAAATAACATGATCAAAGATCTTTGCATATGATCTAGGTAGACTTACCGTATTTATAGGTACTCCCGAGTCCCGACTCGGGTGTCGAACCATCTCCATTCACAGCATCAACACTTATTATGGAGAGAATTTTTTCTTCCATTTCTGTCAGATCCCTGGGTGCATCCAAAAAGCTTCCGCCACCTGTCCTGTTCATAAAAGCTTTTCGCTTGTTGCATTCTTTCCGCACACCAGACTTCAAGTCAATCCAACACTAAAGAACAAGAACAATCACATAAGTGCAAGATGCAATTCTTTTTTCCACAGCTGTGCGGTTTTCGTAATTGGACCGATTGAATTGAGGTCGACGCATAGGGACTCCCACATGTCCAGTGAATTTTGATGGGCATTCAATCCATTGAATTGAAAAAAACAATTTGGGATTTCGTCACCCTTGAACATCTCTAAAATAAAAATTTATTTAATGAATATTAAATAATCTGATTAATTTTTTTTTCGAATCCATTGTTAAATTTTTAATTTTTTTTTAATTTTGATATTTTTTTTCTTTGCTCGCCGGCTTCTTAGTAAAAACTTTTGACAGTTTTTCCAAAGTAAATCATGTCTATTGCGAATCACTTTGTTTGCTTCACTTCCCTTGAGTAGTGGAGTGCTTTTTAGCGACTTTTGATGTAATTATACCGATCAAGCTATCACCACAACAGCGACTTCGAGTCCCTCGCACTCAAGTGCGAGTTTTCTCATCATGACACATTTTTGGAAAAGTAGAAATTACGTCCCATAGAACATTTTTTTGGGTTTCCCATTTCTCAAAAACCATTTGGTCTGATTTTGATTGATTCTTAAAAAAAATAATATAGGTACCCAAAATTTCAAAAATTTGTTGTGTTGAAAATTCTGATACCGATATGCAATATTATTCAGATTTATTAAAAACTCTTGTAAAAAAACTTTATTTAAAATCGGTTCAACAGGTTTGAGATACTCAAAAAAACAGAAAAATGGTTCTATGAGAGGTACCTAACATCATTGTATATATAATCTATAGTACTATCATGAACACATGGGTCCTGTACGCGTCGCTGAGATCGCCAAAAATTAGACTATTGAGACTTAGCTGAGTGTAGGGAATAAGTATTAAGAGCGAGAAGAATCTATTATTTAAATTCTGCAAACATAATAAGATTCCTTAAAAGGGTCAAGTACACGTGCATGAAGATATTTTGTTTAATTAAATTTGTGTTTCAATTAAATTTTAAATTAATTACATTTTTTTCACACATTTTTTTATGTTCCTCCGCAATGATTCCGTAAAAAAAATGTAACCCGACATTCTACCTAAATTTTAAGGCCTCAATTTAGCGATCCGATTATAAGAACAAAATTTATCAGCCCACCAAACCAACTACGAGAGGACCTTTACAATTATTATGAATACAAAAAACCTACTACAAACATGCTTATTGCTTACCTACATAGGTGTAGCAAATTTTTTTTTTTCGATACGAAGCCAATTTGTCAAGTTTATGGTTTTTATTGCGTTTTTTCACTTCCTCGCGCTCTCATAATTTTAGTATACAGCGTTCCCGTTTGTATTTTATTATTACGTTTCTCGTTTTGTGAATATTCGGGATTCCAACCAACACTCCACAAAGAAGTCGAACATATGTCCTTAAGATGTCGCTACCGTCATGTTCAATCGATAGAGAAACTTTTTTCCAATAATATGGTAGATTGTACTAATAGTAGCTCACATACAAATCTTTATTTAAAACCTGCAAGATAATGTTAAAAAACTGCTGGGTGCTAAGTACTACTACTACCACTACTTAAGTTTATTAAATTTATTGAATAATATTTTTAATATAAATTTTACGCTTTTTCGCGTTTCTTAAAATTTCTTTTCGATGCGCATCGGTGATTAATGTCTAAATTATGGGACTTGTGGTCAAATATTTTCAATATTTGATTTTGTTTCTCAGTTATGCCATCGACGATAATTAATCTTACTGTGTTGCATATTGCAGCATATATTTCTCGACTATTTTTATTACAGAACATTGGTCTTGTACCTACGTTCTGTAACTCTCGCATCGTTAAATTTGGTCGAGAAACGATTAAATTGAAACAAATTATATGAGTTTTGTTCCATTTTTCAACGTTTCTCGACCAATTTTAACCATAGTTACAAAATATAGGCACTGGTTTAGCGATCACATACAAATTTCATTTCGCATCAGCAGCGTACTATGATTTAACAAAATTAAAATTCTGGTTCATGTAAATCCATCATTATTCTCAATTGAAGAGATTCTCGGCCCATATACACCGTGTGTTATAAAAAAAAATCTAGTACAATAATTTCAAACAAATCTAGCACAGACTACTGTCACTACTGTCAGTTCAGTGTCAGACGTCAGCCTTATCAGTTGTTTTATATTTTTTTTTGTGAAGGGTGTGCACAGTGCATTGTTAAAAAATAATAACTTCGTCGTTGTGAACACGAATAAATAAAAATTATATTTTGTTTTCATGTTGATATTAACATCCAGTTGTTCTATATTTCAATTTACAAAACATCACAATGTATAATAACAGAGATTCACAAACAAATTGGAAGTTCATGAAAGAACTTGGGTCAGGTGCATTTGGAGACGTTTCGCTATGGACAAACACAGAAACTGGAAAGTCAGTAGGTACATACATACATACATACAAACATACTATACAAAAATAAATAAACAAAAAAAAATAAAATGTGTAGGTACTGGCGTACTGCATAGCAATTGACTTGTTTAATAATAGGGTCTTTACGAGTGCCCGGCAATCGATTAGTTCTGAGAATTGTAAAATGAAAATAAACAAGAAAAACACACGACTTACTCTTATCTTAAAATATCATTAAACAATCCTTTTTAAGTGGAGCCAATTTGATTATGATTTCTTAGAATTGCAGCTTATTATAACAACGTTGCAAATTGAAATCTATTTTCATAATTACGTATCGGAAATCGGAATCAATTAAGCTGCAATTAAAACGATTTCTGATTGATGAGGGGTAATATTTTAACTTATCAGCACTGATGATTTGTTCTCGAATCATCTATGTTCCTGCATACTTTATCCAAATAGTCATCAGGAATGATTATGTATAAATAATTTATAAATAATATGTACGTATGTTGGTATTTATTCATCAACATTTGTCTATATAAATACATTTTTTTTTAATCTGGGGTAAATTTTGAGTTACCTATGTATTGTTCCGGAAATTCCTACGATTTCTTGATCTGTGTATATTTATATTTTAATTGTTGTTTTTTTTTTAAGGTGTGTTAATTTGGTTGTTCCTCTGACTGAATGAAAAAATTAGCTTATCTTTCTTCTTCATTGTAAGTTGAAATTTGTGGTTGGTTAATGATTGGGGATTTTATTAAGCTAACAGCTATATACGAACAAAATAAAGTGCGATTGCATATCTGTGCTCTGTGGTGTTTGGCAGAAACATGATAACTTCAAAAATACATTTTTGCAATAAAACATAACGTAGATGAAGATAATTAGAAAATTACTTCTGTTTAAGTGGAGCATTCAATTTTTAAATTCAAGTGACCTCAACTTTAAAAATTGCGTTTCGCCCAGGTACTGATGAGCCCAACTGTCGTACCTGAGCGAAACGCAATTTTTGCAGTTGAGATTACTTGAACTTAAAAATTGAAATTTTTTCAATAAATTCATTTGAATGTTTATTAACAAAATTTAAAAAAAGACTTCAGAAATAATTTAATAATTTGTTTATAATCATATTCACACATGTAATAAATTTGAAACAAACAATTTAGATTCATTCATGGACACGTTTGGACGTGAGGTCGTGATTTATTTGTTGTTAGTTATTATGTTTCGCAAAAGTACCACAGATATTTAAAAACATCTAGGTTTATTTTTTTTTTGCACGCGTATGTACATTTTCATACATAGTTACATTCGAAATTAAACTGCGTAAAAAACGAAAACCACTAAGGCAATAATTATTATATATATTGTTGTGGACGTTTGGTTTATGTGCAACTCCATCAACGAAAGCAGATATCAAGGTGAAGCAGGATGTGATGAAATATATAAAAAAAAAAAAAAACATTATTAGGAAATCAGCGAGATTTATACAAAACTGAAAACTTGCCTTTTTTAGTATATAATCCATTATAGCTTCATCCATTAGCTTCACTAGAAGTTAGGTATATCCGGATGGAGGGCGTGTCATTCCGAATGAACTCCAAATAAAAGGATTTAACACTTGACGTTCTCTGGAAATAAAGTGATTTCATTATAAGGAATAATAGTCAGTTTTCTTAAAATAGTCATAAACAACTTTCTTGCTAAATTTTGTTGATATTTTTAAATTCTAAATTTATTCTTGATACATTTCCTGTAGATTTTTGGTCAAAAGTTTTAAATATTAAATTATTTTGTTTTTATATAATTTCAGTTAGGAAAGTTTTGCGTAAAGAAGATTGCAATTTCTTATTGTATAGATATAGTCAGATATTGAGAGTAGAAATTCTCGAAAATGTTAACTAATGTCATTTTCTATTGGACGTTCCTACTCCTTTGTACTTCTTTTCATGTAATTGGCTGTTACAAATAAAGTGCCTTTTGGTTATGAGATGTACAAAAAAAATCATAAGAAACCTTTAATTTATTTTCTTTTTTAATTGATAATAATACAAAAAAAATAAATTCATTGGGCCAACACACAGTGGCTTAATTTTGAGCGAGACTAAACCCCGAGTTACTTTTGCTTCAATCGCACACAGAGTAAACAAAGCTGGAGGAAACTTTTGTGTACATGTAGCGGCTTTAATTGGAGGAGTATTTACTTTTTTCAAATTGACAATTCGGACAACAATAAATTATTGGCTTTAGAAAAATAATAATTGAGGTTCATGACAACAGTGGTATATTTCACCATTTTACATTTTAAAATTACAAACTAGTTGGGATCTTGCATTCAAATATAAGTACTTGCATACTTTATAAATTAGTTATTTTACAAATTTGTTGAATTTTGTAAGAAAATTTAACAGGTGAAAGTTGATCTGTTAATTTTTTTAGAATTTGAGTGCTTTTAAATTTGTCTGAAGCGTTTTTGAGCGTCAGAATAAAAAATTAAAATTCAATATTTTTTATTTAATACAGGATTATTACAAATTTGTAGTTGTAAATTGGTAAAAAAAAGGTCACTCTGCGATGGCCCATTGAATCAATTAAAAATATTTTATTAATGAATCAATAAAAGATCAACATTTTAATTTGTACTTCAATTTTGTACAATGTACTCCATGGTATAAGGAAAAGCAGTTCTTTTTGTCATTGTAGCAAATGTAAACATTACAATGACTGCATTTAGAAAATGGCTTTGATTGTATTTTTTTGATACTGCAAAGCTCACTTTGGCCAGTGAATAGTGAATACCTAGATTACCTAGTCGCACGTCCTTCGAAACAGATTCTCCTTTGCCCCTTGGTTTTTTCTGCATTCCTCACTTTGTGATGTTCTTTTCAGCCCACGACTGTCAACAGATAAATCTTTTTGTCCTAGGGTAACACATCTTTTATACTCCAGAAAAGGTACTTTTTCATTAATTTGGCAATAAAAGATGAACGAGTTTACGAAACAAATTTCGACCATTCCCCAAAAAGACGATGCCACCACTTCTTTGACCTGTGGTCTAATCCATAAGCGGCCCGAAGTTGATAAGCATGACCAATTGATAACTCCTCTCATGAATGTGTTATAGTCTTTTACAACTTTAGGGCAGCTGACTTCGTGTTGCACTCCCGATTTATACCTTCTGGCAACTGATGAAATCTCGTTGCAATGGTAGTTGGAAGCCAACAGTCCCGTTCTGGTATCTTTCCATTTATAGAAACTTCCAAATTTCGAAGATGTCTAATCTCTCAAATTTTTTGAGTTGCCTTTCCTATTTGCCCGAATCGTTCCACAAGCTAGAGTGTTTTCAATTTTTAGTTTCTCTAATAATCTCGCCGATGAAAAATAATTGTTAAAGAAAATGATTTTTTGCTTGCCCCACTCCTTTTCAGTCAGTGCCTACTCTTTCGCTGAGACCGTAGTTTTCGTATTTTGCCGTCCTTTCCTTGATAAATTGAGAATTTCTTGATGAAGTCATGTTGGTCTGCTAAGCACCATAATTTGTACCCTCTCTTTATAGGTTTCGTGGGATTGTATTGTTTCATGGAGTTTCTTCCCTTGAAAAGAATTATTGACTCGTCAACAGAAAGCTGTCTTGTCATATGGTAAGAAGTGCAAAATTTTTCATTCAACGAATCTATCATTGGAAGAAGCTTGACAAGTCGATGTTTTACTTATTTTTTGGAACTAGGCTGTTCTCATTTATGTGTAGGCTGCTCAAAATTGCATCGAATCTATTCCGGCGCATCGTTTTATTCACCAACAAAACTCCTAAGACCTCACTTTCGCTCCCAAAATGTCTCTAGCTGGGTAGTTTATGGTATCCCACAAGAAAGTTTATTCTTATAGAAGCTAGTAGCTCACCCTTCTTCAAGTCTAACACCTTAATTTTCTGAACGACGTATTGGATTGAGAAACAATATTATCGAGCACATTTTCAAGAAAAGATACGAAAAAATCGGTTGGACTAATGCAGCTCTCAAACTAACCTTCTGCAGGTCCCTCTTGCAATGATAACTCAGGAATTTTTGTAACAAGATTGTTAGTTTTCCATTGACGATTTGGTTCCTCTGCAGGTATTTTTTTTTTCGAATGACTGCATCCCGGACGCTTATCATAAATTTCCTCGCCATCACCCAATCTTCTTGATGTACAGCTTCATCTGGTTCCTCATTCATTCTGGTAGCAGCTTTTATTCTTGAATGAATTGTTAGTAGATAGATCCAATTCATCTTGGGATTCTAGATCGACCAAAATCTCATCATTGATGATAGATAATAATATTTAAAATTAAATTTTTACTTTTATTCCATATAATTTCAGCTATTAAAAGATGTTCAGTTCAATTAGACAAACTTGCCCTGGATGAGCAATCTAAGCTAAAAACACGATGGCAGCAGGAATCTGATTGGATGAATGATATTAATATTGAAAATATTGTACGTGCCTGCCCTGAATTATGTGCAAATTTAGTTGCCGAGCAAAATAAAACAACGCAATTGCCAGTAATCGCAATGGAATACTGCGATGGTGGTAATTTACGATCAAAATTATATCAAATCGAAAATGTCAATGGATTTAGCGAGTATGATGTTCGACAAGTTTTAAGTGCATTGCGAAAAGCCGTGTATCATTTGCATGATCGTTATAAAATAACTCATCGTGATATTAAACCTGATAATATTGTTATTAAATATGGCGCAGATGGACTACCAATATATAAGGTAAGTTGTTTAATTTGACTGTATCATAATAGCTCTTAACATATTGAATTACCAGTTGACTGACATGGGATATGCGCGAATTCTTGATAAGGAAACAATTGTTGGAAGTATGGTTGGATCGAGAAATTACTTTGCTCCGGAAATTGTAGAATCAGCAGAATATAAAAACAGTGTCGACTATTGGTCAATGGGGATTGTTGCATTTGAAATCATATGTGGTGTATATCCCTTTCTGCAAGATGGTTCTATGTATGATATTCTAATGAGTATCAAACGTAAACCTCCCGGTTGCATAGCCATAACCAAGACAAACAATGACACGCTTTCTCATCACACTCAACTTTTTCCTGAAAATAGGCTAAGCAAAGCATTCTGTAGGGTAATCGAGCCATGGCTACAACTTGCCTTGGACGCTGATGGTCGGAAACGTGGCTATGAAGCACTTGATGAGGTACAAAAGCGCAAGCCCATATTAACATTTTACACAAAACTCGATGATGCATTGAATGTTAAAATTCTAACAGTTTTTTGGTTGAACCAATGCAAATTCTTAAGTTACATTGTCGATCAAAATACAACAATGGATAATCTCTGCAGAGCTATGGAAAATGATACAGCAATAATGAGAAACAAATTCTATTTTGTAATTCCTGCAGGACACTCTCTAGACAATTTGACACCCAACACAAAACCATTTCAATTGTATGAAGAAAAATTTTACATCGATGATAAACCTATGTTATATTTGGTGGATTTTAACACTGTTGGACTTTGTAATCCAGATGATCCTGTTATATCAGAATCGATTCGTCTAACATTTGGATCAAATCAAAAAATTAATCCAAGAATTTTAAAGGAATGCATATTGAATACTTTGTTTTTGCAATTCAATGAGTTACGAAGAGTTGTCGAGTGTGTCAATGGATTGAATGAATTTTCAATGAACATAGAGTCTGAAATTATGAAGCAGGAAAAATGTGTGTGTAGTTTTCAGGAAAAAATTATACATTTAAATGGACAAGCGGTACATTTTCAAGCTATGGTGCAGTCTGGAAATCTTTTGTTGGAGGAAAAGCAGGTATTTATTTATTGGATGATTTTATGTACATATTTTATCACCAAATTTGATGGTTGATTTTTATTTTTAAATGCACAAAATTTCTAAGGTTACGTGGTTGTTCTAAAAAACGTGTTTTCATATTCGGAGCTGGAGGAAAAATGGATAGGTCGCAGGGAAGAGTAGTTATAGAATTTCCAAAGAAGGTTGGTTAGACGAAGAAAAAACACATCAAGATCTTATTCTATTGCAACAGTCTTCCTATTGAAATGAAAAAAATTCACGTAGTGCGGTGTGCTGAGCATGACTAATTTAAAGCATTCTATATCTACAGGGTGCAGAAAAAGCCCCAAATCGGTGTTATAGCAGTAATTACCAAGAGTTGTTTGGAGCTGGTAAATGATTTGGAAACCTTTCTGCTGCTTATGAGAACTGGATCATAATATCATAAGGTAGAAGAGATGTACAATTCTTACATTCGATGTCGAAAAATCATGATTCCACTGTATCAACCCGTTTCGGTGACATTAACAGCTTGCTGTTATTTTAAAGTCTATCGCGCTACTTCATTTTCTGTTTATCGATTTCAAAAAAGACTCTCGACAAATGCCTGCCAGACTTACCAATTTTGGTCCTGATTTACGAAATGTTTACATTTTGTGATGACTTTTCTTTTTTATATGGGAACAAATATATCCGTGGCTAATAAAACTTAAAAATTAATTTGAATTCAAATTTGCCCGGAAATTAATTCTTTGCGACAAAAAGAATGGAGACTTCCCCGAATAATCTGCTACAATTATAAATATCGCTGATTGAACAGCATATTGTGCTTCCAAAAGCAGAATAAAATTTTACGCTTAGGTATGATTTCGTTGTCACATTTGTGTATGTTTTATTTTTTGGTTCGCATCAGCAGCGTACTAGGCTTTAATTAAAAAATCCTTAATAATGAAAAGAGCATAGCATAATAATCTGACTCGCGTTGATGGAAACGTTTCAACAACCATCTCAACGGGCTTTTATTTTTAAAAAATTCGATTTTCCCTGTCCTTGCCCCATTTGCACTAATAAATTATGCATCACTAGTTGTGTCCAAATGGCAGTTGCAAAATGCAATAATGTGTGCGAAAGCTATGTCGAATGAGACAGTTTTCAGTTTTTTTTTATTTTACTACATAATTACTTTTTTTTTTTTTTTTTTTTTTTTTTTTGTGAGTTGTTTCTGTTTTGAATGTTCAATTAATAGCAATAATAGCAAAAATTGAAAAGGTGCTTTTCACCCAAGCCGTTCGAATTCGGCAGAAAATTATAGGTTCCCTCCCAATAAAATGCCCAAAGGAGTGGTTTAGAGTCACAAGGCCCTGGCAGGGTCGGATTAAGACTTGTAGAGCCCCCAAGGCATCGGGGCCCCCCTCCTATTTAAAAAAATTGGTGAACAAAATTGTCAATTCAAAATTAATGTTTTAAGAAAAAAAACCAGTGGGAACATTTCCGAGTTTCAAGCTTTTTTTATTTTTTTCCTTCTGTCATTTTTGTATATTTTATTTTTTATATTATATTAATGATTCTTTTAGTTTATTTATTTTCTTAGCCATTGACCTTATTTTTTGTATTCGTTCTTTGATTATTTTCTTAATTGTAAATAAAATGTGATTTTCAATTCGACAATTGCAATTTTAAATTTAAAAATTGTTGTGATCAAATTGGCAATTGTGGTTTTCAATGATACAATCAAGGTTTACAATCGGGTTGGGTTCATAATTCTGTATGTACCAAAATTCTGTAATTCAAAATTCTATAAATCTAAAATTCTGTATTTTAAAATTCTGAAAATCCAAAATTCTGTTTTTAAAAATTTTCGAAAATATTTTATTCATTTTTTTGTTAACATAAGAGCCGAATTTAGACGTTTTAAACGTCCGTTAGTTAATTAGTTTTTTCTAGTTTACCGTGAAAACAATTTATTATTATTAAACATCGATTGTTATTTTCGAATTATTTAATATTTAATATGTGGATGTTATTCATAAAAATGATGAATTTAAATTATTTATTCTATTTATTTTTCCCTATATAATTGTAATATTATAATTTTCGTTTTTGAAAATAACAACTTGTTCATAAATTTTCATAATAAAAATTATCATTTTTTAGTTTTGTGTATCAGTATTGCTAGGAAGTATTAAGCGTAGGTATACCTAATTTATTATATATCTCGGCATTAATATCTACTTTATTAAAACAAAACTACATGACATAACTCATAGTTCAATTTATTAGTTTAATTCAATTTATTTAATACATTTTTTGTAATAATAAAAAATATAAACAAAAATATTTAAATACATTTTTGGATGTTTTCTGAATATTAAACTTATCTTATTTTTTTTTTTGAAGTGAATGTTTTTTTTTTTATTGTATCTTTAACGTCGATTTTCTCTAGGACATCATTTTCAATGGCTAATATTACTAGAGAATTCCAGAGATTTTGAGCTTGAAGATCGAAGACAGTATTTTAAAAGTTTTAATTTAGAAAAATTTCGTTCCCCAGTTGCGTTTGAAATCATAAGACTTCTATAAATTTGCAATGGCGTCATAACATTTGGAAATGTTGATTGAGCCATATAATGAACAAATCATTTTGTATGATCTTTGGAGTTGTTTTTCGTTTTAAAACTCAGGCTCAATGTCCTCGAAATAATGTTCCATAAATTTTGGACAAGACTCTTTATTTTCATCATCGGACTTTGTCAAGAAATCTACAAAAAATCCAAAAAGCGCACTAATTTCTCGATAAGCTTGTAGGTGCTGCGAGAGTTCTCTACAGAACATATCCAATACAGGCAAATAAGTTTCAATTCTCTGAGTACAACTTCTTCTGCACTTCCATCATCATGACTCTTTTTCCTTTCTCAAATACGCTGATTTTCATCATTGTATTGGACACAGGACCGTGTTCACATTGAACTCATATGTTGGGAATTTCTTTGATAACACAAACCAAACATTTGATAGTAAATCCACTGAAGTTCATTTTTCATCACTCCGGTGACACCATCATTTTCTCAAAACGACTTCATAAACATTTTTAATGTTAAAAAATAAATAAATATATACTACAATTTCATTTTAACCGAAATGAGCCAATTTCACAATATAATTCTAATTGTTTTATTTTTATTTCGTTTCATATTATATACAAGGTGGAGCAAAATGTTTTAGTAATGGAACAAACGATCTCCATCAAATGTCTGACGCCATTGTTGATACACATTTGTGCTCGTTTTATCGCAAAAATATAAATATATATATATAATACATTTTCCGATAGGATGATTCATTTTGCGCCACCTTGTATAAGACGCTTTGCGTCGCGTCTCTTGTGTTCGGACCATAACTCGAAGCAAAACAATCTCATTTCAACTCGACGAAGGTATTCAAATGGATGGAACTCTGCATAGTAACGAGAAATTTCTCAAAGTTATTTCTGTTCTATTAGTTCGCAATAAAGAAATTTACGAAATTGAGTCACAATGATTGTCATATTCAATTTATTACTGAAAACAAATAATATTAAGAAGCAATTTGAATATACCTATGAAAAAAATTATCTAAAGAGCCGCGGGGCCCATAGGCGGAGCTGAGCCCTAGACAGTTGCCTTTTTTGCCTAGAGGTTAATCGGGCTTTGGGCCCTGGTTCCACATGAGCTGCTGCGCTACCTTATTTATTTTTATTTATTTAAATATAGATTAGACGAAAATATTAGTATTTAACCAAATAAAATGTATGTAGGTCCTGTTCAGTGTGAGGTGAAATTTAATGAAAAGTAGGTATCTACTATCTTTTATTTTTTCTATTCATATAGAGGCCAATGTCAATGTCAAAAAGTTTTAGTAGTTTAGAGCTCTCTCTTCTAATTCACCCACTAATTTATTCTTTTTAAATTAAATATTAAAAACATTTTTAACAGGATTTCTATATGTACAATTCTTTTTCAGATATCCAACTCTGACACACTTGACAACGAATGGGAAATCATCGCACTAAATTTAAAAAATCTCAATGCTGAGTACTCAAATGTTCACCTTCGTCTCAAATCAATTTTAAAAAGAATTCGTGAATTTATGAATAAATCACCTTTAAATACGTATCAACAGGAGGTTGAAATTCATGTGTAAGTTTATTTTTTTTTAATTTCTTTCAAATATTCTATTACATCTTTTGTCTTTTAGAAAACAATTTCAATCTGTAATTGAAGAAGTTCGTAATAAATCTCGATCTATTAACCCTGAAGAAATTCGATCTCAAGTTTGTAACTTTCTAAAAGTTCGCAAAGAATTCTTTGACAATACAAGCAAATATTTACAAAAGAATGTAAATGGCAAAAGCAAATCGATTGAAATAATTATTGAAATTTATTTCGAATTTCAAAGTATAATTAAAATAGTATATGATAATCAATCGTTGTGGAATGATTATAAAATTAAGATGACCGAGAAAACTAAAGAGTTTCTTTTGAAATTCGGTGAACAATTCTATAACCAAGGAAGAAATAATAAATATGCAGTAGTTGATCAAATCATTGAAAGCATGGATACCCTTGATATAGATAGTGAAGAATGTGGAATAAGTTTTTTAGAGAAAAATGATGACTGCGTATTAGAGTTACCAACTGATGGTTTAATTAAGGATACAAAGGTTTTAACACAAGCGTGAGTATGCAAGTATAATTTGTTCCTTTCATTATATCTATTATCATCATTAAGGGAGGTTTGCTGATACTACACATAACGATTTAAGTTGAACTTAATTTCTTAGGGCCAGTTGTACAATAGTGGTTCAGCCTCGGTTCAAGATTTTAATTCACCGATTTCGGCGGATTAACTAAGGTTCAACGCTGGTTCAAGTATGTAATTGGTTATTATCACACACTTGAACAGTAAACCACTGTTGAAACTCAATTAATCCGCCGGAATCGATGGATAAAAATTGCTGAACCACGGTTTAAATATTTGTACAACTGGCCCTTAAGTATCACTTTATGACATGGAAAAAGTACCCCTTAAGAATTTAAGTTCAACTTAAATCGTTATGTTTAGTATCAGCAAACGGGCCTAAGTATAGTTTTTTTTTTGAAAACTTTTACTCCAGACTTTTACATCCAGACTTAAACCTAATTCCGGATATATTTACATTGAATTTGTATAATTTACATCCGGATTTAAGTCTTAATCTAGATGTTAGATTGTAGATTAGATTAAATTCGTTCATTGCAAATTAGTTATATAAATACAGTAGAATCTCGGGAAGATGAACGGTTCTATAAGATGAACAGGTCGGAAAGATGAACGAAATATTTCTACTTTTCAGTGTTTAAAAAGATGAACGGGTTGAAATTTTGTACTCGAAAAGATGAACACTTTATTCCCAACAAAAATTTTTGCTTTTTCTTTGCCTTTAGCTCCTCCTGAACAGTACTTTGGGCTTGTTTTAACTTATTATGTAAATAATATTTAATGTTTTTATTTATAACTATAACTTCTTCCTCAACCAAATGTTGATGCTCCAAAAGTTGAACAATTTGAAAAGATGAACGGGTCCTGTTTTATATCTGTTCATCTTTTCGAAATTCTACTGTAGTCTATTTTTTTTTACATTTGTAACATCATGAATAGTTAAAGACATGACAAAAGAAGTCGTCTGCCTGAATGGTTTAAAGTTACAAATTTCACTATGTATTTCAATTTTTATTGTTATTTAAATAAATTCAAAAGAGAATTAAATTGAACAACAATTTTTAGAAGCTTTCACTGATTATTCTTCTTCAGTATGATGTCGCCTCTTTACAATACGCCACAAACTGCATCCACTTTTCACCATTTAGAATTGTTAGAACTTCATTTTCTTGCAAGATATTTTTTTAATAAAAAATTCTCTCCTTATTTCCATTAAAACTGGACAAATTCCCAGAAAGTGGCCAATATATTCCTTTTTGTACAAGTTGTTGACTATAAATAACTGTGGAACAAAATTGCTTCGCAGCATCTCCCTTCTAACTTTAAAAATAGTGCTTAAAAATAGTTCTGTTCGTTGGGGTTGCAAGTGGTTTTTGAAAGCATACCTTTCGTTTTCATACGTTAATTGTATAATCTCATAAAGTGATTTCTTCATTTCTAAATGACTCGTTCCTGCTGCTAGCTTTGTCCAGTTTTGGTACCAATCTTAAAATTGGTACCAAGGTAATATCAAACAATGAACAAATCTCCGCGAGGGAGGGGGCGTGGCGGTAGCGCCGCGTTGGCAGATTCGCGTTTTTCGCACCAGATATGATTTGACACTTGGGCTTTGTGACATTTTCTAGACGCTTTCTTTTTCTGACATTTTATACATTTGTTATGAGTATGGGCGATAATAGGTTTGTCTGTTGAGCCCTGAAGTCACCTTGGGGTCGCCCTAAAGCGTTTTTTGACTTGAACCTGAACTCACCGTGACAGTTTTTTGAGACCTAGGGATGCCCTGAAGTAACTTGTATAGCCCTAGGTTTTTTGCTGTGGCGAGTTGAGGTAACGAATAAACTGCCAGACTGACATGAGCTATAAGGCATGAGCTATGCAAGTAATTGCTTATTTAAAAAAAAAATAAAAATAAAAATTGAAGCCACAACGCCCAAATGTAGAAACACTTTGACATCTTTTAGACGATAAAATAAATTTTTAAATTGTTTTGGGCAGTATTACATTGATTTGGAAAAGTTTTTGGGAGCTATGAAATTTTTAATATTTGGGCGATATTACCTTGGGCAATATGACCAGACGCTGATTTTAAATTGGAACTTCATAATACCCAAAAAAAAATGCCATAACGCCAAAGCCTTCGGTAAAATTGCCCAAATCGTACAATAACAAAATGTTAATAAAGTTGTTTTGGGCGCTATGCCATTTTTAATTTGGGCGTTATGGTTTTGGGGAAAAAGACGGCTTTTTGTAACGAAATTTACCATTCAGAAGATGAAATTTCTGGTTTTCTGTTTTAGTCTTTAATGGCGAAGTTGACCGAAATCAATAAAAATTTAAATCTTAGATAATCTTCGTTTTCTTCTTTAAGCCTAGTATGCTGCTGATGCGAAACGAAAAATCCCATACAAAAAAGACACAACGAAATCAGAAACGGAAAATTTCGTTCTCCTTTTCGTTTTGCAGTACGCTGTTCAAAGAGCGCAATTTATAATTCTAGCAGATTATTTGGAGAAGTCTCCGCTCCTTTTTCGCACTGAATTAATTATACAGACTATTTATTATGTGCGGAAAATGACATTTGAGTTTTATTTGTGTTTTTTTTTTGTTTATCATTTTCTTACATCATGGGTTTCTCTGATTTTTTGCGTTTATGTTTGATTTTGTTTTTGGAATTAATAAAACTCTCCAAGGATATTTTCCGTTGTGTCTTCGCAAGCGTTTCGTTGTCTGTTTGGAGATCACAGGAAATTTTCGTCTCGCATCAGCAGCGTACTAGGCTTTATCCTTAGGTAAAATCTTAACTTGCCAATTCTCCAATCCGATTTATATTTTAGGTTAAATAAAAGCTTATATAAGTAAGGCTTTTAAGCCTTGAATTGAAAATTGTCTTTTTAAACTTATTTGTATTAAAAAAACAAATTCACAAGCAAATCTTTCTGAATCAGAAACTATTTTTTTAAATTTTATTTTCAACATTTTGGGTTAAAAAATCATTTATTCAAAAACTAAGCAAGTGTTGCCATTGTGTTTTTTCTATTTAAAATTTTTTTTTTAATTTTCCCCACCCATCTTAAGGGGTGGACAAATATAGTGGGCCAATATCTTAAAATCATGTTCAAATCATATTCACCAACAATAAAAAAAATTGATGGTTTTATCACAAAATACACAATTTGTAAACTAAGCTAAGCCCCACTATATAGAAAAGTAAAACCCTTAGCTCCTTTCGATTGGTTTATTTCGAAAACGGTAATTTTTAAGAAAAAAGTGTTTGAGTATTTTTTGTAGAAAATTTTCTAACCTACAAATTAGTTCTTAACATTTTTTCTGTACAACTTACCATTTGGGAGTTATTTCTGAAAAACCATTTTGGAGGGCCTTTAACCCCTCCTAAAATTGTTAGAGGCGCTCATATCGATAGGAACTTTAGTATCTTCAGTATTTTAAGAACCCCATGAGGAGGCTACATACCCAAATCATCCTTTATTGACTTGACTAACTGTAAATTGACAAATATCTTTAAATTCTTCTTTGCTATCTTAAAAAATGAAATCTGAAATTGAATTTTTAAATATTTATCCATTGCCATTAAAACAAAATATTTAACTCAAGCAAACAATTAATAAAGAAAAGATCGATTGAATAAAATATAATTTCTTTTTTACAGATTAACTTCCCTTTGGAATGCATAAGTCATATGTAACTCAACTATTATCATCATCATCAAAGCTCTATTTCTGGTCACTAAAATATTGACAAAGCAGTCATCATGATATTATTTTATTATTGTGTATTGTCGTTTTACATTTTTATGTATATAAATATTTTATTTTTTATTGAAAACAATTCTAGAATAAGTTTGTTATTAGTCACCAAACTTGCTTGAACAAAAAAAAAAAAACTGCAATGAAGTAACTTTAAATTACCGCACACCTGTGTGTTGAGTTTTAAATAATTTATTTTTTGTTGCATTTCCCCAAATCAGCAAAAAATTATCAAAAAGTTTTCTTTCAATTCAAACCTTGTGACAATATTATAGTCAGTTCGTAGTGTCAAGTTATTCATTAAAGACGATGCCTCACCAAGCACTAAAATCACACATATTTAGCATATTAATATGTTGCCTTTTCACGGGATTTTTTGCTGCTTTATTGCGTAAGTATAAAAAGATCAATAATTTTGGATTGAGATATTACAACACAATTTTATTCAATAATTTTCAGCTGCAAATTTTCGCATCTGCCGACGATCTGATCCTAATTTAAATGAATGTATTAAACACTGCGTTGAGGATTTGCGAGCAAGAATGCCAATTGGTATTCCTCAGCTTCATATACCACCACTTGAGCCATTACTTGTTCCAGAAGTTAAACTCGATCAGGATTCTGGAGCTATTTACCTGCATTCAACTTACAGAGACATTGAAGTGAGAGGATTATCGCAATTTGATATCGAAAATGTTATCGCAAATATAAATAACAATACACTAAAGATGCAATTGCATTTCGACAATATTAACATGAAAGCTAATTATTCGCTTAGGGGAAAAATTATGATGATGCCACTTTTAGGCGAAGGCATTTGTATGGCGAATTTATGTAAGTTTTCGAAATAGGAAATGCCTTCAAATTTGATTTATTGTTTTATTTTGTTTTTTCAGCTGATGTGAAAGTTCTTGCAAATGTCTCAGGCAATCGTTATTTTAAAAATGGCAGTGAGCACTTAAGGATTGATGATGTCAAAATTAAATATACCATTGGAGATTCAAAAGTACGATTGGATAATCTCTTTAATGGAGATAATGCTTTGGGCGAGAAAATGAACATGTTTTTAAATGAAAATTGGCGATCTGTATCTGAGGAGATTCGACCAATTATGGAAGATGCAATGGCTGAGGTATTGCGACAGACTACTGAGAAGCTATTCCAAATTTATACTTATGATCAGTTGTTGCCAGAATAGAAATTTTAGTACCTAAATTATCTTCTTTTTTTTTAACTTCATAAATATGTCTATTGACAATATTATTATTATTTTTTTCTGAACATTTATTTATAATATAGGCACGTTCAGAAAAATGAGATCTCAGAGATTTCTCTCGGACAAAAAGTGAGAAAGCGAATCCAAATTTGTGTTTCCTCAACATTTTGACAGCAAAGCTGAGAAATTTTGCTGAGGAATCCTGTTCATGTAACTGAGATTGCTAAGATCTCCGAGATCTCATTTTCTTAAACATGCCTTATAATTTTTGAAAAGTCAATTTTACTTAGTTGCTAATGTTTACAAATTTTCACAAGAAAAAAAGAATCAAAGTACGCAAGTTTTTAAACCACTTCAAATTTGATTTGTCTTTTCCACTTAATAAAAATAGAGATTGGTGAATAAAATATTTTATGCTTTGATTGTGAGAAACAATAAATTGCAAAGCTATGCCTGTTACGTATTTTTCTTATGTACAAACTTGGATCAATTTTACAAATTTTACTTTTTTTTTAATCACATTTTATCTTTAATTAATATTTTATCTATACAAATAAAATTTTTTAAATGTTTGTCACATCACATGTATAAGTTGCAGAAGGAATTAAACTGAATTTTTAAATTTCGTCGATAGTATAAAAATATCAAAATTGAGCCTGACTCCCACTGTAGGTCAATCATTGGATTCTATAATCGAGGTGAATAAATCTTAGAAAATTTTTTTATTTAAGTGGAAAACATTTTAAGCTTTTTTTAATTAAGTAAAATAGACTGATTTGTTGTGATAATATTAATTATAGTAATAAATGTTTCTTTGTATTTTTGTACTCCATGCAATAAATTTAAGATATAAGAAATGCTGGAAATTGTTTTTGTTTTTGTGTATTTTTTATTTTTTAACTGAGGACATAATTTTACTTTGCTCTCAGATGCTGCGGTATGCAGTAAAAAATTTTGTTTGTAATTAATAATAGGTAAGTTTTATACACCACACATTTACACACTCTTAAAAAAAGTAATTTTATATACCTACCAACTTCTGTGTTAATTTGGAGTGATTTCGGAATATTTGGTAAGCTAGCCTACTGCCAAGTCTCACCAAATTACAACACTTTATTTAAGTGGTTCCCGAGATATAAAGGACTGTTCACATTAGAGAGACCAACGACCGACGAATAAAAGAATAAATGTGATTTACGGTAAAACCCGCTTATCTGAAACACTTTTTTCATCCCCGAGTATTTGTCGACCAATTACTTTTATAATACTCCGCTTAAGCGCGAAACTCGCTTAAGTGAAAAACTCGGATACCTGAAACATATTTTCAGTTAAATTTAATATTTTTTATTGAAAAAAACTCTCTTAAATGAAAAAAAAATTAATAGAACAGAACAAAAAATTTGCTGAACGCTTTTACTTCTTTTTTATTTTTCACCTCCATCAAATTTTCATCACGAAAATGACATTTGAATTTCTGATATGTCAGAACCCTTTTTGGAATTTTTAAATCCGCTTAAATGAAATTTTTTTTTAATAATCTGGACACCGCTTAAGTGAATGTAGACTGTGATATTTTGCAGTTTCTCTTGAGCGGGTTTTACTGTATTTAAAAAGCCTTAATTCTTCACAAAAACTAGACAAAATGGTAGAAAACTTTTTTAAATTAATGTTAAGACACTAAAATTTGGGTTTTAATTACTAAAATAAGAGAAATTTGGTCGTAACGAATTGCAATCTGTTTGCGACGACCAACTTATTTTCTTAAATTTCTCTTACTTTAGTAATTAAAATTCTTATTTTAGTATCTTAACATTAATTTAAACAAGTTTTCTATCATTTTGGTAGAGTGGTAGGGCTTGAAGTGCATACAAAGGAAAAAATATAAAATTTGAGGTTTTCCATTCAAAGGGCGTGGTATCCACCCACTTTAATGACTTAAATTTGGCGGTTTACTAGGCAAGTTTTCTTTTTATTATTCAAAACGTTTTGAAAACTTGACCAGTGAACCGCCAAATTTTAGTCATTAAATAATAAATTTCTCTCATAATTTGGAGTTCTTTAAATATTACGCTACTTTAAATATTTTATATTAAACCATCATATAAATTAAGAACTTGGCGTTCTATTTAGATCTCACTACGTGTCACGGTTGATTTTTTACATGCAGGTTTTTTTTTTGTATAGAAGAACTTGGCTCCCTTTTGAACATTTATATTTTTGGTCTAATCTAATGTATGAATTTGCTTGACATTGCGTGAGAAACTCAACATGAAATTGTTTGTTTGAATATTCATAAGTTCTTATTTGAACCAGATTTTTCCATAATTGATTTTTATTTTTTTAATTTTTGCACTTAAAAATTCTATAATAGTAAGAACAAATTTGTGCATAAAAATATTTTTCATATCCTGCACCATTTTGTTCAAAATTAATAGATAATATGACATTTTAATCAAACTTTTTAGACAGGGTTCCAAAACAAATAAAAATACATGTTTTTTTTTTAAATAATAGTTGTTTTATTAATTTTTACTTGCGCTCAAAGACAAAAACAACTCAGCAAAAATTATAACTAACGGATCTGACGCAAGGTCTCCCTCATATAAGACGACAAGTATACTGGACTATAAGTAGACAGTTTAATTTTCGAGTAAGATTCATCATATTTGTTGCATGATGAGAACTTGTTGCATTATTAACCCATGCCAACTTATAAATAAATAAATAGATATAGCTATTTCAAGGGGTGCCAAGCCAAGCCCTATCATCAGTCTCTTTATTAGTGGTGCTGAGCTTTAATCCAATTTTATTATGAAAAACTTTCTACATGCACACCATAGGAATCGAATCCACTCATATCAGATTTTCTCAGTCTTAGAAGTCGTATGCACTATGCATTCCACTACAAAATTAATTTATTAAAACAAATTATTGGTGGTAGCACCTTTAAGTTGTTGTTGTTGTTCAAAAATTCAGCAATTGTTTTTTGTCAATTCTAATATATAATTTATCTAGTTTAACAATATATTATAGAATGTACCTATTATAATTTTAACAATATATGGAATATGTGTGTACATATATTGCTAACTAAAATTAAAGTGTTGCAAGCACTTTCCATAGAAACAGAAGTTAAATAAAAAATATACCAACGTTTTTTTTCGTAAGATAACTTAATTGCCGGTATTAAAAAAGTAAAAGATTTTAATTATAGATATTCGTATATTTGCAAAACTTCTTGTAATCTCTTTGTAATTTTAAACTTGTTTATTGACAAGAAAGTCTTTCAAAGAGTAAGTATGAAGCTGTGCTGATCGTCCCGTGCCTCGCGTCCGTCGGTTGATGATAAATGATAATTATAAACTTTTCTCCAAATGATTCATATAGGTGAATATAAAGTATTTTGAATTTTATGTTGAGTTACGTGTGATTTGTGAAGCATGCGATTGGTCACTTTTCGCACCTCACTTTGTGTTGTAACGAAAACTGGAAAACAGTTTAACAAAAACAAAATAAAAACAAGTGTAGGTATGTATCTACTAGAGTCTACGATTCAGTCCGTGTATTTTAAAAACACGGGTACACGGACGCCGTGTAATTATTACAAGCAAATAAAAATCCGTTCTCTTAAAACACGCGTATTTATTTGCTAAATATCCGTGTATCCGGATATTAAGTATACACCGATCTTTATTACACAAATTCTTAATACACGGAATGGTTTTTGATTTTTATCTTTTCAAGGGGTGGATAATCGATATTATAGATTTTTATTTTTCGTGATTTTCCAAAAAAAAATCGATTTTTAAAGAAAAAATTTAATAATTCTAAATTTAAATCCACTGACGGATTCGACTACCAAGTCGTTGTCGTATTTTTATCAAAAAATCACATAAATTCGGCCCTCTCCAGTGATGATTCTAGATTTACCATTATTTAATTTGTTTAAACTTACATATTTGCGTATAATTAAAACAGAAATTTGTTAATAGTTCAGCCTCTTTACTAAATTAACATTGAGCGTGTTCAATGAAAATCGGTTTACAAATTACACCTAAATTTTCAGATTTCAGAATTCTGAAAGTTCAGATGTAAAACATAATCAGCCTTATTGTTAGTTTTGCCCGAACAACATTCCACCCAGAGAATTTGCTATTTAACTTTTCGCCTGTTGAGAGTTTCACCCGAAATTTTGTGTTCAAAAAATTCCCCTTATTGTGAACATTCATTTCGGCTGAAATTAATGTTATTGGCAGTCTAAATGTTCACTTATTTTTATTAGGCGAACGAAATTTCCTTCGGGCGAAACTCAAAAGTGACAATAGCTTTTAAAATTCCGGAGGAAAAAAATTTTAATGTGAAATATTTTTCGGGTGAAATAAGGCTGAATGCATTGAACGCATCCCATTTTTAATTTCGATTGGTGTAGATACTTAATAAAGGGCATGTTATTGAACAAAATATCGACTTCTTACCCATTACCCATTTATCTAGCAATTATCCATTTAAAATGCACTAGAATACCTCTACAGACTACAATGCTTAGAAAATTGGAAACAATTCAGTTTGAAGGATAAAAGAGAATGAACCCCTTAAATTAGGTTGATTTTTTTTAGCTCTATATAATTATTAATTAAAATTGGAACGGCCGTTAATAAATTATATTTAAATTAAGTTTTTAAGACCATTATTTTACTATAAACTCCTAAAATTGTAACACCAATATGTTGTTTTTTAGGACTATTTTATTAAAAATTTATATTTAAAATTATAATAATAAATATCATAAGAATAAATTCATATTAATCTGAAAAACGGCTCGAATGAATTTCATGCTTTTGTTTGCATGATATTATAGGTTTGTTCGATGTCAGCCCTGGGGGGCACTGGGTCGCCCTGAACTCGCTCTGAGGTGTTTTATGTAGTACTTTTTGACCTAGTTTATTTGCACTGTGTTCGATGTGTGTTCGGGGCGAGCTCTGAGTGACTCTGACGAGATTTAGGTTTTTTCTTGGGGCAAGAATTTAGAGCTGCCAAAATTCTAATCATCTGTTATCATTTAGGCAAAAACAAGTATTAATGATAAATTTCTTGGGAAATATGAGATTATTTATTGGTAATTTTTGTTATTTATTTGTTTTCACGTAAGTATAGATGAAATGTCAAAATATACAACAGTCTATGAAACAGTGAAATTAACGAAAAAATAAGATGGTGAAATTTTTTAGCACTGAAGCGTTCGGTGTAAAATAAAAACCTGAGTTTTTGAAAATTGACTGACATTCCCCAGGTCGCCTTAGGGCAGAGAACATCGAACAAACCTAATAACGGATGCTTGTTTTTTTTTTTTTAATTTTGTATTTCACTCTTTTAAAAGTAAACGATTCCATTGAATTCTAATACGTACGCCTTTAAGAAAAAAAGCATTAATCTTAATTTAAATAAAGTTTGGCAAAAATCAACATAAATACAAACATAAAATAATTAACAAAATTTTCAGATTGTTTTGACACCACCTCAATATACACAATCTTAAGAAAAAAATTAATCTTCAAGTAATATTTTATTGAATCAAAAAAAATTCAATTGTTAAAAATTTAATCACTTCAAGTGATTAGAAATTTGTTTGCTTAAATTATTAATATAAACCATTGATGTTTAAAATTTATTATGTTAAAAGTTTCGAAATTTGTAAGTAGGTAAGGTTCATAAAAGCAGCACAAGGTTACAAAAAAAATCGATACGTTTTTGAAGGGCAAATAATGTAACAACAATTATTATAGCAACGAATGAGAATATTAAATATCAATGTGCACTTGTGGACATTGTTAGATCAATTACTTTAATTTAGTTGGTGAAATATAAATTCTTAAGGGTAAGGTTGTGTATTTATTTTGTTTTAATACTAAAAGAGCTTTTATTTTTTGAATTTTTGTTTTTGTTTTTTAGTTTAAGGGACAAAAATATATAAATGTGTGGATTACCAAATACAGTAAAACTCGCGAAAAACTCGTTTATCTGAAACACTTTTTTCATCCACGAGTATTTGTTCACCAATTTTATCTATAAAACACTCCGCCTTAGCGAAAGTAAGTGTTTCATGAGATTACAAAAAAATCATAAGATCACTTATGTCGGATTCCTTTCAACTAAAAGAATCGATTTTTTTTTTCTGAACAATTCGAATTTTTTCTCTCAAAACAAATCTTGCTAATTTTGCAAGATTCAAGAAAGATTTTACACCGATTTGCACACACACTTGCAAGATTTGAAATTTGTGCGGTTTTTCAATTAATAATAATAATAATTTACCAATTTAATATTTTCTGGACATTTTACTTCAAAATTTCTGCTGTCAAGTGCCACTAACACAATTACAAACAAAAATCGATTCATTTCGTCTATTCGTATTCCTTTCAACTACAGAAAAAATTCTATTCTTTTGTTGAAAGGAATTCGACATTAGTTAAAAACAAAGAAGAAAAAACCAAAACAATTAAAAATATTGTTTTAGTTTTTTTTTTAGTTTAGTGGTCTATATTGAATGAAATTCAATTGGAAGATTTTTTGCGACCTAAGTGTCTAAGTGTTAGTTAACAACTTTATGTTGATTGTAAGTTCCACCCGAAATATAATATTTCACCTCAAAATTTTTTGTCCGCCCGAAATTTTAAAAACTATTATGAGTTTAGCCCAAACAAAATCCCGTTCGCCTACTAAAAATAAGTGAAAATTTAGGCTGTCAATGGCATTAAATTCCGCTCAAAATGCGAATGTAGACAATAAGATAAATTTTTCTGAAACAATAGGCGAAATGTCAAATTTTCCGGGTGAAATGTTGTTCGGGTAAAACTCACAGGCTGTTTCAAAACAGTTCTGATTTTCGTGAGGACATTTGCATGAAGCCCTATGAAGTATGATTTAATCGACTTCAAGTCGATTTATTATTTTAAGCCTAGTACGCTGCTGATGCGAAACGAAAAATCCCATACAAAAATGACACAACGAAATCATAAACGGAAAATTTCGTTCTGCTTTTGTTTTGCAGTACGCTGATCGAAGAGCGAAGTTCATAATTGTAGCAGATTATTTGGAGAAGTCTCCGCTCCTTTTTCGCACTGAATTAATTATACAGACTATTTATTGTGTGCGGAAAAATGACATTTGAGTTTTTTGTTTTTTTTTTTTTTGTTTATCATTTTCTTACTTCATGGGTTTCTCTGATTTTTTGCGTTTATGTTTGATTTTGTTTTTGGAATTAATGAAACTCTCCAAGGATATTTTCCGTTGTGTCTTCGCAAGCGTTTCGTTGTCTGTTTCGAGATCACAGGAAATTTTCGTTTCGCCTCAGCAGCGTACTAGGCTTTAGTTGTGAGACTCGTAACCTTTGAAAAGATTCGTTGGCTGAAGAATGTGGCATCGAGAAGTTTTCAAGCTATCGTCATCGGCCAGTTTAATTTTAACAAAATATTGTAAGAATTCTTTGTCGTTTGTTACTTTGTCATTTTAGAGTATTCACTTTGTTTGTTGTGAAATTTTAAGTAGATAAGTCTAAAAAATATTTAATTATTTGTTTCTTTTTTTAAACCTAGTGCGTTATTAATTCGAAACGAAAAATCCCAAATAAAAATGACAACAAAATCATTAATGAAAAATTTCGTTGTTTTTGTTTTGAAGTAGGTACGCCGTTCGACGAGATAAATTTATAATTGTAGCAGATTATTTGGATAAGTTTCCGTAAACATTTCGTTGTCGTGTTGGAGACTACGGAAAAATTTCGTTTCACATCAGCAGCTTACTATGCTTTAAGAAAAAATGGTGAAATTTTCAATAAATTCATGATTTCATAAGATGAGGGTGAAAAATCATGAAAATCAAAAAAACACTGGCGAAAGTTGCTTAAGTGAAAAACCAGGTTTCCTGAAACATATTCAGCATTATTGTAAGCCTATTTCTCCTTACAAATTTTTGTTCGCCCGGAATTTTAAATGCTATTGTGAGTTTCGCCTGCTTAAAATAAGTGAACATTTAGGCTGAAAATGGCATTACATTCCGCCCGAAATAAGTATTCACAATAAGGGGAATTTTTTTAACGCAAAATTTCGGGTCTAATGTAAAATTTTCCGGTTGGTCGGGCGAATCTCACAACAGGGCAGAATTTCAGTTAAATTTTTCATTAAAAAACACTCTTAAGTGAAAAAAAAATTAGGTCGAATAGAAAAAAAATTGCTTTTCACTTCTTTTTTTAAATTTTTTTCCCTCCATCAAATTTTCCTTACGAAAATTACATTTGAATTTCCGATATATAACCGTTTATTTTCGTTTTGTAAACAAATTGCATTTTTGTTTTGCTCTTAAAGACGCAAAACAACAAGCCTACGAATGACCTTAAAAAAAGAACTTTGAAATCGGACATAATATTTTCTTAGTTGATAAGACCGATCAAACAAAGAAACAGAGCTATATAGAAAATATTTTAAAAATTAGCTCTTTTCATTCAATAATAAAATGTAATTACAATTACGATTTAAAAGCAAGTAATAATTTTTGAGAATAATTTGTGAAGTCAAACAAACGGGGAACAGCCGAACAGGGATTGTGCCTGTGAAGTGTGAAGTCACATAGTGGAAGAGTATTTAAATCCTCTTGACCCAATGACACGATCTTGTTGATTGAAGAATAATTCTTAATTTTTTTTAAATAAATTAATCAAATACAAATAATTTATATGGGAAGAGACACTCACAAAATTGTATTCACTTTTATTACACCTTGTAGGCAACACATACGATTTGAAGAAGACATTTTTTTTGATTTTAAGTTTCACTTTTTGTTTTTGTTTTTGTTTTTGTTTCTTTTTTTTCTTTTTTTTAATAAATAATTTCCGAAGAACACTATTTCACATACAATTTAAAAAAAAAATGTTGTCATCTTAATATGTTTATATCAAAGATACTGTAACTGAATTCAGTGTCTTTGGTTTATAATTTATATCCTTTTGCAACAGTTTCGCACTCATCGTCAATAATAAATTTTCTTAGACTACTCCTTTCAGAACAAAAACGGAATGGAACACTTTTTTTTTACAGCTTTCTGCGTAAAAAAAAAGCATTAATGCTATTAGGGAATTCCCCGATTTCACAAAAATTCTTAAAAGCTGTTATTTTATTTATTTACATAACAGATAGAACTTTTTTAAATGCGTATGGCGATTGTGACTTTTCACTACGGCATGATAATTGTTTGTGGATGAAAGCGCGATGAGGGTCAGGGGCGGACTTAGAGTCAAAGGGCCTCCCGGGATTTTAAGAAAAAGGGTCACAACTCACAAAATAGTAAAATGAGTAAAAAAAGATTAGCTTCGGAAACGACGATAAAAAAATTTATTGTTGTGTAATTGAAGCCATAAAAAACCTGCTCCGAAATTTCTATTAGATAGATAGATTGATAGTTGATTGATTATTTTTTCTTCAGTTTGTTACAAAATATCTTTACATAAATCTTTAAAGCATGGCTTTTGCCGTCTGCCTTTCTATTATGTATTTGAGTTAACCGATAAAAGAAAAGAAACTTGATTTTTTGAAAACATTGTAATAATCCAAATTTTATAATTGATTTTTCCTATTTCTACCGAAAATTCGAAAATACTCACATCAATCAAAATATCGTTGTTGTCTTTTCTATTCGGTTCCTTTAAATGAACTAAAAGTATTTCAAAAACCTATATAGAATATAAACTATAGTTTCGTTTAAAGTGTATGAGAATACCTATAATGTAGGGGCTCCAAATAGCTCAATATTTATTCTAAGTCATAAATATAGTTTTAGGAGCCTCTAGTTATCGCTGCAAAAGCTCTATTTTAACAGTCCTCTTGGGAGTCAAATTTCAAAAGATAATTTTCCTCTAAATGAAGTGAAACTACTTACTTATGCAATACAAAGAGAATTTATAGAGTTTACCGCGGATTTCTCTTTAAATTATCTAGCAGTTCTGTGGGAACTCCGTACAACCCCCTTGGGCCAACAATAGCTGAATAATAATAAGTTAGTTTTCTTTTAATAGAGCAGAAAGTACTGCAGGGTCTTTTTATCAACTTTTTGCCCCACCGGACAAAATACCGGTTACCCGGTGGCCTAGTCCGTCCCTGATGACGGTAGAGAGGCGACTGAAACGCACGAAGAAATATAAATGCTGTCGTAGGTACATAATATTTATGTATATCAAAATGTTTCATTTTATTCCATTTTTTTTTTTTGACTTTTGGCTTGTTCGTTGAACGCCGAATGGTATGGAAGATAAGAATAAAAATTTAAAAAATGTGTAGTCGGAGCGAAGCAGAAAATGTTGGTTTCATAACAACAAAGATTCTGAAGCAGATTATTTAAACATTCATTTCAAAGTACATAAATAATGTCTAACTTTGGACAGCTGTACAACTCTAAAACATTATTTATAAACGTGAATATAATATGCAACCAATTTTTTAACTTATATTTTGCAAATAAACAAACTTTATTTCATCTTTTTCCCAACGTTTTGTTCACTACTTCTTCAGGAGTATTTTATTAGATTTTTTTAAAATTTGGCGGGAATGAAATGAATGCAAAAGCATACAAAGAAATGAATGCAAAAGCATACAGAGAATGCAAAAGAATAAATGCAAAGAATGCAAAAGAATGGAAGAATGCATGAATTCCCAAAAGATTGCATTCAATTGATTGCAGTAAAATGAATGGGAATACAAATTATTGCAATCTTTTTGATTTAAGTGAATGGTGATTGCACAATTTGAAGTCTGAAGTCTCAAAGTGAAATCAATGAATGCAATCATATTATTGAAGTCATTAACGATTGCATTCACAAAAGATTGCATTCTTCTAGAGATGAGCTAAGTCGTGAATTCGCATTCACAGGTATAACTGTGAATGCTATTTTTCATTCACTGTGAATATAAACTGTGAATGTAAACTGTGAATTTCATTTCGAAGTGCTGACTTTCTGTGGGTAGGTACCTACTGAAAAGTAAAACAAACATGCAAAATCCCATAAAAATACAAACTCACCATGAATATATCATACAAAATATAGATACAACAAAATTAGCCCTAAAAACACTGGTGGTACCGAACGCACTTTTGTATTTTCCAATCAAACACGTGTATATACATTCTTTTTGTGAGCTTATAACCCTTTTTTTTACCTGACCTACCTTACCTACTTATCGTCTGCAACGAATTTTCTATTCCATTTCAAATTCAAAGAATTGCCTTATGCGATTATGCCTGTATCTCCTGCATTCACAAGCACACAAACTAAAGCAATTCATCAACTCACAAGGTTACGAATGTAGCTCTTTTGATTCGAAAATTTGGTTGGATACCATTAGCAATAGCAATAGCAACGCAGGTTAGGTATTGTATGGGTAGATCTTGAATATTAGTGAATAGTGAATATTCATTTCACATTCGCGGTTTAACAATTCGCAGTTGTGTGGTGTATGATGTTGCGTTGTGACTAGCGATGAGAGATTTTTTCATTCACAGTTTAGCCATTCACAGTTTATTCGCAAGTTGTTAACAGGTTGTGAATGTGAATTTTCATTAGCTGTGAATAAGTAGCAGTTCGTGGTTTTTGGCTCATCTCTACATTCTTCTACAAGGTTGAATACATAGAGCTGTTACCCGCTTGCTTTTCTGGGTGTTATTTAAATTAAGATAAAATGGCGAGAGGCTTATAACTTCACATTTCATATCAGTAAAATCTTTTACGATCAGTATTAAAAAAAAGTAACGTTGAAATCATTTTTAAATTAATTTTGTTTTATTCCAAATTTGTGTTTTTTTTCCAATCGGGCAATAATCTTTGGTACATCTGTATTTAAGAATCAAATGATTTAATATTCTATAATAGTCTGTCCAATCAGTTTTACCGTAATCGATTTCAATTTCAGTGGATGGCGTGATAAATATTTTTAAAAACGTCCATCCTTATGACATTTTGTCAGACTTTTTTATAGAATGCATTGTTTTTTTTTTGTTTTAATTCATACCCATCCATTATTTAAATTTGTAAATTTAAATGTTATTAGAAAGAAAAAATTAAAACTTATGTATAAATAAAATATTGAAAACGGGTAGATATTTTTCACTCCTCAGTGCTACTAGCTATTGAGGGTAGAGGTTTGTGTAAACTAACATCTCCAGCGAAAATCTACAATTCTTAAGGAATATTCCTGCCAGATTTTAAGTTTTAAGTTACTACCCATCACCATATTTGAAAGAGAATCACTCCATATTAGCTTTTCCAGCTTAATTCAGAAACAAAAATTCAAACTAACAACGGCGTCAAATCGCATGATCTTGGTGGCCAATTGACGTCGCCAAAACGTGAAATTATACGCAACCAGGAAACTTCTCAAGTAATAAAACCATAATTGGTCGTGTTGTGTGGCTTGTCGCCCCGTCTTGTTGGAACGATCTGTCGTCCAAGTCATGATCTTCAATCGCCGGCCAAAAAAAATCGGTTATCATTCGACCGAATTGCTCCGAATTGACTGTAACCGTCTGCCCATTGGCATCTCCGAAGAAATACGGACCAATGACACCTTTAGATCATAGAGCACACCAAATAGTCACTTTGTCTGGATGCAACGGCATCCTTGTGGGTTTTCTGAGCCCCATATGCCGCAGTTTTGTTTGTTTACATACCCACCGAGGGAGAAATGTGCCTCATCGCTGAAGAAAATGTTGTTCGAAAAATCGGTGTTTATTGTCTGTTGTTCCAACACCACTTTTGTGTAGTAAGTTTTAATAATTTTAACGTCTTAAGCCTCAACTACATAAGCCAAAAAAGTGAAAAAGTGCAAAAGTGAAAATTTTTAAATTGATTTTGTGATAGTTTTTCTGACTAGAAAACTTATAAAAATGATGCAGAAAGCTTAAATTTTGGTTTAAAAACAAATTTGTGTATTCTTTTTCACAAAACAACGGCGCTAGCGGTAAAAAAAATATTTTTACTTTTGTACTTCAGTACTTTTTGGCTTATGTAGTTAAGCCTTTATTCAGTTGTAAAGCGATCCACTATCGTAAATGGCAAACATTCAACTAATATTATGACACTTCAAATGACAGCTGAGTTTGACAGGTTTGAAATGCCAGCGCTACCAACTTGAAACCACGAAATGAATGACCTTGAGACATGCATTTTAATCATGACTTAAATTTTGAGTTGGATTTATTTTATAAAATTTCTAAGTGTTTGTAAGGCGTTTAATTTTTTTTTATGTGGTGATTAGATAACTAAATCCTTCTCCTTATCATTTTACGTGTCCCTTTCTAGCATTCGAAATTACTCTTCTTGAAGCAATTTAATAAATTTTGTTTACATGTAAAGTGGTTTAAAGTCACTTGAAATTACCATACAAATTAAGCTAATTTTTCTTTTCAATTAAAATGTATTTCAAAGATATACGAGCAGTTAAAATTCGTGTGCAGCATATACCTACAGCTTTATTGGTTACATTTACATGTGTCCCACATGAACGTAAATAATTTAATAATAACCTACATCATATTTAAACAAATGGTCATTGAACCAAATTATTATAGATTTAACATTTACTAAATACTAAACCACTTTTTATGCAACAGTATTAACCCCACATTCAACCATTTTATTTGCATAATCTTTAAAGAGTAGGGAAACCGCATAAGCAATCACCCATAGACACTTCTTTCTTTCAACGCCGCCAGCGCTAACCGAAAAAGAACATAACTTTTTACCAAAAAAAAAACAACAACAACTTAAACTTGCAAAGCTTGTTAACAGTAACAGTTGTAGGTAGATAAGTTGTTGCTTAAATTTTGCAATATTTCGACTTCAAGCTTCAACTTCAATATGCAGAAAGAAAGATGTAAACAAAAGACGACAAAAGAAAATTAAGAAACCCATATCTAACATCATTGTAATGATGAGGGGGGATATCAACTCTCAACTACCAACGGTTAAAGAGTGAGGCGAGGGCTCATTCCGAAACATAAGCCAAGAAAAGTTGACTGCCTTCAAGTTATTTAGCCAAACTAGTTCGTTGGCTTACCATCTCACGTCTAATGGCAATAGATGCAATGTTTCTTGATGAATTCCATGCATAAACTGATAAATCAGATGCAAACTTAAACTTTTATAGTTGTTTTTTGTCTAAGCCATTTTGGGAGTCATGTTTGTTGGGGGACTATAGATGTAGTTAAAGCCTCATTTTATTTTGGCTCTCCATAGCATTCGGACGCATATTAATAGTTTCGTTTTAATCGGTTGATGTTTTTCCGCTATAATTCAAATGACGTACCTACAATAATTGATTTTTAAAGAGTTTTGTGTAAAAAAAAAAAAAAAAAAAACAAGCTATTACACAATTATTTCCTGAAAAACAGTTGCAAGTGAAATTTTACTTTCGTTTGTGATTTAAGAAAAGATACAAAATTTCAATTATATAGTCAATTTGAAAATTCCTTGTTATAAAGTGAAAGTTTGTTACAGTTTTTTCTTTAAATTTTTGTTTGTATCATGAAATACAACAGTAGCAGTATCCTTGGGGTGATAGTGTTATTTAGTGTTTTAACGGTTTCGTATGCTACTAGCAGAGAAATTATCAACAATGCACCACAATTTCAAGAAAAACGTAAGAAATTCTTTAAAAAAATATTTTGGTTATTATTTCTATGTTATAATAATATTATAACGATAGAAGCTTCGGCCATTATTCAAGGATTTGGTGTCGAAGTTAAGACTGTACTCTAGGAGATATATTGCTACTTAGGTTAGGTTTTTCAGATAAAACTTATATATACTAAATACAAATTTTTGCCAGTTGGCAGTTCAAAATAAGCAAAAGTTGTGAAAATAAATTTTATTAATTTAATAAATAAAAACAAATTCTTAGTTTAAAATTAAAAATTTGTATTTATTTATTTATCTACTTGAACACCACAACTTGGAGACCAAAACATCCTAAAATGTAATTATATATACTCTTGACGGGTAAAATGTATTGATTTTTTTTCAAACAATTTGTGGATGTTTTGACCTTTTTTAAAAAAAATATTAACATAGATTTCTAATTGCTATATACCTAATTAAAAAGATGGACAAGACTAGAAAGAAGTAAATTTATAACAGACACAACGGTTTATCGCCGTAAAAAATAGGTTTGCATTGACGGGCTTTGCGCGGCTTAGTAAAAATATGTGCACGACTGGGTTGCACGAACTTGCTCTTATGTGCGATCACACGTTTTAAAGTTTTAATATTACAAAAACTATATTTATCTTATAAAAGAAATAAATTAGTTAGTAGGAGCCTATATTGTATACCTGCACCTGCTTAAAACGTAGTTAAGTATAGAGTAGTATTATGCGAGTAGGTACATTTATTTATGAACAATATAGCACCGCGTTGCAAATATGCATGGAACTTACAGTTTATAGACTGAAAAATTGTAAAAAAAAATATTAAGTAAACATAAATTGTTTAAACAACCTGTTTTGACACCAATGCGATGTACATCATTTGATTTCTTAAGAAAATCTCAATTTATGAGAACAAAAATTGAAAATCGTTGGAGCGGTTTTTTTTTAAATAGTTTTTTATATACAAAATTAAAAAAAAAAATTTTAAAAAAAATCCGTACGTAATTTTTAGCCTTTATTATTGTAGAATTACAAAATTAATTAAAATAAATATCATCTAACAATTTTCGAAATTTGGAATTTTCTAAAAAATATTTTGAAATTTTTTTAAAAATCAATAATTTATTTGTTTGAAAATTTTGGTAATATATTATTAGAACTTATTTGAAGCTTTTGTGAAATAAAATTCATTAAAATCAGTTCAACTGATAATGAGATAGTCGAAAATCAAAAAAAAAATGTTTCTATGAGAGATACCATTTTTTAATGATAGATAATTTTTTTTTCCAATAATATTGTAGATCGTATAGATAGTAGTAGTTCACACAAAATTTTTATAAAAATCAGGGACCGTTTTTGAGAAAAATGAGATTTTCAATACCGGTTTTTTGTATGGAAAGTACCGTTATTTTTGGTTATAAGAATAACTTTCATTTAAAATCTGCTAGATAATGTTAAAAAAATTTCTGGGTGCCAATTTTTATAAAAATTGACCCAGTCCCTTTCGAATTATTAAGTCCTCAAAAAAATATTTTGAAACTTTTTTAAAAATCCAAAAAAATATTTTTTGAAAACTACAAAACTTTTAAAACTTTTTCGGATATTCTCCATAAAAAATCGATCAATTCCATTTAAACTGTTTTTGAGAAAATCGAAAATCAAAAAATGGTTCTATGGGAGGTACCATTTTTAATCATTTTTCGGAAAATTTTTTTTGTAAAATGGTTGCCTTTTTGTTACAGATTTACAGATTTACAGATTTTTTTTAAGTTGTGGGCACATTTTTGAGAAAAATAAGATTTTCATTTTTTGCAAAAAAATTTTTACGGTTTGAAAGCGTAACGTCATCTGTTGGCGATCCCACGTTTTGTTAAGGAGAAAATTAGTCGATTTTCAATTTCGTAGTGTTTGTCATTCCTCCTTAGAAGCAATATTTTGTCCTTCCGATATCAAACAGAATTTTCAGATATGCAACTGTGAATTTCCCGGTGTGTTTACCTCGTTCAGTATGAATTCAACAAATAAATCACCTTGCAAATTGGTGTAATGTTCAGCTGAATTATGAGCGTACGGACCAAAAAACCAAACCAATTTTTATATATTTAGATTTTTAAACTCAACAATTTAATGTTATTTAATACTACTTTAACGTTTAATATTTGATGATACAAGGTGTGTTTAGTGAAGTGTGAAATTTCGTCTACTGTCAAATAGGAAAAAAATTAAGTTTTACGAAATCTATATTGAAAAAAAAAAGTTTCCAAATGGGCTTAATATACTCTTTCAGGAAATGGTTTCGATACTTACTCGTTCGACCTTGCTTTATTTTAAACGATTTTTACTTTAAAAATTCCTTGAAATCGCTTTTATTGCTCAATTGGAAGACAAGTCAAAATTTCAATCAAGTAAAAATTGCTGTCACCGAAACCATATAGCCGAATGCTAAAAATCAAATACATAATATTATGTTTCTATATACATATCTTCTATTTTTTTTTTTATTAAATTGAGAATGAAAAAATTGTTTTTTTATTTTAGAATTATAATAATCGGAAGCTGTATTTGTCTGTATTTCTGTACAATTTTATGTCTGTAATACTGTATGTTTGAATAACCGAAACTACTGACGCGATTTTATTTAAACTTGGTTTCAGACGAAATTGAAATTGTTTTATTTTATCTTAATATCGATTTTCTTTAAACTTGGTATCTAGCTTTTTTGGGACATTCCCCGACACGTTTTTTTAAATTTTTTTTTGAACTAAAAATATCAGTTTTTTTTAGCAAAAAATGAAAATCTTATATTTCTCAAAAACCTGCCACAACTTAAAAAAAAAAGTTCAGTAATTTTTTGTACAAATAGGCTTCAGCGATTTTGATTTTTAAGGGCAAAAATATTAGTACGATCTACCATAAATTTTTTCTATCGATGAAAAATGACACCTCTCACAGAACTATTTCTTTGGTTTTCAACTATCTCATTATCTGCTAAACCGATTTTGATGAAAATTTTTACACAGGACCTTCTAATAAATTTAAATAATAATAATTTAATTTTCAAAAAATAAAATTTTGGATTATTAAAAAAGTTTCGAAATTATTTTTTGAAAATTCGATATTTTGAAAATGTGTAGATGATTTTTTTTTCAAAATTCATTTTTAACTCCACATTAATAAACACTAAGAAATTGCATACCAAATTTTGTTATTTAAATGTTAACAAAATTTTATATATAAAAAAATTTTTTTTTTAAAAACCGCTCCAACGATTTTTTCATAAATTGACATTTTTTTAAGAAATCAGATGGTATACATCGCGTTGGTGTCAAAATAATTTTAGAGGTTGTTTCATTACTTTATTTATTATTACAGTAGACGCGGTATAGTCAAGTAATTAAAACCAGGCCTATTCACTATTTCGAGATTGTTCACTATTTCGAGAAAGACGCTTATAAGATTTTCCAATGTAAATTTGATACAAAATGAATATTTTTTTATTTAATTTTTCATTTCAGCTAGTTGGTTACGAACTTGTCCAAGATTAAATCCCAATGAAAATAAATGCTTTCGTGATCTCTTCGAAGGATGTTTTCCAGCTCTAGCAGCTGGTGTACCAGAAATTGGAGTAAAAAGTTTTGAACCATTGCACATCGATGCAGTTTCCGTTTCCAAAGGCAGTGGAAATCTCATACTAGCAGGTGGTTTTCAAAATCTTATTGTTAGAGGTCCATCTAACGCAACCGTCCGTAAGGCCAGGTATGTACATTCTAAAACACAGTTTCAATTTTATAATTAAATTTCTATCGATTTGAAAAATTTAAATTTTATAGCTTAGATCTGGAGAAGAAGATTTTTAATTTTGAGTTGGAAATTCCAATTCTTCGAATTAGAGCTAAATATAATTTAAAAGGAAATATTCTGCTTCTACCAGTTGTCGGTAATGGAGATGTGAATATGTCTTTGAAAAATGTCAAAACTGCTGTATACACGAAAATAAGTTTGCGCAATAATCCAGAGGTAAATGTTTATTTTTTAAGAAATTTTAAAATCTTTTAATTAACACTATGAAATTTTTAGGAAATCATTCACATTGAAGATATGAAGGTAACTTTCTTAGTCGGTAGCATGCGTATTCATCTGACGAATCTTTTCAATGGAAATGAAATACTTGGAACATCTATCAATCAATTTTTGAATCAAAATGGAAATGAAATTATATCGGAATTAAGACCAGATCTGGAAAAAGGTTTAGCTGATATTTTTATTGGTCTTTGGAATAATGTCTTTTCCAAACTTCCAACTAAATTATGGCTTCTGTGATGTGAAAAATGGATATAATTATTATTGTGATTTTTAGAACATTTTTTTAATTTAATTTAATCATTTTTTATTTTGTAAATAATTCCATCTGCACTACACCTATAGGATACGGATTTCATAATATTAAACTTAAGCTTTAAAATCATTTAATTTGTATGAAAAAAAAATAAGCACTGAAAAATTAAAAATGACTTAGTACCATTTGGAAAATAAAAGTATTTATTTTAAATGCAAACAACAACACTTAGAAAAATTATGTTTATATTTCGAGCTGTTTTTCTTGTATAAATTGTTTTTTTAAGTGTATATCTATAGTTATTGGTCCTCAATTTTTAGCATTTGTTTATGCGGAGTTAAAAAAATCATCTGCCCATTCTCAAAATATCAAATTTTCAAAAAAATAATTAAAAATTATTTTTTAAATTAAAAATTTAATTTTTAGAAAATGATGTTGAAAAATGATGTTCAAAATTGAATTCGGTTCAACACATAATAAGATAACCGAAATCCAAAAAAATGTTTCCATGAGAGATACCATTTTTAATAAATAGATACAACTAAAACCTTCCAAAGCCCGCAACCACTATCTGAACAGCGACCTATTTCACTTTGCATTTTTGCAAAACTGTGAAATTTTTCTGAGTAATCCTTTTTTAGTATGTAACTGATATTGCTGAGATCTATAAGTAAAGAGGGTGCTGCTTTTATGCCCAACGGATGGCGCTATTTTTTTTAAAGAAAATAAGTAAAGTATATAAATACGCGTGCATTTAAATGCAATGTCGTGTCAAAATGTCAAAATTTCAATGAAATTGGTGAAGAACTTTTGGGGATTAGAGGTTAGGAACAAACGAACATTTACATTTTTATTTATATAGAAGATAGATTTCGTCGGCTAAAATACGTAAAGCTGCTAAGTATAGTAAATCCACTTTTGGTCGAAATTGAGATTTTGATGTTATTTTATTCATAAACACATTCTTCACAAATTGGCTTAATCACTTTCGTCCAATGTATCGTAGTAGTTGCAGAATAATAAAGAGAAAATAAATTTTTATATGTATAGCCTTATGCTAAATTATTTTTATTTTTTCGGTCTCCTGTAAAATTTTCCAAAGTGGATTTAGCAGTTTTATGTATTTAGCCGACGATATGCAGATTGGTCCTCTCTCTTAAAATGATTAACGAACTTTTGAATTGAGACGGTTAATTTTTGTCCTAATAACAAAATCAAAGACTTATCTGGAGAATGTACAAAAAACACTGATTGTACGCTTTAAAATAAAATTTATTTACCGGTTAAGGTTAGCCAAATAGACAGGACCGCCATCTTTATAATGTTTGATCAAAATCTCGTTTTTTTTTTAAGGAACGTAACGTGGTTTCGTGGTTTCAAGTTGGTAGCGCTGGCATTTCATACCTGTTGAACTCAGATGTCATTTGAAGTGTCATACTATTAGTTGAATGTTTGCCTTTTACGATATTGAATCGCTTAACAATCCAACAAAGCGCTTAAATTATTAAAACTTATTACAAAAGTGGTGATTCAAACGTAGCCACTTTTCGCGCATTTTTCGAAAAGAATTTTCTTCAGTGATGAAGCACATTTCTCACTCGGTGGGTATATGTAAACAAACAAAATTGCCGCATATGGGGCTCAGAAAACCCACAAGTGATCGAAGAGGTGCCGTTGCATCCAGACAAAGTGACTGTTTGGTGTGCTCTATGGTCTAAAGGTTTCATTGGTCCGTATTTCGTCGAAGATACCAATGAGCAGACGCACGGTTACAGTCAATTTGGATCGATATGGTCGAATGATAACCGATTTTTTTGGCGGGCGCGGCGATTGAAAATCACGACTTCGACGATATGTGGTTCCAACAATACGGGGCAACAAGCCACACAACATGACCAAGCATGGCTTTATTGCATGAGAAGTTTCCTGGTCGCGTAATTTCACGTTTTGGCGACGTCAACTGACCACCAAGATCATGCGATTTGACAACGTTAAATTTTTTTTCTGTGGGGTTACGCAAAAGACCATGTTTACGCGAATAACCCCCGAACTCTAGAGGGATTTAAAACAAACATTTCTTAAGTTATGGGGATACCGCCTAAAATGTACGAAAAAGTGGTTAAAAATTACCTCAAAAGAATCGCATGCTGCGAATCTTCTCGAGGCGGCCATTTGAATGATATTGTTTTTCACACTTAATAGAAAAGTCCAAACTTTGTAATAAAATAAAATATTCATCAAAAATGTATCGCTGTGTGTGTTAATTATTTAGCTTTACTTTCGAAGCCGAAAAATGAATGACCCTTTATTGATAGCTTTTAAATCTGAAGTAAAATTAGCTTCAAACTAAATTTCTATCGATTGAAAAATTGAACAACTCCTCCTTTAATTTGACGAATTTTTTATTCGGAGTTGATAACTAAAAGGTTTCAAAGACAAAAATTATGAATAAGATTGTCTAGTCATAAGCTCATCCCAAGAACACACAAACTCGTATACCTACCTACACCTTAATCAAAATTTAAAACACAATTAAATCTTAATAATAAAAATAAATATAGATTGAATTCTTATTTATTCTCTTTCGGTCTTATTTATAAACGTTGTCTAAATTTAGACAACTATCCAATTTTGGAAAATGTGTTCAAAAACCTTGTTTATTGTTGTCGATAGCTGCCTAACTTAGACACAAGAGTATAGATTGTCTTTACCGTGGATAATGTGAAATATATATTTTTATTAAATAAAGCATATTTCCACCAATTTGAAAATAGTTAGACAGTGTCTAAGTAGACAAAAATCTAATAAATACGACGGTGTATCTCTATATCTATCTAGCCAAGGAATAAGAAATAACTGTGAACTATTAAAGTTGTACCACAAAAATTAATAAAAAAAAATCATCAACAGTCTTCCTCTTTCATTTATTATTATGAAGCTTTAAACACATTGCTCAAATAAAATATTCAATAAGCCAATTCTCTCAACAAACAATCTTCATTTAGGTATCTTTATTTTTATTTTTACATCTAGTTCTATTACTGTCGAGATGTTAAAAAGACATTTACCATTACATTCAACTATACATATAATCTGGTGATGGCTGCGCTATATTTACAGTAACTTCGTTGACAATTTCAAAAATCAATTATTTACCCCGCATCGCAACCAATAGCGATGACATGCTATTCCTTAAATTGAATCCTTCTTCATAATTTTCTCATCCCCATTCACGAACTCCCACCATCAGCAACATGAACATGAACTAAATGCGAGCTGATAACATAGCATCTACAGCGTCACCCTCAACTTTTTTTTTTCAACGATCAAACCATTGGACTAGACTATTAAAATAAAATAAAATAAAACTCAACCAGAAAATCATCATCCTTCGAGAACAGGAAATATTATATTGAAGAATCTTCTTCTCTTTTATTATTATTATTTAAGTAAGTATTACTATAGCTAGTAGCCATTTGAAAAAAAAAATATCTAAATATCTGTAAAATCATGATGGTGAAAAATTTGCGCTTCTTTTATTTCGCCTGGGGAGTATTAAATTTTATCTGAGGGCAAATTTAGCGCAGGGTTTTTCATTTCAAATGGTTAATAAAATTGGGTTGGTCCATTAGCGGTCTTAAATTTGATTTGGCTTCCATCATTGATTGATGGTGGTTATTGCATATTTTCCCGCCGCCCGCGCCACGTCGCTGACTATATGAGATGGCATAAATTTCGTTATGAAAGAATCATCAAGTTCGCTATATAGTTCGAGCTTAGTGTATAATTTTAAATGTCCTGTTTCCTGTGGATATATATGAGAAAGAAAAAAATGATTTTTATCAGAGCACGTATAAATGAATTTAAGAAAGAAAGGAAGTCGTTGAATTCGAATAAGTTTAGGAATACGAAGTGAACAAGAACCGGAGGTCCAGCACCTTAAAGAAAATGACAGTGAAATACTTTCCCACCAGGCGCGGCGTTTTTATAGATTAAGAGTCTAAGAGATTTATTGGTAGAGTGGTTTTGGTACTTAAACCTTCAGTTTCTTAATTAATTTAAATAAAAACTGTCCGATAAGGAATTTTTGATTCATTATTATTTTTTTAAATGTAAAGTAAAAAAAAATTTTAAGAACATGAGTTAGGTATGAAGAAATAATTGTCATGGCCATTTATTACTTTAAATTTAAAAATATAAAATGCACGACTGGATCTCATGAACTTGCTCTTGTGGTGGAAAGTTTGTTTATTGTCAATTAAGAAGTGAAAACCGCAACTATACTTACGAGGCTTGGTTGTGGAGATATCGAGTGCGTGAAGTTAGCCCTCCTTTTTCGAATTTGTTATTTTTGAAAGTTCTTCCAGATTGTTCCCGATTTGTTCTTCCAGATTGTTCCCGATTTGTTTTTTTGTTCCAAGTTTTTTTGAAAAATATTAAAAAAATGAGGGTTTTAGAGCCAAAAACCGTTTTTGACCTAGCCCCCCTTATTTTGAAAATCAAATTTTGGAAAGTTGTTCCAGATTGTTCTAGTTGTTCTGAACATTGTTCGAAGCTTTTGGACCCCTATGTTAAAAATTTCAAAAGTTATGGGCAAAATTCAAAAAAATTCTAGTACGCCTTTTTTTGAAATTCTTATTTCTGAATTTTTTTTTCGAGTTTCAAAAAGTGTTCTAACCATTGTTCCAAGAAATTTAAATTGGAGGACGTGTATTTTTCAAGATAAAGCCTTCCAAACTTTTTTTCAAAAATCCAAAAAAAATGGCTCTCTAATTTATATTTTTTTAATGCATTTACTTAAGAAACTTGATGATATAAATGCATGCATCGAAAAATGTTCTGACCTCACACTCATACTATCAGCTTTAAAACGAACTTTAAAAAAACATCTCCGGGTTTTTTAACATTTCCAAAACTCCCCTGCCCTCCTTTTCTAAAAATCCAAAATCTAAAACTTGTTCCAATTGAAGAATCGCTCAAATCCAATTATTTCAAAGAATCTGCAAAAAATATTGAAAACTGAAGTTTCTAAGCCCAAAAAACACTTTAAATGAAAACATCTTTCGAAAAAAGGGGGGCAGATTTTTGTCTAATTTTGCCCAAAACTTTTGAAATTTTAAACATGGGGGTCCAAAATCTTGGAATAATGTTCAGAACAACTAGAACAATCTGGATCAACTTTTAAAAATTTGATTTTCGAAATAAGGGGGGCTAGGTCAAAAACTGTTTTTTGGCTCTAAAACCCTCATTTTTGAATATTTTTCAAAAAAAAACTTGGAATATTGCGGAACAAATCAGGAAAAAAGAATAAATTACTGATTTTTAAAAAAATTTCAAAATTATTTTTTGAAAATTCCATATTTCGTTAATGGGTATATGATATTTTTTTTAAAATAATTTTTTTACTCCGCATTAATAAAGGCTAAAAATTGCGAACGATTTTTTTTTTATTTTTCAAAATTTTATATATAAAAACTATTTTTTTTTTAAACCACTTCAACGATTTTCATTTTTTTTTTCTTATAAATTTTATACAGGTGGTATACAATATAGGCTCCCATAACTAATTTATTTCTTTTAAAAGATCAATATTTTTGGAAATACGTATTAAAACTTTATAAACACAATGTGATCGGACATAAGAGAAAGTTCGTGCGACCCAGTCGTGCACCAATTTTTTCAATAAGTTTTGAAGTTTTATATGAGAAATGGTCGCTTCAAAGGTATTATTTTTCAAATATCCCAGTTTTTCATTTAAGTGGGTTTGAATAAATCGGATTACATAATCCGTAGGCAAATTATTGAAAAATACATGGGGATAAGTTAAATTGTTCAGATAAGCCGGGTATTTCAGTTTAATGGGTTTTTTTTGTTAAATGCGGGTTTTTCAGTTAAACGGGTTTCAGGTAAGCTGGTTTGACTATATACATAGGTACATAAATCATTCGAAGATAATCTCGTATATAGTATCGTTATAACTCCTTTATCTCGCTGGGTAAATCCAAAATCTTAAAAAAAAAACATAAAATTTCATTACGTATAACCAAAATCGAAGACTTAAAACAACAGTGTGCTCATAAATTATACAGAAGTAACACTCGACTCCAGCGGCCATCCTGTGTATAGCAGCAACCAGTTCTATACGGGACGAAATTATACGAGTCCTTCTTGCACATTTAGCTATATATATACACTTTGTGGTATTGTTTAGATGATGCTACCTATCGTCGTAAAACTACAATTTATGAAACCATAAAAGCAGAATTTCTTCTTCTGCTGAAGTCACAGGTAAATGTAGCACTTATGAATATAGGTATATCTCTATCTATATACCCGATGGCACCTGGATCTTTGTTTTAGAGATATAAACATTGGTTTTAAAGTAGAACTCAATTTTTGGCCTTTTGTATATTCACTGTTCTTTACTTTATCGATTGTCACCACAAAAGGTCCGTATGTACAATGTACATGTATACATATATGGGCATCACAATCATGCAAAATGAATGGGTGGCTTCTGCTCCTTTAGCTCAGCCAAGAACATGAGTTCTGTATACATAAATATAAAGAACAAAAAGCACAGGAAAACTTTATTGTGTGTTAAGGTTCACATAAAATCACAGGTTTTTCTCTTTGTCCTAGTGCACCATCAGCAAGGCTCTGTTGTGTGAATTGTGATAGTAAAACAGCCAAACCAAACGGAACGAAATTGTTTTTTTCTTTTTTCCCCAACAGCTCCATACACGACACGGTGGAATTAACATGAGTCTCTGTTGTTTTTGAATACCTATATATTTCATACATACCTACCTATTACAGAAATAAAAGGATATGAAATATTATGAAGTTAGAAGGAGAGGACGACCATATACCATTTGTGATGTTTTGATGGTTGTTTTATAGCATTTCTTTCACAAAAAAAATCAAAAAAAAAAAAACAAACAGAGATGACATTTACCTAAGCCTTTTTGTGATTTGGGAAATTATATATGTATGTGCATAGAGAGTAGAAGAAATGGAAATGCTGGGAATGGGGTCATGCGGGGACCTTTGTCAAGTTTTTGGGTGGATGGAATCCCTAAAGACAGAAGATAATTTTTGTGGTAATTTAGTTTATATCGCAGTCAATCGGTCTTAAATTAATTTATAATAATAATATATGGCGAATAAAAAGTGCAACAACTTAACAAAAAAAAAATTACCATGTCATCCCTCCCCCTCATCATAAAAAGCTATCTACGCCACTGCTGCTTATAAACTAACGCTGTGGCTGCATTGGATATTTGTATATTCCTTGGTGGCCATTTCTCAGTATAGAAATAGCGGCCATCTTCGAATATTCTTGAGCTATTTAAATTACTAACTATTTTTAATATAATATCAAATTTTAATCCAATACAGCGAGAGTCTTTGTAAGTTTTGGAGAAACTATTTTTAGAAAGGTGAAATGTTAAAATGGATTATTGCCAAAGCGTATCCGTTGGTGATATTCATGGCAAACATTTCCCCCTGGACAGGCTTGTAAAAGAATGCAATCTTTTGTGAATGCAATCGTTAATGATTTAAACGATATGATTACATTCACAGATTTCACTTTGAGACTTCAGACTTCAAATTATGCAATTACCATTCACTTGAATCAAAAAGATTCCAATTATTTTTTTTTCCATTCATTTTACAGCAATCAACTTAATGCAATATTTTGGGAATTCATACATTCTTTGCATTCTTGAATTTCTTCGCATTCTTTTCATTCTTTTCATTCTTTTCATTGCCATTTCGAAACTGGCGAAAAAGTTTAATGGGACCACAGCACGTAGAGTTTATGGATGGAAATGCCAATGCAAAGAATGAAAAGAATACAAAAGAATGCAAAAGAATACAAAAGAATGCAAAAGAATGCACGAATTCCCAAAAAGCTTGCATTCAATTGATTGCTGTAAAATGAATGGGAATAGAAATTATTGCAATATTTTTAATTCAAGAGGGTGGTAATTGCATAATATGAAGTCTAAAGTCTCAAAGTGAAGTCAATGAATGAGCTGTGTTAACTTGCCCCCAAATTTTTTTTTGATATTTTTGTATTTTTTTTTGTCGATTTATTGAAATTTGATTCATACATTCGATTGGTCTAGGTTAGGTTTAGTTTGTTTTTATTTAAACTCTTGAAAATATATAATCATATAACATTAATTTACAAAAACAATTTAGCGTGGCATTGCCATCTGCCATCTGCCAGATTGACAATTTTGTTTTTCATTTATTTAACACTAGGAATATTAAAATAAATACATAAAAATTGGTGTTTAATTGAAGTTATATAGATGGTAGTAAATATATCGTTTTTTAAATAATTTCAAAAGCTTTCTCTCATTATTTTATCTCTCTAAGCTAAGACAATTTTAGAGAATTTGAATAGTTTTGGGACATTGAAATCGTTTAAAAGGTCCATACATTCCGCATCACTGAGGAAGCTTTTTCCAATAACACTCTTTCTTCTTTCACGAAGAATAGGACATTTACCCATGAAATGCAGAATATCCTCTCTTTCTTCCAGGTTGCAAAGCTGGCACATGCACGGTAAGTCATCCCTGTTGGGCATTTAAGTCAAATCAAGAAGTTTAACCATCATTGAAATTGATTGCACACTGTTTTCATCCCTAAAGTAGGTCTGCTGTAATAGATAGTGATTCAAACGGCTGTAAATTGCTCTGTGTATTGAATCGGCAGCATCCTCCCTGTATTTTGTTACATAATATTCGTCAAATTTTATAATAAGTTTATTCAATACCGGTCTCTAATTAGCTATGTTCAAACTCAAGTCTTCCTCTAAATTACAGCGTTGCACAAGCCCCAACCATTCTGCGTACCAACTTGATTTGCTTCTTATTGTTTTTAAACCTGCTTTTTTCGGGAGTTGCGCGGTATCTGCCATATTTAATGCTTTTAAAATGAAGTTTTTAAGTTTTTGAAAAGACTTCGGTGTATTCGAAGGTAAGTGAAAAACTCGTTTCAGATATGTATCTCAATAATTGTTCCACTTCATCATATTGTTTATATCCCCCATATTTGGGCGCCATAAAGTAAAACCGACTCTGCAACTGCTTCAAAAACTTTGAACTTGTTGCTTTGAGATACATATGAATTCCCGAAGCAACCTTTCCACTTTGTGTTGATTGCCGTCTTTGCCTGGCAGTACTTTTTTTAAGGTTTCCATACTTAAGCTTTTCGTAAGGTGAATACCAAGATTTTTATAGCTATTAACCTCATCAACATCGATGCCATTGAATTGCCATTTTTCATTTCTACAACGACGTTCATCACCTTTTTTGAAAATCATGATTTTAGATTTTCGAAGGTTTACTTCTAGATTCCACAAACCACAGTAATCATGCATATACCTATTCATCATGAGTTGTAAAGATTCTGGTGTGTAAGCCAGCAGAACTACATCATCCGCAAACATCAAACTTTTGATACAAGTTTCCGATATACTACACCTCCTGGTAAATAGTCTGTGAGGTCATCTAGGAAAAGTGAAAAAAAAGTTGTGAACTTAAGGAGCATCCCTGTTTTTTGCACCACTCGGCCAAAGTTTAGCGACATTCCTTCCCCGTATAACTTGTAAAGCATTGAATTCCTATCAATAGAGTCAAATGCTGCGCTAAAATCAACGAATAATGGCTTCTGCTATGTTTTTTAAAACAATTATTTGGTCTAGTCTAGAGTATCCCGCTCTAAATCCTGCTTGGTTTTCTTTGAGAAGGTTGTCTGTCGTTATACAACGACATCAAGAGAATTAAGTGGGTTTATTATTTCTTTTTGTGTGATATAAGAATCCAATATATTGTGGTGGAATTCGGGTACCGCATATTGAAATGTAACATTATTTGTATCCCTTTTAAGCAATTCTTTAAAGTGCACACGAAAATCTTCTGCACACAAGCTACAACTAATGACTGATATTGTCCCGTTAAGTTCTTTTGCCAGTTTCCAGAAGTATGCTGAATTTTTACATAGCCCAAATTCATGGCCTTTTCCTTAAAATAATTTTCTTTTTTCATTCTAAACATCTCTTTAAAGCGTCGGTCGGTTAGCTGCCAAATACAACTCCTTGAAGTATACCCTCCATTGTTTTGACGAAAATGTTTAAGCCATCGAAATGATTTTTCTCTCGCCTTACTGATTGGTCACCGTTTAACTTTTTTTGACCACCCCCAGAAATATTTTTTTTGATTTTTGAAAAAAAAAAATTTGATATTTTTTTTCATTTTTTCTTCTATAAAAATATTTTTTTTTTCGAATTTTAAAAGATGAGCATTTTGAAAAACACAATTATCTCAAATGACAATTCTTTACAATTGTTCTAACTCCTCTAAACAATTTTTGTGAATTTTGAAAATGGTCATCTTTCAAAATTCGAAAAAAAAATATATTTTTTTTCAACACAGTTAAGTTAACACAGCTCAATGAATGCAATCTTTTCGTTGAATTCAATAAATTATTTTAAAAGACAGCATTCATACAAAATAATGAATTTTTAACAAGTCTGCCCCTAGGTAACAATTAATTTTAAGAATCCCTATTGAAAGATCCTTTAACATTATAGTAATTATTTCTACTTTTGTAGGCTCATCAACTTTATCTAGAAATTTGATAACTAAATGCTTTGTTTTAGGTTATTGTGTTTTTTCTAAAAAAAAAAACAAATAACAATGCCTTTTATTTTTTTGTGTCCTCTATGTTCTGAACTTTCTTTGTTTTTCAAAGAAGTTTCATTTTGTTTCTTATAAAGGTTATTTTCCCCAAGTGTGGCATTTCATTTCAAATTTTAAAAGGAAGACATCACTCCAACTTGTTCCGGGTTTTTCTCTTTGCAATTAATTCCGTGCTGAAATTAGGTCAAGTGTCAAAAGTCCTTTGTCATCCAAGAGTCGAGGAATAATAGAAAACAAAATCCTCAACCACATTATGTATTCATTTATTTTGTTTATACCTACGTTTGAACTTAACTCTTTTTAGTTCTCAGTCTAAAATGAATTGTTTTGTAAACCTAAATCATTGTTCTGGTAATGACCAAGTACGTCCTTCAAAAGCTTTGTATTTGCATTATAAAAATATTTTATTATTTTTTTTGTTCTTTCAATGAACATATAAAATATGAATTTAAAATAAAAATCAAATCAAACCACCTACATAAAGGTTCATAACCTATCCTAGTCATAGAAGCCAAACTATGAATAAGGAATCAATTGAATTATCTCCATCTCTATATTTCCCGCTGAGTCTTATTATATAAACAATCTGCTCATATTGTAAGTGTACCTACCTCCTACACGGAAATTTCTCTCTTTTGTAAAACCTGAAACAACAAATTTGTATAAATATGTTTTTATCTCCATTCGAACCACACATGAATACCTTACATACAAAGAAAGAGTTGTATGCATCTGAGGAGGTTTTGCAGAAATCTAGTTTAAGGTTTATTTTTAGTTCTTTTACTTTAACTCAACCCATAACAACAACTTCAAGTTGACAACGCAAACTAAATCATACAAACAAATTGTATCTATAATTTAAAGAGATAGATAGGAAGTGAGAGAGAGAGAGAGAGAGAGAGAGAGGAAAAGACAAAAAAAAGGAAAATATAAATCGGATGCAACTCATTGTCGGGCGGAAATTACTTTTCACAAACACTACGACTTCCCGCAAGGAAGTACATTTTCGAGATTAGAAAGAAGCACCTGTTGTGTCAGAACTTCTCATATTTTCCTTTCTATGACACAGATATACTACACATCATAAAACATTAAATGGGAACGCTGCGGGGTGAAAAAAAGGGGGTCACATCAACTTGGTTAGATATATATGTATGTTTGCTTCCACTTGATAAAGTGGGATTATTTTCAGAATAAAAAAAAAATAATAATAAAAGGATGATGCAAGGATTTTGCTTTTTATAAAACGGAAAGAGTCATTGATATCCCGTCGGAGTATGGCTAAAATGCCATCAAACATACTTTTTGATTTAAGCTTGAAATGTACAAATTAATGAGCTTATATTCAAGTGCAGATAAGAGAGTATATGATGTGTATAGATATGGAAGTAAGAGATATGTAAACTTAATTTTTTATTAGGATTTTATGGGATCATGACGTTATCTCCAACGACAAAAATCTAGAATGCAAAAAATCTCGAAAAAACATTTTTTTTTATATAGAATGAACAAATTTCGAATGCACAAAATCTAGAATGAACAAAAATCTCGAAAAACTATATCTAGGACAAAATCTCAAAAAAAAAAAATAAGAAAGTTATTCGAGATTTATGTTTTCCCTATTTAAGGAGTTACTCAAATAAAACTCATTATAAATTCAGTTTATTAAAGAATTTATTTTTCTTTTGATTTGAAGTTGTGTTACTACATAAGACGATGACTAAACACAGTTACTGCGAATTGCGAGAAATTGATAAATCCTCCAAGAATATTTTCATGAAAAAGTGCTTCTTACTTTAGCCGTTCGATATCGGGAGAAAACTTTAGGTTCCTATACCAGAGTTAGCAATAAGATACAATAGTATCCCGGGGGATTCTTTTTTCGGTGGGATTCGGGGATATATTTTTTTTAAAAAGGAAACATTTTTTCACAAACACTCTAAGAATGTTAAGCATTTTTTGAAAAAGTAAAACTTTATTGTAATTTATTACAATATTTATTTGTATATATGAATGAATTAATGTATTTAATTTTTGTTTTATAAAATAAAAACGCTTTGATAATTCTTAAAATTCGACATTTTTTTAAATTTTGCATTTATTTTCAAAAGGATTTATTTATTTTTAAAAGGACTCTTTTTTCGTATTCATAAATAATTTTGGCTGCGGTAACACTGGATTTCCTACCTTCATGCCAATAAGAAGCACAAAGGAATGGTTGAAAGTTATAAGTCACTAAGTAACAATTATTTAGAAAGTTATTAAATATTACACAATATTGGAGTATGATTTAATTGGGACTATATTTAACAACAATATTGGGAATGATATTTAAACCATTCGATTGTTCGTTGTTCAGTTTTTTTTCTTATATTCCTGTCAGTTCGCATTTTGTTGTAAAATAGTTACCGGTTTATTAAACGTTCGAAGCAATTTCCGTAATTTTTATGAAAATGCGGCGAAAATTACAGTGGTGACTGAAGGCCAAAGTTTTTTTAGTTAATTTTTTGGTGGTTTTTGAATCTTGTGGCCATAACTTTTTTTTTAAGGCAAATAAAAAAAAAAACTAAAAAATATCGGCACTAGATTTTGCCGAAACGAAGCGATTGCCTTTTAGTTTTTTAAAATCGAAAAGTATTACGGCTTTGGTGGTGTTGTTCAAACTTCAGCGGACGTTTTGTCTGCAAAGTTCAGGATCATGAAAAATTACGGTACCTTCCATATAAATGTTTAAAAACCGAAGGAAAATCTCATTTTGCTCAAAACGGCTCCTATAATTTTGATTTAAATTCTTGTGCCAGCCATATTTTTATCATATTTTTGGAAAAAAAAAATGTATCCATCGATTAAAAATGATATCTCTCATAGAAACATTTTTTTTGTTTTCGACTATCTGAATCAGTTGCACCAATTTTAATGACATTTCTTACAAAAGAGCTTCTAATAAGTTTTGAATAATATTGCATATCACAATTAAAAAAAAAAACAAATTTTGGATTTAAAAAAAGATTCAAAATTATTTTTTGAAAATTCGATATTTCGAAAATGGGTTGATGATTTCTTTTCATAATTAATTTTTAAACTCCAGATTAATAAAGTCTTGCGTATACATTTACATTTTTTTCTTAAAAATGTTTACAAAATTTTATGCATAAAAAATTATTTTTTTAAAAAACCGCTTGATTTTCAAAACGAAAAAGTACGTATGCGCCCGAGTGTATTACATACAAATGAAGCAAATCTTTCCGTTCGAAACAGACTGACAAATAAACTGTCTTTTTTTTAAGCATTGCCATAATTCTCACCCAATTTTCATTATAATCACTTATATGTATTTTGAGAGATTGAATGGAACAAATGGAACAGCCGAACTAACTGTTTTTTTTTTTTTTAATTTTGTCTAAATTTTCAAAAAGAAAAAAAATAAATAAACTGTGTCCATCATCAACTTTTAATCTCTTGCTCTACCAATTTTCTAATCAATTCAGTATTTTCAGAGAATAAGAGGAACAAACAGACAGACTAACAAACTTTAAAATTAATAATATTAATAGGATATTAGTTGTACAGTTAGGTTCAGACCAAATCACTTTAAAAAGTTTGACACTTTTTCCTTCACGTTCTGCATTTTACTTAAATGTTAATTTTATTTTTTTACACATATTCCCATCAGGTCTCTTTATTGGGATGAAATTATCAAGCATATGGCAAAATAACTAAAAAAGTTTTAGGCTTTAATTTTTGCTAATCAACAAATCCCTAGAGTAGGTATATCTATATGCAATCCTATCTGATCCAAACAATGACAAAAAAAAATTGCCTAAAGGGATACACATTGAACAGAAGAGCTCCATTCCAAAGATCTTCCCTAAACCTATATACTTCTCATAAACTATACTACGTTTTTGCAAAGTTGTCACCTATAGTGGCTCAGAAACTTTTAATGCTTTGTCGTCAAACTATAAGGGTGATCAATGTCCTCTTTTCGAGAAATGAGAAACACTTTTCAAGGCAACCGAAACCAGAACTTGACTGTTTCAGTAGTATCACACCCACCGCCATCACCCATCACCATCTCGCAACCAGGCTGGCCAGCCAAGCAGCAGCAGCAGTCTCCCACTCGGCCGGCATGATACAATATATCCGCTATGCAGCCAAATGTTGCCTCAGTATCTTGAATTTTTTGGCCAAGTACCAAAAGCATTTTCTGTGCCGAGCAACCACCATCAGAACAGAGATATAGAATAAAAGATACAAATAAACAAAGGCAAAAGAATTGCCTACGTGCCTTTGAAGGCACACGATAAGTTTTCATCTCAAAAACGTATTCCTTATATTATACAGTTACATATATTCATTCCTTCCTTGAGTGGCGATGGAGGTTTTGTTGTACTAGCTGCAGGCATACTGGGATTGGGCTTCTGAGTGGGAGTGGGCGAGAGAAAATGGAATACAATTTTTGTTTAGAGTTTAGAGTTTTGTACTTATTTTTCATTCCTTCTATTTTTTTCAGCTCGGCAGCGGCAGAGGCGGCGGCTGATATGGCTGTTGTTTTCCCAATGTTTTGCCCCAACTGTATAAGTATGTTTATCCAACAGCAATATTATCTGGGGCAAGAAATTAAGCTCGACAAAAAAAAAAAATGGTAGTCCTTAATTGATAAGCATCTCTGACGGCTGCTCTGCTGTGTTGTGTATGAGCAGAATTGTAAGAAGGATGAGACGAGGACGGTAAAGCACATAGCACAAGGGAGAAAAGTTAGTTATATTTCACTAGAGAAATAAAATAGTTTACTCAACATGAAGGGTAGAACGTTATATAGAACTATGTAACTATGTATATAGGTACTACTATTACTTTTGTTCTTTGTTAACTGTTTCCTTAAAAAAAAAAAAAAAAAAAAATTGCGGACATCATAGCTGATGGTTGGAAATGTTCTGATGGAGCTAAAAAGCAGCATCCTAATGCTCCCATAAGATTATCTTAAATATAATGGAAAACGAAACAATATTGAAGGAAGAAATAAGTACAAGGAGTTAAAAAGTAGGGCAAATTAATTAAAGAATTTTAATTGAATTGCATCTCAAATCAAGAATTTTGTAAATGAAACCCAAAGATAAATAAACCCCTCAATGTTGGGGCACCATAGAAAATGTGCATTTTATATAAAACAAAGTAAATGGGGAATAATGTTGGTATCTTGAAAATTTAATGGAAATAAATTTAAATTTTATTTTGAATATGGAAAATTTTCATTTTAAAATTTGTGAACGAATTAAGACCATTTGTATGAATATCTTAAAATGTCGATTCAACAGGGTTTTGTATGATGAAACATAATATCGTACGCTTAGAATGAAAGTGACCTAATTAAAATATTTGGCATCTTTTTTACCACCTAGTTTTAGAGTTCATTTCACTTTTTAAGGTCAGTTTATTGAAAAGTCAGAAGTCACGAAAATTTTGAGTTAGGTCATTTTCATTCTAAGGGTGCGATATGATAAATTTTTAAGCACTTGTATGGAGATAGGTATAGGTTGTATGGAAGGTACCATTTATAACCATTTTTCGGATTTTTTTTTTACAAAAACGAAGTTCATTTTGTAAGTTGTGGGCATGTGTTTGAGAAAAATAAGATTTTCGTTAATTGCAAAAAAAAAATTGAACGACAGGTACCTATAGTTATTTTTAGTCCTAAAAAAATTAAAAAAAAAACATGTTGGGGGTAAAACCCACCCTATAAGGCTGGGTCGACATATTGATGAATCGATTTTTATGATCAACCGGTCTTCATTTGCTGTCATACCCTTATAAAAGGGTTTGAAGTTCTATGAGGTTATTTTGGTACACAAGACTTTTAAAACCTTTTCAAACATTCTGCAAAAAAAAGTGAATATGAGTTCAACCATTTTTGAGAAAATCGAAACTAAAAAAAACGGTTCTATGGGAGGTACCTTTTTTAACAATTTTTCAGAAATTTTTTATTTACAAAATGGTTGTCTTTTTATAAAAAAATTACTGAATTAAAAAAAAAAAGTTGTGGGCATGTTTTTGAGAAAAATAAGATTTTAATTTTTTTGTAAAAAAATTTTGTATGGCAGGTACCATAGTTTTTGACCCAAAAAAAAAATGAAAAAAATGGGTGGGGATAATGCCCAAAAAACGCTAGGTACCAACTTTGAAGAAAATCGACCGACCCGTTTAGGCTGCAGCCGAAGGGACAGACAGACAGACAGAAGGACAGAATTGCGAGACACACTTTTTTCGACTTCGCTATCATCGTAATGTCAACTATGATAAAAATCCCAAGTTCGATTTTTTTACGAATCCATAACTTTCCATATAGTACTTTATATATCGCAAGTAAAAATAAGCTGAAAAGATATTACAAAATTGAGTGCGAGTATTTAATTGTGCTGATAAGAGTTAGTATGCATTGAAAATAACATACGATTTAAATAGGAACAAAAAAATATTAACCGCAGTTTAAGTAGTTAGAAAAAATATAAGGAGTGTTTTATTCATTGCTGCATAGCCAGTGCAGCATAAGTCTGAATAAAGCGATAACTCACTCTATACGTTAATTTCAATAATTCAAAATTCTATCGCCATCACAGCCATCTTTTTTTTTTGCTGACTTCTTTTTCGCCAGCAATCAAATTGTTTTTGTTTACCAAGGGAAATTTTGCTGCGCTAGCTATGAATAAAACACATCTATAGTAAATGATATTTAAAAAAATTATATAAAATTTAATAAATATAAATCCAACAAAAAATCCATTATATTGGTACTTTTGACTTCTTAAATTTAATATAAACATTTAATTTTTTCATTTTTGTTTTAAAAAACAAAAATAAATGAATTTGACTCACACAATCCGAAAGGTTTTTACCACGACTGTATGTTTTATTTTATTGAAAAAGTTTAAAAGCTTTAAATGGTCCTGTTAAATTATACTAATAAAGATTTATTTTTTGATCAAATTTCAAATAATATCATCGATATCTATCTTCCATGTTATGATGAAATTATTTTTGTTACAGGTCTATTACCTGTACAATCGCTTTCAAACATACGTTTTGTTTAGTTGAGCTCCTTATAATGTTCAGTGTAAACATTAAAAATATGCACATTCAGAAATATTACATATAAAGCAAAACATTTATATGCAAATGCTAACAACAATAACTAAACAGCCCATCAACCACTTCAACATTTAAATGGCTTACGTGGAACATTTCGGAATGTAACCAACTCAAAAAAAAAACAAGTCCATCATAAAAAGTGAATATCTTATAAGTCATCATATCACATTATTAAATATATTTTTATATCTATATACATGAACATCAAGTAGGTGTAAACACATATACATATAGTAATTAGTATCATATCTAACTTTCTTCATTAGCAACAAGTGTCGGCATTAAAACTAACAAATACAAATGTATCCAACCAAATCATCATCCCTCATATCAGTCCATCTTTTACAAACAAAATATAAAAAAACAACACACTCACACACACACACAACCTCAAAGCTGAAAATCAGGGATAAAAATTAAAAAAAAACAAAAATTAAAGACATTCAAAGGTTTAAAATCCTGCAAATAGAGCAATAAACTGAATTTACTCAACATCATCATACACTTTTATTACGTTTATTTAATAAATGACGACTTGTCAAAGGTCAAAGAAATATATGTGTATGTACCTTCTTACCTTACCTACTTTAGCTGAGGTGTCTAAGGGTGTATTAGCACCACTTGGTGCGTTTTAATTTTGATCAAATATTTGTTGAAAACTTGCACAGCAATCACAATAATTAACATCGAAGACAAATCAAATAGAATAAAAATAATCACACAGCTTCCATTATACATTTAGGTACATAATATTATAGTCAAGGGTGTGTTAATAGAGGCAGCTTTCAGCTGAAAGTGGTTCACAATATTCTTACTATAGGTACTTAATGTGTTCATATATACAAATGGGGTTGGTTGTGAATTGTATAATTGTATATGTGCAATGCGCATACAAACAGAAAACAATATAAATTACCAAGAAAATTTAATGCGATTATTAAATATTGAGAAAGCTACACTACACACAGTGCAGAGTGTGATCCTTTGATAAGATAAACATATAAATATGAGTACGATGGCTTTGGGATTTCTGAGATGTAAAACAAAAAAAAAAAGAAGCTTTTTCTCACTGATTTTGTGATGTGATGACTCTGCGCACAAGCTGGTTTGATTAGATTGGAGAAATCAATGGTGGCTATTAAACTGAGGTGAAATTCTTGGAAAATATATTTTTTATTGACGATGGTCTAGATGTGCAAAAGTGTTGCAGTGCAGTCTACTCAATGCGATTAAGTACTTAAATTTTGGATTTTTAAGAAAAAGTACTCATACGACATAGTGAACTACTAAATGTTTTATCTTATACACACAAAATTGAAGGATATTTAAGAAGACTTTCCCCCATATTTTGCCACTTTTGAGAAGAAATGCGAAATACTTAAAAATTTAATATACAAGAAAAAGTACTCATACGTCACATATAGCCCAAGCAAAATGTACATGATCCATTTATTGCAAAAAAAAATTCATGCGAAGATTTTATTTTCGCATGATGAGTTTATGTCAAATCATGGCTTGTATATAAAAATGTAATTCAGAGTAACATATCGAAAATATCAGTTTTTCTTAAAAATCACGTGATTTAAGGGGCTCCGGGATCTTAGCACCTCGTATAGGGGATATTCGCAAAAAAAGTACTTCATTTAAAAGGCCACCGGATTGTGATAAAAGGTCAGCTAGTTTCAGTAATTGGTCAGGCTTAGGTTTTTTTTTATGAATTAAAAAAAAAAAAATTTCAAGGTCACAGTATAAGACTTTTAGCACCTCATTAATGGAATTTCGCAAAAAAATGCATACCATCTGAAAGGTTATTTTATACTTATAAAAGGTCAGCTGTATTCGGAAATTGGTCAGGCATAGATTTTTTTTATGATTTTTTGCATTTTTTGCGAAATTCCACTAATGAGGTGCTAAAAGTCTTATACTATGACCTTGAATTTTTTTTTTTAATTCATAAAAAAAACCTAAGCCTGACCAATTACTGAAACTAGCTGACCTTTTATCACGATCCGGTGGCCTTTTAAATGAAATACTTTTTTTGCGAATATCCCATAAATGAGGTGCCAAAAATCGCTAATGACCTTGAAAAAGTCAAAGTTTAGATGGCATACTTTTTTGCGAATATCCCACATATGAGGTGCTACGATACCGGAGCAGATTTTAAGCGTTAATACTTTTCTTCTCTATCTAAGCATTTAGAAGATATGACTATTTCAAAAACGTACATACGTAAAAATCGAATTCGAGATTTTGATCAAACTTTACATTACGATGATAGTCGAAGTCGTAAAAAGTGGGTTTCATAATTCTATTATTCATGTCTGTCACCACGACAATTTTTTTTTAATTTTTTTTACGACCAAAAACAATGGTACCTGCTGTATAATTTGTTTTTAACAAAAAATGAAAATCTTATTTTTCTCCAAAACTTGCCCACAACTTAAAAAAAAATTCAAATATATTTTTTAGAAGAAGGCTACGCATTTTATAAGAAAAATTTTTCTGAAAAATGGTTATAAATGGTACCTCCTGTATAGAACTATTTTTTTGTTTTTTTTTTCAATTTTCTCAAAAAATAGTTCAATTGATTTTGATTAATTTTTGAATGAAGAATGTTTCAAAAAATTTTAAAAGAATTTTATTGCAAAATTAAAAATAAATTTTTTGGATTTTTAAAAAGAGTATCAAATTCTTTTTTGAGAACTTAAGGGGAGAGTACGATAACTCAGGTGCCAAAAATGGATAACGTTTTTTTGTAGAGGGGACAAAAACAAGCATTTTTTACTATATGAGGGGGGTCTATCTTGCCCCGTTTAGGAGGTAGGGGCAATTTTAGAAAAAAAAAAAAATGACTTAAAATGAAAAAAAAAATATTAAAAAAAAGTAAAATTTGCAATGAAGAACTATACCAGTTTTCTTTAAGCCTAAATTTAAATTAAATTATTTATTCAATAGTTTTTGAAAAATTCGCATGCAAACTCAAAATTTTGCTACAAAAAATGAAAAAAAAAGTTTACACCCATTGTTTTCAAAATTGTGAAATAAAGTGCTGAGTTGGCTTTGTAAAAAAATGTTAGCATTTGAACTGTTCCACAAAAAACCGTTATCATTAATCTTGGCACCTGAGTTATCGGTCTCTTGCCGAACTTAATATTTCGAAAACGAATTGGTTAAATTTTATTAAATTTGGCACTCGGTGGTTTTTTAACATTATCTAGAAGATTTTAAATATAAATTATTTTTTTAGCCAAAAATAAGAATACAAGTGTTTAAAAACCGATGAGGAAAATCTCATTTTTCTCAAAAATGGTTCCTATACGAATTTGGTTAAAATTCTTATGTGACCTATACTATCAGTACGATTTTATCATATTATTTGCAAAAAAAATTTATCTATCGATTAAAAATCGATTTTAAAGAATTTTTTTACACATGAGCTTCTTATAAGTTTAAATATATTATTATTTATCAAATTTTCAAAAATTTTTGATTCAATTTGGAAAATGGGTAGATATATTTTTTTTAGAAATTAATTGTTTTAGATACGCATTAATAAAGGCTAAAAATTGCGTACCAATTTTTAATTGAAATCGAACTTGGACCAAGCTCCCTCAGAGCCTCAAATGAAATTATTGACAAAAACAATAAAACTCAAATTAGGATCGACTTGATCACGTGACTTCTGTGCATATGGCTCTGAGGGAGCTCGGTCCAAGTTCGAGTCCCAGCTGGGCATAGAAAGTTTTTTCAATTCAGCCTGGCAGTCGGGAAATAGCTATAACTGCAGCCAATAAAAACTTGGTGGTAGCTTCACTCAAGTGTTGTTGTTCATTCAAAACCTTCAATATTTATTTTTAAATTTATGGATTTTTTTACAATTTTTTCAGTTTAAACTGTAAGTTTCATGCATAACGCGGTGCTTTGTTCATATTTATGTACTCAAATAATAAAACCTTAAAATAAACTAGGTTTTTTCCAGGTGGCATAAAATATAGGCTCACATAACTAATTTGTTTCTTTTAAAATCAGAGTAATAGATCTATATTATTCAGACTTTAAAATCAAAAAGAGGTTGCGCATTAGAGCAAGTTCGTGTGACCCAAGTTGGATATTTTTTATTATAAATATTAATATTGTAAAAAATTATTTCCAAGAAAAAACTTCGAAAAGGTATACAATTCACGAAAGAAATCTCCATCGAATAGAAATACAAAATTGGGAATGGTAGACGTTTGGGTTCGATTTCAAATCCGATTTGTGCTTTAAACCAAAAATGTGTGTGTGTAGGTTTTTTTTAACTTTGTATTTCATAAGACGTCCTCAAAATGCTATGGGTGCAACAACTTTCAAACACCACGCAATCAATTCTGTCAAGTTGTCCCCACCAAGACCTCAAAACATGACAGACAAAATTTCTGAAGTCTAAGCAATTGTTGCTTTCATCTCCTGGAAAAGATGATCTTTAAGGACCCAGTTCTAGAAATCAAAATCCAAACTGTTGGTTTCTACCATCGAAGCTGGTTTTGCAAAGATGCAAGAAAATTCCCAGAGCCATTCAAGCTCCCGAAGAAGAACTAAAATGTGAACAAAAAATTAGAAAACTTCAAAATAAAATTTTTTGATAGAGTCTCAATTTCAGTAATTTCGCCTTCACTCATAGAAAAAAGCAACAAACAAACAAAGCACATTCTCTATGCAGAAAATGGCACTGAAATTCCTACTTTTGAAGAACGATTGATGACTCTCCATCTATAGGACTCCGTAGAAACTATTTCCTTAGTCGCACAACAAGAATGTGGAATAGTTTACCTGGTTCTATTTATCCTCCCATTTTGATATTCAGAACTTTAAATACAATGTGCATTAGTATCTCCTTTTAAATACTTCTTTATTTTCCTATAACGCTCGTACTCTCATTCATTTAAACATTTTAAGTTCCCTCATAGTTAAAAAAAAAGTAAAGTAAAACAGTTTGTGCTTTACAAGAACCGCAAATATATTTCGCTTTTAAACATAAGCCAGAGAATTCAATCCCCTGACAGCTCAGACATTTAAGCTGCATAGGACAGTTTAGCACAGATATAAATATAACGTTCTTGCCAATGACCTATCACCATCAGCATCAGCCATTTTTGTGCCATTTGTGACATTTTCGTGCCATATGAAAAAAATTCAAGTTATTCTTTAAAAATAAGTTTTAATTCAATACTATGTATTACAAACAAAAAATCTCTATTCGTGTAGGTATTTTCCAGAAAGAGGAGTTTTTGGCAAGTTCATAATAAGTTTTGTTTTAATTTATTTAAATGGAATGTATCTGATGGAAGCATAACTTGCAAACCGACAGAAATATGTCCACCTCTTGGGTGCCCATTTAGGTCATCGTCAACAACTGCAATGAGTTTCCTCATATTTTCCTTGGAAAATCTACACATATTTCTTCCTGAAATCCACTTCACTTAGCACTTCCATTATTAGATCATATACATGTATTTTTGTATAGTTTACTTCTTATGGTGGTTGATGGCTGATTGTCCAATAATTAGAATCAATAGTTTAAAAACTCGATAAATCTAGCAGACATTATGAATTTTATTCAAAGTTCTTCTATGAGTTTAAATTTAGGTAAAATAATTAGAAAAAAAACGTGCCATATTGAAACTTTTCGTGCCACCGTGCCACGAGAAAATTTCCGTGTCAAAATGGCACGATCGTGCCACATCGGCAACGCTGATCACCATATCCTCACCATTTCCATTTTCAATTGACTACTAGGTGTTGGGAAAGCAACAACGGACCGATAAAAAACTGAAGAAACTCCCCAGCTTTTAGCATCATCTTTACAATTAAAGCGAATCACTTATCCTAAATCTGACCGTCAATTTTTGTTTGATATGTCTACGCCTTTACATTCTAGCATCTCTAAGGTGACAAATTTTCGAGGCAATACCTAAGATCTTACATCAAAAAAAAATATACAGATGTTCACGAAACGCTACATTCAACTGCCAAAAAAGCAAAATTCAGCAGCACATCGCATCTCCAACCGGCAATTTTCCACCTCCTGCAGGAACATTTCAGCACGTTCAATTAAGACCTCGTTTCACTACTGTTTTTTTCCGATGTTCTTACAATGTATGTATGTATATTGTATAGGATCGTTTTACAAGATGACCAAAAATTATTTCAATCAATGACGTCACAGCCGAAATAGTTGCTACAACCTTTCTCTGCGGATGGATTTCAAGGTTTGGTATCCTCAAAAAAAATCGTGACTGACCAAGGTAGACAATTTGAATAATCTTATTTTAAAGAGCTTTCAGAACTTCTGGGCATCAAGATCATCACAGTTCAACACCCCATATCATCCTCAGGCAACTTTAAAAATAGAAATAAAATACCTCGGAACACATGATTGCATTAGGTAAACTACCTAACTACCTGTTCTACTATAAGGTCTAAAATCAGATTTAAAATCTTCAGCCTCTTTTTCGAAAACGGCTCTAACGATTTTGATTAAACTTCACATATGTAATGTCCAAAATTATAACAAGAAAATGGCTCTGAGGTTAAAAAAAAAAGAGGCTGGGTGCGACTCATATTAGTAACTTCCAATTGTGCCCTCGGAAACTAGAGTTCCAACGTCATAAATTCACAATTCAAGATCTTCGAAGATCTTATCAGGGTGTTCAATATACATTCAAGTAAATACCAAAAACGGGCCTTTTATTCTCGAGATATTCGAGACGAAAAATGTTTGAACAATTTTTATTAGTTTTGTTTTGCATTTTTTTTGTTTCAATTGTTTCATTTAAATGTCAATTGAATGTTTGAAAAAAATTTTATGAGTTGTTAACAATGTCATTGTGCTTATTATAAAAAATAGCCTGGCACCGAAATCAGACTTCATTGTCGAGATGTTCGAGACGAACAAAATTTTCAAGAATTTTTAGTATTTTCTTGTAGTTTATTTACTTTGTTTAAAAAAAACTGTATATTGAATTTTTTTATAACTCCCACCAAGTTACAGTTATAGAATTCTGTGTAAAATAAAATTATCCCAGAGTCGATTACATTGTTTGTTTTTGAGATATTTGAGTTGAAACACATTTTTAAAAAATTTTTTAGTAGGTTTACTCTGCGTTTTTTTATTTAAACAAAAAACTGTCGATTGAATGTTTTTACAAACTTTATCAGTTAAATATACTCGATACGTCATTGTGTATAGAATAAAATTAGTCTGGCTTCGAAATAATTGTTTTGTTTTTTTCAAGATATTCAAGCCAAAAACGTTTTTCAACAGTTTTTTGTATTTTTTTTTTGCTTGAAAAAAAAAATGGTTAATTGAATTTTTTTTAATCATATCAGTAATATGACATCGTTCATAGAATAAAAATAGCCCAAATGTCAATATCATTGTTTGTTCTCAAGATTTTAGTGCCGAAAAACGATTTTCTACACATTTTTGCATGTTTTTTGAATTAAAAGAAAAACTTTCTAATGATTTTTGTTAAACTCTTTCCAATTGTTCATTACATCATTGTATGAAGAATAAAATAAAATCATCATTTTCATTTCTTGTTCTGGACGTATTTGAGACGAATGACATTTTATAATTTTTTTTTAAAATTGTATTTTTTTTTAAATGGCTAGTTTTGTTTTTTTGAAATTCCTTTCTGCACGTCATGATGTTACTATCTCAGTATCTCTATTCGTTCTTGAGATACGTTGAACGATAGAATGTATCAAGAACGTACATATATGCACACACACATACAGACATCTCTCTAGAAACAATGGATTTGGATTCTTGAAAGGTTAAGATATGTCAAAATTTTTGATTCGACAAATCGAACCAATTACAATAACTTCCAATGGAAATTTAAAAGTTCTGGCGTTTTTTGAGAAAATTGTCTTATTTTTGAGGTATTCACTTATATCTTTTTAATTACTTAATCGATTTTGTTATAATTTTGCAATCTATGCTACTTAATAGATTTAACAATATTGCATTTAAAATTTTTTGAGAATAAATTTTATTAAACAAAAAGTCCAATTTGTAGTACATTTGACTTTTTTAATTTTGTTCTTCAAAATGTAACTATGTACGTTATGTTTGTTAATCTATGTTTGTTAATCACTAAGAGTAAATTCATGCGATCAAGTCATGGACGTATTTTTTTTAAATGTGCTTCCTATTTACAAAACCTTACTTAATTTGAATTTTGCGTTATTAATTGTTTGACACAAACGATACCATCAACCAAATGGCAACACCGTAAAAAGGGCGATACAAAATGTATACCTAGATATAAAATAAAACTAAACCAAACCAAAACAACACAATATATTTAACGGAGATATAAAATACACTACACAATCAAACAAAAAAAAATTCTGCAAGCACAGATTATATCCATCAAGACAAGAATCACAACAAACGCCGTGATATCAAAAAACAAAAAGCTCCTTCATCGCCATCATCATCACCAATATGGCAGCCAAAGCTATCAAAGGCAGTAGTGGTATATCAGTATCCAGCAGCAACAAACAAAATTGGGGCAGGAAAGGAATATACAATTTATTGTTTTCAACAACAATTTTTGTACACCAACACTGTAGATATTTTCTTTCTAACCATCATTTTTAAGGAGAGCAAGAGAGAATTAATATCAAAAAAAAAAAACAAGAAAGAACCATCATAAGCTTAACTTTAGAAGATAATATGTAGCCTGTAGGTACCTACATTACTGACCAAATTATATACAAATACCTATACAGCATCCATCATCAGAGAGAAAAGAAACAACGATGACAACAATAATAGGGGAAGCCAAAAATGAACTTTTTCTCTCATTTTATATTTTAGATTGAAAAACCAGAATCTGCCACAACTAGCAGCCAAATCGATTTTAGTCAGGTGTAGTCAGTGTTCGAGTTCGGTTGTTGAGGGCATCGTTTTTTAGTTTGCTACATCGGTTTCCATATTATAAAAAAAAGAAGAGTATTGTTTTTGCAAGGATATAAATTCATCATTGTTGGTTGGCTTTCCTTTTATTTTTTTGTATATCTATCTGCAAAAAAGTGAATAAAATTATATCTGAAAACAAAACAACTTCATATTTCTGAAAAAAAAAAATAAATAAATAAAATAAAAAACGGTGATTTTTCAAAAAAGGAAGAAGTAGAAATCATTCAAAAAACTTCTTTTTTGCATATAAAAATAGTGTACACTTAAACAGTTCAGTATGTAACCACCACAGGATCAAAAAGGAAAAAAAAAAACTTAAAATGAAAACTTAAATAAAAAAAAAAAATCGAAAATAAAAAAAATATCATACCTAGTCGACAAGGAAAGCTCTCCTAGATTTATATTTTTTTGTTGTTGTTTTTGTATATAGTAGTGTGGAATTTTCATCTGGTATACAAATATTCACCACACCCTGATCTGCTTTTGCTGCTGCTGCTCCTGCTGCTGATGCTGATTCTTCTGCCTTTGCCTAGTTTATAGAGCTCCATATCCTTGTCGTATGAAAATTCGGGTGCAAATACTGTCTTCCCTTGGTGACATCCGTTTCACTATACGCAACATCCTGTCGTCGGTCGGTAATAATAATATAAAAAAAAATAATCACTATACCTATATCTACTAGCTCTAAAATAATTTTCCAATCGAATTAATTTATAAATTTTTCAATCTACATAAATAAATAAATTAAGGAAAACACACACAAAAAAAAGTAGAATTTTATAAATTCATATCTATCTATCTACATCTACTACATTAAGTGAAATATCCTTTCTAAAAAAAAAAATATAAAAAATGTGTACTGGATGTGATAATATTAACCGGTGGTGATGTGGAACTTTGTACATCGTAATTAAAAAAGTTCACACAGTAACATAAATCAAATATACCTACATTTTATGTATTTAAATAAATACAGAAGTGAAAATTTCTAGTTTGTATCTGTAATCAGTGAAAATTAAAAAAAAAAGTTAATTTTTAAGCCCCCCTCTCAAAAGAGCATGAGAAGAAAACGTGTTCAGCGAATTTAGGGAGCGTGTGATTAGAAGAAAAGTGGTCTGTGGCAAATAAAATAATTATTAAATTAAAATTGTTGTTTTCTCTTAACCTAACCGAATGCAATCTGAATGAAGAAGCAGAAAATCTGAGGAAATTTTTTTAATCAAATCAAAATCACAGTGATTGGGAGGATATTGCGAGTTCCTTATTAATAACAATATCTCTCTATTTTAATTACAAAAAATCAACAAATTAAAAAAAAAAAAAACTCATAAAGGAAAATCATAAAATCAAATCCTTATCAGCAACAATTTCAAGATTTTAATACATGGCAATGCTTTAACCGCAAAAAAAGAAGAAGAAAAAGAAAACCTAACTTGGCAGGGAGGAGCTGGAAAATTTGATTCTGCCACAACAACAAAATATAAAATAGAATTTTACAAAAAAAAAAAACTTTATCAAAATCCACATCTCGTCGTGTTCTATATTTGATCCAGATAACCAGAGGCAGATACTCACTGAAAACACACACTTTCCTGTCGTCTCAGAGAGAGAGAGAGAGAGAGAGAAGCTGTCAAAAGAGATAAAGTGAGAGAGAGCAGAAAATATCCTGTGAGAGGAGCTTTCTTTTTTGTTGCTGTTGCCATTGTTGTTGTTGTTGTTTGATTAACTAACTATACTACTTTATTTTTGGTAAGGAAGAATACCCTACTCCAAAATCATCATCATCAGCATCATCGAAGGAATCCTATAAAGCATCATCTGTGTATCTAATAAGAATAAGAAGAAGAACAAGAAATAATAAGAAGGAAGACTACGTACGACGAAGACGACGACACGACGGAAAACGCGCGGCAAAATATTCGCCAAGGTATGTGTATAGAAAATTGTCTTCTATGTTATTTAAGAAAATGTGTACTTAGAGATTTTAAGGGTCATTATATAATGAGAGAGAAGGGTTGGCAATTATTATTGAAATGGAAAAGGGTGTGTAATTTGGGACACATTTTCCAAGTTGATTTATATGTATGTATTATTTTTTTAAAGATCCTTAAAGAGCAAAATGTTTGTAGAGACAAATAAATCGATTATAATTTCTGTTAACCCAACGCACTGTTGCTTTGGGACATAGAAGAAAATATAATTTAATATTGATAGTGCAAAGTTTTTAGAAAAAGGGATATTTTTTATTTAAATATCAGATAGAATCTATAGGTGTGTTCCTTTACTTTAAAACTCTGTGCATTTGTGTGAATTTCTACGTCATTTTATTTTTTTTGATATGAACATTGACAGACTTTGGTGTAGAAATTCACAGAAATGCACAGAGTTTCAAAGTTAAGGCTTATACTTATTCTTCACATAAGTAAGTGTAATCATTGTAAAATTACTGTTTTCCTATTCATTTCTCTAACAGTTAATTTAATGTTTAACTGAAGATCAATAAAAATCAGTCCTGAGAGCGGTTGGATGATACGATATTTAATGTTGAATTCGCTTTCAACCAAAGAATCAATTTTTTTCTAAAGAATCAATTTTTTTCTGTCAACACAAATCTTGCTTATTCAGCAGGATTCTATAAAAAATGTTGCACTAATTTGCACACACTCCAGCAAGATTTGATATTTCTAAAAAGTTTAATTGAATGTCGCGGTGTTTTAAGAAAACAAATTGTGTTTTTGGTTGCAACGAATTTTCAATGAAATTTATTTTAAATATTTGTGCGTTGTTTTCAATAATTAAGTGCTCTCCTTTACTTTGAGAAACTCTGTGATTTTCTGTCCAAAACTGGACATTTTGTTTTTTTATATGAACTTTGACAGACTTTTGTTTAGAAATTCAAACAAATGTACTTACATAGTTTCAAATGTCAAAGTAAAGGAACACACCTAACAAATAATTAGCCAGTTCTGGTTTCTTGAGATCTCTGAGATCTCAGCAATCTCATTGAGATTCCTCACTTTTTCAGTCAAAAAGCTGAGACTGATTTTTTTTGGATTCGCTTGTTCAATTATTTTTTGTCGCAATTGATCAATTTATAAAAACAAAGTGGAGAGTGCTTTTGACTTCTAAAGGAGAAATTTTGTTCAGGTTTCTCCTTCTCCTCAGTGGAGCTGACTGACGTTTACTCAGTGAGATCTCAGAAACGTGAACTGGAACAATATATAAATAACTGACTTACTAATCCTAGTTGTTTTACTTTGAAACTTTGTGCATTTCTGTGAATTTCTACACCAAAATCTGTCAAAGTTCACATAAAAAAATAATATGACTTAGAAATTCACACAAATGCACAGAGTTTTAAAGTAAAGGAACACACCTAATAATTTCCTAATTAAATATTTTGTTGACGCTTAAATTCAAAATTGCTGCTCCTAAGTATTAAGTCACACACAATTTTCTACTACTTCTTTGGTTGAAAGAAATTCCATATAGATATTTAAATTCTTCAACTAACACGCTCAACCTAGTTCATACATCAATGTGTATAGTGAAATCAAAACTCGTGTGAAATGTAAAAATATTTTGTGAAGAAACCAATGAATGAAAATTATGACAGTAAAAGATTTGCTACGATTTTTCGTTGTTCGAAGTGTCAAGTTGAAAAAAAAAAAAATAAATACATACACCTAAAATGAAAGTCGTAATGTACAGAAAATTTTCTGCAAGCTTTCTTTAAATTATGGTATTGTGTGATTTTTTAATCCACCAATACTACAACGTCCATTTCTCTTTTATTTAAATGATAGTAATTTTTAAAATAATTGCAATAAAACTGAATTGAAAAATTCACTTAAAGGAAAATAGGGTTTCGAAGAATTAAGGAAATAATCTTATTTTTTTTGTTATTTAAGCCCGTTTGTTACTAAATTTTTGTAATCATTTTCAAATTCATTGAAAATGAAACTAAAGCAATTCGAAGAATTCATTAATGAAAATTCACATATGTATATCGCACCCTTAGATGAAAGTGGCCTAACTAAAAAATTCGGCATCTTTTTTGCAACCTGGTTTTAGAGTTCATTTCGGTTTCTAAGGTCAGTTTATTGAAAAATAAGAAGTTACGAAAATTTTGAGTTAGGTCACTTTCATTCTAAGGGTGCGATATAAAGCCAGAAACTCATTATTTTTGTATGTTTTTGAATGAAGTTATTTGGTGCTTAGTTTTTGAATAAATGATTTTTAAACTCAAATTATAAAAATAAAATTTGAAAAAAAAATAATAATAATTTTTTTTTCAAAATTTTTAGTTATTAAGTACTAATTTGGGTTATAATTTTCGATACTCTTATTATTTTTTAGTCGAATGCTAAAAAAAAAGATGACTGTAAGTCTTTTAGTTTTTGAGAAAATTGAAAATTACCAAAATTATCATTATTTTTTTTTTATTTTATTTTTAAAACGTTGAGTTTAAAAATCATTTTTTCAGAAACTAAGGACTAAAATAACTTCATTCAAAAACATACAAAAAGAATGAGTTCCTGGCTTTAAGATAAGCTATAACATAATATTGTAAATGTTGCCGTTGTGTTTTTATATTCATTTTCTATCTAAAAATTTTTTTTTTAATTTGTCCCTCCCACCTAAAGGGGGCGGACAAATAGAGTGGACCGATAACTTAAAATCATATCTATATAATGTACCAATAATACAAACAAAATTAATGCATTTATCACAAAATGCACAATTTTGGAATTAAGTCGCCCAACTACATTGAAAAGTAAAACCCCTTAACTATTCTGATTGGTTTATTTCAAAAACCGTCATTTGTATGCAAAAAAGTATGTTAATCTTTTTTGTAGGAAATATTTCAAGCTACAAATTAGTCTTTGACACTTTTTTTTGTACAACTTACCATTTGGGAGTTATTCCTGAAAAACCATTTTGGGGGGGCCTTCAACCCCTCGTAAAATTGTTAGCGGTGCTCATATCGATGGGGACTTTTGACAGTTTCTTAAGAACACCATGAGAAAGCTATATAGCCTAGTGAAAATGTCATTAAAAATGTATTAAAAATGAGATTCGATTTTCATTTTTCAGCTTCTGACAGTTTTTTTTTTTTGCAAATTCAGAATTTAAAATTAAAACATATGATTTCAAAAAACATTAAAAAAATAATTTTCAAAAAAACATTTCGGACAAAATGGAATCGGATATTATTTTGTGTTGTCGTAAATATAAATTTAGGCGTGGTTTGATCCAAGCTCGGGAAGAATTTGACGAAGAAAACGATTCGGGGCTAAATAATCTGCATGCTAACTGCAACAACAACTTATCCCCAACGGGCTTAACTATACCCAAGGTAACTTTCGAGGCTTAACTTAAACGCGCAGAAAAACTGTGTTATCGGCATGTTATCGAGTTTGTATAAAAACTCTGTTTTTTTTCTGTGATAGCGTCGCTAATCCCCGTTGTCGTTTTTTTTCAACCAATTGTTCTGGGATTGCAAAAAAATACCCTTTTTAAAATATTGCAGCATAAGAAGAGATAACAGGAGATTACAAAAGGATTTTTAAGTAATGTTGACAATATATATTAGGTCTTATTTATAAACGTTGTCTAAATTTAGACAACTGTTCAACATTGGAAAATGTGTTCAAAAACCTTGTTTATTGTTTTATAGCTGGCGGCCTAACTTAGACACAAGAGTAGATTGTCTTAACCGTGAATAATGTGATATTTATTTTTATTAAATAAAGCATATTTCCACCAATTTGAAAATAATTAGACAGTGTCTAAGTAGACAAAAATGTAATTAATACGACTGATTGTATTTTGTCAAATATGTGCTTTTCCTTTCTTAAAAACAACAATCTTTGCCTTTTTCTCTTGGCTGACATTTTAACATGACATGATGAGCTAAAAATGAAGAAACAAAATGTAGTATCGTACGGACTTTGCGTAGATCCCGTTAATAGATGGACTGATTTTGTTATTATTTTGCAATATGCTTCTTCTAAGCTGGGTTGGCTGAACTGTCACTAAACTTAGTTTAACGTAGTTAAAGGTAGTTAATGGATTAAATAGTAGTATCACACATTTTTTACTTTTTTTACATTTAAAATGATCTTTTTTTATATACATTTTTTTTTGTTTATTCTGCGTATCTACATAATTTAGCAGATGTAAAAAAATCTAGTTAGTTAATTAGACGTATAGTTTGTTAAATTAACTACTCTTAATTAATATTTTCAAAAATGTAAAAAAAAATTAATCTTATATTTAGTCTTAAGTCAGTTTATTTTTCTGTGATCTCAGAGCACACGTTTCTCATTAAATTCGTCACAAAAATTTTCTCACTTTTGCTGTCATGAAGTTAAATGAAAAATGAAATTTTTCGGATTTGCTAAAATTATTTTACTTTTAAACAAATTTCAACTAATGTCTAAACCAAACAAATTTTCTTAGTAAAATTCATTTGAACACGCCTAAAACAAGGACAGTTGGGTCAAAACCTAAGCAAACATACCTTTTTTGACATATGCAAATGTCAAAGTGTCATATGATACTTTAAAGATTAAAGTAGGTATTCCATATAATTTTAACTTTTAAGTGGTGGTGCGCTTAATTCGATAATTATTTGTAAAGTCGTCATGCTAGCTTATTATCATTCATATACTTAAATGGTCTTAACTTCATATGATATATGTATATTAAATAAAATTTTGCGCCATTAATTTTAATTGAATTTTAAATTTGTTGTTTACTATAAAGTGATCCAGACTGTAATTTATTTATTTATAATGAATGAATAAATAAAAGTTTATTCAGCTTGAGTACAATCCAATATATAATAACAAAAGCCAATTCAAGAGGATATATGTACCTAACTATTGAATTAAATGCGACTGCATAAAGATAGCTACTGCGATAACATTTACTTAATTAAATAAATCATCACCTGAATAGAAGAAGAAAATTATTGTACAGATTAAATAAAGCCCACTTTAATTGAATTCGGTTAATTTTTTTTAAAGACATACCTATACTAAAATAAAATGCACGATGAAGTGCGAATTTGTTCTAAAATTTAAGAAAGTGGCAATGAATATTAGGGTGGTTCTTATTTTTAACATTTTTTTATATTAATGCTCCAAGTGGCTCAAATGTTTAGAAATAAAAAAAAATAAATAAAAAGTCAAGCAATTAAAAAAATTTTCTCCAAAACGTCAAAATCCGTTATGTCAATTTTTTTCAAAAACTTGAAACGCAATTTTCTTACAATTACTTTGGTCATTACAAGTATGAAATTTAATCAAAATCATTAGATCCGTTTTTGAGAAAATTAAAAATCGTTGTATCGTCGCTATATATCCACTTAAGATGAGCTAAAACAAAAATTTAAATTTCCCCTTTAAAGAATCAAACAAAATAAGAAAATTTTTTCACACGTTAAGACTTTAGCTCTTTAAATAATAATAAATATCAATTTGTCAATTAAACAAAATATTATAAGTGTGTTCCTTTACTTAAAAACTCTGTGCATTTGTGTGAATTTCTAAGTTATTTTATTTTTTTTTATATATGAACTTTGACAGTTTTTGGTGTAGAAATTCACAGAAATGCACAGAATTTCAAAGTAAAGGAACTTGGCTTATAATTTATTGTTTTTATTTAATTGTGTTTTTTTTGTTTCATGGAAAGTTGGTTTCTCCTTAAGTTAACTTTAGAATATGTTAAATATGATTGACGTTACGTACATATTATCTAAGTAACAAAAGAATAATTTAATTAGTCATACTGCGTTAAATAAAAATTTTATTCCACTTGTTATCTTGTAGGGTAGGTACTAAATAGGTTAAGTTTATAGTTTTTTTTTTGTTCTACTATATACCTTAAACAAAACCTAGTTTTGCAGTAAAAAAAAAGAAAAAAAATCTCCACTTGAGTCTACTAAAGTCTAATATATAAATATACCTACATAAGTAGGTTAAGAGCTGCCGTAAGTAATATAAAGGGTGTCTTCTCAGACAACTCAAGAAGTCTTTTTGTTCATACGCACATGCAAATTAATAGGTATACTCTACACATATATGTTAATAGGTGCCTACTGAGAAATAAAAAAAACGTATTTTTTGTTGTATTTATTTATTCTACTGTAAAGAATAAAGGACACTTGTCCGTTCTAACCAATTGTTCCAAATTAAAAAAAAAAATTATGTACCTATACAGTTTATAAAAAGAAGGTAAACACAGAACTTTTAAAAAGGATATTGTACACACCGTATGCCTCATCCTGGTTTAATAGGACTTTAGGATTTTGCGGCTTTTGAATTTTTGGTTTGTTTAGAGCTTATTATTTTTTTTAAATAAAGAATTAAAAAAAAATATTTTATGGGGTAATCTTTATTGTCATACAAAAGAACTATTTTTCACATTTTATTTTTTAGAGATTATTTATTTTAATTACTGACCTTAATTGCTGATTGTATTGTCCAATAAAATTGAATTGAATTAAACTGGAAATAAATAAAAAAAATTATTTAATTTCAGCAAGGATGAAATTTCACAATTTGTAGCCATAAAATACAAAAAACGAAACACCGAAACTACATTCTGGTTTGATCCATGATTAAGGTCACTGATTTCACTAGGCACTAATAGCCGTATTTATTAGATTTTTGTCTACTTAGACACTGTTTAACTATTTTCAAATTCGTGGAAATATGTTTTATTTAATAAAAATAAATGTAATATTATTCACGGTTAAGACAATCTACTCATGTGCCTAAGTAAGGCAGCTGTAAAACAATAATGAACAAGGTTTTTGAACACATTTTCCAAAGTTTGACAGTTGTCTAAAATTAGACAAAGTTTATAAATAAGACCATAAGAATATAGACCTAATCGAATGAATAGGACTGTATAACTAACGTCATTCTGTGTCTTTCTGTGATCAAAGATTCATACCAACAGAAATGAGAAGTTTTAGTAAATCCGTTATTACCTCTCCGCCTTTATAAAACGAGTCAAGAAATCGTAAAAATTGGAGAAATTTTTTTGACCGACTAACAATTTTTCTATTTGATAGAAAGTCAACTGCCTTGAACAAAAATCTGGAAAAATATAGACTTCAGCTCGATATTTTTTGTTCAAGAATATTTAGAACAAAACGATTGTTTTTAGTGTCAATTTTTAAAATGTCGATCACTGTCGATATTTTTAAAATCGAAATAGATATTTATAAAATCGATTTGCCGATCTTTTTCCATGCACAGTTGAAGGAGGATAGGCAATTCTCTATCAAATTGAAATAAAGTGAAAAACCTATCTTAAAATTAAATAAAAACTATTATCCAAGACTGGATCGTGCGAACTTGCTGTTGTGGTTCAAGCAGTGGCGGATCGATGGGTAAGGGTTTCAGATCGCGCATTACGCAATGATTGTGGTCGTCATAATCGGTAAAATTGTGAAGAAATTTGAAGAGAGTGGAAGCGTTACTGGTGTCGTTCACTAAGAAAAAATGATTTAATGCCAACAATTGTATTCTTTCGCTCAACTATTTTTGTTGGTTAAAATGAACCCAAATATCTAAGTTCTTGAATGAAGATTGCAAGTGTTCACAACGCTTAAAGAATTAAAATTTTTAAATAAAAAAAAAAACGAAAATTTTAAAAACCTAAGAATTTAAGTTTTTGCCTCAACAATTCAAGCTCTTACCTCAACAATTAAAATCTTCAGATGATTGAGAAAAATCATTGTTACCTCAAAATGAATAGTTGGGAAAATTTAAAATTTATTTGCTGTACCAACAATAACAATTTTTAAAAGTTTTGTAGCTAAAGTTGTTGCGATAAAAACGTAAAGTAATACCGAAATCAGTTATTCTAAAAAAGTAGACTTGCACTTGTACAGTCTAGGATGATTTGAAAAACCCCCTTCATGGTATGGTGACGGGTGGCACGCTGGCATAACACCTCGGACCAGCTCGCCGCGAGGTGGGACTTGTCACCATTTATCCGGCAAAAAATCAAAAAAAATCGTGCCTTACTATTTAGAAAAAAAAAAGTTTCGGTTCTGTTGTTCTACTACTACATCATCCTCCCAATGAAAACATATCAACCCCTTTGAAAGAGGTATTTTGAGTAGGTTCGGTGTTATTCTACTAGAGCTTACCCTCGCCACCAAGAATGTTGAATACATCCTCCAACTTAGCCAACAAAAAAAAAGGTTTTGCTGACTCCCAAATTTGGATTTCTTTTTAGAGTTTACACCTTCATAAAATTACTCATTCCCCTCCCAATTATCCTCTTCTTCCACCGAACAATTATACGAACGCGCGTCTAACCAGCTGCACGCCACACACTTAAACTTGCATGATTTATAGTCTCCCTCCTTTACTTAAACGCATATATTGGAATTTTATTTTATTTGCCATTCTTTTTTGTTGAAAATCTCCCCGATTTCACGAAACTTTTTAAGCAGGTCCCGATGTTTGAAATGCCGCACTTACCCAACATCAAAATTGATATTTACTTTCACTCTTCATAGACACTACTTTACTCGATTTCTGTGGTCACAAAATGCATTTTTTCTTTTACCAAATTTACAGTTTCTACTGTTCAACAACAAGTTGTTGATTTTTTGACATTTTTGTTTATAATTTCAAGAAATCTTGAATATAGCGTACTTTTCCACAAAAGAAGTACTTAATTTAAAATACTTAAAACAACAATTTCCTTTGTGGTGCCGAGAAAATAAATTCTTGAAAAAAAAAAAAACTGATTATGTTTGACTAACAATTCCATTTTTTGAAAGCATATTATACAAATAAAATTAGTTTACACGTCTTAGAATTTTTGATTGCATTTAACAAACAGAAAACTGCTGTGGCAAGTATACAATTCTTGACCTAACTAACTTGGTATTTGAACATTCAAAAAATTAATTCTTTTAATAAAAACTAGTTCTTAGGGCAACAATTTTAAGCTTACAATTTTTGAAAACGTAAAATTCTTATTTTAACAAGGTTTTTTTTTCTGAGTGTTATCGAGTGGCATCATCTTAATGCATGTTCAGTCGAAAATATTGCTGCTGTGAGTTCAAGTGTTGCTGATGATCCGAATTTATCGATTTCCTAGTGTTCGCAGTAATTGAACGTGTCGTACACCTCATTATGGCATATTTGCATTTGTATTTGCATCTCCGTCCTTATAAAGTTAAAATTACGCAACAATTGAAGCCTGCTGACCATTCACAACGCCGCACAGTGGTTTGGTTTGTATGGGAGAGCGGAAAAAAGTCTGTAAAATCTAAAATATTTAACGGATTTTATATAAATTTAACACACATGTTTAGATTACTCTTTTACATATTTGGTCATATTTTGTTACGAAAAATTGAGTAGAAAAAAAGATATTGACATTTTTCTAAAATTTGAGGGGTTTTGATGTTGAACCAAAATTTTTCAAAAAACTCTGAACGTCTAACGGATTTTTATGAAATTTGGTACACACGTTTATATTCGTCTTTATCATATTTGATAAATATTTGGTTAAGAAAAACTTATAAAAAAAAAGTTATTGATATTTGCTTTAAATTTGTGGGTTTTTATGTTGTTAAATTTAAAAAAACGTTTGTTAAATTTGAACAGTCTTAAAAATTTGATCAATCTTAAAAATATTCAAAAAATAGTCAAAATTCTGTTAAGAAAAACTGATTATAAACAAAGTTACGGACATTTTTCTAAAATTTTATGCAAAAATCATAAAAAAACCCTTTTTTATTTTTAGCTGCTTGTACTTTTTGGGTGAAAACAAAATACATAACTGTAGGATTATCCCTAATTCTTTTATTTATTTTTATTAAACCCTATCACATAACTCAAACTATCATAAAATAATTATATTTTTTATATATTTTTTTTCGAGAAAATTGAGTTGTTAGTTGAAAAAATTTACAGGCAGAAATAAATGGTTTCGCAAAAAATCGAATTTTTCAGACCTGGGTCAATGTTTTAATTTTATTTTATTTTTAAAATAAAGGTACAATTTTTTTCTAAAAATAATAGGCTAAACCAGTTCATTTTGACAGTTAGTACCGAAGAAATCATAACTTTTTGATATATACCACCTTCAAAACCAAGTTTCTTGAAAACCGATTCAGTAAGACAAATTTGAACATAACTTCCAGATCTGCAAGTATCTGCAGATGATTTTTTCTATGCTGCAACTTGAAAGTATAGAGCACATGTTGATATACGTCACTGCTTGGAGGCAAGTAGAGCTAAACTTAAAACTCAAAAAGTTTTTATTAAAACCATTTCTTTAGTACCATTGTTTGATGCTACTTATAGAAGGCTTCTTTAATGAATTATTTTCTCCTTTTTTTTTTAGATAAATTCAAGAATAGGCCAATAAAATGTTGTATAAAGTTACAGAATTGTTTTTAAGAAACTTCAGAATAGACATTTAAAAGTTTGTTAAAAATAAGATTCGCATACTTGAATAAAATATTTTTTAACTTTCTCAGCCCAATGTCTGCCGTAGATAAGCTTCTTGGGTGTTGGAATTTTCCTGGTCGCGTAATTTCACGTTTTGGCAACGTTTTAAGCTTTACTTTCGAAACCAAAAAATTAATGTCCCTTTATTAGAAAACTTAACAAAAAGATGAATAAAATCGGTTAAGTCGTTCTCAAGTGATGGCGTGACGAAGGAAAACAAGGACTCATTTTTATTTTATATATACATTTTCAAATACGTATTCCATTTTTTTTCTTTTTTTTGTAAGGATCTAACTAAACAATAGCGTATTTATTAACATAGTTTTTTAAAAAATTCAGATTATGTGTCAAACTTTCAATTTTTTTTTTATTATTCATGTGCAATATGTTTTAAATCGTATGTCTTTTTCTAGACTAAATTATAGATATATTGCGATTTCTTTTTCTATAAATTGATACACAAACACACCTTTTTCATAGAATAAAAATCTTCAAAGCAAAGAATAACAAATCAATTTGATATTCTTTAATGGTGCTGTATACGTAAAATTTATATGATGTTCACTTATTCATACAAAAAACTAGGTAGCTATAGGTACCTGCAACAACTTTATTGAAGCGTAATGCAAAGAGATGGAACATACATAGAAAAACAATAATCAAATATTTCTTTTTATATAAAACTACCCATCAGGACATGAACTGTCCTGAGATAATATATTTTGATAGGTACACATGGTATATATACGTAGGAATAGGTATATGAGATAGGTACTCTATTTTCTAGAAAGTATAGCTATTCGTGAGAAAATAGAAAATAAATATCTATTTCTATTGAACTGAATAGAAATTCAAACAAAATTGTCAGGAATTTCCATCACAGTAGCGCCAGCATAGCCATTATCTATATATGTTGGCAAGATGTGTTTGTTTTGCAAAGGGGTATCCTGTACGTACATACATATATCTAGTAGTACCAGTAGTAGCACTATAGCATTGTCAATAAAAGTCCTTATTTCTATGCATGGAAAAAACTGGAAAAAAAAAAATAAAATAAGTAAAACTTTATGTATCCGTTTGTTTGTTTGTTAGGTATCTGCTATGGTCTTATTTTAAAACAGTGCTGTGCATGTAGAAATATGTACATGGATGCATAATGCATATGTCTATGAGATCTTTTTTTATCGTCACATATTTTTAACCGGGATTTTTCGAGAAAAAATGTAGTTCTTGAAAATATTGTATCAATCATCATAATAGATATAAGTATGTATATATAAAGGGTGATTCATTTAAAATGTTTTTTTTTTTATTTGAAATAAAAACATAAAATAGAATTGGATGGTGGAATATTAACTATGGCCCGAAGAACAATCTCTGAAATTTAATTTCTGAATATAAGACATTCAGAAGGTTCATTTTTGGATCACTCTTTCCAGCATAGCATTGCGACCGATATCTGTCCTATTACACAAGTAATGTTGGCATCTAAGTCCCGAATCGTAGTTGGATTATCGGCCAAGACTTTTGACTTCACATAACCGCAATTAAAAAGAATCCAAAGATGTGTGCATAATTTGAAGTTTAAAGTCACAAAGTGAAGTCAATTAATACAAAATTTTAATTTAATTCAATAAAGGATTTTTAAAGAATGCATTCACCAAAGACTGAATTCGTTTACAAGCCTGCTCCCAAGATCGTGTCAATTGATTGTTGTAAAATGAATGGGAAAATAAAAGATTGCAATCTTTTTGATTCAAGTGAATGGTGATTGCATAATTTGAAGTCTAAAGTCTCAAAGTGAAATCAATGAATGCAATCTTCTTATTGAAGTCATAAATGATTGCATTCAAAAAAGATTTCATTCTTTTACAAGCCTGCTAGGCGGCTATTCAACTGTTGAAAAAAAGAGTGTGCGTACTTATGTACACGCGCTAGAAGTAAAACTTCTTTCACGACAACAGGGCAAGTATTTTTCAAGTCCTACCACTCAGAGCACCTGATTTGAAACTCAGAACCGTTGCAAAATCGTGACGCTGAATCTTGTAATTCGTGACGGGAATTTGTATGTCGGTTTGACATGTCACTGACAGCTCCATAGAAAATTTTTTTACCCCCATGCCGCAAAAGAAGTTTTACTTCAACAACACCCAATGAACGAGAGACACAATAGATTGCAGAATATTTCCATGCAAAACCAATAAACCTACAACTATACATAATTTATGCTTCCTCGCATTAAATCGACCAATGGCCGAAAATCCAACACAACAGAAAAAAATCCTCAGAAATAAAATTCTTCCCACAAAAAACCCTTACTCGAATTCACTAACCATCTTAACGAATATATTAAATGCACGAACCATTGCATTTAACGAAAATATAATATCGTGACGCTGAATTTTGTAATTCGTGACGGGAATTTGTATGTCGGTTTGACATGTCACTGACAGCTCCATAGAAAAATTTTTTACCCCCATGCCGCAAAAGAAGTTTTACTTCAAAAAGCTGCTCACCAAATTTATTTCCCAATAAAACCATTGTTCCGAACGTCTAATGGTTGTAATCGATGAAACCTTATAAATTAATGATGGCATCCTCAAACTGAATGCAGCAAAAATATTAAGATTTTAAGTTAAATTATGCCATGGAAAGGGCAAGTCAAGTATTGGTAACGTGTAACAAAAATCGAGATTGTAATCAAAATTAACACTAACGATGATGGAGAAGTGGATTTCGTTAAAACTTCCGTCGGTCGTTCTGTGCGTCCGTGTGTTCCCCAGGTAGACTGATTTGCTTCAAAATTCAAATTTGGTACATAACATTTTTATGTCATTTTCTGGGACCTAAAGGGGATGGTTTTTGAGATTATAGGAAGGATGACGCAGAGGGTCAAGTTTTTGCAAAGAAACAAAATTTCCTTTTTCCTTCCATAAGCAATTTTTAACCTGTGATATTATTTAAATAAAAATCGAAAGTTATCAGTAGTAAAGTAGGATTATTGCGCATTTCTGTAAATTGTCAACTCTAGTTTTAAAAGAATGTTATAAAAATCTGGGACCTATTTCACCAAACACTTTTCACTTTGCAACTTAAAACTTTTATTTTGCAAATTTCGTTTCACCAATCGCAAATTTTAAAAGTGAAAAGTTCTTTTCTTCAAAGTGAAAAGTTTTGTTAGTTTGCAATGTATTTGTTCTTTTTGTTTCAAATGAACTTTACAAATTATATTAAGAATTTCGAAATGCTTTTCAGTAGGGTATGGTAACTGTTTCGCAAAAATTGTCTGGCAAACTATAACGTTTCGCGAGGGTTCATTTCGCCGTTTTTCGTTCCTCATTTCTCATTTTATTTGTTTAGCATTTTGTTATTTCACATTTAACGCATTTTTCCTTTCGCATTTTTCATTTCGGAATTTTCATTTAGTTTTTAGTTCGATTAGATTTTTGAAGCTCCGCAATTTTTTATTTGGGATTTCGTTGTTTTGCTTTTATTTATTTGTGCAAAATAGAGAAAATATAGAAAATGAATAAACCTACAAAAATAATAAAATATTAATTAGTTGTTAATATTGATGTTTTAGGAGTAAAATGTGAAAATACGTCATGAGCGAAAGAATAGTAATATGAACAAAATATTTAAAAAAGAATTATTAATTAATTATCTAAATAACTAAACGGTGAAATGATCTATCAGCTAAATAAATAAAACGGCTTGTGATATTCTGCGAAATATTGGAACGGCGAAACGTTATTTCGCGAAAAAACAATTGGCCAAATATCAAACAATTGCCAAATGATTTTTCGGAATGATTGAAAGCGAAATATAAAAAAGCCGAATTGTTATTGCGTTTAATGACAAAAATAGCATGGAATTCTTTCCCACTTTCAATTTTCCATGTATTAATTCTCAGTGGGATAGTGTGCAAGGGCTTTTAACAAGACAATTGGTGTTTTTCTTTTTTACCTCAGAGCAGATCACTGATCTGTCAAAAATAAATTCTATGTTTCTTTTTTACCTCTGACATATCAGAGCACATAAGTCGTGTTTCTTTTTTCCATCGGAGCTAGCTCGGAGCATTCTCTGTATGCTCAGAATAAAATGACCGAGCAAATGGAGCAAAACGCTGAGCGAAGCCAACTTCATAAAATTTTTTTTCTAATTGCTAAGCATATGACAGTTAAGTGGCTTAAGTGTGCTTCATTGGTAATTAAAACAGAGGGCTCTGATCATAATCTTCTCAGAGCTTTGCTCTGATCGCTCAGCCTCTGCTCAGAGCTTTGCTCAGAGCCAAAAAAGAAAAACGCCAAATGGCTGTTCGGTTTTTTTGGTTTTCAAAATTTTAACGAGTTTACCCTGTCAATGCAGTTAGGACACATTGACAGATTGCTCGTCAGAGCGCGTAGACCGTATTTCAACGTTGACACAACAAAATTTTTGTTTGGTTCAATCTGTAGCCTTCATCTCAATTTTAAAAATTTCTGTTTTTTTAGAGGTCTTTTTTTAATCCATCGACATCGTAACCATCTTTCAATGGAATTTGGCAGTTTATAGTTTGACAGATAGGCAATAAACTATATCTTGACGTATATTGAAAATTTCGATCCAAATGTCATTCAAAAAACCTAAAAACGCCATTTTCCGTAGCATAAAATTTAATCTTAAAATGTCATCCTTCAGCGGAATTCGAGAGTTCATAGCTTGACCAATTTAATATTTTTACATTTTGTGATTGTCAATGCAAAAAATGCTTGATTTGTGTTCGAATGTGGTCAAGTTGTGTGATCGTCATAGTTATTAACATGTCCACGCGTTGACGACAAAGGATTAAAAACGCGTTAGTACAGATAAAGCGTCAATGCATTTTGGGACAATATTGAACGACTGGTGCAATACGTTGACAATATATTTATTATATTTTTGGTGACGTTAAGGATTCAACGCATTAACGCTGTCCGCCTAATCGTAACTTAATTGATCTAAATTGATAAAATCCAAATTTTTTCTTTGCCACTTTGCAAAATACAAATTCAAATGCAAAGTTCTATTGAAAATTGGTGAAACACTTTTACTTGTCACTTTTCAAAAATTAAAAAGTCTTTTCACTTTGCAAATTTTGTGAAATACTTTGCACTTTAACTTTGCAGGAAATTATTTTCTTACAAACTTGCAAAGTCCAAAGTGAAAAGTGTTTGGTAAAATAGGCCCCTGGTTACAATTAAAATTTAAAATTTTATATTAAAGTATATACAAAAATAGTTAAAAAAACGCTGCAATGATTTTTTTAAATTTTCTAATTTTGTTAAATTATAGAAAAGGTTCATATTTGCCTTCCATATTTTGGTACTCACTGCAATTATTGTTGTTTTATTTACCAGTGTCACTTTTTAAAGAAATTTTCATTTTTACTCGAATGCAGGTGAAAAATTCAATAAACATCCATTGAGAATCTTTACCTGAAAAATAGTCTGTATCGTCTGCCTCATCGCGTTATTTTTTGTGGAAAAAATATCAAACTCCAGTTTGTGATTTAAAAATGCGATTTTTTATTTTTGATGTGTCGGTCGAAGAAAAACTATCTAGTCTCGAATGTTATGTGTGGTGTGGTCTCCATCTATGTTGTGTTATATACATATGTATTATGAAATTAATTTAAAAATATGTACATATAATATTTGAAAAAAAGAAAAACTTTTAAAATATATTTTTAATATTTTCACAATTAAATTAATTATTTAAAATAAAACAAAGTTTTTTTTTTACAATTTTATTTATTTTCACATTAATTTCATTATACATCATCTCGGATGCCTCGTCTCATAGACAGTCCTTATAAGGAAAATAATATGCTTCCTTCGAAAAAAATATCAGAATGTGTTTTGTGTAGCTTCAATTAGAAATAGAACATAATTTCATACTCTTTGCTTTGAAATGTTTTTCCTGGACTGATCCTGCGACAATATGAACGTCCAATAAAGATTTTAAAAGTCCCGTTAGTCTCCTAAACTAACAGTGTTAATTTAATTCGAAAAATCAAGAGTTTGAATAAAATTCGAAAAATTAAGAGTTTAAAAATCATTTATTCAAAAACTAAGCACTAAAAAATAACGTAATTTAAAAACGTAATTAAAGAATTAATTACTGGCTTTGAAAAAATTATAACATGATATTGTAGGTGTTGCCGTTGTGTTTTTATATTCATTTTCTATGTTCAATTTTTGTTTGTTTTAATTTGTCCCTCCCACCTAAAGGGGAGAACAATTACAGTGGGCCGATGTCTTAAAATCATGTTCATATAATGTACTGGCAGCAAAAACTGTATGCATTTACCACAAAATGCCCAATTTTTTAACTAAGCCGCCCAACTTTATAGAAAAGTAAGACCCTTAACTCTTCCAATTGGTTTATTTCTGAAACGGTTATTTGTATGAAAAAAAGTATGTTCATATTTTTTATAGGAAATCTTCCAAGCTACAAATTAGTCCTTAACATTTTTTTTTTACAACTTACCATTTTGGAGTTATTCCTGAAAAACCATTTTGGGGGGCCTTCAACCCCCCGTTAAATTGTAAGCGGCACTCATATCGAATGGGACTTTTGACAGTTTTTTAATAACGCCATGAGGAGGCTTTATACTAAAATACAGCTTTCCGGCGAAGCTTGTAGCGCTAGTTGATAAACATTAAAATACGAAGCTGAAGATGAAGCAAAAAAATGTATGGTGTTGTAGTACAAATTTGGACAAACTTAATTTTTTTCTTAAAACGACACTACGGTGGTCAGCCATAAACTCGATTATTCTTCCCTCGGCTGCATGCCAAATAAGCCATGGTAGTATACTCTGTCTAATGAAATTATGCGAAAAATTACAACAATATTTTCTAGAGATAAGTCACTATTTTGGTTTTTTTTTTTCAATGGACAATTTTTGTTCAATGTCATGATAGTGTAAATTCGTCGTGTTATATCTCTAAAAAAATTAAAAAAATATTCGCAAATATTCAAATCTCACTTTTTATTCTGTATGGTTAAGAGTGTGGCTATAGAACAGAGAACTTTTTTAATTGAAACTACGTAGTAGTTATGGGTACCTCCAAATCTAGTAAGGTATAATATGTATGTATGTATGTGTGTATTTAAAAAAAAAATATTTTAATTGAATTCCTCCATCAACAATTTTATATATGCACAATGTACATATGTCTGTATATTGCAATAATTATATCGACATTGTCTAAAAATTCCTATAGAGTCGAAATGTTTATTTTTTTTAATGATTTTTGCACAGTACTTTTGAGAAAGAAAAAAAAACCAAGAGAATGAATTCTTTTTTTTTGTATGAAGCAGAGAAAACAGAACAATTTCAGTTTCCAGGGATGACTTTGAGTGTGTCCTATACCCGCAGCTCAGCAGCTAGTATAGTGCACCATGTGCAGTACAATGTGGTGCATGGTGTTTGCCTTGGACTCAACCAACCGATTGTGTACCATGGGCACTTTTGTTCTGTGAAACCAGCCTCCAAAAGGAAATTAGGTCAACATAGTTTTTTTTTTTTTTCTTTCTGTTTTCCTCTGTGTACTTTATACATACATATATTTTTTTTTTCATTTTTTTTATTATTATTATTATTTGAAGTTTGCTTCAGTGCTCGAGTCCCTAAAGTGCTAAGTGGAACGGAAATAGGCGAAAATTTTCCAAATGACTTTGTGTTAATTACTTAATCCCCAAAATTGAAATTGAAAGAGGGACAATATGTATTTATAAAGCCAAAGGATTCAAAAGCTGATGAAAATAGTATAAGGCTGCCCGCCTGTTAAAATATAGTATATACCTACCGAAAGTTGAAAATATAGTTCAGGCAGGTTCCAAAAAATTATTATACACTCATACTCTCTTGACCCTTAGCATATTAACCTATGTACATATGTGGCAATTAAGAAAATCAATACACATAAAGGTACAAACATAATTTTCTCATCTTATGAAATTGAAGCACTACTCAAACATTAACCTTTAGTAGATTGCTATAAAAGAGTATCAAAAAAAAAAATATATTGTACTGGATCCAGGAGCGGAGTTGGCCACCGGGGAATCGTGATTTTGCTCGATGGGCCCCTGGGAGAACAAAAAAAGTAATCTGCAGTTCATTTCTGTTCTTTCAAAAGAAAACTTCAAAAAAATTGGATTTCTAAGGGCCTTAAAGCTTTTGTGGTCCCAAAGGAATCTTGCAGGACGTCGAAAAAGTTGTGTTAGGGGCCCATAAAATGAGGATAAAACTGTTGGGTCCCTACAAGATTATTTTAACGAAAACTATAATCAAGCTGATTGGCCGAAGTTGGTCCTCACAGTACTCTCAGATACTTTAAACGGAGCTATAGTTGTGGCTCCCACACTAAATTTTAAGCTATTGTGGCTCCATTTGTAACCTAAGGAGGCCCAAATTATTCTTAGAAAACTTTATTTTCTATAGGTTTTTGGAGTACTTTCAGTTCAATTAAAGGAACACAAAATTTTAGGGTCGCAGAAACAGAATAGAAGAGAAGAAAAACGATAATTTCAGAATAGAAGAGAACAAAAAAGATAGTTTCACGGCTGTGAGTATTTTCGAAGTTTCGGTAGAAGTAGGAATTATAAAATTATAAAATTTGTATGATTCCAGTAATATTTTCAAAAATCAAATTATATTTTTTTGTTAACTCATATAAATAATACAAATTTTATGGCACACTATTTCTGGATTCAATTACACAACGATAAATTTTGTTGTTGTTTTCGGAGTTTATTCTTTTTAACTCCTTCTACTCATTTTACTATTTTGAGGCCCTTTGACTCACAGTCCGCCCCTGACTGGATCTAATTCTGCAGGTTCCAGTGCCTGATTTAAGTTGTTCACATATAGTGAAAGTTTCTTAGTTTTTTTTCAATGATTTGGATGAAATTTCCAGAGTTTATTGTGATGAAAATTTTAAAATTGGATTTAGTGAGTACGCGCAATTTTATTTTTTCTTTGTGTCTCGATAACGGTCGCAGAATGGGCTCTATTTCTCGGAAATGACTTAAATTATTTGCATGAAATTTTCAGGATTTTTTTTTCTTCTTTTAGTAAAATCTGCCCATTTACACGCCCACTTTTTATAGTTTTGTTAACTTTACGGAAATGGATTCAATAATTTGTATGAAATTTTCAAAATTTGTTTTGATGAACGAGAAAATTTTAAAGTAAATTTTACTATTCTATTTTATTATTCATTAGTTTCTCGAAACAAATTCAAATGATTTCGATGAAATTTTATGAACAAGAAAAAAAAATAAAAAATTGAGTTACGTAGAATCCACCAAGAGCCACGCCCACTTTTATTAATTTTTAATTTCGTGGATACGGTCGTAAATGGCTCTATTTTCAGAAAGGACCCAAATGATTTACATACATCAAAATTTCCGAATCTGTTCTGATGAATTTGAAAAAAATTTTCAAATTGCGGTTTTAGTTAAATCCGCCCACTGGCACACCCACTTTTCTTATTTATTTAGAAATGACTTACAGTTTGGATGAAATTTGCAAAATGTGTTGTGATGAACGCAATTTATCGGAAATTTCTCTTATAGTAGGTATGGTTAGAATTTTGTGGGTAGATAATATTTAGCATTCCAATTTTATCCATAATAGGTGTTATCCAAGGCCGTAGACTTTGCGATTCACAGAACCCGCTGTATGCCATATATATTTTTTTTTATTTGAGCCTCAATACATGATATAACAGTGTGACAGCGCCACAGTGTGTCGAGAATCTTCTACCATTTTGAGTGTGACAGTATTAAAGTGGTAAATTTTCGGGTATATGTAGGTACAGTGATATAGCGTGAGAGTGTGAAAGTACGAAAAATATTTGAGTGAAACTCGGTCGCCTAGATATTTCTCTTTATACGTCAAAACTCAAAATATTATCCTATCCCTAGGTATATGTCAAACCACATTATAGGTCTGTTTAATTAATTGCCTAAAATTGCCAATTTCAACAAATTCTAGTTTATTTTTATAACTATAGTTATTCTATATAATATGTAGATCAAAATATTTTTCATTCTCCATCTGTCATGCTATAAACTGTCAAATTTCTTTAAAGGATAGCTAATTCGAAGTCAATTGTCAATGAATTTAAAATCTGTTAAAATCTGGAATTCTTATCGCTCAGGAAGAAAGTAATTTTAGGACAATTGGCTGACATTGGGAATGAAATAAACTATTTTGCAGTAAAATGTAATTCGTTCCCCATCTGTCAAGCCATGAACTGAAATATGAATAAGAATTAAATAGTTTGTCATTAGAGGACTTTATTTTTCGTTCTGGAAAACAAAATATATTGCACTGCTTTATATCAACCGCAAAGATAAAAAAAATATATCCAAGTATAGAAAAAAGGGCAACAAGAATCAATCTGACGTGCCTGATGTTCCGTATCAAATATAACTGTTTTTCGGATCAGCGTTGCCACCCAAAAACAAAAAAAAATTTCTGCGCCGCATTTTCTAAAAAAAAAAACGTTCCATTTTCGTGTCATATGAAAAAATACTGAAATTCTTATATCAAAAAAAATGTAAATCTTCTATACTGGCGGTAGGGTGAAAAAAAAATAACGTATCTTGTGGTCGTGATTGTGATTCTGTGATTGTGATTCAAGTTACGTTAAGTATGTTTACACCGTGAGCCCCGGCGCTCACACTTTTTTTTTCTCTCAGTTTTTTTTTTCTGTCAGTTTTTACTCCATTGGGAGCAATTTTCTTAAATCTTTTTTCAAAATTTGCTTTATTTGAAATAAATAATGGAAATAAGAAAAACGTGCCATATTAAATTTTTTTATGGCACCGTTACACGATAAAATTTTCGTTTCAAAAAAGCATCATCGTGCCACTTCGGCAACGCTGATTCGTATCATAAAGGATCATTCATTTTTCGGTTTCGAAAGTAAAGCTAAATAAAACACACACAGCGATACATTTTTGATGAAAATTTTATTTCATTATAAAGTTTGGACTTTGCCATTAAGTGTGAAAAACAATATCATTCAAATGGCTCCCTAGGGAAGATTCGCTGCATTCGATTCTTTTAAGGTAATTTTGAACCACTTTTTCGCACATTTCGGGCGGTATCTCGGCCATAACTTGAGTAATGTTGGTTTTAAATGCGTTTAGAGTTCGGAGATTATTCGCGTAAACACAGTCTTTTGCGTAGCACAACAAAAGCACATCTAACGGTGTAAAATCGCATGATCTTGGTGGGCAATTGACGTCGCCAAACTGTGAAATTACGCAACCAGGAAACTTCTCACGCAATAAAGCCATAATTGGTCATGTTTTGTGGCTTGTTGCCCCGTCTTGTTGGAACCACATATCGTCCAAGTCATGGTCGTCAATCACCGGCCAAAAAAAATTTGTTATCATTTGACCATACCGCTCCAACTGTAACCGTATGCCCATTGGCATCTTCGAAGAAATACGGACAGATGACACCTTTCGACCATAGAGAACAACAAACAGTCACTTTGTCTGGATGCAACAGCACCTTTTCGATCACTCGTGGGTTTTCTGAGCCCCATATGCGGCAATTTTGTTTGTTTACGTACCCACCGAATGAGAAAATGTTGTTGCGCGAAAAGTGACTACGTTTCAATCACCACTTTTGTAGTAAGTTTTAATAATTTTAACGAGTTGTTCGATTGTTAAGCAATCCACTATCGTAAATGGAAAACATTCAACTAAAATTATGACACTTCAAATTACAGCTGAGTTTGACAGGTGTCAAATGCCAGCGATACCAACTTTAAACCACGGAATGAATGACCCATTACAAGTACTTTTTAGAACCAATTTTTCAATGCAACCAATCCATCCAAGCTTCTCAGTAATTTAACAAATTTGGTGCAGTAGCTTGAATTTAACTGCGAAAAAAGGATTTTCTCGCATTTGTCCTTGATTAGAAATATTATTAAATTTTGAACATAGTTCATAGAATTCTTTATTGAGATTTTTGCACTACCATATCCTTACTTTCGCTGCTTTACTTTATTATGACAAATTCTTTAACTGGAGTCCTTGATTCACAGAATAAATATATGTATATTTTCTTTCGATTTTAAAATGATGATGTGCTTTATGCCTTACTCTAAAAATTCAACACTGAGCCATCACACATTTCAATGATGATTTTTTTTATAGCTTGTAGTCTTGCACTCAACGAATAAGTTTCGAAGATGAAAACTTTTAAATTTGTTTTATTTTTCTATCCTTTTCTCTTTTTATTATTTTTCTATCGACACAACACCTGGGTGCAATCAATTCGTAGTACACATATATTCGACATTTAATTTTCATTACAATTTTTTGACATTTTTGTGATGACATTTCACTCCAACGCGCATTTCAATACAGTTGGAGTGCTGTGCAATTTTTTTTGCTGTGTAGTGTGTTTCTGGTTGAATGAACGCCACCTTCATTAGTGTCGACGACGATGATGACGACGACTGTCGAGTGTCAAGAAGGATAAGCTTATGATTCATGTCCTTAAAAGTCAACATTCACAAAAACAACAAACACAACAACATTATAGCATTATGGGAATTAGGATGATAGCGAGAGCGCGATAAAATAACGACACACATGAACTACATAAAATTTAAGTTAAAGTAGCAAAGGATGCGACATCCGTAAGATACATTTGTGGTATATAATTATGTTTTTAAAGTATATTAACCATGGTAATGCGCTGAAGGATATAAAACTGATGCTCCCCAAGATGGAGATTTGTGTTTGGGATTAATGATTAGCATATAACGTGATCGTGATTATTACTTTGTTTAAAATGAATGTGTTAATTTTTTTTTACGTAATATTTGCTCTGGTAGGAGATTTTGGGTAAATATTTTAATTGGATAATTAGTTTAAAAAAAAAAAAAAAAAACGATGAAAGGAGAATGATAACATCGCCATGAAGTGTATATGGAACTGTGTGTATATAGAGCTATGCCAACATTAACATATATATAAAAGAGTTGATTCTCCTCCTCAGCATGTTTTTTTTGTGTGTGTAAAATCCTGGAAAGAAGATAGTCGGATTGGCATGCAAATATTATAACTTGAATGCAATCTCACTCGAATATCCTACTTCTATAGAGTGTGTATGTACAATTTATATATATATGTATAGTTATAGATGGTACATATCTTTTTCTATAGTATATGTATATTGCACTCCATGATGTGAAGGACTTGCAAATACTTGACTTTATTTTCTGTTAGAAATCCAATCAACGAACGTAACAACTGTGAAAGATGAAGAATTTGAATGAAATCATGAAAATCTTGTGAAGTATGAAAAAAATCTAAAATAGGTTGCCAGGTATTGATACTATATGTACTTGTATTTTGAAGTGGTTTTTAAACAAAACTTATAAAGTTACATGTTCTATTTATTTCACTATACCATCATGTGTGGGGTAAATTTTATAGTTTGTATTTCACTTCTTAGAGTGTAATAGATTTTTTTTTGAGAGATGATTTTATTGTTAAAAAATTTTGTAAAATGTTTGATATACTAGAAAAAATTAACTATATTATTATAACATTTTATTTTTTAAATTCATCAGTGATCGAAAATTTGCTGTCACCAATAACTTGTCTTTACTGAAAAATTTTGATGCATTAAATTCGAAAGAGCTCGGAGTTGCTCAGGTCATGTTTTTGTGATATTGCAATTAAAAATTTAAAATAAAGATATTTTTGTCGCAAAAAATTAAGTTATCATACACTCCAAGGTCATTTTTTTAAACAAAACATGTTATGGCGACTCCAAGGTCTTAGAACCTCCCAAGTGGGATATTCGCAAAAAAAGTATGCCATTCATATACATACATATGTAATTGTAGTATAATTTGTAAAAAAAACTCAATTACTTTCAGAAATATGTCAACCATAGAAAATATGTAATCAAAGGTTAAAGTTTTTCAATGAAAATCAAGATTTTTAGTACCTAGTTTGTGGGTTATTCGCTAAACCTTAGGTTATGTTTCCTATTTTACATTCCGAGGTTATTTTTTTTCAACAAAACATGTCATGGCAACTCCAGGATTGTAGAACCTCATAAGTGGGATATTCGCAAAAAACGAATTCCATTAATATAATTAGTGTAATTGGTCAAATAAGGTCAATTACTTTCAGAAACAGGTCAATTATAGAAAATCTGTAATGAAAGATTACAATTTTTCAAAGTCATTGAAGATTTTTAGTACCTTCTTAATTTGTTGGATATCCGCTTAACCTTGAGTTTTGTTTCGTATGTTACATTGCGTTGTATTTTTTTCAACAAAACATGTCATGGCAATTCCAGGATCTTAGAACCTCATAAGTAGGATATTCGAAAAAAAGTATGCCATTTATACATATACCTAATCAGTTTCTTCAAAAAAAGTTACATAAATTTCAGAAATAGGTCAACCAAAGAAATTTGGAAACAAAGACGTATAAAAAGTTTTTGAGTCATTAAAAATTTTTAGTACACAATTTGTGGGATATTCCCAAAAAAAATATGCCATCTAAAAGGTCAGTTTATCTGTTAAAAACAATTTTTTTTTCAGAAATAGGTCAGCCATCAAAAATTTATAATCAAAGGTTAAGTTTGTCAAGGCCGTTAAATATTGTTAATACTTTTTTGTGGGATTTTCGTAAAAAAAGTAAAATATTTGAAAATAATTGGTCAGCCATGGATTTTATTAATTAGTAACTCATTTTTGGGAAAAATTCTGAAAAATTACAAAATTATTTAATCTACAAAAAAAGCAACTAGTTTCAGTAACTGGTCACCCATAGGTTTTTGTATTAATAATATTTATTGGTGGCCTTTCTATTGGAAGACATACTTTTTTTTTGAATATCCCACAAATAAGATACTAAAAATCTCTAATGAAATTGAAAAACTTTGGCCATTGGTTACAATTTTTATATGGCTGGCCAATTTTTAAAAAACGTTGATCCTTTTTGATCAATTATACTGACCTTTCAGATGATATACCTACCGTTTTTGCGAATATCCCACATATGAGGTTTTAAGATCCTAGAGTAGCTATTACAGGTTTTTCTGAAAAAAATAACATCGGGATGTAAAATAAGTTCAGATTATTTGCGATCATCACATATTTATGAGTTGCTAAGTTCCCGAAACCTGCTATAGCACTCATGAAAGAAAAAATCTTACCCCTTAAAAATTCTTTTGAATTTCCCCAATAAATCTCTCTCCAAGAAATCATTTTTTTTGTTTAAATAAATATATTTTTCAACTACGATATTACTTTTGAATTTTTTGTTTAAGAAATATGCATTTTCATTGCATTTAACATGATGTAAATGTTCCACTTAAATCAAATAATAAAATTCACTTAAAACAAGAAAAAACTAAAATGTGTACCTATATTGACAGTCTTCCAGGAAAAAATCTTCAAAAAAAAAAACAAAACATTATGTAATAGATTTCACTTAGTTTCAACTTCAACGAAAACATTTTTATTAAAATGATTTTATTGTGATTTCTGAAATCGCATCATTGTTATTGAACGTTAAATCAGCATAATAATCATCACACTTCAAAAAAGTGTTTTAAGGCACAGTGCCAAACTTCGCTTTAAAAAAAAAAAAAAATTGATGGTTGAGTGTCAATTTGATCAATGGGCTGATAATAATTATTTACGTTTTTCCTTTAGTTATTTGGTAAACTAAATTGAAGCTTCATATTTTTACTTGAGATATACAAGGACGAAAGTTAACTAGAGGATGTTTGCATTCGTAAAAATTATTAGTTTAATAATATATTTCGCATACAAATTTATTAAAGGATATTTCAAAAAAGTAGATTTTCCTTTACCAATGTTTATTTAAATTATATCCAGATGTATAGAAAAAAGGAGGTGTAATTGTTATATGTTAATTGTTTAAAAATTTCTAAATATTTTTTTCTAAATGTTTAAAAATTTTTCCTAAATAATATGTATTTACAACATAATATTTAGGTTACGTTATTGTTGGCATCCCCGCAATGATTGCCTCAAATAATTTAAATAACGTATGTACATACATAGGTATTGCCTTTTATAGGTTCTTTTTTAATAATTATTTTTAAGTTATTGTCTTTTTATTTTTGCGTATTTCTGATTCTTGAAAATCGTAATAACGAAAAAAATACCTTTCATAAATTTACTTATCTTGAATTCGCGTCATTTTTGAAGACAAACTTACTAAATGAACAAGAAAAGTGGTGCATCAATAGATGAAAAAATATGGAGAGCAATAAAATTATAAAGAATATTTTCACAAACAAATAAACAATTAAGAAAGGATAGTATCAAAAATGTCGATTAATTGGTAAAAGTACCTTCCATGCGAATTATTAGAAAATTTCTAATTATTTTGTTGATTGGTGTCATCCCAATTATTGGACATAAATTCAAATGACAATTATTTTGAATGTTGACAGTTTTCCTTAGTATTTTTTTTATTTGTCTTTAAATGCCTAATGTTGGCTTAAAAATTATTAAAAATAAGAAAAATTAAATTATGTACATAGATTTTATCTGTAAATATGAATGTGTCAATCATTGGATTGACCCGTACCAATAAATGGCAAACTACATATGACAACCATTAGTAAAAAAAATTACGTTTGGTTTTTATCTGTTTATAATTTTTTTTTTAATTACATTAAGTCAGCTTTTAGTTTATGTACAAATGCAGAAGGATCAGTGGCGGATCCAAGGGGTGGGGGAGGGGGAGGGGTGTTCTGGTCCTGACCATCCCCCATGAACATTTAAACCAAATATTTTCTCATTAATTTATTAAATATTTATTTCTCTTCGACCTACATTTGGTCTATGTTTGACCTTGTTAATTCCAGAAAACCCATCTTGTTATAAAATTTCGTTTAAAGATTTTTTCAAGTTTAATGAATAAGTATACCTCCAAAATTTCAAATGCATCTTGGTGGAAATTAGTTAGTATACCTACTAACATTAAATTGCGTAACAGTTTTATGAGGGAAACTTAGTTCATGGGTTTAAGGTATGTTAAATTTTGAAGACTTAGGGCCTGTATCACAATATCTGAATAAAGTTCTGATTAGTTATCCGTCACATAAATATTAGTACAGGGTCATAAGTCCACAATCCAAAAAAATTTATTGTGGATTTATAAACAATTTAAGTGTTTAATTGTCAGAAGACAATTGTTAATTTTTCTACTATATATAAATATACCAATATTTATGTGTCGGATAAGTAATCAGAACTTTAATCAAACATTGTGAAACAAGCCCTTAGGCAGTAATTATCATTTAGATTTTTGTAAGAAAAACGGTTGTGCTGCGATGTGCCCAACTTATGCTGCCATATGCCATGCAAAAAATCGTATACTGTATGGTTTCTAGAGGCTAGACATTTTTTTAGTGCTTTTTTGTATTAAACAAAAATGAAAATCGGTTATTCGAAAATAATTTTAAAAGTTTAAAAACTGCATAATTTTTTGAGTTTTGGTGATAAAAGAATGAAATTTTACTCTGTTAGAAAATTAAATTTTTGAAATAAAATTTTTGTATTTTTTTTCGATTAACAAACAAAAAAAAAATTCAAGGGATCCTGGGACTAAGTGTTAAAGTCCATTTACATCTAGCTACATCGATAACGTATTTCAGTGACCAATAACCTGTACCAAAATTAATTTATTGCTTAAACAATTGTTTAAACAATATTTAAAAAAAAATCTTTTTAACCATAGTGTAGAAATATATCATATCATACTGTACAGGATATGACAAAATGTAGTTTTTAAAAATTATTTTCAAAGCAATTTCATAGCGAAATCCTTACGGTTTTTGATATATCACTTTTGTTTTTATTTACTTCTACTTTACCTCTACTTTGATTTAATTTTTGGGTCACCCTATCCAAAATTGTTTTTTTAATTTTTACAATTTTTTTTATTAACACAGCTTAATAGTTATAAACTAGGATTTTATAATGAAATATTTTTCACGATATTATCACCATGTAGTAACAAATAAATAGATAACAAATTAATTTGTACCTGAATCTTTAAAGGGCACCCTGTAAAAATATTCCTATAGTCAATACATTTTTTTCCCTTGATTCTATTGTTTCTTTAAAAGTATAAAACTTACAAGAACTAACCTTATATAAAAAGTTATGAGGATTGGACTCCAATAGTTTCTTAAAGATTCTTAAGCTTTAATTTGATATACCATTTACAGGCAGCTTTATTCCAAGACCGAAACACAATTTACACATTGAAAATAAAACAAATACATATTTTAAAATGCATTTCGTAAAACTTTGAAATATTCTTGATAAAACAAATTATCAATTATTACCAAAAAGGTGACTCTGTGAAATGGTCACTGTAACGTATACGTACTTTTTTTAACTTTTAAATATTTTCTTTACTGTATTTTTGTTTTTCGTTTATTATGGTAAAAAGCGTTCATTGGCAAAATAGTAAGCGTATTAGATTTCATGCGGAAGGCCTGTATCAAATACCAGCTTATTTCACTGCTGATAAAAAAGTAGTTTTCTCTTTAGGAACATTTTAAAGTCCTTCGGATATGGCAGACAATTATAAGTCCGATGTTATAGGTTGAATGTTATAAATCACAAGACCCTTGTTCTTCCTGAGCTGTTGCACCACCAAATTTTCTATTTATTTTATGAAAATATGTACATATGGGTAATGGGTATACTGTTGTAAAAATGTCTTTAAAAAATGTTGGTGCTTTTTCAAAGGTTCTATGGTAAGAACAACCATATTGTAGCAAACATTATTCAAATTACCAACAATTTTATATTAATAAAATAAATAAATTGAAATTAATATTTTAAAATGTTGTCCATTGAAAATTTTCAATATTGTAATACAACACAAAAAATAACTTGAACGATTTTTCCGCAATTTAACAAAGGTGTCGTTATATCATTCTTTAAACGTTTTCTCAAAAACAATAAATATGTCAATCATAATTTCAATTAGCAATATTTTACTTCTCTTTTATAAGCTACTATACATAAAAGTGAACCATAAAATGATCTGTCTAAAAATATTTACAGAGTTGCTATTTCTATTGGGGCATTCAATCCAAAACAAACATTTTCTTTTTTTTTATATATATAAGAAATGTAAACACGTGCGGCTTATTGCTTATAAAAATACTTATTTAAAATATATTTTTAGAATATTTTATCACATGCATTTTCTTGCATTTCCTTTCATCCTCATAAACAAAAAAAAGCTATTTTAACGAATTATTAATTTCAAGTGATTTTCTATAAACACCTTAGAAATAATTTGACAAGTGAAATTTTAGTGTGAAGTACATTTTAATAGTTTGAGAAATATCGTTGCATATTGTTGTTTATAACGCATACACCGATCAAAAAGTGGGAAAGTGAGTAATGTAGTGAGTAAAGGCATTAATTAGTTGTGATGATTTCAAATTTTCTATTTTTTTTTTATTTAGAAAAAAACACTGGAAATATTGCATATAGAAACTGCCACAGCTAATTAAAGACAAAACAAAATATGCTAAAAAATCACAAAAATTAAAATTTAAAACATTAGAGTTGGTTTTGTTAGGTAGGTTCATTTTTACTATTTTTGACATAGATACTAATCTTCCAAATGTTGTTCTTTTAATTTTCTCCAGCAAAGATTATCTTTGTAAAACTATAAACTTATATAAAAATCAATTGATTTTTCTGTTAGTATGATCATAACTCGGAGGAAAATCAATTCATTTGCATAGGGCTTTTTTTTGTTGAATTCGTATTAAATCAGAAAAGAACACAAAGAGTCGAAAATATAAAATTTACACAGGAAAAGTCGGAAATTTGTAAAATTGCATACATTTAGGAATTTTTTTTCGGATTTTTGTTAGTGGAAGCCTAATTCTGCTGAAAATCAACCGATTTGCAATGGGATTTTTTTGTTGGTTTCGTATTAAATCAGAAGAACACAACGGATCAGAAAATTGGAAATTTATAGCGGAAAAGTGGTAAAATCATGAAATTACATACTTTTAGGAGCGAATGATGGTAATATCAAGAGTATAGATACAAAATTGAGCCAGGTGGAATATCAATACCTTGATTCAGTATCATAATATGTTCAACACGGCGTTAGGCAATAACGTCCAAATCGATTTGGAAATATCGCCCAATTTTTTTTTTATCAAAAAAAAAAAAAAAAAATGGAAGTATCGCGTTTTTTCCCAAAATTTTGCGATATTTCCAAACATTTTTTTTAATTTGGGCGTATGGTAAGGTATGTATGGGGGGCATGCTGCCTTCCTGCAACCCCTCTGCTTGGGCACATTATAGGATTTGGGGTAGGTACGAGGCTGGCTGCATGCAGTCTCTTTTGCATTTAAAGAATCTGGATTTAAGGAAACTTTGCATACACCCAGCCTCACACCTATGATTTGAATTTAATTTTTCAAATCGCAGCCACAATGTATTCTATTAAATCGGTTGATCATGTTACATTACAAATGATGACGAATCAACAAGCTACCCAATTGAATTTTTGAATAAGTTGGAAGCGTACCTAGTGTACCACCACACAATTTGCAATCCAAAGTTGGCAATGTCATCATAATACTGCACAATCTAAAGCCACCGAATTTTTGTAATAGAACCAGGTTGATGGTAAAGAATCTGATGAACAACGTCATCCAAGTCACCATAATCAAAGGTAAATTCAAAGGCGTGGAAGTCCTCATTCCAAGAATTCCGATGATATATCGAACGACTTGCAATTCGAGTTTAAGCGAATTAAGTTTCCCGTTCGCCTCGCATTCGCAATGACAATCAACAAATCTCAAGGCAAATCGTTGCAAGTGTGTGGCCTTAAGGCTCTCCAAAACACGAAACATTCGGAACGACGAGGAAACTTTCGGCTTTTAAAAATAATCTTAAAACTGAAATAAGTTTAAATGATTTTACCAAAGCATTTTCACAAGTTTCTGCTCGATATACAGGTTTTCACTGCTATTTACTCAAATGGATTGAACCTTATTTGAATGGCAATAATATATACAATATGCATATGCCAGCCCAAAAACACCTAAAACAGAGATATTTTTCACGACGACTGTGAGGAATTGACAAATCTTCCAACGGTATATGTTGTCATGAAAAAATGCTTCCCACCTTATAGCCGTATGGATTCGGCAAAAAATTGCAGGTCCCCTTCATTACTAGCAATTTCTGAGCCTATTCGTGTGATCATCTGCAGTTCTTCAAGGTAACCACAATGGAGTGGACCTACAATTTTCTACCATTTTCTATTTATTTGTTTTCGCAGAAGGCAGTGTCCCTGATGAAAAAGCATTTGAGATGGAATAGGCTGTATTCGAACTCCAGAATCTTTAGCCTGATAAATGTATGCAAAAGAAAAAAATTATCATATATAAAAAGTTTTTTTTCAATATAATTTGATCAAATAGACCAAGCACCACTAAAAGGAGAGTCTACTGATAAGCGTGGCAGTCTTTAAATAGCTACAACTCTATCTTATATAAACTTGCTGGAAAAGCTCAGCCAAGTGATTATTTCTTCATTCAAACCTCCAATATTAATATGTTGGTACGAAAGCTTGGCAGCCCAACTTCGAGTGTGTTATCACACAAAAACCCCTTTTCAAATATAAAAAAAAAATTAATAAAAGATGGACGCTAACCGCACCCCTCTTCACCCATTAAATTGCAACATTCAAAATTGACACGTTATCTTGGACTTAATTTTGTAGCCCGGTTATAAATTTATACTTGACAATTTTCGACTCTACCTTCCGGAATATATATCCTATGCATACTGCATTTCGATTTCAAGCAAAAGTGTTGATATGTGCCATCGCCTTGCTTTCCATTTTCATTACCAACAAAAAGATTCTGATTGCCAAAGAAAAAAAAATGTCTAATACTGTATATTTCCTCTTTTGAAATGTAATTTTATATAATAAATCTCTGTCACATCGGAAATTTTCAAATGCATTCATTTACCTTTATCAAAACTAAAATATTAGTTTCCTCTTTTTTTCTTGGGAATTATTTCTTCGTAGCAAAAAAAAGAAATCAGTGTCATTGCCAGGGAAATTCCGTCGAAGATAATTTATTTTCTTTTATATCTATATGCATTTTGTTTATTTTTTTTTAATACTCGTAGATATATTATTATAAAATGAATAAATCACCATTTATAATCGTGATTCGTGACAATTTGTAGGATTTAATTAAACACCGTTCTTCCACAGTCTGATGAAAAAGTAGAGAAAAAAAAACAAAAGAATTAATTTTTTCTGTTCTGCACTCTGTGAATGTGTTTTGGATGGCATCACACAGACAGACTTATCATGATAAATAGATTTTTTAATTGTTTTATTAATTCAATGGATTTGCATTGAATTTTATTCGAAGAAAATATAAAAAAAAAAATAAAATAATATTCAAGGATTTTTTTGTTCTCTGCAAGTTTTATTTGTACTTTATTTGAAATGTCATGTGCACGCTTTAGATGACTTAAAAAATTTGTTTTTGGTATATATCTGCGTTTGCAACTATATACATAATATTAATTATGAGGAAATTTAATTTTTTTAAATATGTAGTTCCTGATAGGTATAGAGCTTAAATTTAGTTTATTGATATTTTAATTTATTTGTATATCAATAAAGATTAAAGTTATAATAATAATAAATATGTAGTTATGCAAAATTATAACAAATCGATTAGTTTTAATTAAAAAAATTTAAAGTAGGTTTTGTATAGCGTCATTTAGATTATTCATAAATATGAATGATCCAAGAAAAACTTAAGTGTTGTACCATGGGAACGGGTCGTTATTCTGTATTACAAAATTCTGTATAACCAAATTTCTGTAAATGTATTGAAAATTCTGTATGATCATAATTCTGTATTTCATTATTCTGTAAATCTTTTATTCTGTATTCCAAAATTCTGTAAATTTAGAATTCTGTATATAAAAATTCTGTAAATACAAAATTCTGAAAAATTATTAAAATTGTATATTCTGAACTCCAAAATGCTGAATTTCAAAAATTCTGTAAATTATAAAAGAAAAATTGTTTTGATAATGAAAAAAAGGGCGCAGTTTTTTTCATTATCAAAACAATTTTTCTTTTATAATTCACAGAATTTTGAAATACAGAGTTTTGGAATAAGGAATTTTGAAATACAGAATAATGGTTTAACATAATTTTGAAAAACTTAATTTTAGATTTTAAGAATTTTGAAATACAGAATTTTAGTTTTACAGAATTTTAAAATACAGAATTTTTAAATACAGAATTTTGGAAACTGAATTTTGACACTTACAGAATAATGACCCCACCATATCTAGTTAGGACTGGAGTTTTAAACTAGTTCATAACGGGTATCAAAGTGATCGATGATCATCAGAGCATTTTTTCAATATTTTTTTGATCAATTGGTGAGAATTTATACAAAGTCATTTCATTTTTACTTTTGCGTCACATCCATTCCATTACAAACAAGAAAATAATCTGGAACGAGGTACGAAAAACATTTATGCAGTGTACTTATACTTTGAACCTTTAACACTTACATTTACATTGTTACGTATGTGACACCGGTATTATATTTATGATTTTATAAATTATTCACAAAATATTTTAAATTAATAAAATAAAATTAGTTTACATTCTATTAAACATATATTAAGTCCTTTAGTTAATTTATTTCACTTTTCTATGTTATGGGTGTAAAAATATATTAAATTGGTAAATTGTGATGTGATTGTGTTATAAGATATATGGCTATGGCTAAGTCTTTTTTCAAATATGAATCTGAAAAATTAACTGTAGTATGACGTACCAGTTTATATCGTCACTACAATGCAGAACTAGTCTAAGTCACATTTACAAAATTTAAAAAAAAGAACCTCAGTCCGTTAGATGCTGACTTTCGACATCATGATTATATTCTATTATTTAAATTCTTAAGGAACTACTGTACGATTGAATATTCGAAATATTATGTAGAAAGTGAGCGGAACACAACAAATTTCCTTGTGAAGTAAAAAAAACTGATTTTGAAATTTTGGACTTAGACTAGTTCTGCATTGTAGGGACGATATATAAAAAAACAAAACTATCAAAAACTGTCAAACATTTTATTTTGGTATTGTTACCGTAATGACAGTATAAATGTTACGGGTTTGACTAAGTATCATTTTCAATTTTGTATGTATGAAAAATGATTGAAATTATGAGATGCAACCATTTATCACACGAAATTTAAGTAATATTTTCCATCAGAAAGTAAAATTTTTGATTTTTTATATACCAACTTGTTACGTGTGTGACAAAATTTTTTTAATTTGGACTTATTTTAATATAATGTAATTTTTTTAAATTACGTATAACAGTATGTACATCAAAATATTCTTCTTACTTCCCCAAATTATCAGTGTCCATACATATTTGTTTTTTTTATGAATAAAATATGTTTTTACCTACACATATTTCTGTTACGGATGTGACATTTATCAGTCTATATGAATCAACTGCTCCCAAAGTTGTCGCTTTTAAATTTAAAACCGTGGTAGATTGAGCCCAAAAAAAAGTGTTAGATTCCGATTTTTGGTGATAGATTGGAAAATTAATTTTCACCAGTTTTGTTTGTATATATTAATATTATATCTAACACTTGTAAAAAAGGAAAATATAGTCAAATTTAACGAAAAAAGTAAATATTTGGGAGGTACTTGGTCAAAAACCCGATAGCTACTTAATTACATAAATGCCAATTTTTCAGGACACAATTTTCAATGTTTATGATTTCACTCAAAATCATCCAATTTCTCATCGATAAGATTTATTTTTAAGAGAAAAACTCATTATAGATTGTTTGGAATCCTTCCAAGAAAATAATTTCATAAAATTTTTAATTTTTCTGGATTTATGGTTGATTTGACTTATCAAACCTTGTCTTAGTACCTACCTATGTACCAACTACAGATCTATTTATTTTATTAAAATATTAAATTAAAACGAAAGTAAAAGCAGTAATACACTCTTCTTGACCCTTTATAATAAATTGTTAATTTTGGTGGGTTTTGTAGTTATTTATAGGAATACGTATAAAGCTGTAATCTGCTCTTAACATTTTATTTAAATATATTTGTTACATTTTCTATATATTTTGTAACACCGTAAATTAAAACTAAAAGTAAACGGCCAAAAGGAACAAAATATATGAGTTTACTTTTTCATTTAATTTAAAACAATTTTTATTAAACTATTAATCATGTTTAATTCTTACTCATACTTGCGAAACGTTGGAAAAATAAACATTTTAACTTATTCATCAAATTTTTTAACGAAAGTTGAGAAGCTTTTCTTTAATATTTATAATAAAATAATTATATTTCCCATTATTCACGGCTAAGTAGTGATTAAAAAATCTAATCAAATTATTTCGTATATATGGTATAATAGTGGTAGAATTTTGTATTCCCGGGGTAGAAGTGGTAAATTACATTTGAAAAATCTTCAAAAAAATTGTAGATCTACCACAATTATGGTAAAGTGACAAAACTGAACTGCTCATAAACTCAGTTTGTTTTTATTAATTAATACACAATTTACACCAAAATCTAGATTAGATATAATTGAAAATAGTTAAAGTATCTGAAATCGACAAAATTTATGCCACACACAAATATACATATACTTATATAACTTTTAAAAATTTAACTAATTATTTGAAATGATTTTTGAAATAATATTTGAAATTAATTTGTACCCATTTCTTTTTTTTCAGGTGAGTGCAACTGGATAATACTTTTTTATTTTTGTTGTTCTTTCTCAAAGAAATCAAGTTATTATTTTAGAGCAATTATGACTGCTGTACAAAATAGTGTTGGATTTTTCTGAAAGTAATGGTAAGTATTCACTACCTAAACCAGATATACATTTTAAAGCTTAATAAAATAGAAGAATTTAATATGAGTTATCTGCTACAACTACAACAATTTTTAAAGAAAAATATATCAGAAAATTAATCGTTATAGTCATAAAAAATAATTATGAAATGCAAGAATTGCAAGTTTTAAAATAAATAAATTGTCAAATGATTCATCTTTTGAAATAAACATATGTTCATGCCATGATTTTGATTCATGATTTTTGTTGACTGTATTTTTGTTATAATGATTTTTTTTATAATATCGTAAGGCTTTAACTGACTTAAAATTTCATGGTACGACAACTTTCTAAGATATTTTTACTTAAAGATTCCAAACAACAAAAAAAGATCGAAATAGATTCCTTTAGTAGTCATTAGAAAAAATTTTGAGTGGTCCATCTTACTTTATAGTATTCTACTAGCTAAATAGACTACTTTATAGCGTACAAACAAATAAAAGTGAGTTTAATTTTGTGATGTAAGTCACGAATTTGGTGCTCATTTGCTTCATCATCATCATCACCATCATCATCATCATGCGGATATCGCATTCATTTTGCCAAAAGTATAATCTATCATTGTTTGTATCTGCACTAAAGGATATCAGCATTGCATCAAATTAACATGGGTTATAGTTTGTAATTTAAATATATTCTTCTGTATGAAGATATGGGAGACCATGATCCATGGAATAAAACTTTAAATTTGTGCCAACAAAAAATCAAAAATAAGTGTCAAGACAATTAATACAATTTTTTTAAATACAAAATTTAATTTTGATTCTTCTGCCAACCAGCAACTCATATAGAAATCGTTAAGTGTTCAAAGAGCTATTATTTATTTGTTACAATAAAATGCTTATATTAAAATTACATTACGATCTATTTTTCTCAAGTTATGGATTCGTAAAAAAAATCGAACTCGGGATTTTGATCAAAGTTGACATTACGATGATAAGAAGGTTTTTTATTTAATAATACAAATTCTTTATACTATACCACTGAAATACATCAGCCAAGTAGAAGACTTAGCACTATTTTAATGGACTTCGTAGAATTATTGATTCAAAAGTGAGATCGCCTGGACGAAACGCCAATTTTTGTAGGACTTAAAGGCCGTTAAAAGCTATTTTGAATCAACATTATATGATAATAGCGAAGTCGAAAAAAGTGGGTTTTCGCAATTCTGTCCGTCTGTATGTCTGTCTGTGGCATTCCCCCACTCGTTTTTTTTTTTCATTTTTTTAAGACCAAAAATAATTTTGCATTTTTTTAAGACCAAAAATAACGCTACCTGCCCAACAATTTTTTTTTAGCAAAAAATGAAAATCTTATATATTTCTTAAAAACAAAAAGGCAACCATTTTATATAAAAAAAATTTCCGAAAAATGGCACCTCCTATAGAACCATTTTTTTGATTTTCGATTTTTTCAAAAACATTTCAACTGACATTGATCAATTTTTCTTTGGAGAATGTTTGAAAAATTTTTAAAAGTTTTGTATACCAAAATTTTCAAAAATTTTTTTTTGGATTTTTAAGAAAAAGTTCCAAATTTTTTTTTTGAGAACTTAATAATTGTAAAACGACTCAATAAATTTTTATTAAACTTGGCACCCAGCAGTTTTTTAACATTGCCCAGATTTTAAATGAAAATTATTATCATAACCAAAAATATCGGTACCTCCTATACAAATGTTTAAAAACCAGTATTGAAAATCTCATTTTTCTCAAAGACCTACAATTTTATTTAAAATTTTTGTGAGAACTAACATCAGAACGATCTACTATATTATTGGAAAAAAATATTATCTATCGTTTAAAAATGGTATATCTCTCATAGAACTATTTTTTTGATTTTCGACTATGTCATTATCAGTTGAACTGATTTTAATGATTTTTTTTGCACAAAAGCTTCAAATAAGTTCTAATAATATAACAAAAAAAATTATTGATAAAAAAAATTTCGAAATTATTTTTTGAAAATTCCATATTACGAAAATGGGTAAATGATATTTTTTTTAAATTAATTTTTTAACTCCGCGTTAATAAAAGCTAATCAATTGCGTTCCCCCTTTTTTATATATATAAAAACTTTTTTTTATAAAACCGCTCCAACGATTTTCATTTTTTTCTCATAAATTGAGATTTCCTTAAGTAATCGGATGATGTACATCGCATTGGTGTCAAAAGAATATCAGAGGTTGTTTAATCAATTACTGTTTTTTTTATATTTTTTTTACAATTCAGTCTAAACTGTAAGTTCCATGCATATTTGCAACACGGTGCTATATTGTTCATATATAACCTATAGGTACTCGCATAATACTACCTTAAACTTAACTACGTTTTAAGCAGGTGGTATACAATATAGGCTCATATAACTAATTTCTTTCTTTTATAAAATAAAACATATAGTTTTTGAAATATTAAAACTTTAAAAACAGTGTAATCGCAAATAAGAGAAAGTTCATGTGACTCAGTCGTGCACATATTTTTCTTTGTTAAATCATCAAATCAACAGTGAAAATTAGATTTTTTATGTCTAAAGATAAATCTGAGTAAGGAGTTAGTCCATTAAAATGTTACGGTATATTTACTTAAAATTATATGAAAAACACTTATAAAATAAAATATATATATTTTCTAAAATGTAGATATTTTAAGATTGTTTAATTTAATATGTAACTAAATACAAAATTTTTTTATTTTATTTTTAGTTAATATACTAGTAATTTTAATTTTGTAAAAGAAGAATTTTGCATCATTTCAATGGACTAAGTGCCAATAGTTGTAAATCTAGTTTTCTGACTCTCGTTCGTTTGGCGTTCCTTCTGTATAAACAAAATCCACTTTAATATATCGTGTGAGTGTGTATATTGACAAAATTAAAACACTTCACTTCTTTTATTAGGTAGGATGTTGTTTCGTTCTCTTGTGTTGACGTGATGGTATTACCATCATCAGTTTTGTTTATCCAGCAATACTAAGTATCTACCTAATTCTTGATGACCAGTAAATACCTAATTGATCCTCTGGGATCTCAGTCAGTGTATCAAATTCGCGTTCAACAATTTACAATGTATACAATGTAATACTACAATTTGTTAACATTTTGTTTATGTCAAGTGTATAAAATGATGACGCTCACTCAAGAAATCCTCTTAAGCAAATGATGCTGGCACTCACTCACATCAAGCACCCAATTTGTTTTCGAAAAACCCCTATCATCTATAAAAAAAAAAAAAAAATATGTACAAGCCAAAAGTAAGACGTCACATTTGTCCCACTTGACACATGATTCTCTGCTTTCTCTCACACTTTATCTACATATATATACACAAATCTCCTTCAATCAAAAATATTAAATACATTTTAGCTACATAATTCAGAAGTATGGTTTAACCAAACATAGCTCGCCTACCTATAGCTAGGTATATCTTTGTAAATATAGAAAATCATTCATGCAAATGCACTGAAGCTTCAAACGAAAAAAAAAATGTGGGGAGGGTAGAATTTTATATTTTGCATGCATCAATGAACTACTTCTATTAATTTTTGGTAGTTTCCACTTGACTAGCGTTATCCTTAACACCCTCTGGCATTTATTTAATACACAACATACAGTTACATATTTTATACAAAATGCAATTCCTTTGCCTATAGGTTTCAAAAATCAAACCCCGTCTGTGTCATAACTCATAACAATATCAATGTAGGTATACGGGAAAAAGGATTTGGTGCGAGCGAGTTCCCGACATTCGATATAATCCATACATATATCCTGTGTTTGCAAGTTTTATAACAACGTCATCGTTTCCTCTTTCTTATTTTTTTTATAATAACTCTCTTCATAAGTCCTACTATTGCCTAAACGTAAACGTTAGAGAAATTATTGTTGGTGTGTGTTTAGCATTTGCATATGCGAATGTGAGGGTGTGTAGCTTGTTGGTGATGGTGGTGGTGGTTATAGTGTTATTGATTTGGGTACGTACAAAGGACGATAAAACAGGACAACTGGTTTTTTGTTACTTTAGTCGTGAAACACATACATACACATGGTGTGGGTATAAAGTGAATATCTAAATTGAAAAGGAACTAGGTGTTGAATTGTCCAGGGCTAGGGCTATTAAAAAAAAAGTGGGTGAGGAATTAGGATTCAAGGTTTTCCATAGAAGTCGACTTGATATACATATGATGATGGTTTAAGAATGGGTTCATTTTTGTATAATGGAGAAAATTTGTGGTGGTTTATAGGTATAACTACAAACACAGGTTGATGATTCAAATTTTAATCTCTAATAGAAAAAAAAATTCCACAAATTTAACAAAATTTAAATATTTTAGAAGTTATAGGTTTTCGCCATTTTTTTCGGTTTCATGTTCAATTTTTTTAGCCTCTGTTTGATTGTTAACGTCACAAATATTAAATTTAACTGAAATTATGTTTCAGGTTTTTCATTTGAGCAAGTTTCGCTTAAGCGAAGTGTTATAAAGGTAATTGGTCAACAAATACTCGAGGATGAAAAAAATGTTTCAGATAAGCGGGTTTTTCTCTTAAGCGGGTTTCTCTAAATCTGGTTTTACTGTATATGCTAAAATACTTAAACTAAAATATTTGGTTGACGGCTACTACTTCTAAATTCCGTCAATTAAAGGAGACGACATTACTGGCGAACATCGTTGCCGAAGTGGCACGATTGTGCTTTTTTGTTATTAAAATTTTATCGTAAATCAATATGGCACGTTTGATGTTTTTCTTTTTTACAAATAAAGCAAATTTTTAAGAAAAAAAAATTATAGAAAAATTGGTCCAAGTGTAGTAAAAACTGACAATAACTCTTATTTTTCGACAATACATGAATAGAGAAAATTGTTTCTTCTAATTTTGTATTTTATTTCCCCCCACAATCCTCATATTTTTCGTTTGATCTAAGAATTTGAGTTATTTTTTCTATGGCACGCAAATGGCACGTTTTTTTTAGAAAATTTTTATCGGGCTGCAACGCTGCTGGCAACACAGCACTTGTTTTTCTAGTACAATTGTTTTGACGTCTAGATGATGGTGACACCGATAAGTCAAAATTCATTTGCTTCCCGAACATTTCTTGAAATTCTTCTTCTGCATCAATTTTGTTAAATTTTCGATCATGCATGAATTGTTTAAATAAAATGACTTATTTCTAATTCAAAAATTGTTATATGTAATTTGCACTTCGGAAAATTCGGAAAATAGTCCAGATCATTAAAACATTTGAATCGGAAAAAAAATCACCGGAAAACTGGATTTGTGTATATAGCATCCTCGTGGTTTTCTTAATAAACTGTCAAAAATCCACATCGATAAGAGCGCCACTAACAATTTTGCGTGGGGAGGGGGGGGGGTTTAAAGTCCTCCAAAATGGTTTTTCATGAATATCTCCCAAATGGTTAGTTGTATAGAAAAAAATGTCAGCGACTTATTTGTAGCTTAAAAAAATTTCTTACAAAAAACATTTATATACTTTTCTTCATAAACATTAATTTTTAAATTAATTTAACACCCTCATATCGATGGTGACTTTTGACAGTTTCTTAAGAACACCATAAAAATGCTATATATACCGATATCCTGCTTTCTGGCGATTATTTCCTAATTGGGGTATTTTTATGTCTAATGTGATTGGACTACCTAACTGATTTTATTTAAGACAAATTAAGAGCGCTTTTTTATCACTTCTTTTCACTTGTAAAACATAGATTTATAGAATCCAAGATAGGTAGAAAAGGCGGTTACGACTTACGAGCCACCTAGCTCATTGACGCTAGAGTGCGCCGAAGTCTTGGCTTGTCTTTTACATATTTTCGATAGGCTGACAGTATTCTCTACAACCTTCTTATCTGGCTGATCTGATAGCTCGCTTGTAGACTCTAAGACAGTCTTTATAAGGTTGATACAACTTATATTTGTAGCAGATGAAGATTGTGCTTGTAATTTTTCTTAGACTGGACAAGTCTTCATTCCACCAGGAGGGGAGGGTTTTTCGGCTATATTTAACTGGGGAAGAGATCTTAAAATCAGTATTCATGGTTGCTTCAAAGATTTGCACCCTTGCCTCTAGATCTACAACTGAGTCTGGACTCAGATTCGGTATGGTACGAAGTTTGGACTTAACAATTTGACTTAACTATTTTCTTTCTAATTTCTTTGTACCTTTTTAAATTTTCGCTCGCTGATGATGGTTTCGCTGTTGAAACCGAAATGCATTCGTGTAAAATAAATAAAAGTTATTAAAAATTTAAAAATAAAAGTTGTGTTTTTCAATTTTATTTTTTGTTTTGGTTTTTGCTTTTATTTAACGATATTTGCGGTCTATAAGGTGTTAAATATTCTAAAAAATAATTTGACTGAACTTCTTCCAGTACATTTTTTTTTGGTTTATATAAGGAGAAGGGGTTTCGATTTCGTAATTGATGTTAAAGAGGATCCACTTTTGATTTCAAAAGCGATACTCTCCAGTTCTCCACCATAAAATAAAAATTTTTGTTAACGACAGTAACGTCTAGCACATCATCCCACCCTTCATATTACTGTCTGAACTCGGAAAAACGAGAGTGGGAGTATTACTTATTACAGATTCTAGAATCCAAACTATTTAACCATCTCCATTGAAATTTTCATTGGTTGTTTTTATTAGAGATGGTGAGAAGTTAAATAAGGTGTTTTAATTAAAATCCGCCCACTTCCACGCCCTCATTTTAGTAGACTAAAGTAACTTTCTTTTCATAACCTCTGACGCATTATGGATATAATTTTAACAGTTTTCTAGCTTTAACAAAAAAAAATTAATTTTAAAAATGTGTTCTATCACTTTTTAATGTATATAAGGTTACAGATAAGTACGGGCCTGCTTTTTCGATTTATAATATATTCACAAATTGTGAACCTTCATTTGTGCTCAAGCATTGCATTTCTAGTTGATTTACTGTCGCACCAAACACCAAAGTGTCGAGCTCTTCGCTATAAAAATGTTGTGGGAAGTGAGACGACGGTCGTGTTAGCAGGGCTTTTGATGTACATATAGAAACTAGAAGAAAACAGCTTCTCCCAGCTCTCTCATAAAATATAACTCGAAGCTAGCAGCAGCAGCTATTTAAATTGATGTTTTCTTGACTGCCACATCAATGTGTATGTAAAAAAAAAAAAAAAAAAAAAAAGCAGCGTGTCCCTCTACCGCTACACTCCCTAGTGTACGCTTTTTGCTGATGGTTTTGATTTCTCGCGTCGTCGCTCGCTTTTGCTATAAAATCCTTTGAGATTTTTTTTTTTTTGTCATTGGGTTGTTGTTGAATGGTGTGAGTAGGTTTAGAAAAAAGTCTTATTACTATGCTTGGCATCGTCAACTCACAACACGACTGTGTGTATGTGTGTGCGTGTGTTTGTTTATAGTGGCAAATGTTGTGTTTTATACACGTCAATTTATTTCTTTTTTTATTTGTCGAGGAGTAAAAAAAAATCAAAAAAATGTCCTGATGGCTAAATCGAGTGGGTTGAGTTTGTAGCGTATTTTCTCTTGATTTCGCGTAAATTTCACCCGTTCACGAGTGAACGGTCGTTTTCCTTTTTATTTTTTTTTTGTTCATATCTAGGTATACAAATATTAGATATGTATATGGAACGAGTTGTGCGGGAGGTGAAAATGAAGAGGGAATGTTTGGAGGCAAAAGCAATGGAAGGACATAAAATAGCATTCCTAGCAAACTACCGCCTTCTCCTACACCTCTTCTCTTTGCATATAGTTGTTTAAAATTTATTGCTTCGCAACTTCTCTTCTGGTGGTGGTTGTGATGGTGATGGCGATGAAGGTGGTAGTGGTGGTGGTGGTATAATAGTTTGTTATGGTTGGTTGTGTGTTTATTGATGACATTTTTCATCGTTGTTGCGGACAGAAATTTTATCCTTGCTCTAATTGCAGGAAAAAAAAAAAATTATATGCATTAAAATGTTGCTATAGAGTATAGAGAGAGACAGAGAGAGAGAGAGAGAGAGAGAGAGAGAGAGAGAGAGAGAGAGAGAGTGAGCAGTGTTGAAATATTTTACCGCTAATTCTATTTTATTTTTGTTAGTGTTGTTTTTGTTTTTTTTTTTTTCTTTGCGATATGTATGTGTGTGCACAAGTTACATTATTTGATTCAAAATGAACGAAAAGTGTATAGGTACCTAGGTAGTTATAGATGAATTATGGTATGAACATTTTGGGAGGCTATAACGATTTAAATAAGTTATCATTTATCATGCAATAATAACATTGAAATATCAGAATATTTATTTCTAATAAATAAGCGAAAACGTTTAAGTAGTTTTTGTGATTCTAAAAAGTATATTTTGACACGCAAATTTGGAATATACAAATGATTTGTTCGCTGAAAATATAATAAGTTATGGCTTTTGTGTGTGTTAAACGTTGGACTTATTAGCTTTATAACCTAGGTGGGTACCTAGGTACCTAGGTACCTACATACCTATAATAAAGACAAGAGTTATTCATAAGTACAATGTCCAAGGTGAATGTTTTAATGAGTATTTACACTTTATTCTGTGTTATTATTTTAAAGTATATTTTTGTTATTACCCTTGTAGTTTGAAATGAGGTAAAATTTAGAAAGGTAATTATAGGCAACAAATGTGACCAAATCTATTTAAAAATAACGCCCCTGAAATAAACACGAAAGTTTTTTTTGTTTAAAAATTATTGATCATTTTGAATGGTATTTTCTTGTTTCGCATTCTTTTGAGAGAAAAAAAACTTTCAAAATAATCACTTTCAATAAAAATTAAATGAGAATAAAAATGATCCTGAACTTTGCAGACAAAACGTCCGCTGAAGTTTGGACAACCACCAAAGCCGTAATACTTGTTCGATTTTAAAAAACTAAAGGGCAATCGCTTCGTTTCGGCAAAATCTAGTGCCGATATTTTTTAGTTTTTTTTTTATTTGCCTTAAAAAAAAAGTTATGGCCTTCAGTCACCACTGTAATTTTCACCGCATTTTCATAAAAATTACGGCAATCGCTTCGTCTCGGCAAAATCTAGTGCCGATATTTTTTAGTTTTTTTTTATTTGCCTTAAAAAAAAAAGTTATGGCCAAAAGAATCAAAAACAACCAAACAAATGACTAAAAAAAACTTTGGCCTTCAGTCACCACTGTAATTTTCGCCGCATTTTCATAACTTGGCCATAACTTTTTTTTAAGGCAAATAAAAAAAAACTAAAAAATATCGGCACTAGATTTTAATAATTAATTAATTAATTAATTTTTATGAAAATGCGGCAAAAATTACAGTGGTGACTGAAGGCCAAAGTTTTTTTAGTTATTTGTTTGGTTGTTTTTGAATCTTTTGGACGTAACTTTTTTTTTAAGGCAAATAAAAAAAACAAAAAAATATCGGCACTAGATTTTGCCGAGACGAAGCGATTGCCCTTTAGTTTTTTAAAGTTTTTTAAAATCGAACAAGTATTACGGCTTTGGTGGTTTTTCAAACTTCAGCGGATGTTTTGTCTGCAAAGTTCAGGATCATGAAAAAAAGCCCAAAATAGAAAAAAAAAAAAAACAAAAAATAGCTCAAATTAACAAAATTATGCCCAAATACCTACCTAAAAAAAAATATCACGCTAATATATATATATGTTGTCCGGCTGCAAGTACAGCAGCGCTTTAACTCCTCTTGGAGCATAGGGCAGCAACAAGATCCTTCCATCTATCCCGATTTGCCGCAACTGACCTCAGCTGTGGCCACGATTGAATACCTTGAGACCGAGCTTCTTTCAAAACTGATGACCTCCAAGTTGTTTTTGGTCTTCCAACGCGTCTATTACCCTGGGAATTCCATTGGACGGATTGTTTTGCTATATTGACGTCAGGTTTCCTCAGTGTATGGCCTATCCAACGCCACTTCCGTTGCATGATGTCTACGTCCAATTTTTTCTGTCCGGTCCTATTCCACAGTTCAACGTTAGATAAGGTTTGCGGCCACCGGATCCTCAGAATAGAGCGCAGACAACGGTTAACGAAAGCTTGTAGTCTGCTCGAGATGTTGGCAGAGCATTTCCATGTTTCAGAAGCATATAACAGCACTGATTTGACGTTGGATTCGAAGAGTTTCAACTTGGTGCGTAGCGATATTTTGCTAGAGTTCCACACAGGAGAAAGGATTCCAAATGCACTACGGGCTTTGTTTATTCTACTGTTAACATCCAGGTCCGTTCCGCAGTCGAGTGCTATAAAACTTCCCAGATAATTAAACTGCTCGACCTCCTCTATGGTCCCCTGCCTTAGAATAACTTGTGAGCTTTGGCCCGTGGTCATTACTTTGGTCTTATTTGTGTTAATCCTTAAGCCAGCCACCTCTCCATTCAATTGCAGCGAATGACACATTTGATTTAAGCCTGCCGTGTTGTTTGCCATGAGACATATATCGTCAGCATAATCTATGTGGCTAAGCTTGTCAAACAGACTCCATTGGATACCGTGTCTTTTATTTGTACCCACCGTGGCAGTCATCACATCGTCAATCGCCAGCAAAAACAGAATTGGTGACAAGACATCTCCTTGTCTCACTCCTTGACGCACATCGAAGGAGTCGGAAAGCTGTCCATTGTGCAAAACAAAACACCTTGCGTTGTTGTACGATTCTTTAATAACAGCGACAATTTTCTCAGGGATTCCTCGCGCAATAAGCGATCTCCAGATGCATTCACGATTTACCCGATCAAACGCCTTCTCAAAATCTACAAACATTAGGTACAGCGGTGATTGGTACTCAGATGATTGTTCGAGTATGATTCGCAAGGTGTTGATGTGGTCGACGCACGATCGGCCACTGCGAAACCCCGCTTGGTGCCTATTGAGGGTAGACTCGATCCTGGACTTAATCCTCTCGAGAATAATAGTTGCCATTAACTTCGGAAAAACGGACAGAACTGTGATACCGCGCCAGTTATTACAGTTTTTGAGGTTTCCTTTCTTTGGTAACTTCACAATAACTCCATCCTTCCAGTCCCTTGGGTATGTTTCACTCTCCCAGACAGCCTGCACGAGTTTAAGCAAAATACGGGAAGCTGTCTCAGGGTCTGCTTTTAGGAATTCTGCGGGAATACCATCAAGTCCAGCTGCTTTGTTTTTTTCTCTGCACTTGTTGGGGGACTGGTGTCAATACTCCTAGAAGATCTGCGCATGTTGTTCAATTGTGGATTCAATTCTGCATTGTGGTCATCATTTAGCAGCGCACAAAAGTGCTCCTTCCATCTTTGTAGCTGATCTTCTATCGTCACTAAAAGGTTGCCGTTCAAATCTAACACGGGATGGTTAGTGTTAGTGCTACTACGCTGTCCGACAATGTCCTTAGTGATTTTATACAGCTCCCTTGCGTCCCCTCTTCCTGCAGCATGTTCCGCATTTTCCGCAAGTTTGTCTGAAATAAATTTATTTAATAATTCATCCAAACTTAGATTTTCCGTGTGGTCGGAATAAACATGCAATATAGCAATGTTGTTGAGCCGATCCTGCAGCATTTTTGACCGAAGGTAAGATTTTAAACGATGAAGAACGGGGAAAGATGATCCTGGGATTGTGATTAGCAACCGGACAAACCGTACAAACTCGGGAATAATCCCCCGACTCCAGGCTTATTTTTTGCAAGAAATCAACTACTTCTCTCAAATTTTTTTCTTGCTCATTCTGTCTTTTCAAAAGCTTAAGGAATACGTCCCTATCGCTAATAAGTCTTTGTTTATCAAAGTCATCTTTGTAAAACTTAACTACATCATCGACATCTACTTTTTGGCCTACAGCGAATCGTGCCAGTAGTTTGAAGAAACGAGATGAATCATTTATGAACCTTGCATTTAGTGATAATAATTGGTCAAATATTTCCAAAAATGATTTTCTGTAAAAATCTTTCGGTGTTTTGAATTTTTAGTTTTCTGAGGTAGGTACCTTCATCGGTAAGTTTTGGTGCTTTTCGTTGACATGGAATTTGGGGTTCTTCAATTTCAATATCAAAAACCGCTGTTAGGGAATTTTTACAATTTGCCTCAAATTTGGAATCACGAAAAGCGCCCAGCACATCAATAACAGCTTCTACTTTTTGAAGCAATTCCACAACACCATGGAGATCTGAATTCTGAAAATCTTTCTTTAAGATTTCAATTCGGTCGAAAATCTCAATCATTAATGTCAGATATGAAAATGCATTGAAAAGACTCCATGTATTCATAAAAACATTACGCTTTGGCTGATACCGCACTGTCAGTTTCCTGATCTACCGAACTATTATGGAAAAATTGCATCAGCTGAGCATAGTTTTTTCTCACTGTCTTGAGGGAAAAAACAAAAGAGAAACATAAATGGCTAGCTCAATAGAAGTTGATAAAGATGAAGATGGAAAAGGACAACATTATTTCTTCCCCTTTTCTATTTTTTTAATATTTTAAATTAAAACGCAAAACACCCTGGTATAGTTGAAAAAGAATATATGTATCTTCCAAAATTCAATGAGCAAATAAACTTTAAATTTAATACTAGAATACAAATAGTCAAAAGTCAGAAGCCCTATCGTAGTATCTGATCGGAACGGAATTTTCTTCGAATTTTAAGAAATATTAGAAATATAAGAAATATCACTTTAATTTTTCCCTTTTCAACCGCACGTTAATTTTCCGGAGGTGTAACCGATTTATGAGAAATTTGTATCATTAAAATGAAAAATAAAAAAAACATTTTGTATGACTCGGAGAAATTTCCGTTCCGATCAGAAATTTATTTAGGTTATTTTTTTCAATTGATGAAATTGAAAATTTCTAAGCTTTTCTGAAAAGTACTGAAATTTCGAGTGGGTAATTTACCCACTCGAAAAATCTCGAGTGGGTTTTACTACCCACACTACCCATATTACCTGCCAGGCCTGCGTGTCGTAATGGCTAGTGCGTAGGACTGTTACGCCGAAGGGTTTGATTCCCAGCCTATGCCACCTAAAAAAAAACCAATATGTTTTCCACGGGCTAGCCTCTTGCGAGGAATTAACAAATCCTCTAAGAGTATCTCTTGTCATGAAAAAGTGCTTCTCACCTTATAGCCGTTGGAATTCGGCAGTGCAGCCTGCCACACGCACACAGAAATTTGAGAGTTGTAAGTCACTAGCTCCTGGTTCTTCATGAGCTGTCGCACCACCCAATTTATTTATTTATGTCTTTATTTTGTTTGCTTAATTCGTCATCAGTCCGTATCCGAGGCTTATTGTAACAAAACAATATAGGCCATAGGGTCATTCTGCCCAAGTTTTCGGCAGACTTAACTTGCAATTAACTTGAAAGCTTCATTCCGAAAGTTTTAATTTTTTACAACTGTCATTTTTTTTTATAAAATCAATAACACTTGTACGACGACCCCCAACTTGGAAGTAAAGACCCTTAGTATTACTTTAAGGATGCGTAGCTGGATAAATTGTTCCTTATAGAACTTATCTTCGAATATAACTTATAGCCCATATAAGTTGCCTGTAAACGCCACCATTGATTCCATCTGGGGAATTCTTCCACTCCTCCCTGGGTAAGGAAGATTTTTAGAAAAAAAAAACTGGTTGATTTACTAAATTTTACTTCTAAGTTCTAACTTTTTTATCTTTTAATTTAAGTACTGAACAGGACTTTAACAAAAAATGCTCCAAAATGTGGAAGTGTAAAAATATGTGTAACGAAGAATTGATAACAGAATATATTTCCTGCATGTTTTGATGTAAAGGGTCTGCCGAAATTCACACTTAAAGGGGTGTACAAATAAAGTGGGCCAACATCTTAAAATCATATTCATATAATGACCAACAACAAAAATTGATGCTTTTATCACAAAATGCACAATTTTTAAAGTAAGTAGCCCCAATATATATAGATAAGTAAAACTCTTAGGTCTTGCGATTGGTTTATTTCGAAAACGGTTATTTTTATGAAAAAAATTATTTTTCTTTTTTGTAGGATACTGTAAAACCTGCTTAAGATAAACCCGCTTAAGAGAAAAACCCGTTTATCTGAAACACTTTTTTCATCCCCGAGTATTTGGCGACCAATTACTTTTAAAACACTCCGCGTAATTAAAACTTGCTTAAGTGAAAAAACCCGGATACCTGAAACTAGAGTTGCCGCGAATAGTGACTCGGCCGAATACCGAATACCGAATATTCGGCCATACTCGTCGGCCGAATACCGAATATTCGGCAGCCGAACATTCGGCCAACGATGTGTATCTATCTCCTACGTGACTTTTGACATATTTCAGAAGTTGGAATTGTTTACGAAAATAGACGCAATCGTTTGGTACCAACGAATGCCGAAAAAGTAGTTTTTATTCACCACAACTTACCATTAGTAGATTTAAAATATTAAAATACAAATTTTTGAATAAAAGAAAACATTTATTGTAAGATAATAAGCTTTTTTTATTCTCCATTTGTTATTCGGTATTCGGCCGAATGTTGTGAACTATTCGGCCGAATACCGAATATCAAAAAATAGTGGCCGAATATTCGCGGCATCTCTACCTGAAACATATTTTCAGTTAAATTTTATATTTTTCATTGAAAAAACTCTCTTAAGTGAAAAATAAAATTAAATCGAACAGAACAAAAAAATTTGTTGAACGTTAACTTCTTTTTTATTTTTCACCTCCACCAAATTTTCACCACGAAAATGAAATTTGAATTTCTGTTATGTCACAACCGTGTTCTGGAATTTTTAAATCCGCTTAAGTGAAATTTTTGTTTCAATTATCCGGACTCCGCTTAAGTGAATTTTTTTTTCATTTAAGCGAGGTTCGTTTAAGTGAAAAACCCGCTTAAGTGAAAGAATGTCTGACATTTTCCCGTTTCTCTTAAGCGGTTTTTACTGTATTTCGATATTTTTTCTGTACAACTACCCATTTGTGATTTGGGAATTATTCCTGAAAAACTATTTTAGGGGGCTTTCAACCCTCCGTAAAATTGTTAGCGGCGCTCATATCGATGGGGGACTTTTGACAGTTTCTTAAGAACACCATGAAGAGGCTATATACCAAAATCCAAATTTCCAACGATTATTTCCTAATAGGGCTGTTTTTATGGCTTTATATATTATAGACTAACCATATTTCCCAAATCACAAATAAGAACCCGCAATTTAAGGCAAAATCTTTGTTCAATAATTTCTATACTGTCTGAGAATCTTCTTTTTTTTATATGTAGGTACCTACATATATATATAAAACTGACCTTTAATTTCAAATATCTTTCCTTTGATTTAAGGTCGACAAATAAACACCAAAATGCTATTATTTAACATTTCATAATAAAATACTGAAACGTCTTATAATCCCAAACAAAATATAAAGACAATAAATTTGTAATGCAAATGCAAATGCAAACACCCTCTATTATATATGACCATATTGACGTTACAACCCACATACATATAAATTCTCAATCCCCTCTCAATAGAACATTCTTCCCCATTGATTTTTGTTTCTTTTGATTTTTTTTTCTTATACATTATATATTTTTAATAGCCCAACAATTTATCACTTTATAATCTCAGGTTTAATAGTCGATTCAGAACCAATAAAAATGAATACCCTCTCAAGGAACAAGTATGCACTAATCGATGACCTATAAATAAATCGACATTTTCCGAGTGCAAATCAACATACATACCTATAAACAAAAAAATAATAATGTATACAATATTGTGTACGTACATATTGTGGGTATGTATTAATGTAGAGATGACATTAAAAAGATAAAATCGTAGTACCTATGTATGTCCGTATGTATGTATATATATACGAAATCCTTTGAGAATTGAATTTTTGCACTTTTGCAATGTTAATTTATGATTTTATGTCACCATGAGAATTAAATGCTGGATCATGGAAAAGTGGTTTATGAATTTGCTGTATATAGAGTGGTGTTATTTGATTTTGTTGAAATTAACAAATTAAGCCTAGTATACCGTTCCTCCTCGAAAAAAAAATACATGTACTTCTTTTGGGAGTAATTTTATCGCAAAAAAAAATGTTTGACGTTTAAAATTTTACTATAGAACTGTGAACCAAACCTGTTGAAAAAAATTTATATTCACCACGGAAACTTTTTCGCGCAAAACAATGTTGGTGACATTGTTTTGTGGAAAAAAAGAGAACAACGAATACAAATTTTTTATTTCAACTCAGATTTTTTTTCTTCCGAAAAAAAAAAGAAATTTTACCACTTACATATGTTTTTTTTTGTTCAAAGAACTGTATACTCGGCTTTACACCGAAATCAGGTTCTTTCTACAGTAAAATTGCAAATACGATAATAATGTTTACATATTGTTTTTTTTTTTTCTCATATTTTAGTTTAATATTTTTTTCGAAAAAAAAATATGTTAAAGTGAAAGTTTGAAACAAACAAAAATCAAAATTTGTAGATTTTTATTTTTTTTTTCAAATTCGTTTTAAAATACACGTGGAAATTTCAATATGAATCCATATACTTAATTCCTCACATGAATTTTTGATACTCAGTTTAGAATGTCTAATACTCACTTTAAATGAAAACATTATTGAATGACTGTCATCAGAATTTTAAAAGGTTTCTTAAGTGTTTAATTTCCGTGTTTTGTTTTTTTTTCCTCCTTCATGAGGAAATTATATTTTGAGCACAACAAAATGATGGAATTCTGGCCCATTGATTGTGTACTCACTTTAGTGATTTCAAAAATATTCTGTTTTTTCAGTTCTAAGGGTTCAATAGGAAATATACGCGTTCTCTTAAACAACCAGTATATCAAGCGGGTTTAAAGGATTTTACCTCCCTTTTTGGGGGGCTTTGTACCGCTCATGCAACTCCGTTGCTGCGCTAAGGGTATGTCCAGTCGCCAGGCAGGCGCCATATGTCAACAGTTTTCTTAATAAACAGTTCCTTGGATAATTTGAAAAAATTCCAGAAAATATTTGTGGACTTATGACCCACTTCCTTTATAAAATTATGGAATATTGACCCACTTTTTTGTGCTCATTTTTTCTAGCTCATTTTTTAATTTGAATTTATGCGAACAAAATTTAAAAATCGTTGGAGGGATATTTATAAAAGAAATTATTTTCATATGTACATATCTCACTTCCGGTGCAATATGGACGTAAGTGTAATTTTTTTTTTTCAAAACTTTTGTTTTTGTGTCAGGTGGAAAAAATAAATAATAATACCTACTATTAAATCTAACTCACAGAATAGTAAGCGATTTTTAGGACTATCGAAGTCAGTCCTGTAGGCCTATTCTAAGGCGAAATTGTATTTTAAATAAGAAGAAAACTTTAAACGTGATTCCTCAACATTTAGGAAAATAGCACTTATGTAAGTTAACGACAGCATCATTGTTTGTCAATATCACCCACACAAGACATTAATATCCACATCCTGGTCATCAATCGAACTTTATAAACACCACGGTCGACCACCATGGATGATGAAATCAACACACCGCTTCCCAATGCGTTATCGAAAGCTGATTCAACGAATCAATATGCAGTTCAATTTTAGCTGACATTATTTTTAAGTAGAATATAAGATGGAATATTTTAAGATTATTTTTTAGTAAGATTGTAACATCAAAAGAGGCAACTTGCCCAGAGAAAAATTAAATAAAGATTTTTTTTAAGAAAATTAAACAAAAAATCTTTAATTTGTATATGTACGTCGATATTCCACTGGAGGTCGATATACAGGGTTATCAGTATAAGGTGCATCAAAAAGCTATAGCGAATAGGTTGGGTTAAGACAAGAAAAAAATCGTATAGGAGGGGGGTTCTATTTCCCCCCGTTTAGGTGGGAGGGGCAATTTTCTAAAAAATTATCTTAAAACAGAAACAAAAATATTTAAAAACAACGGTAAGACTTACAATGCCATGCTATATCTTTTTGAAAAGACAGAAATCTCTTATTTAATCTTCATTTTAAATTAAGTTGTGTTACTGAATAGTTTTTGAAAAATTAATTTTCAAACTCAAAATTTTGCAAAATTTTATTTTTATTTTTTAGCAAATAATAAATGATTTAATAATAAAATAGTAAAAAATATTCCACGACAAGCGCAACACTAAGAAGAGCGGCATTTCGAGTGAGTATACCAGCCAGTGGGTGACATTGCACTCCATTTTTAAAATCTTTCTATGAAGCAGTAAAGTGCCTTGCACATGAGACACGAATTGCCAACTGCGAATTGCGAATGGTCGCGAATTTTGACATTTCATTCATATGAGTAATTCTTTTGGTCGCCGAACAATGCGAATTGTCATATAAAAATAAAAAATACATAAAAAAGTAAAATGAGTGCTAAGCAAAATTTGTTAAGAAAAGGAGGTATTAGAATAACACACACAAGGCAAGAAACAGTTGTTTTACCATCGGTATTCAAAATGTTTGCAATTTCTTGCCTTCGGCTTCTTGGCTTCGATTTGAGTACGATTTTGCGGACTTGTAAGTTGCAGTATGTTGCAGGATAGGCCTCTACCTCAATAATTAATTTTTCATCAAAGACCTTGATATAAATAAAGTGCTGTCAGAAAAAAAATATTTTCAATTATTTCAAATTTTTTTTCTATAAATTCACTCATTTTTTTATTTTCCGTCGCGCACCAAAATTGATGTATAAAATTTGAGGTTAAATTCGAACGAATTTTTTATTCGCCGGTTTGTGGAATGCGTTCACTGGTTGTCGTTGTGGATTGCGAATTTACATTTGACAGTGCGCAAAAGATACGTTGTTGCTGGCGTAAAAAATATTAAAATGAAAAATTTCGTAGTTTAAATTAATTTCACCCAATGATTTCTATTTTAAATTGTAGATGCGATCAATTATTCGCTTCGTCGAAAAGTAAAAACAAAAAATAGTTGCTATTTGCTCTAGAAATTGCTTTCATATATTTATTCGCATTCGCAGGTCGCAGCTCATATGCAAGGCACTTAACTCGCAATTTTTAATTCTTATATGAAGGACAAAGGTGATATAATGAATTGCAGCGAAAAAAAAACGACATAAACTCCAAAAATTATACCCGATTGATCTTGCGGTCGTTCTACAATTTTAAAATAGTTAATGTCGTCATATACGAAAACAAAATGAATTTTAGAAAACTTAACCTCCTAACAGACCCTTCATAAATTTAATAAATAAAATACCAAAATAAATAGTTTGCAGAACAAATCATCTCAATTTATATAAGTTCGAATTAAAAACCTTTATTGACTCGAATCGAATACATTATTTGATTATAAATACAATTTATTTATATTTATCTTTAAAGCGGAAAACCATGAACATATACACAATTTTCCCATCTGAATTTATGTATGCTTTACCTTAAATTGACCTTTATTTCCCAAATAAACCCTTCCAGTAAAACAAACTGAATTTAACCGCACTAACCACCAATTCAATTAAGTATCAACTATAATATATAACTGAAATCGAATAATTGCATTATACACGTGCAAAATCCAAAATGCTACCTATACCAAAAATATGTACCTATAGATATACATGTCATTTTGAAATCATATCCGTTCGTTCGTTTCGTCACGTCAATCTCGGGAATACCGCATTACCATGGTCAGCAAAACTCAATTATATCAGAATTGTCAATGAATTCCATTTTGCGATGAAGAGATGACCATCACGATATTATAACTTGGTCTCCTTTTTTAAATCGAATAAAGTTTTATTTTATTGCATTTTGATTGAAAGTTTTGACATTTTAGAGTAAATCAGATAAAGTAAAAGAACAAAAGAGGAAAAAATCCTACAAAAAAGATTTACAGTTTTTAAGATATTTTTTTGAAAATAAATCAACTGATTTATTTTTGAATCTTTTTTTAGTTGTTTTTTATAGAGCACCTGAGAATTTCCTTAGAATTTATAATTTTAAAATGAGAAATGATTTCTTGTTCTTTAAACTAGTTTTTATTTAAATTTTCTACAGAAACAGAGTTGGATGAAATTCATATTAATTATTATGTAAATAGTATCAAGGTTTGGGGCCAGTTTCACAGTGCACACTTAACAAAATAAGTGGCATTTAACTTTCCAATATATCGCACCCTTAGAATGAAAGTGATCTAACTAAAAAAATCGTAATTTTTTTTACAACCTGTTTTTAAAGTTAATTCCGCTTTTTAATGTCAGTTTATTGAAAAATCAGAAGTTACAGAAATTTTGAGTTGGGTCACTTTCATTCTAATGGTGCGATATGCACTTTAGACGTAGTTTTACTGTCTGAGTAAGTGGAACTTAAGTGGCCAATATCGGAGACTTAAGTGTCACTTATTTCGATAAGTTAACACAGTGAAATTGGGCATTAGTTTTCCATATCTAGCACTTAAGTGACACTTACTTTACTGTGAAACTGGCCCTTAATAACGTACATAAACATAGGTACAGTGTTTCCGATTAAAAAAAAAAATCCTTATTATTTTCATGAGATTAAAAAAAAAAGCATGAGATTGCTTAGTTACTTTATATTCGGCCTCATTGTGAGTTTCACGCGAAAAATATTTCACCACAAAAATGTTTGTTCGCCCGGAAAAGCTATATTATGAGCGAACGAAATTTCGTTTTCCTACTAAAAATAAGTGAAAATCTAGGATATCAATGGCATTACATTCCGCCCGAAGTTAATATTAACAATAAGGAGAATTTTTCAAACATGAAATTTTGAATAAAACTCACAATAGACGAAAAGTGAAATGTCAAATTTTCCAGGTGAAATGTTGTTCGGGTAAAACTCCCAATAAGACTGTTTCAAAACAATTCTGATTTTTGTGAGGTCATTTGCATTTGTCGTTTTGTCAATTTGAGGTTATTTGTCGACTTAAAGTCGAGTTTTCATATTTCATGAGATTTTCAATGAATTCATGATTTCATGAGATGAGGGTGAAAAATCATAAAAACCATGTTGAATCACGAGATTCGGCATTCGGTAACACTGAATTCATGCATGAATTTGTGAACACTTAAAGGAGAGTAGGTGTAGTTTTTAAAAAGACACTGACGTGGAATGACCCAAATAAACTCAATAGTATAGGAAACGCTTATGGAACTTTAAGAAGGTTTTGGGCAATCCCAAGATTTCACGCCAATTTATACAAGAATGTTGCTCGCGAAGACTCTGGTTATACCGCTTTTAACCGACGGATGTGAAATCTTTCACAATTAAGAATTTTCCAGCAAAAAATAAATTAAAAATAGCCTTAAATAGTACCTACAAAAAAATAAATATATTTATGGAATAAAAAGATATGACCATACCACAGAAAAACAATTATTAACCGAGATGGTTATACTGTGGGTTGAAAAAAATTTGTTAAATACAGTAGACGCTCGATATAGTGAATCTCGGTATAGTGAACACACAAAATTTTATACAGACAACTCTAAATAGTGAACAAAAGGTATCTCGATATATTGAACTCACATTTTTTCAATATTTAAAAAAATTATGCCAGCAGCAATGCGTTTATAGCATTGTGGACTTTTACAAGAAAAAGCAGTGCAAATCAATTTAAACAAACAAACAGAATTAGTGATTTCATTCTTATTTAAAAAAAAAAAAAAACTAATTTGTACCGGGAGCTATGAAGTTTTTCGTTTTTTTGAAAAATAACGTTTATTGTATGTTTTTTATAATATTATAAAATATTCACGTTTTTTTTTACCCAATTGAAATTATTTTACGCCTTAATAATAAAAAATCATTTTGTATCAAAATCACACTGGAAAGCCTTTTAAGTTTCTCTCTCGAAATAGTGAACAGGCCTGGTTTTAATTACTTCACTATATTAAGCGTCTACTGTACTACGTAGTCAAGGGTAAAATTACATATAGTTCACTATGTTAATTCTAACGTATTTGACTCTATTAAAATAATTTATTTAAAATAAAAACATAAAAATGTTTCTATTAATAGAGAAACTTGGTTAGGATTCGCAATTTTGAATATCGTTTATATGTTAAACGAGTAGCTTGCTTAAATTAAACAATTATATTTAGTTAGTTTTACACATCTCTGAATAGATTGTTTATGCCTACTATACTAGGTGTGAGCGATTTAAAATTTTTCTTTAACTAACTTCATTGGTTACAGAGGCGGCGCTAGACCAAAATGAGGCGTGTGCAAGATAACATTTGCGGGGCCCCTGGGAAAATGATTTCAGGCTGCATCATTATATGAAAAAAATATATTACACAACTGTCATACAAACTTACGCTTACACTTGCCATCAAATCTTCCGACATCAATATTAATTTAAATTCAAAATTGTAATAACAAATTTAAGACAGTATATGATTTCAAACTTTTTAAGCATTTTCTAATTTGCATGTATAACAAAAAAAATAAGCTCATTTTCTGAATACTGAATAAACGAAAATTTAAATAATAAGTAGGTATCTGAAGGAAAATATTTTGTCTTTTACAACTACTATTGAACTTACAAAAGCTTTGAGTGAATCTCAAAATGATGGTTGAGCAGATTTGTAAAAAAAAGTGGAGTGAATCGAAAATTTTTACTAGTAGATTTAAAAACGGAAGAAAAACTCAAGTTTTCAAAATCTGTATTAAAAAAAAAATGGCGCAAACTTTTAAACGATTTAGTACGATGTTAAAGCATTTTTAGTACGATAAAAATGCTTTAAATTATCGTACTAAATCGTTTAAAATTATGCGCCAATGTATTTTTTAAAATAAATCACATTCGATTCAGAATAGAAAAGAATTTTATATTTAGAGTCAGGGCAGCAAACAAAAAATTTCGATGACACATTTTCTAAAAAACCGTGCTATTTCTGTGCAATACTATTCTATTCTATTATTAAAGAAATATAATTTAATTATGGCGTGAAATACAACAAAAAATTAAAAGAGTTAATTTGCTCTATTCGTGTATTGTCAAAAAATAAGCATTTTTGTGCCAGTTTCTAATCCATTTGGAGCAATTTTAAAATTCGAGTTATTTGAAGTAAACAAAATTTAAATAAGTAGAGCGTGGCACACGATCTTGCCACTTCGGCAACGCTGATTCAAAGTTGGTTAGAAAATTGAATACCTCCGTTCTGTCATCTCCTTTCATGTGGATTGGCTAAAGATTTTTTGAATTTTTCAGTGTGGAAAGAAAGAAGTAGATCTCAAGAAAGTGGAGTGGCGCGGTAGATTTCTTTCTTTCCAATAATTAGAGTAAATTTACTCCGATTGGAGTAAGGTTCTAACGCTGATGGGTATGCGGGGCTCTTCGAAGCGCGGGGCCGTGTGCGGTGGCACACTTCGCACACCCCTTCCGCCGCCTCTGATTGGTTATTTAAACCAATCAACAAACTAACCTAGAAGTAGTTTAATAAAATTTAGTACACTTTATATAGATTTGCATAGTTTTGTTTAATCGAGTTGACTTGTATAATTCAGTGGTGAGTTTGTAGGTTGTATATTGACAATGTTTGTTATTTAATTATTCAACAAAGTTTTACGTTGTTTTTATACGATCGTTTTTCTGCGTTATATTTCTTCCCATTTGAGGCGTAGTTTTCTAAAATATCGTTTGATAATTTCATCAAGTTTAAATTATCTATATGAAGAATTACCGTTTTTGCAGACTTTGCTGAGAGAAATGTAAGAAACTTGTTACCGCTCTACGATCCACGAAAAGTTTAAGTTTTGATGCCAACGGCAGTCTTCGAAATGGTATACAAGAAGAATTAAAAAGACTATTGCGTATCAATAATTTTTTTTAAATGAAAATTCTTTTTCAGCACAAGTTTCATCATTTTAATTCATTTTTAATTTAAATTCCATGATATCTTCTTATATAGGTAGAGAAAGTTGTTCGTCTCTCATCAACTCTCAGTATAGATACCTATATCACCTAGATGTATGCATATTTACCATACAATCTAATTAAAAGACAAAAAAGATTCCATTCAAAGGACATTCACCTTGATAAAAGTGTTTTCTTATAGAACTGCATTTTGCAAATACCTATAGGTATACCATTGTTCTTCAACAACACCACCATCAGTCAAGACGACGACGTTAATTATTTGCTCCTTTTCCATTTCTTCATTGTCTTGTTTTGTCATATTATTACTCTCATCCTGATGATGTTTATCTCCAAGGCAACTTTTTGTACTTTTATATTTTTTTTATATTTTTGGATTCTTGTTTGTCTTTTTAATTTGACAGTGTCTACATTTACATACATTTGTATATACATATCTACCTTTACTTTATAGAAATATGTACAAAATGATTGAGAAAGATTTTTGTCATTTGATTTGTTTCAAAAAAAAAAACAACCTTATTGCCATGATATATCAGACGAATGGAATGATATATCTTATCCAATCCCTCATATGTATGTAGGATACCTACACGCACTCCAAGTCGATGCTCTCAATGATTCTGAGTATAAGAAAGAAAAAAAAATAAGCAGATCTATGTCAAACGTGTCTAGTTCTCATACATCTGAAGCAGCAGCAGACACTCTTATACATTTCTATAGGTAGTCCTCTGCCTCTCGAGTATAAAATGAATGTTTGTAGTAAGACAAAAAAAAGTTTTTCATTGCAACACAAAAACAGGAACTCACCTCATTCCATGTAATAATATACCTATATAGACAAACAGGATACCCGCAATGTGTGCGCATTTCATTTTACCAATTTGCTCAAAAACACTAGAAACTATATAGTCGAGCAGACAAACAGACAGACAGACATACATACACAAGAAATAAACTTTTATCATAAGCATAAGGCACACAGGCATCTAGGCACTATGGGCAGGTAGGTAAAGTAGTTTATAGTGTAGAGATGTCCCCTTTAATAAAACGCATTCCCATTCAGTTCGTTCTCTCATCTATATCTTTGCCTTTTGCTCCAAACCAACCTATGACATGGGTGGCACTCGCTCTGGTTAGGTACATATGTATAGTCGGTACTTGAAACTGGCTGGTGAATGGATGGATGATGGTCTTACTCATTGAATACGGTTTCTGAACAAAATATAACCAGTGTGACCAGAAACGATGGAACGATTTAATTTTCATTTTTAATTTGCTTTATAGGACAAGTATTGGTTTCGCGAAAATATGAACAAAAAAACAAATTTTGGAGGTGAAATGAAAATAAACACAATAAAGGTGATGGAGAATTCCGAAAAAGTGGGATTCATCATACCGTCCGTCGACGGATGATGAAATGAATGCAGATTCATTTAGTTTAAGCTTGAGGTTTTGACCGATTTTTTTTTCAAATTTGCCAAAAAATATTTCGGTGTAATTTACAAAAGGTTACCTACTGTTAGGAATAGAGGCCAATGAGAACCAATAATGATTAGTTTTGGTTTGTTTTATAGATATATATTTGTTATTATATTTTCTTTTATATTATTTTAGAAAACAATCCTTTTATTTTGTTTTTCATAATAACAATGATTTATTTTTGATTTGTTTGACACAAAAAATAAAAGAAGTAAATTAAAACTCCTTATTTTATAAAAGTCTGGGTGTTCTTCACTCTTCGAAAGTGAATCCTTCATCCCAACATTAATATAGCTAATACTACCTATAAACTCGAAATTTTTTTTTTTTTGTCGGAGAAATTTAAAGGCCACAATTTTTAGCCTATATAATTCTATTCAAAAAAGATGGTATACATTGGTAATAGATGTTGATAAAAATGTACGAAAACGTTAAAATATCGGTTGTTTAATTATTTTTTTTTCACCCATCATTGCCGTGGAATGTACTTCGAACGATTTTTTCAAAATCCAAAATCTTACAAAAAGAAGTGTTATAATTTTTACTTGCGATATTATCGGTAGGTACTATATGGCAAGTTATGGATTCGTAAAAAAAATCGAACTCGGGATTTTGATCAAAGTTGACATTACGATGATAGCGAAGTCGAAAAAAGTGGGTCTCGCAATTCTGTTCGGTCTGTCTGTCTGTCCTTTCGGGTGTAGCCTAAATAGGTGGGTCGATTTTCTTCAACGGTGGTACCTAGCGTTTTTTGGGCATTCCCCCACCCGTTTTTTTAAATTTTTTTTAAAGACCAAAAACAACGGTAGGTACCTGCCGTACAAATTTTTTCAGCAAAAAATTAAAATCTTATTTTTCTCAAAAACGTGCCCACAACTTGAAAAAAAATTCAGTAATTTTTTTAAGGCAACAATTTTATAAGAAAAAAATTCCGGAAAATGGTCAAAAATTGTACCTCCCATAGAACCATTTTTTTGATTTTCGATTTTCTCAAAAACAATTCAACTGATATTGATCAATTTTTTTATACAGAATGTTTGAAAAAGTTTTTAAAGTTTTGTATACCAAAAAAAAAATTTTTTTTGGATTTTTAAAAAAAGTTTCAAATTATGTTTTTGGGAAATTAATAATTTGAAAACAAAACGACTAGGTCAATTTTTATTAAACTTGGCACCCAGCAGTTATTTAACATTATGTAGCAGATTTTAAATGAAAATTATTCTTATAACCAAAAATAACGGTACCTCCCATACAAATGTTTAAAAACCGGTATTGAAAATCTAATTTTTTTCAAAAACGGCTCCTAAGTTTTTGATAAAAATTTTTGTGTGAACTAATATCTGTACGATCTACCATATTATTGGAAAAAAATTATCTATCGTTTAAAAATGGTATCTCTCATAGAACCATTTTTTTGATTTTCGATTATCTCATTATCAGTTGAACTGATTTTAATGAATTTTTTTGCACAAAAGCTTCAAATAAGTTCTAATAATATTAGAATATACCAAAATTTTCAAAATAATAAATTATTCATTAAAAAAAAAAAATTTCAAGGGGTTTTCTTCATCATACCTTTCGTCGGTCGGTGCGTTTTATCTGTGAGTTTAGGTTTACATCGAGCCAGACCTTTGGGTCACACGTATTTGTTTTTAATTATCAACTGGCTAAGAATTTTACTAATTTTAGAATTATATCAAAACATGGATATTTAAAGAAAATGTTCAAAAGTATTAAATTTATTCTTTAAATTGATTAAATAACTTAAAAGATGTCAGTTAGTTTCATGAACAAATATGAATTTTTTTTTTTAATGTTAAAGCGGTTGATTCAATAACGAGAACGAAGAAAATAATAAAATAACTTTATTTAAGGTACCTAGTGTTAATAGACAATAAAAAATTTGTTCCCTTTTACATATATGTAAATGGTAGATCCCATCATTTAAGAAATCTTTTTTTTTTTAATCTTCTAGATATTAAGGCGCCATTTATAGCTGTCATTGAAACTCATCATTGAAAATTTTAATTGTTAATTTTGAGGCACTAAAAAAGTGAATTATTTTAATGCAAATAAAAAGCTGATAACTCAATTTTTATTTCTAGTCAAAAAAATATTTTATTTTTTTAGGAAATGAATTTCTTTCTTTCAATGATTGAACTACCTTATCCTTGATCATTGAAATCTTAGAAATCGTTTTATGTGAAAGGTAAGGCCAAAATGAAATATTTTTTTTACTAGAAATAATAATCGAGTCATCAGCTTTTTATTGGTATCAAAATAATCACTAATATCGCTTTTTTAGGGCCTCAAAACTGGAAATTAAAGTTTTCAATGATGAGTTTCAAAGAAAGCTATAACTGGCCCCTAAGTATGTATTGATAAACTGCTAGGTGGTTAGGTTTAATACATGCATTTGTACATTGTAGATATGATTAAGTTTTCCAAAAAAAAATTTAATTTTTTAAAAAAAATTCAAGAGGAAATTGTTTACAAATTTTATCAAAATCAGTTCAATCAAAAACGTTAACATTTTTCGGAAATTTTTATTTTACCTACTATTTTTTTTTTTATAAAAATCTATGAAACCCTTTTTTTAGAAAAATTATAAATTTTGGCTATAGATGACATAGGCATATAAACTTGTATTGTTACTATAGGGGTTAAGTAACGTTAAGTTAACGTACAATTAACACTGTATCAAGTTTGAAGAAAATCAACCAATCCTTTAAGTCTGTATAAAAATAAAATTGGTATGTTAAAGTATTAATTGCAAAATTATTTAAACTATACTCAGACCAATTATAACAGAAGAATTATAACTGATTTTACTAAGCAGTTCAAGACATATTTTGGAATAACCCAAAAATAAGTAGATTTTTTCTAAAAAATATATAAAAACCCTATTTCTATTACGAGAATTATTTATCAGGACTTGAAGGCCGTTAAAAGCCGTTTTGAATAAAAAAAAATTATTTAAATTAAATTAAAAAAAGAAACACGAAAACTTCAACAATTATTTAATTCCACAAGTCTTGAAAGATTAATATGAAGCTAGAAAAATTGTAATTTTATTTTTTTGAAAAATAGTAAAGATGATAAAGAGTGCTAGGACAATTTACATATATATACAGACAGATTATGAACAAAAAAAAATCAAAATCCGGAGTTGTTGAAATCAACAAATATGATAATAACCAAAAATTTTTTTTTTTTTGTTAAAGAGGTTTTTTAATTATCAATTTAAAAAAAAAATGTGTGAAACCATCTAGTTTTGAGTATTCCGAAATTTATAAAAGCACGTAACTGGTTAAATTTGGAAAAAGCATTACAAATTATACAGTTAGTAAACTTTGCTTCAAATTTTTAAAAACGTGGAGAAAACTGATTTTCCCTGTTCTTTTCGTTTTCTTTTCTTTTACAAGGCAGAGTTTTTGAAGAAATTAAATAGAGCTTAATTTCTTCAAAAACTCTGCCAACGTGCTGGCAGAATCAAATATACCTTAGTAAGACGCTTTTTATCATAGGGTCGTCTGATCCAGGGTTTTACCAAGCTTTCTCCAAAGATTTGTTTTCTTTTCATGATTTTTCCATAGATTTTGGAACAAATTTGCTGATTTTTAAGAAAACTTATCTTAAGTTATAGCTTTCATTGAAACTCATCATTGGAAATTTTAATTGTTAATTTTGAAGCACTTAAAAAGTGAAATCAGTGATTATTTTAATGCAAATAAAAAGCTAATAACTCAATTATTATTTCTAGTCAAAAAAATATTTCATTTTGGCCCAACCTTTCACATAAAATGAATTTCTTTATTTCAATGATTTAACTTCCTTATCATTGATCATTGAAATCTTAGAAATCGTTTTATGTGAAAGTTAGCGCCAAAATGAAATATTTTTTTGACTAGAAATAATAATCGAGTCATCAGCTTCTTATTGGCATCAAAATAATCACTGATATCGCTTTTTTATGACCTCAAAACTGCAAATTAAAATTTTCAATGATGAATTTCAATGAAAGCTATAACTGGCACCTAAAGCATATTATGAATATCGTCATCTTCCTGAATCCTGACCTTTAGCTTTAAGAGAACGTATAAGCCCATTCATATTTTTAATTTTTAAAGTTCGTCGTCTCAGCTTTTGCCTAAGAACTCGAATTCTTTTTTTTAATGTCCCTTTTTTAGACGTTTCTGAAAATGGAGAATGCCTCAGTGGATATTCTTTTGCAACGGGGCTGGGAGGAAAAATTGGTTGAAGAGCTTTAATAGAGGTTCTAGCCGCACGATTTGTTTGCTGCACTTCTTGAAGGCACTGCGGAAATCCATTCTTCGTACAGCTTTGAGCCATTTTTTTTAGTTCTTCGTTTTTCTTAAGTGGAAATCTACAAAAAAAACTCAATTTTAACTAAAATTTAATCGTTTTTAAGAAGGTTCTTACCTGTGAAAAGACATCGAACTTTCTTTCTTATTGTTTCTGTTTGTGCAACCATAAGCGCTACACGAACTAGGAATTTTAATATTTTTGGTATCTTACACACCTAAAAATCTATTTTAATAAATAAACAATTGAATTAAATAAAAACAAATTATTATTTTAAGAATAAATAACCTCCGGAAAAAGAATCAGCACACAAAACACTATTAAATTGTTGATGTTTTGCCTCCACCAAAATGTGCGGCCGAGCTTCACTTTTGAAAGGGATGTTGGTTATCTAGATATATATTAAAATCTATGGGCAGAGCTCAGTTTTATTCTGTTTATTACATATATCTTATACATATTTTAGTTCAAACTGATTGTGAACTATACTATGATGAACAAAATAATATTCGTATTTTAGTATACTTCACCAGAGATGGTTGAAGTGCTATGGCCAAGGGTGTCGGGATTGTTGACGGGTATTTAAATTTTTATACACGATATCGGTCGGTCGATGGTGGGTGAGACGGAGTTAAATGCATCATTACAACCTACTCCATATTATGAAGATGCACGAAATGAGAAAGGATCCCAGCAAACGTTAATTATCTGAAGGTTCAGATTCTATTCACCAAAAATGAAGAATAATATTCATTAAACCTACAGTTTTGTGAATGAATTATGAATGTAGACACAGACCCAACAAATTCTTACGGGGGAAATGCAAAGAAAAAAACAGCACTCAGTTTTCATTCATTTTCCTTCATAAATCTGAGTGCGCACAAGGAAATTCTAAAAAGATCTTCTATAGAACCCCTATATACGTTCATTTAAATGAAGGATTTTCAGATCCTAAATGAGTTATAAAAATGATTCAAATCGGTGTCTATAAGAGCATAGGTAAAAGGATTCAAATTGAATCATAAGTGAATTCTTTTTCGGTCGATTTCTTAACTTATGTGAATTATTTATTATTCATTTCTGAATGAAAATGTGTGCTGGGATGTGTATAAAAGTGTACATTCACATTTTCCCCAATTCGGGCTTCTCATCGCACTTTGTACGTTTGTTTTTCTATTTAACATGATTGTTCATGATTATAATGAACAGAAAATGAAATAACAATTAATGCAAAATCGTAAACAAATGGGGTTTGAAATTTCTATATGGAATATCTTTGTTCTCTCTTCTTAAATTTTTGTCACTAATTGTTAGAGTTAAAAACAGGACCTGTTTTTTTTTTTCTTAATCATGGAGATAATTGATTGAAAAAACGACATCGGGGATAAACGATCACAGAAACAAATAATAATTACCCATTTATTATAATTTACGCTGGTAACACAGTTTTTCTGCGCGTTTACCTTAAGTCCCGAAAGTACTCTTGGTATAGATATATGAATAAGCTCGCAGGGGATAAGTTGTTGTTGAATTTAACGTGTTAACGGTTTAGCTCCGACACCAACGTCTTTTTTTTTTAAGTTGGCAAGATATTCGATCGAACGCAGAGCGTTGCCAACGCGTTAACGGTTGCGATGTTGTTCTACCGAATCCAAAAAGAAACGTAGAAAAGTACCTACTTTATCATGACACAAGAGGTATCTTGGGAGATTTTTCACTTCCTCACAATGAGGCAGTTCCCCCGAAACTGTATAAAGTAGAATAGGCTGGGACTCGATCCCAGACTTCCGGCGAAGCGGCCTAATAGTCCTAAGCAATTACCATTATGCTAGGGTGACCAGTACGATTACTGTATTTTGTTTTTGCGATTTGTTATACTATACGCAATATACATAGTTATTGAATTTCACTTGTTAAACAATCACTTAATTTTGTATAATTAATACTTACTTCATATTTAACTTTTAAGTATCTACAGATACATTTTTTAAGGTCCTAGGATAATCTAGAATTCTTTTTATTTCTGTTTCCGCCATGCCGCGTCGGTTGTCGGCTGCAAACAAAAAAATCTTTGTAGTGGCCAGGCCACACTGACTATATATCATTATAACCCTCCTCCATTCTCCGCCACTGAAGACACTGAATATGACATGGGATATACATATATGTATGAAACTTTGTATATGATATGTAAATGTATGATGATAAAAATAATTTAAGGATTCCATGCCACAACACAAAGTTGAATGGGAAATGAGGTGAAGGTTTTCGCCATATGAAACCAGAGACGGCCAGCAAAGATAAAATTAATATTCCAAAGCGATTGAGAGAAAGGATAGGGAGTATACATACATATATGTAGAGATAGACTCGACTCTGGTGCAAGTGGGACCTATAGAAACATGTTTAAAGTGTATATTCTAGTTGTTGCTGATGTGGTAATGTATTCAACAAAAAAAAAAAAAAATGGAAGAAAAAAATTTTATAGAAAAAGAATATAAAATATTTATGCCCACAAGTGTCACCTTCAGAGAAAGTGTTTCCTTCATACTAAATATATATGGAACTACTACGAGGACGTGCCTTGATGTTTTAATGATGAATCAAATGCAATCCCATATAACATATTTATATCTATGCCATTCGCGATGGATTTCGATATCTTTGTACCGAAGGTAGTATGTTAAGAAATTGTATGAATAGTAAAAGAAACAAGAAAAATAGCAAAAAGAAAGATGCCTAGATAGATAGATTTATCCATTTGTGGCTTGTAAATATTATGGTTTGGCTGTTTTATGATATGAATCTGTCAAATTCATATAAATTTTAACAGTAAGTAAAATTTGTATCAAGTTACTGATGTAAAAGTATTTTTGAAATATTCTTGTGTCTATTTTAACAACACATAACATACATAGGTACGTCATATAAGTCTCTGTGGACTTCAGTCTTTCTGATAACAGCAGAAAAGAACTTTACTTTTTGGGAGAACTAAAGTGTTTGTCTGTAGCTTTGTTTCAATATAACCCACACTGGTTTATAAAAACTTGTAAGCACCAATATAACCAACTTATTTTCGTTGTTTTTGATAGTACTCCCCAATCCCGCACTGAATCTTTGCGTCTAACTTTTCTTTCTTTCGTTGGCAAACAGTTTATAAGAGTGTTAATTTGGACTCATTAAGAGGCCTCCTGACGAATTTTTAATAAATATGTATAAATAAATAAATAAATAATAAATATATACATATATAATAAATATGGAAAACTTGCAAAATGGATTCCCAAAGATCTCAGGCACGGGACCATTTTTTGCCAAAATTTAAATTGAATATGAAAGAATGACATTTTGCCTTCAAATTGGCCGAGCTATATTTTTGATTTTGGATTTTGTTTAATTTCAAAAATCCATTGAGAGGTTTTGTAAAAATCACGCAAAACAGCCAAATGGAATCCCAACGATTGGAAAACAGGAGAGGAGTACATATGTAAAATGCATAGGTATAATTTTAAAAGTAGTGATTAAGGCTTCAATACGTTTAGGACCGATTTTTGAGTTTCCTACTTGTTTTTGAAATATTTGCTTTTGGAAAGTGACAAATTTTGTATTTTTCAATTGTGTTTTTAAATAACAAGAAATTAACCAAATAATCCAAAACTTTCACATATTTAAAATGTTCTAATTAACAAATTCAAAAAAAAAAACTAGCACAAAAACTTAAATCATGTTAGAAATAACACATTTTTTAAAGGTCTTTTTTCCAATAAATAGTCGTTATTTTCAAATATTTTGAATTTTTAGTAAATCTATATTTGCTCCGTGTCAGTTGATTTTCAAATAATAAATTATGATCGTTGGAGATTTGAAGATTGCTTTCAATTGATTGTGCCGCAAAATGGTTATAAATGGTGCCTCCCATAGAACCATTTTTTAATTTTTCAAAAATTGTTCAACCAATTCTTATCAATTCTTTAAAAAGTTACAAAAGTTTTGTATACCAAAATTTTCAATTTTTTTTTTTTGATTTTTAAAAAAAGTTTAAAACTTTATAATTTGAAAATGACTTGATCGATTTTTGTCAAATTTGGAACCCAAAAATGGCCAAGGATTCCTATGGTAGTGTGGGTTATATGGTTTGACAATAGTCCGTCCGTGTATTTACTAGTCTGACGATTTTTTTCCTTAGTTTTCCTCAGGCCTGATAAGTGTTTTTGATTGCAGGCGAGGTTAAGTTTTGGGGGCAAGATCCCCCACGTCCGACGAGCTGACGCCGTACATATGCAAGCAGTCCGCGTCCTCTTCTAAACTCTTCCAATCTCTTTTTCCTACCTCTTCCTTTTCCTACTCTTCCGCATTACCGACATCCTATACCTCCTCTTGCCATGCAACAAAATGGCAACATTATATAGCAGATTTTAAATAAAAATTATTCTTATAACCAAAAATAACGGTAACTCTCATATAAGTGTTCAAAAATTGGTAATGAATATGTCATTTTTTGTGTCCGTACCATCTTCTATATTTTTGGAATAAAACAAAAGTATCTATCGAATAAATATGGTATCTCTCAAATAACCATATTTTTGATTTTCGACTATCTCAATATTTGTAAAACCGATTTCAATGAAATTTTCTACACAAGAGCTTCTGATAAGTTTGAATAATATTGCATATCAAAATTTTCAAAGAAATACATTTTGGATTTTTAAAAAAAAATTTCAAAATTCTTTTTTTTTTATTTGATATTTTGAAAATAGGTGAATGATTTTTTTCAAAACATATTTTTTAATTCTGCATTAATAAACACTATAAAAGGGGGTGCCAATTTTTTAAATATATGTAGATATAAAAAATTAATTTTTAAAAAAACCGCTCCAACGAATTTTTTGCCATTTTTTCAGTTTAAACCGTAAATTTCATACACCGCGGTTCTATGTATTTATTTTGTAAGTAAATTTTTGTATTCTCACATAAAACCACCTTATATAATATAAGTGTTTAGCACTAATATAGAATTTAATTATTCAGAATTTAAAACACATGTGTAATCGGCGATCGCACATAAGAGCATAGTTCGTGCGATCCAGTCGTGCATTTTATTTGATTTGCTTGGGTCGTAGGCATTTAAATCATCCATATCCAAGATTCGAGTTCCATCTACCACCCAAACTTAAATTAAAAAATCTAATGATGCATGAATTAAGTGCTTAAATAGTACCGTAAAATGCACCTCAACCATTTAATCAAAAAACATAAAGCGGTAAAAAAATATTTCAAAATAAACATGAAACTATAAAGAGATGCAAGTCGTTAGCTTATAAAAAGTTCATCTGCCAATATTTTTTTTTTCAGTAACTTGTCTAGTCCTGGAAATTCTTATACTGACCTTAACTCTTAGTATAGTATCAGAGTAGCTCACGGAAAGCCTCTGGCTTCCAGATTTTTTATGAGAGCTTTGAAAAACTCTATTAAATTCATCTGACGAACATATAATTGCAGCTCAGATGGATTCGTCTTAGATTTTCTGAAAAGTGAAAACTAATTTAGCCATTCATTTTCTGCAGAGCATTTTATTATATTTATTTTTTTTATGTTCAATTTTCACTCTTATAAGCTTGTAAGCAAGTGCAGGTGAATTTGTCCAGAATATTTGGCGTGAAGTTGCTATATAACGGCACTGTACATCGCAATGTTGACGCCAATCAATACATAGATATATAGAGTTCCTACTAGAATTAGTACAACAGCTAACCAAAAAACAATCAAGCTGAACCTTAAGTCTGTGATTCCAATAAGTTTTGTAAATGACACCTTTTTAAATTTTCAATTTTACGAAACGTTGAATTTCTACATTTCTATTCGGTGGAATTTTTAATAAATTTCATAAATCCTGGTATTGGTCAAAATTCTATATTTCAAAATGCTAATCGAACAAAATTCTGCAAGACTTAAATTCTGTTAGTATTTCAACATTCTGGTTGAATAAAGTTCGGCTTTTAAAATTCATATTTTAAAAGAGAATCGGTTTTGAAGACATTTTAAAACTCGAATCCTATAACTTAACTGATTAAAAATGAACCAAATAAATCATTTAACTTGTCAAACAAAGTTGATTAGAGATTGTATAGCTAGCGCAGCTTCTAAAGTTATATTAATCATTTATTAGGGTTTGTTTTATCACAACCACAAGTACCAGCAGCACCCTCATAAGCTAAACACAACATATTCTTTTAAACAAAATAATTAGACCATAACGAAATGACTTGTTAGGGATCAACTTTTGACTATACTCGATATGCGATACTGGGTTTCATAATAATTTTAACAGTTCACTGGTTTTCATTTTTATTTAGGTACATATGCAGCAGCAAGCCTTAGAAGGAAACTCAAATCTAATTTTGTTTGTAATGTGTTGGCGGTGATGGTAAAGAGGTAGAGGTAATGGTGGCTATAAGAATAACAAGGATCAAGGATGAACAAAACTAAAAATAAAAAAAAAAAAAAAACATCGCAGACATCAGAAAACTTGGTCATTGTATGCCAGAAATTATTTCCATAGATTAGTGGAAAAGGCGGACATGGGGGCGAGTACAAATCGCTGAATAAATGAAAAGGTTGAACACAATGTGAATACTATATACCTACATTCTATATATACAGAGCCTTTAGTGAGGGATGTGTCGCCTTGATTCTGTGTATTTCAACTTTTCCATTCGGACTTCGGTCTCGGACTGGCAAAAGTTATTTAACTCCGCAGTTCCGGTTTAAATATAAACCTATAAGATATATGTATATTTTCTAGAAAATCGGAACATCAGGACTAGAGTCGGCGGCGATGGATGGCGGCGGCAACGTTAGCCAGCGGCAGCGGCAATGGGAAATTATTTAATTGCATAGGTTGCCAAGAATATTTATGAGATGACAAAGGAGCTTTGACTTGTTTTTGTGTGAGTTATTATGTTTGTTTTGACATTTCTGTTCTGATGTTAAGGAAAATTTTCCATTGGAGCTTTGTTAAAATTTAATTATTTTTGTTTTTTCGGTTTTTGGTTTGTTGTGACAGCAATAAACTTTTGGTTAGAAATTTAGTTTTTGTTTAGTAAATACCTATTTTGTTTGAAAAAGTTTTTTTTTCAATAAAAATTGTTCACTGTGATAAATTATGCACGATTCTGGCCAAATTATTTCTTGAAAAAGAAAGACAGTGTTTTGTGTTTATATTGAAAAAAATTTAGTTTGAAAACCAGAAACAATAAAATTGGAAATTTTAAAATTGAAAAGTTTGGTATTTGATATTTGCTGGAATAATTGGTAATTTGACAGGACAATCGGTTATTTGACAGAATAATCTGTGATTTTCTAAAATAATGGTCTGTTCATTTATACTTCCCAAAACTCCAAATTCTAGTCGAATTTTATTTTTTTTTATACTTTGGACTGAAATGGGTAGAAAGTGACAGTTTTGGAAATTTATAAACGAAATAGAGAGGTAATACTGTATTTTGCAGAGTAAGCTTTAATTTACAGGGATTATTTGTGATTTTTCAGAGTAATTTGTGATAATCTAGGGTAATTGGTGATTGTCGAAGGCATCAGTGATTTTCTGAAGTAAAAGTCGAAGATTTTTCTGGGTAAATTTTATTTTTTTTTATACTTTGGACTGAAATGGGTATAGAAAGTGACAGTTTTGGAAAGTTATAAACGAATAGAGGAAATACTGTATTTTGCAGGGTAACTTTTTATTTCCAGGGATTATTTGTGATTTTTGGAGTAATCTGTGATTTTCTATGGTAATTGGTGATTGTCGAAGGCATCCGTGATTTTCTGGAGTAAAAGTCGAAGATTTTTCTGGGTAACCTATGATTTTCGGGAGTAATTCGTGATTTGGCGAAATAATCCGTGAAGTGAATTATTCTATTAGTCGCTGGAACCATCCGTGTTTGCCAATAAAATTTGAGATTTGCACAATAAATCTATGATTTACCTAGGTAACATAGTCATGACAGTGGCATAGTTGTACGTATTTCCATCGTAAATTGGAAAATTATTACGATTCTCAAAAAAAAAAAAAACTATCACATGTTCCATGGTATATTGGAAAATCTCGTACAAATTGCATTACAAACGAATTCAGTGATAGTTTTTTTTTGAGATTCGGAAAAGTTTACGATTACGATAGAATCCATGATAGGGCTCAGTATTCCGTAATTTGGAACAGTAGTCTATGATTTTCTAGGATAGACTGTGATTTAGCTATGATTTTCAAGAGCAATCCGCGTTTTGCTAGAGTATAATTCGTTATTTGGTAGCCAATCCATGTTTTGCCTGAGTAACCTGTGATTTGCTGGCGTGTTATGGGATTTGGTGGAGTATGCTGTGTTTACATAGGCAATTTCGATGGCCCCATGCAAAAAAATACTAAGTGTTTTTATTTATTTTTCAGGAGAGACGTTAAAAGTTTGATTTTGCTTGGTATAAATGTCGAAATAAAGCATTACACTGAGCCGTATTTGACCTCTGTTTTCAAGGCATTATTGTTAGATTCGCATGAAAAGTATTAATATAAAGGGCTGTCAATAGTATAGCGATAACTCAAAACTATATTATGTGCACTTAGTATAGTTTTGCACGGGGCCATAGATTTGTAGTTTGCCCGATATATATCTGTAATTTACCATAGCCCAGTCGGAATAAATACAATTGACCTGGGAAAAATTATACTGCACTTTTTTCTTTCAAAATTCGTTAGAGAGTTTTTCGGAAAAATCGCCATCTTGGAATTTTATTAAAAAATTGACTTGAAATAGAAAAAAAAATATTTAAAAACAGCAGCTTAACTGCACTTACAGTGTTATGTTATATTTTTTATAAAGCCAGAAATTCATTCTTTAATTCTGTTTTTAAATCAAATTATTTTAGTGAATACTTTTTGGAAAACTAATGGAAATTAATGTTTCAAAAAAAACTTTGGAAAAACTCAAAATAAATAATAAATAATTTCCAAAAAAATTAATTCAAAATTAACTTTTCAAAAACTATTTATTTAAATAATTTGATTTAAAAACAGAATCAAAGAATTGATTTCTGACTTATTTGTCTGAGCAGTATACGTGGTGTTCTAGATAATTCAATTCAATTCAATGTATTGATCCGTAATTTTTTAGCAGTTGGTAAGCAGCAAGATTTTTGATTGTTAGTTTGGTAATTTGAACAAAGATATTTGATACTGAGAAATTGGTTGGAGAATAAAATGCGACTTTATATAAAAAGTATACTGCACAACAAATAATGAATAATAACTCAGTGGGAAATTGGTTTTAGCTTCAAAAAAATGTATACGGCATGGATTTGGTTAAATTTTAATTGCAATACAGATACGAACTGTATGTTAAATTTTCTATTCTTGAAAAAACGTACGTGATCTGACTCATAACATCCGTCGAATTCTTTGAGATGGAACGGATAGGCTTGACCCAAAGAATACATGGTTTCGACAGATAGGAATTAATTCCTTTAATAAAACTTCCCCAAAAAAATTATATACTCACCATTTTATTTTATTTTATTTTATTTTACATATTTTATTATTATTTTTATTTTCTAAATTATGTTTTCAAACAACAACATACATAAATCCTCAAAAAAAAATAAATATAAATAAATATTGACAGCTGATGTCAGCGGATCTGCCGCAGAAAGAAGTTAAAATTTCAGCTAATTTGTTCGTTGCGTCCGCTGCCTATGGGTTGCTTCATGTAAGAACTTATGTTTCAAAACAAGTTCCATGAGGCCAGAACCATGTAGGTAGTAAACGATGGTAATTGATAACTTTCGAGCGTTGCTACGAAAACGAAGCAAATGTGGCGATTCAAATCTTAAAAAGTATTCTTAAAATTTGAATTTTAATGCTACATATTTAAGCCTCGCTATTCAAAACGGATTGATTGCTGTATAGTGTATATGGTTATATCGTTCGAAATAAAATATTTAAAGTATTAAATTCAGCAGAGTTTTTTGCATTTGACATTTCATGGAAGGAGCAGTTGTCAATTGGTGTTCAGTACATTGATTGTAAAGACAGCGATAAGATATTGTTTGAAATTTCTTCATGTAGAAAGCACTGCGGGAAAATAGTCAGATAACAATATCTTCTCTACATTCCAATTTTGGAAATAAAATGCAGCAACTTATAATTGGAAAATATGGTGGTGCTTCTCCGTTATGAGGCCAAGAGTTAGTTTTAATGCTATTCAAGCAGTAGTACAATTTATGGGAGTTTTACGCAGAAGCTTTATACTTTCATTGCAGTGGAAATTCGAATTTACCATGATATCTAGAAACCAATAATCTAGAAAGCAAAAATCTCGAAAATAAAAATCTCGAAAACAAAAACCTAGAATTGTAAAATTCTCGTAAAAAATCTAGAAAGCAAAATTTAGAAAGAAATATCGAATCCAAAAATCTAGAATTAATAATAATTAAAAATCATCCACCATCCACCCAAGTGGGACTCAAGCCCCAAATATTTTTTGTTAACAATGGGACAATTTTTTTAGAGGCATAGAAGATAATAATAATTTGTTGATGTTTTATTTGAAAGAAAATTAGTACAGTGCTAGCACCCAGCATTACGGCGTATAAACAGTGAGGTATGTATGGCGGGGTATGCTGCCCCCCTGCTATCCCCTGCTTGGATATTTCTGTTCATTATAAATTTTTGTGCATTCGAGATTTTTTCATTCTAGATTAAAAAATTGTTTTTTCTTGATTTTTTGCATTCGAGATTTTTGTCATTCAAGATTGTCTTATGATCCCTGGAAATTCATTAAACCTAGAGCATTCTTGTCAAATTCAGCCTATTAGAAATACGATTTGGATAGTAAAATTGGATTTTTTTTAACCATCGTCAAAACGTGCACATATTTTATTGCAGGAAAACATTAAAAAAAATTATACGGAAACTAAATAGAAGAATAGAGTGGTTGAAAATCATGATGGATTAATAAGGTTTAAAGAAATTGATTTTTTGATAAACTTGTGCTGCTTAAGCATTTTGTTTTCGTATCCATACACTGCTACTCTGTAAAATTTTGCACTCACCTTTTTATGTCTTATGGTGTCAAAACTCTGGACCACGTTAGTCTAGTTACAAATACGTTTCGAAAAATTCAAGAAAATGGTATTTTTGAATTCAAATATTTTTTTTTGGGACTGCACTTTCTAACTATATGTAAATAAAACTGAAACCTTAAAAATTCCACGAACAGTATCGAGGCAGAAGCATATAGGGCCAATGTAAACACCTCAGATCCTGAAAACTATCTTAGGGTAGTTTTTTAGCAGAGGACTTCATAATTCAACGTGATTACAGAATCAACGAAAATTATTAATAGGCATGATATCTCAGAGAGTTCAGCAAATTCTTTTATTTTGTTGTCAAATACTGATTGAAAAATGTTGGGCTAGTTTGCTTACGAAGAAAAATTTTAGATTTCATTTTCCCGAACTAAAAATGCCAAATGTGTTGAGGCTTAAAGTTATGTCAATGCGAGTTTTAACGCAGTCATAAATGGGTTTACAACGTTCTATGTTGACAATCACGAAAGAATTTGACGTGACGTCAGTTAATGGGTTAACTTGGAGTTGTGTTGCCTAGACAATCTAATTATTGTTCTTGTTAACAAATATTTGGGCAGACGTCATTTGAAAAATGTTAAAGATAGATTAAAAGAATAACTTTTAATTTCAGAAATACAATACGTTACTGAAGATATATCCAACCCCCAGCCGGGTTGGTTATCTTTCAACCATTTCGGAGGATTTTTGTAAGGAAATTCTTATTGAAAGTACTTTGGAAGCAGTTAATAACTACAAAGCACGCTTGAAACCCCAAAAAAAAAAAAATACAGAAATTCTGAACCACACTCCGCATCTATATTCTTTTTTTTATTTCAAAATTAACCTTTTACGTATTTAGGTTCAAGTTCATATAGGTACTCTGGATCTTCAAGGACACGAATTCCCTTACAATTATACATGAAGTTTATTTTTGCTACATCAACTTTTGAGAAGCCTCTGCGCTGTCCCATGAACCCTGATTCTTTGGTAATTTTCTGTAAAAGAAAAATAAAAAAAAAAAAAACAAACAACCCTTAATGGAATTTTCAACGAATCAAAATAAAAAAGAAAAAACCGTGTACTTTTACTTTACTTAACTTACCCTTGACTCGATTGTGGGTTTTCCATTCTTTGAAAATGTCGTTGGTGAATAGTGCATCACACTCATGTAATCATATCCAATTCCCGTACCCAGCTGATATTCTGGTGATTGTTGCGAAGACTTAATAAAGTTAACTTTCATATTATCCTTGATATTTTCCGTTCGCACCACCACATAGCTGTCCCGCTCATAACGATTCTGTTCATGTATAAAGCCCAGCACATGCATCAGTTCGTGTAAGGGAGTTCCGTACTTCATCAAACACTGTGGGGTTTGTAAGTTAACTTCTTGTTTTCCTCCTATTCGGCCTACTGCTGACCAACATCCAGTTCTACTATTTACTATGGAAATGTAATCTCTTTCCCTTGAGCGTGGCTTGAATCGAATACATGTTCGTTTGTGGTACTCATCAAATGCCAATCGAATAGCTGCTTGTTCATTGAAGTTGAATGTTCCAGCTATCTCATATGGCACTACACCATTTGGCCAACGAGATGACTGCAGATCCACTAAGTCAGTTCGTTTATGTAAACGAAAAAATGGTATTCGAATGTCTCCTTCAAAATACAAACCTAGTTCTTCGGGATTCTGTTGAGATGTGCCATTGTATTCGGCTACTAGTTTGCCAGTGATTTCGTCATCAGGATCGATAAATGCACTTTCAGCAAAAGCATTAATACCATCACCAATGAAATCAGGGGCGGCGGCAGCAGCATCAACTTTGTTGAAATCTGCCAACTTAGAAACAATAAAACCACTAGACAAACCTAACTTTACTACTTCGATTAAAAGGAATAGTCCAGAACTCTGAATACGATTGGAGTACATTTTTGTTGAGCTTATTTTCACTGTGCGAACTACGAGTATAAAAACTGTATAAGTTTGTGAGCTTCAGAATTCTAGCAATTTATATAATTTTTTTTTGTTATGGTATAAATCTTGACTGAGTTGTTCGTATAGCTGCAATGTTGATAAACATTTTTTTGGGGAAAAAAAAACTAATTTTTTGTGATATTAGAACATAATTTGTCACAGGTGTTTTTTTGTTTTGTTTTATGAATGAATTACACAAAGAGTTTCCATTATTGAACTTTAAAAATAAAAAGGGGATAAAAATAAGAATAGAAAACGATGCGGCCATAGATTAATCAGTGGATTTTGAACATTTTTTTAACTATAGTGACAGTTCGTGCAAACAAACCATTTTCGCCTTTAAATAATCATTTGATAATTTGAACTTAAATAAAATGTTAAAAAGACTAGTTTAAACTCCTAAAAAAAAACCAATTTTTAACCTAGTATAATACTAAAAACACTTTAACATCGTTTTAAATCGTTTAAAATTTTGCACCAATTATTTTATCAAAGCCTAAAAATATTTTTAAGTAAAATAGGTGTTGATTCCCTAAAAAATATTTTACCTTACAAAAAAAAACAAGAAATCTATATCTACATTTTACAAAGACTTAAATTCTTGCTATGGTAACTCTAACCTGATTTATTTTCAAAAAAAAAAAACATTAATCTTGAAATGTCAGTTTAACTATCAAACAGTAAGAGTTATTTTATTTGTGAATGAATAATTTGTATATGAACTCGAAATTGTGTTCCAGTTAGTTTTGTTTTTTTTGTTGTTGTTTATTATTTGAACTGTTTGCTTGTTTTTTGGTCAGATGGTGGATCAGTGACACACAAACTGTACGTTACTTGAATGATAACATTGGTTTAACATTTTTGTTTGATATATTTTAAGCAAATATTTGATAACAATTAAATCCATTTCTGTGTTAAAATAGATAATACAAAAAAAGGAAACATTACCAAAGGCGGTATATTAGAAGTAGGTATCAGTGTCGTAGCTTGGGTTTTAACCGTCCGGGGCTAAGCCAATTTTTGCCGCCCTAGCAATTTTTTTTCTGACAACTTAATTTTTTGCTGCTTTAAAAAATAAATTCCAAGTTAAACAGCTCATTAACAAAGAATTTCTGATGCCATTTTTCTTGAATTAAATGAAGAATCAGAAATATTGGTCAAAGTTTTTTTTACCTTACACATATTTTACAACAGCCCATACAAATTTAATTACAGTTTTCATTTTTTTTTTTGCAGTTTAATAAAAAGTGTTAAACTTACCACAGCTAATCTTATAGATGAGATCAAAACTTCTTATTATTTATAACAATAATTTATTCAAAAATCCACCATTAAAAAATATAAAGAAGTAACAACCCGAATTGATCTGTTACTGAGCAAAACTTTATTAGCTTCTTTTACTTTTTAGGAACTATTTTTGATTAGAATTTACATATCTACATAAGTGTGTCCGAGTTTTATATGCTTTCTCGAAAGATCCGTTCCGTCTGTCTTATAGCGTTTTCATTTGGTCTTTCGGAAAATTGTCCGGAATTCTCCGATCCGGAAAGCCGGAAAGAACAAGTTGCAATATTTTTTTTGATTCTGAAGTTTGTGTTGCTTTGATTAAACAAAAATTTCACTAGAAGTTCATCATCTGCAGGTTTGTTCGCTTAAATATCAATTTTTCAAAAAATAATTTTGAATTTTTATTTTAGATCCAATATTGTTTTTTTTTTTGCAAATTTTCATAAAAAAAAATTCATTAAAATCGGTTCAAAATATAGTCAAATAGTTGAAAATAAAAAAAAGTGGTTCTATGAGAGATACCTACCATTTTTAAACGATAGATCATTTTTTTCCAACAATATGGTAGATTAGATCGTACAGATATTAATTCACACAAAAATTTCAATCCAAATCTTAGGAGCCCTTTTTGAGAAAAATGAGATTTTCAATACCGGTTTTTAAACATTTGTATGGGAGGTACTGTTATTTTTGGTTACATAAGAATAATTTTCTGCTGATAATGTTAAAAAACTACTGGGTGCCAAGTTTAATAAAAATTGACGGAGTCATTTTTGAATTATTAAGATCTCAAAAAAAAAATTTGAAACTTTTTTTAAAAATCCAAAAAAAAATTTTTTTGAAGATTTTGGTATACAAAACTTTTTCAAGCATTTTCCAATAAAAAAATTGATCTTTTATGAGAAAATCGAAAATCAAAAAAATGGTTCTATGGGTGCGGTACAATTTTTAAACATTTTTCGGAAATATTGTTTTTTTTATAAAATAGTTGCCTTTTTGTAAAAAAAATAACTGATTTTTTTTTTAAATCGTGAGCACGTTTTTTCATTTTTTCCTGAAAAAAATTTGTACGGCATGATACCGTTATTTTTGGTCTTTAAAAAAATGTGTAAGGGGAATGCCCAAAAAACGCTAGGTACCAACTTTGAAGAAAATCGACCTACCCATTTAGGCTGCAGCCGAAAGGACAGACAGACGGACAGAATTGTGAGACCCGCACTTTTTTCGACTTCGCTATCATCGTAATGTCAACTTTGATCACAATCCCGAGTTCGATTTATTTTACGAATCCATAATTGCCATATTATAGTACCTTCATACCTCAGGCAGGTAAACAGTTTCGTCAATTTTATGGTTCCGAAAGTAAAATAAAATAAAACACATTTATGAATTAGGATTTGGATCAAGTTTTTTTATAAAAAAAAAAAAACTGAAAAAAAAATTCTTTATTTTCTTTTTATCTCTACTACTTGGGTGAATTAACTTTAATTTTGTTTAATTGATAAGATTTCGCATTTTCTTCACTGATTTAAAATAATTTATTAATATGGATGGATTGATTATACAGTTTCGGACAACAGTTGGGTTAGACGTATAAAATTGAAACAGGGATGTCTCTTTATTTGTATGCAATTCTTCCTTTTTTTCATTTCTCATGATAAGTTAGGTTAGGTTAGGAGGGGCATGCCCAGCTTTGAGGCTGGTGCATACACGGGGGCCTATTGGTCCATTGTGATCTCCTATTGACAGAGATAACACCTAAACTAGTGGTTTACATAGACTGGTTCATTTACGAACCAGCCCGTGCTTTCTATATATTTTCTCATGTTTGCCATTGAGACCTGCGTTAGATCGTTCAGTTCTCCGAAAAACCTGTTTCCAAGGTAACGGAGGCGATTTGTTTGGAGGTTAGGGCAGTCTCATGATAAATTAAACATTTTTACCAAGGTTTCATCGAACATACCATTATTTTCGCAGGATTTTCGTTAAAAATTTTTGATGTGTAAACATCTTTGCTGGCGGTAGGGTATTCTAAAAACGTGAATATTACTTGTAATACGTTACGTGTAAGACATTACGTTATATCGTTCAACAACTCTTGGACGAATATTCATATTTGTACATCTTAACCGAGAGTCCCGATACTCACAATTCTTTTCTTGTTTTACTGAAAATATTCGTCTTCCTGTATAAAAGAGATCATACAGGGCGCTCAAAACGTCCTATATATTTAGCAATGGTTTTTCTCCATGTTTTTGTATACAAACCTCATATTCGGATTAAACACCTCGCATACAAAACGTAAGAAATAAAATCTGCTCAAAATTTGTCTTGGTATAAAAATACAATATTTTACCATAACTAAAATAAATCACATAATTTTATTTTTATTTTTTTTATTTCTCAAAACTGAAAATTATAACTATATATTGAAGATAGATACTGTCGTATTTTTAGTTTAGTGATATGTGAACTACTTTTTCATATATACTTATGTATTTTTAAGTTTGAATTTTCATTTTTCTACTGATGTAATAATATGAAAACAAAAAAAATTCCACAAAAACATTAGCCTTCAACACAACGTCATCGTCGTCGTATTACTTAATAAAAATCTAAGTCAAATAAACAAAACAACATTTAATTAGTAATTTTATGGTGCATACGATGTGCTCATTACCCTCGGTTCGGTATTTCCACGCATGAGTAAGTTATGTTTATCCACATGACGTATGCCTTGAATTGCGTTATTTTCCCAAAAAAAAAAAAATTAAACTTCTGCAAACATATACAGCATGCTCCAACTTTTTCAACTCAGCAAAACTGCACCCGATCAAAATGTTCTAATATGCACCATCATGATACCCCTCACCGCAACTTCTATATACTCTTAGCAGTTGACACACAGATTAACCACCGCATACTCATTTAATAGACATACATATGTATCTTTCTAAATACATACCTAGATACTTACAATTACACTGCGCTGGGTGTAATTACTGCGATAAGATAATTAGGAAGTGTACATGTACTCAAAGGAGGGTGCATTGTTTTGAATGTTTGCTTGCCTCAGGTTAATTATTTTGTTGCATATAAAACTCATAAAGATACACAACACAATATGTATGTAGATGATGAATAATATTCGCTTCTGTGTGTTTTTTTTGTTTGCAAACATTGAGAGCACATCACAACGATGTCAACTCTTGTTTTCTTCTCTGTGATACAATAATTGTCATTATCAGAAACTGTGAAGTAGGTCAAGGTGCTTCAACTTGCTGAATCAAGCTTTTGATGTACATAGATTATAGTCAAACGCTATCTATATACTTGTAATATCTACAAAAGAACGATAAAGGTAGATTTACTAGATAAACAAAAATGTCAAAAATCGGTACCAGCATTTCTATAATAAATAGATAAGTAGGGCGTGGGAAAAATTTAAAATTCTAAATAAGCTACTGGTTGGAAATATCATAACTCAAAGCGTTCATAGGTACGTACATATATCATGTTAAATTATTCCCTGTAACTATACTCGAAGAATATTCAAAAATTCGGAGTGGAAGAAAAGAATCCTTTAAAAACTTAAAATAAAATTTGAGAAAATTGATATCTGGCCGAGAGAATAATTAGATATAATATATTGAGGCTTATAGCTTATTATTTATACAGTTCCTGGTTTCAAATTTTAAGTTGCAATAACTATTTGGAGAAAAAACAAATGCACAATTCCTTAAAGATCAGTAATTTATTTTAAAGGATTGATATTTAACAACATAACAATTAAAAACTAAAAAGGAGGTTGAGTGCCGACCTACACTGATAACTTCCCATTGGTGCCCTTGGAAACCATAGAGACAAGTTATTTTATAATAAAAAAATTCCCAATTCAAGATCTTCGAAGACCTTATCCGATTGTTCAATATGTAATCGAGTGAAGATCAAAAATCAGCTGTTTGTTCTCGAGATATTAGAGACGAAAAACATTTTCAACAGTTTTTAGGAGTTTCTGGTTTTACTTAAAAAAAAATTTGAAATTTTTTTTTTTTAAACCCCATCAATTCTTAGTTACAGCATTGTTAACTTCCCATTGGAAGTTATTGTAATTGGTCCGATTTTTTTTTTAAATAAAACTATTCTGGAGTCTATAGAATTATTTTTTTTCAAGATATTTGAGTCGAAACACATTTTGGAAAAAATTTTTAGTAGTTTTGTTTTACGATTTAGAAAAAAAACTGTCTGAATGTTTCTAACAAATTTATCATATTGTAGTCAATACATCATTGTGTGCAGAATAAAATTAGTCCCGCTTCAAAATCAGTGTTTTTTCTAAAGATATTCGAGTCAAAAAACATCAATTGAATTTTAAAAAAAAAACCTTTCAATTCTTAACCACGCTATTGTGTTTAGAATAAAATTATCACAGAGTGGATAGCATTATTTGTTTTAGAGATATTCGAATGTAAACAGATTTCTAAACAATTTTATTTCTGGTAATTTTTTTTGCTTTAATACAAACTTATCAACTGAATTTTTTTTTAACATTGAAAATGTTTATAGGGTCGTTTTGAGAAAAATATGGTGTTACCAAAATGATTAAATGAACAAATGAATATATAACAAATGAACGAAATGAAATCTAGCGTATAGGGGGCTCAGGATCGAATTTTTGGTTGGTGTTACCAAAGAAAATGCCAAAATGAACCTAAAGCACAATCGATGAATCGTACCTACACGTTGATCGTCGCCAACCGACGAGCTTCAGTGGACGATAGTTGAATTTGTATAAAATCTTAAAATCACTCGATTTGAGCGCACTTAGAAGCCTATTACTCAGGTTATAATTATCGGATGCTTAATATTAAGATAGATAATTAAAGATAAAATGACAGGCTACAAATTTGCATCAAAATGTTTGCAAAAGCTTACAAAATTTCATACTAAAAACGTGAAAGATTGGCTTTTGAGAACTAATTTCATCACGGCAAATGACGTGAGGAACAAGAAAACAAAAAGAAAAAGAAAAAAACGTACCCACAAAGAGTATACATTGCTGTAAGGGTGTTGGCAAGACGTTGGTTGGAGTGGAATGTGTGCAATAAAAAACCACCACTGCACTGTGGCTGGTGGCAAACAAAATTGGCTTCACATCGGGAACAAAAATTTCATCACATTATTGAGTAGGTTAGGTATGTCTGTAAAATGTTATGTTGATTAAATTGTTGCAGGTATTTTGCAAATATTATTCGTAATGGTACGATTAGGTTGGTTTGGTTGGCTTATAACTTCTGTTCTAACAATCGGATATTTAAAATAAAGGTCTTAAAATGAAGGTAAAATATCAAACTAATTTATTCAGTTAAAAATAATTGAAATAACATAAAAGTGTAGGTGAAAAACGTTTAGGTTTAATTCATCAAAATAAATAATTGCAAAAATTGAAAAATTGAATAACAAAATTGGCTTCGCTAACAAAATTCATATACCTAGGTACGTATCTATATTGGTACATACATTATGTATGTAGGTAGGTAGGTAAGTAGAAATGGCGATCACGAGCAACCTAGTTCGTTGACCCAATTAGCGCTAGAGTGCGCCGTTTTGTTACCATAACTCGTTGGACCTGTGGATGTAAATGGTTTGGAATGTCTCAGAATGGCTCAGAGACGTAAGAGGTTTGACCCCTTAGTATGACATTATGTATGTACATTTATATAAAAGCATTGATTTAGATGTTCTGCGGTTGCCTTTTTACTTCTGTACTAATAATCGGATCTTAAAGATTAAGGTTTTTAAATAAGTTAAATAATAGGCTTCAAAATTTTGTGTGACAAAACTTGACTTCATTCTTAATCAATTCGATTGTTGAACCTAGAATATGCACAGAGACCTATACTTGAACCTCTATGATTATAACTTATAACTTTAGTTCTATAAGGGCCAGATGTTGAAGGTTAAGGTATTTAAATTAACATTAATCAGCCAAGAGGTAGGATTAACTTAGCGAAGCAACTTAAATGTAGTAATCGAAAAGGGTTGACTTGGTAAGCTTTTATTTTCTGTTCTAACTATCGGATCTTTGAGGTTAAGGTCTTAGAATTCAAGTAAAATCTCAGGCTATAAATAATAGGTACTGTAATATAATTGAACTTCTTTAATAAACTTATAAAGATTTAGTTCTAATGTTCAGATGTTCAAGGTTAAAGGTAGAAATATAATAGTCGGATGCCGACCTAAGTGGTCGTACGAAACGAAACGAATACAATGAATTCATATGACGTGCCCATAATTGAGTTTTGCTTGTTTCTACCAATTTTTTACTTTTGCTTTGGGAAGTGAAGAGCGCTCACCGACCGCTCCATGCGTAAGTGAACTGAGAGAATTTTCTTCCAACATCTTCCGACTATTACAGTTCTACCTTAAGGTCCTCAAATGAAAAAAAAAGATTCAATTTGGTTGTCAACTCAGCTGTCAATTGTTGCTTTGCTTTTCATATTCTCAGATAAAAGAATACTGCTTAACTGTCAAAACCATTTATATTGTCTTAAGAAATTACACGACTCGAGTTTATTAAATTTATTAAAAGATGAGTTCAAAATGCAAAATATTATAGAATACCTAAAAACAATTAGGTAAATCAGGTTTGCATTGAGTTTGAGCTACACATCAAATTATTTATAAATTCGGTCTCACGTTAAAAAGGGTTCACTTTGATAGTAAATCAAATAACTTGCCTATATATAAATAGTTCAATAAGTTGAGAGACTTGTAAATCAATTTGAGCAAATTTGAGCATATATTTGAATTTCTTCAACATCAACGCCGCGATTAAATAAACTGAACTGAACAACATTAGGGGTATTCCCGATCCGATGTAACTGGTCTTGTATCATTGCAAAAATGCAAAACTGTAGAATTGCTATACCCTAACCCCATTGTAAAAAAAAATACTTTGCACTTTTGCAATGATGCAAGACCAGTTTGCATCGGATCGGGAATACCCCTATTAATTTAACCGCCAACTGGGATTCGACATTAAAAATATCTACATATTGTAATTTCAGACTGAAGAATGGATTCTTAGACATCTTCAGAAGTTTTGGTGCAACTATAGGATACAAATTAGAAATCACCAAGATTATTCCTGTTTTTATTTTATCGAGCTAACACAAGTCATTTTCAATGTCCCCATAGTTACTCTATGAGTGAAATCTGTAAATTTTTTTAAACCTGTCAGTAATTTATTATGACTACCTATGTGTGTAAAATAAAATTCGTAGTAGGCATCATTGTTTGTACTTGCGAGATATCCGAGCCGACAAAAATTTTTAAACAATTTGTTCTAGTTTTATTTTTCAATTTTGTTTGTTGAATTTGTTTACAAGCCCTGTCATTCTTAGGTACAGCATTATGGTATAAAATTATGGCGGAGCCAATGGCATTGTTTATTTTCGAGATATTCGAGCCGAAAAACGTTTTTCAAAATTTTGTATCATATTTTTGTATCAAAAAAAAACTGTCTATTATTTTTTTTTATTCTTTTCAGTTCTTCATTACGTCATTATGTGTAGAATAAAATCAATCTGAAGTTGATGGCATTTCTTCGAGATATTCGAGTAAATGAAATTTTTCAGTTAGTCTTTTAAACCGCTGTAGTAAGAAAACCGCTAATTGAATTTTTTTTGAAAAGCCTTTCTGCACTTACTAACGTTATTATCTGTAAAATAAAATCAATATCTCTGTTTCGTTCTTGAGATACGGTGGACGAAAAAATGTATTACGAATATGTATTATGTCGAAATTTTCGATTTTACTTTCGGACAAATTTAAATAACTTTCAATGTTAGAAAAATTAAAAACACTGTTAAATCCCAGATCAATCAGCTTATATTATACAAGATGGTCAGTCTTAGAAATAATTAAAAGTTTTTTAAATTTTCGTGGCACTTTTTTGCTTTTTTAAGAGCCTGGAGTCTTTTTTGCATGGAATTATTCAGCTTATTTGTGGTTTTTGGGTTAATTTTCAGGTTACTTTTGTTGTAGATTTTGTGTTTTAGAATTTTGCTGTCTAAGAAAGCCCACAAATTTTCAATCACATTAATGTCAGGTGGTAATAGGCCGTGGCGTTATTATTAGCACGTAGAACTGTATAACGCCGCAGATCTTGAATTTGATTCCCAGCCTGTATGCCACCTAAAAACAGAAATGTTTTTCACGGGTTACTGCCTCTTGCGAGGAATTGACAAATCCTCCAAGAGTATCACTTGTCATGAAAAAGTACTTCTCATTTTAGTCGTTTGGATTCGCAGAAAATTGTAGGTCCCCCCGTTCCTGCCAATAACATGCACACAGGATTGGTTGAAAGTTATATGACACTAGGCCCTGGTTATACATGAGCTGTCCTTGCATTCGCCTACAAAAATAAAACTCTCCCAGAAGTTGGAGTTCCAGAGCTAACAAATCTATCAAATATTTAAAATGATAATGAAAATCTTCATAAAAAATTGCATATGGCTGAACAATTACTAAAACTAACTTATTTTCTATGAAAAATTACTGACATTGTAAACGCAATTTTTTTTCTGAATATCCCAAAATGAGGGATATTCACTACGACACACAAAATCCTTCAAAATTCATTGAAAAACGACTATGAATTCTTAATAAATAGCAATCACAGTTATAACAAATAGCTAACTTTTTAGATGGCATAGTTTTTCGAAAATCCCACATATGTATTTGGGCTAAGATCCCAGATTCATTTTTTAAGCTGAAAAACAGCCTAAAAAATTAATTCTTTATTTTTTCCATCAACTGAATTGTGATCAATTTTATTTTGGAACACCCTGTGAAAAATTTATTAGCTATCAAATTCGTTTATACAAAATCCAAAAAATTAAGGACTGTTCTACTTTAATTTCTTTTTCTGCAGTTAATTCTTTTTTCTGAGAAAATCTTACTTCAGTCCCTGACGCCTAATACACCTTTAATTATCTAAAAAATTCAAATACATTTTACAGCCTTACAAATTGCATAAAATAAAAAAAAGTAGAAAAAAGTCATTTAGTCATAATGTGTCGTTCAATAAAATAAATCATGACCTTCTGGGTATTAAAATTTAATACTTTTATGTTAACTTTTCTAAAACCTTTTTTATAAATAAATAGTATTCAAATAACAACATTGTGATTTTTCTATTTCTTATTTTCAGCGTTAAAAACTTTTTCTACACACAAAACAATAAAATGGGCACTGGTCATTGCTTCTGGGCTGTATTTTACTTTGCCTGTCTATGTAGTGCGTCCTTGTAAGTATCTCAATATTTTTTTTATCTTTATTTTTGAGCAATTTTAAAAAAACTTTTGTTCAATTATTTAGCATTAATTTTTAAGTTTTCTAATTTTATTATTTATTTTATAGACAATTTTATTATGTGTGAAAAGCATTATATTTATTTTATTTTAGTTTTATTTATTTTTTTATGAAATATCTGCTACAGGGTGGTATACTGCAAATCAAACACGCAGGCAAATCACAATGTTTCATTTCAAATGTGCTCATTTTTTTAGGATATACTATATATAGCTATATAAAGTCTTAGACTGTCAAGGACTTATAAGATGGCTCAAACGATAGCATCTTAACACAGCGATCACTTTGAAATGCACTGGAAAAAAAAATCATTTTGAAAAAAAAATTTTAATTCCAAATATTTTTGAGAAAGCTTACAAATTAATTAATTTAAAAAAAATTTAATTAAATCAAATCATTCTCGGTACAATTGAATTTTTGTTGTTATATGCTCATTTTGTTTATCAGTTTAAAATAAACAATGGCAATGCCTAGCTTATAATCGATTGAATAAATATATTGCCACGTAGGGGAATATCCTTTTTATCACAATTTACTTTTAAAAAATAATTTAAAAAAAAAACGAACACGAACAGGGTTTTTGAATATCCCACAAATGAGGTGCTAACATCCCTGAAGAGGGGCCCTTAAACAAACTTTAAAAATTCGCCTATGCTGACCAATTACTAAAATAAACTTACCTTTTATGACCAATTATTGCCCTATCAGATGAAGTAGTTTCTTTTCGAATATCCCACAAATGACGTGCTTACATCCCCTGATGCGAGGGACCCTTACACAAACTTTAAAAATAGACCTATGGTGACCAATTTCTAAAAAAACTTACCTTTTATGACCAATTACTGCCCTATCAGATGAAATAGTTTCTTTTCGAATATCCCAAAAATGAGGTGCAATTATTATTATTATGGCTTGTCAATTACTGAAACAAGGTAACACTGTAAAACAAATTACTGACCCTTCATACATATTCTGAATATCCCACAAATGAGGTCCTTACATCCTCTGACATTTAAAATTTTTTTTTAAATGGCCTATGCCTGAGAAAATTTTTGAAACCAAAAACTTTCTTATGAAAAACAAATGAAATCCCAAGAACGAAGTGCTAATATCTTCCACCGGTTGACCTTGAAAAAAACTTTAAAAATTGATAGAAAATCGAATTTTGCTGCCCAATAAATGAAATTGACTCCACTTTTATGACCAAACATTGACCTTTCAGATGGCATACTTCTTCTTTGAATATCCCACAAATAAATTTTTTTATTGTGACTCCATGATTTTAAGTTTAACAAAAATAAACTTTAACTGACTTATAACTTAAACTTACTTCAATTTTGTTTACCAATAACTGACCCGCAAATGAGGTGCAAGCGTTCTCTAATTGTTGCCTTTGATAAATCTTGAAGTATTCATAAAAAATCGCTTGTGGTTGACCAATTAATGAAATTTAATTCTCTTGCATAATTAATTCCTGTTCTTGCAGATAGTGAATTCTTTTTGAATATCCCACAAAAGAGATGGAAAATTTTTTTAGAAATTCTAAGAAAATAGCTGACAAATAACTGAAACCAACTGACTTTTTTATAATTAACTACTGATTTTTCAAATGGTATACTTTTTATTTGAATATCCCACAAATGAGGTGTTTAGATCCTCTAATGAACAACCTTGAAAATAGTTTTTTACAGATTCATCTCCTATGGCTGACTAATAAATGAAACAAACTGTACATACCTTTTATGATCAATTCCCTGAACTTTCAGATTGCATACTTTATTTATTCGAATATCCCGAAAATGAGCTGGTGAGAATTGTTTTGACCTTAAAAAAAAATTTGAAATTCATCAAAGTCGTTTATGGGTGAACTATATTAAAACCAGCATGACCTTTTATGATCGACCAATTACTGACTATTTGGTGCCATATCTTTTTAACGAATATCCCACAATGGGGTTCGAAGATTCCAGACCCCTTCATTAATCTGAAAACACACCGAAACAGTTTCTATTGCGATTTTTTTTTAAATGTACATGTACGTCACCTTTTATGAAATTTTGTAGCGAATAAATTTTATAGCGAATATCTCATATATGGGGTTCAAAGATCCCAGGCCCCTACATTAATCTGAAAACACACCGAAACGGTTTCTAATACGATTTATTTTTTTTTTTTCAAATGCTCATGTACGTTTAACATCCCAAAAGGTTATAAGGTCCATAACATCTTATAGGTTCAACAACAGCTAAATTCAATTTCTTATAATATTTTTAGGCTAACTTATGGATTTCACTTAAGTGGCAAATAATTTATTCATCGATTAAGCAAAGGAACCACCAACCATCATTTCAAAACACTGCCACTAAATATCACCCCCACCACCACCACCTCACCCCACCACTATACCACCACCCACAACCACCACCACCACCAATACCACTACGTCTGTCACAATTCTCTCTTATCACAATAACATCCACAACTGCTTCTCTCTCAAAAACCACAAAATCGAAATTAAATTTTCGAATAAAAAAAAAACCACCATCAATTCAAAAAGATTTTCAATTCCATTAAATCACGTATTTCACGTTTCAACCATTTCAGAGCAAATAATGCAAAAATAAATTTCCGAGAAAAAGAGAAAAAAGTTTTGGATCAAATTTTAGGTGCTGGAAAATATGATGCCCGTATCCGACCATCCGGAATTAATGGAACAGGTAAAGATATTACATTTCGTACTATAAATTCAAATAAAAAAAAAATGAACAAAAATACAAAAAAAAAAATATTCCCTTTTATTTCGGCATCATCGTCGCCACCACCACCGCTGTCGTTCTTCAATTTATATATTTGCTCTTCGCCAAAAAGTGTGGTGCGATGATTTATATTATATAAAACGAAACGACAATGAATTAAATTTATAATAAATCGAAATGAAACATTTTTACACATATTAGTTTTTATATTATAATATATAACTGAACTCGTATTTTATAAAATATTTGTATATGATTTTAATTTTTAATTTATAATATAGCGACTTTAGATTCTTTATATGCATCAAATTATTTTATTTTATCATTTTAATATATTTGAATTTTAAGGTTATAAATAATTAGGAAATGTGCGTTCAATGGAAATTTAAACTTTTTTTCTTAAAATTTGGGAAGGGGAAAATAATAATTCAATAAATGGATTTCATAGAGAGATTTATTTTTTGTTTGCAAAATTTAAGTTTAAAAATGATTATTATTCATTTTAGAATTTCAAGAATTACGGTTAATATTTTAGAAAAAAAGATTTAATGCGCGGGTATATTTATTATTAATTTATTTAAAATAATATGCTTTTACTCTGCATACATTCAACTTGGATACATATTGAAATAAGTTCGACAATTACTCGATAAAATGTTAATTGTTTCTTAACAGTCTTGTCAGGAAGTACCTACTAGGAAATATAATATTTTAATGGGGTTGGCGTAATAGTAAGTGTGTCAGACTGTCATGTACTCATGTTACACAGTGGTGGATTTAAGGGTCTCTACTTTCTAGCTGGACCTAATTCGAAAGTAAATTTTTTTCGAGAATTTTTTTTGTTTAAAATTCAAAAAATGCATTTCTAAAACCTCAGTTGTTGTATCGTTTTGGTAGTTGACGCAAATTGGTGATTTAAGTATCACGAGGGAATCAAATCTAATTTTCAAAAACATCAGTATTTTTTAGCAAAGCGGGACAGTTTCTTAAATATTTTTAAATCTTTTTAACGAACTTTTAAAACATCTTATATGGGATTGAAAAACTTGCATCAAAACTTAACATCAGCAATGTGCGTCACTTAACGGTATTTAATAACATTTCTTTTATGTATATATAAATAATTTGGCTATATCCAGGCAGTAAGAATGGAACTTCTTCATATCAATTTTTAAACTAGATAAAAAAAGAGTTTTTAATACAATCAAGAATCGCTCAATAAATCTTATTGGTCTTATTTATAAACGTTGTCTAACTTTAGACAACTGTCCAACTTTGGAAAATGTGTTCAAAAACCTTGCTTATTGTTGTCTTATAGCTACCTAACTCAGACACAAGAGTAGATTTGTCTTAACCGTGAATAATGTGATACTTATTTTTATTAAATAAAGCATATTTCCACCAATTTGAAAATAGTTAGACAGTGTCTAAGTAGACAAAATCTAATAAATACGACTGAATGTCTACAACCCAATTCTTTCAACAGTATTAACTGGGTCTTTAAAAAATGTATTGGCAGTATATTTTCATTTCATCGTTTGTAATTCCTCCATCATGTTTTGGAAAATCTACCAGAATTTACCTATAAATCTCAGTTTATATTGCAAAAATATTTTTCTATTTCTTGCATGCCAATTTTCACTTTCGATTTTTTGGTATCAGGAGATTTTTGCAAACAACATTATCCCATTAGCTTATACCGAGCACTCCAAAAATAGGAATAAATTAAAAATACTTAAAATGTAGGCTATAATATGTAATTATTTCAATACACAGGGTGTCCCGAAACTCAACGTCAAGCAGGGACCGGGTGATAAAATAAGTTATAGCTGTTCGTGTCGATTTTTACAGAACAATGTTGGCGAAAAATATTTTAAGTACCTTAAAAGTCATTCGTTTTTGGTTTCAAAAGTAAAGCTAAATAAAACCCACACAGCGATACATTTTTGATGAAAATTTTATTTCATTATAAAGTTTGTCCCTTGCCATTAAGTGTGGAAAATAATATCATTAAAATTACCGCCTCGAGAAGATTCGCAGCATTTGAGGTAATTTTTAACCACTTTTTCGTACATTATAGGCGGTATCTCGTCCATAACTTGAGTAATTTTGGTTTTAAATGCGTCTAGAGTTCGGGTATTATTCGCATAAACACGGCGTAGACCAACAGAAAAAAAATCTAACGGTGTCAAATCGCATGATCTTGGTGGCCAATTGAAGTGGCCAAAACGTGAAATTACGCGACCAGGAAACTTCTCTCACAATAAAGCCATAATTGGTCGTGTTGTGTGGCTTGTTGCCTCGTCTTGTTGGAACCAAATATCATCCAAGTCATAATCTTCAATCACCGACCAAAAAAATTGAACTATATCGCTCCGAATTGACTGTAACCGTCTGCCCATTGGCATCTTCGAAGAAATACGAAACAATAACAACTTTCGACCATAGAGCACCCCAAAAAGTCACTTTGTCTGGATGCAATGGCACTTCTTCGATCACTTGTGGGTGTTATGAGTCCTATATTTGGCAATTTCTTGTTTTTACATACCCACCGAGTGAGAAATGTGCATCATCGCTGAAGAAAAAGTTGTTCGAAAAATCAGTGTTTATTGTCTGTTGTTCGAAAACCCAAGACCCAAGCGTATCTATAGCATTGTGAATGGTCAGCAGGCTTCAATTGTTGCGGAATTTGAACTTTATAAGAATAGAGATGCAAATCCAAATGCAAAATACGCCATAGTGAGGTTTACGAGACGTTCAATTGCTTCGAACGCCAGGAAATGGATAAATTCGGATCATCAGCAACACTTGCACTTGCAGCATCAATATTTTCGACTGAGCGTGCATTACGATGACGCACAGTCCTTACGACCCTTACGACATCAGTAACGCTTCCACTCTCTTCATATTTTTCCGACTGCTTGCGAAAGCGACCATAATCATCGCGTAATGTGGGAAAAGAGGCTGCGTTTGAATCACCACTTTTGTAGTAAGTTTTAATAACTCATTGTTCGATTGTTTAGCGATCCATTATCTTAAATGGCAAATATTATAAAACTTCAAATGACAGCTGGGTTTAACAGGTGTCAAATGCCAGAGCTACCAACTTGAAACCACGAAATAAATGACCCCTTATTACGAGATAATAACTAGCACAATTTCCACAACACTTATCGAGTCCAGGGTAACTCAAAAGCAAACTATTGTGGCAACACAAAAGCGTAACGAACGTAGATCGTTATAGCGTTCCATATGTAATGAAGAAATTTGTACAAACTCGCAAGAAATTTCACTACCAAACAGACCAATTTTGAACAACTTATTTAAAAACTGACTGCGTACTACGTGAAGAATGGCTTAGTTCCAAAACGTCAAACAAAAAGTTTTGATGCGGGGGCATTACACCATTCATGCGCATGTCGAACGCATCCCGGATGCTTTGCATATACATTTAACTTTGCATTAGTTTGAAATTTCGGTACGAACTGCAGCTCAAAATGAAAGAGCGGTTAGATATCGTTTTTCCTTTTTTTTTTCTTAAATTGATTTTATTCGAAAAAAAAATAACAATAGAAAACAAACTTACTTCCCTCGAAACTCCTTATCGTTGTTTCATTTTCTGTTCAAACGTCAAATTGTTAAATGAAAGCATCCAAACAAAATAAGATGCGTTTGCTGCTCAGTTAATGCGCATCGCTGATGTTTGTGATGCGTTTAGAAACTCATGACTTTGTAATAATTTTTTACTTTCGGAACTCATGACCGCATCAACTACGCAACTGAAGCGTTCCGAAACTCAAATAATATCTCCGTTTGAACTTATGTATCCAAGTTGAATGGAGTTAAAGAGTAAAGCATTTTTGTAAATTGTTTGTACAGAATTTAAAATACAAATTGCCTTACAGTTTCATTAAACAAACATATTGAGATAGAAACAACAATGAAACTCAACGCAATTTACTTTTTTTTTGTAAATAGAAATGTGTACAGTGTAAGATAGATCTTCTTTCACATTAAAATTTCATAAAAGAAAATTATTTTTTTTTTAAATCATCAATTTAGAAAAAAAAATTCAAAATTAAAATAAATAACATTTAAAGCAATTTTGTTTGTTGAAAAAAAAATTTAAAAAAAAAAACTTATATTGTAGTTCCACATTAAAATTTTGTATATTCTAATTAAAAAAACAAATAAAAACATCTACCAACAAACAGATGGCCCTGCAATAGTCAGAATCAATCTTTTCGTTCGAAGTATAATGACGATTAGTGACATTAAAATGGTAAGTCCATATACGGAATTATTGAATTGCGCCTTTAAATTCAAAGCCATCCTCAAATTAATAAAAAAAAAAATACCAAAAACCCAAACCAAAGTTAACTGCTAAAAAAAAATCGTTAATTAAAAAAAAAAAAAACAATTTAGTGCCTCCATTATTTTCCATAAATAAAAATTTATTTAAAAACCATTTACATATTATATATGCAAATAAAATAATAATTATACTTGCAAGAAACATAAATATAACTTTGTTTTTTTTTTTTTTTTTATTTAATATTTAAATTAGTCTAGAATGCAATTGAAAATTCTATTTAACCATTGATTGAATAAAATGCAACTTAAATTATTATCCCTGAACATTAATATAACTATTTTAACTATAGCTGTCATTGCATCAATACATTTCAAATCCAAACAAACAAAAACAGTTAATTTAAAAAAAATGAAATAAATCGAATAATATAATTATTATTAGAATTAATACAAATATTTCATTTCCAAAAGAAATAAAAAATTCCATTAAATTCCCGAATTTTTTATTTTATTGAAATTTCACAAAGATTATAAAAAAAATTATGGAAAGTATTAAATTGGCAATAATTACAAAAAAATTGAAAACAAATCTAAAGGAATTTATTTCAAGATCAAAAATTGGCTTTTCGATTTTATTTGTTTTTGTTAATAATAATAATAATATTTTTTTTAAACAAAGTACCTATTCTTCTCATATACAAAATCATTGCAACTTACATAAATTTAATTGTTATGGTTGCGAAATAAAAATTCCATTACATATTAAAACAAAAAAAAAATACTGTTGAAATAAATTTAGTTTTTAACTTTAGCAAATTACATAAATATTTAATTTTTTTTGTTTTAGTTTTTGAATTCAGCCAGTGGTGTTTTTTTTTTTAATTTTTCTTTTCTTTTTTTTGTATTTGAATATATGTAGCTATATATACATTTATTTAAGTTTGCTTTGTAATTTTAACATTTATAAAAAAAATTTACATTTCTGTAAGTTATTTGTGTTTTTTTTTAACATGATTTTTTTTTTATTTGGAAAATATTTTGTTAAGATTTTATGCAAATATTAATATTTTTTTTTACAAAAAAGAAAATAATAAAAATAAAATATTTTGTGCCAACGAACATACACCTTTGTTATAGATATGAAATTTTGGCTGTGTAAAATTTGCACTTAAATGCACATATATTATTATCTATATGGGTAATTTTTAATTGGCTGTTAATTATGATATGATAAAATTATGTTATTTTAGCCAAAGGTATATGTTTCATTTAATGAAATTATAGAACATCACGATTTATGTTTTTACGAGTATACATACTTAAATACATAAATTAAGTGCGTATTTTTTGATGACTTAAATATTTAAATCATATATACATATTATGGAGTTTTATCATTGAGTTAATAATAAGTTAAGAATTAGATTGAACATATCCCACTAATTTCAAAATGTCTTATACATTGATCGTTAGTGCGTATTACCTTGAGGAATTGACAAATTCCTCCTTCATTGAAAAGTACCTCTCACCTTAGTAATTCGGATCCTTCATAAAATTATAGGTCCCCACCGTTCCTGCCAGAAACGCATACAAATAGGCTCCCAGATGGTTCTGTCCGAGGTGTCGCGCAACAAAAGTTATATTTAAAAAACAAAAATTTGATTTTTTTACCTGTAGCTGGGTATATATTTTTTAGATAAATTTGTATGGAAGCCAAATTTTAGCGTGATATGATCGTGAGGATTTAATCAAAAGCTTCAATTGCCTCGAAAATGCCGTTAATAAATTTGGATATAATTTAAGTAAGAAGTGTGAAACAATAATCGCCAACATAAAAATAAAGACTAAAACTTCGAAAAACAGATTTCAAAAACTGAAAAAGATACAATTTTAAAGAAAAAATAGCATTTCAAAGTTTAAAACGTCAAAACATAAGATATGAATCAGAAAAGCTTGCCAAAAATATTGTCAAAAAGACTGAGAACGCATTAAAATTCAAAAGTAAAAATAAATTGAATAAATTGATTTTATAAAATTGGGGGCCAAAAGGACGGGGCCGCCCCCAAAAAATCGATTTTTTTTTTGATTAATATATTTGATTGGTCTATTTTTGAGCAATTTATTGACTACTCTTTAACTTTTTTTGACCGCCCAAAAAAAGTGGAGCGCCCCTGGAAACACAATTATCTCAAATGACCATCCTTTAGAATTGTTGGTTGGAAAATGGTTATCTTTCGAAATTCGAAAAAAAATATTTTATGAGGAAAAAAAAATGAAAAAAAAGTATCGAATTTCTTTTCAAAAATAAAAAAAAAATGTATCCACGGGGAGGTCAAAAAAAGTTAAGGGGTGGTCAAAACATGGTCATTTAATTGGTCATCTTTTACAAAAATATCAAAAAATCAGACACTTTTTGAAGTCAAGTTAACATAGACGTATTATATGTTAAAGGTTTAAAATTTAATTTGTTCTCAATACGAATTTTGACCAAACGTACGTGCCTCTGAATGGCAAAACAGTTTTAACTGCAAGTGAAGCTCAGGAAGACTTTATGAAGTCGGGTTGGGTTCGATATCCCGCTTTTTAAAATCCCGGTTTTAAATCCCGCTTTTTATAATCCTGTATTTTAAAAACCCGCTTTTTCAAGATCCCGCTTTCTATAATTGCGAAATAAGTTCCAACGATTTTAATAAACAGTGAGGTATTTATGAGGGGCATGCTCTATTGTGAGCAAAAACAAATGTGTACAGTAAAAATCAAAAACACACCCACATATTTTCTTTTATTCGAGTAATTTTTTTTTTTTTTAATTTACACGTTATAATTTTGGGATTTTGAAAACCTGGGTTCCGATACGCTCCCCTTTAGATTGGGTCATGGCGACATGAAGAAGATGGCCAATCAAAAAATGGTAAGTGGTGTAGAACACTAAAGGGTCAACGTAGATAGTAAATTTTGCGAATGATGTGTACTTGAAAAGTAATCAAAATTACCATTTCTGCAAAAATATTAAGGTTATGGGGCCAACTAGCTTCAACCATCGAATCGATTTCTGAAGTTTATTCCTAGCGAAGTTTGTGGACCAATGCCTGTTCCTTCACATGAAGGATCCAAATAATTATTTTTTCAATTTTTCAAGATTTTTCAAGAGCGACAACTGTTTACTGCATTGAACGAAAAAGTTTTTTGAAAGTGCAGAAGCCCTAAATGGCTATAAGGTTGCAAAGATAAATGCAGATAACGGCGGTGAATAAGTTACAAACAGTGGCGGATCCACATGGGGGGGATTTCGGGTCTGGAGCATTTAACACAAAATGCATAATTTTTTAACTAAGCTGCCGAACTTTATAGAAAAGTAAGTATTTCGGAAACGGTTATTTTTATAAAAAAAAAGTCTGTCAATGTTTTTTGTAGGAAAATTTCCAAGCTACAAATTAGTCTGTAACATTTTTTTTGTACAACTTACCATTTGGGATTTATTCCTGAAAAACCATTTTCGGGAGCCTTCAACCCCCCGTTAAATTGTTGGTGGCGCTCATATTGATGGTGACTTTCGACAGTTTCTTAAGAATGGCTTGAGAACGCTCAATACCAAAATCCAGTTTTCCGGGCGATTTTTTCCGAGTCAAATGCTTTATTGACTGGACTAACTGCCACTTTTTTATTTTTTTTAAAACACGGTTGTGCTACCATATGCCCGACTTATGCTGCCATGTGCCGTACAAAAAATCGTACTAAGCGCAAATTGGTTTTTAGAGGCTAGCTATTTTTTTAGCTTGAAGTAAGCACAGAAACTATTGATTTTGAAGAAAAAATGTGGTATATTGTGCTCAACTTGTGCTGCGATGTTCTGTAAATAATTTTGAAAAATTAGCAAATTTCCAAATTTTGAGTATGAAATTTTTTCCAAAATTAAGTTTTACTAAAAAAAAATATTGCATATTTGCAAGTTTAACGACCGAACGCAAATGTTGCGTGAAGTAAGCGCCACCATTTGAGTTGTATTGTGCTCAACTTGTGCTGCCATGTGCAGTAAATATTTTTTTTTAAATTCCCAAATTTGAAAATCTTACGCACGAATTTTTTTTTCAAAATCACGATTTTTCAAAAAGTTATAATTGCTCTGTTTGAAGCTCAATTTGTGCTGCCATGCAGCGAAAAATAAAAAAATCGCATAATTGCCACTTCTTCGGCCAACCAATTTTTAAAGTGAATTGAGCAATATTAAGATCGACATTTTCGATGGCCAAGTTGAGCACAATACAGCAATAGTTTCGTGTGGTGTGTTGTGGAGTGCTTTGTTGTGTCGCTGACTATGCACAATCAGGAGTGTTGTATTGCAAACTGTCTTATTTGGCTAACTTATTATGTTTCGCCAAGAAGATTGTCTTCTCTTTCCCTCTTAAAGAAAATTGGAACATAATGGCAAATATTTTTTTACGCATGTATACATAATATGTAAAACTGTAAAAACAAATTCGAGCGATAGCGATACACCACACGGGATAGGTGTGGTTCCGGCTTAAATTGAATCATGTCCGAAGTGCTTAAGATTAAGAGGAAGCTAAAGTTACAAATGGCGGGAGCCTATTGAAGCCATATGCAGGGTTGGCCGAATTTACTACACTACATTTTCTACATCATTAACTACGCGTATTTAATTGAATAAACTACACGTATTATTTCCTACAAATTGTTACGTTTGCTACATACATAGTAAATTTAGAGAAATAATCAAATTTCAATAATAATTTGAACATTTTAACTCAAAATTCAAAATTCGAAGTGACAGCTGACATATCATTTGACACTACGTTTTCTACAATTTGTTTCATTAACGACATTTAACTAAGTTTAACTACATAGACTACATAAACTAAGTAGCAAATGTAAAAGTGACAGATCGGCCGTCTCTGGCCGTATGTCATAAATAAATTAATAAAGGTCACTCCTTAAGAGAGTATGTCAAACATTCAAAAGTAATGAATTTGATAGCCTTTTCTATTGGACAGTGGGCAATGAAGAATCTTCTGAAAAGAAGAATAATGCTTTTGCTTTAATAAAGCTCTTCAACAAATAGAAATATTCATCTATCTCTTTTTTTATTTACAAACTTCAAAATCAACAATTTATAGAAAGTGACATTTCTTTTTTTATTTTTAAAAGAAAGTTCTGGCATTGTGTGCGATAGTACAATATATATTAATAACAAAATTATTTGTATTTAAATTTAACGTTAAATATCAGAATTGAGAAGAAATAAGATAATAAGATAATAAGATAATAAGATAATAAATGCCTTTTAATTTCATTATGCAATTTTACATCTGTCAGTTTCCAAAAAGTGATGGCTGTCACTCATGGCATTTCGATTGGTTGTCCAAAGTAGCTTCGACACTTGAATGCTTCTAGTATCGATTCCGCAATTTCATTGCACGTCTATAACTCAATGATAAAACGCATCATATTAAGTTAAACTCAAAAAATATGCAACTTCAAAATAATTATAGCAGTTTTTTTTTGTTGCTCTGCATTGTGTTACTTTAATAAAACTTCTACGTATAAGCATGAGAGTTTAAATAACAGCAGCATATTTTTTACAACACATCTTCAACCAAACAAAAAAAAAAAACCTCTCAGTCCATCGTAAAGTTAAAAATTAGAATGAGCCCTGTCAAAAAGCTTTTTCTAACCACACCAATGCATATATTCAAATCCAAATAAATTCATTCTTTTTTTTTTATTTATTTGTATTGAACTTTATTCTGTTATTAATTTTAATTTAACTTTTTAAATTTTACTATAAAATGCTTTGGTTATTTTTGTATCTAAAATATAAATTTTAACTAGGATTTTATGCTACATATTTATTATTTTTTTCTTTGTAATTTTTTGTAAAATATAATATTATTGTATATTCAACACAAAATAGAAATTAAGGGTAAGAAATAATAACTTTTTACTAGGGTAGACGTTTTTTACTTATATAGTAATATTTATTTAAAAATATATTTAATAATCAATTTTTGCTGCTACGGAAGGTTTTTTTTTTTGTACCTATACGAATTTACATAATGTATTTATGATCATCTCAACGATATGAACAGAAATCTACAAAAAGCCAAAAAAAAATCTAACTTCTATTGAACAACAAAACTACAGAAAAAATAACAAACAAAACAAAAACAAAAAAAAAAATATTTTAAATCAAAATTCTAGAATTTTCTTTATTTGAATTTCTCTGTTACAATTTTTCTACGAATACAGATGGCCCCGCTGTCGTGCGCGTCAACATTTTCGTTCGAAGTATATCAAAAATCGATGATGTTACAATGGTAAGTCCGTTGATAGTGTATCAAAAAAAAATACAAAATGAAAATCTGTAAATCTAAATAAATAAAAAAAAAAAAAAACAACCAATCTTTAAGAATCTGCAAATAATTTCGTATATATAAAAAACATAAAACAATTTTTATATATATTAAAAAACTGTAAAATATATTATTTCAAATATATTTTTAGTGAAGAGCTAATTTTTTCGGTAATTGCTTCAATCACCATTTATATACTTCGCAACAAAACTAACAAAAAAATTTTATATCTACCGCATCGTATTTGTAAATTTATTTATATATAAATTGAAAAATAAATCGTCTATATAAGAATTACATTAATTTTGTGATTGCATAAATTAATGTGTTTAAAAAAATCATCTTCGCATTTCGGTTATTTTTTTTTTAACTTTTTAAACATATATAGGTGTATGTTTTTTCTTTAAATTAGAAAAAGAAGACTTTCGTTTAAGTCTGCTTGTGAATGCTGTAAATAAAAATAATGTTTTAATTTAATATTTTAAGAATAAAACTTGTACAGAAAAGTCACCGTTACAAAAAAAAAAAAATAATAATAATATTAAAATGCAACACAAAAGTCACGTAGAGAAATTGTAAATTATCCTAGTAGCTATGTATTTCTAACTGTCTTTAAATATCGAGGGCTTTGAGAAATTGTTCAATGAAGACTTGTCAAAATACAATGTTATGAACAATGGTTGTACCTAATTTTTTTTATATTTACAAATTCAAACCCACATGTAATAGAGCTTAATTCAAAAAGGATGTTAAATTAGAAAAAATTCAAATGTTGGAAAAGTAGGTGTGAGGATTTCCATAAAAATTACACGTCATACTTTAACTCGAGAGATCTTTATAACAATTACATTCACATCTTTCTAGTGAAGGTGAAATAACGTCAACATTTAAATTAACAAAAAATGGGTGGGGCAGTGGGTGCTGTAGTGTTCATAACAAAATAGGTAGACGTGACAACACGCTTAAGAGACTCTTAAGTGAAAAGTGTTTCAAAGTTTAACGATTTTTAAACTCAATTATATGAAAATTAGGCGTGGCAGTGGGCAGATTTAACTAAACTTATTTTCCCGACCTTCCCGTCGCTTATTAAAACAAACTCTGAAATTTTCAACTCAAACTGATTATCGATGCGCGAAAACATAGAAGACGAACACAGCAACAAACACAAACAAAGTTAAGAAGAAAGATAATTACACTAAATTTACATTAAAATATACATTTATGATAAGTATTTTATTTTGCACATCTGACTGACTGACTATTTACAACAAGGCGACTTCTAGCAACGTTTTGTATGCATTTTAAATTTGTAAAACAGAAGTTAATTGATAAAAATTTAAAGGTCTGTCGCAAAAAGGTGTTTTTAAAGTTCTGATTATTTATTTTACACAAATTGGAACAGGGTCATATAATCTTGAAAAATTTATTTGTGGATTTATAAACCGTTCAGATGGGAGCTTTTTTACGCTGTCCCAACAGTCGCAGGCGACACTACAATTGCCTATCTTTTAATAAGAGGATACTAATCGATAGCTTTAGTACAGACATTAATAAAACCGCCTATCCAACAAGTTTTTCTTGTTTACTTTATTTAGATAGTGCATTTTTCCGGTTACATTGTAAGCTAACTATACCTTATCCCATAACGAATTTCTATGAGTGTGATATCAAATGAAAGCTAATGCTGGCCTTTTTAGGAATCCTGTGGTCGGACAGACTTTTGTTGGTCGTTGATGCGATTAAGACCTTTTTTTTACTTTGCGTTTTACATTTTAAGAATTTTCGAAAACAAAATAGAAATGCTGATTCAAATTAGCTTTTAACGGCCTTTAGTCTACAAAAATTTGGCGTTTCGTCCCGGCGATCTCACTTGGACTCATCAGTTGACTAGTGAGAGCCTTTGTCAATACACAATTTTTTGTTAAGTTCAAGCTATTTTGAATCAATAATTCAACAAGTCCAAATAAAATAATGCTAAGTCTTCTACTTGGCTGATGTATTTCAGTAGATAGTATATAGAATTTTTATTATTAAAAAAGCCTTCTTATAAAAAATAGAAGTGGTTAAGGGCGCTTAATATTTGATATGCATGCGAGAGTTCAGGGGGGTCATTCCGTAACTCGATTATCGTCAGGCGATATCGTTTGAGCGGTATATAGTGTTGTTTTTATTGGCTTCACGTAAGTCGATAATCGTCGAAACAAAACGAAACAAAATTTTCTTTACAAAAAAAATAATAAAAAGCTTATTAGTAAAATATGTATTATAAAATTGGAGTGTTTTTCTTTAGCAGTAGATATTGATAACAAAAATGTTTCGGTGAAGCAATTTTCGCGCGGTATTGGTAGTCTGTCCAGACATTTCTCCATGTGCTAATGCTCTTTGTTGTACGCCCATCGGCATACAGCTTTGCAACAAACACTAAAAAGGCATTTTATTGACAATTATGACAGCCAATTTGACTTTTCAACTACAGTTTGAGTTTCTGAAATGTACCAAATGCTCTCAAACTGCGAACGATAGACGAGACGATAGTGGTCGAGTTACGTGAATGGACGATCTCGTCGACGATAATTGTTTAGAAAATTACGGAATGACCCCCCAGAATTATGAAGCTTAATGTTAATGTCCGCACATTACGTGAAGTGTGATACGAAATTAAAAAAAAATCTCTTCAAATCGTTGACCAGTCAATTTTTGCTGGAAACTCATGTAAAAGAGGACTAAAAAAAGATTGGGTATGGCATGTTCACTACTGAAGTTAACCTTATTTCAAAATTACCCAAAATGCATATTACATTATAAAGTGAAACAATTGAGGGTTTCCGAAAAGCAATGGGAATTTGTTAGAGTATTTTATAAAGCTAGGGTACTATTAAATATTTTAAAATTGTAAGATTCAATTCTACGATTCTGCAAGAAATACCTAAATTGGATTGTTTATAAAGTAAATACAATTTATTTCCAAGTCTAATGCCAAAAATACAATTAATTTAATGCCAAAACAAAATAATTCGCAAAAATAAATATAAAGTGACAGTTAATTCTATGGCAGTATCGTTAGGTCTGTTTGTTTACTTTATCAAAAAACCGGTAGATACAAAAAGTCACAATTTCTTTCACTTCCCAAAAATTACAAAAAAATTACATTTTGACGAAAACTTTATTTTTAAAATTTCCTATAAGAGTACTTTAAATTTGGAATAGAGCTTTTGCTTTTGTGGGCTGAAGTAGACAAACTTCAATTTTTTTGTAAATTGCTCAAAAAATAATTGTTTTTTGGGATAATGTTTAGAAACAAATTTTGTCTTCTAAAATTCTAAACAAAAATAAATAAATATTTTTCGTAAGAGCAATAGATTTTGGGAAAAACACACCAAAAACACAACCTAATTTTTCTAAAAATCTTTTACATTTACGACCAAAATTATTATATTATTTCGTAAATAGAATTACATATACAATCACAATTTTCCATACAAAAGTATAGTTTTTGAGAAATTCACAAATTTTTTCCCTTTCACACTCTTATGGCCTTTTCGATTGGTGTCAAAATGACAGTTCCTATTCTGTAAAAAAAAGGGAATTAGGTACTTCTGAATTTGATGTCAGAATTGAAAACACAAATGTTCACACAAAGCGGCCGATTGTAGCTATTAGACAAAAATCTTCTTCAAAAGAATGATCTAACAGATGATAGTTGCATAACCTAAAATCAAACAAAAAGAATAAAGAAAGGGAATTCCCTTTTTAAAGAAAAAGTCGTAAGATAAGTGCTGCCAAATTTTTCAATGAAACTTAAAAACGAATTAGATTTTTTAAAGATAGCGTAACAACTTGCTGCAAGTGTAAGATTTTTCTGGTATGAAAAAATTATGGTCTTGAAAAAAAGGTCTGAGTTCGAATTTTATTACAGAGTTACGAGTGTATTACAATAGTAGTACAAATAGGACTACAGTACTAAAGTAGGAAGTACTTTTTTCAACACTGGTCACAGCAATCCCTTAAATCATTCACCAGTAATTAATATAATTAATCTTGATGTAAAGAAAAATTGAATTTAAACAGATTGAAATAATAAGCTACTAGAATAATAAACAATAATTTTTATTTAAACTTAATACACTTGTATAAAATTTTACAAAATTAATACGATTCTCCTGCTTCATATTTATTCTTCAAGTTTTCAAACAAAATTTTACAAGCTCTTCAAAATATGTACATCGCGATCGGTACTATCTTCAAAAAAAAAAAAATCAACAATAACGACAAAAATATTAGTCCCTTCCAAAAATAATAATAATAATAAAAAAAAATATAACTGTCTGCATTAATAAATGAAAATATAATTTTCCATCATAATTAAATAAAAAAAAAAAAAGATACTTTTTTCCAATTTGAAAATTTGGATGTTTTGACGTATATATAATTAATAATTGAGAGAAAGTTCCTTTTTTTTATTTAATTTAATTTATGTCAATATTTATGTTTTAGAAACATTAATATAATTTAAATTTAATATTCAAGCACATATTTGATACAAAATTCATAGAATTTCTGTTTTATTTATTATTTATGTTCGAATTGGATTTAACGCATTTGCATTGTAAATTAAAAAAAAAAAAAAAATTAAAATACTTTCATTCTGTTGTATCGAAATTGATTTTTATTTTGCATTTGAACTAAAATTATACATTGTTGGTTTAATTTTATGTTTATGTTTTTATATATAAATATATATATATGTTACATATAGGGCTTTTGTGAAATGTCTTTTTGGATCTCTCTTATAATAATAAATAAAATAATCTAACAGAAATATAATAATTTTTTTTTTAAATATCATACAAATTTGCCAATCGATTTTTATTGTATATGGCATCTATATAGTTTGAACAAAATATTAAAAATTAAAAACAAAACTATTAAGCAATATAAGCAATAAGTGTATGTTCATATATTATTTTATTTAAACTTATTGAAAAAAAAAATAATAAATAATAATAAATATGTGTAATAAATAATCTTTTTTAAAAGTTTTATTTTTAAATCAATTTTTTTTAAATGATGGTATAATGTGTGCTTTAGTCGTACAAAATAATAATAATAATATACATTTCAGTGTCTTTCTCTCCTTTTTTTACTTTGACTTAAACAAAAAAAAAAAAAACAATTTTAATTTGTTCGTAAAGTATAAAATATAATAATATACAACTTCTTTCGTACTCTATTATCAGTCTTGTATTAAGAGGAATTCATTTTTGAATGTTTGTGTTTATATACTTCTTTAAAATTTCTTATTTATTATAATATATTTATTTTTGTTATATTTTTATTTATTTGTATTTATTTTTAAATCAATTTTTATCAACAAAATTAAGCTTATAACAAAATTTGGGACAGAATTAATTTATTTTTAGACGATATTTCGAAATTATAGAAACGGCTTAAAAATTAAATCGTATATACATATCTAGGAATCTATTGAATCTACTTTAATAAAAAGCAAACAAAAGGAATATTATGGTGTGCTATGTAAATATGTAATAATAATTTGAGTTAAAATTAACTTGAAATTTAACTTTTTTTTAATTTTAGCAAATATTATCATAAAAATTAAATCTTTTATTAAATCAATCAAAACTATACTATAGTTTCATCATCTATTTTTAAACATGCACTTATTATTTATTATGTATTTGTTTTTTGTAGCGAGATCCATGTAGACATTTTTTCAAATGAAAAAAAAAAATATAAATTTTTATTTCAGTTATTATCATCAAATCATCTTTTACGTTCTGATGTTTAAAGTTTTTTTTTTTTAATTAATAACATATACAGTTTTTCCGAATCTGTGTTAATTTAAATTTTAAAATGTTGACTAAATATCATAACCTACCTTAAGGTAAACTAGAATTTGAACTTATTGTTTTTTATCTAGTTCTTAAATGTTTTATTTGTAAAACATAAAAAAAATACAGTGGAAATAAATATTCTGCAAACTCCCACAAGCTGAACTCTATTGTGCCATTAGTACTGTAATGCCCGATGAGATTTAAAAATTGCCATTGGATTTTAAAAAAAATCCCACTATTTTTGTACTGGACTGGGTGATACCAACGAATCGTGAAGCTTAAAAAACCGAAATTTGTTTCACACATATACATACATAAATAAGTTTAAAAATAGCATATATTAAAATAGTAAAACAAAACTTTTTTTTTTGACCATTTTTGAGGTTTTTTTGGGTTGCAAATTAAATAGATCAAAAGGACACAAATGAGGCTGTACGCAATTGCGATTTTTTTAAAAATAAAATTCTTGTTATATTATCTTTTTCGGATGCAATTTTTACCAGTCTCATCATTTCACTTAATTCAACTAAAAAGCTAGTGGCATTGAAAATCGGAGACATTTTGATTTTTTTGAATCAGTCTTATATACACAAATAGGTTTTCTAGTCAATGTTGTAAATATGTAATACAGTGAACATTGGAAAACGTGAACCCCCCAAAATGTGAACTACCCCAAAACGTGAACACTGTATTTTTTACATTGACTGCTCTAAAAAGTGAACAAATCTAAAAGCTCTAAAACGTGAACAGAAATTTTTCCAACATTTTTACATCAAAATGCACTGAATTAATTTTTAAAACTTCGGGAAATCCCATTATATTGACAAATGACAATGCGTAGTTTTCGGAGGATCCCATAATATTGACAATGCGTAGTATTCGGAGGATCCCATAATTTTGACAGATGCGTAACTACATAGTATGTATGTATTTGGTACCATACGTGTACGTATTGCTATCATCCCTTATTCAATTAAAATATTTAACAAGGCTTTGGAATGGTGTGCAGATTAAGGCGTTGGCCAAAGCGACATTATAAAAGTACTTAGACTCCTAAGAGAAAATGCAGTTGATTTTTTTGTTAAATAAACCTATTATTTTGTGTGTGTGTAAATATGTAATATTTTGTCATGAATTCGAGCAAAAAGAATATAAAATGGAAGAAAATGTGTTTTAATTTAAGAGCAATAGTATGACAATACGGTAGAAATACAATCTAAATCCTAAAATGTAACATTCCAAAACATGAACAATCTCAAAAACATGAACACCCTCGGTTTTAATTAGTTCACGTTTTCCAATGTTCACTGTATATTCAATATATTCGAGATAAAATCCAATTTTAAGCGTCCATGATCTCATTATAACAAAGATCTCCATAAATTATTATACAAAATAAATTGTTTTAGCGCTGAATTTACTATCGTAGATTGGAATAAATACACAAATATTCACTTGTAAGAAAATCAAGCTTATTTTTCACTAAACTCTGAAATTAAAAAAATTTAAAAAAAACATAATATAGTAATTATCTACAACATCATTGAAAACAATTTATGAATAGAGAACAGCTAAGAAAGATTACATTCTTCTATTAAATAAATATTACTTTTTTTTTGAGAGAATTACTGAGTAAAGGAATTTTTCTGCATTAAGAAATTCAAATCAGCGTTGCCACTATAAAAAAAAATTAACGTACCACATTTTCAAAAAAAAAACGTGACATTTGCTTGCCATTATTAAAACTCAAATTCTTACATTAAAAAAAAAATTAATTCAATGAAATTAAACTAAAAATTAGAAGAAATCATTTGAATCATTAGAATTTTTGACAGTTTTTACCCAAGGTTCATGAATTTTTTTTTTTTAATTAGCTTTTTATGTAAAAAATGGCAATAAGAAAAGCATGCCATATTGAATTTTTTCGGGCCACCGTGCCACTATGAAATTTTGGTGTCAAAAAAGCACGATCGTGCCACTTCGGCAACGCTGATTCAAATACTTCATTTTGTAGTTCATATAATTTTAAGTCAAAGTGGGCCTTGCCTTCATCTGACATAAAAATAGAGTCGAGCATGGTTTTGTCTCAGTCCAAAACTTAAGGGGGCTCTTGAGAAAATCCCAAGCGTATCGGAAAGTCATAGCAGTGAATCCTCTGTCCGAACTTGAGGATTTCGGTGGTATAAGGCCTTCGAACGACTATTCCATGCTCGGCAAAAGAGTTTACCAACTTCATAATGGTCCATCTGATCGTCCTTTATAGTCCTTTGGCCGAAATTTACCGACTCCTGTGCGTGATTCAAATTCAATATAAATAACAGCCTGTGAATAAAAAAAATATGAAAGAAAAAATTTATAAAATTTTTTTTGGAAGCGCGATTCATCAGCCAAAATGCTGATCGCAAAAATATTATTGTTGTATGAACTCACTTGTGGTTTTCAGTCATGCGATTTTCCAATACCAAAAAAAAGTAACACACATCTTTTATCCTAATGTCCTAATTTTGCGACAAAAAAACGTGTAACAACGTAATTCTGTAGTATTCCAGTAGAGGCAGACTTCAAAACCTCATAGATCGCATACAAAATTTGTAATTTTTTTTTAATTTCTGAAAAACATGCAAAATATGTGGCGGTTTTCTCCAGGATCTACCAGGGGCGGGCTTGGCAACCGGGATTTTGCCCGATGGGCCCCTGGGGTGAGCAAGAAGTGCATAGAGGCCCCTGCAGTACTTCTTTTATTTTTTTTTAAGAAAACTAACTCATAAAATTGAATTTCTAAGGGCATTACAGTAAAGGAATCTCAGAAAGCCCACACAGCTCTGTTAGGGGCCCCTCTAAATGAGAATAAGGCTGTTGGGTCCCCACAACATTATCATAGCTGATGAGAACCACGCACTTATTATTATTGAGCTGTTGTTGAGCCAAGGGAGTTGTACGGATAGGTTCCCACAGTTATACTGTTAGATAATTTAAAGAGAAATCCTCTGTAAACTTAATAGGTGTCATTTCATTTTATTAAGAAGAAATCTATCATCAGAAATTCTGAGAAGCTTTGACTCTTAAAATAGAAAAGACAACAACGATATTTCAATTGTGAGTATTTTTAAAGTTTCGGTAAAAGTAGTGACCATTAAGTATTAAATTTGCATTATTGCAGCAATGTTTTTAAAAATCAAGTTACATTCATTAACATAGATACAAAATAGAAATTGCGGAGCAGACTATTTATGGCTTTAATTTATACAACGATAAAATTTTTGTATCGTCGTTTTCGGAGCTAATCCTTTTTCACTCCTTTCCTCATTGTACTATTTTGTGACTCTTTTTCTTAAAATCCCGGGAGGCCCTTTGGCTCCCAGTTCGCTGCTGCAATAAACCCAGGTCTGGCATCTCGAGAACCATGTACAGTGTACAATGTACAAGCCTACTTATGGCCCAGGCCAGACGAAATGTACTGTTACTCCCAATAAAATCCAAGCGATAATTTTTAAATACTTACTTAATTTAGATGGCGCTACAGCGAGAGGTGCTCCGGGGCATCAAGTAATGGACTCCGCCAGCTTTCTCGATCTCTAGCTTGCTATCTCCAGTTTTGAACACCAAGTTGGCGTATATCTCTCTCAACAACTTGGTCACGCAACCGGAGATGAGGTCTGCCTCTGTTTCTCGTTCCCTCTGGCTTAGCGTTGAATACCTTACGGGCTGGAACTTCGATGTTCATTCGCTCAACATACCTTATCCATCATAACCGTTGAACACGTAGTTTTTTTGCCAGTGGCTCGTCGCTGTATACCTCGTATATTTCGTGGTTGTATCATCTCCGCCAGATGTTATTTTGCCTATCGACACCAAAGCGGACCATATATCGTGCGTAGTATCTTTCTCTCCAAGACACCAAGGAAATTTTCATCCGCCTGAGAGAGTTTCCACTGTCCATGCTTCTGCACCATAGAGCAAGACCGGGATGATAAGGGTTTTGTACAACGTCTCCTTGGTACTTCTCGATAGGGCTTTATTCCTCAATTGCTTAATAAGCCCAAAGAAATAGCGATTTTTTTCGCATCTGACTCGATGCTGGAAAAAGCACCCGTAACTGCTCGTTTGGTTCTTCCCATGATGTCGAAGTCATCTGCATATCCAAGATATTGAGTGGATTTCTGAAAGATAGTGCCATTTGTGTTGGCCTGGGAGTTGCGCACCACTCACTCAAGAACAAGATTGAGGCAGCTACATGACAGCGCGTTGCCTTGTCGCAGTCCTCTGGTGATTTAAAAGGTTTCAGTTGATTCTCTTCCAATTTTGACGGAGCAGCGAGCATTCTCCAACATTATCCTGATAAGGCGTATCAGCTTGGCAGGGATACCAAAACTTGACATGACACGGTATAGCTCATCCCTACTAACACTGTCATCATAAGTTGCTTTGAAATCGATTAAAAGGTGATGAGTATCGATATTAAATTCTTGGGTCTTCTCCAGGATTTGGCGTCGATGGTAGATTTTCCAGGTCTGAAACCACACTGATATCCAAACAGTTCGTCCGTAAATGGCTTCAGTCGGTCACATAATACGCTTGACAAGATCTTGTAGGCGATGTTTAAAAGACTAATGCCTCTCCAGTTGGTGGAGAGATGGCGGTCACCTTTTTTATGGATCGGGCAAATGGTGCTGGGGTTTCACTCATCGGGCATACTTTCCTTCGACCAAATTTTACTTATAAGTTGGTAGGTACATATGCATATGCGAAAACCTGACAATTTCGTCGTTTTTTAAATTAAAAAAATGTTTATATCTTCTAAACGATTAGTCAGAAAAAGAAAAGTGTCGACACCTTGTCTCCGTGGTGGACTGGGAGCCAAAGGGCCTCCCGAGACTTTAAGAGAAAGGACCACAAAATCAGTAGCAGGAGTAAACAAAAATAAGATCTGAAAACAACGATAAAAATTTTTTTAACTTTGTGTAATTGAAGCCATAAACAGTCTGCTCCAAAATTTCTTATATGTATTTGCATTAACAAAAATATAACTTGATTTTCAAAAACATGAAAACATAACTACAATAATGCAAATTTTATAATTGATGTTTCTTTCTTCAAAAACACTCACAGCAATCGAAATATCTTTAGTGTTTTTTTTTATTCTGTTTCTGCGGCCCTGTAAAAGCTTTCCTTTAAATGAGCTTTCAGTTTTTCAAAATCTTAAGTCTATACAGTTTACGAGTTATTTGGGAGCCTCCATCTGGCAATTAACTTTTTAGTAGAGCCCCATACTGCACGTTTACACGTTTATCCGTGTTAGATGTGTATTTAAATTATTTTTTTAAGTATTTTTATTTACATGTATATTTAGGACCTACACGTATACACGTCTTGAATTTTGTTAACTACACGTGTACACGCGTGACACGAATACACTTGTAATTAGATACACGCTTTAAATCGAGAGCTCTACTTTTTATACAATACCTATTTCTTATGCCAAAATAAAGAATACATTATTTTTAAAAATCTTCGTTTGGGTTTTTTCAACAGATTGGTCGTTTTTTGGTACATTTTTCCTGGGTTACTTTACTAAGCTTGGGTATCTTATATCTACTTCTCTTTCCGTTATGAAAAAATAATCCGTGTTATATTATCCACAAAACATATGAGTTTTCTTGACTGACTTTCCTGTACTAGCCAATATAATATTATATGAATAATATTATTTAAAAAAAATCAAATGTGTTCCTTGGAAACTGAAAACATTTTTAATTTTCTTGGTAAGGTAAAATTTAAAATCTTTGACATTTTTATCGTCATAAAATATAAATAAGTATTTAATTCTAACCACAGGATCGGAAAAACAACTGCTAAATTTTCAAAATTGTATTTACATAATTATCATGATTTTATTTCTCAATAAAAATTATTTTATTTTTAATTTCTTTCTTCATCTATATTATTAATTAATTTTTTAATGTGAATTATTATTAAGACTCACTTTAATTTACCATTTTTTTTAATGATTTTGGGCGTAAATAAAATTCAATATCTGAAAGAAGGCAGCAAACAAGTCCTAATATGATGGCAACGTCGAGACATCTTCACTGACTTCATTGACTGTAGTTAATTCTTTTTGTTCCCGAACCAATTTCAGTAAATGTGACAAAAATTTTATATATTTTTTTAAGTTTAAGGTAGAATTTAAGTAGGTAAAGCATTAACTTACTATTAACGTATTATAGGTATACAATTTTTTTATATTAATGAAACATTTTGTAAAACAAAACCCTATCATCAATCACAACACAACACTCAAACTTCAACCATAATCATTCTCTATTTTCATTATAAGGTCATCATCATATAAATAATAAAACGAAAGGAAAGAGGGTAACACCATATCTACTTATTTTTTTTTTAAATCAGAAATTTGAAATAAAAAAAAATGAAACAAAACAAAAAAATAAAAAAAAAATCACTTAACTAAATTTAATATCATAAACATTTTAGAAAATTTGCCCACCTATGTCACAGTCAACATGTTTCTACGGTCAATTTCTAAAATCGACGATTACAAAATGGTGAGTGAGTTTCTCAGTCAAATAAGCAAAAAAAAAAAATAATAATAATATCATTCAGCACAACAAACTAAACACCTTAAATATAAATCAATATATAAAATGTATAATCATAAATACATTTTTATATATAAATATAAATCATTATTAAATGAAATATCTGTGTTTATATAATTATTCAAAATAAAATGAGAGTAATGAGAAAAAAAAAATATACTAAGACTATTTGTTTCAGTGTTATTTTAGTCGACTTGTTTTATTTTTTTTGTATTTATTTTTTTAATTAAGTTTATAATTTAATTATAAATAATATACAATTACCCACTTAATGTAAATTATTTTGAAATGAGAACTTATTGTGATATTTATATAAATAGTTTTGCTATATAAATATCGATTTATGGAACTAAACTACATATGAAAATATTTAATTATACTATGTGTCATATTTAATATAATACGATTGTGTAAAAATAACGAAATCAGCTTTTGTCTTTTTTGTTTATATCTCTCTTAATATTTATTTATGATTTATTTAATTTTAAATTAATATCTTGTGATAATTCCTTGTACTTTACTGTAAAATACATATGTGATATGAATACTAAGCTTCGAGTAATATTTTTTTTTTCGTAATTCACGGTTATTGATTTTTCTGTTTTTTTTTTTTTTTTTAAACAAAGCGTGCTGCAGATCAAGTGTTAAATTAAAAAAAATGTATACGCAAACAAAACTCTTTTAAAATTGTTTAAAAAAAACTCCCTGTACAATTTTTCGCTTAAGAAAAATTGATCATTAGAAGGACGGTATAATTTGGGCCTCAGCGAAGAAGCTTCTCCAACAAAGTCAGACGCAGCCAGCGTTTTCGCCCGAAAAAAAATTGTCCGTGCCATATTTTCTAAAGAACCGTGCCATTTTCGTACCATATATATAAAAAAAAACAGAAATTTTTATACATACATATGTTTCAAAAAAAAAATATACATTATTTAATTGTGCATTGAAATGCGACATTAAAAATTAGTGGAAATAATTTTTTTCAGTTCGTGTATTGTCAAAAAATAAAAGTTTCTGGCAGTTTTTACTTAATTTGCTTTATTTGAAGTAAAAAATGAAAATATGAAAAACATGTTAGATTAAATTTTTTCGTACCACCGTGCCACGATGAAATTTTCGTGTCAAAAAAGCACGATTGTGCCACTTCGGCAACACTGGTCACAGCTAAATATATGTAGCTGTTTCAGTGTTTCCTCATTTTCTTCGCTTCTGTCTCAATACTTTTGAAATATGCCAAAGCTTTGTCTTTTTCTAGTCTCTAGAGTCTAGAGTTAGCACAAGAGTTTTCCACGACTCTTTCAAGAACGATGTTGAAGGTCATACGACAGCGTATTGCTTTGCCTAAATCCATTTTTTACATCAAAGGATATCGGTGATTCATTTAACGATCCTGACAAAGAAGCATCTGCTTTCCATGACGTCATTCTTCACAAACAGGTGAGATTTGCATAGATTCTAATATTTGGCAGTGGCTTTACAGATTTTTTTCTAGAATTGATGTCATACGCTTCCTTGAAATCAATTCATTTCAATTTGTAGTTCTTGGAATTTTTCCTAGATTTGTTATAAAGACAGTAGGTATATTATCATTTGTGAACATTCCTGGTCTTAACTGTTAAGTCACACTGATATGGACATTAGGTTGTTGACGAATGGTTTCAGACGTTCATATAATATGATTGAAGCTTCTACAGTTGGGGCAATTCTAATGGTCTTCTTTCTGGAGGATCGGACAAACAGTGCTTTATTCTGCTATCCGTCAAAATTATTGTTTCAAATTTCATGTAAATTTCTATTAAAATAAAATTCAAACAATTCAATTTTCTTGAAAATTAAAAAAAAAAATATTGGCTAAGATTTGCACTCGAAAGGCAGAAGATTTAAAAAAAATTAAAGCAAATTTGATGAAAAATTCAAGTGAATCGAAAGTTTCGATCGAATCGTATAGCAGCAGAATAGGGCTGTATATTCAATAGGCATACTTTCCTCTGTCAATTTTTTTTGTAAATGAGCTGAAACACATACTCCTAATCAATAAATCTTTTGCTGGCTTAATAATCTCGACAAAAAAGCTGTCATCTCCAACAGCGTTGTTGTTCTAAATCATCAAAAAAAAAAAGTTCAGCATGTCGATGGTAACAGAGCTTCTTGTCAATGTTGTCAATTTTTCTCAATTTTTTTAGAGACTCGATCGGAATAAGAGCTAATCGTCGTCGTTCTATTCTATGAAAACTCCCTAAGTCCATTTTTGTTTTATTTTTTAAAAATTTGCATTAGGTATGGATCTTTTATTGACAATAACTCGAACATTTTTGTGTTTTAGTAATTTTGAATTTAGAATTAAAACAACATTAAAGTTGAAACTTACATAACTTAACTCTCGATATTTGATTAACTGTGGCGTATTTATAAGGCATGGGCGATTGCTCTCAGTTGGCTAGAATTGGTCAAGAATTTAGAGGAATAAATTCTATGAAATAAAATTACTACGCAAAAAATGACGAACATAATAATTATGAAGATAAATACCAAAAATCTATGGCATAGATAAAAAAATTACCAAATGTGTATTTATTCTTAATTTCTACGGTACTCGTAGCCAACCCAAAACTAAAGACCAGGAATCGCCACTGTTATAAGGAGAGGTATCGTAGTTTCTAAAAAATTCGGTTCGATTTCGGGATATTCGGTTCAATGTTGGGATATTCAATTCAATATTGTTCGATTAAATGTTTAGAACTCCATGACCTTATTAACGGTTGAATAGTCCCTTAGACGTGGGAACTGCTTACTAGGTAACGCAATGTCTTGCCTCACATTAAAATCCATCAGGAGGTGATGCTGTGTAGGCTTTCTGACTTTTTAAATGGAAAAAACACTTTAAATGGGCGAATTTAATCACACTTTAAGCAACGTTGTTCAAATTAGAAAATTGATTGTAAACAAAGATAATTGCCAGTTGCTTAGAGGTATTGATATAGTTAAAATCCCTTAATTAGTTCTTAATTAGTTCTAAAGAAAGAAGGTTTTTTTTTCAAACACCATAGTTTCGATAGAATAGATTTCGTTAAAATAAACCACAAGACTGATTATTGGAAGATTATGCCTATTTTTTTTTTTAACACTTGAACTACTGTTTCGGTAATTTGAAAGTGAGTTACGAAAATTGAAAGTAATATAATAATAACACTGTGAAACTGTAAACTTTAATTTTTTAATTGTATAACATTTTTAATAACTTTCATTTTAATCGTCTTTCTTCACTTGCTTTATGCTTTTCACAATAATTTTCGTCTTTATATAAACATTTTTTTTTTACTTGTTTTTTGTTTGTTTGTTTCTTATTGGCACAAACAATAATATAGGAATATAATAATTTTAACATAAAAAGGAATTATGACTTTTAAATACTAAAAAAACAAATATGTATTGCATATTAATAATTTAAATGTAGTAGATTGGTCTTAAGATAAGTGTCGGTTTATGCTCGCGAATCACGGTGGTATATTTCAGATTTCTGAACGCCAAAAAAAATCAGAAATTGCATTCGAAAGTCATTTACATTGAAGTGAAATTACATTCGTAAATTAAGCATTGAGAGTGAGTAGTTGTGAGGATGAAAATATATGTAACCAAATCAGCAACAGGTTTTATTAATTTCATTAAAAGTCCTTTTATTGATATTTATGACTTACAAAAACGTAGAAAAACTTTCCAAACATCAGTATGCGATATTATTCAAACTTATTAGAAGCTCTTGCGTAAAAAATTTCATTAAAATCGATTCAACAAATGATGAGATAGTCGAAAAGCAAAAACATTGTTTAATGAGAGATACCTTTTTTAATATATAGACAAAATTTTGTTTCCAAAACTCTGATAGAGTGTACTAATATAAGCTGACACAAAAAATTTTATCAAAATCGTAGGAGCCATTTTTGAGAAAAATGATATTTTCCTTACCAGTTTTTAAACACTAATGTATGGGAGGTTCCGTTATTTTTTGTTAAAAGAAAAAGTTTTTTTTTTAAATATACTAGATAGTTAATATTGAAGAACTTCTGGGTGCCAAGTTTTATGAAAATCTGTCAAGGCCTTTTCGAATTATTAAGTTCTAAAAAAAAAATGTTGAAACTTATTTAAAAATCAAAAAAAAAAATGAAAATTCTGGTAAACAAAACTTTTAAATTTTTTAAAACATTCGTTATAAAAAAATTGACCAAAATCAGTTGAATCGTTTTTAAGAAAATCGAAAATAAAAAAAAATGGTTCTATGAGGGAGTTACCATTTTTATAACCATTTTTCGGAAAAATTTTTATAAAATAGTTGCTTTTAACAAAAAAAATTAATGAATTCTTTTTTAAGTTGTGGGCAAGTTTTTGAAATAAATAAGATTTTCAGCTTCTGTTATTTTTGGTCCAAAAAAACGTGTCGGAGGAATTCTCAAAAAAGGCTATTTGCTAATTGCGATACCCACTTTTTTCAACTTCGCTATCATCGTAATGTCAAGTTTAATCAAAATCTCAAGTTCGATTTTTTTAAGAATGCATAACTTGCCATGTATGTATATATATCGCAAGAAAAAAATTGATTTTTATACAAATATTTAATTTGTTTTGTTAACTTATTTTTAGCATAGCAATAGTTTAATCAATAATAATCATCCACGTGATTATGTAACATAAACTTGGTGGTAAAAGTCATATTTCCAAAAAAACATAATGCTAAAGTAAATAATATGTGTAAATAAAAATCAAATTTTAATTTTAATTTTGTATTTTTTTATTTTATTTTAACTAAAGCCTTTTAGGGTTTTGTGTGCTTTGAGTGACACCAAAAATGCATTTTTTTTGTCTAAGTCACCTTTAAACAACAAGAGACTCAAGAGCATTAAATATATTCATTATCAAAACAGTAATAATAATAAAATTTTGTCAAATACTAATATTGAATTGGTCTTTAGTGGATTAAAAAAAAAAATAATACAGGACTACGTAGACGTAAATATTGAAGTATATTAAAATACTTATAAAACATAACTGATGGGAACAGACATTACAAAAAAATCTGTCTATAGAAATATTTATACAATTCCAATTTTAAAGTATTGTTTTTATATTTTATTTTAAATATTTAAAAAAATTTACTTAATATGTCAAAAACCAAAGTAAAAATTATTATGTATAAGCTTTCGGCCCTGCAACGACACTTCTTTATAAAACTTAAGATTAAGTTATATGCTGCAGTTTGCAATTAATTATATTAACTACATATCTCATAAATATTTCTGCTTTGATTTTCATAAATTTTTTTTTTTCAATTTTTATATCAAAATCTCATCCAAAGCAATTTTTCTTCAATGCGTCTGATTTTTTCATCTCACATTCATCCATACAAAAATATAAAATTATATTAAAACACCCTGACACCTAAACTACAAAGCACAAAAAAAAAACAAACTTAGTTTTAAAAGGACATTATTATATTATAATATAAATGTACTTGTTTGATTTTTCAGGAATTTTGGAGGTAATATAGCTTTAAAAACAAAACGCTTAGCCGAGCCAAGTATTTCGAAAAAAAAAATTGAGAAAAAAAACGGGAATACAATTATTTTAGTAATCAAGAAAAAGTAGCTAGCGTTATTTGTTTAAAAAAATTTATATATTTTTAAGAAAAAAATATTTTAAATATTAAGTTTTAATTAAAAATTAAATCGTTATTTTATTTTTTCTTAATTTATTTTTAAATTCACTTTAAATCATTTTGCTCTTAATTTCAATCAGTTCACTTGTTTAGTTCTTTTTTGTTTGCATTTGGTTTTATTTTTTATATTTAATTTTCCTATCGCTTTTGTTTTATAAAAAAAATTAATACAACCTTCCTTCGTTGCCCCCTATAAATGAAAATATAACAAACAAACTACTTTAATAAATCATTTAGCATAAAGTCCCAAAATGCCTTAAATCATGCTTGCGACTCTGGAATATTTTTTCTTGACTTTGCTCTTGATGTTTGGCTGACTATATATTATGTATAAAGTGCATGTTTGGTCTATATACATATTAATTATATTGTTAAATATGCATTTTGTTTTAATTTGCTTAATTAGATTTTACCCATATATTATATGCCTTGCGTATGTCTGATATAATAAATCTTGTAACTAAATGCTTTTAAGTAAAATTTTAATTTGTATTGCTATGCTAGGCGGCAAGCTTGTGCTTAAACTGTATTATTATAATGATACAACTGCTTTGTTTTGTGCATCTTGGCGAAACTTTATATAAATACGTATTTTATATTTACCTATACCAAATCGCATGAAATGCGTTAATCTTATATTGTTTGTCTTGTTGCATCCTTATTCGTCCCAAATTGAGAAAAAAATATGCAAAATATAAAAAAAAGCGAAAAATAATTACCCATCCTTGAACAAAAAAAAAATAAGAAAATATTATAAGAATTAAATCCCATTATTATATGAATTAATTAAAATTAACCAATATTTATCGAATATTTTTAGTATTTAAAAATGTTTATTATATTTGAACTAATATTTTAATGTGTACAATATAGGAATACAGCGTGCAGTTAACATTTCGAGAACAATGGACTGACGAACGCCTAAAATTCGATGACATCCAAGGTAAGCATAAATTATTTTTGGATTTTTTTTTAAGCGCAAAATCAATTTTACATTCTTAGACTTTTTCGATAATTGAAAAGGTTTTAGACAAAACTATCACAACTTCAAGGAATTAATTTTAGAGCCTGTACCACAAAATAGTTTTATTTTTAAGAAATACTAACAAACTGGCAATAGGTTTTGACACTTTTTTTTCTTGCAACTATAATAGGTTAGAAGATATGGTTATTTAAAAAAAATTTAAAATGAAATAAGTGTCGGTTTTTTACGTTTATCTCCTAAAAAATTCATAAAAAATGAAAGGATCCTAAAAAGTTATTCAAGGTCAAATGTTGAAATTATCGGGTTTATTATACCTACTTGACCTTTTGAATCACCATTTTAGAGATCACTGATCTCTATAATACACTGGATAGTGAATAGCCTATAGTGTATAACAGTTTTTGTGAGGCAAGTTTTTTAAAGGGTACCGGCCACGACCTCATATCTCGCTCTATACAAACGAAAAAAGAGATTGAAGATATTTGCCGAAATTGAGCATTTATTTGATATCAGTTGATGTCAACAAGCATTGCGCCTGTAAATATTGAAAAAAATAAAAGAAAATGCTATTCCAGTAGCGTCCATTCCGCTGGCGCCGCTGTTATACTGTTATATGAGGGTACCGGCCACTACTATATTTTTGCCTCAAAAATTTTGTATGAATACACTATCCAGTGTATATAGAGATCAGTGTTAGAGATATACACCCCTATTACGGTTGTCAATTTTCCATTGATATTTGATAAATTTTGAAAATCAGTAATTAAAACTCAACAACTTTTGATCATTGAGAATGGTGCAGAATTACAAATTGATAATTATCACGGAATAGTTGACCAAATTTTTAATAAATTGAGTTTTTTTTTACCAAAATTTCAATATTTATCAACTATCCATTGATAATTGACAACCGTTATAGGGGTGATAATTTTTTTAAAAAACTTAGTCAAAATACAAAAAGTCAACTACCTATGTACCTATTATACGGAAACGTGATATTTTCGACTCACAGTTTAAGTCATAAATTCTCGAGCAAAAAATCCACAAAGGTCTTTCAAATTGATTTCTGGAAAAATTTGGGAACATTTTCCCAAGTCAAACCAAGGAAATGTTCACTTGGGCGTATACTTACTTTTTTTCTATGAAATTATAAACTTCTTTATTCAATTTTGTTTATGCTTCTTGCCTGTTCGTGAACTGAAATTTTATAATAAATGATTTCTCTGTGGTGGTTCATGTTTTATCTGCTTGAAATATATTGTCCTCAGATCCAAATGGAGGGATTTCATTCTTTCATTTTCAAATATGTACTTGGTGATTACATTTTCAGACACATAAATTTAGATAGCTATGTTATTAAAAACTTTAAACTTGTAAGTACTCCTCGATGCGAAATTTTTACAATTTCTCCAAAAGAAAGCAATAGGTATTCCAAAAGAAAGCAATAGGTATTCCAAAATTCAGATCTCCCGCAAATTTTTTTCTGCAGCTTTTTGAAACTAGTTTACTCTTTCTTCTTATGCGGATTATTATTTATTGATTCTTGTACCATTATTTGATTTTCTTGATTTTCTTGATTTCATTAACTTTATTTGATAAACTCGAATTGTTCTATCGTCACAGCATCCAAAATTAGATGCTCTGGGCTTTTTTCAGGTTTATATGTATATATTTGAACTTTTTTCTGCAATTTCTATAATTTTCTTCAGAACTGTCAAAACACAAAATTCCCGGTACCATCGATTTCTTTAAATTGTTTTAAGTTTGCCTATTTTTCTGAAAGTCATACGGACTCTTACTTTGACATTATTACCACATTATTGTCAGACGATTGATTTGTTGCAAAACATTCAAAAGCCTATCTGAAGGTTGTTCCAAAATGTACGCAAAATTTTAATTTGCCACCATTTGTGTGATAAAGTGTTGGAACCCCTAAAAAAAACTATTTGACAGCGCACACATCGTTTTTTTATTGTTTAAAAAATTAAGTTTGAAAATTTTAATATTCCTGGACTTTCACCAACAACACTTAGCCACGCACTGCTTTAATATTGAAATTTGAGTAGCTTGTTTTTGGACAACCATGTATGTTCAGCATCACCCAATTGATCCAGTCTCCCTGAATTTACTCTACATACAATTTAATGGAAGCCAAAAAATTTCAAAACAATTGAATGTCAAATAAAAAAAGGAAAATAATAACTTGTCAAATAAAAAAAAAGGAAAACAACAAAATGCCAAATAAAAAATTCCGAAAATCCAAAAATCCAATCGAACATGAAAATAACGAAATAAAAAATACGAAAAGATAATTTGTTAAATAATTTAAAAAACGAAACGTGATTTGATTTGCAAAAGGTAATGCGCAATAACAAAATGCTAAACAAATAAAATGCGAAACGAAAAACAGCGAAACTAGCCCCCGTGAAACGTTAGTTTGCCTTACAAGTCCTGCGAAACATACCATACCCCCTAAATTCTAATGATGCAGGAATTAGGTGCTAATTAAATGCAAATTTAGTACTGCAATATTGACTTGGAATTAAATCCCTCCCCACTCAAACTTGTGGGGTTCCCAGCTTATTGTCTAGCTAGTTTTAAAAGTTTTTTGAGTCTCTCAAGTTTTTTGAGAACTTAATAATTCGAAAACGACTTGATCGATTTTTCTTAAAATTGGCACCCAGCAGTTTTTTAAGATTATCGAGGAGATTTTAAATAAAATTATTCTTATAAACAAATATAACGGAACCTTCCATACAAATGTTTAAAAACCGGTATTGAAAATCTCATTTTTCTCCACCTACGGCTCCTACGATTTTGCTTAAAATTATTGCGTGAAATAATATCTGTACGATCTACCATATTATTGAAAAAAAAAATTATCTACCGTTCAAAAATGGTATCTCTAATACCTAATATATACAAAAAATAAATTATTGATTTTTAAAAAAATTTTCAAAATTGTTTTTTGAAAATTCCATATTTTGAAAATGGGTAGATGATATTTTTTTTTTAATTCATTTTTTAACTCCGCAATAAAAAAGTCTAAAAATAATAATAATTTCTTCAAAATTTTATCCATAAAAACAATTTTTTTTAAAAAACCGCTCCAACGATTTTCAATTTTTTTCTCATAAATTTAGATTTTTTTAAGAAATCGGTTGGTGTACTGGTGTCAAAAATTTGTTTAATCAATTTATGTTTAAAGTCTGTTTCACAATGTCTGAGTAAAGTTCTGATTTGTTACTCGACACATAAATACTGGCACAGGGTAATAAGTCCACAGTAAAAAAAACTTACAATTGTCTTTTGATGACTTAAATAGGTAATAAATGCAAAAATGTTATTTTTTGGTTTATGGACTTACGACCTTATTCCAATATTTATGTGTCGAGTAACTAGTAAGAACTTATTCAGACATTGTGAAAAAAAACCCTTAATTACATTTTTTGACATATTAAAACTTTAAAAACACAAAGTTCGTGCGACCCAGTCGTGCACTAATTTTTTTCATGTACAACTGTTTTATTTTTATTTTTTTTCTCCAAAATCGCTTTTACAGTTGTAATTAAAATTTGTTGGTGTGCTTATATTAGTACGATCTACCATTAAACGGAAAAAAAAATTAAAATTAAACCTTTATTAACAGTAAATTTCGAAGCTGTTGATATCATTAACCATTTCACCGATTTTAATTAAATTTTCTTATACCTACAAGAGCTTCTAATAATATCAAATAATATTACATATCAAAATAAAAAAAAATTAATTTGATGTTTCTTCGTGCATTTTATTTATTTCGAAAAATTCTACATTATTTGATGAAATTTTTTCTGTTAGTCACTAAGTGCTCGTCGGTTAGCTTTCACCAGGACTACTTGTATTTGTTACCTTAATTTTTGTTACTGAGGCAAAAGTCGATACGTATATAAAAAATCGAAATAAAAAATCCCATATTTATTAGAATTAAAATTTTCGATTATATTGGTGAATATCTTCTGTAGGCAAAAATTATATTGATAAAATATTCGTCTAACAGAAAGGCCGTCAGCATTTAACACAGTTTTCTTAGAAATATCGAAACTTTAGGCTTTGAAGCGCACCTTATTTTCTGTGTAAATTTTTAGATAACCAAAAATGTCTACATAAATGAAGGTTAAAAATAAAATTACTTGGCATAGTTTCGTACAAAATATTCGATTTTAATTCTACTTACTTATATGAAACCTTTGCCAATGCCAAAATATTCTTTTTTCGTGAAGTCTTGAAAGGACAATATATGAAGAATTTTTTTTTTATAAATTATATTGTTTTGTTCTTATTGTGGTATAGGTGTCATTTTTTATACATTTCTTGTAATATATTTATAAAAGTTTTTATTTGTATTTTATTATTAAAATGACATGACCACTATGTACATTTTTTTAGGTCGGCTAAAATATTTAACACTGACTGAAGCAAATCGAGTCTGGATGCCCGATCTGTTCTTCTCGAACGAGAAAGAAGGACATTTCCACAACATAATCATGCCAAACGTTTATATCCGTATTTTTCCAAATGGTTCCGTATTATACAGTATACGAATATCACTCACACTAGCATGTCCAATGAATCTAAAACTATATCCATTGGATAGACAAATATGTTCCCTACGAATGGCTAGTTGTAAGTTTCAAAATACATAAATACATATTATTAATCACAAAATCCAACATACTATCAATTTTACTCAATAAATACCATCAAAACAATCAATCAAAATTTCTTTCTATACACGACAGACGGTTGGACTACAAATGATTTAGTCTTCCTTTGGAAGGAAGGCGATCCGGTGCAAGTGGTGAAAAACTTACACCTACCACGCTTTACCTTGGAAAAATTCTTGACTGATTATTGTAACAGCAAAACAAATACGGGTAAGTAGTCCGAAGTTCCAGAATGTCTGTGTGTGTCTGAATATTTTAGGTTTATTTTATTTCCAGTAGATTTTTAATCAACATATACACAAAAAAAAAATGAAAACACTTAAGCGTATTCACAAAAACACAAGACAAAACCATAAATCAACTTATTAAATGTAGTCGCATGCTCTATCTCTCTCTCTCTCTCTCTCTCTCTCTCTAACAAATGTTTTATTCATCATTTTGTATACCAATCAAAGAAATACAGCAGAACATATAAAGATACTGACAGATTTAATTTATTTTGTTTTTTTCTCCTATGTTTCTCATTTTAGGCGAATACAGTTGTCTGAAAGTCGATTTACTATTCAAGCGAGAGTTCTCATATTACCTTATCCAAATCTACATTCCTTGCTGTATGTTGGTCATTGTGTCTTGGGTGTCATTCTGGTTAGATCAAGGAGCTGTGCCCGCTCGTGTGTCACTGGGTAAGTAATGTCACGTCGAAAAGGTCATTTGATTTATAATTATTGCCTTCAATCGTCCTTCGTCCTTCGTTCTTCAAAAAAAAAAAAAAAAAAATCGTCGAATCTTCGAAAAAAAAATCTATCTTCACTTCTCATCGCGCGTCTTAATAGATAAGAAATATCAGAACTCTCTGCTTGGTGCGAACTTTCAGGAAAACGGAAGTTGCATTATATCTTAGGTCGTCAGGTCTTGGTTGTGCTCCATACATTCTTTATTTTTTTTCCGATTTTTTTTTTTACAAATCATGGGGTACAATCGAAGATTTGATGAAGTCCTTTAAGATAAAATCTCAAATAAACTGATAATAAAAGCAGGTTTTTTTGAATAAGTCCAACGTCGTTTAAATGACGTTGGGCTTAATTTTGTTGATTTGTTTATACATAGATAATGTTATCTGTTTGAAAGTTAAATTAAAAAAAATTTATTGATTTTTTTTTTTTAAATATGAATTATCATTTTAATAGCTGAAGTAAATGTACCTACAATTCATATTATTGCCTTTATAGACTCAAGTATTTATTATTATCCTTTTTTATCAATTTAAAAACAAAATCAATACGTTAGTATTTTTTGTTCATATATCCTCAGCATGCATTTTCAATATATAAACAACAAATATAATTTATGAGTTTATCGCTTTGTTAGTTGTGTTAAATTAGCATGCTATTTAGAGTTGAGGAAAAAATGACATTTATTAAATAATATTGTTAAATTTTAGATATTTTATGGATATACATAAATGAAATAAAAAATTAAGAAAATATAAAATATCCTGGGGAAAAGTCCAATCTAAAATGTCCTGGTATGTTGTTATAAATAAGACCAAATAAAATAATCGCCAATATAGTGTTTATTTTTCAAGAATCTTCGCTAAATTTTAGAAAAAACTTTTTTTTTTAAAACAAATAATTTTAAGTAAGATTTTGCCATTCTCCAAATACATATGAAGCTGATAGACTTTGGGTAAACACTTAGCCCTCCCAGCACTTCATAATACAGATTCACAATAGTATTATGAAATTTATACGACTGGCCATAAAAACTGGTCATATAAACTTAAATATACAGGACTTAGTTACATCTGGTATTTGTTATTATAGATCAAAGCTTTTTAAAGTAGTTTTGCAGCCAGCCAGCCTAGTTCCTGCCTCAATTTACCTACATCAACTTGGTTGTGAATCAAGTGCAGTTGTGAAAATTTTTTATGGGCGACCCAGCAGTTTGTAACACCGCAATTTTTTTTTTTTTTTTCATTCATTTGAAAGGAAGGTCATAACTTTGATTTTTAGAGCTCATGGAATTCACCTTTTGACCACCATCTTGGATTTTAGTTTTTATCAAATACATTGCTGCATAAAATTAAAGGAAAGAAAATTTTAATTATTTATTTATTAGTTTTGTCTAAGCTTTGCTAATAATCGAGAAGAAGCAGAAATTATATTTTTTTTTTTTAGTTTTCAGACATTTTTAAGTACCTACATATACTTATTTCGCAATGACAAGCAAAAAATCTTTAAATGTCCCAAATTTATGAAGAATTTTTTTGGTCTTTTATCAAAAATTTCAAAAATTTTACCAAATTATCCATTTCTAAGCTCATTTACAATGATATACTCCTAATATCAGTTCTTTTGGAAAAGCAAATTTCCTGGCAGTAAAATTTGCGACAAACCACACACTGCTTGTGAGCAATATGTTCCCCTTTTTTGAGAGCGTTTCAGTCGGTTGAAGAATCCAATTTTTTTCTCCTCACTCGCACACAAGCTTTTATATTTGTCTTATTTTTCTGTTCTTTTTGCATCCCATCCCCAAAAAAAATGAATCATTCTTCCTCTCTAATAGTCTGCAATTATTGACCAATTTTATTAACGACCCCTCCTTCGCAAGGTCATAGAAACGTTGATAAATCAAAAGTTAAAAAAATATCTTTAAGAATAAAATCTTTTAAATGAACGACAATATTGCACGGTTTTCGTTGCAAAAAATCCATCACTGGTAAGCTGATGGATTATCTTACCAAAAAAATTTAGCCGATTTTTAGATTATTTTAGTGAAAGGAAAGTTATTGCTCTTAATTTTTCTAAAGCATTTGACATTGTTATGGTATTAAGCTCCCTTGTTAAAAATCCGTGCATATGATTTTGATGAATGTCTGCTGCTTCGATGGATTAAAAAATACTATCAGATCGTTCAATACACGAAGTATTAGACGAGTTCAAGTAGAATATACTCAAAATAATTGGTGGTGTGCCACAGGGCTCTGTTTTTCCTAATTTTTTCAATGATCTTTTGACCAATAATTCCAATCCATTATATTGTTTTACTGAAGATAGCCAGTTTTTAATATTCTTTCCCAGAATTCTCTTTCACTTCTCTGCTCAACGAATGTGTAACAGCAACGTCAATATAATAATAAAATATATGATAACCTGAATAAATTCTGTTCTTGACGGTATAGCCCATTTAAGCCAATTTTTTTTTTTTTTTGAGAAAAAAGGAGTTTTTGTAATTTTTAATTTTCTTAAAAACTAAAAGACTTACAGCCGTCTGGTTTTCAGTCTTCGATTAAAAATTATTTATTAAGAGTATCGAACATTATAACCAAAATTAATACTTAAAAACATTTTTTTTTAAAGATATTTTTCGCCTCCCAAATTAAGGGGCATAAATGTCGACCACAATATCTTAAAATCATGTTCATGTACCACAATGAACAAAATTATATGCTGTCATCTCAAAATGCACAATTTTTTAACTAAGCAGTTCCAACATATAAAAAAGAATAACACTTAACTCAATCGATTGATTTATTTCGAAAACGATAATTTTTATGAAGAAAGTATCTCAACACCCCGTAAATTGTAAGTGGCGCTCATATCGATGGGGACTTTAGCAGGTTCTTAAGAACACAATTTTTTGCTAGTCAATTGCTTGACTGGACTAGTAATATTCAATGGGGAATCAATAACCGCGAGAATGGTGAAGATTCAAAAAAAAATTCTAATAAAATCTTGAAACTGCCTTTTAAATTTTTATGTCACAATTATTTGCTGAGATATTGACGATCATTAGCATTAGATTCTTTATCCACTCAAAGTTAGATATTTGACCAAACTCTTGACGCAAAAGAACCAAAGAAAATACAAAATTATTGAATTGAATAATCAAGTAAACTGATTAATGCATTGGTTCAATCGAAAACATTATTTCCAACTCCTTCGAATCTTCAAGAAAAAAATTTGAAAATTACTTTCGCAAGCTAATTTTTTAAGATTTTATGAAAAAATACTTTTGTTTCGTCTCGATTTCACCATTTTTAACAGAGGTAAGCTTTTCAAATGAACAATTTAAAAAAAAGGCGAGCTTGGTAGTTGTGTTTATTTGGGAAAGCTATTCACAGTACAGTAAGATTCTACACGAGTTACAAATACAACATCCACAATACAATTACTGCCAATAAAAGCAGAAGTAGAATCCCACTGCAGATGGGTAGGCTACTGCGGATGTTTTTTTTTTTTTAATTTCTTACTATACTAAATATATAAAATTCGAAAGTAACACGGGTATTGCCTCGAGACTCAGACTTTGCAATACCATTTTCACCGCTATATAGGCCAAGGAATCAGGTTGCTCGTGGCCGCCATTGCTACGTAGCTACCTATACTTACAATATACATATATTACTCAACTAGAAGTGGACCAGAGCTTCAACCATCAAAATTTTTTCATTCAGCTCGATTCATAGCTAAATTTTTCCAGTTTCTCACACCAAATTTATTAAGGTCCTATTCCCTTTTGGGTGCAACTTGAGTCCAACCCTTTTTCTAATGCCGCGCCGTCGTTTTGAGTAGATTCAAAAATTTTCTATGGCCATTGGTGTCCATTCGCTCCGAATGACTCAGCCACCTAAGTACTTGGCTTTTAACTTTTTTGGATAGATCGGTGTCGCTGGACAGCACGTAAAGTTCGTATATCTGGTATATTCTCCTCCTCTCACCTTGTATGTAGTTTCTCATCCACTTTTAACAATGCCAATGGCCCATTACCTCTTCATTACATATCAAAATCTATATAAATAAAGTTACACGAATATTTTGTGAATGGTTACTCAATAGCTAATATTGGCAAGACTTATTCTTCGTTTGATCTCAGCAATAAGTTGATGTATGTTAATATTTTTGCTGGAAGGCAATCTGCACTAGCAGTTTTGTAAAACTTTTGTTGGGATATTGCCGCGCTTTCCGCATTTTTTGTTGGTGGATGAACATTTTGGCCATCAAGGTCTAAATTTAATGTAGTGTTCTGCCAATCAGTGGAAAATGCATTGGCTGTCTTCGATGCAATCTGTGTATCTATTACCGTGTTCCATGTTTATTTCCACAGGCTATGCTGCTAGCCTTGTTTAGCCCATGTTCTTGGCTACGCGAACTAGCGCTTTTCACGGACACCGACTAGTGAGACCTAACACTTGCTGCGAAATTTGCGGTCAGCAAAAATTGTGGCGGTCTCTTGGGATTGTAATTTTGGGACGTCCATTTTTTTCACAACTTCCGGCACATATTACCATACCTTCGATTAGAATGCTTCCTTGGTGTGAGAGCAGATCACTAAAAATGTGCTCTATAGAGCAAGTAGGTACACATTTTTGAATATTATTAACAAATTTGCATTTGTTTAAAAAAAAACAGCTTTGGAAACTTATGTTCGTATATGTTTATCTTCATAAAATTTAGGGTAATTTAGGGTATAGTGAAAAATTCTATTAAATTAACCGCTGACAGCAACTATAGGGAGTAAAAATAAAAAACTGACAACCTTCTTTATTTGGAGCTTGTTAAAGTCCATCCAAGACAATTATTTTTAACGACCACTCTAATATACATTTCTTTATGTGGGATATATAGGTGCACATATTTGAAAAATTCAAAGTAAAAAGTTAAACTGACTGCACCTATTAGTCAAATAGGCTGCATATCAAGTCGTGTAGGTACTAAATTATAAAACTTAAACTATTGAAGCATAATATTATAAATCGCGGTATCTGTTTAAAAAAATTTATATTTTTGCTTTTATTTTGATAATTTTCTATGAAATATAATATAACTAACTATTTTCCAAAAAAAAAAAAACAAAAACAATTATTTCTAGGTGTAACAACTCTTCTAACAATGGCAACACAAACATCCGGCATAAATGCATCGTTACCCCCAGTGTCATACACAAAAGCGATTGACGTTTGGACTGGCGTCTGTTTGACATTTGTATTTGGTGCATTGCTCGAATTTGCACTTGTAAATTATGCATCACGTTCAGGTTTGAATAAATGCTGTAATTGACATTTTTTTAATACGCTTTCTATATTATATAATTTAATGGTGTTTCTTAATTAAAAGCTTTCTACTTCTACTACTATGTACTACTACTATTCGTTGTTGTTGTTTACGAGACAAAAATAAAATATCAAAAAATCAGAACACAAAAAAACAATTTAAAAAAAATTAAAAAAAAAAAAAAACATATTACATAATAATGGTACATTGGAATTGGTTACTCCTCGCAAAATGATATCAAATAAAATGAGAGAAATTCCAGTCTACTTTTCTTCTACTTTTAATTAATTAACATTCTTGATGTTATAAAACTATATATACTTTTTAATACTCGTACTATTTTATACTAACTAAAGTTTATCTTTTATCTCATTTCATCCAAACAAAAATCAAAAAAAAAAAAACAAAAACTGAAAAAAAAAAAATACAAAACATTAAAAAAAAAAAACTAAATTATTTGAAAAATACAACACTACACTCAACACACTACCACTACTACCACTACTACCACCACCACCACTATAACACCACTTTGTATCCCGCTTGTGTTCAAAAACAAAACTTTACTTGCATTGCTACCTCTACTACTGCTATATAATTGTGTATCTGCTACTAACTACTACCTCTACTCTACTTCTATCTACTACTATCTGCTACGAAAACAAAAATTCCACTTTCCGAGACCCCCTTTTCGTTTGCTCTCTTTCTATGTATTTTTGTTGCTTTTACTTCTAATCTATATCCGCCTCCCCAATTGTTTACTTATTATGTACTTCTCTCTTTATAACTGTGTTTCGATGTTTTTTCTGTTTAAATTTAATTTTTATTTGTGTTCAATTCCATTAAAATTATAAAAATAAAAATACAATCAATATTTGACAAATTTTATTTTATCAATCTCCTGTGTTTTTTCTTTCTTCTTTCTTCATTTCGTTTCATTAATAAAAAAAAAAAATATATATAAATATATATATATATCAAAAATCGTTGTAATGTATGTACAAATCGCACAACAATTTGTTTTTATTTACTTTTTTGTATAAAAAAAAAAAAAAAAAAAAAAAAAAAATACCAAACCAAACAAAATTCTATGTGTAATCGTGTCTTCATCCCGTTTATTTGGCGAACAAATAAATTCTTGAAACCATTTTCTACCCCAATGCAACATAAACGGATCGTGCAGCAGACATGCATAAGGAGAATATGAAAAAGAAACGCCGGGATTTGGAGCAAGCTAGCTTAGATGCTGCTTCAGATCTCCTCGACACAGACAGTAATGCAACATTCGCAATGGTATACCTTTGATTTTATTTAAATAATAATTTAACAAAAAAAACTAACATAATAATGCAAAATTGGTTTAACAGCAAAAATTACCTTGAAATGAAAATGTGTTGAGTACTTAACTTATAATTTTTTTAATTATTATAATAAGTTATTTGTGTAGTAGTTTCTTGTAATGCTGGACATGTTTATTTTTGAGTTGTTTTTTTTTTTTTTTTTTCTTACAAAAGGTGACACAAATAAGATTCCGTTCTAAAAATATTTCCAGCACTTTTTAAATTTTATTACCTTTATTTTCTCTGATTTTACTTAAGTGTTGTACTGTCATAGCAAAGGCGTACCACCTAAGTTGAAGTAATAAAAAACGTCACATTCTAAAAAGTTCCTGCAAAGTTGCTCCATGTACGAAGTTAGGCGTATTTATTAGATTTTTTTTACTAGTAAGACAGTTGGTCTGTTTGGTAACTTGAAATTTCTTGCGAATTTGCACAAATTTTCACAAAATGTCACAATTTGATGTCAAAACTCATAGAAAAAAGCTAGGTTTTGGGAAATTTATTGAAAAAAAGTTACCAAACAGGAATAGTGTCTAAATAGATCAAAATTCAGTAAAACCCACTTAAGAGAAACCCGCGTTAGGAGAAAACCCTCTTAACTGAAACACTTTTTTCATCCTCGAGTATTTGTCGATCCCAATTACCTTTAAAACAATCCGCTTGGACGAAACTTGCTTAAGTGAAAAACCCTGATACCTGAAACATATTTTAGTTTTTAGTTTAATTTTATAGTACTCTTTGAACAAACTCTCTAATTGAAAAAAAAAATTGAATCGAACAGAACAAAAAATTTTCTGAACGCTTTCATTTCTTTTTTATTTTTCACCTTTACCAAATTTTCAGCTCGAAAAAACCATTTGAATTTTTGATATGTCACGATCCCGATTTTGGAATTTTTAAATCCGCTTAAGTGAAATTTTTTTTGCACTTATCCGGACTCCGCTTAATTTTTTTTTCACTTAAGCGGGGTTCGTTTAAGTGAAAAACCCGATTAAGTGAAAGAAAGACTGTGACATTTTGCCGTTTCTCTTAAGTGAAAAAAAAAAATTAATCGAACTTAAAAAAAAAATTGCTGAACGCTTTCATTTCTTTTTTATTTTTCACCCTTACCAAATTTTTCACCACGAAAATACCATTTGAATTTTTGATATGTCCCGACCCATTTTTGAAATTTTTAATTCTGCTTAAGTGAAATTTTTTTTTACTTATCCGGACTTCGCTTAAGTGGATTTTTTATTCACTTAAGTGGGGTTTGTTTAAGTGAAAAACCCGCTTGAGTGAAAGAAAGACTGTGACATTTTGCCGTTTCCCTTAAGCGGGTTTTACTGTATTGCGAAATACATATGTAGTTAGAAAAATGCTTTATTTTATTAAATAAAATGTTACATTAGCCAAGGTTAAGACAACCGAGTCCGTTGTCTAAGTGAGAAAGCTCTTAGACATACAAAAAAATGTTTATCTGTAATTTGGACGGCTGTCCAAAGTTAAACAACGTTTATAAATGCGACCGTAACTATAGTATATAAATATACGTGTTGCTAGTAACTCAATTTCTTAAGCAACTGGTAGAAACTAATAATTTTTCTCCATTAAATTGAAGGATTCTCAAAAAAAAAATTCAATTTTCAGCCGAATAAAAATGAAATTGAATATAAAAAAAAGTGAAATTATATTTAAGACGGCTTTAAGTAACCTTTAGACGCGGTGGATGTTTAAGTTACGTTGTTTAAATATATAAATTGATTATAGATAACGATTTCGCTCTTTAAAACTATTTAGAAAAAAAGCTTGGTGACATGACAGCTCGTGAAGAGCCAGAGCCTGGTGACTACAACTATCAGAACATTTTTGTCAGCAAAAATTGAGAGGTTCTAAATTTTTATGCCGAATCAAACGGCTAAGGTGGGAGGGACTTTTTCATGAAAAATTGACAAGAAATAGATTCGTGGAGAATTTGTCAAAGTACTTGTGAAAAAATGTTTGATTTTAGGTGGTACAGGTTGAGATTCGATCACCATGACCTTCGGCTTGACAGTGCTGTACTCACAATTACGGCACATAAATTTATCATCAGTGGTCTATTTCACCATTTTACAATTTACAACTACAAATTTGTAATAATCCTGCATTAAATCAAAGTAATTGCTTTTTTATTTTTTTATTCTGACGCTCAAAAACGCTTCAGACAAGTTTTAATGAATACAAAATTGTAGAAAACTTTACAGATCAACTTTCACCTATAAAATTCATTAAATTTGTAAAATAACTAATTTATAATGTATGGAATTACTTACATTTGAATGTTTGTAACTGTAAATTGTAAAATGGTGAAATAGACCACAGGTGGTAGTATGACTATCAGTTTAGTGGCTGCTGTGCTTTTTGACTGTTTTCAGTTTTTAAGGGTCTGTTTCACAATGTGTGATCAAAGTTCTGATTAGTTACTCGACACATAAATATTGGCACAGGGTCATAAGTCCACAGTAGAAAAACTTTCAATTGTCTTTGAACGACTTAAATAGGTTGTAAATGCAATAAATGATATTTTTGTTGGTTTGTGGACTTATGACCTTATTCCAATATTTATGTGGTGAAAAACTAATCATAACTTACTCATACGCTGTGAAACAAGCCCTAAGTCTTTTTACAGACATCTTTATAAGTTTTAGTCATTTGACTGCAGTAAAAGGCTGCAGACTATAAGTCAATGTATACTTTTTTTAATCTTTAAACTAAACTATTAAGTCTTTTGAATAAAACTATTAAGTTTTTTGTTGTATTAGATTATTCTAATTACCGATTATTATTGATGTGAAACCAAATTGAAAAAAATTTCTTGCTGAAACGTTAGCGCACAGTAAAAAAAAATATCTTTTATTGAAATAAATTTATTTATTAATTCATTAACTTTCAGTTAAAAGAGTTTATTCAAATTTGTACTGAATAGCCTGCAAAAACTTTCGTATTTGGTATTTTTTGGCGCAGGGTTATTTATAAGTCCACAGGCCAAAAGTCCATAATAGATTTTTGACCCACTCTGATGTGTTAAAAGTCCACAAATCTACTGTGGATTTTTGACACACCTTAGTCCACAGGAAATTCTTGTGGACTTCTGGTCCGCATTGATTGTGAATTTTTAACTCACTTTAGTGAATTCAAAAATATTCAGTTTATTCAGTTTTAAGGGTTCATAGGAAAAATACGCGTTTTCTTGGACAACCAGTGTATCAATTGTTGGTTCAAGGCATTTTAACTCCTTTTTTGGGTACTCTGTACCACTCACGCAATTCTGTCTAGTAACTTCGGTGGGCCGCTTCAAGGACTTTAATTCCCTTTTTGGTGGGCTTTGTCTCCCACTAACGCAACTCCGTTGCTCCGCTCAGGGTATATCCAGTCGCCAGGCAGCCGCCTATGTCATCAGTTTTTTTAATTAACAGTTCCTTGGGTAATTTTAAAAAATTCCAAAAAATATTTGTGGACTCAAGACCCACTTCCTTTCTAAAATTATGGAATATTGATCCACTTTTTTGTGAACTTCTAGCTCATGAGGATGGGTCATAATTCCACACTTGACTTATGGACTTGTAACTTACCCAAGTGGGTTAAAAGACCATTGTGGACTTTTGGCTTGTGGTCTTATGACCCTGCGCAGTATATTTTACGTCCCACACTGCCATATGGATCGTAAGGACACATCGATATCAATTTTTGTTTGCATTGAATTCAATATCTATCTCAATTCTCGATCTATTATCTAGGTGTTTTCAAAAACTTTTAGATTATACAAAAATTTACAAATTATTTTGGATTTATATTTTTATTTACTATTATTATATTTTTCAAATCAAATAAATTAAGTACCCAACACATTGATTAAAGACGGTACAAAAAAAAAATACAACTACAAAAATAAAAAAATCAAAAAACAAAAAATATTAATAAAAACAAATTGTTTTTTTTTTTTTTTCAACTATTTTAATTTTGTTTGCCTCATATAGAAACCCCTGGTACGTCATCCAGGTGATCCATTAGCGTTAGAAAAACTTCGGCAGTGTGAAGTCCATATGCAGCCACCAAAACGTCCAAATTGCTGTAAGACATGGCTATCGAAGTTCCCAACCAGGTAACATATTTCATCCTCAAATTCCTTAACCAAAGGATTTCCTTTTTGATGTTGTGATACTATCTTTGAGTATATATATATATATATAATTATATATTTATTAACACATTGTGGATTGATAATGATTTTTTTTTTTTTTCAATTTAATATTTTCTTTGTTTTTTCTTTAAGTTTGTGATTTATTTTCTAAATTTATTGACAAAAATTATAAAATTTCTTTATAAATTTAATTTTAGATTTTGTTTAATTTTTAATATTTAAATTTAATTGTTTTTTTTAATTTTTTTTTTCGTTTTGCTGATATTAATCAAATTGGTTAGAAAGTTTTGTTTAAATTTTATTTTTCCGTTTGTAAGTTTGAGTTTTCATTAAGTTCAAATTTATTGAATGCCAGTTTCATCTATAAATTATTTTTATCTTAAATATTCTTAAATAAAAAAAACAAAACAAGGAACATAAAAGTACACTGTAGGCTTAGATAAATATAATATTTATGACGTACTTAGACAAAAGCTTTACCTAAATAACTCGCTTGTGAGATCTAGTATAGTTAAAGTAGATATGAATGAACTGCTATATGTAGTTTCATTTCTCAAATACGCTTCATCGACTTCGCTGTTGATATTGTTCAAACAGTCCTGTAGCCCAGTAAAATCAGATTTTCGCTTAAAACAAAATTCTGACAAATCTGAATTTTTCCGAAGAGTTTCATTTTGATATCTTAAGCTATCCTAAAATGAATCCTATATTTGAACGAGCGGTAACGTTTTCATGGGGGCGAAAGAGGGTGATTTTCAGATTTTTGCAATTTGCCACCATCAATATTTTGAATATATTGAGACCAACATTGTTGCTGTTGAATTCTACATAAAATATACTTAATCAATTTTGTATTATTTTTAATGTGGTTAAGGCTTGTTGGGGTAACCGGTTTACGCCGCCATCTTCTTGGCAATCCCCGTACTGACAGACTGGACTGTTCGTCTTGCCGATCTTGTGGAGGAAGACGTTGAAGTATCCGTGTCCAGTGAGAAACTGGGTTAAGTGGTAGTTTACCTACCTTGTTTCCGGTCATTCCTGATCAGCCTAGCTGTCCATCTTAATCTGCTTTCCGCGCTCCAAAGCTCTTGCCATTTCTGCTTTACCTGTTCAGTTGCTGCATCCACTCCAATTTCCGCCTTTTTGGCGTAGACGTACTTCCTTTCTGCCCCTAGGAGATCGATGGGAGTCAGTCCTTCGAATACAAGGACAGTTGGGTGCGGCACCGTTCGGTATTGTCGAAGAGCATCTGCCCAAATCTCACTTCCATAGATGAGAATGGCATGCGTTATCGTTATTAGAAGCCTACGCTTTCAAGCCGTTAAACCACCAAAGTTTTCCATCAGTCTGATTAGTGAAGTTGTTACTTTAGACGCCCGTTCCGCTGCGGACCTAATCTGTTGGTAGAAAGTAAGCCTCATTCCAAGATACTTCAATGCATTCTTGCTAATTATGACTTCGGTTCCAACTTGGGAGTCAATTTCTTCTTCTTCGTTAGAAGGACTATGTCAGTTTTTTCTGTGGCCAGTGGCCGTGTTTGTCCATCCAGAAATTAGTTCGTCTTATGACCTGATTCCACTTTCTTTGTGCACTTTCAGTGTCTCTTGCCGTTATCACCGCGGCGATTTCGTCTGCGTATCCTACTCGGAAGGTGTCTACTGGCATCTCCATCCATCATCGTAGATGATGTTCCAGAGATCATGTCCCAAAATTGATCCCTATGCTGCGCGGGAGTGATCCCCTTCTCCTTGGTCCTTCTGTATAGTATCGTAAGCCAGCTCGCGATCACTGAGATGGTTCTCCACCATATCCTCAAAAGGTAAGCTGGAGTGTTAATCCTTGTTTTTAGAGCATTCAGAATGTCGCTCCACCTGGCTAAGTTGAAAGAATTTGGTACATCCAGAGTTGCCAGCAAAATGATCTTTCTAGAGTAGTGGTTTCTCTGCTGGTCGTTTTGGGAAGCATTCACTATTTTGATATCTCTGATCCTATAGCGCCCTTTTCTGAAGACATACTGCCTCTTTCTGAGAGGTCACCTACTCTTTTTACTGATGTTGTGAGCAAATATTTTTATAGGTGGTCAAAAAAAAGTTAACAGGTCGTCAAAAATTGTCTTTTATTTGGTTATATTTTACAAAAATCAAAAAATCGAACACTTTTAGGGGTCAAGTTATAGCAAAAAAAATTTAAAAGACTTAAGTCCTACAGTGTACGTTCCAGAAAAGAAGCAATAAGACTTCCTTTTCTATAAAGCTTTAACTTATCAATGTCATGTTTGTGCTATTTGATGATTTTTTTTTTTTTATAAAATAATCTTATCACTTTTGCAGTAAAAGTTACTTTTCCTAAACTTATTTTAAAATTAAGCTGGAACACAGTAACATAATATATTAATATTTATAAGTTTACACATTAAAGTCTGAATAGATTTAATTTTAAATATAAATGTAAATTATTATACGGTCAATTTAATATGTTCAATAGTTGTGGAACAACTGTTGTCAACATTTTAATGCAGGTAAGTTTTTTTTTTTTTTTTGTTATCAATGGAAGACACTCTTTGAGTTCAAATTAATAATTCAATTAATAAATTAAGAGAAAATTTTTAAAAATGCAATTTTTTTAAATCCTTCTTATAATTAAAATTATTACCAAAATTTAGTTTAAACAAAAAAATATATATATTCAGACTTTTTTCGTGGTGAAAAGTGCATATTTAATTTTTTTTTAATTCACTGTTTCAAATATTAAATAATGTTATATATTTTTTTTCATGTGACATAAAATAAACATAAAATAATTTAAAATTTTTAAAACTATGCTTTCATAGGTATTTAAGATTTATTTTTTAATATTACATCTATTTTCTATACTTAAAAAAAAATAAATTCTGTATAATGTTAATTTTTTTACAAACAGAATTAAATATGTTTATTAATAATTTTTGTAGCTTTCGTTGTAATTGTTGTAAATCACACACATATTATTATAAAATATATAATATAATAAAAATGCACAATTATTTTCTCAGTCAAATTTTCAAAAGGTCCACACATCGCAGTACCTTAAACACTTAAATTATTTACTTTTCTAGCATTATTAATTAATCTCTCTCATGATTATTATATACAGATATAACTTTATTACATGTAAATCCTTTTTTTTTTTGTATTTTTATTCTTAAATCCACCACGTTTTCAAAATTATATAAATAATTCGAAAACTCTATTCTCCAACTTCATATTAAAAAAAAAATAATATAATATTACTTACATAAGTAGTCTGGAGCTTAGAGATTTGATTTGATTTAAATAAATTTTGGCGAATGAATTTTTAACAAAAAAAAAAAAAGAAAAGAAGATTATTATAATTAATGATGGTTGTAAAAATTGTTTAATTTGACATTTGAAAATGATTGTTCTTAAGTGATGATATTCGTATTATTTGTCGTTTGTTAAAATTGTATATATACATAATATTATTCAAATTATAACAAAAATATACATTTATAAGTAAATCTAATCTAATTATGTGAGTAACAATAAAAAATATTATTAAATCCAAACTTATTTATATACAAACTCATATAAAGTTATAATATATATTTTTTTTTTAATTATTATTATTCAATTTAAAGTTTAATATTTTTTAAGGTTATTTTTTTTCTTGTTTGGCGCAAAAAAATGCTTTTAAATATAATTAATAATAATTTAATAATTTTCAAAGTAACTGGTCATTTTAAAGGAGTTTATTTAATTCATACATATTGTAACGAAAACCCTGTTGAGAACGAAATTAATCCAGGAGAAGCAAAAAGGAAAATCAATTTATTTATTTATGAATTAAATTTATTCGAATTCTGGTTCCCGAGAGGTAATTTTTTTTATTTTAGAGTGTTTCTTTATAAATTTTTATTAAATTCAACCTTATGTTTCCACCTTACAGTTTGCCGTCCAGAAAAGAAGAGACCATTTTTCTTGAACGCACTCCCTTTTAAACTCCATGAAAGCTTACAATTCGCCATCAGTCTCTTTTTTCCTCTTTCTTAACCACGTGCTTAAATGTCATTATACTTCATCCAACAAAAATAGGCAGTACACGTCTTATGGAAGAGCTGTTTCAAAATCAGTAGCGCGCCATATTTTTGCACCATACTAAATTGAAAGACTCCTCCATAAAAAAGTGTGTGCCCGCCCCTGAATTTTCGATTGTATCTGACGTAGACTCAACGTCCTACTGAGCGCACATCTGAGTGCGCACTGCGCACTGATTTACTGAATTGCTGTGGCCTATGGCTGCTACTGCTATTCAACCCCCATTAAATATTGATGTGCATTCAGAGTTACCCGTGTCCAGTTGGTAACTCGTTCAGCTTTTTTTTCCTTGGGTTTCTTTTGAGTAGCTTATGATTTTCGAGCTTTAAAAAAAGTTTTTAATAATGAGTGTTATCGTGGAGTTTTTCATCTTTTGCATTTCTTTTAATGTGTTAAAGTTACAAAAGCTAAGCTGTTTTATTTGAAGAAGAACATTATCCGCGTAGGTTTTCGTACCGCATGGTCAATTAATGTGAAATAAATTGTATTTTTAAAAGGTAAAATGTGTTTTAATTTTTATAAATAAAACAATTAAATGAATATTTATATATATATATTTCTATCTAAAAAAAAGGACGGTAACCCTACATACTATTCTTTCATATTTGAGTCAATTTAAAATAAACACTACGGCAACCCTGTGAGAGCTTTAATGAAGGACAGATTTATACAATCCACTTTAGCCAGAATGCGAGGCAAACGTCCTATCTTGCCCACACTGCCTATTTTTGTTGGATGAAGTATAGTAATTTATATTCGCCTGATCGCTGCAGTGTCAGAATATGGCATTGCCAGCTGTCTCAAAATTTGACATTGTTTAACAATATATAAAATATACATATTTAACTAAAATTAATTCGGGTACTTATCCATATGAGGAACTAATAGAAGAGTTTACTCAAAAACCCTTTCAAGTTTACCTGAGTAGTCGTTTTTATTTTTTGAAGAAACAGTACTTCAAGAAAAAAAAATGGTACAGAACAGCTATACTTTGGCTAAATAGATACTCAGGGTGACCAGTTTTCAATTCAGCACTGATTAACTCTGAGTTAAACCAGAGCGAGTTAATTCTAAAAATAAAATAAACCCGTTTTAACTCAGAAGCATTTTTTCAGTGTAAGATTACTACACAGAAGAACTGCTTTTGCTTGAGTGTAGTAATCCTACACTGAAGTACTGTTTCTAAGTTAAATTTGGTTAAATTTATTTTAAGGATTAATTCGCTCTTTAATTTTCAGTTCTAAAAAATCTATAGAAATCAAAGTGCGACACCTAGAAAAATAGGTTTTACTATCGAAACAGAGAGGGCAACACTATATGCGTCACTAAGGAAAGGATGATTTTCATTTTTCGACTTCACAATTGATCAAATTATTCCAAAGTTTAAAAAAAATTAAAAGTTTGTTCGTTTTAGGATTGTGATTGATTGCTTCAACGGATATTTTTGTGATCTTTTCATGAAATTTCCTGCAAATCAAATTTATTCAATTAACTTTTAGTGGACGAACAATTTTGGCGTTGTAAGGCCTCACAAGTCAGAAGCTCTTGTGAGGTTGATATCTTGAGATTTGTTCATTATATAGAAAAGTTCTGAATTTTTGTTGAACGAACCAATTTCGTGATTATGAAATGTCAAACTTGTGAGTTGTATAAGCTTTCCGAAAGGATATCACAATTTCGATAGCTCTTGTGAAGCTCAAAATTTGTGAATACGAAAACCTCACAAAAATCAATTTTACCTCACCATATTGTGAGGTTGTTGTGATTTGTGAGCTATCAGTGAGTTTTACCAGCTAAATTAGGCTGATAGGATCAGTAAATACTTAATGCCAGTTTCGTACTTTATTTCACAAATTTTAATAAAATCAGTATACATTTTATTTCTTTACATTTTTTTTTAGTTCAAAATTTTGAGTTTGAAAGTAATTTTTTAAAAACTATTGATAAAAATGACCTGATTTGAAAATATTATAAAAGAACAAACTTCTGGCTTTCAAAACTGGTATAGTACTTTACTTTAGATGTTGCCGTTGTTTGGACCCACTCTCCTATAGTCATAAAAATGCTTGAATTGGGTAACTCTAAAAAAAACTGTTATTATATTGTCGCGCCGTACGAATCGTAGTCGTCCCCTTTTTTGTCCGCCAAAAATGTAAATTGACTCAACATTTATGTTAACGACAGTTTTTTGTTTTTTTTTTCAAAATATTTAAGATTTTATAGCTACGATTAGACAGTCAACACAAATAGTCAAAGCATTGACTTTCTGAAGTCAAAAAGATTTCAAATTATGTCCAAAAGTTATCAAGACGTGTGATCTTTTCCGTACAATACTGTCAATGAGTTCACATCTGCGTTGATATGAATTTTCAGTTTGATTATTTTGTGTGACATACCGATAGATTCCTGGTCAGTGTGTTGACTGCATTTAAATGTTGACACAACAGAATTTCCTACCTTTTCAACGTTGCCTATACGTTGATCTCTTTAACTCAATCCCAAACATTTCTGATTTTTTTCAATGGTATTGGACAGCTTGTGACATGTGACAGGACAACAAGTTGAGCTATATTTTGTGACCTATAGATTATTTAGTCCCAAATTTTACCCTAAAATACATTTCTCAGGAGCAAAAATTTTAAATTCATAAACTTCTGATTTTGTCGAGGTTTTTTAATCCATCGATATTATAGCCATCCTTCAATGGAATTTGACAGTTTATAGTTTTCCAAATAGGCATCAAACTGAATTTTAATGCGTATTTCAGTACAAATGTCAGACCAAATTAATTTAAACTTTAACCATTTACATTGAACATATCTTTCAATGAAATTTGACAGTAAATAGCTTGACAATCTACACATTATATATAAGATACGAAAAATTCATATTGGCTTAACATTTTAACGTCCTGTCGGGTCCTGATGTTTGCACTTGTCAACTCCACGTCAACGCTCAAAGATGACATTTTAGGACAGTATCGACCAACATTCGTGAGATCGTCAATGTTTCACGGCAAAAGGAATCATATTTGAGTTAAGATTGGGAGTTAAATCGAATTGAATATCGGAAGTAAAACTAAACTTTTTGAACCTTTATTTTTTTAGATTAGGAAAAATGACATCATACACGATCAAAATCAACAACACTTTATTTTCAAACTCCTTAAAAATTACCAGTCAAAGTTAATTTTTTAAGTAAAAGTTATATAACTCATTTCAGTCATTGAATTTTGTATTCTTTTCTTAAATTACTTTATAAATTATTAAGTTTTCAATAATTTATTGTTAATTTTTTTCTATAATTTCTATAATTTTATTATTATTTATAAATTTAATTTAGTGCAAACAAAAATTCCAAAAAAAAAAACAAAAATGAACTCCAGATAAAATCAGCAAAACAACTTCAAATAATAATAATATATATAATTTTTTTTTTATTTAAAAAAAAAATAAAAAAAAATTATTCACAAATCAAAAAGCTAATCTCTAGATTTCCATTAATTAATAATCATAAATATTTATCCAAGACAATGTTCTAGATCGAAGAGGATTGACGTTATATCACGAATAACGTTCCCGCTGGTATTTGCCCTATTCAATCTGGTCTACTGGAGTACATATCTCTTCAGGGAAGAGGAGGATGAGTAAATCAAACAATAAAACTTTTTTCGTAGAACTATCCAAAAATTATATTAATATATTTATTATTATCCTTTTTTAAGGACATTTTAAGGAAGACGTTTTATTCGTATACACTCACAATATCTGTGTGTCTGTCTCTGTGTCTCTCTGTATGGCTATGTAGAATCCAAAAAAAAAAAAAACACAAAATTTAAATCAATATCAAAAAAAAAATAAGCATGATGAATTAATAAAAAAAAATGTTGATGATAAATAGTACATATATAATTTTACAAAAAAAAAAATAAAAATATACATAAATGACGGAGAAGAGAATGTGAATACAATTTTTATCTTATGTGAGCTAAAGATGTTATATATAAAAAGAATATTATATATATAGATATATATACAATTATATATATATAAATAAATAGAGATAGTTATTTTTTAGCTTTATGTAATAATTTAGGTGTTTAAGTCTATTATGTATTTATGTAAATTAGGATAGCAAGAAAGCAACCCTCACAAACAATTAACGGATAAGTAAAAATATTTTATAGGCAACATTCAATTAAAAAAAAAACAGGACATTTTACACATAGCGCACCTCACCGCCACAAAAAAACAAAAAAAATAAATATATATAAAATTTATATACCTATACCCTGTATCCAACCCTCATCTTATCACATAGTTCTACCAGACTACCAAACATGCATTTTTTTTAGGACAAGTTCTCTCATTACGCAAAAATCAGAAAACTATATTAAAACGACTTTGGTACTTAATTTTTAAGAACACCATGACAGGTACTGATGTCGAGTTAGCGGATCAATGGTCGAGTTCAATGCAAGTTAAGCAATATCTCAACTATAATTATATCGATATCTATGGCCTCTGACGGCCATGTTGTCAAATTTATGTTGAAAGTTGACAGCTAGTCAACCAGAATAGCCCTTGAGTATAGTGATAGGTGATGATTGTTATTAACATGCGTTGAGTCCTTGCGCCTTGCTAACACTTTTACATAATGTTGTAAATATTTATATATAAATCGATTCACACTGGTAAAATAAAATTAAAAAAAAAAAAACAAACACATTACATTTTTATTGAACATAATAATTATAAATATAAAATTTAAGATCATTATTTTATGTCCTAGGTTTATATATGATTGGGAATAAAATGAAATAATTTTTAAATCGAAATTTGGTTTTCTTTAACTTTTTTTTTCATACTCAAGGATACAAATATTAGACAGACTTGGTTTCTAAATTTATAAATTTTTTGTATTTTTTTTTATGAAATTAAACATTTTTTCAGCTTTTTTGTACAATTTGCTGTTTATTTTTCATAGAATTTCGTAGATTTGAAAGTTATATAACGTTTTATAGCTTGTGGCACGAAAAGTTCTGTTGGTAGCAATTTTAAGCTTGATTGGTTACTAGACGATTTTTTTTAAAATGAATTTTTTGAGAAATAAAAATGTTAATTTTTTTAGGTTCAACTGGCTTTAAGCGTGAGTTATAGTCCGAAGCTCTTAAACGAGTGCCCAAAAAGATAGGAAAAGTTCCATACAATTGGTTTTTTATTTTTTTTTTAAAGATTTTTTTTTTCGGTGATTAGCTGTACTTAGAAATTTCCTAAAGGCCGAAAAACCCTTGCTAATGGAAGTGTATAACATTCTTACTTCACTAAATTTATCTCCTTCTCTAGACTTCAAAGTCGAAACTTAGTTTTTTTCATGCATTTGTTCATGTTTTTTTTAAGATTTCCCTTTTTATGGTGGATATGTAGGTGTTGAAACCCCAAGCGGCTTTTAAGGCAGGTTTTTATTTCATATCGTATGAGAATCCAAAGATCAATGTGAAGATCTTCGTTTCATAATTTGACTACCAAGGCAAGACCAACTCCAATTGCAGCGCTTATGAGTGGTGCAAGACTGAAAACTTACAGTTAATGATCTAAGCAATTTATTTTCACCCTTTTGCAAGATATTTAAATTAGTAAAATAAAAAGTACAAAATCGGTCCTATTAGACTTCCTTGTGGTACCCCAGCCATTATTCATTTTTTTTTTGTTTTTAAAACTGTATAAATTTCTGTCTAACATAAATAGATATTTGAGGCTTTCTTGCCATAACTTGGCCGAATAAATTTTCTTTTTCTTGAAGAACTTTTCAACAACGCACGTTTAAATCCGAATAGAGCTTCTTTTCTATATTGTTGGCTGTAATATTTTCTCAAAAGCTTAAGATAATGGACTTTTTTTTTATAGTTCAGAGCAGAGCCTATAAACTGAATTTACCTAAAACAATTAACTTACCCCAAACATTTTTTGTCTCTTAAGTCCGACTCTAAGACAATGGAACGTATTCACATGCAAAATCATCAAATCAATTGGGTAAAATCTGGTCCTCACACATGACACAGCCAACTAAACAATTGGGTGGTTCATTTTGTGTGTTTCGTTGAAGTAAGGCTAGGAACACAATTGCGATTTTCATTCGTTTGGATTAAAAGATAGTGATTGCAATAAATTTTTGGTATGCACACACTTATTGTTTTCAGACATTTTTGATGAAAATGTACGCATATACTACAAATAAATTTTAACGTTTAAAAAAATTATTGTTTGGGTATTTGTTTTTCGAATAATAGGTAAGGCTAAAACCCACTTGCGATTTCAATCGTGCGACTATTAAGTCGAAAAATAGAAGATAATAAAATTAGACTTTTATTCAAATCGTAAGTGATTGTTTCCATTTGATCTTTTTAATTTTGCAACCAAAAAACGCTCAAAGCGAAAATCTGTTTCGCTGTTTTAATAGATGCGCTTTTTAGTCTTATCTTATATGAACGTCCCTATTCACGAGCCGTAATTATAGTGTTTTTTTTTTCCTTCCAGTACAAAAATGGTGGGATTTTTTTTTCGAATCCGGTGGGATTTTTTAAATATCATCTGGCATCATTATACGAAAGTCATCGCTTGTTACTAGAAGAAATCTAGCCGCAATGTGAAGTTTGACGTATATAGCTGCTAGTAAAAAAAAAGTCTTCGAAAACATGTCAATTCCGTTTGATTTTTGATTTTCTGCTGAAAAAACTTCATCGTGGAATTGAAAAAAAAAACAAAAGAAATCAATTCCTCCAGAAATGTTTGCCTGTCATGTCCCAAAAAACGCTACCAAGCTTTTTCTTTTACTTTTACAGTAGAGTTTTGTGACATTTTAGGGAATTATTATATCAAATTGTTCAAGTCTGAATTAAATATTTTATTATAAATACAACGCAGCATTACACGCATAGGTCACCAATAGATATCTCTATCGCAATTTACCCTTAACGATTTTTAAATAAAAATTTTCTTATTGTAAATTCTCTTTGTAAATTCACTTTTAAACTACTCAGTCAAATTACCGAGTCACTTCGCCTTCTTTTTTACCAAATAATACTTTTTATTTACAAGAACATTTCCCAAAGAGAAAAAATTCGTCTATAGATTTTTCATATTGCAAAACATTTAGAATTTGAGTTTACACAAGTTTCAGTCGCAAAAATGGAGTGGTTCCGTTGCGGAGTTGCGAGATTTGTGTGTCGATAAATTCAATAATGTGTTTATTGAGAAATTTAAAAATTCGCCTTTTAGAAATAATTTCCCCAATTTCGTTCCAATCACTAGAACTAAAAGAATCTTGTCTTTTAGATTTTTGGATTTTTGTTTTGTCTTTTTTAGATTTTTTCTCATTTTTTGTTGTTTATCATCAGATCTGGTGGATGATGAGGAGCGAGGATGAATCTAATCCTGATCTAGACCTAATGGATGATGATGATAACAAAATTCATTGCCTACTTTAAAAATCAAAAAAATTAAAGAAACGAACAGAACGAACAGTAATTCAAAACAATAAATTTAGAACTGAATTTTTGATCTGTCAAACGTCAAATAATTTGTAAGTCAGTTGGATTTTCTTAGATCTTTTTGATTTTGATTTGATGCTCAAAAGGCAACTTAAATACTTTAAAAAAAAAGTATATTGGCTTGACAGTGTATGGAATCCATTTTAACGACACTTTATTTTAAACCATGGAAACTAAAATGTCCGATGTTGTACGATAGATACGGAAAAAATAACAACAATATACTCATTTAATCTAACTCCGCTTGAGTTTGACTCCTCTGTAGTTTTTAATTTTGTGAATTTTCACACAAAATATGTCTTTTATATGAATTTCAACTCATTTTGATATAATAATATCTATACCAATTTTATTTTTCAAGGAGCTAAAATTAAAAACAAAAAAAAATTAGTTTAGATTTTAAAATAAATTATAATTCAATTAGCATTTATTATTAATTAATTTAAAACTATATTTTTTTTTTCAATTTAAAATTGTAATTTGTTTTAATAGTTTTGCTTAGGTCTATATATATTTTATGAAGAGAAATCAACGTTTTATAATTTTCAGAAAAAAAATATGGTACGTACAAATTTATTTTGTTTATTTTTTTCAAATAAAGTTCAATTTTTATGCTTTTTTTGTCTAAATTTAGTAAAAACAAAAATAAACAAAAGGAGTTAGATGTTGCTACAAACATCTTAATATACTCGACCATAAGGAAGACATTAAAATATACGGATTTATATTGCAGCAGAATCAAGGAATAAAAAAAGAAAATTAGTTAATTACGTATATAAGCACATAATTTGTATAACAAAATTAAAATATTTTCTTATTAAATTTAATTTTAACGTAACATTTCTTTTTTATCTTCATTGATTATCTTTTGTCTTAAAAAAAATAGAAGTTAATTGTTTCTTATTTATAATAATTCTTCTATATGCATCTAGCTCTCACCAACAAAGAAAAATATATATAAAACAAATTAACAGAGACATTTTCGAAACAAAAAAAATTAAAACACATTCAAATCAATTTTCTCAAAAAAAAAAAAATACATATATAATAATAACAGCATACATATATGAACAAAAATTGGTTTCACTTGCACTAAAATTCTTTGAATTCACATTTTAAAGAAAAAAAAAACATTATAAATATAGCAATTAGTTAAATCTTCTAAAAAAAAATAAAACAACCTTCCACTATATAAAAAAATTCATCATCTAAACAAAACTGAAAATATTATATAGATACAGTAAATTAAATTTTTTTTCCCAAACAAACTAGTTTTTTATGTGCAATTTATTTTATTTATAAAAATTAAAATTTTTATAAATCATTTATAATTCCAACTTTTTTCAAAATTTGTTGATTCATTCTTATACTACTTTCATCCAGAAAGAAGCATGTCGTTGATAAAAAAAAAAATCAGTATCAGTGTGCGTCCAAGATCTAATAATAAAACATCATCTAGAAAACGAAAAAAAAAATATTTTATTTAAAAATGATAATTTTTTTACGTTTAAGATTTTTGTGATCTCATTAAAGTCTTGGACCCTGTTTTAAATCTCAATTAATTAATAATTTATTTTTTTTTATTCTGGAATTGCATGTAAAAAATCAAGTAGACGTGTGTTTTTTATAAAGAAAAAAAAAACAATTTTTTATTAATGAAAACAAAAATTAAGCGAATTCTACATAGCAAATATATTTTTTGTTCTTATTTTTTTTTTCTGTAATTTGTTCTTATATAAATTTTAGTCAATGTTTTATTAAAATTATTTTTTAATAATAATAAAAAAAAATTATTAAATGATACCACATCAAAATGCTATAAGTAAGAAAGGTAAGTTTATGAAAAAAAAAATAATATACTTTGTTACTGTACATTTTTATACGAGATATAAAAAAATAAAAATATATATATATATAGATAATTTTTCTAATATGATTAGCATGGTGTAGAAATAATATATATATTCTCATTTTGTATTGTTTTTTTTTATTATTTTTTTCTTTAAGCAGAGAGGTACACATTATTTTTTGTATTGTATTTATTTAATAAATATGTATTGTAAAAATAGAGAGTTGTAGATGAAAGAATGATATTTAAAACAGCAAATACGAACATATATATATAATTAGTGATATTAGCAGAAAAAAATATCATTTAAGAGCTCTCGAAAGGGTGGAATATGTTGTGAGTCTACCTTAATCTAATGATACAAAGAATAAGAACAAAACTAAAGAAAATGTATAGTTTTTGTTTTCGTTTATAAGCGAACTTTAAAAATAAAAATTCAATTAAAAGCTTTTGAAACATTTAATCCAAATGCATTTCGCCCAGGCACGAAAATTGGGCTCATCAGTTCATCAGTTAATTTAATGATCCTTATTTTCAGTACAAACAAAATTTTACAGCGAACAGATAAAGTAACATTCGCGATAAAGTAAACAATTATAAACCAACCCAAAACTCGTTTAAGAACGTAGAATTTTTAAATTAAATAAAAAACAATACCTTGTAGAAAATTTCAACAATACAGTACACCAATGAGATTGTTAAGTGTTGCATAAAATTTGAAAATTATCGGTGAGCTTAAAGCAAAAAAAATATGCTTCATGAACGCTAAAAAACGCAAAAGATAATTTCTCACATTCATTTTTTAGAAATAGGACAGTATAAAAATAGGTGTGATGTTTTCGGGTGTTCGGGTGTACACTATAACGCGAGTGTACTGTATTTAGATTCATATTAAAATGGAAGTATATTTAAAATCAAAATTATCATTTTTATTTTTCACGTACAAAATTTCCGGATATACCAGAAATTCTAATGATAATATTATTTATATCAATGGCTCAAAATTTTAAATGAAATTTTGAATATCATGATTTTGACAGTCACTGCAAAGTTATAAAACTGGTGTGATTTGGGAAAAATTATGGCAATTGATTTATACATAACATCGATACGTCAATTCCAATTTCTTTTTTAGTTACCTAACGTAAGAAAAAGAATTAAGGCGAAAAAAATAAAAAGTGGCGAATTGATATTTTTAATTTGTTGATTCATATTATCACTGAAAAAATGAATCGATTTCGCAAAAGAAAGTCAATGATTTTTCTCGATACGTAATTTACTGGTCGTAAAAAAATTTACGATAGAAAAAGTCAGAAGTGCCAAAGACAAAAATACGTTTAAGACTCTCACCAGCAGTTCCATACAAAAAAATTCTTTTTTTGGTACATAGGTGCTGAAAAAATTTCGAAAAACGCCATTTTTTTACACACCATAAGAAAAAAGTTATGTTGAAAAATGTAGAAAGTGCCGAGCGAAAATAATTTTACAAATTTTTTACTTTCACCAGCTCTACCTAATTGATTTAAAATAAATAGTATAACAATCGATTTGTCTTAAGAAGATTTCGATACGTCACATTTTTATACTGGCCCCCAAGTTGTTGTGAAAAAAGTCAAAAGACTTAAATGGTTTTTTCTGGACAAAATTTCGATATGTAATTTTTTTGTTTTCTGACTCTTACAAAAAAGATACGATGAAAAATGTTAGAAATGTCGAGCAAGAAAATTCTTACAAAATTTTGGGTTCACCAACGTCACCGTAAAAATGAATAGATTTTCAAAAAAAAAAAAAATACTGGAATCGATTTGTTTTATCAAAAGTTCGAACATTTTTGTACTGACCGTAAAGAAAGTTTTGATGAAAAAAAACAGAGGTGCCAAGCAAAAAACGCTTACAAAATTTTAACTCTCACCAGCGCAGTAAACACCGCCAACATCTTCAGACTTTTTTCAAACTAAAATGAAGTAAGAAATTCTTGTCGATTTAAATCTACTGTCGTACTTTTTTCACAATCGATTGATTTTTTACGTTGCTGGTATAAGAGTTCAAAAGTTTAAAAATAACAAAAAAGATATGATCAAAAATGATAGAAGATGCTAAGTAAAAAAAAATCTTTTAAATGTTGGGCTGCTCACCAATGTTGACGTAAAGATGAATTGATTTCAAAAAAAGAATACGACGATTGATTTTTTTTATCAAGAATTCGTATATTTTTTTAACTGACCACAAAAAAAGTTTTGATGAAAAAAATAAGAAGTGCAAAACAAGAAATTTTGACTCTCACTAGGAGCGCAATAAAAAAGATTTGATTTAGGAAAAAAAGTACGAAAATCGATTTGTCTTCACAAAATCTCGTTTATTTTTTATTGAACTTAGCAAAAAAATCAGAAACGCTGAAAGAAAAAGCTTTTAAAAAATTTGGACTCTCGCCAACATCTTCTTACTTCTTTTGTCCTTAATTTTTTACTAGGCGTCAATAAAAATAAAACAAAACATTAAACTAAGCAGATCTTGTTGATTTAAATCGATTGACGTATTTTTTTCCAAAACCGCTGGTAAAAGTTCGAAATGTTATAATTTGTTTGCTCCCCACTTCTGAATTTTTGTTGTAACTTTTTCGTTACGGTCAAAAAAATTACGTGGCAAGTTTTTCTCAACACAATATATCGACTGCTGTTCTTTTTTTTTGGAGTGAATCCAAATTTTAAAGAAAAATTAGTTTGGAACTTCTGATTTTTTCACCATAACTTCTTTAGTATCGTAAATAAAAAAGCAATAAAAAATGACAAATGGAATTTAATATTTACACAAATTGATCGTTTTAATTTTTCCTTAAATTTCATTTTGTTACTGTCTGTCTGTCCAAAGTGTGTTACTCAAATTATCTGATAATCGTATCATAATTTTAAGCAGCCTAATGTTTAGCTTGATTTCTAAGTAATTTTTTATAATTTTAAAAACTTTTTCACTAGAATTTTATTTAAACTGTTTTCATAGTAAATTCCATAAATTTCAAGTGCAAAATCTTGAAATCGTGTTAGTTCATGAAAAAAAAAATACCAAATACATGTTTTTTTCACCTTTACAAAAAATGTCAAGATTTTATATGAATTCTGTACAGTACTTTGGGCAATCGTTGTACTAACTTAAGTAAAATGTACAAAATATATTACCATCGGAATTTCTCTTCAACCCTTAATCATACTTAAAAAGCTTTAAAATCGTAGAAAAAAAACAACAAAAATATTTTGCTAATTTCTACAAAGTTAAAAAAAGTCCGGGACTTAATTTTGTAAAACGATATCGTTTTGGCAATGGCTGTCCCTATCTTTCTCTTTTTATATGTGATAGTCATGTGTTCTGTCGAAACGATATCGGTTGATCTTTTTTGTTTTACGGAATTACGTCCCAAGTCTTTACATTCAAGTCGTTTAATTTTAAAAAATATTTAATTGATTCGATTTATGTAGTTACCTATGACATTTTTCACCTTTTCGAGGCACTTTTTCGATAGAAAAATATAATACAGGGTTAAAATGTAAAAAAACAAAAAAAAAAACAAAAAAAAACAATGTGTATTGTAAAAATAGACAAACATAAGATTAAAATATTTCGTTTTTTTTTTTTAATTTTTTTATTTGTAAAACTAATTTTGAAATACTTATATGTATTAATCTAAATATATGTATGTATTCAAAGTTTACTAATATGTACATTTTTTTTTTCATTTTGTATATTATGGTATTGTATATAGGTATGTAATTTCAAACTTTTTCTATACACACTAAAATATACATAAAATATAGGTTGTGCATTTTTTTAATACATTCACATGTTTTTTTTTTAATTTGTAATTTTGTTTTGTACCATACATCATAAATATTTTTTTTTTAAGTTAAAACCATTTTTATTAAAGGCTTTTGGAAGAAGAATGGTAAAGCCCACACAATTTTCATAATATCTCCACCAAATGTTGGTAATAGGTGTGTTTTTTTGCAACCCCGCGGGGGAATTGGATGAAAAAAAACGACGTCGCTGCTAAACAATTTACATTTTAAATGCAACAAAAACTATTCCCCGGCGGGCCCAGCTAATCCCAGATAAATCTCGGGGCTTAACTTTAGCACGCAGAGAAAATGTATTACCGGCGTGAATTACATGAGGCGTGTTTTTTTCCAAGGAAAATGAATGAAAAAAAACGATTTGGGGCTAAATAATTTAAATGTTAAATGCAACAACAACTATTCCCCGGCGGGCCCAGCTAATCACAGAGAAATCTCGGGGCTTAACTTTAGCACGCAGAAAAACTGTATTAACGGCGTAATTACATACTTTTTAACGATAGTTTGCATGAAAACTCCATTTTGTCTCTGTGATGGCATCGTTGTCTCTGTGATCCACGTTGTCGTTTTTTTCAACCCGGGCTTTCAAAAAAAACGCCTAATGGTCTATTGGACAGAATTATTGATATGAGTTTTACCAATTAAGTCATTGGTTCTGTCCTGTTTGACACTCTAGCTCCAAGTCACTTTATGGGGTAAGGTCGGGCATCTTTTCAGATAAAACACCCCTAAATATATCACTAAAACTACCAAATTACTGTAGTTTTTTTCGGAAGTGCTTGCAGTCTGTGAAGCTGCAAAGGATCTCACCTCACATGAACTAGTGATATTGAAATCTTAGTTGTTGACCAAGCGGCAATCAAAGCTATTTCTTAGTTAGTCACAAAGTCTAAACTAGTGGACATCTACCGCAGTGACCTGAAATTACTCAGCGAAACTAACGCAGTTACCCTTCGTTGGGTCCCTGGGCACCGTGATATTCGAGGGAATGAAAAGGTAGATGAGTTGGCCAAAATCGGGTCGTTTCTTGATCCGAGCCAAACAAAATCAGCGGTACTTATACCTGTAGAGCAATAAAAGAATAGAATTCACCAGGATTTCCTCAAAGCCGCAAACAACAGATGGTCAGCAATTGACACGTCTTGTCGGGTCTTGAGAAATCTATGGCCGAATCTTTCAAGGAAAAAAACAGACTACTTGCTAAAGCTAATCACACCTGGTTGGAATTTTAACGGGCCACAACTCAATGGGAACCCACATGGGCAGAATGGGCATTAGCACATCTGACTTATGCAGAGGTTGTCAGGATAAAGAGGCGGGAGAGGGCTGCTATCACTTCCTTTGTGAATGCCTCAGCCTTGAGCCTAGCAAGAACCAGGAAGACAGTCCACGAATATCTGTGCGACATCTCGTTTTTGCCATTAAAGAACATTCTGAAATTCGTCCAGACTTTAGGATGGTTCAAGGAGGCACCCCATACCTAAATCTCTACTAACTCCTTTCCCTACTTCTTCTTATTCCTACCCTGCACATACCTTTTGGAGAGCACAATGGATCCATTGAGATCCGAGTGAGATAATTGCGGCTTGCCGCTTATCACCTTCATCTAACCTAACCTAACCACCTAACAAGACCTATATAGAGTTGTTTCGATTATATGACTCTTCGATCCTCCTACACATACGCCATCTTCTTTCTCAGCAAAATCTTCAGCATTTTTACATGAGCATCTTGTGTTAACTTTTTCCGGTATTGGTATTGATCTTAACTATGGAGTAGGTTGAAATGAAACCATATTGATGATTTTGTGATAGCTGTTCCTTTTTTTTTATAACTAACACGCATTCTAGAGATTTTGGCTACCCTTATAATGTTAAAACATAGTAAGCAGAGTTTAAAAGGATTTAAGAGTAGAAACCGATGAACATTGGTTTTGAATGCTCTTAGATTGTAATAGGTGGGAAATATCGAGTTTGGTAAAGCTTTCCACACACGGGTGGTGCGGGAAAATAACGAATTTCTATATTTAACAGTGCGTCCGAAATTTGGCTCCAGGGTAAATTGATGGGCATTCCTGGCTTGATTGATGTCCTGTGGAAATTATCGCTGGGGAGGAATGAAACTAGCTATTTCACAAGAACATTGTTTGTGCAAAAAAAAATCCGTAAAAAATAGAGCGGCACAAAACATTTTGACGATGTTCAAGACTGTCGATGGTTTCATTGATAATTATCAATTATTATGCTACTCCCTATTAATCTTAATGCTATATTTTGAATCTGCTTGAGTAGATGCAATGAAGTTTCTGACGCAACTGCCCAAATGTGAGATTAATACTCGAGTTTTGGCCGTATGCTTTGTATATTGTAGCCAATGGCTAAGTTCTGTTACTCTCGCATCGATAAAATTGGTAGAAAAACGGTAAAAAATGGAACAAAACTCATACAATTTGTTTCAATTCTCATCGTTTCTCGACTTATTGTATCGATGCGTTTGTTACAAATCGTAGGCACAGATCTAGAGGGGGCACAAAATTTCTTGCAACGTCCGAGAAAACAGTTTGCAGCATTTTTGGCAAATTCAAGTATGTGGTCATTCTACAGAAGGTGGTCTGTTTCCACAATCCAAGTGCCGCTCAAAGAAAGCGGCAGCGTGCGACTTTCGATTTAACGACATGAGGCAGCATTAGTTTTTTGGAAGCATTAAATTCCACGTGGTTTGTGGAACATTGAACAATGCTGGTAAGGTTTGAATTTATAGAACTTATCATATTTTAATGATTTTGAAGATCCGTTTCTGAAGATTTGGGAGGTGATATAGAAAACAAATAAAAGCTAAAAGTGGTGTCATCCACAAATACAATGAAGTGGATTAGAAGTTTTAGCTAAAAGATCAATAATAAATATAAGAAAAAGAGTCGGAGATAAAACAGAGCCCTGTGGCACACCAGCATTTATTTTGTGAATTTCAGATTTGAATACATCCAATACTACTTTTATTGAAGGGTTCGGAAAATAATTCCTTATCCGTTGAAGTAAGGTGTCAAAAGTAGGTACTCTTTTTGGACAAAAGAGCTTAATGCCAAAATCTATCACATACTTTGGAAATATCAAACGCAACAGTTTTACTTTTAACAAAACGATGAAAAGATTGGTTCTGTTTTGCATTTTTGATGTGTAAACATCTATACCGCGGTTGTAGGGTAAAATAAAATCGTAACACTTACGTATAGGTAATACGTTCCGTGTCACTCATTATGTGTCACACTTTACGTCGTAATTGATATTTACACATCTAAACAGGAAGTCCCGACACTCAGACAATTTTAGTGTTATTCTGAGTGTTATTGTACATTTCGAAATGTTATGAGTAATTTAAGTTCTGTTTGAAATCATCATGAGGCTAAATTATATAAGATTAATTTGTGATATAAGATATTAGATAGTTAGATCTATTAAACTTTGAACGAGCTAAATGTAGGTATAGACAAAAATCAGAAATATAGAAAAAAAAATAAACAATCGGATGGAAAAAGTTTGCTGTCTTCTTCAAAAGTTTAAATTATTCATATTTTTTAAGTTTTCATCTCATTTTTAAAATATTATTTTTTCTCCTTAAAAATAAAAACATTTATTAAATAATAATAATAAGGAATCACTGTCACTCTTGCCATTTTAAATCAGAAATATTAATGTACATACACCACTTATATTTGTATAGAAAAAAAAAAAAAAAAACTAATATAAAACGCAGGTTAGAAACAAAAAAAAATGGATAAATTAGTCTCTACTCTTAAAACTGTAAGTATGATTGTGTAATAACCTATAAAAGTAGGTATACTCGTAAAATACAACAAACAAAAAAATTATACCTATAGAAAAAAAATACAAAAAAAATTTCAAAACAAAGTCAGCCGCAAGTACGATAGTAATTAAAAAAAAAATAATAGTTTAAAGGAGTTGAGTAACGTGACATACACATCCATAGAAAATAAAACAAAAATAAAATAAAATCGTTATGCATATAAATGTATATACAAAAACATACACACACCAACATTGTCATTCAAAAAAATAAAAAAAACTACAAACAAAAAAAAAACACATATTTATATCTGACTATCCGAGTTAAAATAGTATAAAATTAATAAAAACAAACAATGCCAAAGTAAAACAAAACAAAAATCACTAAAATTAAAACTAAAATTAGTGAATTTTACAATATAGACAATTGAAATAAAAATTAAAAACATTATATACACACGTAAAATACACAAATGAAAAAAAGAAGAAAAAAAAATACATATATATATCAAATTGTATATTATATTATACAATTCATTCAAAGGGAGAATAAAAATACTCTAACAATAAAATTCAAGGTCAAAGTTAAAACAAAAACAAGAAAATTCAAAAGAAACAGAAAGTAAAAAAAAATAATAATTTTAATTATATAAACAAAACAAATAAAAACAAAAACTGAAACTAACTAATTGTCATTGTTGTAATCACTGAACATTAAAAGAACATAAACAAAAGAAAAAACAAAAAACTATAATTTATTGATATGTTTGTATTTATATTTTACAAAACAAAAAATGACTAAATAAAAAAACCAATAAAATATG